>OZ014523.1:522015737-523280328 GCA_963966055.1 Lathyrus aphaca | reverse complement strand
TGTAGTTGCCAAGGACCAATTGATGGTGATTTGAATCAAATTCAAGCTAGAAGTGATTCCTTCTTATGTTGGAAGCCATTTCAATTGCTTTTATTGCTCCAATGAGCTCAACATGAATTACAATTGCAATGCCAATATTAACAATAAAGCAACCTAAGATTACACACCTTATTGTTTTTGGAAATTCCTACACATGTATATTATGAAGTCTAAAAATACTTCAAAAAAGCTATCATATTGCATTTGAAAAAAGCTAAAATTCTTATTCATTCATCTTCACACCATTCATCAAATTTATATATATGCTGATCTACACAATCCTACCTTAACACACACATACTGATAAACAAAACCAGAACTTTAGTATCTAGGAACTTTCACTGACATTTCCCAACTCAATGAAGAGTTCAATGTTCTTGACAAAGCCGATACAATCTCATTCATCGCAGGACGATTTCCCGGATCCTTCCTTAAACAATTCTCAACAATTTCAATCACAAACATAGCTAGTTCAAATGGATAATTTCCTTGCAATGAAGAATCCATTAACTCCTCCAACTTCTCATCACCAAGTACACCACTTAAAAAATCTATCAGATTCTCATTATCTGATAAAATAGCAGCAACCTCTTTCCCTGTGATGATTTCCAACATCAACACACCAAATGCATAAACATCGAGCTTCGGAGAAACAATTCCGTTTTCCAAATACTCCGGTGCCATGTAACCTCTTGTCCCAACAATATGTCTTGTAGCAACATATTCTTCATCGTCTTCGAATCCTTCCACACACCTCGCAAGCCTTAAACTCGCAACCTTTGCCTTGAAATCGTTGTCGAGAAGAACATTACTACACTTTAGATCCTTATGAATATATGGAGATGAAGTGAAACTATGAAGATATTCAACTCCTGTTGCAACATCCAATGCAATCTTCATTCTCTGAATCCAACTCAGAAACTTCTCATCACTCATTTTGCTGTTAGAAAATATCCAATCGCTTAACGATCCATTCGCAGCATACTCGTAAACAAGATACCAATGTCCTTCATTGAAGCTAACACCCGAAAGACGAATAACATTAGAATGGTTAACTTTGTTCAGAATTTGTATCTCTTGTGAAACATCTCCTTCTGTTTTCATAATTGCAGCCAAATCCCCGTTAATAACACCGCGATAAACACAACCTTTGATCAAAAAACTTGGACTAAAATCATCTGTTGCAACCTTAATTTCCTCAAAATCATACACTTTGAAAGATTGGCCTATACCAGATAAAATCTCCAACAACTTTTCATCTTCTTTCTTCCCTGGTTTCTCTTTCGCCGAATAAATAGTACTCTCGGAAACATTATTCACTGAAAAATCATCTTTCTTTTTACCCTTCTTGAAGAAAACTAAAGCACATAGAATTAACATTAAAGCCATAACTACAAGTCCTCCCAGTACTCCAACCACAACATAAACCAAACCTTTTCCCGATTTTCTTTCGGTCGAAGAAGAAGATGAAGGAGAAGGTTGTTGATGTGGCGAAACCGAAACCGAAACTGTTTGAATTTGAGAACTTTTAGGCTTATCAAAAAGAGGAACAAGAAGTGTTGTAAAAGGATAAATAGTAGCTTGTGTTAAAGTAAGTGTATTAGCTACAAGAGTGGTTTTGAAGTTAACACCAAATTTTTCACTAATGAGTGAAACTGAATCACCCCAATTTACCAAATAGCTTAAAAGATACTTAACGTTATTTTCAGTTTGATTCTTTGTAGGACAAGCACATCTAAGAGGAACAAGTAACTCTCTACCGGGATATATATCAGCAGGGTTATGATTTTCATGCATCAAAGCTTGACAAGTCGAAAGGCCTTCGAAAGTGTTGTTGGCAATTAAGAAATAAGTGTCTGTGTTTTGAAAAACATAGGATGTGTTTGCTTGGTAATACTTACCAGAACAAGAACAGTTGACAGGAACAATTACCATTTTGTTTGGTTCGAAGGTTTCGTTTAGAGAGACCGAGTTAATTTCGGCGAGGTGGGAAGGGTTTGAGCCTAGTAATGATGATATTGTTGAAACTGAACTGTAAATTGGTTGAGATCTGAAGGTGAGGTATGCTTGGCAGGTGTGAGTTTGGCCGTTACAGGTGTAGCCACGGATTGATTTCGAGTCGCCTTTTCGAGGACAGGCTGTTGTGGATCGGCCAATGTATGGTTGTTGTCCTAGGATGATGGAGATGTTGGTGATGAGGATGAAGAAGAAGAGAGTGAAAATGAAAGGAAAGAGATGCATGTTGTTATTGGTTGCAAAGAATGGGAGGTATTAGTGTTATATAAATGGAATCTTTTGTTACATATGAAAGAGCTTAAAAGAAGTAATCTATGTAGCATCACATGCACTTCACATTGAATGTGATTGGTAGTTACACATAGGGATGACGTGCCCGTCCTATTTAGGTTTGTCCCGTAAAAGCTCGTAAAAAAATGGGGCGGGCGGTCAAAATTGAGGATGCGGGTCTAAAACCTAAGTCCTCCCTGCAAAAAAGTGAGGGTGGAGTGGAAAAAACCCGCGGATATTGCACTTTTTAAGTCAAAAATACAAAAATTTAAGTAAATATACATGCCTGCAAAAGCCCGTGACGAAAACGGGACGAGACGGAACAGATACTTTAGAGGATGAGGGCCTAAATTCTTACCCACCCCGCACTAAAGTGCGGGTAAAATGAGCATATCCAACGGGTCAGACCCGTTTTACCACCCCTAATTACACATGTCTAGATCTTCATAATTCTAACTTCATGTTTTTTTAGAAATCGAACATGTTCTGCGTACAACTGGAAAGATTAAAGATTGTATTACCATAATAAATATAATGTAAAAAAAATAAAGACCTAACTTATTGCTTATACTATTTATATATAATCTTGATTATGTATTTATATATTGATAATTGATATATAAAATATTTAATGCAAGGACAATTTCTGAGAATGTGCAGTGTGGTGATTTGGTTGTAGAAGTTGAATTGTTTGTTAAATAAATTGGAGAATATTGGTAGGGTTGGATTCTTATTGACTAAATAGCATGACAAATATTTGTTTTGTTTTTAATGAAAGCGTTATAAATACTAATATATCATTGCTTGGAAGATTTACTCGTTTACTTGACTTTCTGCCTTATCACTTTGGGTGATATTTTTAAGAAATAGAAACAATGTGATTCAGCAGAGTGGATTTTTTTTATTGAACATGTTATTTAAATGATCGAGTTTATACATTTTTCTATTACTAAATATATAAAAAATAAAAAGTGTATATTTATTAATTCAAATAATTGATGTTTAAATATACTGGAGTGGAATAAACAGATTTGTTTATAAAAATTTACTTATTAAAATAAATTTAACATTTAAATTTTGATGTTAAATATTGTTGTAAATATTAAATTGTTGTAATATTAGCGTGAAACTCATTTTCCAAATTTATTAGGTTAACTTTTTTTTTTTTAATATTGAAATATTTTTATTTTAACATTATAATTATAATTTTGAATATATTAATTTTATTTTACAATTTGGTATCACAAAGTTTTTGATTTTTTGGACTTCTTTCGGGATAAATCCTAGTTAATTAATGTCGTATACAGATGGTAAGTTCGACAATAAGAAGGGTAAAAGCCAGCAGAAGTCTTATAGTGGTGAAGCATTTGGTGTTCGATGCTATCATTGTAAGAAGGAGGGTCATATTCGAAAGGTGTGCCCGGAACATCTGAAAGATTATGGAGGTAAGGATAATAGCAATGTTGCCAATGTTCAAGATGATTTCGACTCATCTGATGTTCTTGTAGTTTCAAGCGGCGTCTCAAGAAAATAATGGATTATGGATTTGGGTTGCACTTGTCACATGACTCCAAACAAAGATTTGTTCGAGGAACTATGTGATCGAGATGGTGGATTAATGTTGTTGGAAAACAACAAAACTTGCAAAATTGCAGGTATTGAATCTGTGAGATTCAAGCTTCATGATGATCAAAAAGGTTATTGATTGAAGTTAGGTATGTACCTGACTTAAAGAGAATTTTGATTTCTCTTGGTAAATTTGACAAGAAGGGATATGTTTTTCAAGGAGAGAAAAATATCCTAAGAGTCATGAAGGGGTCGAAGAAAGTCTTAAGAGGCGTGAAAAACAAGGTTTGTATACCTTTGAGGCTGAAGTTGTAAGTGGTTCGACAAATGTTGCATCCACAAAACTGTTGTCAAAGATAAAATTATGGCACATGAGATTGGGCCATGTCAGCGAAAGAGGCTTGGTCAAACTGGGGAAACAGAACCTGCTAGGTGGTGACAAAGTCGAGAAGTTGGAGTTTTGTGAATCTTGTGTATTTGGTAAATCATGTAGGGTGAAGTTTAACAAAGGTAAACTAATAACACATGGATCCATTGATTACATCCATGTTGAACTTTGGGGGCCTGCAAGGAATCCTTCACATTAAAGTGCAAGGTATTTTCTATCTATAGTTGATGATTATTCCAAAAAGTTATTGGTATTCATTTAGAAGACGAAGGATGAAACTTTTGAGAAATTCAAGAGTTGGAAGATTCTGGTCGAAACTCAAACTGACAGAAAGGTCAAGAGGTTGAGAAGTGATAATGGCCTTGAATTCTGCAACGAAGCTTTCGACAGTTACTGTGTTGAGTTTGGGATTGCGAGACATAAGAGTGTAGCAGGTACTCTTCAACAAAATGGTCTAGCTGAAAGATTCAATCGAGCAATCCTCGAAAGGGTTAGATGCATATTGGTTAGTGATGGATTGAAGAAGGTATTTTGGCTTCAGGCTGTTTCGATAGCAACATATCTGATAAACAGATGTCCTTCAACTGTGTTAGATATGAAGACACCTGAAGAAGTTTGGTTGCGACATCCACCAGATCTCGACAAACTGAGAATATTTGGTTGTGTGGCCTATGCTCACATTAGGCAAGACAATGTCAAACCTAGAGCTCTGAAATGCATGTTCATGGGATACCCTAAAGGAGTCAAAGCTTATAGGCTATGGTGCCTAGAGCCTGGTCACTAGAGGTGTATCACCAATCGAGATGTAGTTTTCAATGAAGCTTAGATGGCTTTCAACAAAACTGATGATGTTAATGAAGAGGTAGTACGGGGAGAAATTCCTGTCGAGGTGGAGCATAGTGATGCTGAAATTGCATGTCCCAAATGAAGTCGAATAAGAAACAGAAACTGTGGTCGAAGATGAGGAGACATACAACGACTAAATGCTGACTAGAGACATGTCGAGAAGAGTCATTAAGCCACCTCAGAGACTTGATTATGCAGATCTTATAGCTTATGCCTTAATCTCTGCACGTGAGGTTTTGGACGAAGAACCTAGAAACTATAAGGAAGTTATTAAGAGTCGAAATAAGAATGAATGGTTGAAGTCCATGGATGATAAAATGAAATCTCTTCATGATAACAATACTTGGGAAATGATCAAGAAAACTGTTGGAGCAGGTTAGTCAGTTGTAAATTGATTTTCAAAGTTAAGGAAAGAATCTAAGGAGTGACGTCGAAGAGATACGAAGCAATGTTGGTTGCAAAGGGTTTCACTCAAAAATAAGGTGTCAACTTCAATGATGTGTTCTCTTCTGTTGTGAATCACAAGTCCATTTGAATGTTGCTTACCATGGTGTCACAGTTCAACCTTGAACTGGAACAGATGGATGTGAAGATTGTGTTCTTGTATGGTGATCTTGATGAAACAATCCCGATGAGGAAACCTGAAGGGTACGTTGAAGAGGGGAAATAAGAGTATATGTGCAAACTAAAGAGATCTTTATATGGACTAAAATGATCTCATTAACAGTGGAATATGAGATTCGACAAGTTTATGGCACACATAACTTTCATCAGAAGTCAGTTCGACCACTGTGTTTACTTCCGATTTCGACCGAGTAATTTATTTGTTATTTTGTTGCTTTATGTGGATGATATTCTAATAGCAAGCAACAATGTCGAAGATGTAAAGAGAGTAAAGGTTGAACTCAATAAGGAATTCAACATGAAGGATCTGGGAGTTGCGTCCAGGATTCTTGGGATTGACATCCGAAGAGATAGAAAGTATTCTAAATTATGCTTATCTCAAGAGGCATACCTACGGAAGATTCTCGAAAAGTTTGGTAGGTAAAATTCAAAGCCTGTTGTAACTCCGACTAACCCTCAATTCACGCTGAGTATAGACCAATGTTCCAATACTGATGTCGAAAGAACTTATATGGATAACATTCCATATGCTAATATAGTAGGTTCTTTTATGTATGATATGGTCTGTACTAGACCCTATATAACATATGCAGTAAGTCTTGTAAACAGGCACATGGAGAATCCGGGAAAGGCTCACTGGAAAGCATTGAAGTGGATTCTAAGGTACATAAATGGGTCTTTGAGCAGAGTCCTAATTTATGGTGGAGCCTTGGGTGAAAATAGTAAAGCAACAATCGAAGGATATGTCGACTCTGATTATGTAGGTTGTATGGATTCCAGAAAATCTATTTCTGGATATGTTTTCACTATGTTTGGCACAACAATTAGTTAGAAAGCAACACTTTCAGAAGGTTGTTGCCTTATCAACCACTAAAGCAGAATATATCGCCCTAACTGAAGCTGTAAAAGAAACATTGTGGCTTGAATGTTTTGCAAAGGAGTTGAAACTTCAAGGTCGAGGTATCACTATTAAATGTGATAGTCAAAGTGCAATACATCTATCGAAGAACTCAACCTATCATGAACGAACCAAGCACATTTATGTGAGGTTGCATTTCGTCAGAGGAGTAATTGAGCGTGGAGAAGTCCAAATGCTGAAGGTTTCGACAGATCACAATGTTGCTGATATGATCACCAAAACATTGCCCAGTAGCATGTTTTTCCACTGTATTCAGTTTATAAAGCTGTATGAAGAAAGCTAATTTGTTTCTTGTTGGTATAAGGTGTGTTCCAAGATGGAGATTTGTGGAATATTGGAACAAACCCTAGTACGCATAGCATGTCGCATCGAAGCCCACTCACATGCTGTTGTTTAATTGGATCTTGTGTTATGAATCTAATTGTTTAAGTTAGCTTGTATCATAAGTTAGCTTGTAATGGGTAATTGTTAAAAATCTCATTAGGTTAGTGCGTTAGTTTTATTATAAATAGCATACTAGTCTCTCATTTTGGTATAAGGGAAAATAGAAATCTAAAACCCTAATTCAAAAGTGAGTGATGTTATTTGTTATTCATGTATACTTGTAATTTTGTTTTAAGAGAAATGAAAGAATAACAGTTTATTACAAAACTTTGTTGTTATCCTTGGTTATCCTAAACTCTAACCCTTGTGGGTTTTTTGATCATAAACCTATTATACTTTGTTTCTAAGGTATCTGATTCACTAACAATCTTAAATCTAAATCTTTTTCTCATACCTCATAAATTTGACTTCAATAAAAACGTTTGAGACATTCTCCATTTTCCGTCTTTATTCTTACAACATTCAGTTAAATATATAAAATGTATTTAGTTGTCAAACGTGTCTAAGTCTCCACAATTCTGACTACATATTTAGTTACATTTAAATTAAAAAAAAACTTAATATCTCTACTAATTTGAAAACCAATTCTATAGTCTATTAATATAAACTCAATAAATTTGTCTATGGAATGGTTTGACACGGATATTATTAAGACCAGCAAAATTTATATATAAAACTTTAAGAGAAACACATTCTTAGATAATCAATTTTCACGAATAGGTAGATCTTTTAAAATTTAGCTACATTTCGTTCGTTCATATTTTTGGAGAGAATACAAATACAAGGACAATTTCTGAGGAGAAACCTTCATTATGGTGATTTGGTTATTCAAGTTGAATTATTTGTTAAAATAATTGCAAAATAGTTGTAGGATTGGATTCGTATTGACTAAATAGCACGATAAATATTTGTTTTTTTTAATGAAAGCATTATAAATACTAATATATATCAATGTTTGAATTTTATACTTGTTTACTTGATTGTCTGCCTTATCACTTCGAGTCACATTTGTTTTTATAAATAAAAACAATATGATTCAGCTGATCGATTTTTTATTCATTGAAGGTATTATTACATTATCAAGTTTCTATAGATTTTTCTATTACAAAATACATCTAAAAGAAAAAAAGTTTATATGATGTCTTTAGAAAATACATCTAAAAGAAAAAAAAGTCTATATGATGTCTTTGTATTGATATTATTAAATTATATATATAATCTGAAAACACAAAGTTGATTTCATCTCATATCTTTCAAGATAGAGGGGAAGAAAATTTATCAATGGCAAGATCATTACTCTAGTTGAATCAGATTTATTATTCGACTTGGGAACCTTGCAATAATATTGTGCGCATGAATCTTTGCATCTCTTTCTCCTGACATAACGTAGATCACAATCTATGTTGATAATGTTGCTCAACTCTGGATTGATCTGCAACATCGATTTTTCAAAAATGATAATTTCAAATTATTAGACCTTCTTTAACACATTCATTCTATGCGCCAAGGTGAGAAATCTGTCACGACGTACTTCAATGAACTCAAAACACATTAGGAAGATCTTGAAACCCTACGTTTTCTTCCAACTTGCACCTGCAGTGCTCATATTACACTCAAGAAACAACGTAGTATGAAATATATTATGTGTTTCGTGAAAGGTTTAAATGACAACTACAACACTATCAAATCTCAAATTCTCATGATAAAGCCTCCACCTGATGTTTCGAAAGTTTTCTCCTCGATCTTGCAACAAGAACGTCAAATTTCTTCTTCTTCTTTATTTGATACTTCTAAGGTTCTCTTGGCTTAATCCCAAAACATGACTCCAAATAGATTAATTCTCAAACAAGCTAAAGGACGTGAAAAACTCTCATCCTACAACAAACCCCCTAGTAACTCCAAACTTTGTTCTTTCTATGGTAAGACTAGCCATATCGTTGATACTTGTAATTTCAAACATGGCTTCCTACCAGGTTTTCATTTCAAAGACAAGGATGGCTTCACCAAGAATGTTGCCTCTGATTCAGCACAACATGTTCATCCCCCGATGCCACTCCTCAAGAAGACAATATGGAGATTTCTTCTACCATGTACAACAAATTGGTATCTCTCCTTAATAAAGTTGATACCTCAACTCCCTCTAATTCTCATTCCATCAACACGTCTCCTTTGCTCGATGACAAGAACTATCATACTTGGGCAAGTTCGAGGCACATTGCTCTCATTTTCAAGAACAAAGAAAAATTCATTGACAAAACTCTCACAAAGCCACATGTATCAGATCCTCTATATGCTTCATGGATTCGATGTAACACTATGGTCTTAGATTTTATTCTTCTATCTATTTTAGAGTTAATCTCCAAATCGGTTCCTTGGATTAATAGTGATATATTCTGCATCTTCGATATTCAGGAAGATCTCTATAAGTTTCGTCAAGGCACCCTTGACATTTCTAACTATTTTACTCAATTGAAAGTGATGTGGGACGAGTTAGAAAATTATCGCCTTATTCCTGCTTGTTTGTGTGCCATTCCTTACTCTTGTGGTTCAATTGCATATATCCAACAATATCATGCGTAAGACTATTTCATTTGACTTCTCAAGGGATTGAATGGAAATTTTACGCATTCCAAGTCCCAAATTATGATGATGAACCCATTACTAGATGTTGATAAAGCTTTATCCCTTGTTATTCAATAAGAAAGAGAAATGAATAGTTATATTTTGACTATTGTTCCAAACGTTCCTACTTATTAAGAGGCTGCAACTTTTCAAGTTCAACATGCCTTAGGAAATTCAAATGTCAAATATGGAAATAATGGTCTTAAAGGAAAATCTCAAGGTTATGGTGGAGCTAGAGGGTAGAATCATGTATGCACACATTGTGCCTGGACAAACAATATAGTTGAGACATGTTTTCTCAAGCATGGCTATCCACCAGGCTTTAAGGGAAAAGGCAAGACTTTAAGTTCTCAATCTGTTGCCTCAGTGAATGCAAATTGTGATTCTTCTCAACCTTCTTCAATTGCATTTTCCTTGTTTGGTCTCACCCAAGATCAATACAACTACATTCTCGAGCTACTTCAACAATCCAAGACTACTCCTAAGGCCAACTCCATTTCCATTTCTCCCTTTGTCCTAAATTGACACTCTTCAAATGGAATTGGTAAGAACTCTCACCTTTGAATTCTAGATAGAGGTGCTACTTGTTGCTCCCGAGATTTTCATCCTAGTACAAACGCGAAATTGGTGCAGAAAAAGCAGAAGAGTCGCCAGCCAGGCATTTTTATCCCAAAGAAAGGGAAATGTAATGTTGCACAAACCAGGGAGAAATGAAAGGACAAGGTCCTGCGAACCAGAGAGAACGAGTAAGAGAGTCGTTTACATGAAGGGAAGGTATTAGCACTCCTTCAGGTCTGTCGTACCCGACGGGATCCACGCTTGCTTGTATTGCTCAAAGGGTGTTGTAATCTGCTTCATTTTCTACTAAACTGAAACTGGAGAAAGAACAGGAACATAAAGAGAATAATAAACAATGTAGGGAAAAGAAAGAATTATGCTAGAATGGGCCCTACCCCACTGCCTACGTATCTCAACGGGTATGAGAATCAAAGCGACGTAGTTCCCCTAACTAGGGATGAAATTTGTTTGTTTGTGTCTTTTATGATGATGTTGCCAAAGTTCTAACTCAGGTGTTGCAGGCTCGCTGAATCGAATGCGTTACCGTCTTGTTATTAAACTGAAGTGACAAGTTAAAATGTCTGCAAAGGAGCATCATGTGAGAAGAGAGAAGACGTGTTTTCTATTTGTTGTCTTTTAAGAGTTTTTTATTTGAAATGCTTCGCGTAAGAGAGTGTACTGAAGTCTCTTATAATGGAGTGTGTACTTCATACATCCCCTGAGATGGAATGACAATGAAGCATACTAAGTATGAAGGAGATCCTCAAACTTATTTCCAATGTTCAAGGTCAAAGCACACTAACATACTTCCTTTATTAAGTATTTTTGTTGTGTTAGAATGAAGAAGTGTTTTTTATTTTGTTTGTGATACAACTTCATGCTAAGACTTGTTCGACATGTTAGATGACTTACAACACACCCCGAGATGACATAAATGCAAGCACCCCATAGTATAAGGCTCTTAGCACATGATGAGGTATCAACCTTTATTAGGTGTTTTTAGCTTTTGTTTTGAGATAAGAAGAGAAGACTCAAAGGAGAAAACAAAGGTAAAAACTAAGGGGAAAACTAAGACTCGCCCTAACGTCATCATGCTTAGAGATCCTAAGGGTTAAGTGTGGTATTCTAATTCTAAAAAAGAAAGAAACAAGTTCCAACTCACTTCAAAGATTGAAGATGAGATAATAAATCAAGGGGATGAAAAGGAGTTAAATGTCAAAGAAATATGAAATGCTTGTCACAATCACACTTAGAATGATTAAAAGATGAGGGAAAAAGGTAGAATGTGGATGCACACCCACACTCTTCATACTTACCATTAGCCCCTAAAAACAAAGGTTAATTAAACAATTTAATATGAAATCAAAAGGAGAAAAACAAGACAATTAGGCATCAAACATCTCCTAAAATGTAATTAGGGTTCAAACTAGACTCAAACCTAAAGCTAAAGGTACCTAAAGGTTAGATAACTTCCAAAGTCAGTAGCTACAACAATGCTTCAGCACACAATCAAGTATCACATGCAAACGACACACAAAAAACTTATTACAGCTACCCAACAACAACACAACATGTATTAAAAGCACAAAAACAGGGCATGGCAGCATACATTTAGCAGCTATTGTCCAGAACTATAGCAGCGAAATGCATGGAAAAATTAAATCTTTTAACATGTAAATGCATGTGTCACAACTGGGATATGTACCAAATAACAACATCAAATAATGCACCATGATTAACATGGATATGTGTAAGTGCAAACATTTTAACCATTTTGTATCAAAAGATCTTTGCAAACAAAAAGGATAATGCACATTTTAAAAAATGAACATTTATGAAAACAATAAAGCCACAAAGTATGAACATGACTCATAATGCCTTCTATCTAATGCAAGAATTAACACCGAGATGAAAACATAGAGCAATCATGCAATCAAGAATGTATGCATACATACATGAATCATGCACCTTTATCAAGAAATATGCAATAAACTTAATTATGCATATGAGTTTCCAAAAGTACGTCGAACAATGTGAGCAAAAAATACAATACTTTAATCAATTATTATTAGGCCAACAATGATATTCAAACATGGGAACAACATCCATAATACACCATGAACACTAATACACAGTTATGCAAAAAATCGGAAACGAGCAACACGCGTGTCGAAAGATGTCGAAGATACATGAACCAACACAAAAACAACTCCTAACAAATCCTTAAAATGATATCCCAATGATCTATGATGATTAAGTGTGGAAAATCATGCAAACAATCATGAAAATGGACAAAAAAACTCAATTTAACTCATGTTAACTGGTTAACAACTTCAAAATCTACAGAAATATACAAAATTACACGGTGTTAACCGGTTAACATTGAATCAGTAGCATAAAAACCTGCAGAAAAATCATTTTCCAGCAACAACTTATTTCCATAAGTTCCTAATGCAATCCATATCAAGTGAACACAAAAATTAGAACTAAATGTACCAATACATCACCAATTGGAACCACAAACAACTCGAGATCCTAATTCTTAATAATCCAATTAATGCATCAAAAATAAATAAAACGCAATGAACACACGTGTCGAGAGAATGCGAAATAACTTAAAACGTAAGTGATTATGGGTTTTACCAACCTACAAAGATGAGGCTTGCTTTGGTAATTATTGCCAAGAGAAATCAACACACTATTGACGAGAAATCCATAGATCCGAAGCTCTTTCGCAAGAATACGCAAAATAAATACGATTTGATGAAAACCTTGATGAACTCTTCCAAGAATCACTTCCAAGATGTGAATTCAACACCAAAACAATAGAAAATCCTTCAATACTCCATGAGATCAATGCAATGATGGAGGTTTAGCTTCAAATTCTTCAAGTTTCAATGCAAAACTTGAAGAATTTTGGAAGATGAAGCTTTGTGTATGGTTTTGGAAAAATGAGAGAAAAGTGAGAGAAAATTGTGAAAAATGAAGTGTGTTCTTGAGGTTTGGAGTAAAAGATGCTTATATACCTCATAGGATTAGAATGTGCTTTGGGTTAGGATATTATCTTAGGAATGAGGTTTGGGGAATATGGTTAGGAGTTGGTTAAGAAACTTCTAGAAACTTCCCTTGGAAAGTGGTGGATTATTCTAGAACATTCCCTTGAGAAAGTTAGAATGAGGTGCAAAATTGAAGTGAAAAAGTGAGAAAAATCCCTCCATGTAAAAATTGAAATTTTTGGCAAAAAAAAACATGTGTTAACCGGTTAACCAATGTGTTAATCGGCTAACACAAGCAAAATTTGAATTTTCCCTCCTTTTGGTGGGAAACCTTGGAAATGCACTTGTGTTATCCGTTCTGACCCTGCCTTGACTCTGAGTCCTTATAATTTATAATGCCACTTAAAAAACACCTAAGAACATGCCTTATGCTTCGACCGATGATGTATGCTTTATTTTTATTATGATTTATGATTTAAAGGCAATGCAATGTATGAAAGGACATGCTAAATGATCTTGGAAAGAAGCATAAGCTACTTGAAATTGATAATAAATAAGAGGGAAAATTTTGGGTTGTTATACTACTGACCATATATCATTTGATATAAATTCTTTTACCTCTCATAAAAACACTATTATTGTGCATGTTAACTTGCTTGATGGTTCTACACTTACTTCTTCAATATCTGGTAGCATAGTCATCTATCCATCCTTAACCTTACACAAGGTTCTATACATACCAAATTTTATTCTAGAGTTCAGTTCAATGTTAATTCATGTCACATTATGTAGAATCATTCCAAAGAAATGATTGGTATAACTAACTTGCAAAAAGGGCTATATGTGCTTGGTTCATCAAAACATATCTCTGCATGTTATTCCATTATCCAATCTCCATGTAATCTTTGGCATCTCATACTAGGTCATATTTATGACATAGGCTAACATACTGTTTAAAAAATTATTCCTTTTAGTCCTTATAAGAATAATGAAGTTCCTTGTGATTCTTGTCATCTTGGAAAACAAAAGAAACATCCTTTTCCACATAATATTACTCATTCCTCTACATCTTTTAAAATATTACATGTTGACTTATGGGGTCCATTCTCTACTATTTCAATTTTAGGGACAAGTATTTTTTTTAACTTTGGTTGATGATTATACTAGGTACACTTGGGTCATATTTCTTAAAACCAAAGATCAAACTAAAACAATCATAATTCAGTTTGTAGCATACATTGAAAACTAGTTTAACAATTCTTTAAAGTGCCTAAGGTCAAATAATGATAATGAATTTTTTTCTCTCTCTGAGTTCCTTTTGTCAAAAGGTGTCATTCATCAGAGATCACGTGTTGAAACACCCTAGCAAATTAGGGTGGTGGAAAGGAAACTCCTACATTTCTTAAATGTAGCTAGAACTTTATTTTTTTATTCTCAAGTTCCTCTTACTATGTGGAATTTTTGTGTCCAACATGTCATTCATATAATCAATGGGTTACCTATTTCCCTCTTCAAGTTCAAATGCCCCTATGAACTTTTATATCTTCAACCACCCTCATTAATTCATTTGAAAGTTTTTGGCTTAAGTTTTGCTACCACTATTTAAGTACACATGATTAAATTTGACCATAGAGATAGAAATTGTGTGTTTTTGGGTTTTAGATATGGAACCAAAGGCTATATACTCTATGATATGAAGCATCACAATATATTTGTGTCTAGGAACGTTGTATTTTATGAAAACCAATTTACATTCCAAAGTAACTCATTACCATCAAAACCCAATCTTGAACACACTCATTCGCCTACCCTAGATGAAAATATTGAACACATTCCCCCAGCCTACATCAACAAACCTGTTAAGCCCAACATCTAATGATAACAGTGTCTCCCTAAATTCACCATTATCCTTTGATTCTAGCTCTCAAGGGCAGCCTGCTAGTACTACCAATACTAGCCTCATCAGTGATAGTATTCCCTACACCAGTCATGTTCCCATCATAATCTCAATCCTATTGCATCCATAAAACCACAAAGAACACGTATTACAAATCCTTATACACCCATAGGACAACAAAGCACACTTAGTCTTATTGATGGCATCATAACTGACCTTTCTCCACTGGATATTCCAATACTCCCACCCTAGTGTCCAATGCTCAACTCCTAATATTCTCTCTCCTGCTAACATTTCTCCCACACTATAAAATGAACTTCTCATTTACCTTTAAGAAAATCCACTTGTGTATCTCATCCTCCCAATTATATTTCATATTATCATTTTTATACTACTTATAATAATCCTTCATTTAAGCACCATACATCACATGTTGCATATCCTTTGCCATTTGTTATTTCATATGATAAATGTTCTTCATAGATGTGGAACTACATGCCCTTGAAGAAAACAAAACTTGGATTGTGGTTGATTTACCAACTGGGATGTCTCATATTGGATGTAGATAGATTTACAAGGTCAAATACAAGGCATATGGTTCCATTGAAAGGTACAAGGAAAGGTTAGTAGCAAATAGAAACAATCAAATGGAAGTCATTCACTATTTTGATACATTTTCTCCTGTGCTAAGCTTAATTCAACCATAGTTTTTCTATCTCTTGCAACCATTAAAGGATGGCATCTTGAGAAATTATATGTCAATAATGCTTTTTTTCATGGTGACTTACATGAAGAAGTATGCATAACACTTCCCCTTGGATTTCTCTGCTCTAGTGCATCAAAGGTCTGCAGACTACAAAAGTTCTTATTTGTCTTAAAACAAGAAAATATATAATGGTACTCCAAGCAATCATCTTTCTTGATCTTTCTTGGTTTCCACCAATCTCAGACTGATCATTCTTTGTATGTTAAAGCTGAACAACATAACTTCACTTTTCTACTAGTTTATGTTGATGACATAGTATTGGTAGGCGATTCAATTCAGGAGATTCAACATGTTAAACAACTTTTGGATCAACAATTCAAGATCAAAGATCTTGTCTAGTTAAGGTTTTTCTTAGGTTTTGAGATTGCCATATCTAAAAAAATATTTTTCTTAATCAAAGGAAATATACACTGGAACTTTTGGAAAATACTGGTTTCCTTATTTCGAAGCAATCATCTATTCCATTTTATCCAAATATCAATCTTTCAGTCAATGAGGACCAACCATTGGAGGATCCATCTTCTTATAGAAGATTGATTGTGAAGTTGATCTACATGACTAATTCAAGGTCAAAGATTTATTTTGTTGTTCAACATTTAAGTCAATATGTATCTCAACCCCTCTTGCCTCATTATAATGCTGCCACACACATTCTCAGCTACTTGACAGTTGTACCTGCTAAAGGAATCTTATTTTCTGCAACTAGTTCTCTAACGCTTTTTGGTTTTGCCGGTACTGATTAGCTAGATGCCCTAATACAAGGAAGTTAGTTACCGGTTATTGTGTGATTCTAGGTTCATATTTCCTATGTTAGAAATCAAAGAAATAACATATGGTTCTAGGTTTTCCACTGAAGATGAATATAAAGATTTATCCTCACTCACATGTGAACTTCAATGGTTACAATAGTTGTTCCTTTATTTTCTCATTACTTTTCCTCAACCTGCTTCTGTATATTGTGATAGTAAGTCTGTTATCTATTTGGCTCACAACCTACATTTCATGAGAGAAGTAAACATATTGAACTTGAGTGCCATATGATTTATAAAAAGATGTAGCCCAAGTTAATGCACTTGTTTCTTGTGTCTACTAATGCACAACTAGCTTACATGTTCACAAAACCCATGTACTCTCCTGCTTTGAATTCTATCTTGGTCAAGTTGAGACTTTGTAGTATACATGGTCCAACTTGAAGGAGGCTCTTAGCTTATATAACTCATTCATTAATATTGTGACACTCAACTATGATTTACTTTTATTATTCACTCATTTTGTAACATATATAACTTTAATCAATTCAATGCCTCTTTAAATGCAGTTCCAATTGAACCACGTCAATTCGATGCCCATAACAACAACCTAAGCAAGGACATGTGATTCGGCTGGGGTCTTTGGCATGTTCAATAGCAAACTTAATGAATTCTGATACCCCATTCTCGTACTCTTTCGACAAAAGATTGTAAGCCATCCATTTTTTATCCATGATTTTACTAAGTAAGCTAAAAAATACTAATTATTTACGCAACTATAGAAAAAGAACAACTAATTATCTCTAGAGAAGTAAGCAACTTCTGGAACCACTCATTGTAAGATTCTTGGAAACGATCAGACTTTCACTCTTCACAAGTAACCCATATAGTAAATTCACTAAGTTAGTAACTGATGATGTACCAAATATTACATGACAAATTTAGTATATAATATGACAAAAAAGATATATATGAGAAATAAGTCAAAGTCTCAAGAATCAAAAATAGTAAACATCAACACTTCCTTCAAAATTCACAATGACTATCAAAATTCAAAATCAAAGTTTAATTTAACACAACAAAATAATTCAAAATCAAAATTTAATTCAGAAGAATTTAGCACAAGTCATGATAACATCTAACCTACATAAACAAGTAGAGATCTAAATATCATAATTTCTTATCTTGTTTAGTTTATGGATATAAACTCTAGCTCATGATAACACATGCAGATAAATAATTCACACAAACTTCGTTATAAAATATATCAAGTTTCTGAAATTAAATTAGACACGGCTTTTAGTAAAATCTAAGACATGATGAATGATAAAGTTGTCTCATTCTTTGATCTCTTTCGAGTAATTTTACCTTTTGCACCAATGGTTCTTGTATTTTATCACACTTACGAAAAAGTTGTATTTTATCCAACAATCGAGAACTATTTCTCTAATCCTTTCATTGCACCTAATCCCTCACAATGAAACATAGTTGGAGAATCTTTTATTAAAAACCTATATATCCTATCCAAAATAGCAGAACCGCAGGAAAATTTAAGGCACAATCATTTTGATTGTACCTAAAAAAAGGTATGGTCTTAGAGGGTCCATTACAAATGTTTGTGTAGTTCTTTCTTCTAAATGTGTATATCATAATCATATTATACATTATTATAGTGAAAGAATGCATTATAGTTATTACAAACATGACATCCGAGTTCACTACCGTTTAGTAACATAAAATTAACAGAGGGAGAAGACAAAAAGAAGAAATACCTTGCTAAAAAAGGAGTTCTAAAACTGCAGGTGGAGAAGACGAACTGAGGGAGTATGTATGGAATTGGATCCGTTCAAAACAAAGGGAACATAGGAAGTTTGAAACAGGGGGAGGAAGTTCGGTCGGAGGGAGTAGTCACAAAGAGAGGGAGATACGACCAGAGAGAATGGTCGCGAAGATAGGGAAATAGAGAGAGAGTTAGTGTTCATAATGATATCATGTGAAAATAATAATTTGTGTTTTATTATTTAGAAACTAGTGACATAAGGCAACGCTTTCTGAAAGCGCTTTCTTATGTATTAACTTTAGCAGCACTTTTCCATTAAAAACGTTTTCTAAGGTGTGGCCTAGGTATGAACTTTAGCAGTGCTTTCTATGGTGTGGCATAGGTATGACCTTTAGCAACACTTTCCAAGAGCGCTTTCTAAGGTGTGTCCAAGGTATAGCCTTTAGCAGCACTTTCCAAAAGCGCTTTCTAAGGTTAGTCTTTAGCAGCGCTTTCCAAAAGCGTTTTTAAGGTGTAGCCTATGTATGGAATTTAGCAGCGCTTTTCATAAGCGCTTTCTAGGGTTAGCCTTTAGCAACATTTTTTTCATCCTTTTTAATTTTTTTAAACATATAGCAACGCTTGGGAAAGAAACGTTGTATATGTAGTTTAGGAAGAAAATGTAACATAATTGTAACAAATTGTAACAGAAATTGCAGCATAGCTAAGAAATGAAGAAGGAAAAAAATATTGATTCTCATTAAATGAATGAATCAATATTGTTATTGGAGGGTCCATCGTGATGAATATAGTTCTTGATTCTTGATACGGAAGTCTCGATTTTCATTATTTGTAATACTATAGATTGTTAGAAACTTGATTTAAATTCAATGCATCGAAGCTAGAATCGTGAACACATCACTTTTCTTATAGTATTTCAAGCACTCTTAATATGTCTTAGAGTTTGCACGCAGGATAATTTAGCATATACTCGAGTTTGCACAAGACCAATGAAAATTCGAATGTAAGGAAGATGAAATTCTGAATTTTGTGTGAAGAGGATACAATTTTCTGATATATTTTTTTGAATTCGGAATGCTCAATTTATAAGTCAATCTGGTGTAATTTCATAAGATTGCGACACATTTTCAGCAACACTTTTGCTAAATGTTACATTGTTTTGCCTCTAACAACATTTTACAAACGTTGTATTATTTCGCATACAACAATAATTTTCAAAGATTGTACTATTTCACATTCTGTAATATTTCACTTAATGTTGTTTATTTCTGAATTCAAAATACAAATTCCCTACTACAACACTTCACAAGTATTATCTATTTTTAAATTAATAAAATTAATCTCCATTTTTATATTTTCTTTTTATTTTAAAATACACTTACCATTATTAATTGTTAAAAATTTAACATAAACTTAACATCGACAAATATATATTTAACCGTAATAAATTTTAATAGGTCATTATCAAAACATTTTGATATTCATCGTATAATATATGAGTCAACAAAATAAAAAGCAACTCCCATCAAATAGAAAGTGCAACCCATACTGTTTTTCAACCAACCAAGTCAACATGCAGAACATTGATTTCACACTACTTTTATTCAATGTTATTAATTACATAGAAATAGAAAGCAACTAACAACAACTTGAGTGACTATAATCATATGAATACATTTGTATGTATGACAAACTAAAAATTATTTTCATTAATTTAACATAAATTTATAAATAATTAACTACAAATTTTTTCAAGTTTCTCACGGCCATGCACCTAAAGACTAGCGATAATATTTATCAACCTAGCAATCATGTTGAGAATTGACTTAAAAAAGATTCGAAAAAAGAACCCACAATAATTCAAATCTATTTCCTCTAATAGAGACAAAAGCAACAATATTTGACTAATATTTGCACCCCCATAAAATAGCAAGTTTCCAAGTTTCTTTAATTTCTGTCGTACCAAGCAAGTAATGCACAATTTAATCATTTTGTTGTGTTGTGTGAAACTTCTTTCAACCTTCCTTTGTTACTGAATTCTTTGTCACGTTCTACTCATAAACTTCTTTCAATCATATAGTTTGGCAAGTAGGCTCATAAGTTTTCAATCGTCAAAGCAACCTACAAAATCAAAATGATCAATAATATGAAGTTGATCAAACTTCTTATAATCATCATTTAAAGTTTCTTAATGAATATTCTCAAGATTGATCGTAAATCGACTTATTATGTCAACACATACATTAAGTCTGATCTACTAAAAATCATACCATACATGTTTTTTCCAACCATACTCACGAAGGGAGTATTCTCTATCATCTTCTTTTCTTATTCGGTTTGAGGATATTGCATAATAATAAAATTTATCAGATGACACAAAGGAGTTTTGATTGTTTTAATATTTTGTTTTCTAAACTGCTCCACCACTTTCTTTAAATAACTAGTGAGATAAGAACAATTCACTCCTTTTGCAATTTATCATGATACCCATCCTTGAGATTTTTTTAACTTCACAAGGATCTTTCATCTCAAATTCACCATTCAAAGTTTCCTTGAACTTCTTATCTCTTTCTTGCCGGTGCTTTTCATTAATATATCATCAACATATAGGAGAAGACATAATTACTTTCTCATTTATTTTCAATATATATACATAACTTTCATAAATATTTGGGTTAAATATGATTTTGATTCCTATAAATATCTCAATTTTCATTTTTAGTCTCTATTAAAAAAAAATTTACTCCCTAAAAATTTTGTATGCATGCAATTTTAATTCCTGTTGTTTTCTAAAATTTTGAAAACTGTTTAATTACCTTTAAACTTTTAAATTTTTGAATATTTTTTCATCCATGTTTAGAATACTATAAATTATTTCTTTACTAAATTTTAGAATTTTTTAATGAGAAGAATTAAATATGAATTTTTTAAATATCAAAATATAATGATAAAAGTAATAAAAACCTTGACTTAGAAATCAAATTTTGAGTTCTTTTTTTTCGAGAAACTTTTTATAACATTTTAAAGATGTCTGCAAAATAATCATTTAAAAATACACATTGGTTTAATAAGAGGGACTAAAACTATGTGCATAATAATTTTGTAAGGATTAAAGTATCGTATTTTTTTAATAGGGACTAAAAATGAAATTTGAGATATTTATAGGGACTAAAAACATATTTAATCTTAAATACTTTTCACAAAATATTGTTTAAGAATAAATTTATCAAACACAAAATACCATTTTCTTAGGATTTGTTTTAATCCATACAAGATTTTTTTAGCAAACATACCTTAAACACATCACTTGAAAAACCTTTAGGCCGCTCCGTTTTGATTTTCTACTCAAGATTTCCATGTAAGAAAGTTTTTGATGTCCATCTATTCGAACTCAAGATAATATTGATTTATATTTTTTTCTTCTATAAATACTTTTATAGAACAATGTTTTAAAACATGTGAAAAGATCACATTGTAATCAATCTATTTCACATGAGTAAAATCCTATGTTACAAGAATTATCTTAAACCTTTTTCAATTCCATGAATGTATTCCTTCTTTTAGAAGACCTGCTTGCATTTAACCACTAGTTGTTTCTTAGCTAGTCTCACATGCACCCAGTTACAGTTTTTTATCAGTGAATGCATCTCATAAATCAACACCTTTAACTATATTTGACTATCTTTTCTTTCAAATGTTTTTTTGAAGGTCATTGATTCTAAGTCTTGCAACTATTTATCTATATTCCAAGCATAATATATAAGATCAATGTAACCATATATTTGAGGCAGTATAATCTCTCTCCTTACCATATTACGTGTCAACTAATAGTTTGAACCCACTCTAGGTTTCTCCTCACTAGAATGGGAAACATTAGCCTAATATTAATCCTCATTTCTAGTCTCACTAGGAGGAACTTCCACTCAAAATAAATCTTCTCCGACATAGTTTATGTTTCTTTCACTTCTAAATCTTTGCACTTCATCCTCATACGTGTCTTATCAAAAGTAAACACATCACTTTTGCTAAATTTTGATCCTCAAGGATCCATTTTACATGTCTTGTAACCCTTCATGCCTTTAAGATAACCAACGAAGATACGCTTTAAAAATATAGTATCAAACTTGTATTACTTGATATGCACAAACACCAAAGCTCTAAAGACCATCAAATTAGAGTGGTTTATCGATTTCTCACCCGAAGTCTATTCATATATATATATATATATATATATATATATATATATATATATATATATATATATATATATATATATATATATATATATATATGGATATCTATTGATCAGGTTAGTTGTAACAGAAACATCTTAATCATAGAAACATTTTGGTAACCTAACTCCCAACAACATGCACCTTACCCTCTCCAAAAGAATCGTATTCTTTCATTGAATTAACTGATGAAGTGTCAAAGGTATGTATTTTTATATCATATTCATAGGGACTAAGGTGATAAATAGTCTTTAATCAATCATTAGAATTTTAAGTGAAAATGTTTCCTCAGTTAATTTTGAGTTAATTATGAAAAGTATTTAAAGTGTTAAATAGTTTACACTAGCTTTCTTCCAATGATGAAAAGATGTTGGGATTAGTCTACACTAGCTTTCTTCCAATGTATTCTAATGATCAACTTTACATATTTTAACTATCATTCAATATTATCACTTTTTTACACTGCAAATATTGCTCATGTCTAAATAATATCATGATATCAATCATATTGCTCAATCAACGATCTCTCATCCAATTAATTAATACAAAAACATTATGTATCAACAATATATATGAATGTTAAACTTAAATGTATATCTAGAGTTTATCGTTTAGCATGTGAACATCCTAGTTCTAGATTCAAAGAGTATTTCTCAATAGAAATGTAAATCGAAATACGAGTTATAATTGACTAAACTAAAACAATCAATAAACACAAGGATAAACACTAATACAAATGAATCACCAAAACATATATAACTCCCTAGTCAAAATTAATACATCAAAATAGAGTTAATTAAATACATTTAACCCCAACATGAGATAGTTTGGCTACACATTGTTATGGTAACTATATAAATGAAACAAAAGAGTTGAAACAACATGAACAATAGTCTTTTGAACTTCTGTCGATACCCAAATCATACCACTTAAATTCTCCCTCCCCATGGAGACCTACTATTTTCACTCTTTTTATTACTAAATAATTTTCTGGTGTAAGAAAAATAACAAGGTCCTCTCAATTGACGTAAAATGATCCATAGAAAATAAAACCATTATTCCTCGAATCCACTAATCCAAGGATTGACCAATTATAAAATTGGATTTATCCAGTCTTAAGTAATGTGTTAAGCCGACTTTAATCTTCTAATTGAAAGCATTTTTTTTTTGCTTAGAGGATTTTCCTTTCTGCTTAATCTTTTACATATAATCTCATCCAATCTCATATAACTAAGGTGAAGAGAGTATTTTTATATCTGAAAGGGATTACTAGTCATGCCTTGTGTTATAAAAAGATAAATCATCATAAGGTAGTTGATTTCTATGATGTTGACTCACTATAAGCAAAAAAAAAGGATATTTACGACACATGAGTTAAGGAAAATCCCACAAAACCGCTCTTATTCTTTGATTGTGCAGATTGTCATGATAGTTAAGGTCAACCTTCATAGATTTTATAGAAATGTTGAGTAACATAATTGAAATGATTACAAAATAACCGCTCTCTTTCCACACCCACAGCCGTTAGGATAACCTATCAAGACTATTTTGGGCTTTTTTTTATTTGTATACTTTTAAACTTTTTTTCTATCATTATTTAATTTTACCATCTTTTTTTTTTAAATTTTAATTATTAATATTTTTTCCTTTTTTTGACTCTTTCTTTGTTTTGTTATCTTGATCTATTTTCTCAATGTCTTTTCTTCAACCTTTTGTTTCTTTTAACTGATATTTTTCTCAATGTATTCTCTTTCATGATGTCGTGTTTCACCACCTCCTTCATCATTGATCTGAGATGCCTTATCTTCTTCATTAAAAACCCTCTCTCCTCTCATTCCTGAAACTCCTTTCTCTCATATCTCTTTCTCTCTTCACTCTCCTCTCCCCTCAACTCAAATGTAACTAATAAGGTATGTAAACAATTAATCTAGAAGCTTGAGTAACAAGATGTGATTTGCAACTTTAAACATATAAGTTTTGATTGTATTGATATTAATACAAATAATATACATACTCATGTATTGAAATTACAAGACTCAAGAATAAAGATTTATGACACAATTGAGTTTCCATACATTAAGTAGGGAAATCATTTTAATTTTTGTGTTTAAATTATATTCTAGTTATGCATATTGTGTTTCAATATTGCTCGTATGCATGTTTTAATTTTCAACATAAAGATGTTTTACTGCATTGAAGAGCGCCTGATGACCGTGTCAATGATCTTACAGATTTAGAATCAACAACTTTAAAATTTTCTTCTTTGCTATAATTTGGCTTTTGCACACGTCCACCATTTGTTCCCTTAAAAGAGGCTCCATTTTCAAATGAATCTCTTACAGAATGAAATTCCCATTTATCCCCATTTGTTTGATCATTTTGTCTCCATGTTACCTAAACATATTTTATAATTAGAAATCATCTAATAAAAATAAAATCATTTTATTTGATACACAACTACATTAACTGAATCATGTGATCTATTATTAACTATTCAAATGCAATTTCATTAGTCATTAACTAGTTGAAGTTGATTCTCTAAAATCAATTATTTACCTCCTTACTTCCAACTTTTGGTGCTATGAAGAGGTTAGCCTCACTTTTTAGACTAGGCCCCATACTTCCCCCAATGGCATATTGCATCCATCCTAAGTAAAGATTGTTGGCTACATGTGCATATCCATGACGAATCCTACATCATTTTTTACAATTAAGAAAATAAAAAGTTGCATAACAAATTTACATTTGTATATATTAAATTCAAGACCAAGTTTCTTTTAAAACAACATTGTAATCAAATACTTAATTACCTAGGCATTCTTTGGTTGCAATTAGGTCCAAAATGATTGTACACAACTGTAACTTTCATGTTTTTGTCTCTCATATATCCATCATCATGACCAAGAAGCATAACCTTATCTTGTTCTCTAAACCAATTGTTGGATATAGTCACATTACTAGAACCCCGAGTTACATCAAGAAGACCATCTTCACAATCATTAAGTGTATTATGATCAATCCAAATTTTTGAAGCAGTGACCAATCTTATTGCATCTCCATCTACTGGACCTAAATGAATTACCTTTCCATTAGGCCCCATCACCATCCCAGAAGTTTGAGCTTTGCAGTGATGAATTCGAATGCTATGAATAATTATGTTGGTGGTCTAAAAGTTACCAAGAAATCATTATTAATGCAGGACACAAATTGATATTATAAATCTAAAATTGGAAAGGGAAATTTAAAAGGCGAATCATAAAATTCATCTCTCAATTTTATTATGAAAGAATTAAAGGAAAATTTTACAATCATTATTTATAGTCCTGGATTATAAATATTTTTTCTTGTGATAATTAAGTATTTGATTATTACCTTGAATATCATCAAACATGCTTTATTAGCAATGTGGACATTGATACCGCGACCATCAATGGTAGTGAAACTACTAATGAGAAGAGGTTTGATGAGTTTAATGTTCATGTCTTTTTGAAATGTGATCCATACTTTACCTTGTATTACAGAGGCTCCGTATCTCAATGTACCAATTTTAGGGTTTATAGGATCATCATTTGGGTCAGTAACTTCATATTGTATGAGGTCTTTACCAATGTTGTTTGTCATCTTTCCAACATAACCTATAGAGCAACTCGCTATTTGTTGTCTTTGTCTCCTCCATTCAGGATTTAGCCTCCAACAACGATCAATCATGTTCATATTCAAACCCATTAATTTGGATTGTTTGGCTGAACTAAGTTTTGGAATGAAAAAGATAACAATCACAATGGTCAAAACAAAACTCCATAGAACATAATTGGTACCTTGAGATATCATGATGCGTTATAATTATTCTTGAAAAATTTAAATTATAGAAGAGAAAATTGAGATACGATAAATTTAAATGATTGTTGGTTTATATTGGAGAAGAAGTACTATTAAAATGTGATTTTATAGATCGAAGTAATCTTCAAGTTGGTTAAATTTGTTTTTAAAAACTATGATTAAATGAGTGACAAGTACTAAAGAAAACGAATAAATAACAATAAATAGAAAATATAGGTACACCAAAATCTTAACCTCATGTTATTGTTGTTTTTGTTACATTAATCTAATGTTGTGATAGTTATCTAAATTTAGATAATAACTAAAAGTAAAATTAGCTATAACATACTACAACCATGTTTTCGAGTAAAAAAAACAACATTTTCCTTATCTGGAGTTTAACATAAATATATTAAAAATATTTTTAAAAAGTTTAATAGCTTGCGGTTATATTATATTTAGGTGATAAAAAATTTAACATTAATTTTAATATATTGTTTAGTATTACATCTAATCCTATTTATAAAAGAATTTTACTTTTTAGATTCATGTAGCATCAACAACTTTAAAATTTTATTCTTTAGCTTAAGGGTCATGCTAAGCAGTGCTCGATGCACTAGTTAAGAATTCTAAATAAATAAAATGGTTAAATATGTTTAAGATCCCTACAAATATTCAAACTTTCAGATTTATTTCCTCCAAAAAATTTCTTCAAACAATGGTCATCATCTGAAAGTTTTATGTCCCTAACTTTAGTCATTTCCGTTAGTTTCCACTAACGGAGGCTTATGTGGCATACCGTGTGGATTTTTTTGATGACATGTCAGATATGTGGCAATGTCAATGTAGCAAAAAATACCACATGTCAATTATTTCCATTTTAAATTTTTTATATTAATATGATATCTAAAGCAAAAAATAATAGCTAATATGTAATTAATTTCTATCTAATCCCTAGCTAATTTAAACACACCATCCTATTAGTAATAATTTGTAGCTAATTCCTAGATATTCCCTAGCTAATTTGTAACTAATTCCATTATACCCAAATACAAAATGTGAAAGTATGGAACATTACAAACAAAAGTTAACTATTGTAGTATTAGCTGACTAAAATCAAATTACAACTATAATAATTGTTCTCCTAAACAACATTTGCTTTCTCACATTACTATATTGTGGAACCATTTGAAGACAACGCCACATACATGCATTCTCCAATGATAAATATAATCATGCATTAAGTTCAACATCCAATAACTTTATAGAGTTTAAGCATACAATATGAATCTGATACTAAGGATAAATAAATAAGCATACATAACATGATAGCCAACAAAGGATTGAAATCAACATATTTCTCTTATTTAGTAGGAATGATTTGTTATATGGATTAAAGTGTGAACCTTCCTTATTAGGAATTTTGTAACACCCTTCTAACCCAACATAAAATACGCGATAAATATACGTAAATAAATCAGAGTACATCATATAAGGTGTCACATTTCTTCATAAAACATCAAATCAAAACAGTTTTTAAATAATATTTTCTCTATTAATATACACAACTAAATTCAAAACTTTGCACCCAAATCATAATTCAAAATATTTTCTTTTATTTCATCAAAACATCAAGACTTTTTGGTCATTGTCAACAATCATCATCAACTCAAATCGGCATATAATAACTCATATAAATTATTATAACAAAACAACATAATAATCACTTAAGCGTTTTCCCACCCGATGTTACATATACCATAGCAAGACACGATACAAATCTACATGATTAAGCTAAACAAATTCAAGCTAGAACTTCACAACACTGCGAACTAATCTTGGGAATCTGCATGTTATCCATGTAAAGGCAACATTCAAACAGGCAAGGTGAGTAATCACAATTCATTATACGAGATATAAAGAAATAGATACCATATGTATAACAATTAAATAACCACAACATAACATCATATACTTCACACTCAGAACAACACCAACTTCAAAGTCTTCATATAGAATGTCAAACTCTAAAGGTTAATCACATAATTCACCTAACACAAACATCGTGCAACGCCATAAATAATTCAAATGAAACATCATTAGACTCATGCTTGTGGTACTGAACGTCACTGGTGACTTAGTCATCATTATCTTCGAAGATCCCCAACAATAGGATCAATTCCCGCTTGGAACCAGAGCACATCATACTTGCACTTAATCCTCACAATGGTATAACGACCATCATTGGACCTGAGCGTCCTACAAATCTTCATTGCATTTATTGTCCTACAAAACATCACTGGACTATTCGTCCTAAAAATGTTGTTGATGCATGATGCGCAACAACACATAATTTTCAACCATGACTAGTCAAAACGCATCATCATTCATCATAATTATCATATTCTCTTCACATATCTCATACACACATCATATACAATACAACATCATTCATCATAAAAAACACCAAACAATTCACTTCAAAACATCATCATGACAATTTATACAGTAAAACACACATAATTAATTCGACATGTAATCTCGTGACCTAAATCACAACACGATCACTGGACAACCACATCTTATACTTCATATTATTTTACTAGAGTATAGATCATTGAAGCATCTTTGCAACACTTCAAATAACATGTGAAATCGGCTCACAGTTTAAAAGTTATAATTACATATATCACATAATATCATACATAAACCACAATCATCGATTCATCAATTCATCATAACAGACATAAATCCAATTCATCATAACAAAATAACAACCAATTTGCTTTAGAATATATTCCTAAACTTTCATATAGTAAGCACACATATATCTGATTCTGGCATATATATCTAGTCATGTGACTATTATTGAATAATCCTTATTATTTCCTCTATAATTTAGATTATATATATGGTGGATTTCAAATGCTTCCGACCAATACCTCAAACCGAATGCAGAACATAATTTACATCTATCAGAAAATTAAAGAAATAAAAAAACACTTGCCATACAGTATGGTACTCGCCACACATCCTAAGGCTTAGTGGCGCCAGCCATAATAAGGCATGTCACTCGCCGCACTAGCACCCAGTGGCGCAAGCCACTTCTCTTTACTGTGGCATACACCACCTCCTTCACCATAATGGCGCAAGCCACATCAACTAATGTGGCGTAAGCCACCTTCCAACAATGGTGGCACTCGCTGCCACCTATCCAACAATCAATAGGGTGGCACCCACCACCCCAGTACAATGGGTTTCCATTTCCAACAATTCAACTGCAGTTTTCTCAGTAATTCCATAAGACTCTATCAAACCCAAAATATTTACGATTATAATTTCGACTCCTCGTCCTCTTCAACAGAATAGTCATCCATTCAAACTCAGATAATTATCGCTACCTATCGATTAAATCTAATATATTAACAATAATTACACACCAATAAATTATTAAAACAACGACTTCATGTAAACGCATAGTTCATCAAATCCGTTATAGGCTCCCATAAATCCTCAAAACCCCAAATCATCCCCATACAACCTAAACCCTATATCAATTATAATGAAAGGTAATACTCCTCATACCTTAGATGTCAAACCTTGAATTATCTTTCCTTGAGATCTTCAAAAAACCTCTATGCCCTAGCCTTTCTGTCTCCGTTCCTCAGAGCACTTCTCACAAAATACGATCGATCTAAGAATTCTCCCAAAAATCCTATTTTTTATGTTTTTCCTCTCTTACCCCCTTAAGCCTCATTATGTTATTCCGTTTTTATCCTCACTAATTCCATCCATAATTACCATTTTATTCTTAAAAATCTCTAATATTATTATTTATTAATTATTTAGATTAATTCTCTATTAATTCTAAATAATCTTAATGAAATAATAACTTAGAACTTATCCTCATAATTTATTCTTACTCCTACACCATCTCAAATCAAATTAGTATATCATCATGAATCATAACATTAAACATCACTTAAACTCAAAAAATCACCCTAAATCAATTAAATAATTAATCTAGATTTTTGGGTGTCACAACTCTCCCCCACTTAAAGAATTTTCGTCCCCAAAAATTACCTGATGTAACCAACTTTGGATACGGCTCTCGCATCCTTATCTCCGACTTCCACATCATATTGACAACCATTTGAACACCACTAATCCAAATTCCATATCGTAAACTACAAAAATCCAACAAGATACAATACTATTGAGTTATGAACGCACCAATTCACTCCACTCCTTGTCTCGTCATCTTAGAATCTCATTCGTTCTTAGACCGAAGAACAATGAGGTCGTTACCACCATCATAGGTAACACCTCTCCAATTTCCTTTCATGGTAAAGAGTTACTTGCACTCGTACTCTTGCCGTTAGAAACGAGGCAACGACACAGTTTAAGAACGTAGAGTTCCATAATATTAACATCAGCTTTACTATCTCTTCACGCAACCACATCATCATAAAAACATCAACATAACCATAATATTGACTATATTGTCACCCAAAAATAGTTACACGAATAATATATAAACCTCTCACATATCATTTCCATTCTGGAATATCCAATAGTTTGCATCATTCCCGCAAGCTTATAATGCTTAACCCCGAACGTTAACAAGTCATACACATATAATGAACTACACCACATCACACTTTAGCTGTGGCACTCTAATTTTCCACCTTAAAGTCATTGTCCTCACTATGATTTACATCATCTATCAGCCACACAAGTTTCACATCTAGTTTCTGAATCTCTTTAATATTCACCAGAAAATCATTGTTCACTTTCTATCTCCTCAACCTTCCACTCTGAGGCGTTAGCTCACATACCAACTCAAATTTCCCAATTATTCAATAAGTCTCAACTCTTTCCTTGTCACTTTCGATAAGGTTCACACGAAATGGTGAACGACTATCTTCTTGATAGAATACCAATTTATTTTCCACACTATCAAGCTGGAAAGACAAGTTTATCACATCCAACACGTTCTCGTTTACTATCAACAAGAGATTAAGGGTGATCAGTTTCTCAATTTGTCAATAGGTAGCCAACAACCATGATGGAGCATAAACCATCGTTACTAAACTATAATAGCATTTCCTCTCAAACTTGCTCTCAACTTCATCTAAAACAACATGGTCGAAAAATCTCCTTTAAATCTCACAACATCAAGGGTCCATATATTTTCTCATTTGAATCTCATTCTAATCGTGCTCTCGATAATACCATATCCACATTCAATTGATAATAGAAACTCCTCCAATTCTCTCTGCCATACGTTAACACTTTTCCAACATAAGTATGATTCCAGTCTCTCTGAGGCTTACAACCATTTTCTTATTTTCTTTATTTTCAACCACGCCAATGGTACATAAACGCCAGAAATCCATTACACATTCTCCTATACACGCTCGTAGCACAACACAATTGTGAAATAATTTCCCATTACCTAAACTACTACTACACCAAGTACGATCCAATTCGGTTTGCTTCAATTGAAGCATTTATCCAAGTAGAGAAATTTAACAACACTAACAAATCCTCTGTCTTACCTTTAATCTCATAACCTCAATGATCTGTATAGTTTTACACTTAGGCCTCATTCAAACTATAATATCAACAATACTATCTCATCATTTGGTTGTGATAGAAAATTTCCCGACACATGTCAGCACCATATCATCAATAACACACAATCCACTTTACTGTTTAACCCTCTAACTTCCTCAAAGATATCTTCACTATAATCATTCTCTATTGGCACACTCTGTACTCCCATGTGCTTCTCTGATACCCTTACCTCCTTCTCATTACCAAACATTTTATACCTGACCTCATCTTACCCATTTCCAGTAAGAATCATTCAACTTCGAACATGATTATCTCCTTGAATGCAGACCTCCAAGACACAAAATTATATTCCAAAATGAAGGGAATTTCATGTAGATTCCAAAGCTTCAAGAATTTCTTAAATCCGAGTTACAAGTAAAAAGTTATTGTCTATGCAATGGAGGCTGGTCAAGAAATCCCGTATACATACTTCCACCAAAATTAGCATCAGACCCAAATATCCAAACACATTTTTCTCTCTCTTCAAAAACATGCAGCAAAAAAAACTTCTATTTAAACTGTATGTAATTTTGTAAGCTATGCCTCTTTACTGAAGGTTGTTCCATAATTGTAAAAATGAAAAATCAAAATCGATGAACATGAGTTCTACCTCTCTCTTTGTATTCCAAGATCCTTCAACTATCCTTGTTTTTCACCCAACTATGAAAATAATCCGACCTCAATTCAATTATGCTCAAGACATACTAGCCTACCAGTTGATCCATCAAACCATCAATTCTTTGGAGTGGATCCTTATTCTCAATCATCTCTTTAATTCGTCGTCAGTAATCTACACACATCTCATATAACCGTTATCACACACATGCACTCATACAAGCTTCATTCTCTAAGAGTTATCTTACCTGTTTATCAGATAAAAACACCATTTCTCAACTGTCTCCAAACTCAGATCTACACTCTAGAGGCAAGTCACAATTATCTTTAAGAGACATCGAGAATTACACATCACTGGCATATCACTAGTCATCACATTGCTCTCTATTCTCCGAGAAGTAAACATCAACCATACCGGCTCGTTCTCCTTCCAGGTATCTCAAACTTTACTAGCAACTAAGAATTCGTGAATTCGTACTCTTGTCAATTCACAACAATACACCTCCAACAACACGTGCACTCTTGTAATCAATATCACCTGAACCAACTCCTCACACCATAAATGTCTCCGAAAAGAAAACTTCTCTCCCACTTGTTTCAAACCAACTCTTGGAGACAAACATTTAGAAAACCAACAAGCAAGTACTGACAATGTTTCACACACATGTCGCGTACTAAGGAATAAACAACACTAGACAATTTGGCCGGACGGACCGACCTGCTCTGATACCACTAATGTAACAACCTTCTAACCCAACATAAAATACACGATAAACATATGTAAATAAATCAGAGTACATCATATAAGTTGTCACATTTCTTCATAAAACATCAAATCAACAAAAATTTAAATAATACTTTCTCTATTAATATCCACAACTAAATTCAAAACTTCGCAGCTTAATTATAATTCAAAATATTTTCTTTTATTTCATAAAAAAACATCAAGACCTTTTGGTCAATGTCAACAATCATCATCAACTTAAATCGGCATATAATAACTCATATAAATCATTCTAACAAGACAACAGAATAATCACTTAAGCGTTTCCTCACCCGATGTTACATCTATCAGAGCAAGACACCATACAACTCTACAGAATTAAGCTAAACAGCATCAAGCCAGAACTTTAAGCACCACGAACTAATCTTGGGTATCTGCATGTTACCTACATAGAGGCAACATTCAAACAAGTAGGGTGATAAATCGCAATTCATTATACGAGATATAAATAAATATATATCATATGTATAACAATTAAATAACCACAACATAACATCATATACTTCACACTCAGAACAACAACAACTTCAAAGTCTTGGTATAAAACGTCATACTCTAAAGGTTAATCACATAATTCACCTTACATAAACATCGTGCAATGCAATAAATAATGCAAATGCAACATCATTAGACTCATGCATGCGATACCAAAACGTGACTAATGACTTAGTCATCGTTATCTCCAAAGATTCTCACCAATAGGATCAGTTCTCGCTTGAAACCAGAGCATATCATACATGCATTTAATCCTCACAATATGATTAAGGCCATCACTGACCTGAGCGTCTTACAAATCTTCGTTGGATTTATCATCCTGCAAAACATCACTAGACTATTCGTCCTAAAAATACTATGAATGCATGATGCGTAACAACACACGATTTACGACCACAGCTAGTCAAAACATATCATCATTCATCATAATCATCATATTCTCTTCATATATCTCATACACACATCATATTCAACACAATATCATTCATCATAACAAACACCAAACAATTCACTTCAAAACATCATCATGACAATTTATACAGTAAAACACACACCATTAAATAAGCATGTAATCTCGTCACCTGAATCACGACACAATCACTAGACAACCACGTCTTATACTTCATATTGTTTTACTAGCATATAGATCATTGTTGCATCTTTGTAATGCTTCAAATATCATGTGAAATCGGCTCACAGTTTGAAAGTTATAATCACATATATCACATAATATCATTAATAAACCACAATCATCGATTCATCAATTCATCATAACAAACACCAACTAATTCATCATAAAAAAACACCAACCAATTCGCTTCAGAATATATTCCTAAACTTTCATACAGTAAGCACATATATAACTAATTCTGGAGTATATACCTAGTCATGTCACTGTTATTGAATAATCCTTATTATTTCCTCTATAATTTAGATTATTATATATGGTGGCTTTCAAATGCTTCAGATTAATACCTCAAACTGGATGCAAAACAGAATTTACATCTATCATAAAATTAAATAAATAAATAAAACACACTTGCCAAACATCCTAAGGCTTAGTGGCTTCATCCATAACAAATCCTGGCACTCGCCACACTAGCACCCAGTGGCGCACGCCACCTCTTTCACCATAGTGGTGCAAGCCACATCCACTAATGTGGCGCAAGTCACCTTCCAGCAATGGTATCACTCGCCACCTATCCAACAATTAAAAGGGTGGCACCCGCCACCCCAGTACAATGGGTTTGCATTTCCAACGATTCAACCCTAGTTTTCTCAGTTATTCCATATGACTCTATCAAACCTAAAATATTCTTACAATTATAATTTTGACTCCTTATCCTCTTCAAAAGAATACTCATTCAGTTGAACTCAGATAACTATCACTATCTATCGATTAATCTAATATATTAATAACAATTACACACCAATAAAATTAGTAAAACAACGACTTCATGTAAACACTTAATTCATCAAATCCGTCATAGGCTCCCATAAACCCTCAAAACCCCAAATCATCCACATACAATGTAAACCCTATATTAATTATAATGAAAGGTAATAATCCCCCATACCTTAGATGTAAAACTTTGAATTCCCTTTCCTTAAAATCTTCAAGAAACCTATGTGCCCTAACCTTTCTGCCTCCGTTCCTCAGAGCACTTCTCACAAAATACGATCGATCCAAGAATTCTCCTAAAAATCCATTTTTTATGTTTTTCTTCTCTTACCCCCTTGGGCCTCATTATGTTATTCTGTTTTTATCCTCACTAATTCCATCCATAATTACCACTTTATCCTTAAAATTTTCTAATATTATTATTTATTTAATTATCTAGATTAATTCTCTATTAACTCTAAATAATCTTAATAAAATAATAACTTAGAACTTATCCTCATAATTTATTTTTACTCCAACACCATCCCAAATCACATTAGTATATCTTCATGCATCATAACCATCAAAGATCACTTAAACTCAAAAAATCACGCTAAATTAATTAAATAACTGATTACATAATTAATCTAGATGTTTGGGTGTTACAACTTTTGTTCCACTAAAATATGGTTTAAATAAATAAAGTGTAAGAAATTTTCAAGAACTTTTAAGCGTGCACCTACAATTGAACCCAAAAAAACGTTAAAGAGTTTCTAAGTATGCATGTAGCTTTTTATTAGAATTAAAATTACATGATAACTAACCAGGTGATGGTGTTGTTCATGTATTGCTGTAAGATAAAAGGGATGTTGTATAAGATAATTTAAAAGGGAAGTTGAAGGGTATAGTCTTACTTGCATTTGTACCTTGTATTGTGATTTGTACCTTGTAGTTGTGTTGTATCACATATTTCTCCTTGCATGTGATGATTCTATTTCCTCCCATTTTCATTAGACATTTACCTTTGTGGTTGTGTTTATTCATTTGATCTTGTTGTTATAGTAAAAATATCACATTGTTCTAGATTTATATGATTTAGGTAAGTAATATCAAAATGAATATAAACTTGTTCTAACTTTGTTATCATTGCCCATTTATGATTTAGGGTGCAAACTAATGTCAACATAGATTATGTTAAGGCTATTATTAATGCTCAACGAATAAATCATGGTAAAATATTTTGAATTCACGTCACCCTCTAACTTCCACTTTGTTCTAGATTTCTGGTGGATCAAACTCTCTTTCATCCGCAGCTACCTCCACATGATTTCTTGAGCATCAAATCTTTCTTTCATTAATTCATCAGAGCAACCAGCTTTAGTACTTAGAGTGAACTCAATGGAGTTAACATGCTCCACCTTTTCTTCAACTGTTAGATCTAGCCACCCGAAGACGTGAAGATTCCACCACCTCAACTTGAGTTCCAGAGCCTTCATCTTATTCAAAAGGATGTGACTATAAGAACCAAAAAAATTGAAGGACTCCCAACAAGTTTTGACAAAGCCCATAAATTCTTTATGTTGTAGCCAACAGTTCATGAATCTAAAAGGTTTTGGCCCCCAGTTTAAAGAGTTCGCCTTCAGCCTCAATGGACGGTGGTCAGACACATCTCTGTCTCCTGTTATTATTAAAGATGCTGCCAAGAGGTTTTTTGAAGCCAAATTCAAGATTTGTGGAAACCCGTTACCGCAATTCTCTTGGGAGGTTGGATCTAAGGTTACTGATTCAGATAACTCCTTATTGGAAGCTGATTACTCTGATGGAGAGATTAAACAAGCAGTTTTTAGCTATTATGGAAATAAAGCTTCTGGGGTGGATGGCTTTAATTTCAAGTTTATTCAACTTTGCTGGGATTTTGTGGGAATTTATTTTTGCAATTGTGTCAAAGAATTTTGCAGGTCATCTTACCTTACAAAGGCTTTTGCATCCTCCTTCATCACATTGGTCCCTAAGATTGAAAACCCTCAATCCTTGGAGGAACTTCGGCCAATTAGTTTGGTGGGATTTGTGTTGAAAATTGTGTCCAAAATTCTTGCAGGAAGATTAAGACTTGTAATTGATAAACTTATTTCTCCCTCTCAAACCGCTTTCATACCGGTCCGTCATCTTTTAGATGGAGTATTAGTGGCTAACGAGATGATTGATTATGCAAGACAGAGGAAGAAGCAATGTTTCCTCTTCAAAGTAGACTTCGTTCAAGCATACGATTGTATCGAATGGGAGTTTTTGTTTTTTATGATGGTTTCCATGGGATTTGGTCCAAGATGGATGAGTTAGGTTAAAGGCATAGTTTATAATAGTCACTTTTCTATTCTGATCAATATGAGCCCTTCTAAAGATTTCAAGGCGTCGAGAGGATTGAAACAAGGAGACCCGTTATCTCCTTTTCTTTTCGCGATTTTAGTGGAAGGCCTTGCTAGAATAGTGAAGGAAGCTTGTCATTCTAATATATTTTATGAATTTAAATTTGATGATTCAACAATTGTTAGCTTACTACAATTTGCGGATGATACGCTCCTCATTAGTGATGGATCCTTATCAAACATTTGGGCGTTCAAAATTATTCTCAGAGGGTTTAAGTTGGTTTCTGGTCTGAAGATAAAATTCTCTAAGATTCGTATTTTTGGCGTGGGATTTAGTGATGAATTCATTATGGCAGCTGAGCAGTTCTTACACTGCAAATCTGGATCGGTTCCTTTTATTTTTCTGGGTATTCAAATTGGAGGTAAACATAGGCGGCTGGATTTCTGGAAACCGGTTCTCTCTTGCTTAAGGGAGAAACTTTCTTGTTGGGTGGGAAGGAACTTATCAATCGGTGGTCATGTCACACTCATAAACTCAGTTCTGTCTAATATGTTGATTCAATATCTTGCTTTCTTCAAAGTACCGATGAAAATAGTGAAGGAGATGATAGAGATTCAACGAAAATTTCTTGGGTCCGAGTATTTTCTTAGAAGTAGTATCACTTGGGTTAACTGGAAGTTGGTGTGCAAAGATAGAAGTTATGGAGGACTTGGCATTCGTCATATTAGTTTATTCAATAAATACCTTTTATCGAAACGAGTATGGAAACTTTTCGCTAATGGTGACGAGGTTTGGAGAACAATTCTAAAGAGTCGTTACGGGAACCTCCCTATAAATTTGCAGAATTTTGCAAGGACAGATAGGTGTAATTCTGACTCTTTATGGATTAGTGATATTTGCTCTTGTATCAATCTTACTCCTTTTGTCAACTTGTTGGAATATCTGGTGTGTAAGATTGGTGTTGGAGATTCTGTGTTTTTCTGGACCTCTTTTTGGATTAATAATGATGCTCTTATCCATGTTTTGTCGAGGCTTTACGGGGCTACATTTCGGAAGGATAGTTGTATTTCTAGTTTGGGTGGTTGGGTGGAGAGGGAGTGGGTGTGTAATATCAATGAGGATATGTTCGAATTGTATCCGAAATTGTCCTCAGATTTTCAGATTCTAGAGAACTTTCTTATGCCTATCAAGTTCGAGTACGGGAGTCAGATTACTTGGAATTGGGCTCCGATGTAGAAGAAGGATACACGGTTAGCTCTTGTTACACCTTGCTTTCAAAAACTGTGATGGTTGGTGAGATATCCGAGGATGATAAAGTGGTGTTGGATATCAATTGGAAATCTCACATTCCCTTGAATCTTAAGGTCTTTGTGTGGCGTTTGGTTCTCAATAGACTTCCCGCTCTTTCTAACTCGGTGGCTCGAAGAATCGTCGAAAATGACCATGAAAAGGTTTGTATGTTATATTTTGTAGAAATTGAAGATTCCTCTCATCTTTTCTTTTCTTGTTCCAAGTTGATTGCGATATGGAACTTAGTTTGTGATTGGGTGGGTATTGGAAGGATTAACAAAGTTGATTGTTGTAAACATGCCCTGGCTTGGTTCTCTCGTAATCAGGGTAGGTGCAAGTTGGAAGTCACCAATGCAATTTGGTTCTTTACGTGTTGGTGTGTGTGGAGAGCTCGTAACGAAATTATCTTTAACGATGAAAATTGTAATGTTGATAACATTTTCCATAATATTGTTGTAACATCGTGGAAATGGTTGGATTTAGCCAAGAATGGTAGGATGGTTTGCAACTATTATAGTTGGTTAAAATTCCCTTTAGATTTCTTGTGAACTCTAGTTTTTGGTAGGTTTGTTTCTCTATTTGATACTTTTGTAATCATGTGGTTGGAGATCCTCTTATTCTCTCCTTAATGATTTTTTCCTATAAAAAAATCATGGTAAGTTTTTTGTTCTTTCTTGTTATCAATATTTATCAAGATAGGAAAATTTAAAATGATTGAAATAATACCTTGGACTATATAGGAAAATTTAAAAATCATATAAAGAAAGAAATGAAACTAAGCATTAAACTAAAAAGAAAACAATTTATTGAACACAACGAATGATTTAGAGGAAAGATTCATCTAGTAAATCAAAGATTAAAGATGATTTTTCATATAGGAGATAGTGAGTTTATGATTCCTAGGTAAAAAACTATTCAACCTCCATTTCACATGAATAAATGATAAGAATGTTAAGACCATCTGCAACGGTGGTTCATTCCCTTATTTTGCCGGCATGAAATCATTTTATTTATAAGCAAGGGATTTAATAAACTGAGTACAAAGGGTATTCAACCTAATTAAAAAAAGGAGGATAAGAAATTACCGATCCAATTACAACTAAGATAAATACAACAACGGAAACTTGTCGAATTCATAAAGATTACAATTGGAGTGTGTAATTTCTACGATAGAAATCAACCTCCACACCAATAATTTCACCCTCCAAACGATATCAATTATAAAAAGTGTGGATGTAGATAGGAAAATGAAAATAATTTTGCCAGTTGGTCAACTGTTGCATTGTAGTACAACGTTGCATTGAATCACTTTCCTTCATATATATATATATATATATATATATATATATATATATATATATATATATATATATATATATATATATATATATATATATATATATATATATATTGTGGTACCCAATATGGAATAAAATTGATTAAGAGTGAAGTATTAAAATTGAATAGGAATAATATATTAATATATTAAGTAAAGTGGTGAGATCTAATATGAGTTTTTTAGAGTTGTACGATTAAAGTGAAAATTCAATGAATTACTTAAAGATGATGTGTCTTGATGAATCCCACAAAGAACCCAAAAATGAGTTGTACCATTGGAGATGCTCTAAGAGAATGTTAGAGCAACTCCAACTATAGTTCCTTTTTGGTTGTATCAATTTCCTTCCATTTTATCAATCTTTCCTTCCATTGGAGTTGGCCAACCGTTGTACTGCAATAAGGGGCATAAGTTGATAAAAAACTGATTAAACCGATAATTCAAACCAAATCAAACCGAAAAAATCGATTTTTCTCGATTTTAGTTTTTAGAAACCGCCAATATTTTTTCGGTCCAACCATCCTGCATGTTCAAGTTCTTTTTTTATAGTTTTCATGTTTTTTAAACCTTTTATGTTTCTTCTTCTTCAATAAAATTACTTCTAGTCTTGTTAGAAAATTAGAAAATAGTTTTGATGTTTGTTTGAAGATTAAAACATGTTAATATATGTGTATTGAAATTTTGTATTGTTATTGTTATGTTTTACTTGTTAAACTTTCAAATCTCTTCCAAACCTTTTGATACCAAGCACCAACTTTTATGTTATGATGTAATGGAAATCATGTCATTGTTTCGTATGTATTAAAAAAAATTGTAATATGTTTGAAAAAATATAGCATGAAATAAGTTATTTTAAAAATAATAGAATAAAATAAACCGAAAAACTTAATAGTAGCTTAACACTAAGGTTTTATAAAGTAAATAATGTGATTGTTTTTTAACCAACTTTCAATAAAGGAATATAGAATTTAAGAGATTTGATGAATGAATAGCTTTATTTTAAATAGGGTTTCTTTTTTCTAGTTCGATCTATGATTATTCTCAAACCATACCACCATTGTCGAATGGCTCCTATGGTGTTGGTAGTTCTTTACATCCTCTTCCCCCATTGTAGTTTCTCAAGGATGAAGATTGCCATGTTCCAAAGATCAATCAAGTGTATTCATCATGGAGATTGTATGGTCAAGTTATTACTCTCATTGCTTATAAACAAAATTTGTTTAGATAAGTTCAAGAAAGCACCCCATCTCTTAATCTAGCATTGTCTCCATCGCATGCAGTTTATACAACTGATAAATTTTCACTTCAACCAAATAAGTCACCACTCACCACCGCCACACATATCTTCCTACTCTTTCAGCTCATGGTGACTGATACAATCTGCATAATTTCACTCCTTTTGAGGGCAGTATTTATATCTATATGGTGACTCAAGATCTTTTCTTACTCATATCGTTTCTTAGAAACTTCCTAAATATTAAATTGACACAAATTCACAACATAAGCTACACATTTAGAAATTTAGTAATAAATAATGCAAAAGTGTTAGATCGACTGTAAATTATAAATTCTAACAAATTAAGATCCTTTTTATTAATTTCTTACTAAAATATAACTAAAATTAACTAAAAAAAGTTCCAAATGCATTAACTAATCAGATGTCATCAATTATCTTGCCACTATCTCTGACATCATTTTTCTCATATACCATGTCATCTTTCTTGAAAATTTTATCCGATTTAATATATTTTTGAAGAATATGTTCTTCATCAACTTGGGGTAAGATCAACAACTTATTGATCAAAAGGGTTATTTGATATTTCTCTAACCTTTAGTATGGGAATCCTCATAGGTTTTAGGATATTTATTAGAAACATAATCTTGAAAGATTTGTTAGGAATCACATTACCATGGATCATTATATGTGATGCATTGTTCTGAAGAATTATCTCTTTTAAAACAAATGGCTTTCCCAAATTCTTGTTTATATTTTTATTTTGTAAATTTAGTTAGGCGAGTAGTATATGTTTTCCCTTCCTTTCATAGCTTAATGAACAATAAACAAATGAAAAATAAAATAATGAAGTTGAATCGAGGAATGCTTAAAAATCTAATTTTGTTAAATATGCTCGATGAAGATGATTCAATGCGAAGAAGGTCGAAGAATCGTCTTTAGTGTCTAATCTCTTATATTTTCTTCATATATTGTAAGGTTGCAACTTATGATGTGTAGGTAATTTTCTCGATTGTTGAGCTTACATTTTTTTTATTAAACAAAGGAAATATATTGAAAAAATACTAACCCAAAGATACAACAAAAGAAAAAAAAAGGCAAACCCCACAATAAACAACCAATCCAAAAAAAGAGATCACCAAAAAAATTTGTCGAATCAATATTCCAATCCGACCAAGATATATTATTCTCAAGCCTAAAGAACACAACAAACCATTCCTACGAAAGAAGCTTGATTAACCCTACACCATCAAAATTTATCAAGATGGTAACTTTAAAAAGGATTTCATTCCTAGATTTCCAAATCACCCAACAAATAATCAAACCAAAAAATCAACTCACATCCAAAATAAAAACGGACTTACAAGTTATGTCCAACCAAAGAAGATGCTCCAAAATCGAGCAATCCGGAAAGGAGTCATCCACTCCAAGCCAACGACAAATCTCTACACACCACTTTTTGAAAATAGGGCAACTAAAAAACAAGTGATCCAAATCCTCATCAACCCCAAAGCACAAAGGACAAACAAAAGAATGAGATCCCAATAAAATACCTTTGATAATTCCGACTTCGTGGGAAGTCTATTCCAAACTAATCTCCAACCAAAAATATGAGTTCTACTAGGCAATTTGGTTTTCCAAATACGAGTTAAAGAAATGCAAATATTACCCTCCAACACCGGTCTCCTAAAACCACCCAAACTGATCGAAACATAAGCATTACTAAAAGAAAAACCAATTGGGTTTCTCCACCACACAACTCGGTCCTTAATCGAGTAAGAAGAACAAATAGATTGTAAGGACAACAACATATCCCTCAATTACATGCTTGCTTCCCCGTCCTCCCCCGCTCCAACTTCCCATTTCCGAAACCTTATAAAGGCTAGTATCCGCCAAAAAAAAAGATTCGAAAAGAGAATATTAAGCGGATACGTACTCATACAATGATCAAACCAAAACAACAAAGAAGAAACCGAACCAAGTTTATAAGAAATAGATGAAGAAACCAATTGCCATGAAGACTCGAATTAGAACAACCAACCGTACAAAGATCCCTCCACCAATGAGAAGCTTTACTCCTCGCATTAAAAGATGAGATCTCAAACATTGCTTTTCTAATATCACCATACCTAAAAGAAAGAAATTTAGACCATAAAGTATTCTCCTCATTTAAAATTCGCCACTTCCATTTGCTAAGAAGAGCAAGATTGAACTTTCCGCAATGTTTCACACCAAGACCCCCCTCCTTTTTTTGAAGACAAACCTTATCCCAAGAAATCCAACTAATCTTCCTCTTCACATATCACCACCCCAAAGAAAGTTTCTTTGAACACATGATAATCTCATTAATGATAGCCTTAGGTGTCTTATAAAAGGAGAATAAATAAATCGGTAAACTAGACAAAATAGAGTTCAAAAGAACCACCCTTCCACCAAAAGAAAGATGCTTATTATGCCATCCTCCAAGTCTTCTTTTAAACTTTGACACAATCGGTCTCCAAACAACACATCTCTCGAATTAATTCCAACCAGAATTCCTAAGAAAGGAAAGGAAGTAAAACCAATCTCACAATTGAGAAAAGAGGAAGCCACTTGAATAAAATCTGGGTCCAAATTAACACCATGAAGCATACTCTTATTTAAGTTAACATGCAATCCAGAAACTAACTCAAACTCTCAGAGAATAGCCTTGAATGTCCAAAGGTTATTCCAAGAATCTTCCCCAATTAAGATAGTATCATCGGCAAATTCAAGAATCTCAAAAAGCATTTGATCATCGAAATGAAAACCCTTGAAATCACCCAAAGAAGAAGCCACTTTAACCATGCCTGCCAAACCTTCCGCAACAATAAGAAGAGAAAAGGAGAAAGCGAATCCCGTTGTCTTAGACCTCTAGAAACCGAAAAATCTCGAGTTGACAAGGATCGACATATAACTATTAAAGACAAGAGCCTCGATCAACCTTCTCCACTTCACGCTAAAACCCATTCTTCTCAACAAGTATCTAAGAAAATCCCACGACACACAATCATAAGCCTTTTTAAAATCTACCTGAACCATCATACATTTCTTCTTAAACCTCTTAGCATAGTCCAACAAATCATTTACAAGCAACACTTCATCCAACATAGTCCTATTCGGAATAAAAGCATATTGACAACTCGACACAAGTTTTCCTACTATAACCTTCAATTTAGAAGCAAGTAACTTGACCAAAATCATATATATATATATATATATATATATATATATATATATATATATATATATAAGGTAAATTGGCCCAAAACTATAAATATTTTGTAAATTCTTGAATCAGACGATTGTATACAACATTTTTTTTCATTATGTCAATGTTGTGTTGGAATATTTTAATAATTTAGTAATATATTAATATTCCAATAATTATGTGATCAATTATATTTATTTAATTATATTAGCTATTTTATCAAATAAAGTGCCTTAAATAAATTATGTGATCAAATAATGTTAAAAGGCTATTTAGATTTTATTTAGGAATTATTTAATTAATTAAATAATTAGGTATGAGCTCAAATATGAGTGGATGTCAGGATGACCCATTTAGAAATAATGGGAACCCTAATTGGCCATCACACTATATATAGGCTATGGTCCCCAATATACCGTACACAAGTAAATTATCTCTTCTCCCATCTGAAGAGAATTTAAGGCATACAGAATACTTGTTGAGGAAGAACCACAAAAGCCATCAACTTCAGGTTTCAAGATTACCGTCTAAAGGGGAATTTCTCAATGGATCCAGGTATTCATATAATCAATTTATCGATCATTTTAATATTATAAATGCATGTTTTCCGCGCCTAAATTATATATTATAATTTTTCCGAGCATGTATATTAAATTGATTTTATTCTAACAAATGATATCAAAACTGGAATTAAAAATTAGAGAACATAATTTTGTACAATTGAAATTATATGGTATAATCCTTTTTTTTTGTTACTGTAATCCATGTCGAGCAGAATTGAATTTTCTTGTTACGAAATTTATATGGTGTTTAATGTGTATTATATGGTTTTATTTATTTATTTTTATAATAATATTATTACATGAAGTTGGATTAATAGGATTTCAATATTGTGTGTCTTAGTATTTTGATGGTACTAGTTTCGTAACAGAGTCTGAAGCAACAATCTCATTCTGTTTTGTTTTGGTTTGGGAATATATAAATAACTAGTCGTCTACCCGTGCGATACACGGTAAATTTTATTAAATTATTAAATTATTATATATATATATATATATATATATATATATATATATATATATATATATATATATATAAGAATAATTGAAAATTTGACATTCTTATTCTCTACATCACATCATATGGAGTGTGAATAGTAAACTTTTGGTGGTTTGTGAATAGTAGAAATCAAGACATTAGACAAATTCATAAGACCAGTCTCATGAAAATAAAATTTTAAATCTTTTGCGATAAATAAATTCTCCATCCATGAGTTTATTTTTATATATTCTCCAAAATGCATCTACAATATAAGCAATTCGCAAAGCATTCAAACATTAAATCTGAAAACTATATGATGCTGAAATTTGGATTGGATTGACATAAAAAACAATAAATAAATAAAAAGAAAGATAGATCTTGTATAGTTAAACTACATAGAAATTTTGCAGCTTCATTCGTCTCGTTGATTAACACTTAGGTGATGGAGTGAGCTTTATAAGTGACAGACATAATTTTAATAAATTTTTTTGTTAAAGACCTATAAGAATAAACGATGTTAGTTGTTAGAAAATTCCATCGTAAGAAATTAATGATATCATATAAAGATTCAAAGGCAAATTAGCAGTGAAATAATAAGATTATTGGAATTTGTATGGAAGTTGCATTAGAGTTATGAAAGAAAGTGAAGAGATAATGTAACTTAGTAGTGAACTAATGATATTAATGGAGTTATAAAATATATATGGAAGTTAGATTAGAGTTATGAAAGAAAGTGGAGAGATAATGGAAGATATGTATGTGAGTAAGAGAAGTTGGAGATGAGATAATGGAGATGTGCATGTGAATGTGAGTGAGAGAAGTTGGAGATGAGATAATGGAGAAGTTACATTAGATTTTTTAATGGAGAGTTATTATTATTATTATTATTATTATTATTATTATTATTATTATTATTATTATATGGATTTATGGCTATGTGGGATGTCTATAGTTAAATGAAGAGTTATTGGTAATTTTATTTATTTAACTATTATTATTATTATTAGAAATTAATTGAAAGATAGATTTAGTGATGGGTAATTATTATTATTATTAGTTTTGGCGGGAGGATTTGTAAGAGAAGTTATAGGATTATAATTTAGTATGATTTATGCATAGTTGTATCGATCCAATAGTGTGTAGTGGTGGTTTAATAATAGTCGTGCAGTGGTGGTTTAATAATCTTTACCAATTAAATTGAATTTCCTATTAATTTAATATTGGTGGATATTCTATGATATATGATTCACATTGATAGACAATTATCAAATGTGTAAACATGTTTTGTTATATGGAATTGTCATAATAGTACTGCTTACTATGGTGTTTTATTTTTGACTCAATTTTTGGTGGATAATTATATTTATATAATGTATTTATGAGTATAATTTTTTGTTGTTATCCAATTTTTCTAATATCATATTTACATATCCAATTTTTCTAATATCATATTTACATATGTTTAAATATAAATAATTGTGTTTATTAAGTTTATTTTAATATCCTTCGAGTATAACCAGTTTATTATACCGGTATGTACATGATATAAACATAATTAGGTAAACATACAATTTTGAAATTACATTTGCAGGTAATGTTTATGTGAATTTTAAAGATATTTCCATTTAATTTATTAAATTAAAATTGTCTGTTAATTTTGATTGGATTAGTTGAAACAACAAGTTGCAAAAGTAACTCTTGTTATTTAAATTTAATTCAATTAAAATTACAAAAGATGTAGTGTGTAATTTTTCATGCGAACTGTTATGGTCGGACAAAAGGAAGACACGGTTTGACCAAAAATTTACATACTTGTGATGGTAAATATATAGTAATTATCAAGTTTATCCATGTGGATAATGATTGATGTCAAAGACATCTATTATCTGACAGGACTTATTACTAATGTTTGATCGTTACGTGAGAGTACCACTTACAGTTAATTCTTACAATCAAAGATTGAGAATTGATGGTGTTTTTTTCGTATCTTGTCTAGGTCTTATTTAATTTACATATAAAGAATATTGTGCATGTCTATATGGTTATTTGACATGCCTACTAATGTTATTGTATGTTTGTGGTTCTTTTCAATTAATCCAGTTGTCGCTGTTACTACTCCTAACTATGTGTCTCAGATTAACTCTATCCCTATACTGAGTGGGATGAACTTTAAGTCTTGGAAATAATCTGTGGAGATTGTTCTTGGATGCATGAATTTAGACTTATCTTTGAGGGATGAGCGTCCTACCGCCACTGCTGAGAACCCAAATGAAACTAAAATAGAAAAATGGGACCGATCTAACCGAATGTGCCTTATGATGATCAAAAGATCCATACCTGAAATGATTAGGGGCTCGATTGCTGAGAGTGAAAGTTCTAAGAAGTTCCTCGGAACTGTGGAGCAACTCTTTGCTAAAAATGATAAGACTGCAGGAAATTTTCTAAGTGAAAAGAAGGGTAATTTTCTCACTTTTGTTTGTTCTGAAATTAATTTAGTTTATGTACCTAAGGATACTTGGTGGGTAGATTCTGGTGCTACTACTCACATTAGTATGTCCATGCAAGGTTGCATGTGGAGTCGTCCTCAAAGTGATGCTAAAAGATTCATCTATGTGGGCGATGGCAATAAAGTTGCAGTATAGGCTATAGGGACTTTTAGATTATTATTAAAGACCGGTTTTCATTTGGATTTGATTGAGACTTTTGTTACACCGTCTATTAGACGTAATTTAATTTCTATTTCTATTTTGGAAAAATCGGGTTATACTTGTTCATTTTAAAATAATAAATTTAAGTATCTCATATGATTCAAATGTCGTTGGTTACGGTTCTTTGAATGATAATCTTTATATGCTTGATATTGAAGGTCCTTATAACAAAATATTGCAAATAGAGTCGCATGGTACAAAACGAAAATTAAATGAGAATTCCGCCACTTTATGGCATAAGCGATTAGGACATATATCCAAACAAAGAATTCAAAGGCTTATGTCGGACGGTATTCTTAGATCCCTTGATTTGTCGGACTTTCAAGTTTGCATAGAGTGTATCAAGGGTAAGCAGACAAACAAGAGGAATTTCCATGCTGAAAGAGCTAAGGATGTCTTAGAACTAATTCATACTGATATATGTGGTCATTTCCCTACATGTTCTTGGAATGGACAACGGTATTTTATAATGTTCATATACGAATACTTGAGGTATGGATACCTCTATCTGATTCATGAGAAATCTAAATCTTTGGATGTGTTCAAGTCATTCAAAGTTGAAGTCCAACTTCAACTTGGAAAGAAAATAAAAGTTGTCAAATCTAACCATGGTGGTGAATACTATGGTCGGTATGATGGATCAGGGGAACAACGTCCAGGGCCCTTCGCTCTTTTCCTCGATTAGTGTGGAATTATTCTGCAATACACAATGTCGGGAAAACCCAACATGAATGGAGTTGTAGAACGATAAACCGAACTCTTAAGGATATGGTAAGAAGTATGATTAGTTATTCTTCTCTACCAGAGTCATTCTGGGGAGAAGCATTAAAGACCGTAGTTTATATCCTTAATAGAGTACCTAGTAAATTAGTATCTAAGAGCCCTTATGAGCTTTGGACTAGGAAAAAGCCCATCATTAGACACCTGCACATTTGGGGATGTCCAACTAAAGTGAGGCCTTATAGACCTCATGAAGGTAAGTTGGATGCAAAGATAGTTAGTTGTTATTTTATTGGATACGCTAAACGCTCTTATGGGTACAAGTTTTATAATCCCATCACTAGAAAAATATTTGAAACGGGAAATGCAAGATTCCTTGAGGATGTAGAGTTTGGAGGGGAAGGAAGCATAAGAAGTGTTGTCTTTGATGAAGAAATTTTTTCTCACAATGATCAAGTTTGTACCTATCTTTGTTCCAGAAACAGATCCTGAAATAAACTACAATGTTATTCCTAACATCCCTCAAGAACAAGACAATAATGAGTTTCTTCCTCAAGCACCACCTATAGTTCAAACTCAACAACCTCAAGAGCCACCATTAAGAAGATCCGCCATAGAGAGGAAGAGTGCAATTTCAGATTATTATGTTGTATTTCTTCAGGAACGTGAGGATGGCATTGGATTGACTAAGGAAGATCCTATTAACTTTAGTCAAGCTATGCGAAGTTCAAACTCTCTTAAGTGGGTTGATGCCATGAAGGATGAGATGAAGTCGATGGTTGACAATGATGTTTGGGATCTCGTTAAATTACCTGAAGGAAAGAAACCCATTGGTTGTAAATGGATATTTAAAACCAAAAGGGATTCAAAAGGTAAAATTGAGAGATATAAAGCTCGTCTTGTCGCAAAAGGCTTTACTCAAAAGGAAGGAATTGATTATAAATAGAATTTCTCTCCAGTTTCTTCGAAGGATTATCTTAGGATTATGATGGCATTGGTAGCTCATTTTGATTTAGAGTTGCATCAGATGGATGTAAAGACTGCGTTTCTAAATGGAACATTAAAGAGGCAATATATATGCTGGAACCAGAAAACTTTGTGTCAGGAGACCCAAAGTCCATGGTTTGCAAACTTAAGAAATCCATCTATGGCCTTAAACAGGCTTCCGGTCAATGGTATTACAAATTTCATCAAGTAATATCCTCAGTTGGTTTTGAGGCTAATCTGGTTGATAACTGTGTATACCAAAAGTCCAGTGGGAGTAAATTTGTTTTCTTGGTACTATATGTAGATGATATCCTTTTGGAAAGCAACAATATAGGCTTATTGCACGAAACCAAGAGATTTCTCACAAATAAATTTGGGATGAAAGATCTTGGGGACGCCTCCTTTGTCTTAGGAATTCAAATACTTAGAGACCGTTCTCGAGGAATTTTAGGATTGTCACAAAGGAGCTATATTGATACAATTTTGGATAGATTCTCCATGAAAGATAGTAAACCAGGAGACACACCCGTTTCTAAAGGAGACAAGTTTTGTCTCAAACAATGCCCCACTACAGATCTTCAAACGGAAGAGATGCATAAGGTTCCATATGCTTCAGCTATGGGAAGTCTTATGTATGCTCAAGTTTGCACCCGTCCCGACTTAGCATTCATTATAGGAGTTCTTGGCAGATATCTAAGTAACCCTGGTATGCAACACTAGATATCAGTAAAGCGTGTAATGCACTACCTGAAGAGAACAAGAGACTTTGTGCTCACTTATCTGAAGTCAGATAACTTGGAGATCATTGGGTATTCTGACTCACATTTTGTCGGATGCCCGGATAGAAGACGTTCCACATCTGGTTACATTTTTCTCTTGGCTGGAGGAGCCGTCTCATGGAAGTCTTCCAAACAGACTCTAGTGGCTCCCTCCACCATGGTAGTAGAATTTGTGGCTTGCTTTGAGGCATCAAATCATGCAATTTGGCTGCGAAACTTTGTCACAAGCCTACGCATCGTTGGGAGCATTGAAAATCCCTTGAAGGTTTATTGTGACAATACTACAGTTGTGCTATACTCCAACAACAATATGAGTTCTACAAAATCAAAATTTATAGATATCAAGTATCTTGTTGTGAAAAAAAGAGTTCAAGAGAAACAAATTTTGATAGAACATATAGGGACAAACTTAATGCTAGTTGATCCACTAACCAAAGGTTTAACACCTAAGGCTTTTCAAGGGCATGTTGCTCATATGGGTATTGGTTTTGAGATTGCCTTAGATTAGTAGGAGTTTTGTTTTTCCCTTAATTTTATATGGTTTATGCTTTGGTTTTATTGTGGTATAAACTTTATGTTATGTTTAATTTTCAGCAGAAATAAAAACTTATGAGGTATTATTGTTATAACAATATCAAGTTATTTTTTGATATGTGCAAATATTGTGACTTTGAATTGCACCTAACGAACTTTAGTTTGATCTTGCTAAAGACTCCAGTAGGACCAGTTGGAAATATGCATGATTCAGAGATCACATTGCATGAAATTTCCATGTCAATCATCCATATCGATCTATGTCATCAAGTATGTTGATGTGGTGGTCGTCGGGGTTCCGTCATGTTATATGTTAGTGACGACATCCGCAATGGTCCCATTATTGATGTATGAGGTGAACCAGATTGTAAAGTTGAAATCTAAAGATAAATAGCATTCAAATGCACGCCTAAAGAACTATGATATAATTTTTAAGATATATTGGCCAAGTGGGAGATTGTTGGAATATTTTAATAATGTAGTAATATATTAATATTCCAATAATTATGTGGTCAATTATATTTATATAATTATATTAGCTATTTTATCAAATAAAGTGCCTTAAATAAATTATATGATCAAATAATGTTAAAAGACTATTTAGATTTTATTTAAGAATTATTTAATTAATTAAATAATTGGGTATGAGCTCAAATATGAGTGGATGTCAGGATGACCCATTTGGGAATAATGGAAACCCTAATTGGTCATCACCCTATATATAGGCTATGGTCCTCAATATACCGTACACAAGCAAATTATCTCTTCTCCCCATCTGAAGAGAATTCAAGACATACGGAGTACCGGTTGAGGAAGAACCACAAAAGCCATCAACTTCTCAGGGTTTAGGATTACCGCCTAAAGAAAATTTCTCAATGGATCCAGGTATTCCTATAATCAATTTATCGATCCTTTTAAAATTATACATGCTTATTTTCCGTGCCTAAATTATATATTATTATTTTTTCGAACATATATATTATTCTCACTTTAAATGGTTTTCAGGCCTTAAACTCTCAATATTCTTTGATTTACAAATTGATAGACAGAGATTTTATATTTAACAAATCTAAACTTAATTTCCCTGTTCTTCTTCCACAGAGTGCAAATTTTTTGGTTGTTTCTGGTATTCAATCCATGCATGCCTCAAACGTCTGAAAGCAACCGCTATCATCCATTCAGGTCTACAGTGATTGAATAGGGGTAGGTGTAACACCCCAAAAGTTTCCCTCTCATTTTCATGGCATTTAGCACATCACATTGCATATCCGCCCAAACATCGCATAAATAAAATAATAAAAATAAATAATTCATGCAGCATTAGTTGGCATGCAAGGCATGTGATCAGGGTTTACTCGGTGGCAAGATCAAATGTCAGAGCCCAAGGTTGAATCTGGCTCAGAATGGACGGTGGAGACGCATCCTAAGGGTTTCCCACCAAAAAGGGGGAAAATTCAAAATTTTCATCCGTTAACCGGTTAACGCCAGGGGTTAACCGATTAACGCATGCAAAATTTTGAAAAATATTTCAAAATCCAGTTGGTTCTTCCCTCTTTCTTCCCCTTTCCATTTTGTTTTGTGTTTCTAACAAGTTCTAGCACTTTCCACCAAGTTCTAGACCCTTCTACCACTTTCCTATAGAATATTTCAAGGAATATTCCAAGGAATATTCTAGAAACCCTAACTAACTCCAACTAGCTCTAATTCTTTGTTGATGTTGTTTTTCGTTAATTGATTATGCATATTTTGTGTTTTGACTTGTTGTTTGATTGTATTGAAATTATGTGTTGATGTAGAATTAGTGTTTTTGCTCACGTTTTTTGTTGTTGGGTTTAGTGTTAGTGTCGTTGCTAATGTTTTTGGCCTTTTCGCGTTTAGAGTCGAAAAAATTGGTTTTTGAAAAAATTGTGTTCGATCGTAAAACTGTTTTGACTATCCTAAGGGAAAAAATTCGGAGGAAAAAATTCCTCCGTTTTCCCAAATTCCTTTTTTTTCTATTTTTAATTAATTTTGTTTTACTGTTTTTGCAGTTTCGAAAAAAAAATTCTTATATTGCTTAATTAGATTGAATTTGTGTGTTTTTATATTTTTCTGATTTTATTTTTATCATATTTCTTCTTACAGTTTGTTTTTGCCCACATAGGGACATTGTTGGTATTTCTGCATTTGTTGCTGCATCGTCACTCTTTTCACTCAACCGCGAGTCATCCGGCTACACAATATTGCAGGTTCTCTTTTCATTATTTATAACTTCTCACTTCTTCTTTTATGCATGCCACGTGTTTGCACGTAGAGACTTTTGTCCTCTCTTTTATGCATGCCACGTGTTTGCACATAGAGACTTTTGTTCTCTCTAATGTCCAAGAGAGGCGCTATTGTAGGCGTCTCAATGATTTAACTCTATATGCATTAATTTCGGAACATAGGTATGAATCGTAGTTGGATGAGAGCTAATCGATTAAGTGCCGAGTACGAACATGGAGTGAAGGAATTTCTACAGTTTGCTGAAAGCAATGCTAAAAAAAATCTTCATCCTCCTAATGCTGAAAGTAATGATGAAAAAAGTGTTGATGTGCTTTTTCTTTGTCCATGTGTTCATTATGCAAATCACGAACCAAAACTTAATAAGAAAGCAATCATGGATCATCTAATTTGTCATGGGAATTGTCAAAGTTATACACAACGGATATGGCACAGTGAGGTAGTAGCAAAGTCAAATGTGTCCCAGAAAGATAATGTTAATGTAGAAATGGATGATCTGGAAGACATGATGCGTGATATTGGACAAGATTCGTTTAAGAAGGCACATGCGTATGATACTTTATGCAAAAACAAGGATAAACCTTTGTACCCAGGATGCACAAATTTTACATGTTTGTCAGCCGTGTTAAAATTGTTTAATTTGAAGGCAAATAATGGGTGGACTGACAAAAGTTTTACCGAATTGCTTGTATTGTTGACATAATTGCTTCCAGAAGGTAACGTAATGCCAGATCATTATTACGAGGCGGAAAAAAATTGTGTCTGATGGTTTGGAGTATGAAAAGATACATGCATGCCCTAATGATTGCATATTATACAGAAAAGAGTGTGTTAACTATAATCATTTTCCGAAGTGCAAGGTGTCACGCTACAAAAAGAAAGATGGTGATTTTAGTGATGATGAGGTGGTCAAAAAGGGTCCACCCGCGAAAGTGGTATGGTACCTACCAATAATTTCAATGTTCAAGAGACTATTTGCTAATGCAAATGATACAAAGAATCTTAGATGGCATGCCGAAGAAAGAAAATGTGATGGACAAATCTGTCATGTAGCTGATTCTTTGCAGTGGAAGAAAATAGATTCTTTGTTTCCAAATTTTGGAAAAGAGTCGGGAAACCTTAGACTTGGACTTTCTACTGATGGAATGAATCCGTTTGGTAATCTAAGTAATAATCATACTTCTTGTCATGTTCTCCTGATGATTTACAACTTATCTCCTAGGTTGTGCATGAAGCGTAAATATATCATGTTATCGATGATGATTTTGGGCCCAAAACAACCAAGAAATGACATAGATGTTTATCTAAGTCCTATGATTGATGATTTAAGAGTGTTGTGGGAGGAAGGGGTGGATGATTTTTATGCGTATTTTGGTGAACAATTCAATATGCGTGCCATGTTGTTTTGCACCATCAACGATTTTCTGGCGTATGGCAATTTGTCCGGTTATAAAGTTAAAGGGCATAATTCATGTCCTATATGTGAAAAAGACACAAGTTACCTCCAACTTGAAAAAGGAAAGAAGACTGTTTATCTTGGGCATCGAAAATTTCTAGATCGTTATCATCCATATCGTAGATTGCGGAAAGCTTTCGATGGGGAACAAGAGCATGGTGAAGCTCCAAAGCCCTTAACTAGAGAGAAAGTTTATCAACGACAACAGGGAATTAATGTTGTCTTTGGAAAGTACAAAAAGAAATCTACTGTAAAAAATTTATGGATAAAGAGGTCAGTTTTCTTTGATCTTCCATATTGGTTAAGTCTTGATGTAAGACATTGTATTAATGTGATGCACATGGAGAAAAATGCATGTGATAGTTTACTCGGAACACTTCCCAATATTCATGGAAAAACAAAAGATGGTTATAATGCTTGTGTGGATTTGGGTTTGATGGGTATACGAGAAGAGTTAACTCCCCAAAGTATAGGCAACAAGATATATTTTCCTCCTGCCTACTACACTTTGTCTAAAAAAGAGAAAACAAGTTTTTGTGAGTGTTTAGAAAGTATTAAAGTTCTGCATGGTTACTCATAAAATGTCAAGAGGCTTGTATCAATTAAAGATCTCAAATTAATTGGCTTAAAATCTCATGACTGTCATGTCTTAATGCAACAACTACTACTAGTGTCTATTCGTGGGATATTGCCTAACAATGTTAGGAAGACTATAACCAGGTTGTGCTTATTTTTCAATGCAATTTGTTGTAAAGCCATTTATCCATTAAATTTATGCTATTTGGAAAAGGAGGCTGCAGTTATCTTGTGCCAATTAGAGATGTATTTTCCTCCTTCATTTTTTGACATTATGGTTCACTTGATTGTTAATCTAGTAAGGGATATTAGATTATGTGGTCCAATTTTTTTATGGTGGATGTATCCAACAGAGCGATACATGAAGATCTTAAACTGGTATACAAAAAAACCTACACCGTCCAGAAGCATCGATTGTTGAGAGGTACATTGCAGAAGAAACAATTGAGTTTTGTTCAAACTATTTGTCAAAAGTGGATGCTGTAGGGATTCCCAAGTCTCGTCATGATGGAATATGTGAGGGTATGGGTACAAGGTTTAAATGTCAATAGCTTAAGTATTGATGTGGTTGTTCAAACGCATTTGTATATATTGAATAACATGGATGAAGTTCAACCTTACTTATCTGCTCACAAAAGAATCATAAAGAAAAAGTACCTCAAGATGAATGAAAGATGGTTGTTAAAAGAGCATAATAAGAGTTTCTCTTAGTGGTTTAAAGAAAAAATTGCTAATGATGATAGTGCATCTAATACAATTAAATGGTTGTCCTATGAGCCTAAATGTAACATAATAACTTGGAGTGGATATGATATTAATAAAACTTGCTTTTATACAAAGTCAAAGGATGACCGTAGTACGACACAAAATAATGGGTGATGATTGTGGCCGAGTCTATGCACTTCTCTAGTGCTAAAGATAAAAACCTGGTTATGGCATCTACACCCTACTTTGGGGTGATTGAAGAGATTTGGGAAGTTGATTATGTTGTGTTTAAAGTTCCTGTATTTGAATGCAAATGGATTGATATCAACAGTGGTGTAAGAATCGATGAATTTGGAGTTACACTGGTTGGTCTTAGAAAGTTAGTTTATGCGGACGGACCTTTGTTCATGGCGTGTCAAGCAAAACAAGTGTTTTATGTCACAGATCATTCTGATAAAAGGTGGTCGGTGGTTATACAAGGAAAGGTGCATGATAGTGATGAAAATCAAGATGTGAACCTTGATATTTCTGAAACTCCTCCTTTCTCGACAAATGTGCTTAGCTTCATTGAAGAAAATGAAGAGGATGATGTGCATGCTATTCACACAGATCATGAAGAAGGGATATGGGAGGACTAGTAAGGTTTTTTTATATTATTTATTTGTGCTTAATTTGATGTCTAATTGTTTATATTTTGTGCTTAATTTGATGTCTAATTGTTTATATTTTGTACTTAATTTGATGTCTAATTGTTTATATTTTGTGTGAACAGATACATGGTTGATTCAATTTCTTCATCTAGTGACCCTAAAAAAAGAAGAGTTAAATGTCCCACTTTGATGACACAAATTGACAAAGTTCATCAAATGGGTGAAAAGATAAAGGTTGAGTTTGATCCAAGAACCCATGAATGTACATGTGTTGGCAAAAATGCTTCAAATTTTAGGAGTTACATAGCGTCTCTTCCTTGACAGAGATGTAGTATTATGAAAGATGTGTGGAAAAACATAGATAAAGACATAAAATAGGCTATTTGGAATGATGTTCAAGTATTTTTAACTTCTACACTTTATTATTATTTATAATCATATACTAAAACATATGTTGTATACTATATGTGTAGGATCATTTCACTATTCCAGAACCTCGTGATTCAAAAAAGGATTCGTTGAAGAAAGAATGGATTAAATATGTGGGAGAGCGATTGAGAGGTTTTAAGACACAACTCACAAGCGAATATATTAGAAAGCCCAAAGAAGGTCTTTCTCCTGCATATATCAAATATCCTTATATTAAAGAAGAAGTATGGAAAGAATTTTTGAAGTCTCGAGATACCTCTGAATTTAAGGTTAGGAGGAGTTATAACATTTTTATAACTTTTTATTATGTTTAGTATTATTAATAACATTTTTATTTTGTTTAGTATGATTAATAACTTCTTAAGTTTATAATAGAAAAAAAGTCAAAAGGGTGTAGAAAATCTGGCTTAGAATGTATACCCACATGTATTATCTCGTGGATGGTATCGCTCGCTTTAGGAGAAAATGATAAATGAAAAGAGATCATCGAGAGATGATTCTACGTTAGATGATACTGGTAGCCCATCTCCACTGTCACTCCATGATTTATGGAAGAGAGAACGACAAAAGAAAGGGGAAGAATACACATCATAGGCTACACAAGTTGTTGCAGAGAAAATTGTAAGTAAAATTAAGAAAATTCTTCAAGTATCATTATAATTGTGATTAATAAAAACTATTGACAAAGTTGATTGATAAAAACTATTGATAAAACCCATTGACAAAGTTGTGGTGCATTTGTAGGATTCTCTAGTTGAAGAAGCTGAAAGGAATGCATTTGTTCCGGATGGACGTCACGATATCTTAACAGCAGCCATTGGAACATTTGAGCATGGTGGCCGTGTTCGTCGTGTTCGTGGTGAATTTGTAGGATTATTTAAGTATCCTTATAATTATGATTGATAAAATCTATTGACAAAGTTGATTGATAAAAACTATTGATAAAAACCATTGACAGAGTTGTGGTACATTTATAGGATTCTCTAGTTGAAGAAGCTGAAAGGGGTGCATTTGTTCCGGATGGACGTCACTATATCTTAACAACACCCATGTGTGAGTGTCGTTAATTTTAATATGTCATCCAAGTGTATTAGAGAGTTGTTGATGGGTTTTCATTGGCTTAACTTGTCTACTCTGCAAGTAAGATCCACGTAAGTACGTTTGCTTTTTTATTACTGTCAATATTTATTAATGGTATACCTCTCATCACTTTGATTCTAATGTTTATTTTAAAATTATTAAGTTATATTCATCGTATATGTATTGATACATCACAATCAGAAGTATATGGATTTATGGACCTTACTGTGTGTTCGTATGTTGATAATGTGGCAAAATCTGAAGCAAGAGTTAGAAAATACATACAAGAAAAGTTACGTGATCACTAAGAGAAAGTGTGTCACTTGCTACCATTTCTTCATGGGTAAGTTTGTATGAAATTGTGTTTTCTATTTTTTAACTTTGGTTACATGGGTATTTCAATTTTGGTAACGTGAATTCTGACTTTTGTGCTTCAACACACATGTGCAGGAATCATTGGCAATTAATAATCATTTGTCCAAAAGTCAATACAGTGGTCGTCTTTTGTTCACTTCATCGGGAACATAATCAAACCATGACAAAACTTGTTACACTGTAAGTTTTTCTTTTATGTTCACTACATCCTATATACATAATTTGTTAAAAAAGTAATTCCATATTTTATGTGGCTTTATATGGATTTTTTTCTTCTAAATTAGTGCTTTAGGGGTTCGTCAAGTGGCACGTGGCATTAGAAGAAAGACTACATGGCTTCGACCTAATGTAAGTGTGGTGTAAATTATAATTATACATTTAATTTTATCATATAAGTATTCACTAATAATGTCATTCATTTGTAGACAAGGAAACAAAATAACTCTAATGATTGTGGGTACTATGTGATGAAAATTATGTTGGATATTGTATTTGCACAGATAACCGATAATTGGATGACGGTAATAAAAATAATTTTACGTTTTTATTTACTTTGCATTTTGCAAGTTAATGTGAATTTTCAAAAATAACTCTATTTTGTTATTTACGTGTTGTAGGTATTTAATGACCCAAAAGAATTAACAGAAGTTGGTTTGTATGATTTGCGACTCCGTTGGGTAACATATTTCTTTGAGTTATATAAAGTTTAAGCTTTATCTTGTGAGATATAGAGAATTGTCTATATATATCTTATTTGAGTTTCTTGACTTTGGTGTTGTCTGTTGATGTTAATTGGTGTTATTATTTATTGTCAGCAAATTCGATTTTGGTGTTGTCTATCGAAGCTACAACTCATCTTCTTGTGGATTGTAAGTTGGTAATTCAAGTGGGGGAAAGGACTTATAAATGGTTGGATATTTGTGTATTTTTTATTGTTGTAGTAGTCCATCGTGTATACCTCCTTATAACTTAGTACATTTGTGTGTATCCTATATTAGTAGTTTTGTAAATCAATTATAGAATTTTGAAGAATATATATGTGTATACTAGATATTTGGTGCAATGAAATTAGATTGGTGAGAAAAATATGAAAATAGCGACCTAAATGTGGTCTATGTGATGTTGGGAAACTATGAAAAATAGCGACCTAATTATACTTTGTGTGATGTTGAAAAAAATATGAAATATTAGGTACCAAAAAAGTTACAGGGAATTGCTAAAAAATAGTCTAATTTTTTAGAATTACTAGTACTTTTCACATCGGGTCATATCCAAATCCGATGTAAAAAAGTTTATTTGGTGCCTTTTTCACATCGGGCCATATCCAAACCGATGTAAAAAAGTTTACATGGTGCCTTTTTCACATCGGGTCATATCCAAAACCGATGTAAAAACTTTTACATGGCACGTTTGATAATTTTAAGCAACACTTTTTACATCGGTTTTTGTTTGCAACCGATTTAATAAACAAACCTTTTACATCGGTTTTGAGTTACAACTGATGTAAGAAATCCCTTTTATATAAAAAAATCCAATTTTTTTTTCACATCAGACTTAAAAATTAAACCGATGTGGTTGGTGTATTTTTTACATCGGACCATAAACCGATGTAAAATGTCTTTGATTTACTACATCGTCTGACTTTACATCCGACCCAGACCCGATGTAAAAAATCATTTTCGCCCGATATAAAAAATCATTTTTGTACTTGTGAGCCTTAGTGGGAGTTTCAAGTGTTGCTGCTTGTGGTGATATATACAGGGGTTCTAGTGGAAATCCTCTTGATAGTTTTTCAATGAATATTAGAATAGAGAATGGTTTCATGTCCGAGCTTACGTCTGCAATGGTGGCTATTGAGATTACGAAAGAAAAAAATTGGAATTATCTCTAGTTGGAATCCGATTCAAATTTGGTTGTTCTTCCTTTTCAAAAACCTTCTATGGTTCCTAGGAACCTTCGAAACAGATGAGAGAATGTGTTATATCATACTAGATCCATAAATTTTTGGTAAATCATTTGTTTGCTCATTTAAATATATATGTAATGATTTTACACATTAAGATATAGTTCATTGGGATCTTATAGATATTGCTGGGAACTCCATATAATTCCATTGCTATAGAATTTATTATTAAGAAGTATTGATTTGATCCCTTTATTTTTGTTTTTGTTACTGTATCTTTTTCTTTCTAATATATTTTGTGGAAAAAAAATTGATTTACTCAATTAAATATAGAAAAAGCAAGATGCGGCGACTAGCCAGCTGAGGTTAACGTTAACGGTAAACAAATTGGCAGACAAATATGGTAGGGTCCCCACACCCATGATACGGTGTTCCTATTCCTAACTTGCGACAAAATTGTAATGATAAGACTGAGTTATGATGAATACAACAATTCACCAAGCATCTTCCAGTTCCATCATTATTTCCTTCTCTCACTCATGACTCATCTAATGCGCTCAAAAGGCCTATATATCACTAATATTTTCAGTCATATATTAACACTAGAGTTTGAATAAGAATTGGCATCGTCGTGTTTGTTAGAAATCTTGAAGAGAGAGTCATAGTGGTATGTGCTTATACTAAAGGATAACGATGAAACTTGCATCTGCATGCATGACGATGAAGAGATTAATTTGCACACTTGTTGAGGTTGTGCGTGTCAATGTCTCATAGTCACCAAATTGTAACGCATCGTCGCCGTTTCTTTTGTCCGTTTCGTGGATCGATATGTGCCTCCACGGTAGCTTTCTCTTATCCTAAAATGCTAGACAGGCCCATCCTATGTTAATAGACAAGGTCAACCACTTTTTCATATAAAAACTCGTGTTATCTTGTCGCATCAATAAAAATCATGATAAAAATGTAATTCAAATTAGCAGTTAGTTAATTGAGTTGTTCTACCCATCCCTATTAAAAAGTAAGAAAATAAAGTAATTGAAAAACGTAAAAGCTAATAAACAGGAGTATAATAGTGTAAAAAAAATGATGTGTTGGAATTCTAAAGTGACGTTTATTTTAAGTCATAAGAAAGTACAAATGATATATTTTTTATAAGACGGGGGAGTACTTGTTTTGTTAAGTTATTTATTGTGTAAATGAATTATTAAGTTGGTTGTGATGGTTATATTTGGTTAGTATTATATTACAAATTATTCTGGATCATTCGCAAGACCTAAAGCGAAAGACTCAAGAGCATCATTAAGCATGTGAAGCAGATGATCCTATATTCATCTAAAAAGATATAATTTCGCCCTTTTGACATGTTCATCATTGTCTAATTAGATCAACAACTACTTACACAACGAGTCTAATCTCGCCCGAGCTACTCTCGCTATGAAAATAGAAAGACGTGTCATTTTAAATATTCAAATCCACTCTCACTTTCATATTACTTCTCATTCTCTCACCAAATTGGAAGTTGAAGCGATAACCTTGCAAGTCAGCCCCCATGTGTTGCGTCGAAAACTTGTTATTTCATACTGTAACACGGTGGGAGAACTGACTTTCTATAAATGTTGCAGATAACAAGAGTCGCCACCGACTTTTATTTTATCCAAAAGGAAAGGACATAAAAGAACAGGAAAGACTTTAAAAAGATTTTGAGTTCGGGGGGTAGGTTATACAAAGGGAAGGTGTTAGCACCATTTATATCCATGGTTATCCATGGACTCTTAGTTACTTAGCTCACTTTAAATTGTTTTGAAAAGGTGTAGTGTGTTGTCGCGGTGAGAATCGGATACCAAGCTATTGATTAAGCTTGAATCGCAAAACATTTAATGTTCACCACCGACTTTAATTTAATCCAAAAGGAAAAGGGAAAAAGATCGTAAAAACCCTAAATGAGGAGAAACTAGGTTCGGGGGTTGATTATACTTAGGGAAGGTGTTAGCATCCTAAGCATCCGCAGTATCCTACGGGAACCTCTTGTTAATATTTGTATTATTGTTGTTTATTGCTTGTTAAAATTAAAGGAAACCTAAGGTTTTTATTTCAAATGGTGCTCGCACAACATCGCATCGATGCCTACGTATCGGGTATAGAATCAGAGCACTCGTAGTTCTCCTAAGGATTAACGAACACTTGGTTACGCTCAAGGTTCGTGGGGGAAGGTAAGTGTTATGGCAAACACTCACGTGACTTAACAAAGTCAAAAAATTGTAAAATAAAAAGTCCTAATGGCTAAGGTTGAAAAGGAACTAGGGATGGCTAAACTTCCTATGACATTGAGCCAACTGCAGGAGTTCTTTCCCTTTTGGATTGAAAAGCAAGAACAAAGATAAATAAATGAGGGTGCAAGCTCCTAAGACTAAGCAAAGGCTGCTACTTGCAAAAATAACACGAATAAAGTAAATGGAATACAAGGTAAAGGGTTTAGTAACCGGCTATGGCTCGATATATGGATCGAGAATGCAGGGGTGGAAAACAAGCGCAGTGCGACAAATTGTCTTAAGTTAGAAAGTTGTGCAATGTAAAGAACGTGCAGATGGCGATCGTAAACGACCGACTTACGTGTGTGAGTGTATGTGAAGTGAAGTCACTTGGCGTTGGACCAAGGAATATTATTTTTGAAAATTAAATTAATATGGTGTAAACTTGCGAGAAATAAATAATAAATAAAGAGTAAAGTGAAATAAAATTGAAAATGGAATGAAATGGATTAAATAAATTAAATAGAAAGAATAATGAATTAAATGGAAAGAAAATAAATAAATGTATGAAATAGAAATAAAATGCAATGGCCTCATAGGGGTCACGATTAATCGGAAACGATTTATCGTGATTTTTGTAATATCATCGGCCCCAAATATCAAAGGACAAATATTTAAAAAAACTTAAATAAACAAATTAACTAAAAATAATATCCAATAAGTAAATTCACAAAAAGAAATAAACAAAAGAAATATAAATAAACAAAAAAAAGTGTTTGACGCTGTGTTGTGAGTGTGTAAATAGGGAGAAATCTGAATGGGCTTGAAAGCCCAACTACAGTCAATAAAAACATTAAAAAGAATAAGAAATGAGTATGTGTTCAGCAAACCAATGGGCCTATCCATACCCAATCAAACATTAATAAATAAATAAATAAATAAATAAAAATTAAAAAAGATTTTTAAGTTAGAAAAATGATAAAGAAATAAAAGCAAAAAAACTAAACACAGGGAAAGGAACCTCACGTTCCTCTTTCCTCTCACAGACGCGATCCAAACAAACCCAGAAATCAATTTCCGCGGCGGTCGCCTCTCGGTCCACTCTGTTCTCTCTCGAATCTCTCATCTCTCAATCGCATGTCCCTCAACTCAGCTCACAGTTCACTCTCGCTCTCTGAATCGCTCATCTCTCTCTCTCAAAACTCTCTCCGTCTCTCTCCGTTTCAAGCAGCGGCGGTGATGGATTTGTTTGGATGCCGGCGCGGTGGACGATTGGTCACGGCGGTGATGATGAAGGAAACGGAAGAGTATTGTGGGTGTTCGGAAAAGGTTTGGAAGGCTTGCGTCGACGCGGTAAGTTTGGATGAGGGATTTTGATGGTTTAAGTTTGGGTTTGAAGTTCGTGGGTTTGCGGCGGACGGTGGTTGCCCGAGGTCTGTTTTTGCGTGGCTGTGTTTCAAGTTTCGTGTGCGGCAAGTGGTTTGCTGAGTTTTGGCTATGGCGAAAAGGTTTGAAGTGTGGTTCGTGGAAGGAAAAGGCGAGATGGACGGACGGGTTTGCCGCGTTGTTTTTGGTTTTGAATCTCTCAAGGCGAGTCAACGGTGATTTCGATGGATTTTCTCACATCTGGTTTGGTAATGTTGATGGCTTTTGGAAAATTTGAAGGTTGGGTTTATAGTTGAAGAGGAAAAATCCGTTCGGTTGAGTTTCACAAAGCCTTTTCCGTTTTGTTTTTTTTTGTTAAGTCATAGTGAGGTTTCGGTCTGGATTTTCTGAGTTTTTCATTTGGTTTTGGTTTTGAAGATGGGTTGAGAATGGACTCCGTTTTGAAAGGTTCTTTTTTCTGGGTTTATGTTATCATGGTTTGAGATGGTGAAGAGGTTTGGATGATTTGGCTCGCGGCAAAATTGGTAGGGGGGGAGTATCAATGGCTTTGCCTCTGTGTTCGGTTGTTATTGTTGATGAAGTTTATGTTGAAGCAGGGGTGCGGATTGGCGGATTGGCGGAAAGTAGAGGAGTTTGGCTTTTGGAGGTTTTTCGGCTAGTGGTTTTTTCAAGAGTGGTTCACTGCTGTTTGGTTTATGGTATTGAGTTTGTGAGAGGTTTGAGTGAAGATGGTGATGAAGGATTAAGGGTTTCACGGTGAGTTTGTTTTGCTGCTGTTCTGAGTTTTCAGGTTTGGGGTTCGACGAATTCAAGGTTCGGTTTGTGGGTTTTTCACAGGTCTGTGTTTTTTTGTTGTTTTAGGGATTTTGGTAATGAGTGATGTTTTCTGGGATTTGGAAAAAAAATTAACATGGTTCTGTTGCTGGAAATGGTTGACAGGGGGATGGTTTGGTTGCTCATTTGACATGTTTTGGTAAGAAAAACTGATTGTAAAGAGAGTGAGTTGTTTGCTCTTTGGTCGTAACACTGATTAGAGGGAAGAGGCAGAACAAAACGAGTAACGGTAATAGTGTGTTTTGGTCATTTGCAGTGAGAAAGAGTTTCATAGGAGAGTGAAGTTTGAAGTTTATGGTGAATGGTGGTTTGATTCTGTGAAGGGTTACGAATGGTGGATGGTTCCAAACAGGTATGGTATTCTTTTCGAAGCTTTTTTTTCAGGTTCTGTTTTGATGTGGTTTCTTTGATTTTGATTTTTTTGAAGTTTTGATTATAAAATTGTTTTGTGAATGCAGGTTGAAAATAAAGCTAAGAAGGAAATTAATCATGGACACATGCTAAAAAAAAAGGGTGAAGGAAAGGAAAAGAGAAAGATTACCGCCCGAATGTTATCGGGGTGAAGAATCCCAAGTGGTGAGCTTCCTACTCCTTGTTGTTGCTTGTTGTATGACTGTTTTTTTTTGAAATTGTTCTCTCTTTTCTTCCTCTTTTTGAAGTTTAAGTAAGCTGGATTTTTTTTGTGTTTTTGGACTGTTTTTGGAACTGTTTTGTTTGTGCTTTTGTGCTGAGTTTTGTGAGGTTTTCCGGGTTGGTTTGATGGCTGTTTTAGTGGTTTTTGAGAGGTGATTTGTAGTGCGTATAGGGCTGGTTTGCAGTGAGTTTGAAGGTTGTTTGTGGTGTGGTAGTGCTGCTGATTTTTTTGTGTGTTTTTGGCTGAGTTTGAGGGTGTTTCAGTGTGTTGTATGAGGCTGAATTTGTGTAGTTGTGAGGCAGGTTTTTGTGAGTTGTATGAGGCTGTTTGTGGTGTGCTTAGTGCTGAATTTTTGTGTGTTGTAACAGTGGCTTATATGGTTTTTCTTTGTGCTGAATTTTTGATATAACATTGTATGTTTTGCTTGTAGGTGAAGGGTCTCAAGAAAGGGAACAAGGCCTGAATTTGTAGCAGTGGAGTGGAGCAGGAAAATGCAGCTGTTGGTGGCTGCATGCTTGTCTTGGGGCAGATTTGGAGCTGTTGCATTTTGTATTTTTGTGGCTGCTATGTTGTATTTGTGCAGAATTTTTGTACACTTTTTATGCAATTGTAATATGAACAAAATTATGGAATAAATTTGCATATTTACACTAAAGCTTTGATTTACACTTGACATTTAATATTGGAAATAAGAGTTTTAAATTAGAATCTAAATATAATACTTAACTTAGAAATGAATTAAAAAAGAATTAAATTTAAAATTGAAAATAACTTATAAGCTTAAATAAATAAACTTGGAATTAAAATTAATTATAAGAAAAAGAAATTGGAATTAAATTGAAATTGAAATCTTAAAAATAAAAGTTAGAAATTGAAATTACATTAGAGATAAAACTTAAAATGGATTAAAAGAAACAAACAATTAGAGATTATAATTAAATTAGAAATGGAACTAAACTAACTAAAAAATGAATTAAAAATAAAAGTTAAAACTAGAAATCACATTAAGAAATAAAAACCTCGAAAATAGAAATGGGATTACATATTTTTTTAAAACCTTGAAATTGGAAATAAAATTACATTTTTATTTAGCAAAATTTGAGAATAAAATAGATAGAAATTAAAATTAACATTAAAATTAAAACACGAAAATAAGTTAAAAGGTTAGAAATGAGAAGTAGAAATTAAATTAAAATGGAAGCTTATAAGTGAAAAGAAATTAAGAATTATAAACAGCTAGAAAAATGAGAAGGAAGTAACAAAAAATAAATCGGGAAAAATCCCTGCTAAATGCGATGAATGTATGATTATGATATGAGCGATTAGGGGTAAAATTTGGGGTGTGACAGTTGCCCCTATTTAAATAACTTTACCAGAGGGCGTGAATGACGATAGTCACTCAGGCGATCATGGTGAAAGGTATTTAAATACAGAAATAACCGGAAATTTTGCCCCTAAGTGCAATGTTATGCCGGACTACAAATCTAACTAACTCTTGCAACCAAAATGCAATGAAATGCTGATTATGGTATGAATGATGAGAATGAGAAATGTCGACGACCACAAGCCAAGACTCACTGGGGATGACAAACACTGGGGACGACAGACACTGGGGATAAAGAAACGAAAACGGGAAATATTCAAAGTGATAAAACAACAGGTTCAAGTGTAACTGTCGACACTAAGAATAACAAAAGACAGGAACAAAAGGAAATCCAAAGCGTTGGATCAACGAACACAGACAAAATAAAATAAAATTCAAAGTGACTGCACAGTGGCTCGATGCGACCAACTGACACCAAGAGTACAAATAAGACAAGGAAATAAATTGAAGTGGTTGACCAATGGCTCTATGCGACCAAATGACTGTGAGAAGAAAAACAACATATTCAAAGTGAATGCGCAGCGGCTCAATGCGACCAACTGACACTAAGAATACAACAAAATAGACAATCAAAGGGAAAGCGCAGCGGCTCAAAGCGACCAACTGTCATCGGAAGTGATAAACATAATATTCAAAGTGAATGCGCAGCGGCTCGATGCGACCAACTGACACTAAGAATACAACCAAAATATTCAAAAAGAAATGTGCAGTGGCTCAATGCGACCAACTGTCATCATGAATAATCAACAAAAATATTCGAAGTGAATGCGCAGAGGCTCGATGCGACCAACTGACACTAAGAATACAACCAAGATAAACATTCAAAGAGAAATGTGCAGTGGCTCAATGCGACCAACTGTCACGGGAAACGATAAACATAATATTCAAAGTGAATGCGCAGCGGCTCGATGCGACCAACTGACACTAAGAATAACAAAAGGCTTATTCAAGGTGAATGCGCAGCGGCTCGATGCGACCAACTGACACCATGAATAGAAATAGGACACAAAATTCAAAGAGAATGTGCAGTGGCTCAATGCGACCAACTGACACTAAGAATACAACCAAAATATTCAAAAAGAAATGTGCAGTGGCTCAATGCGACCAACTGTCATCATGAATAACAACAAAAATAAACATTCAAAGTGAATGCACAGCGGCTCGATGCGACCAACTGTCACTGAGAATAATCAACAAAAATAAACATTCAAAGTGAATGCACAGCGGCTCGATGCGACCAACTGTCACTGAGAATGACAAAAGGCTTATTCAAGGTGAATGCGCAGCGGCTCGATGCGACCAACTGACACCATGAATAACAAAAATAAATACTCAAAGTGGAAGCACCATAGGTTCGGAACCTATCGACACTACAAAAGAAAGCCAAGATACACTCGAAGTGAATGCGCAACGAGTTAAAAAAAAACGGTTGACACTAAGAATGATAAAGACAAAGTAGTCAAAGTATTCAAAATGGTAAATTAGCAGGTTCAAATGTAACTGCCGACACTGAGGATAAGGAAGGAAATCACAATGATTTAGTAGTGGCGCAATGCGACCAGCTAACATTGGGGATAGAATGGAGATCACCCAAAAATGAATCAACAGCTCTAAGCGGCCGGCTAACGCAAAGAAGTAACAACAAAACATGTTGGAGTATTCAAATAAGATAAGACATCCAGCCTCTGGAAATTCCTTCAGGAACCATCAGGAGAAAGGTACAAGTATGTACAAAATCAAATGGACTTGGATTCAAGCAAAAGGTTCCAGGACCTGCTTAAAAGATTTTGCCAATGACAAGGAGACATTGGTGGTCATAAAGACAAAAACCAAACACAATAGAATTCCACGGGGAACTCCAGCAAATACTGGGGACAAATAACAAATGGTAAACCATCTCGGGTACCAACAACAATGAAATCTCAAATTGAACACTAATGATATCTGGACCTGGAGTTAGACAGACGACGACTGGGGAAAGAGAAATGCTAAATGCCAAATGCGCATGATTGAGCATGATGCGAATGATCATGATATGCAAATGTTGACTCAAAAGAGACAAAGAGTTTGACAAGACTCAAAGGGGAGGTAGGCTCTCAACACTAATACTCAGATGAGCAACATGAAAAACACTGGGGAGATGTCTTCGAACTTGGAAATCATGCTTGGTCCAAGGATCCATCCAAGAGTGTTATCAGTTTTGAACTTCTATGGAGATTTCTGTAATAATAGTATAAAGGTGTTGTTGCAAACCAGGACTTCTTGGGGAAACAGAAGATTTTTAATTTTCCAAAGTCAAAGAAACTTAAAAGTTTTCAAGTGCTTTCAAAAAGATTTTCTTAAAAAAACTTGTCATTTTCAGAGTTAAATTGTAATCAAGTGATGGCATTTTGCATAACAAAAGAAAATAAGAAGCTGAACAACAAAATTCATAGGCAAAGTTTGTATTTTATTCAAGAATGGTAGTTTGCCAATGGCAAAAACTCCATGGGAAATTACAATTTGAAAATGGCAATGGGGAAGGGTCTACATTGAATCCAACGACCACTACAATCCCTAATAACTAAGATTGCCCGACACCTTGCTTCTGACAAGAGCAAATGGATCGATCTTTCAGTATGATTCTTCAGTAATGGTAAACACCATCTGACACAGTCAAATGCCTTTGTCCCTAACTTTTGCCTGGACCGCCCTTTTGGGTTTTCAATCCACCGGGACGCTCTTTTTTTGCCTAAGCCGCCCTTTCGGGTTTTCAACTTAGCGAGCTCTTATTTTTCATTTTTATCCCTAACTTTTGCCTGGATCTCCTTCATAGGTTTTGATCCACCGGGATACCCATTTTTTGCATAGGTCGCCATTTCTGGTTTTCGACCTATCGGGTTTTATTTAGGCATAATATTTTTTGACTGCATCAGAATTCACCGGGTGTTTCAGTTGTTCACCATCCATAGTTGTAAGGATTAAGGAACCTCCGGAGAATGCCACCTTCACAACATATGGGCCTTCATAGTTAGGACTCCATTTTCCACGCATGTCTTTATGGACTGGCAAGATTTTCTTGAGTACAAGATCTCCTTCTTTGAATTCTCGGATGCGGACTTTCTTGTCAAATGCTCTCTTGATGCGCTTTTGGTACAACTGGCCATGGCACATGGCGGTCATTCTCTTCTCGTCAATGAGGTTCAGTTGGTCAAACCTGTTCTGGACCCACTCAGCTTCCTCCAGTTTGGTTTCCATCAAGATTCTCAAAGATGGTATCTCTACTTCAATAGGGAGAATTGCATCCATCCCATACACCAGAGAGAAAGGGGTTGCCCCTGTTGAAGTGCGAACTGATGTTCTGTATCCGTGTAAAGCGTATGGTAACATCTCGTGCCAATCTTTGTAAGTTTTTACCATCTTCTGCAGAATCTTTTTGATGTTCTTGTTTGCAGCTTCAACAGCTCCATTCATCTTCGGACGATACGGAGAAGAGTTATGATGTTCAATCTTGAATGTCTCACACAGCTCTTTCATCGTTTTATTGTTCAAATTGGTCCCATTATCTGTGATGATTCGGCTTGGGATCCCATAACGGCAGATAATTTGGTTCTTGATGAAGCGGGCAACCACTTGCTTTGTCACATTGGCGTAGGAAGCTGCTTCTACCCATTTGGTAAAGTAGTCGATTGCAACCAAGATAAACCGATGACCATTGGAAGCTTTAGGCTCAATTGCCCCTATCATGTCAATGCCCCACATTGAGAAAGGCCAAGGCGATGATAGAACATTCAAAAGTGTTGGAGGTACATGCACCTTGTCGGCATAAATCTGGCATTTGTGACACTTCCTGGCATACTTGAAACAATCTGATTCCATGGTCAACCAGAAATATCCAGCTCTCAAAATCTTCCTGGACATGGCATGTCCATTGGCATGTGTTCCAAATGATCCTTCATGTATTTCCCTGATCAATAAGTCTGCTTCGCGCTTGTCCACACATCTGAGCAGAACCATATCATGATTTCTCTTGTAAAGCACATTGTTGCTGAGGAAAAACTTGGATGCCAATCTTCTTAAAGTCTTCTTGTCTAGAGTTGTTGCATCCGTTGGGTACTCCTGATTTTGCAAGTAGTTCTTGATGTCATAGAACCACGGTTTCTCATCAGTTTCTTCTTCGACCAGTAGACAGTAGGCTGGTGCAGTTCTTCGCTCGATTGTAATGAGTGGAGCTTCATTAAGAAATCTGACTTGAAACATAGAGGCCAGCATAGCCAAGGCGTCTGCTATTTGATTCTCTGCCCTTGGAACATGATGGAAAGTGACTTCATCAAAGTATTTGATCAATTCCACAATGTGGGCACGGTATGGGATCAACTTCTCATCACGGGTCTCCCATTCACCTTTGACTTGATATATTACCAAAGCAGAGTCTCCATATACATCGAGAATCTTAATTCTAGTATCAATTGCAGCTTCGATACCCAAAACACATGCTTCATACTCTGCGATGTTGTTTGTACATTCGAAACATAATCTGGCTGTGAAAGGAGTATAACCACCATTAGGGTTCATCAAGACCACTCCTACACCATGCCCCATGTAGTTAGAGGAACCATCAAACATCATCTTCCAACGAGAACCTGGCTCGGGACCTTCATCTGGATCTGGAACTTTGCAGTCCTTTATCAACATAATATCTTCGTCCGGGAAATCGAATTTCAAAGGTTCATAATCTTCGACAGGATGATCAGCAAGGTATTCAGATAGAACACTGCCTTTGATAGACTTCTGGGTTACATATTGGATGTCGTACTCGGATAACAACATGTGCCAACGGGCGAGCCTTCCGGTCAAAGCAGGCTTCTCAAAGATGTACTTTATTGGATCCATTTTCGAGATCAACAAAGTAGTATGACAAATCATGTACTGCCTGAGGCGTCTGGCCGCCCATGCCAAAGCACAACAAGTCTTCTCTAAAAGTGAGTATCTGCTCTCACAATCTGTGAACTTCTTGCTTAAGTAATAAATGGCGTGCTCCTTACGACCAGTTTCGTCTTGTTGGCCTAATACACAACCCATAGATCCCTCGAGCACAGTCAGATACATGAAAAGAGGTTTCCCTGGAGTAGGTGGGACCAAGATGGGAGGTTCTTGTAGATAAACCTTAATCTTTTCAAAAGCCAATTGACAATCAGGACTCCACTCAATTGCTTGATTCTTCCGGAGTAACTTGAATAAAGGCTCACATGTAGCAGTCATGTTGGAGATGAATCTGGAGATGTAGTTCAATCTTCCAAGGAAACCCCTGACTTGCTTTTCTGTCTTGGGAGCTGGCATCTCTTGAATTGCTCTGACCTTATCTGGATCTACTTCAATTCCTTGCTGACTAACAATAAAACCAAGTAACTTCCCTGATCGGACACCAAAGGTACACTTAGCTGGATTCAGGCGCAGTTGGAACTTTCTGAGACGCTCAAATAACTTCAAGAGATGATTCAAATGATCCTCCTCACTCTGTGATTTGGCAATCATATCATCCACATAGACTTCTATCTCTTTATGCATCATATCATGGAATAGGGTGACCATTGCCCTCTGATAGGTGGCTCCTGCATTCCTGAGACCAAATGGCATAACCTTGTAACAATAAGTGCCCCATGGTGTGATGAATGTAGTCTTTTCCATATCGTCAGGATCCATCTTGATCTGGTTGTATCCTGAAAACCCATCCATGAAAGAGAAAACAGCAAATTTAGCAGTGTTGTCAACCAAAGTATCAATATGCGGGAGAGGGAAATCGTCCTTCGGACTGGCTTTGTTCAAATCCCTATAGTCCACGCACATTCTGACTTTGCCATCCTTTTTAGGGACTGGCACAATATTAGCTACCCACTCAGGGTACTTTGCAACTGCGAGGAATCCAGCGTCAAACTGTCTTTTGACCTCTTCTCGAATCTTCAGAGCCATGTCTGGTCTTGTTCTTCGAAGCTTTTGCTTTACAGGAGGACAATCTGGTCGAAGAGGTAACTTGTGGACCACTATGTCTGTGTCTAAGCCGGGCATATCCTGATATGACCATGCAAACACATCTACATATTCTCTGAGAAGCTTGACCAATCTTTCTCTGATGTCTGCCCCAAGTGTTGTACCAATCTTGACTTCCTTCATGTCTTCATCAGTGCCAAGATTTATGGTCTCTACCTGCTCCCTATGTGGCTGAAGATCTGTGTGCTCATTCTCAACCAATCTTGCCAGTTCTTCAGGAATGTCACAATCTTCCTCACTTTCATCTTCCGCTTGGTAGATGGGCGAATCAAAGTTAGGAGAGAATGTGGAGTCATTGGATTCAACAGGGTTTTCGTTTATTCTGCATATGATAATGATTTGCTTTTATTAAAAGTGGAAAATAGAGAAATGCAAGAGAAAAAGCTTTTTATTGGTTTTGAAAAATTGCCATTTTCTTTTTAAAAGTGAAAAGAGAGAAACAGTAAATGATCAAAATAAGAGTTTAACAAAATGCCTTCATTGATAATAACTTTAAAAATGAGAAGGGGCCCTACAAAATACTCTCATAGCCTTGGGCAGGGCTAGGGAACTTTGAAAACATTGAAAAAACAACAAATTACTTTGACAATGGAAAAAACTCTGGGATCTCGACTGCCTCCCAATTGTCCAAGGCTTCTTCACACTGATACACCAAGTGATTCACGTCTTCATCTTCAGTAACTCCATCAATTGCGTTGACCTGATAACCAGCACTGGAAAACACTTCTTGGATGGTCTTCAGACGTCCCTTAGCGGAGGTTGATGCTCCTTCCTTCACATGAGTTGGTTTGTAACCCAACCCGCAGCGATCTAGCTTCTGTTTGACCTCGATGACATCACCCCAACCTTCATAGCTTCTTTCTTCAATGGTGGAAATGGTACTCTTCAGCGATGCAAAAGATGGGATACCCTTCCCTTTTGGTTCCTCTACTTCCAAAAGGACAGCATTGGCTATCTCAAGAGCTTGGAAAGAAGTTTCCAAAGCATCTTCATCAGCCTCAATATAGGTAAAGGATGAAAGGTTGCTAACCATGAGATCTTCTTCCCCAGATACGGTTACCAGCTTGTTATTGACTACAAACTTCATCTTTTGATGTAGGGTAGAAGTGACTGCCCCAGCCGCATGGATCCAAGGTCTTCCCAGCAAGCAACTATAGTTAGGATTGATGTCCATAACCTGGAAAGTGATTTTGAAGACCTGTGGCCCGATCAGGATTGGTAGGTCTACTTCTCCAATGACAGTCCTTCTTGACCCATCAAATGCTTTTACAATCAGTGCGCTGGGCCTCATCTCTGCCCCTTGATAAGATAATTTTGCAAGTGTTCTTTTCGGCAAAACATTTAATGAAGATCCTGTATCTACAAGAACTCTTGCTAAAGTATCCTCTTGGCATTTCACTGATATGTGGAGCGCACGGTTGTGGTCCAAGCCCTCCTTCGGAAGATCCTCCGTGCTGAAACTGAGGTTGTTACACGCAGTGATATTGGCAATGACACCATCAAACTGGTTCACTGTTATATCATGCGTAACATGTGCTTGAGCTAGCAACTTCTGAAGCGCACTTCGATGAGCCGGAGAATGCATAAGCAGTGATAGGATAGATATTTTGGAAGGCGTTTGATGTAGCTGATCAATTACCTTATAATCACTCTTCTTTATGATTCTGAGGAACTCGGCATCTTCTTCCCCCAAGACTACCTCTTTATCTTTGTTGACAACAGCTGGTATGACTTCTTTAGGCGGAGCCGTATTGGCTTGCTGGGTATATACACGACCACTACGGGTCAAACGACCTGCACCCGCTATATCAGTACTTGCAACTTTTGAAACTTCCTTCTGGTTAGCTTTATCGATCTTCTGATGAACTTTCCCTGTATCGTACCTCCATGGAACTGCTTTAGTGTCTTCATAGCGGGAGGAGTTACTCCTTTGTTCAAATCTTGGCTCAGGTATGTTGAAAATTGGCACCACAGATTCTGGAGTATTGAAGACAGGTTGAACTCCTGAAGATTCAGGCAGGTTGAACACTGGCACCCAGGTAGAATTAGATTCCGGCAAGTTGAAGATGGGTTCAATTACTGCCACTTCATTCTTCTTCATATGACTGCTCACTTGTAAGACACCTTCATCAATCAAATCTTGAACATCTTTTAAGACCGATTCACATCCCTTTGGACTATCAACACAACCTTCACAATTCTGATGACAACTCTTTAGTATACCCGCCTCTACTAACTTCGCATGGAAGTCTCTGAGCGGGGTCTTGATCTCGGTGGCATTGAAAATCAAACCTTCTTCGGACTCATCAACGATAGCATTTATAGACCCATGCTTGGGTAAAGGATTATCTTTGACATTCGGACCAGTATTCCCAAACGACAGAATATTCTTCTCCATCAAATCTTTCACTATGTACTTCAAAGCATAACAACCCTCCAAATCGTGCCCTGGAGCACCTTCATGGAATAAACAGTGAGCATTTGGGTCGTAATTTGGTGGGAGCGGACTTGGTGGAGGACCTAAAGGTCTTGGAGTAACCAAACCCTTCTTCAGCAGTGAAGGATATAACTCAGTATAAGTTATAGGGATTCGAGGATTAGGAGGCCTTCCACCTGGTCTTCTGTTCTGAAAATTGGGATTTGAATGAGGAGCTGGAGTCCTCTGCTGGTAGGCTGAAGCATTGGGTGCTTGTTGATAGCCCGGATTGTTGATCATTGGTTGATAAGGTTGAATCATTGGAGCCGCTTGTTGGTACATCGGTGCTGCTTGAGCTGGCCGATACATGGGGACTTGTGGATTAAATGCTGGTTGAACCGCCGCTACATAAGGATGTTGGGCATACTGTTGTTGATGAGCATACTGCTGTTGAGCCATAGGTGAAGGTCTCTGCCAAAGTGGATTTCTTCTTTGACCTGTCATTATGGCGTTTGTCTCACCCTCTTTCTTCTTGTGGAAGTTGCTGGTGAATTTCTTACCAATAATTCCACTACTAGTGCTAGAACTGCCAGATGCACTACTCATCTTTCCACTTTTCAAACCGAGTTCTACCTTGATTCCCACAGCCACTAAATCAGAGAAACTAGCAGTTATACTCCCCACCATTCTTTCATAGAATTCTGGTCGCACAGTGTCAACGAACCAGTCAGCTAATTCTTTTTCAGTCAATGGGGGCTCTACTTGAGAAGCGGTTCCTCTCCACCTTTGAGCATACTCTTTAAAGGATTCAGACTCTTTCTGGGACATGCTTAGCAATTGCCTCCTATCGGGAGCGAGGTCCATGTTGTATTTATATTGCTGGATGAAAGCATCGGCCAAGTCTTGGAAGCTGCGGATCTTTGACTGGTCAAGCGTCAGATACCATTTAGAGGAGATTCCCTTCAGACTGTCTTGAAAACAGTGGATCATTAACTTATCATTGTCTACCTGAGCAGCCATTCTTCGATAGTACATCAGGAGATGGTTTTTGGGACAAGTTGCACCCTCATACATATCAAACGTGGGTATCTTGAACTTCGGAGGTATTACCAATCCAGACACCAGGCACATTTCTCTGGCAGCAGCACCAAAGATCTGGTCACCTTCAATCGCTCTTAATCTTTTTTCAAGGGTATCAAAATTCTCCTGCATCTTCACGTGCTTCTCATCTCCGTTTTCAGACATATCTGGCGCTTCATACCCCTGATGATCATTAAAATACGGTTGGGCACGGGTGTGCACAATGTCCTGTGTAAAATTAGCAACTGCATGATTTTCTTCATTAGTCACAGGAACAGTTTGTTGAGCAGCAAATCCCTGAGGAGGAGGCACAAAACCTTGGAAAGGAAATGCCATACCCTGAGAGGGAGGTGCGAAACTTTGAGAAGCTAAACCTTGGGACGAAGGAAAGAAACCCTGAGCAGCAAATCCTTGGGAAGGAGGAATAAAACTTTGAGTAGCAAACCCTTGTGAAGGAGGTATAAAACTCTGAGTAGCAAATACATGAGGAGGAGGCACAAAGCCTTGAGCAGCAAATCCTTGGGAGGAAGGAATAAAACCCTGAGTAGCAAATCCTTGGGAAGAAGGAATAATACTCTGAGAAGCAAAACCTTGAGAAGGAGGGAAGAAACCCTGAGCAGCAAATCCTGAAGAAGAGGGAATAGCACTCTGAGCAGCAAAACCTTGAGAAGGAGGGAAAAAACCAGGAGGGAACCCAAAAGGAGACCAGGTCACAGGGGTAGGCTCGGTCGTTGCAGTGACAACTTCAGTCGTTGCAGTAACAATTTCTGACACCACAGTCCGTTGGGTATCCATCTTCGCTCGAATGACTTGCAACATTTCCATCATCTGACCCATATCTCCACGAATATCAGAAAGCTCTTCGTTAACTCTGTCCATCTCTACGTCTCTTTCAGCCATCCTCTTTCTGGCTTGAGCTCGAGTGTAGTATTTGCGTGAGAGCCTCAGTGTGAAAGCTGAATTGAGAGCAGATGACGGGAATGAGTTTCATGAAAAAAAATGCAAATGCAATGCCAAATGTATGAGTGCAATGCAAAAATGAAATTTTATTCAAGGAACTTAAGAAACAATTTGCAAATACCAAGGAACACATAATAATCAAGGGATATGATTTCATTAAATTCAAAAAGTGATACAAAGTCTTGAGTACACTTTCAAAAATCCCAAACAAAGTTTAATAAAGATAAAGACAAAGTCCTAAGGAGATTCTCCTAAAAGCCTCAAGTTGAGCTTCTCGATTTGTGCCTTCATCTGAGCCCTTTCAAGCATAAGTTGATCCACGATCGACTTCCAAGAAGTGTCCTCTTGAGTACTGGAGGAAAATAAATCCTCTGGTGCTTTCCTTTTCTTGCTGGAGAGCTCTTCTTCTTCCTTCATCTTCAGTTGTCTTCTAAGTTCCTCATTCTCACTGCTGATGATCTGATGTCGATTCTTCCATGCATTCTTCTCTCGAATCTCTTTCTCCAAATCAATCTTCAGCTTCTCTGCATCATCCATAAAGATTAGAATGGGTTTCTTGAAGGTCATAGGATCCTGGCGAGGGTAAGGCATCTTCAGAATGATTGCCCTATCTCGTACCCATTGGAGATAGGGTTCCATAGAAACACAATTCGGCTTTCCCAGGCTACTCCTCCCCTTCCTATGGATACACTTCCAAGCTTGCACAATCTGTTTCTTGAGCTCTGGTTCTTCGTCATCCTTAAAGAAAATTCCTTCCACTTCAACACTCTTAGGCTTGTCCTTCAATGGATACCCGAGTTGACGGCGAGCCAAAACCGGATTATAGCTGATTCCTCCCTTAGTGCCAAGAAGAGGCACATTAGCAAAATCACCACAACTATCAATAATCAATATTCCATCATAAGCACGATTGTACCAGCTAATGTCAGAGTGGGTAAGAGACATGATCCTTTGTGACCACCACAAACCATCCTTAAGATTCCAAAATGAAGATGACTTAGGCAAGTGCGAAATAAACCACTCGTACAACAATGATACACAACAAGTAATCATCCCTCCCTTATGGTGATTCCTCAGATGGATGGAATGATAAGTGTCTCCGAGCAAAGTAGGGACCGGGTTCTTCTTAAGAAAGATCTTGATGGCGTTCAGGTCGACAAAGTCTTCAAAGTTTGGGAAAAGTAACACTCCATATATCAGCAGAATAAAAGTCGCCTCAAAAGCTTTCATATCCTTCACATCAACAAAATTCTTGGCCCTTTCTATCAGAAACTTTGTAGGGAATCCAAAAACCTTTCCTTTGTAGGTCATATTTGCCTTAACCTCAGGAACACTCAAATATGTCGCCTTTGCAATCTCCGCTTCTTCAGGGTCCTTCTCTAGAACAGGGAATGGAAACTCATCCTTGACACGTGATCCCACCAAAACTGAATATTCTTCCAAAGTAGGTGCCAATTGGTAATCAGGGAACGTAAAGCAATGGTAGAGAGGATCATAAAACTGGAGCATCACAGAGAGCAGCCTTCCGTCCCAATCAGTCTTAAGCAAAGCTAAAAGTCTCCTATGCTTCTCCATGAAGGCTTCTTGATCCAGAACCAAATCTTTTAATTTCCTTAGGTCTTCGAGTTTGGGAGTTTTGAATGTGTACTTGACAGTCTTTCTTCTTCCAAAGTCCATGATGATACCTATGATATTTGCAAAGATAGAGTTTCTGAGTTCCTTGAATAAAAATGGTAAAAATGATGCTTCATGATGCGTGAATGCAACAAACACAAACAAGGCTTAGGTTCAAAGCTTGCATGAGGTCAAAGGTTCAACCCTCCCAAAAAGGTATGTACTATGAGTTTATTTGTACCTGTACAACGGGTTCTAAAAGTTCCCAGAATCACTGTCCCATCTTTCGGATATTACCGACTTCCCAACTCGACTTGGTAATCAGTAATATTCTCAAGAGAGTCTCATCCGAGTGCAGTATCGCGTATCAACTATTTCGGATTTGCATCCTCATAGTCATCGCACTACATCCCTAAAAAGGCCAAGTGGGGGTAAATGTTCTACGGTCCTCAGCATTAATGGCTCTCAAGTCGAATATAGTAATGTTTTCACGACTGAACTCGATCAACAAAACTACATCCGAGGAGGCCTCCGCTGAGTGGTGGTGTCTCAAGTCAACTTGGTCGGGACTCAACTCCCTACAAGCCTTCTTGAATATACCACCGTCCTAACTTATTTTGCACTCAAGTCCGGGTTAGGACTTATCTCACCACACATGGAACACCCAACAAAAATCCAAAATAATAACAAGCAATACAACAACAAATATACAAATATACAAGGTGGGCTTAACCCTCAAAAAAAAAAATCCCCAGTGAAGTCGCCATTTCTGTCGCGGTGAGAATCGGATACCAAGCTATTGATTAAGCTTGAATCGCAAAACATTTAATGTTCACCACCGACTTTAATTTAATCCAAAAGGAAAAGGGAAAAAGATCGTAAAAACCCTAAATGAGGAGAAACTAGGTTCGGGGGTTGATTATACTTAGGGAAGGTGTTAGCATCCTAAGCATCCGCAGTATCCTACGGGAACCTCTTGTTAATATTTGTATTATTGTTGTTTATTGCTTGTTAAAATTAAAGGAAACCTAAGGTTTTTATTTCAAATGGTGCTCGCACAACATCGCATCGATGCCTACGTATCGGGTATAGAATCAGAGCACTCGTAGTTCTCCTAAGGATTAACGAACACTTGGTTACGCTCAAGGTTCGTGGGGGAAGGTAAGTGTTATGGCAAACACTCACGTGACTTAACAAAGTCAAAAAATTGTAAAATAAAAAGTCCTAATGGCTAAGGTTGAAAAGGAACTAGGGATGGCTAAACTTCCTATGACATTGAGCCAACTGCAGGAGTTCTTTCCCTTTTGGATTGAAAAGCAAGAACAAAGATAAATAAATGAGGGTGCAAGCTCCTAAGACTAAGCAAAGGCTGCTACTTGCAAAAATAACACGAATAAAGTAAATGGAATACAAGGTAAAGGGTTTAGTAACCGGCTATGGCTCGATATATGGATCGAGAATGCAGGGGTGGAAAACAAGCGCAGTGCGACAAATTGTCTTAAGTTAGAAAGTTGTGCAATGTAAAGAACGTGCAGATGGCGATCGTAAACGACCGACTTACGTGTGTGAGTGTATGTGAAGTGAAGTCACTTGGCGTTGGACCAAGGAATATTATTTTTGAAAATTAAATTAATATGGTGTAAACTTGCGAGAAATAAATAATAAATAAAGAGTAAAGTGAAATAAAATTGAAAATGGAATGAAATGGATTAAATAAATTAAATAGAAAGAATAATGAATTAAATGGAAAGAAAATAAATAAATGTATGAAATAGAAATAAAATGCAATGGCCTCATAGGGGTCACGATTAATCGGAAACGATTTATCGTGATTTTTGTAATATCATCGGCCCCAAATATCAAAGGACAAATATTTAAAAAAACTTAAATAAACAAATTAACTAAAAATAATATCCAATAAGTAAATTCACAAAAAGAAATAAACAAAAGAAATATAAATAAACAAAAAAAAGTGTTTGACGCTGTGTTGTGAGTGTGTAAATAGGGAGAAATCTGAATGGGCTTGAAAGCCCAACTACAGTCAATAAAAACATTAAAAAGAATAAGAAATGAGTATGTGTTCAGCAAACCAATGGGCCTATCCATACCCAATCAAACATTAATAAATAAATAAATAAATAAATAAAAATTAAAAAAGATTTTTAAGTTAGAAAAATGATAAAGAAATAAAAGCAAAAAAACTAAACACAGGGAAAGGAACCTCACGTTCCTCTTTCCTCTCACAGACGCGATCCAAACAAACCCAGAAATCAATTTCCGCGGCGGTCGCCTCTCGGTCCACTCTGTTCTCTCTCGAATCTCTCATCTCTCAATCGCATGTCCCTCAACTCAGCTCACAGTTCACTCTCGCTCTCTGAATCGCTCATCTCTCTCTCTCAAAACTCTCTCCGTCTCTCTCCGTTTCAAGCAGCGGCGGTGATGGATTTGTTTGGATGCCGGCGCGGTGGACGATTGGTCACGGCGGTGATGATGAAGGAAACGGAAGAGTATTGTGGGTGTTCGGAAAAGGTTTGGAAGGCTTGCGTCGACGCGGTAAGTTTGGATGAGGGATTTTGATGGTTTAAGTTTGGGTTTGAAGTTCGTGGGTTTGCGGCGGACGGTGGTTGCCCGAGGTCTGTTTTTGCGTGGCTGTGTTTCAAGTTTCGTGTGCGGCAAGTGGTTTGCTGAGTTTTGGCTATGGCGAAAAGGTTTGAAGTGTGGTTCGTGGAAGGAAAAGGCGAGATGGACGGACGGGTTTGCCGCGTTGTTTTTGGTTTTGAATCTCTCAAGGCGAGTCAACGGTGATTTCGATGGATTTTCTCACATCTGGTTTGGTAATGTTGATGGCTTTTGGAAAATTTGAAGGTTGGGTTTATAGTTGAAGAGGAAAAATCCGTTCGGTTGAGTTTCACAAAGCCTTTTCCGTTTTGTTTTTTTTTGTTAAGTCATAGTGAGGTTTCGGTCTGGATTTTCTGAGTTTTTCATTTGGTTTTGGTTTTGAAGATGGGTTGAGAATGGACTCCGTTTTGAAAGGTTCTTTTTTCTGGGTTTATGTTATCATGGTTTGAGATGGTGAAGAGGTTTGGATGATTTGGCTCGCGGCAAAATTGGTAGGGGGGGAGTATCAATGGCTTTGCCTCTGTGTTCGGTTGTTATTGTTGATGAAGTTTATGTTGAAGCAGGGGTGCGGATTGGCGGATTGGCGGAAAGTAGAGGAGTTTGGCTTTTGGAGGTTTTTCGGCTAGTGGTTTTTTCAAGAGTGGTTCACTGCTGTTTGGTTTATGGTATTGAGTTTGTGAGAGGTTTGAGTGAAGATGGTGATGAAGGATTAAGGGTTTCACGGTGAGTTTGTTTTGCTGCTGTTCTGAGTTTTCAGGTTTGGGGTTCGACGAATTCAAGGTTCGGTTTGTGGGTTTTTCACAGGTCTGTGTTTTTTTGTTGTTTTAGGGATTTTGGTAATGAGTGATGTTTTCTGGGATTTGGAAAAAAAATTAACATGGTTCTGTTGCTGGAAATGGTTGACAGGGGGATGGTTTGGTTGCTCATTTGACATGTTTTGGTAAGAAAAACTGATTGTAAAGAGAGTGAGTTGTTTGCTCTTTGGTCGTAACACTGATTAGAGGGAAGAGGCAGAACAAAACGAGTAACGGTAATAGTGTGTTTTGGTCATTTGCAGTGAGAAAGAGTTTCATAGGAGAGTGAAGTTTGAAGTTTATGGTGAATGGTGGTTTGATTCTGTGAAGGGTTACGAATGGTGGATGGTTCCAAACAGGTATGGTATTCTTTTCGAAGCTTTTTTTTCAGGTTCTGTTTTGATGTGGTTTCTTTGATTTTGATTTTTTTGAAGTTTTGATTATAAAATTGTTTTGTGAATGCAGGTTGAAAATAAAGCTAAGAAGGAAATTAATCATGGACACATGCTAAAAAAAAAGGGTGAAGGAAAGGAAAAGAGAAAGATTACCGCCCGAATGTTATCGGGGTGAAGAATCCCAAGTGGTGAGCTTCCTACTCCTTGTTGTTGCTTGTTGTATGACTGTTTTTTTTTGAAATTGTTCTCTCTTTTCTTCCTCTTTTTGAAGTTTAAGTAAGCTGGATTTTTTTTGTGTTTTTGGACTGTTTTTGGAACTGTTTTGTTTGTGCTTTTGTGCTGAGTTTTGTGAGGTTTTCCGGGTTGGTTTGATGGCTGTTTTAGTGGTTTTTGAGAGGTGATTTGTAGTGCGTATAGGGCTGGTTTGCAGTGAGTTTGAAGGTTGTTTGTGGTGTGGTAGTGCTGCTGATTTTTTTGTGTGTTTTTGGCTGAGTTTGAGGGTGTTTCAGTGTGTTGTATGAGGCTGAATTTGTGTAGTTGTGAGGCAGGTTTTTGTGAGTTGTATGAGGCTGTTTGTGGTGTGCTTAGTGCTGAATTTTTGTGTGTTGTAACAGTGGCTTATATGGTTTTTCTTTGTGCTGAATTTTTGATATAACATTGTATGTTTTGCTTGTAGGTGAAGGGTCTCAAGAAAGGGAACAAGGCCTGAATTTGTAGCAGTGGAGTGGAGCAGGAAAATGCAGCTGTTGGTGGCTGCATGCTTGTCTTGGGGCAGATTTGGAGCTGTTGCATTTTGTATTTTTGTGGCTGCTATGTTGTATTTGTGCAGAATTTTTGTACACTTTTTATGCAATTGTAATATGAACAAAATTATGGAATAAATTTGCATATTTACACTAAAGCTTTGATTTACACTTGACATTTAATATTGGAAATAAGAGTTTTAAATTAGAATCTAAATATAATACTTAACTTAGAAATGAATTAAAAAAGAATTAAATTTAAAATTGAAAATAACTTATAAGCTTAAATAAATAAACTTGGAATTAAAATTAATTATAAGAAAAAGAAATTGGAATTAAATTGAAATTGAAATCTTAAAAATAAAAGTTAGAAATTGAAATTACATTAGAGATAAAACTTAAAATGGATTAAAAGAAACAAACAATTAGAGATTATAATTAAATTAGAAATGGAACTAAACTAACTAAAAAATGAATTAAAAATAAAAGTTAAAACTAGAAATCACATTAAGAAATAAAAACCTCGAAAATAGAAATGGGATTACATATTTTTTTAAAACCTTGAAATTGGAAATAAAATTACATTTTTATTTAGCAAAATTTGAGAATAAAATAGATAGAAATTAAAATTAACATTAAAATTAAAACACGAAAATAAGTTAAAAGGTTAGAAATGAGAAGTAGAAATTAAATTAAAATGGAAGCTTATAAGTGAAAAGAAATTAAGAATTATAAACAGCTAGAAAAATGAGAAGGAAGTAACAAAAAATAAATCGGGAAAAATCCCTGCTAAATGCGATGAATGTATGATTATGATATGAGCGATTAGGGGTAAAATTTGGGGTGTGACATGTGTGATTAGAAACTTTTTAAGTACTTTATAATGATCCTCGTATGGATGTATATAAAGACTTGTTTTTGAAAATTTGTTTGAAAAGTATGGTGTAAAGAGTATTTTGAAAGGTGAGCAAGTAATTAAGAGAAACATACCCTATATTAACTCTTTACTGTTCTTAAGTTCTTTCAATGGTAAGACTATCCCTATTATTAAGGAATAGGTAGTCATTACCTTGGATGTGATAAGGGACATATGTAGGGACATCTGAATATAAGCAACTGTAAGGTGTCTTTAGCAATTCGTAGGGACTTATCATCTTTTATTCGAAGGGACAAGATCATTTATCGTAGGCAACCTCGAAGGGACTTGATCTTATAAACTGAAGGGACCTGATGATATTTGTGAAGGGACTTTTCTTAAGACACCTTACTTGACCTTTTGAAATAGGCAACATGAGAGGTAACCTTAGAAAGTGCAAGATGGCGATCAAAGATCGACTTACGTGTGTGAGTGTTCATATTCAAATATTTATCTTATTTAAATTAATTATTCTAAGTTAATTTTAATTACAAGTATGTTATTCACACCCTAGAATTACTAACCACACAATAAATATATTCATAATAGAAATAAAGCAAAAATATAAATCTAAACTATTACAAAGCTTCGGGACAAATACAATATAATCGAGAAATATAATAAAGATAAATAATAATAAATAAGCAATAATAATCAATAATAATAAGAATTAAGATAAAAGGTTAGAAAAATAAAAATAAGAGAAATAAGAAATTAGCAAATTAATATTAGAAAAAAGATTTTTTTAATATTTAATTAAGAAAATAGGTTTTTAATAATAAATAACTACTAAATTATTTACATATTTAACAAATGATTAATTATTAATTATAATTTATAAAAATATTAGGTTAAATTTTAAAAGTTAAGAAAAATTAGGGTTAGGGTTAGAGCTATAAAAAATTAGGGTTTATACCTCATTAAAAAAATTAGGGTTTTTTATTATTGATTTAAACATGATTAATTTATTTATAAAATATATACCATAATAATGATAAATAAAATAAATAAAAAATATAACTATTTTGATTTTTGAGAAAATAAATTATGGATTTAAAAATATAAGTTTTTATATAAGAAAATAATATAAATATTTTATTTTAGAAATTGTTATTTTTTAGAAAATTGATTAGATTAAATAAATATAATATAAACAAAAACAAAATCAATGAAAAAAATTGAGAAAAAGAAGATACCTGGGGCTGGGATTCGAACCCAGGCCCTAGACTCTCATACGCTGGACCAACAACATCACCACCAGGCCAAGCGCGTCTTGGTGTTAGTATCATGGGTAACAATCCTTTTGTTATAATCCTGTAGAAAATAAAAAAAATACAACAAAGCAAAATGGCATGGGGGAATCGAACTCAGGACCATCACCTTCACACGCAAACACACAAACCAACTGAGGCAATGCTGCTTTCGTGAAACATTATACAAACAATACATAATAAAATAAACTCAAATTTTAAATCAGATTTTCGCGCCAGGCTACTTCATCTTCAACCTATTACCTGTGAAAATACCTATGCTTTCTCCTGCAAATTTTCCTGCACTTACAAACCTGCGAAATTCAAACTGCATCGAATACATACGATTTTGTCCAATTAAACCCATCAACATGATCACTACAGCATGTACAATTTATTTATGCTTTCATTATTCATTTATATTTGCTTAATCGTGAAACCTTAATTCGAAGCTTGGAACCCTAACAATGGTGTCCTTACGGTTTGGCCATGAAACTTCAATTTAAGCATCCAGAATCCATCTATGAGTCTTCACAAACAATAAAGAAGCATCAAAATTCATTATAAACGCATGAATAATTAGAATCAAAAAATTAAAATTCAAGACAAAACAAGATTCGGTTTATGCATTTTATGATGTTATGGATGAAGGTGATGATGGGGGATACGATCAGAGAGTCTCAAGGAAGCTAAAGCAACCTTTACTTTTCCTTGAAAGTGTCTCTAAGTTCAAAACCGAATGCCACTTTTTTGTGTGAAAATTGAAGTTTTGTTCTTACCCTTGGAGGCTGCAATTTCGTCCCCTTGTACTTGTGATCAGTTTGTCAATATGTATGGAGTTGAATTAGGTCAAAAGTTTGTGGACTTATGGGCTTTATGGAGATTTCTTGAGCATGAAGATTCACTTCTTTCAAATATTGAAAATATCTTATAAAACCTTTCTAAATTGGGTTAATCTGATTTTACATGATTCCAATCATCTTTAATTGATTTTTAAGAATTTCTAGAAGAAGAATCATGTCCAAATATTGATTTTTATATTTTATTTAGATTTAATTTGACTTTTAATGAATAAAACCAAAATAAATAATAAATAAATAATAAAAAAATCAAAATTTGGTTGCTTTGGGTCGTTCTAGAAGTCCTTGTATGGATTGGATCACAACATTGTAAGCCCATTTGGAGAAATTTGGTTTTAAGGTCCCATTTGCTCAATAAACCTCTCAAAAATTTCCCAACTTTGCAAAGACATATCTCCCTCAATTTTAAGGCTATGAGGGTGTTCTTGGACACTTTGGAAAGCTTAAAGAGTCCTCTAACCAACCTCATTGGTCTCATGTCCATATCCTTTACCATTTTCAAATTATGCCCTTTGGAAGATGTTGACTTTTTGTTGACTTTTGAAATGACCTATAATGTCTTAGCTCATACCTTCCAAATGAAGCAATTTTGGGCTTGGCTTGTAAGACACAAAGTTGTAGAGAATTCAATTTCCTTCAAAATGAGCTTTGGATGTGATTTTTTTTATGAAGCATGTGAAAGTTATGGCTGGTCAAAGTTCAGTTGACTTTTCCTATGAAAACCCTAATTTAGAAACTCCTGATTCTTGATGATCTGAAATCTCCTTGATGAATCATTATCAACACTTGATCACATGATGAATTTTACTTCATATAATTGATGTTGGCAAAAAATCATGAAGTTTGACTTTGGTTTGACCACAGTTGACCTCAGTTTGACTTTTTGACTGCTTTGACTGATTTTAGCCTATCTGATCATCTGATTGGGCAAACCTTTTGGGAAAGCTTTGAAACTTGACATAGGGATTCTTGAAGACATGTAGGATGTTATGAAGCTCAATTGAAGCCTTGGAAATACATTTAGCCTGATGAAATTCAAAACCCTAGTTTAGGGTGTATTGCTTAGGAGGAGGCTTTGTCTGAGGGAACTTCCAAGCTTTCTGACTAATTGTGAACCTTGTGAACCTTGTGAACCTCTTGGGATACCTTGTGAACCTTGTGAACCTTGTGAACCTCTTGGGACACCTTGGTACACAATTCCTTGACTAAGGGAGGGAAAATTTTGGGGTGCAACACATACAATATCTCATTTCACCGCTCATCAGACATTTTGGTTCCATAACAGGACAATGACACCGTATATGAGAACGATGTCTAATTACCGCAAATTTCCATATTCATAATTTTTTGATCCTGAGATTTAGATCTCCTTTACTAGAACATTTAGATCTTTGTTTCTTGATCTTCTTCCTTGAATTTGTAATCTTCTCCTCCAATTGATCCATACTCTGATACAAAGCCATTGGATATATTGTTCAACAAAAAGCTCTTGTTGTTGTCACCAAAGCTACTAGAGCTCCACCTCTTCCTTATTCTCCTCGGGAAAAAGACTGTCCAATTCAAGTGGTGTCTCCTTCTAACCATATGCAACAAGATCTCGTTCCACCGAGAGTTAGTCAAAGAGCATTCCACGATCTCTCATGCTTTATATCTACACAACAAACTTACCAATGTGAACCATCGCATCAACCTTATCCAATAGTTATTGTATATAGACATGAAATGCTCTCTGGCCTTCAGTTTTTATAGGTTAATATTGGAGTACATGGAGCCCTTGATCTAATGAATAATAGTGTATAATCCAGTGAACTAACAAAATTCACAATTATTAGGAGAGAGGTTACTCATAATTGAAGATAGCTTGTAACAAATGATGCCAAGAAATAACAATGTGCGAGAGGCGGTATCCTAAGTCATAAAAAAGTGTTGTACTTTGGCCAACATCCAATAATACAACAACACAACAAAGAGAGGCCCAGAGGTCTCTATCATAACCGACATCGAAGACATATAACTTCTTTACTTAATCCTGAATGGAGGAGTGATAGTTATACTCCTCCCAAGGTTCACCATACCCATATAATAAGAAACACGAGACCCTCGGGGAAGGGAAATATACGATAAAGATGTTTAGGTTTCGGGGTAGAAAAAGAACGCATGATCTCTCCACATCCTCGACAACAAGATTTTGAGGTCATTAGAGAAGCATCCAAAGCTACAGAGCTATCATGAAGTTGGAGATCTAGACGATTATATTGAGCATGTGGATAACCAACTGGATTACTACAATGCTCAAGGGATGGTAAAGTGAACGCTTTTCTTACTAACTCTAACTGGAGCCACAATGAAGTGGTTCAAGACCCTCTCAAATGGGAGCATAGATTCTTGGAACGACCTATGTGATACTTTCATCGCCTACTTTACCACCCCAAAATGGCAACCCACCAGCATGGTCGCACTTAGTGGGTTTGTCTAGCAAAAGAAGGAAACTTTGTGCGAATATATTGATTGATTCAAAAAATTCGCAATAGGAATGGGAGTTAGAAATGATGGGCTAAAGTGTTTCATATTTAATAATGGATTAAGGTTGAAGTACATGTTCCATGAAAATCTAGAGCTCGTGGGAACATCTAGCCTAAGTGATTTGCTGAATATGGTATAACAATATATAAATTATAAGAAAGATCTCATGGATAAGGGGGAGAAAGGGAGAGAGAGAGAGAGAGGATAGAGAGAGATAGGTAAGGGAATATGGAACACCAAACACAACCGAGAACCAAAAAGATATAATGGTCGTCATAAAGAAGAATGGTATCACAGACCTTAATCCCTGTTCAATGTTTACACACCCTTGAACACTTCAAGGGAGAAAATATGGAAAAATTAATGTGTGAAGACTGAGTTCAATGAAGTCGAGATTAAGAATCCATTCCCATTTCAAGAATCATATAGGAAGGTCGAGTCCAATTACTAGAATTTCCACAAAAGTCACAACCATAGCGCAAATGATTGAATCCATCTGAAGGATATCATGGAATAGTAAATGAAGAAGGGTGACTTTTTGAGTACACCTGGGATGGTGACTAGAAAGGAGGTTGAGACAATAAGATAATGTGTAAGAGCTGAGAAAGTTATAGAAATATTCCATCATAAATATAAATCCCCGAGAAGGCTACTGACTTGTCACTAGAGCCAAAGGAGGGAAAGACAACATCACTAAAAAAGAGGAGACCGAAAAGGGAAGAGCCAATGCTTTGCATCAATTATTTGAGGTCTTCCAACAGCAAGGAATCCTTCCAAAGGGATGATGAATATAAGAATTGTCGAGATAAACCTAGGACTTGATGAGTAGAATTGAGAGATTATTGATGAATTGATGTGTGTTGTGTGTTATAAATAATGTATGTGTATTAGTCATAGGTTCTGTACTGAAATTTGTGATTAAAAATGGTGAAGGACTGGTTTTTGAGTGAAAAATCATAGCAGGAGTTTTGCTGTCATCGCAGGGTTTGGAGGCTAAAATCGCGTTGCTCGCTTAGCAAGGTCTAGAACAATCTTTCCTTCTCAAGAAAGATATTAGCTCGCTTAGCGCGAAGCCTAGCTCACTTAGCGAGACCTAGAAGTGAACAATTAATGATCTAATTTCAGAAATTTGTCTAATGTTGTGTAGATATGATGTATTGATGTCGGGATGTATTATACTTGTTGCCTTGATTTATGTTGATGATTTAGTTATCATTTTATGATAGAAATGAAGTTGATATGTAAGTGGGTTATATGTTGATTATTAACATGAATGTCGATGCAAATGTTGAGTTATGTTGATTATGTTGGATTGTTGTATCGTTGCATTCATGACATACCTATGTTGTTGGAGGCTTCGATCCCATAGTATGGATTGGGGTTATGTTGTTTATGTTATGCTCCTTTGTGGAGGGTATATGGCCCAGTGTCCATCACATATTGAAATTTGTACCACATGCATTTTATGAAGTTGCATTTCATTGTTGGGGGCATAGTATGATGCATATATGTTGAGTAGATGTTTGATGAGTTTTATGATGTGATGGGTGAGAATTTTGATGTATTGCTATATGATGAATTATTGTATGATTATCTCTACTTTATTTCATTTATTTTGATTTGTGATTACTCGCCCTTCCTGCCTTTGGTGATGGTATATTATGCCATCATGCAGATTCTCAAGAATAAGCTTGGTGCGTGGATGTAGCTTGAAGTATTGCTTTCTGTCGCTTATTTAGTTAGGTGTGGTGTCCTGCTCTGTGTCATGTAACATCGGGTTGGGAATGTTTGGGAACCTTTGTGTTCATTTTGTTTTACTTTTGAATTGATACAATTCGGTTAGGATATGTTTGAGTTCATAATGTTTTGAATAAAAAATTGAAATTTTCTTTATTTAGTTGATGAAGTTGATGACTTATTATCTGCTGCGTAATAACGATGGTATTTGAGGTGAATACACATTGTAACCCGTGTTACGGGATAGGACAAAATTAATGATGTTTTTGATGTTTGTTAAAAGAAGAAATGTGATACCCTTTTTGATGATTCCTCTGATTTTATTGAATATTAATGTTATATTTGATGTGGGGTAAAATGGTGTTACAAATGAGGATAAGAGTGTTCATGAGTTCTATATGAATCTTATGGACATTGCAAACTCATCAATTGATTTAGGAGAAAAGATATCTGATGCAAAGATGGTTAAGAAGGTCCTGAGATCAGTACCCAAGAAATTTGAGATCAAGGCTACAGCCATTGAAGAGGTATATGACATTGATAAAATACAGATAGATAAACTCATAAGCTCCCTTCAAAATTATGAACTGATCATGAATGAAAGAGTTGATGAGAAAGAGAAAGATGACAAGAAGAAGAGTGTTGCCTTTGTCTCAAACCAAGAAGAAAGTAAAGTTAAAAAAATGAAGAGTTAACCAAAACTGTTGGAATGCTGGGAAAACAGTACAATGATCTACTGCAAAAAGTGGACAAAAAATTAAGAGCAGGTGTCAAGTCTCATACATATGACGACAAAAGAAGACATTTTGAGAGAAAGCCTCAATACAGAGAACGTGAGTTCCAAGGAAAATAGTTGAGATGTTTTGAGTGTAATGGGGTTGGACACACTAAACCTGAGTGTCCCACTTATCTAAAAAGAGAGAGAAAGGGTTGGACTTCTTCTTGGTCAGAAGAAGATTCATCTAGTGAAGGATGACGTGGTGCTGCACTCACTGGAGCATATGACTTTGATGAAAATTTTAATGTTGAGAGTTTAAGGCTTAATGAGCTGGTTGTATCCTGGACGAAGCTGAGTACCAAAAACAGTAAGCTTTGTCAACTTGAAGAAGATCAATTCTATCTGATCGATAGACTAGATGAAGAGAGGGAGATACATCTTGAGGTAATCTCTAGCCTTAAGGAAGAAGTTTCTCTAGCCAACTCTAAACTCAACAATATGATCAAGAAAGTTAGGATGTTGAACAATGGTTAAAGCTTACTTGATAAGATACTTCAATCTGGTAGACATGTGGGTGACAACCGGGGACTTGGTTATACTGATCAACATAAGAAGAAAGATGAAAATTTGTGTACGGTAACACAAAAGAAAAGACGAAATATAATAAAGTCAAGTCAGATGTTAGAATATTACCAAGGACATCAGAAGAAGGCAACAAAGAAAAGATACAAGAGCTGGAGATGTCATCATTGTGGTAAGATAAGACATATAAAAAATTACTCCTATGAATTGCATGGATTTCCTAAGTCTTACTTCAAAAGTAAGGAAACTAATGAAAGAGGAAAGAAAATATGGGTTTAAAAAAATGAAAGTGTGGCATTCACAACACACACCTCTCTAAGAGCTTTTGCAAAAGAAGACTGGTATTTTGATAGTGGATGTTCTAGACACATGACATGTGAAAATAAATTTCTTGTGGATATCAAACCACAATCTACAGGTCATGTTACCTTTGGTGATGGATCTAGAGGTCAAGTAAAGGGTATTGGAAAACTTGACTATGCTGGTCAGCTAAAACTTGACAAAGTGATGTTTGTTAAAGCATTAACTGAAAACTTAATCAGTATAAGTCAATTGTGTGATCCGGGATACAAGGTTGACTTCACCAAGGATGAATGTCTTGTTATTAATGATGAAGGAGAGGTAGTCATGAAAGGTGCAAGATCCAAAGACAATTGCTACTTGTGGATCTCTCCTGATGCATAATATATATCTATTTGCTTAATGTCCAAAGAAGAAGAGGTAAAAATATGGCATCAAAGAGTTGGTCATCTTCACTTGAAGGGTATGAAAGAAGTCATATCCAAGGAAGCTATCAAGGGGATTCCCAACTTAAAGATTGAAGAAGGGAGATTTTATGGTGAATGTTAGATTGGTAAGTGTAACACCCTAATTTTTTCCCTAATATTTCTTCGCATTTCATCTACATCTTGCATACAAACAAGATCGCACTGGTTTCTCGGTTCTTCTCGGATGTAGGCTTATGCCTCACAGGGGATCATCATTGCTTTTGTGTGTTTATTTTTACTAATCATTAATTAAAATCCAAAAAATATTTTGTTTTCTTTTATTAACATTTTCAGGGGAAGAGGAGGTCAAAAATATCAAAAATAGCAGCCCCGCGACTCGAATGAATTTCACAGATAAAAAGTTGAAGTTGATCCGCAAACAATTCAAATTTATTTGATCAAGGATTTTCAAACCTTTAATTGATTTATTCAAGGAATTATAAGGTTCATGTGTTTATTTTCATACCTTCTCCAATGCGCAAAAGAATAAAGCTCAGAGCCAATACAATTCAGTCAACAAGGCATTTTTCAAGGTTTTGCACTCTGCAATCGATTGCACCTTTAGTCCAATCGATTTCACCATGTGTTTTTTTCCCAGAAATTGCAATTTTCAGCAGTGCAATAGATTGCACCAATGTGCAAATTGATTGCACGAGTGCGAATTTGGCCAAAATCAGCATTTTTCAAGTTTTGAGGCATTTGGCACCAATTTTATCACTTGGAATATTCCAGACCATCTCCATTTAATTTCCATACATCATTAAAATTAACTCCTACCGTAAACCTTCACTAATCACCACTCTTTTTATAATTCCCTCAAATTTGAATTTCCAAAGCAAGCTCCATTCCACCAAATTTCCATATCTAAACTCTTTAAATAAAGGCTTTATTTCATTCATTTTTCAAGCTTTTGATAGCCAAAAAATCCCTTGCAAAATATCTTCCCACACCACAGATTCGTCAAAGCTCTTCTTCTTTTGAAAGTTATCAAGAGTTCACATTGAATTCTTGATTAACTTTGAGTTATACCTTCATCTTTTTCATTTTTCTTCATCAATTTTAGTAGATCAAGCTTGTTAGTGGAGTAATTTGAAGTTTATTCTTGGTAACTCATCTTCCTCCATTGTTAACCATTGATCTTTGTCATCAAGAATGTAGATCTTTATTGGTCCTTGTTGCTTGATCTTTGGTTCTTGCAATTGTGTTCTTATTGGTGTTATTTGTTGTTGATTTAGTGGAAAATCCATGCTCAATTGAATCCATGATCATAAGGTGTTTAAAGGAATGATTGAGCATGGATTTTTCCATTTAAATGCTAATTTTTTAAAACTAAACAACATGCAGTCGATTTGCATCTTGTGCAAATCGATTTGCACTGCCATTTTCTTCACAATTTTTTGCTGATTTTGCCTTATGCAATCGATTTGCATCCTGTGCAAATCGAATTTCATTGTGTTTTTTGGCATGGATTTTAGTTTTTGCACTGTGCAATCAATTTGCACACAGGTGCAATCGATTTACACAGGCCTGGATACTATTTTTCACTTATTTTTGGGGTTGTTTTTTATTCCTCTTCCCCTCTTTTCTTATTTTTACCTCTGGAGACATTTTTGAGACTGATTTCTCTTTAAATTCAATGGGCTTTAGGTGTAGATTATAGTGGTTAATATTCATTTGTCCAAATCTACCTCTAAGTGAATTATTTAATTCACTTTAGGTACTTTGCATTAGTGAGATATTTTCATACTTGAATCCACCAAAATAAGTGATTGAACTTAAAGATGAAAGAATACCATAAGTGTAACACAATTTGGCATTCATCTTTATTTTTGTGCGGCATTGCGTTCGGATGGCGATTTATATATCATTTATCTCGTATGTATTAGCACTAACATCGTTAACCTTAATTGGTTTTGGTCGACCTCATTTGTAGGGTAATTACTCTGTAAATTACTCGATGATTGCTTAACATAGATCTAAATGTGTCCTGAATTTGGAATAAAAATCCAATTGGATACTTGCACTTTCATGGACCGAACCTCGTGTTGGTCGCGTAATCCCAAAGGGGTTAGTCTTTTGCGTTAAGATCCACGACTTTTGAAGCTTAATGCATAGTTGCTTTGGGTATCCCAATATTCTTTCAAGCTTCATTAAATTTGGATCTAACCGCCTTAATTAATCACTATAGTGTAAGATACTAAGCAGAACCAGTTGCCTTTCGATTTTGGTACTAAGTGCCTTGGTTACTTCTCTTTTGGTTGTGGATGATTAAGTTCACCATACCAATATTATGTAAATATTATTATTACTATTACTATACTAATATTTTAATTTCCTCTAGCACTTTATCTTCTTTATTTTAATTTCTTGCTCCTTTATCTCCTTTATTTTTATTATGCTTTATCATCCATTATCATGTTTATATTCTTGCTCTTATATTGTTGTGTTGATTTTTTCATTTTGTCCACTTGGACACAAAAATATTAATAAAGACTTAAACCATACAAAAAATTAATTATTTCCATCTTGGACTATTGGTTACTAGCCTATGCGTTTTGAGTGATTTACCTATGAACCAACTTTGAAGTATTGATGGAACCTTTGGACTTAGAATTATGACCTCTTATCTATTTGCATGGAGTGTTAATTATTGAAGACTTGTCTTTATTTTGCATTAGATTTTAGCATGCTTAAGGATGAAATTTTTATTAATGCTTTGAAGTGGATTCATTTTGGTTAGATCATTCTTTTCCCTAGCTTTTATTTTGTGCACTAGGTTAGCCTCTTCATCTCTTCCCCCTTCTTCAATTTTTAAAACTTCCTTATTTTTTAAAGGATTCTTGTTTTAAAAACCTTCACCTCTTTAATAAATAAAACCTTGAGTTTTGTCAAGTGGATTTTACTACTTCTTTTCTTTAAAAAAATCAATGAATTTAATCATCTTGACTTTAATTCAAAAATAAAAAGAACCAAACTCATTCAAGTTGTTTTGTGCCTTTGTTATCTTTTTTTTTTTTTGCAAGTTTAGACTATGAGTCATTCTTCTCTAGTCGGATGCAAGTCTCTTAATCTCCATGGTTGTAGTTTGATGTAATTGAGTCTCTTGTCATTCGTGAGGATTTATTGGCATACTTGTTGATTGTATCTGAGTTTGCGCCCTCCCTATAATGATGTATGAGTCCATGCCCTCATTCTCATGGAAGATTTGTTAGGCTATCCACTTGAAAATGATAAATTCTCTTCACTTAATAAAATCAATCAAAACCAAACCTTTTCACTACTTGTACCATGAACTACGGGGTTTTGATCTTGCATCACACATTATGGGTACGTAGGTATGAGGTGGTAAACCTCTCAAAACACAAAAACATTAAAAATTAATTCTTTTATCATCCCTCTACTCTCTTTTACAAACAATTTCAAACCAAAAGCAATAAATTTTTCAAAGGGCTCCCGTGGAGTACCACAAATATTTTGGGTGCGTAAAACCTTCCCAATTTGTAACCTATCCCCTTACCCGTTTCTCTGCTTGTTTCTTTAGCTTTTATCTTTTAGATTCATTAGGATTTATTCGCTCTTTTTTCCTTTTCCTCTTGGAATAAAATAAAAGTGTGGTGGAGACTCTATTTACTTTGAGTTAAGTTAACTAATAGCTTACACTCATCATTTTACCACTATAGAAAAGTGACGACTCTGCTAGGGAGTAGTCTCTAAGTGGATTCGGCCTACTTTGATTTATTTACTGCTTTGGTTTGATTTTTTTGTTATTGTTTATTCTGTTTCGGTTTTGGTGATCCTCTGTGAGTGAGACAGATTCTATACCCGAATCTAAGTGAACTTATGATAGGAGGGCGATATTTGAAGTGATACGCGACGTAGTAGCCCAAAGCGATATCAATTTGATAATCTCCACTCAGTTAGGCTCTCTCGAATTACTGATATAATGACGAGTAGTCGTACCATGACATTACTTTTCCGACCCAGAGCTGATTATACTGAGGAGCGTAGAAGCCTTAACCCATCCAAGCCAGTTTAGGAACGTAGTGCGGAAGCTCTCCAGGTGTAGACATGAGGTGGTTGCTAACTTCGGGCACCTTTGTTAGTACCCTTTTGGTTTTTTGCAAGTACAATGAAGACAAAACCCTAGTACATACCTTTGTGGGAAGTGTTTTTATACCCTGATGTTGTACCCAAAAATTTGCCCTCACATAATTGAGACAAATTGATTCAAAGAGTCTCCTCACACTTGTCGTATCCCAGATTTTGACCCGCTTCATATGCTTTCTGGTGCCTTTTTATTTCGAATACATAAAATAGTATAATTGGTAGAAAGAAGTGTATAAGGGATATAAATGTGAGAGGTTGTGAGTTCAAATCCCACCTTCTGCTCTTTTTTATTTTATTTTTTATTTTTCCTTTACTAATAACTTTTTCTATTTTTCTATTTTTATAAAAAAAACATAAAAATAGCATTTTTATCATTTAATTTTTAATTTTCATATTTACATTTAATGCATTTTTAAAAATATGATTTTTTTCATTAAAATCATTATTTTATAATAAAAAATCTCAAAAAAAAAATCATAATAGATACCAAAAACATTTTTTTTCTTGTATACTCGTTTTCTATTGGTCAGTTTATGTCATTTGTGTGTCATACTTAGTTTCTAACAGGTCTACTTGGTGATCAAGTAAAAATCAGATATTGTTTGATTTTGTTCAAATATTTTTTGATCAATAGGAATTAAGATTGTTTTTTTTCCTTTTAAGCTTTTTAACCTAATTTTCTAAATATATAAATACATGTTGTTTTACACATAAGAGCCTCCTCTCACACCATAAATCTCCACAATTTCTAACACCACATTCTTTTTTTTTAACCTCTTTTCAAGGTAATTTTGATGATCAAAGGTGCCCAAACATGCATGCACCTATCATCAGTTTCATAATTTTTACAATATTCTTATTTTAATTTTAGTTTTGTTTTAAGTCATACTAATACCACTAATATGTTTCTGAGATGTGTTTCCACAGGTTTGGATCATCATAATGATCACATGCAATCCAAATCGTAAAATATCATAGTCACACCCACCTTATACGTTTTTGCTTCTTTTTTTCTTTCTTTTCTTACCATTTTTTGTGTTAATTAACTTCTTTCTAATTCTTTTAATTTACATAAAATCAAAAAGAAAATAGTATTAGGTTTTAATCCATTAATTTAATACCTTAGACTTAATTTTTAATTATTTAATTAATTAGATTCAGTTTTTTTTTCTTTTCTAATTGGCCTATAAATAAATATCATTTTATTTTAACACATTTTTTTTCTAAAAAATATACTAAAAATATTAACTTAGATTTTTTAGGATTTTCTTTTGTCTATCTTTTATTTATTTAAATTCTAGAACAAATGTATAGTTCGCACGGTTATATTTTTGTAATAGTCGTAATTTACTTTCTCGCATTTTCAATTATGTAACTGTCCTAAGGCTATGTAATAGTCGTAGGTTTTTTTATTTCCTCACACTTTATTTTCTCACACCTATATTTGTATATATAATTGCTAGTAATTAGGTTTGTATGGCAAGATAACAAACAAAACGCTGGAATAACCTAATTCTCAAGATAAAAATAACTGTAACTAACACACTTGCACATTTACACCTTTAGGGTAATCTCTCTTTGTTGCCTTACAATAAATGGTCAAGTCTCTCGAACGTAGGGATATGTTAACTTGTTGCCTAAAGAAAAAAATCATCACATTTGCCTTTTCGAATAAAAAATCATAGTCCCTCGTTGTCCCTACAAATTTGCCTTCGAATAAATGATCTTGTCCCTACGAAAATGATGATAGTCCCTTCGAATTGTTAAGGTATCTCTACATATTGCCTTCTATGACCATAAAGATGACCCTACGTTTGTCCCTCCAAATCCAAGGATAAGACTACTTACTAACTGATAGTAAGGACAGTTCTATCCCCAAGGAAACGAAAACGACAAGAAAGACCTTATACTTAGGGTAAGTAATTCTTAAATGCTTGCTCACAACTTTCAAAATAAATGCTTTTCACACCCTACACTCTTCTTCAAAATATTGTCAAACAAGTAAACACTTTGTATACATTCATACGAGAATCATTACAAAGTTAAATCTTTACGAAATATTTTAATCACACACTACACTTTTCAAAAAAAGCAAGTAAAAACGTGAGCTAAGCAATTAAGATCCTATGGATAAACATGGATACAGAGGGTGCTAACACCTTCCCTTTGTATAACTTACCCCCCGAACTCAAAATCTTTTTTAAAGGTCTTTCCTATTCTTTTATGTCTTTCCTAATTGGATGAAATAAAAGTCGATGGCGACTCTTACTTATCCCAACATATTTTGCGACAAAAACTAAAAGTCAGTTCTCCCACCATGTTACACCTGACTTCATGCTCGTGACTCGGAACCTAGACCCATGTGCTTTGTGTGATCTTATTTGTGGTTGTTGCATCCATGAATTCATGCATCATAAACATCATTGAAACTGTTTTTATGGAAAACAACTCGGATTCTTGCAAATATGGACAAGGCAAATGTTCCTTTTATTAAAGATTTAAAAGTTGTGATACTCGTGCTCTTGATGTTTCACATCTTTTCAATAATCGAGTTAATTCCTTGAAAACGGAAAGTAAAAAAAAGCATTGCATTTATCATGTGCATATGCATTTCCCTAAACAAAGGCTCATCCATCCTTCTGTCCTTGTACCAATTGGTTGATTTCTCGGCATTTATATTGGATTCTAAGTGGTTACTGAGGGATAATGGAGAGGACAGAGAATGTTGATATCATGTCAAGTTTTAAGGTGATGACCAATCCGATGTATGACTCTCCTCCGGACAACATTGTTCCACAGTTAGATGTTCCTATTCAATCTCAATCTTTACGAGGTAGCCTGGTTTCTCAGGTTGATGAAGGGGATTCTTGATTTCTGATGAATATGCCAAATCCTCTAAGTGTCCACCCTGTGACAAGGGTGATTGATCCTAGATTTGTGGAACTCGAGAAAGGATATTGTGATTTCGAAGAACAATTGAAGATGATGATAGGACTCAAGGCATCTGGTTTTAAGGTACATGATTCATGTTTGGTACCAGATGTGGTTATTCCTCTGAAGTTCAAGATGCCTGGCTTTGAAATGTACCAGGGTGTTATTTTTCCAAAGTACCATTTGACGATGTTCTGTCAGAAGATGGGAGCTCATGTCAAAGACGAAAGCTGGTGATTCATTGCTTTCAAGAAAGTTTATATGGAGGATCCTTAATGTGGTATATGAAACTCAAAAGGAATCATATTTAGTCTTGGGAAGACTTAGTTGATGCTTTCGTGAAACAATACAAGTACAATGTTGATATGGAGCCAGACTGTGATCAACTTCGGGCCATGTCCCAGAAAAACAAAGAAAACTTTAAAAGGTATGCATAAAGATGGTACAAGTTTGCCACCCAAGTCAGTCCTCCGATGGAAGAAAAGGAAATGCCCAAGATCTTTTTGGAAACTCTCAGTCCTTTCTATTATGAGAAGATGGTTGCTAGTACACCCAGTGACTTCATTGAAATGGTGAACATAGAAATGAGACTAGAAGAAGGTGTTCGTGAAGGACAACTAACCAAACAAGGGAATTCTGCTAGATTTCATAAAAAGAAAAATGGTGAAGCTAATACTATGTATCAAGAAAATTATAGGAGAAACAACCAACGTCATTAGCAACTGGCGTTAGTAACTCCTGTTGTTAAGCGAAACAATGTTCAAGAAAAAACACAGCTTGATCCAATCCCAATGACTTATAGCCAATTATGGTCTTATTTTGCTTGAAACACAATAATGACATCTACAAAGACCAGAGTAATGAGATCTCGTCCTCCTTGGTATGACCCTAATACCAGTTGTGAATTTCATGGGGGTGATAGGGCATCCGATTAAGGAATGCAAGGTTTTCCAAGAATGGGTTCAAGAGATGATTGACGATGAGATGTTAACCTTTGAAGTAGGAATACCATTTGTGAATGGAGCGCCTTTATCCTACAGAATTAAGAAGGTCGAAGATATGCCTATAGTTAAGAACTCAAATTGAGACAAGCTCCTCAGATCCTTAGTTCATTCACTACATCTTATTTTGTAATCTTTCATGATTGCTAATGCTTTGTTTGCATGTAAGAACTTGTTTATTTTGAATATTGTCATAATGTGATGAGTATGTTTATCTTGAAGTGATCCATTCATTTTCTCTCATTTAATTTGTTTTCTGCATCACAATACGAACTTCTTGTCTAAACTCTTTGAGGGAGGATGATGAGGTGAAAACACAAAATTTCTGGTTGTGTGCTTTTAAATAAGACCATGCTGATAATTCAAGGCATTTTTTCAAATTCCCAAACACCAAAGATATAAGGAAGATAATCCCTTGTTAGCCCCTTTTGTGCCTTGAAGCAGTTAATTGACCAAGTGTCCAAATTTCAAAAGGAATATGCGTCTAAAGAAAACCACAATGGTTATCCCTCATCCATGAAGGAAGGAGACAATCACAATATTTTTAAACAAAGTCAGATAAACCAATGTCACATGATTTTTTTTAAAAAAAGATAGAAAGAAAAAGAAAATAAAGGCCCGCTAAGTCGGAAAAAAATTGAAAATAAACGACTTAGGCAAAATTAGGGCATACCGATGGACATAAAAAATTCAATACAAAAAAATTCCAGGTAAAAGTTAGGGAAAATAAAAGAATAAGAATCACAAAAAGCGAAAAGAAAAGGATTGCAAAGAGAAATCCTCATAAAAAAAAATCTGTGTGATTACCAAGTCAAAATATGATACGGTGATTGTTATTCCTTTAAAATCCTCATTGGATCTTAAACTGTCAACTTCATGGGTTCTTAAACCATTAGTTTAATCCTTTTGAGAGATGAATCTTTATGTCGATTAGTTGAATATAGGACTGAAGGACATCATGGAGATTGGGTGGGTACAAATAAATTTTTGAGCCTAAAAGTCCTTTTTCCTGAAAACCGTGAACCAGGACAAGTTATAACCTTCAAAAGACCCAATTGAAGCAGGGTTCATTTTGAAAGCATACTTCAACGAGATATCATTCCTGACTCCCATGAGTTGTGCTAAAAGATCTTTGTTGGTATTGCATATGCATTCAAAAATCAATGTCGTATCTAAACTAGTGATTCATTCACAAAATTTTGCGATACCATTACAATAAAAACTTCAAGATAAACATATGTTTTGCATTAGAATTATCATTCTCATAATTAATATTTTCTGCTTGCATACATTTATTTGATATCTGAAAGCTTAAATATGAGCATAAGTGATGAGTTTAACCTTTTGAGGTCTGAAACTCTGAAGAGTGATTGGCAAGTTACCTCAATAATGACCATATCAAGGGGCATGTTTCTTGAAGACTTTGTTGAGTATGAGCAAGTCTCCTTTCCCAGCTGATGATTTCACATGGGGCAAAGTTTGAGGACATCGTTGATCTAAGAGTGTGCCAAGTTCAGGTAATTTGGGGCAGTTACGTCGAGATTCGGTGAATCCCTCTAAGGGTTTGAAGACATTGATGCAGTTTATTTCAAGTCCTTATGGTATAAAGTTTCCTCTTTGTGTAAAATCCTTTGTAAACCATGTAGTCCGGGGCAAAAGCTATAAATTGTGAACTCAATGTTATCCCAAGCAAATTTTTATTCTAAGAAAGTAATTTGTTTTCCCCCATATAGTTGTTAATCAGATTTTGGTCCCTGCAAATATGTTGATCTCTCTAGACTGTGAAACCTAGATTGAGAATGCATTTATTTTGCACATATACTTTGTCTCCCTAGGAAGAATCCATTGAAGGTTCCCTATTGAAGATAAACTTTATACCTTGACAGCAGGTGTGTTCTCGATTAATCCTCAGTAGAAGGTCTTTTTCTCTCCAAGAATCTCGGCAGTAGATATCTAGGATGATTTCAATGAAATATTACAGTAGACCTCGGTAAAAGGTAGTTCTATTCTCTTTGATCAACCTTGGAAGAAGGTGTTTCCTTTCGTTTACTGGTAAGTCTCGACAGAAGATTTCCAGTTAACCCGGGCAGCAGTTATTTTCTTTTCAAGAATATTGACAGTAGATTTCTCGGATGATTTCAAAAGAAGAATCCCATAGTTGACCTCAGTAGAGGATGTTTTATTTGTAGATTCTCTAGTTAATCTCGGCAGTAGATCTCCAACAAACTTCAACATAAAATGTTTTCTTTTCAGAATCTCGGTAGTATATTACATGGCTAGTCTCGACAGTAGACTTTTCCAGTTGATATCTTTTGAAATTCCCACAGTGTACCTCGGCAGTAGGTTCTCCGATTGGAATTTGTTAGAAGATTTTGTCGAAATTATTCTCTTGATTTACCTTAAGTGGTTACTTCAAAGGGTATTTGGCTTGATTTATGAATGAGGAAAGAATATCAACAGTTATTCCAGGGATGACAAAGTCTTGAAGTGTGTAAATTGCCTCTCCCAAAGTAGGGTTTGATTCGGTTTTTCTCTACGGAATTCCTGAATAGTCCTGGAATTTTGAAATTAGTAATGTTTTTCTCCCCAACAACAAGTATGAGTGGGTATTGTTTGTTGTATGAATGTTCCCAATTGTCTTTCAATTTCTTCTCCAAAAGAGTTATTCTAAGCGATAGTCCTATCACATGAGTATCCCCAGCTGAGTTTTGATCTCTTCCTCAAAAGATTATCTTGGACTTGAGAAGCAATATTTATGTGGAGGAATCTTTAGCCGAGTCTTTGTTCCTCAGCTTGAGTTGGTTATACCCCCTAGCAGAAGTATTGATATAGCGTTTAGTTGAGAGGTTTTCTTTTACTTCGTGGTGGCTATTGATTTAAAATCCCTAGCAACTGTATTTTGGCTATGATGTTAACTTCTAATATCCCCATGAGGGTCAGCAAGTCCAAAATTTTCCAGTGATGAATGATCTCCACAGTTTTTTTCTCTCAGGTCCACAGTAGGTCTGCATGTGATGATTTCCAGCAAGTTCATATGTAAGCCTTATCAAGTCTTACATATTTTCCCAAGCAGAGTAAGTGTGGTGTGTTAATTATCTCTTGTAGAGACTGGTGTTTATTGAAAGACATGCTTGTGAGCCTATTTCTCAGCAATAAATTTCTCTGACCCTAACAAGGATTGTGGAAACTTTTCCCTGTCCCCGGAAGATTATTACCTTTCCTCAGCATTATGGTATCCCTTTGCATAGTTTATGTTGATGTTTGACACTTCAGTAGGCTATGCTTTATTTGAACCACTGGTAGATTTTCATCTGTTTTCCAACAGAGTTGTAAAGATGTTTATCCCCATCAGATTTTAACGGGGATCATTCTCTCTTTTCCCCAAAGAGTGTAGATGATTTTGTGTTGTCAGTGTTTCTCTGACATGTTATCCTTTCAGAGTGGAATTATTGATGTTATCTTTTCCATGGATTATTGAAGATTGCTTTGTGGATTGGATCCCTGGAAGTATTTCCTCAGTATGAGTTGATCCATGTATTAGGATTTTATTCCTTTGCAGGATTTCAAGTTGAATCTCCAGCAATATTCCCAGCATTGTTGCTTTGGAATTAGCCGAGTATCCGTTTATTGTGGTGTTTATGTCATCTGTTGCTTATATTTATGTCTGTTTTGTCAGCATATTCATGCATTCACTTTATGCATAGCATCATATGTTTGCATTCTTGCATTCTTTGATATATCATTATTCCCCGCTCTTGGGTGTGAATTTTCCCCACGGTGTGTGTGTGTGTGTGTGTATGTGTGTGTGTGTGTGTGTGTGTTGTTGTCTTCCCTCAAGTTTAGAGTGTTGACCTTTAAGTAGAAAGTGTTTGTCCTTTCTAAATTCCCCACTGAGTTTGTTCCTCGTGGATGATTTTGATTCAGTTTACTCTCCAGCTTATTATCTGGATGGAACTTTCCCCAATTGAGATATTTCCTCCTCGGGATGAGTCTTGTTTGACCATTTCTCTCCAATTTGTTCTTGGATTGAACCTTTCGTCTATATCCTGCCAAATACACTGGTAGTTGTGCCCATATCTTGCCAAATACACCGGTAGTGAGCCCATATCCTACCAAATGCATTGGTAGTTGAGTCTATTTCCTACCTAGTACACCGGTAATTGAGTCTATTTCCTACCTAGTACACTGGTAGTTGAGTCTATTTCCCATCCAGTAGACTGGTAGTTGAGCATATTTCCTACCAAATACACTGGTAGTTGAGTTTATTTCATACCCAATACACCGGTACTTGAGTCCATTTTCTACTCAGTACACCGATAGCAGGATAATATCATGTGTTTTGGTTCGTCTAAATAGTACAAAGGTAGTTGGTAATTTTGTCCCTGATCTCTTTGCCTCTATTTACCCAGTAAATAGGTAGTAGATGATATATTTTTGTTGGTTCTCCTTCCCAGTAAACAGGTAATATATGATATTTTCCCAATTCAGTATTCGTCCATCTATTGGACTTGAATACTTTGTTTGGTTGATGTTCCCCCAACGGAGTGTTACTCTTCCCTGTTGAATTTTATCCTGATTATTGTTTTAAAATCATTCCCCGAGTTGAGTTTTTTATCCAGTGATTTATTTTCCTGGTAAACTCTTTTGTTGTCTGTTATTTTTCCCCAGCAGGATTTTCCTTTCGTGTCCCCAAGATTTTGTTTTCCTCTAGTGGTTGTGTTCTCCCTACAGATACCTTGGGTTTGCATGTCATGTCATATTCATATGATATCATGGTCTCTTCAGGCCAAAAATTGGGTTTTTCTATATTATAGACTCTCCCATCTTGTAGAAACGAAGATGTTAATCTTCATATCTCCAAATTGAAGAAACTTAAATAGGGGCAGCTGTAACACCCTAATTTTTGCCTTAAGATTTCTTTGCATTTCATCTACATCTTGCATACAAAAATGATCGCATTGGTTTCTTGGTTCTTCTCGGGTGTATATTTATGTCTCACAGGGGATTACTATTGCTTTTGTGTGTTTATGTTTAATAATTATTAATTAAAATCCAAAAAATATATTATTTTCTTTTATTAACATTTTCAGGGGAAGAAAAGGTCAAAAATATCAAAAATAGTAGTCCCGCAGCTCGAATGAATTTCATAGAAAAAAAGTCGAAGTTGTTCCACAAACAATTCAAATTTATTTGATCATGGATTTTCCAAGCTTTAATTGATTTATTCAAGGAATTTCAAGGTTCATGTGTTTATTTTCATGCCTTCTTCGATGCGCAAAAGAATCGAGCTTAGAGTCAATACAATTCAGTCAACAGAGCATTTTTCAAGGTTTTGCATTGTGCAATCGATTGCACCTTTAGTCCAATCAATTGGACCATGTATTTTTTACCCAGGAATTGTAATTTTCAACAATGCAATCGATTGCACCAATGTGCAAATCGATTGCACGAGTGCGAATTTGGACAAAATCAACACTTTTCAAGTTTTGAGGCATTTGACACCAATTTTATCACTTGGAATATTCTATACCATCTCCATTTAATTCTCATACATCATTAAAATTGAATCCTACCATAAACCCTCACTAATCACCACTCTTTTTATAACTCCCTCCAAATTTGAATTTCCAATCCTAATTTTGAATTTCCAAAGCAAGCTCCATTTCACCAAATTTCCATACCTAAACTCTTTGAATAGAGGCTTCATTTCATTCATTTTTCAAGCATTTGATAGCCAAAAAATCCCATGAAAAATATCTTCCCAAACCACAAATTCACCAAAGCTCTTCTTCTTTTGAAAGTTATCAAGAATTCACATTGAATTCTTGATTAACTTTGGGTTAAACCTTCATCTTTTTCATTTTTCTTCATCAATTTTAGTAGATCAAGCTTGCAAGTGGATTAATTCGAAGTTTGTTCTTGGTAATTCATCTTCCTCCATTGTTACCCATTCATCTTCATCATCAAGAATGTAGATCTTGATTGGTCATTGTTACTTGATCTTTAGATCTTGCAATTGTGTTCTTATTGGTGTTATTTGATGTTGATTTAGTGGAAAATCCGTGCTCTATTGAATCCATGGTCATAAGGTGTTTGACAACCTCATTATGTGCCCTAAATATCACCCTCATTATGTGCCCTAAATGCCAATCCTCCTCTAACAAGATATTTGACAGCCTCAAGTGATTCTTTTAAACGAACACGATAATCTACTTCTTCTTTTGAACTATATCTTGCATACGAAAACTCAACACTCTGCTTTTTCTTCATAAGATCCTCACATACTTTCACACATTTTTATGATGACTATTCAATTTCTCTCCAACATGTTTATTCAACTTATGTTTAGATTCCAACCTGTAAAACCAATCACCACAAATGCAGAATTACTAGTACCTTTGTAGCACACATAACAAGGCAAACAAAAAACAACATATTTTTCTACACTATATTCCAACCAATCATAATCGTCAAGCCAACTATATTGAAAAGAACACTATCTTCCCCCAATATATGTGAATTCATATTCTATTAATTTAATTTTACATGGCCCATTCATAAGATAAGCGCTTTTTACCTCATCTTGATCATTTGGATGATACTCAAGAATTTGACTTCTTTTTTCAGGATCTGTCTCCAAATAAGCCCTTTTTTAAACACCTTATATTAAGAAAGAGGTTCTGGTTGTACGTCATTTGAAGAGTGGACCGAAGAAGGTTCTTTGGACTGCCCATTTGAAGGAGAAAGCTTCTTTGGCTCAGGAAATCTCAATTCGGGTGTAGAGTATTTGAACAACATTCTACAATAACAATCAAAATCAAATTAATTTTACAATTCAAAATTTCAAATCACAAATTAACAATTATAATCACAAATCCAATTAATGGTAGTAACTAGTAAGTAACAAAAAGATATTGAAAGTGTTGGAGTAATCATGTGGCTACTCTTTTAAGAAGGAAAAAAAACTATTGCAACAGTCAGCACAATTTTTCATGCTAATAAACCTATTCATCATTCTTGGCTTTAATAAAGGACAAAAAACAGGGGCAAAATTTGCTTAGGCATGGTTGACGCTAATTTAATTTAGATTAAAGTAATAATAAACATGAGAATTTAAAAATTAAACTTTTATCATTAGAACAACTTACAAAAAAAGTGGAATTTGATTTTGAAATGTTGTTGTGAGTGGTATCTTGTTTGTGCGACTGCTGCTTCTTGCTTCTGTTTTGGATGAGATTTGGAATTGGAATGTTGTATTTGTTTAACATAATAATAATAATAATAATAGCATTAAAAAAATAGTTAAAGGGTATATTAGTAAAACAAATAAAAAAATTAAGGGTATTCCAGGGAATACCATGTACCTCTCTAGTTCCGCCCCAGATGAAATATTCCAATATATCTTTCTACAACAAACCCTCTAACATCAACAAACCGCACTACAACAACCATTTGTTCTTTACCAGAGCAATCACCAGATTCATCAACAAGAACACAACAGAAACCATCTCCAATTTCTCCAACTATCTTCATAATAGTTTTAACCGCACATGCATTTACAAGTTCTTTTTGAATAACAGGAGAAGTCATCTTACAATTTCCCCCACCACTTGTTATTGCTACAACTATTTTCTCACTATTTCTCCCCAATGCTTCTACAAATTCTAGAAAATGACCCTTATAAAAAGAATTCTCACCCTCATTTTGTGCCCTAAATGTCAATCCTCCTCTAACAAGATATTTGACAGCCTCAAGTGATGCTTTTAAACGAACAAGATAATCTACTTCTTCTTTTGAACTATATCTTGCATACGAAAACTCAATACTCTTCTTTTTCTTCATAAGATCCTCACATGCTTTCACACACTTATTATGATGACTATTCGGTTTCTCTCCAACATGTTTATTCAACTTATGCTTTAGATTCCAACCTGTAAAACCAGTCACCACAAATGCAGAATTACTAGTACCTTTGTAGCACACATAACAAGGAAAACAAAAAACAACATATTTTTCTACACTATATTCCAACCAATCATACTCGTCAAGCCAACTATGTTGAAAAGAACATTATCTTCCCCCAATATATGTGAATTCATATTCAGTTAATTTAATTTTACAAGGCCCATTCATAAGATAAGCTCTTTTTACCTCATCTTGATCATTTGGATGATACTCAAGAATTTGACTTCTTTTTTCAGGATCTGTCTCCAAATAAGCCCCTTTTTTAAACACCTTATATGAAGGAAGAGGTTCTGGTTGTACGTCATTTGAAGAGTGGATCGATGAAGGTTCTTTGGACTGCCCATTTGAAGGAGCAAGCTTCTTTGGCTCAGAAAATCTCGGTTCGGGTGTAAAGTATTTGAACAATATTCTATAATAACAATCAAAATCAAATTAATTTTACAATTCAAAATTTCAAATTACAAATTAACAATTATAATCACAAATCCAATTAATGGTAGTAACTAGTAAGTAACAAAAACAAATTGAAAGTGTTGGAGTAATCATGTGGCTACTCTTTTAAGAAGGAAAAAAACCTCTTGCAACAGTCAGCACAATTTTTCTTGCTAATAAACCTATTCATCATTCTTGACTTTAATAGAGGACAAAAAACAGGGGCAACATTTGCTTAGGCATGGTTGACGCTAATTTAATTCAGATTAAAGTAATAATAAACATGAGAATTTAAAAATTAAACTTTAATCATTAGAACAACTTACAAAAAAAAAGTGAAATTTAATTTTGAAATGTTGTTGTGAGTGGTATCTTGTTTGTGCGGCTGCTGCTTCTTGCTTCTGTTTTGGATGAGATTTGGAATTGGAATGTTGTATTTGTTTAACCTAATAATAATAATAGCATTAAAAAAATAGTTAAAGGGTATATTAGTAAAACAAATAAAAAAAGTAAGGTTATTCCAGGGAATACCCTGTACCCCTCTAGTTCCGCCCCTGATGAACAATGCCAATAAATCTTTCTGCGACAAACCCTCTAAGATCAACAAACCGCACTACAACAACCATTTATTCTTTACCAGAGCAATCACCAGATTCATCAACAAGAACACAAAAGAAACCATCTCCAATTTCTCCAACTATCTTCATAATAGTTTTAACCGCACATGCATTTACAAGTTCTTTTTTAATAACAGGAGAAGTCATCTTACAATTTCCCCCACCACTTGTTATTGCTACAACTATTTTCTCACTATTTCTCCCCAAGGCTTCTACAAATTTAGAAAATGACCCTTATGAACAGAATTCTCACCCTCATTATGTGACCTAAATGTTAATCCTCCTCTAACAAGATATTTGACAGCCTCAAGTGATGCTTTTAAACGAACAAGATAATCTACTTCTTCTTTTGAACTATATCTTACATACGAAAACTCAATACTCTTCTTTTTCTTCATAAGATCCTCACACGCTTTCATACACTTTTTATGATGACTATTCGGTTTCTCTCCAACATGTTTATTCAACTTATGCTTTAGATTCCAACCTGTAAAACCAGTCACCACAAATGCAGAATTAATAGTACCTTTGTAGCACACATAACAAGGCAAACAAAAAACAACATATTTTTCTACACTATATTCCAACCAATCATACTCGTCAAGCCAACTATTTTGAAAAGAATGCTATCTTCCCCTAATATATGTGAATTCATATTCAGTTAATTTAATTTTACAAGGCCCATTCATAAGATAAGCTATTTTTACCTCATCTTGATCATTTGGATGATACTCAAGAATTTGACTCTTTTTTTCAGGATCTGTCTCCAAATAAGCCCCTTTTTTAAACACCTTTTATGAAGGATGAGGTTTTGGTTGTACGTCATTTGAAGAGTGTACCGATGAAGGTTCTTCGAACTGCCCATTTGAAGGAGCAAGCTTCTTTGGCTCAGGAAATCTCGGTTCGGATGTAAAGTATTTGAACAACATTCTACAATAACAATCAAAATCAAATTAATTTTACAATTCAAAATTTCAAATCACAATTTAACAATTATAATCACAAATCCAATTAATGGTAGTAACTAGTACGTAACAAAAAGAAATTGAAAGTGTTGGAGTAATCATGTGGCTACTCTTTTAAGAAGGAAAAAAACTCTTGCAACATTCCGCACAATTTTTCTTGCTAATAAACCTATTCATCATTCTTGGCTTTAATAGAGGGAAAAAAACAAGGACAACATTTGCTTAGCCATGGTTAACGCTAATTTAATTCAAATTAAAGTAATAATAACCATGAGAATTTAAAAATTAAACATTAATCATTAGAACAATTTAAAAAAAAGAAAGTAGAATTTGATTTTGAAATGTTGATGTGAGTGGTATCTTGTTTGTGCGGTTGCTGCTTCTTATTTCTTCTGTGTTGGATGAGATTTAAAATTGGAATGTTGTATTTGTTTAACCTAATAATAATAATAGCATTATAAAAATAGATAAAGGGTATATTAGTAAAACCAATAAAAAAATTAAGGGTATTCCCTACCCTTGGTCGGCATCTACCTGCATGTGCATCTCTATGAACCACTTTGAGTGCTTATTCAACACTAAATCAAGAGGGATGATGACATAATTAAAATATAAAATGATATAATTAAATAATTAAAATATATTTTTAATTATTATTCAATTTTTTTCTCAAAATTACATTAAACATCTTTTTGCCGACATGTCAATATACATTACTTTTTCTTTTATATTATAAACATTAGATTGCTATATATATATATATATATATATATATATATATATATATATATATATATATATATATATATATATATATATATATATATATATATATATATAAAGTTTTTGAAGGTTATTATGGTTACACATTTGGAGAATGAATCTCATGGCCTTTACTGGCTAGGTTCACCTCCTGGAGGGAAGGTCATGGTCTTGATGGTTTGTTTATAATCAAATTTTTTTTTTTTTATAAATATTTTGTTAGTTACTATTTAAACAATATTCTATTACATTTATTTTATTGAAAACTGTATGAAATGCTAAAATTAAAATTAATTAATTAGTTTTATAATTTATAATTTGCATAATTATAATTGTGAAGAAAAAATGGCTATTAAAAAAATTATGAAGAAAAAAGGAAATTAGAATGGTTTCATAAAATTCCTCAAATTTGTCTTGAAGTCCCTTGGTTGAACTTGGTCAGCATAATGGAATAGGTTCGTAAATGTATAACTTTTCAGCAAAAACAAAACACTTTTTATTACTTTAAATTGTTAGAGATTTGATTGTGAAATATATCAAAATTCATGAAAAAGTTTTAGATTTACAAAAATATGTAATTTAACTAATTATATTATTATTAACAAGGTTTTACATGATTTCATATTTAAGAGTCCTTTTGTTTTATTTTTATTTTAAATTATAAAAAAATTATAATTTTTATAATAAAAAATTAATTTGAATAATTATTCTTAAAATATTATTTTAAATATTTTATTATTTAATTATAACTTTTTTAATATCAAAATTTAAATAAATATAAAACACTTAATTTTAAAGTTATTTCATTCCCTTTGATTGATATGGATAATATTATTGACCATTTTTAAAATATCATTTTAACTAATTGTATATTTATTTTATAAAATTACAAAATTAGTTTTTCAATTGATAAAAAACAAATTTGAAAACACTTTTAATATTTTACAAAACATTTTCATAAAATTATTTTAAAAAATACAATTTTTTCATTTTATTTTTTTAAAACTAAAACAAACATACCTTAACTCTCAAGAAAATTTGTAAGCAAATTTAGAAAATTTGACACATACATGTCTCTAGAAAATTTGTAAGCAAATTTAGAAAATTTGACACATACATTGCACTTATTTTTTATATCTAAATTTAGAATTTTTTTTATAAGCAAATTTTGTTGAGAATATCTTATGAATGCTGGGAATATTATTTTGTGTTCAGGGCAGGGCCTACTCATGAGAAATATTTTTTGTAGATGATTTTCTCACTTATAAGAAGATGCTCAAGAATATTCATTACACATGCAAGCCATTAAATTTATTGTTTGAAACGACTTACATTCACATAATATGGTACTATAAAGTGAGAGTGATATTTTTTGTTTTCTTATTTATATCAATGCACTGACATAAAGATGGTACCAACAATTGATTGGACTGAATTTACTTGTTGTACAATAATGTCATCACTATATTGACACCTTCTGCTCATTAAATTTTCCTTGTAAAAAAGTATAGAGTTTTCGATTCAAAGTTAATATTTCATGCATTAAAATTTTCTGAAATTTGATGAAATGTCAACATTTGATTTAATCATCAGCTTCTTTCTTATTCTCAGGTGTCACATGACTATGGACAAGTAGTGAATGCATTGATTATTGATTATTGCTATCACTTGTCGAAGTGTTCTTTATTCTTTACACAATTGTCTCAACTTAATTATACAATTTAGAATATACATAAATAGATTCACATGGGGTCACTTCAGAGTTTGGACTAGCATCGCATGAGAGAATATGCCACACTCTGATTTATGAGAGAAATAAACTTTTATAATCACATACTTAAAAGTGTTTCTTACAAATCTAAAAATTATATTTTCAGACAATATATGATTAAATATGTTTTTGGTCCTTATAAATATTTCAATTTTGATTCTTAGTCCCTATAAAAAAACGTTGAGTTTTAGTCCATATAAAATTATTCTTACACGTAGTTTTAATCCCTCTACAAGATCTAAATCTGCATGCAAAGATGATTTTATAGGGACTAAAATTCGACGTTTTTTTTATAGGGAATAAAAACCAAAATTGAGATATTTATAAGGACTAAAAACATATTTAACTCAATTATATATATGTTTTTTTCTTGGTACACCTCCTCAGTGGTGTAACCACCCAACTTATCCTCTAGAATTAAAGGTTCCATAAAATATGGAATCGGAGACATCCAATATATATTATCAATCGATATACATGTTTGTTATAAGGTTAGCAAGAAAATATTTCGAGATATAAATGTTGATAAAATTAGAGTTTGATCTAACTCAATCCTACAAAATCGATTGGTAAGGTGAGAGATGTCACTCCATATAAATCATTTGTGAATTTTATCTTTAACTAATGTGTGACTTGAGTTTTTCCCAATAAATATATATGGGTATAAAATAACCTTTAATAATTTTCATATTTCCATGTGAAAAGGTAGAGATGTCAATTCTCATGAAATTTTCTATAATTGTTATAAAAAAAAATGTCAATTCACATAAAAGAACAATCTCAATCGATGGTTAAGTTTGATTTGTTGGCAGTGTTGTCTCAAACTTTTTAGAAGTCTTGTGTAACAAGTTGAAATTAAATTCATTTTAGTCATGAATATTTTTAAGGGGCTCTATTTAATCTTGAATTATGTGTATGAAGACCCATTTGCACTAACTTAATTATGAAAAAATGTGAGGCCTTATGCTATAGGTCATCTTGCATGCCCTAAAAAACGACTATGTTCATTAGGAAAGTACTAAGGGGATCCATATTATCCTAAAGTCCAACTACAAACTCCAATTTCAGACATTGGAACATATGGTTTAGGGCTAACTTAGATGAAGATGTAACAGGAAAAGTGTGGAAAGCTATCAAGTCCTTTGGTGTCCAGGGCACTGAAGAAGACGAGGTATATGAAAGGGTGACTAAATGCAGGGAGCAAAGAGACAATTAACAGGAAAAAAGAGGGAGATGAAGATTAAGAAAATCAAATGATAATGGTTTCATTTAATGTGAGAGGGTGTAGTAATCCATTTAAGCGAAGACTGATTGAACAAATTTTGAAGAAAGACAAGGTTGATCATCACATGATTCAAGAAACAAAGATCTCAAAGATGAATAATGAATTGGCTCAAAGTTTGTGGGGAAACATGGAGGCCGAATAGACATCAAAAGGAGCATGTGGTCAATCTGGTAGTTTGGTTATCTTGTGGAGGTCCGAAGTCATTTCTCCAATTTTCAATTTCGAAGGTGAAGGTTACGTGGGAATTTATGAGAAGTGGGTAGATAAGGTATGTCTTTTTTGTTAATGTTAATTCATCTTGCAATTTAAATGAGAAAAGAAGGTTATGTGGGATTATTAGAGAAAAGGAGTAATCTAAGTTTAGGAGAATGGTATTTGGAGGGAGATTTCAATTATATTAGAAGTTCAAAGGAAAGAGTAGACAAGAGTGTTGGTATATCAAGTGTGAGTGTGACTCCCACATCGGGTGGAAAAGTGAATATTAAACACTTTATAAGAGAGAAGACACATAAACCCAATGCCTTAAGGTTTTAGGTTAGTATGTGATGTCTCTCTCATTTGTGTGGTTGCTCATAAAGCTCAATATGATGATCCCCGGACCCCCCTCATGACCCAAAAATGATATCAATGTGTAGTTCAACTAGGTCTCCTTGTATCGAAAGTCTTCCTGGAAAGGGTGTTCAAGAGACGTGTTCTGTTGAGGTCATCCAACAACGGTGCTAGTAGATATGGATTATAAAAGCTTCCATTTGAGAGGGAGTGTACCCATAATAATGGTCGGACTCACAATTGAGGGGGATATTTTTGGTATATCAAGTGTGAGTTTGAGTCCCACATCATATGGAAAAGTGAACATTGAACACTTTACAAGTGAGAAGACTCATAGACCCAATACCTTAAGGTTTTGGGTTAATATGTAGTGTCTCTCTCACTTATGTGATTGATCCTAAAGCCCGATGTGATGATCCTTGGACACCCTCATGACCTAACAAAGAGTAACAAAGGTCTTATAAGGGAGATGGAAGATTTTAACGAGTTTGTTGGTCTCATGGAGTTGGAGGAAGTCCCTGTCATAAAAAAATAGATTTACTTGGCATAATATGTTAAGTAGGTTAGATAGATTCTTGGTGTCTGAGAGTTTATTAAGGCAGAAATATGTCAAGAAATGGATTAAGGAAGGTCATATGAATTCTAGATATTTCCATAACATCCTAAAATTTAGAAATAAGAGGAATGATATCATTTATATCGATTCTAATGTTGGTAGAATATAAGAGGTCAATGATGTCAAAGAAAAGATCAAGCATTTTTTTAGATGAGTTATAAAAAGGAATTCAGTAATAGACCTATTTTGAGTGGAATTGTTTTCAAATAATTGTTTGTTAAAGATAGAAAGTTTTAGAGCAAAAGTTTTCTATTGAGGAAGTGAAAGTGGAAATATGGGATTGTGATGGGGAAAAAACTCTTGGACCTGATGGTTTTACCCTTGAGTTTATTAGGAGAGGTTGGGATTTTCTAAAGCATGACTTGATGGGATTTATTGATGAATTCCATGAGAATGCTAATGTGCCTAAGGAATTTCCTTTATAGCTCTATTTCTTAAAGTTGAGAATCATCAACAATTAGATGAATATAGACCCATTGTTTTATTTCTTTCTTGTATAAAATAATGCCTGAGGTGCTTGCTTCAAGGTTGAAAAAAATGATAGGGACGATTATATCAAAAAGTCAAACTACATTCATTCCAGGAAGACAAATTCTAGATTTGGTACTTTTAGTGAATGAGATATTAGATTTAGCCAAAAGAAGTAAGAATGCGTGTTTATTGTTGAATATGGATTTTGAAAAGACCTACGACTGTGTATCATGAGAATTTTTGAGATTCATGTTGAGAAAAGTAGGTTTTGGTATCAAATGAAGGTTATGAATGGAAACATGCATCTTTGAATCTTATTTCTCAGCTTTAGTTAATGGGAGCTCAACTAAATATTTTAGAGGAATGGGGATTGAGGAAAGGGATCGTTTATCTTATTTCCTTTTCTCAATAGTAGTTGAAGGTTTGGCTGGTATGGTTGACAAGGAAGAAGGACTTGGTGATTTCAACGGTGTTAAAATTAATGCAAAATGTAGAGTATATCATTCTACAAATAGTATGCAATATTATGATCATGTGGGAAATTTATTAGCATAATTTTTGGAGGATAAAAGTGATGTTAAAAGGCTTTGAACTACTATATGGGTTAAAAGTTAATTTTTGTAAGAGTTATGTATATGTCATGAATACTAGTAATTACTTCCTTGAGGCAACATCTTAATTTCTATTATGTTGCATAAATAAAATTCATTTCAATTCTTTATGTATTCTGGTAGGGTCCAATCCTATGAGAGCTTCATCTTGGAGTGGAGTAATTGATAAGCTGAGAAATAAGTTGGTTGTGTGCAAAGTGAAATTTCTCTCAATTGGTTGAAGAATAATATAACACTAAATTTCACCGTATTTCTGACTCCGATTTCGCATGCATTCTTAGTTTTTATTGCTATTTTTTTATGTTATTACTTTTTTTTCTTTTTTTTCAGATTTTTTATGTAATCGGAGCCTAAATCGAGAAAATGAGCGAAAAAGGAGCTGAAACGGACAAAAATCAAGTTTTTCAGCTTTTTACTCTTACGGCATCCACCATGGTTGGCGCCATGGGGTCAGCCATGATGTGGCCACGTCTCAAGACCACTATACAACTGCCAAGAGCCCACGATCCCCACTTTCTCCACCAAAATACACCTATGGAGGGCGCCATAGGCCTGTGGCGGGCGCCACAAGGCAAAAAGTTTTCCCTCCACTTTTTAGTGGAGGGGGCATCCTGGTCTTTTCTTACTATTTGTTTTCCTATAAATAGGGCCTTAGATTTTCGTTTTCAATCGTCCAAACTTAGAATCTCTTAGGAATATATCAGTTTTAAAGTAGTAATCACTTCACATCGGGGTGTTACTACAATCGAGTGATCGAGTCTATATACGTCCGTGTGATCAAGTTTTGGAGCACTCTGGGAGGAAATTAATCCTACCGCCATTTTAATTCCAGTTCGTATTTTATTTTTCCGCACTCGCTTTATTTTATTTACTTTCCGCATTGCCTTACTTTATTTATTATCCGCACTCGCACTTTACTTTATTTATTATCCGCACTCGCACTTTACTTTATTTTATTTCTCGCACTCGCTTTAAATACCTTTATTTCTCGCACTCACACTACTTTTATTTACTTTCCGCACTCACACTACTTTTATTTACTTTCCGCACTCGCACTAATTACTTTTATGAAAAATAATAAAAAGAACTTTTACTTTACCATGTCTAACTAAATCCATAAAGGTTAGAATGTAAGGATCGTAATTGAACCAGTAATCCGTACATCTGTTCGTAGAAACACTTAAGGGCTATTTTAACTTTCAATTCAAGTTTAATTGTTTTTAACTATTTCAAAAACAGCCAAAAGCGCTTTGTCTAGTTCATTAGGAGTTTTTAGATTAAAAAGAAAAGAGATTTTAAAACCATTTTCGGACGCGTTAAGAAGTTTAGAGTCTGGTTCGTGAGAACCTCTTTTTGCTAAGAAATCCAGGTTAAAGTACTTTTCAACTTAGTTAAGATACTATATTTCTTAAAAATAGGTTTACTACTCTAACGCAGTACGCACCTTTTTATCCGTGACAATAGGAGGGGTTGATTAGAGAGTACAACTCGGTTCTGAATACGCGAAAGCGACAGTTCTTGTTAAATTAGTTCTTTTCAAAGTAGAAAACATTGCCCATAAGTAGTTCTATTAACAAGTACCGGATTATCAATTGATTATGTGAATTACATTCGAACCTGTCTTTATTAATTGTTTAAAATTACTATTTTATTTACCATTGCGCACTCTTTAAAACCATTATATTCAATTGCCTTAGATACACACCATAACAACAGGTACGATAGATTGACACATGGTCTCTGTGGATTCGACAATCTTTTATATTACTCTGACGTGTTCGTACACTTGTGAAAAACACGCATCAAGTTTTTGGCGCCGTTGCCGGTGACCAATTTCGTCAAATTTCATACCCTTTAGTTATACCGTTTAGACTAAGGTTGTTACCTGCCGGTCAATGCGAAAGACTCGCAGTGCCGAAAGCTTAGTAGACCCTCTAGCTGAACCTGAACGTTACGCTCGTGCACGTTTATTTTTCCATAGGATTAGGAGAGCTATGGCCGAAGATCAAAACCGAAGACCTCTTAAGGACTTCGCCCAACCATCAAACGAGGAACCTAGTTCCAGTATAGTAAACCCCGTTATCGCAGCCAATAATTTTGAACTTAAACCATCCCTGCTGCAATTAGTGCAACAGAGACAATTCAGAGGTCTTGCTACCGAGAACCCAAACCAACATTTAAAAAACTTTCTCCAGTTAGCAGACACCTTTAAAACCAATGGAGCTCCTCCTGAGGCGATACGCTTAAGATTATTTCCTTTTTCCCTCAGAGATCCATAACAACTTGGGAAGACCTTAGAAAAGTATTCCTTGCTAGATATTTTCCCCCGAGTAAGACCGCTGTTCTTCAAAACCTAATAACCAGATTTACCCAAAACCAAGGAGAATCGTTGTTCGAAGCCTGTGAGAGATATAAAGAGCTATTAAGAGCATGTCCACATCATGGTTTAGAGAACTGGCTAATCATTCAAACCTTCTATAATGGACTTCATTATAACACTAAGATGACCATCGACGATGCCGCTGGTGGCACACTGATGAACAAACCTTACCCTGAATCTAGTGCCCTTATCGAAGATATGGCTCAAAACCATCAATCATGAGGAGTAGAAAGAGCAACAATGGAAAACAAGGAAGCCCAAGGAGGAATACATGAGCTAAGCTCTATAGACATGATGCAAGCTAAAATGGACGCGTTGGCCCTTAGAGTCGAACATATATGTACAACCACGAATATTGTAACTGCAGTTTCGTCGAATTGTGAGATATGTGGGACGCAAGGACACAAATCCGCCGAATGCAATTTGTTAAATGAGACTAACCCTGAGCAAGTGAACTACACCCAAGGGAACCCATTTTCAAACACATACAACCCTGGATGGAGGAATCACCCAAACTTCTCCTATAAAAATAATAACCCTATCCAAAATACCGCACCTCCGAGACAACAAGGTTACTAAGCCCCGAGAACAAATCAACCTATGCAACCTGTACCACCAAATCCGAGCCTTGAGAAAATTATGGAAAATTTTATCACCACTCAAACACAACAAAACAAAGAGTTCATGAACCAAAACGTCCATGTTAACGAACTAATTACCCAATTAGGAACCAAGGTTGACCAAATTATTACTCATAATAAGATGCTTGAAACCCATATCTCTCAGGTAGCTTTAAACCAAGCCCCTCAGACTACACCTGGAGGACAGTTCCGTGGACAACCTCAATAGAACCCAAAAGGGAAAGCAAATGCCATTACTCTACGAAGTGGAACCGCTTATAAGGAACCTTCTAACCCTAGATTAAGTGATCCCGAAACTTCTGAGAGAAATGAAGAGAAGGAACCAGAGGAATCTGAAAACCCTGAAAGTCAAGAAAAAGGAGAAGAACCTAAAAACAAAACCTATGTACCACCACCGCCATACAAACCACCAATACCATACCCCCAAAGAATAAAGCAAACCCAGATCAATAATCAGTATCAAAAATTAGTTAAGGTTATAGAAAAACTTCACGTAGAAATACCCTTTACAGAAGCCATCACCCAAATACCTTCTTACGCTAAGTTTCTCAAAGACATACTTACAAATAAACGTGGACTTGAAGATCCGAAACCCGTGGAATGTAATTTTATTTCCGAAAATAGGTTAGCAAAGAAAGATAAAGATCCCGAAATTTTTTCCATTCCTTGTATTTTGGGGAATCATGTCATCGAAAAAGTTTTTCTAGACTTAGGAGCTAGTGTGAGCTTAATGCCTTTAGCCATTTGTGAAAGGTTAAACTTAGGAGAATTACAACCTACTAAGATGTCACTTCAATTAGCCGATAGATCCATTAAATACCCTATAGGCATACTTGAATACGTCCCTGTTAGGATAGGTCAGCTGTTTATACCTACTGATTTTGTTGTCATGGACATTAAAGAAGATGACTACATACCAATCCTCCTAGGTAGACCGTTCTTATCAACCGCTGGAGCCATAATAGATGTTAAAAAAGGGAAACTAACCTTTGAGGTAGGCGACGAGAAGATAGAATTTGTACTCTCGAAATTTCTTATGGCACCTGTAATAGGAGATGCTTGTTATTCCTTAGATATCATTGATGAATGCATTAGGGAATTAGAAAAAGAAGAAGAAACTGAATCTATAAAATTGCCATCAACCTTTATTTGGGAAGATGACGGTTATAAAAAACCCTACATTAATGATAACCTTCACGAATGTTTATCTCTTACCCCAGATCCTATGCCTTGCCCTATGAAACCAACCGTAAAACTTAAGGAACTGCCTAAGAACCTGAGATATGAATTTCTTGATGAAGAAATGGACCATCCAGTTATAGTCAGTGCTACCTTGTACCAAGAGGAAACAAACCAATTGTTAGATGTTTTACGAAGGTACCCCTCAACCTTAGGATATAAGATCTCAGATCTAAAAGGAATAAGTCCATCTGTATGCATGCATTGGATTTTTCTTGAAGAAGATTCAACACCCTCCAGGGAACACCAACGAAGAATAAATCCTATGATGAGTGAAGTAGTTAAGACTAAAGTTCTTAAGTTACTAGAGGCAGGTATAATATATCAGATCTCAGACAGTAAATGGGTAAGTCATGTGCATGTAGTACCTAAAAAGTGAGGCATCACAGTCGTGCAAAACGAGAAGGTAGAACCTGTAGCAAAAAGAACTGATGGAGGTTGGCGTATGTGCATAGACTATAGAAAATTAAATAAAGCAACTAGGAAGGATCATTTCCCATTACCATTCATAGACTAAATGTTGTAGCGCCTAGCCAGACACTCTTACTTTTGTTACCTATATGGATATTCAGGATTCTTCCAAATACCTATTCACCCCGAAGATCAAGAAAAAACTAACTTTACATGCCCAGTTGGAACTTTTACCTACAGAAGAATGCCTTTTGGACTCTGTAATGCCCCTGCCACTTTCCAACGCTGCATGATGTCTATCTTTGCAGACTATTTAGATGGGATCATGGAAGTATTTATGGATGATTTCTCAGTTTGTGGATCTGATTTCAAAAATTGTCTTATCAACCTTGAGAAAATCCTGGAAAGATGTGTGGAGGTAAACCTTGTGCTAAATTGGGAAAAGTGTCATTTCATGGTCACCGAAGGGATTGTTTTAGGACATATAGTTTCCGAAAAAGGTATAGAGGTAGAAAAAGCTAAAATAGAAGTCATAGAGAATCTAAAACCGCCGAAGACTATCAGGGAGATAAGAAGTTTTCTTGGACATGCCGGATTTTACCGACGTTTTATCAAGGACTTCTCCAAAATAACAAAGCCCTTAACTGGTCTTTTAATGAAAGATGCTGAATTCATCTTCGATGAAAAATGTACTGAAGCATTTAATCTATTGAAGCAAGCTCTGATTTCGGCACCTATAATGAAACCCCCTGATTGGTCAGAACCGTTTGAGATAATGTGTGACGCTAGTGACTATGTTGTTGGAGCCGTTCTAGGTCAAAGAAAAGATAAAAAGTTACACATAATTTATTATGCCAGTAGAACCCTAGACGCTGCACAACTCAACTACGCAACAACCGAAAAAGAGCTCCTAGCTGTAGTTTTCGCCATAGACAAATTTAGATCTTATCTAGTAGGAGCCAAAATTATAGTTTACACCACCATGCTGCCCTTCGTTACTTACTAAGTAAAAAAGATGTCAAACCTAGGTTACTTCGATGGATTCTATTACTGCAAGAGTTTGATTTAGATATCCGTTATAAGAAACGCATAGATAATGTAGTAGCTGATCACCTTTCTAGGCTAGAATACCTGAAACCTGACTCAGTATCCATAAATGACGATTTTTCCTATGATAGACTGATAGCCCAACTAGAAACTACCGAAAATGATAACCCGGACCCACATGAGCATTCTCAAAAATCTTTAGCTATAAGTAATGTACCTTGGTATGCAGACTTTGTTAATTATCTAGCCGCTGACATCATACCCCCCCGATCTAAATTACCACCGGAAGAAGAAGTTCTACAGTGATGTGAGAAACTTCTATTGGGACGAACCATTTCTTTTCAAGAGAGGTAAAGATGGAATTTTCCGTCGTTGCGTTCCAGAAGAGGAGGTACATAATATAATTGAGCATTGTCACTCTGCACCCTATGGTGGACATGCAAGCACATCTAAGACCTACGCCAAGATTCTTCAAGCTGACATATTTTGGCCTACCATGTGGCGTGATGTCCATGCTTTCATTGTCAAATGTGACAGATGCCAACGTACATGAAATATTTCAAGACGTAATGAAATGCCTCTAAGAAATATCCAAGAAGTAGAACTTTTCGACGTATGGGGTATAGACTTTATGGGACTGTTCCCACCATCTTTAGGAAATTAGTATATCTTAGTAGTTGTTGACTACGTGTATAAATGGATTGAAGCTATCGTCGCACCCACGAATGACACCAGAGTAGTCATCAAATTGCTCAAAAACTATATATTTCCCAGGTCTGGAACCCCCCGTTTAATCATAAGTGATGGAGGATCACACTTCATATCAAGAATATTTGATAAACTTTTAAGCAAGTATGGAGTTAAGCATAGAGTGGCAACACCATACCACCCACATACTAATGGACAAATGGAAGTATCTAATAGGGAGATCAAACAAATTCTTGAGAAGACTGTCTCTATATCTAGAAAAGATTGGTCGTAGAAACTTTAAAAAGCATTATGGGCCTATAGAAACGCTTTCAAAACCCCTATAGTAACAACCCCTTATCAACTAGTCTATGGAAAATCATGTCACTTACCTTTTGAGTTGGAGCATAAGGCCTATTGGGCCATCAAAACTTTATATTTGGATTACCTAACTGCTGGTGAAAAACGTATCCTTGATATCCACAAATTAGAAGAGCTTAGTCAATCTGCCTACGAAAATGCCATCATATACAAAGAAAGAACAAAAGCTTGGCATGACAAAAGAATCATAAGAAAAGACTTCAAAATAGGCGATCATGTTCTCCTGTTCGATTCTAGGTTACGGCTTTTTCCAGGGAAGATTCGTTCGAGATGGACTGGCCCTTTCGAAGTATCTAAGATTCTAAGATCTGGTGCTATTGAGATCAAGAACCAAACATGTAAACCGTTCATCGTCAATGGACAGAGGATGAAGCCCTACGAAGGAGGTGACATCCCAACAACATACTCCAGCCATACTCTAAGTGATCCACCAAATCCTTCGAATGATGTATAAAATCCGGTCGTCGAGCTAATAACGTTAAACAAGCGCTGCATGGGAGGCAACCCATGGTTTTCTTATCTTAATTTTATTTATATTTACTTTATTTTAATTTGTTTACTTTATTATTCTGTCAGGACTAACGATTGAATGTTTTATGTGATTTCAGGACCCTTTTTTGCTAACCTTGTGCATAATGCAAAACCCCGACGACATGCATGTGGCCTTCAGAGACGACGCACAGAGAGAGCATTACTATATCCACATGAGACGCCCTATGGCACCTACACGGAACCCAGACCAAGATTGCATGGATGCCTTGGGGATAGAGCCAAGCGTCAGATTCTCGTGCCACCAACTCTAGTGGGACCAGTTCGACGACATGAACAACACTTACAGGAACTTGACTCTAGAGTTCCTCAGCTCGTTTGATTATGATCCTTGGGCTGGACCCGATGGACATGTTGTTTTCAGGTTGTTCGGGACTGATTACTCTTTCTCTCACAAAGAGTTTGGTGATTTACTAGGTTTTCAGACTACTCATGATGCTATTCCAGAGACACCGATTGGGTATTTTATGGGCAGAGAAGTGGAGAAGTTTTGGAGTAACATCTCAGGTGGAGGAAGCCAAGATCCTTCCACTCAGTTTTCTCAGGTAATCCACAATCCCGCGTTAAGGTACTTCCAAATGATTCTGGCACACTTTTTCCTCGGTTTTCCAGATACAGAGAATCTGCTGAGTGAGGAGGAGATTTTCCTACTGTTTTGTGCGACTCAGTCACGCCCAGTTGCTTGTGGCAAATTTCTGTTGAAGAGCCTTGCCGGTGTCGCCAGGTCATCTGTAGGCATTATACACGTCGGTGGGATTGTTACACAGATTGCTACTTCATTGGGTTTGTCTCGCAAATTATTGCACCTCAGGACCTTCTGCTGCTACACCATCCTCGATGTTGACTTTTGTCTTGACAGAGGATTGATGAGGAGGGCCTCTTTTGAGCCTAACACGTTTAGATTACTGATCGACGACGAAGTGATACATTTCTTTACATTACCTGATCCACTGATGACCAGTGTCCACGACCCTGCTAATTGGAGTTATGCTTTAGAGGGTTTTGGAGAGACTATCGAAGAGCCAAAATCACCTCCCGCCGCTGAGTACACTCCTACACCTCTTTCTCCCTGAATCATTGTTATGTCTAACAATATGTCTTTACAGCCGCCTGATCTACAAACCCAGATTTATGAGCTCCGCAGGGAGACTGTCCTGCTCAAGCAGGAAGTAGCGGACTTGGCATTACAGATCGAGATATCTGATCTCACCCATGCCTCAGAGGCCGACACTCTATATCAGGAGATTGGAGAGCTTCAGAGGGAGATATCTGAGATTCGTGGATCGGACCATGCAGAGAAGCCTACCACATGATCTTTTTACACTGACATTATTACTCTAGTATTTAATATTTCATGCCTTATTTTATTTTTCGCATCCCCAGACATATTTTATATTATCGCATATATTACATTTTCCATGTACTTTGATTTTTATCTTATATATTATTCTGTGCACTAATACTCATTTTTCCTTTTCTTTCATTTTATTTTATGTCGAATAATGAAAAAAAGAACAAAAATATTTTTATTTTTTGCCTTCATAAAAAAAATATGCAAGCTTTGTGCCTTTGAAGAAAAAAGAAAACGCTATCCGGACCCCCCGAAGACAAAAGTTACGCGAAGCCCACAAGGGAATTAAAATTTTTTTGGCCCATAAGGGAAATGGCCTTATGGCGCCCGCCATAGCCCTATGGCGCCCGCCATAGCCCTATGGCGCCCGCCATAGCCCTATGGCGCCCGCCACGCCGTTCCCCCTTATTTCGGGGCAGATTCATCTCCCCCACCATTTTTACACTTTCAAACTTCCAAAACCCATTTTTCCAACTTCCAAAAACCCCATTGAACCCCATTAAAGCTCCCACCATTCTCATACATTCACCATCTATAAAACCCATCCAAAATCCATTTTTATTTTCATCCACCACAAACCATAAAAATCCAACCTTTACCATTTCCTACATAAACCACTCTTCACCATATTCAACTTCTCAAGGAGCAACAACAATGGAGTTCAACGGATATCTTTTTCACGATGGAAGACTAGGAGATAGGCAAAGGAAAATCATTCAAAGGCTTCAGAGTCGAGAAATTCTCTCGACTAGGTACGTAGATGATAACTGTCTTTACTCTTTGGGTCTATATCATAGTGTTTTTCATTTATTAGATTTTCTAGGCTTGCATAATAATTTTGTAAATCAGGAACCTACCTATGAGAGGCTGACAATTGAGTTTTTGAGTTCGTTAATATACACTATCAGTCCTAACACTGCTAGCACAGTCAATACTGTTAATTTTAGACTATTTGGAATCGAATACGAATACAGTACCGATGAACTAACATGCTTGTTAGGAATCCCTCATAGGGAAGATGCTATATGTGAGGCACCTTTGGATTCATAATGGTTGTCCGAAGTATTTTCCTTCTGGTAGAGGCTGTCAAGTACTTCAATAAATTCTTTTGAAGGAATACTTGCGTCGACCATCCATAACCCGACCATAAGAGTTTTCAGATATCTTTTGGCATGTACTATTTTTGGTCGGGAGATTCCAAATAAGGTAAATGCTAAAGAGCTTCTATTTTTGCAATGAAGCCTCACTAATACTCATATCAATTCGGTCCCGTTTATGCTTGCACACATGGCTTTAACTGTTAATAAAACAGGACCGATTGTTATTGGAGGACTTGTTACGTCTATTGCTCGGGCTCTTAACCTGAACAATGAGATAGCTACACTTGAACCCCTACCTCTTTGCACAATTAATTTAAAATTTCTAAAAGACATGAAATTGTGCCGAACGAGCAAAGCAGGTGGTTATGAGTTGATGGTTCATGGGGTAGCTATCCCATCTGTTTCTTTACCTTGCAGTAGACGTACCGATGTACGTAATGAAAGGAACTGGACCTATGATCTGAATGCTCCACCTGTTTTGGGTCCACTTCCTCCTAATATTCCTGATGGGGAGGCACATGACACTGATGAAGAATATGAACGGAGAGAACATTCTCCTGTACCTCACGTGTCCCCCCATCATCCTTCACAGTCACACACCACACCCTCTTCCTCTAACCCTGTTGCAGGTGCTACTCTTGGATTATATATCACTGAGGAGATGTGGCGTGATATGATGGCTAGAGAGGAAAGGCGAGACAGCCTACTCTCTACCATTTCACAACAACTGACGGACAACATGAGCTACATGGAACAATAGCGATCAGTATCAGATCGTGCCTACATGAACGTTTGTCGCACCTTGACCGACATCACATCAGAGCAGGCTCGTCAGCAAGAAGTCAACCGCCGGCACCACCAGCTTATGGAGGCCACTCAGGGTTCCATCCTAGGTAACCTTCGAGAGGTCCGGAGTGCCTAGGCTGCCTCATCAGCACGATTAGACCGGAGGGACCAACAACGCAGTAGATCCCGTCGTTCCAGATCATCACAGCAGGACGACGAGGGCACCAATGCTCCTCTGCAGTAGTTTTCCAAGTTACTCTCCTTATCTTATTTCGAAACATTGGGGACAATGTTCGATTTAAGTGTGGGAGGTGATTTTATTGCTTTCTATTATTTCCCTTCTTAGTTATTTATTTGCTTTCTATTATTTTCCTTTTCAGTTAGTTATTTAGTATAAGTTTTTTAGATAATGCATGAGTCTGACGAGTCACCAGTATAGTGTATCTTTAGTACACCCTCATTTTTCCCATCTCCTTAGCCTTACCAAAATAATTTTTTTTCAAAAGAAAACAATGTTATTTCACATGTTTTTTAGGCTTTAAGACAGATTTGGATTAGGATGTGGTGACGTAGGTGAACTTTTTGAAACATCAGTATCGTTCTAGCACCATAGACTTCTTGAATATAGGAATCACTCCTAAACCCCGCACACCATGGTCTTTATTATCATTAAAAAAATTGTCCTAAGTAGTTTATTCTTGCAGTCAATTCTGGCCTAAGCATGCTTTATGTAGGGGACCGATGAACATAAGTGAATGATCCAGTACTAATAAAAAAGTAAAAAAAAAAAGGCAACCTCTAGGATAGGTGACCCTCACAAAGTCATTTAAACCGAAAAAAGAGAAGAAAACAATTTATTGCCAGAAAAAAAATTGCAGTCACCTATTGTTAGTTGGTTCAGAGGTATCTGGCACTGAACTTGGTGAAGGAAAATTGCGATCTAAACGCAGCGGAAAACAAAAATTTTCCTTTAGTGATCCTTACGAATGAGCATGGTCAGTGATAGAATCGTTACCTCTTTGTGGCGATTCAGATCTTTGATGCAGCGATCACAAGCGTTGATGAAGTGCAACGCCTCTACTCAGTCCACACGAACAGCTTCCGGTCACAGTGCTAGCTGCTTACGAACGGAATTATTTGAGTGAGAATCAAAAACGAAATTGCATCAAGTAAAAGCTTCATCACAAGGATTCCTTTTATAGACTCTCTTGTGGGCTGCGGGCTAAAAGCCCAATTCACATGATCCATAATAATATTATATATATTATTATAATAACTATTATTATAATAAATATATTTATTTTATTATTATTTTATAACCATTATAAAATAACAATAATTATTATTATATTATCCGAATTTCTATTTTTCACTTAAGTGCACCGTACCTTACGGTGTTCCTTTGATTTCTCTATCTCTCATCAAACTGTCCTTATGTGTGTGACCCTGTAGGATTTCGTAACGTTGGTAATTATATTAAATTATATATTTAACATAATAAACAGTGAGCGGTATCTAGCAACACATCACTGCTACCCAAGTCACGAAAATGTCATGTGATCTGACAAAACCTTTTTCGTGATAATATATGTTTGTACAATTACCCTTTTGCCCCTATGTCTATATTGAACACAAGGCATACACTGTGTCATCCTTGTCCAGTTCAATATTGGGCCCTTAGACATTTCTCCTGTTATGCAGGATTGGCAAATTCCATCTAGGACACTCATGTCCCTCAGCATGCTTCGTGGAGTGCCCATCAACTGTCTTTATGATCATCCAGTTACGGATAATGTTTGATCAGCAATAAAGCACCCGACTCTACATCTAGGGTCCATAGTGGTTTCAGGTCGAAGGGTGGTAATACACCATTATCACCATGAGAATAACTTATGACACTTTGCATAACATACTATGTAGTATTCTCATAGCGGGTCAATCCGGTATAAATATTACTCCTAATATTTATACCTATGTCAAGACTTGATAACTCTTTATCCATGATCCATGAGATGTGATCATCAGTCTATCTTCATAATAGTCTCAATGCTTTAATGTTATCCCACTTTGCAATAAAGTTTGACTACGTATATTTTAAGAATAATGTCTTTATGTTTAATGGGATCTCATGATTAAGTCACACTTAACATTTCATTAAACAGACTAACTATTCTAGGGACTTTATTATTCTGAAAGACAAACATAATAAAGAAATGCCTTTTATTATTAAACGAATAATCCGATACAAGTACCAAAAAGTATTGGCCTCTAGGGCTTACACCAACAATCTCCCACTAGCACTAGAGCCAATTAGGCATACCCTTAATACCCATAGATCTAGTATGACCATCATGCTTCTGTTGCGCAAGAGGCTTTGTTAATGGGTCAGCGATATTGTCAAGTGTAGGTACTCTGCATATCTTCACATCTCCCCGATCGATTATCTCTCGAATGAGGTGATAACGCCTAAGTATGTGTTTGGATCGTTGGTGAGATCTAGGCTCCTTAGCTTGTGCGATAGCACCATTGTTATCACAATATAAACCAATGGGATCCACAATGCTAGGGACTATGCCAAGTTCACTAATGAACTTCTTGATCCAAACAGCTTCCTTTGCTGCATTTGAGGCAGCAATATACTCGGCCTCAGTTGTAGAATCAGCAACTGTTTCCTGCTTTGAACTTTTCCAGCTCACAGCGCCACCATTGAGACAGAACACATAACCAGATTGTGATCTAAAATCATCCTTATCTGTCTGGAAGCTAGCATCAGTGTAACCAATTACATCAAGCTCTTCCTGACCTCCATATATCAAGAATGAATCCTTAGTCCTTCTCAAGTACTTAAGGATATTCTTGACAGCTACCCAGTGAGCATCACCGGGATCAGATTGGTACCTACTCGTTGCACTTAATGCATACGAGACATCTGGTCGAGTACATAACATGGCATACATGATAGATCCTATTGCAGATGCATATGGAATCTTATTCATGCGATCCCTTTCTTCCTTAGTTGAAGGGGATTGTGTTTTTGATAAACACAGACCATGTTGCATAGGTATGAATCCTTTCTTGGAATCATGCATATTAAAGCGTCTCAACACTTTATCTATGTATGTACTCTGACTTAGGCCAAGCAGTTTTTGTGATCTATCTCTATAGATCCTAATTCCTAATATATAGGCTGCTTCACCTAGGTCTTTCATAGAAAAACAATTCCCTAACCAAGTCTTCACTTGTTGCAAGGTAGGGACATCGTTTCCAATGAGTAATATGTCATCTACATATAATACCAGAAACACGATCATGCTCCCACTAACCTTCTTGTAGACACAAGGTTCATCTTCATTTTTGATGAATCCATATTGTTTTACGGTTTCATCAAAACGAAGATTCCAGCTTCTGGAAGCTTGCTTCAATCCATAGATTGATCGCTGTAACTTGCATATCTTTTGGGCATCTTGTGGTATGTCAAATCCTTTAGGTTGTGTCATGTACACATCCTCAAGAAGATTCCCATTAAGGAAAGCAGTTTTGACATCCATCTGCCATATTTCATAATCATGATATGCAGCGATGGCAAGTAAAATCCGAACAGATTTAAGCATTGCAACTGGTGAAAAGGTTTCATCATAGTCAACCCCATGAATTTGTTTATAGCCTTTTGCAACCAGTCTTGCTTTATAGGTATGTACCTTACCATCCATGTCAGTCTTCTTCTTGAAGACCCACTTGCATCCTATAGGGTTAACTCCTATAGGAGGTTCTACCAAGGTCCAAACCTGGTTTGTGTACATGGAATCCATTTCAGATTTCATGGCTTCTATCCACTTCTCAGACTCAGGACCAGTTATGGCCTCTTTGTAGGTCACAGGCTCATCTTGATCCATGAGTAATACATCACCCTGATCACTTATGAGATATCCATATCTCTCAGGTTGGTGACGTGTCCTGCTTGACCTACGCTGGTCTTGTTCTACTTGAGCAGGTTGCTCTTCCACAACTACTTGTGTTTCCTGCTCTAGTTCCTCCATAGGTGTTTCAATGTTTTGTGATTCTTGAATTTCTTCAAGCTCTATTTTCCTCCCACTGTTTCCTTTGGAAATAAAATCCCTTTCTAGAAAGACTCCAGTTCGAGCGACAAACACTTTGCCCTCAGAAGGATTGTAGAAGTAATATCCTCTTGTTTCTTTAGGATATCCCACAAATAAGCATTTGTCAGATTTGGGCTCAAGCTTGGTTGAAATTTGTCGTTTGACGTAAACTTCGCAACCCCAAATCTTCATGTAAGACATATGTGGTTTCTTACCACTCCATATCTCATATGGTGTCTTATCAACCTTTTTGGATGGAACACGGTTGAGTGTGTAAGCTGCTGTTAATAATGCATGTCCCCAAAAGGAGTTTGGAAGATCGGCGTGACTCATCATGGATCGGACCATGTCTAACAAGGTTCGATTTCTTCTCTCAGATACACCATTCCATTGTGGTGTTCCAGGAGGAGTAAGTTGGGATAGAATCCCATACTCTTTTAGATGGTCATCAAATTCTAGGCTTAAATATTCACCGCCTCGATCTGATCGAAGAACTTTAATATTCTTCCCTAGTTGGTTTTGTACTTCATTCTTGAATTCCTTGAAATTTTCAAAGGACTCAGATTTGTGTTTCATTAAATACACATATCCGTATCTACTGAAGTCATCAGTGAAAGTGATGAAGTACTGAAAACCTCCTCTGGCTGGTATGTTCAGTGGTCCACATACATCAGTATGTATGAGTGCCAAAAGATCATTAGCCCTTTCACCTTTTCCTGTGAATGGGGACTTTGTCATCTTTCCAATTAAACAAGATCTGCATGTCTCATATGATTCATAATCAAAAGAGTCCAAGAGTCCATCTTTATGGAGTTTGGAAATGCGTTTCTCATTTATGTGGCCTAATCGACAGTGCCAAAGGTAAGTTGGATTCAACTCATTAGGTTTCAACCTTTTAGTATTAATGTTATAAATTGGCATTTCAAGATCAAGGACATATAGTCCATTATTCATTTTTGCAGTAGCATAGAATATATCATTCAAATAAATGGAGCAACAATTGTTCTTTATTATGAATGAAAAACCAAACTTGTCCAAACAAGAAACGAAAATAATATTCCTGCTAATTGCAGGTACATAATAACAGTTCTCTAACTGAATTATTAAACCACTAGGTAAAGTTAAAACATAAGTTCCTACAGCTAAAGCAGCAACCTTTGCTCCATTGCCAACTCGTAGGTCAACTTCACCTTTTGCCAAATCTCTACTCCTTTTTAGCCCCTGCACATTAGTACAAATGTGAGAACCGCATCCAGTATCTAATACCCATGATGCAGAAGTAGATAAATTAATTTCAATAACAAAAATACCTGAATTTGAAGTCTCTACTCCATTTTTCTTATCTTCCAGGTACTTTGGGCAATTTCTCTTCCAATGTCCGGTCTTACCGCAATGGAAGCAAGTGCCCTCCTTTGCTATTCCTCCACTAGGCTTCAAAACAGGAGGAGTGGGTTTGGGTTTGGCAACTTCCTTGCCTTTCCCTCTACCACCCTGTTTGATGGGCCTCTTGTTCCGTTTCTTTCCATTACTGACCATCAGAATGGATTTCCCTTTTGTCTTCATATTCTGCTCAGCAGTTCTCAACATGCCTAGCAGTTCTGGAAGACTTTTGTCCAAGTCATTCATATTGAAATTCAGGACAAACTGACTGAAGCTCTCTGGCAACGATTGCAAGATCAGATCAATCGCAAGTTCTTTTCCAAGGGGAAACCCTAATCTGTCAAGGTTCTCCACATACCCAATCATCTTGAGTACATGGGGACTTACAGGGGCTCCCTCAGCTAACTTGCTGTTAAAAAGGGACTTTGAAACCTGAAACCTCTCATTTCTTGCTTGCTCTTGATAAAGCATTTTCAGATGTCCGATCATATCGAACGCAGACATGTTCTCGTGTTGCTTTTGCAACTCAGAGTTCATGGTAGCAAGCATGAGGCAAGCGGTTTCATTGGCATCATCGAAATGCTTCTTATAAGCATCTCTTTCTGCCTTTGGTGCAGAACTAGGAGGTTCCTCCTCAGGAACTGGTGTCTCCAAGACATACAACTTCTTATCGTGCTTGAGGACAATCCTCAGATTACGGTGCCAATCCAGGAAATTTGTCCCAGACAATTTTTCCTTATCTAGGATGGATCGCAAAATATTGTTCGATGTGTTTGTTGTCATGGTAATCTACAAGAGAAATATGAAAATATAAGTATCATTAAAACAACATATTTAATTAGGCCTTTAATCAAATATGCTCCCACTATTTTATTCAAAACAAATGACCCTTATCATTTGATTCGGAAAATCCCGTTGGAAGACTTTCTAGTGGGTCGAGATCCATGTTTCACTTTGTTTTAAGTCAGCGTTAGGCTGATTACACAAAACTAAGTTATTTAGGTAGGAACTCCTTCCAATTGTATCTCATACAACTCTCAAATATTTTCAATTGGGTGAATAACTCCTTATTCTGATCCATCACATGAATCATTCCCAATTCTTGCTTCTAAACATGTATAATCTTATTATAATTTGTTTAGTTAAGTTTGACCCATTGTTTTAGCAATTGGATATTACAATTATCCCATCACACCTTACTAATATAGAACATGCACCTCGCGTAGGCGAAACCTACAATGCTCGATACTAGTCTTGATGAGTGCTAAAAATTGGAAAGCATAAACTTAATATTTAATTTTGAGGGAATTTGTTATTAGTTTGATCTCACCGGCTTAACATGCAAAACGTCTCTCACATGCATCAACATACAATTACATGCATCAACATACATATAAAAAGATACAATTATGGCCCCTAACGCAATTGTTCTCTCAAGCCAATGAGAGAACCTAAGCTAACCTAATAACGATCTAAGCTTCTCCAAGCATGATCTCCAAGGTTATCCTCCTTTAATATTGAATACTTCCTTTTTCTTCATAACATAATATTACATTACATATAAGAAAACTCGTTTTACATACGAGGGAGTGAGATGAGAAAAGAAGTTACATAAAGAGATTGAGAGAGAGGCACGACTCGCAGGCCGTATTTAAAAATCCCAAAACAATAATAAAGGATAAACTAAGGCCATAACTGATCACCACAAATAAATAATAATAAACACACTTTTATTATTAGTTTAAAATTCCGATAATTAAATAAACTAAATTAAATTTCGGCTGATTGATCACACTTTGCAGACTTAGCCGGGGGTTCCGCTGCCCGGTCAGCGCCCCGGCGAAAAATTTTATGAACACTTCATTGTATTTCACGTCGTTTCCTGCACAATTTTTGTGCATTTACAACCCCAACCGGAAAAGTCTGCGGCAATACAACACTTGTACTGCCATTAATCCTAATGCAACAATTTCATGTCGTCAAACACAACTCGATTGATAACTCAATATGATAGATCAACATGTCATTGCTTCACCATACTAACGTCGGATTCCGAAGCGAATGAAAATGATGATCTTTCAAAAGAATTACAATCCTTATGTGATTGAATGGATGAAATCAAAACAGTATATCCCATATACCATCTTTGCATCAGAATTTCTTATATCTTATATAAAAGTGATCGATCTAATTGTGTAACCTATGGATGATCAATGTATCACACAACTTCACTATACTAATGTCGGTTTCTGAAGCATAATCAACATCAATCATCCAAATCGTACACAACAGATGCCAAATTTAATTAATCGTTTATTGTTAAATTCGTTCTGTGTTTTAATCGAATCAAATACAGAAAAAAAAACGGAAATTTAACAGCTATCAGATCCATGGTTTCGTAAGTGGCTCTGATACCACTGAAGGAAAATTGCGATCTAAACGCAGTGGAAAACAAAAATTTTCCTTTAGTGATCCTTACGAATGAGCATGGTCAGTGATAGAATCGTTACCTCTTTGTGGCGATTCAGATCTTTGATGCAGCGATCACAAGCGTTGATGAAGTGCAACGCCTCTACTCAGTCCACACGAACAGCTTCCGGTCACAGTGCTAGCTGCTTACGAACGGAATTATTTGAGTGAGAATCAAAAACGAAATTGCATCAAGTAAAAGCTTCATCACAAGGGTTCCTTTTATAGACTCTCTTGTGGGCTGCGGGCTAAAAGCCCAATTCACATGATCCATAATAATATTATATATATTATTATAATAACTATTATTATAATAAATATATTTATTTTATTATTATTTTATAACCATTATAAAATAACAATAATTATTATTATATTATCCGAATTTCTATTTTTCACTTAAGTGCACCGTACCTTACGGTGTTCCTTTGATTTCTCTATCTCTCATCAAACTGTCCTTATGTGTGTGACCCTGTAGGATTTCGTAACGTTGGTAATTATATTAAATTATATATTTAACATAATAAACAGTGAGCGGTATCTAGCAACACATCACTGCTACCCAAGTCACGAAAATGTCATGTGATCTGACAAAACCTTTTTCGTGATAATATATGTTTGTACAATTACCCTTTTGCCCCTATGTCTATATTGAACACAAGGCATACACTGTGTCATCCTTGTCCAGTTCAATATTGGGCCCTTAGACATTTCTCCTGTTATGCAGGATTGGCAAATTCCATCTAGGACACTCATGTCCCTCAGCATGCTTCGTGGAGTGCCCATCAACTGTCTTTATGATCATCCAGTTACGGATAATGTTTGATCAGCAATAAAGCACCCGACTCTACATCTAGGGTCCATAGTGGTTTCAGGTCGAAGGGTGGTAATACACCATTATCACCATGAGAATAACTTATGACACTTTGCATAACATACTATGTAGTATTCTCATAGCGGGTCAATCCGGTATAAATATTACTCCTAATATTTATACCTATGTCAAGACTTGATAACTCTTTATCCATGATCCATGAGATGTGATCATCAGTCTATATTCATAATAGTCTCAATGCTTTAATGTTATCCCACTTTGCAATAAAGCTTGACTACGGATATTTTAAGAATAATGTCTTTATGTTTAATGGGATCTCATGATTAAGTCACACTTAACATTTCATTAAACAGACTAACTATTCTAGGGACTTTATTATTCTGAAAGACAAACATAATAAAGAAATGCCTTTTATTATTAAACGAATAATCCGATACAAGTACCAAAAAGTATTGGCCTCTAGGGCTTACACCAACACTTGGTAGGGCGGATTACGATCCGATCCCCCGCAGCTACATTTAGGTCAAAGTGTGGGAGGATTTGATAACACTAAATTTCACTGTATTTCTGACTCCGATTTCGCATGTATTCTTAGTTTTTATTGCTATTTTGTTATGTTATTACTTTGTTTTTCTTTATTTTCAAGTTTTTTATGTAATCGGGGCCTAAATCGGGAAAAGAAGCGAAAAAGGAGCTGAAATAGACAAAAATCAAGTTTTTCAGCTTTTTACTCTTACGGCATCCACCATGGCTAGCGCCATGGGGTTAGACATGACGTGGCCACGTCTCAAGACCACTCCACAACTGCCAAGAGCCCACGATCCCCACTTTCTCCACCAAAATACACCTATGGCGGGCGCCACAAGGCAAAAAGTTTTCCCTCAACTTTTTAGTGGAGGGGGCATCCTGGTCTTTTCTTACTATTTATTTTCCTATAAATAGGGCCTTAGATTTTCGTTTTCAATCATCCAAACTTAGAATCTCTTAGGCATATGTCATTTTTAAAGTAGTAATCACTTCACATCGGGCTGTTACTACAATCGAGTGACCGAGTCTGTATATGTCTGTGTGATCGAGTTTTGGAGCACTCTGGGAGGAAGTTAAACTTGCCGCCATTTTAATTCCAGTTCGTATTTTATTTTTCTGCACTCGCTTTATTTTATTTACTTTCCGTATTGCCTTACTTTATTTATTATCCGCACTCGCACTTTACTTTATTTATTATCCGCACTCGCACTTTACTTTATTTTATTTCTCGCACTCGCTTTAAATACCTTTATTTCTCGCACTCACACTACTTTTATTTATTTTCCGCACTCGCACTACTTTTATTTACTTTCCGCACTCGCACTAATTACTTTTATGAAAAATAATAAAAAGAACTATTACTTTACCATGTCTAACTAAATCCATAAAGGTTAGAATGTAAGGATCGTAATTGAACTAGTAATTCGTACAACTGTTCGTAGAAACACTTAAGGGCTATTTTAACTTTCAATTCAAGTTTAATTATTTTAACTATTTCAAAAACAGCCAAAAGCGTTTTGTCTAGTTCATTAGGAGTTTTTAGATTAAAAAGAAAAGAGATTTTAAAACCATTTTCGGACGCGTTAAGAAGTTTAGAGTCTGGTTCGTGAGAACCTCTTTTTGCTAAGAAATCCAGGTTAAAGTACTTTTCAACTTAGTTAAGATACTATATTTCTTAAAAATAGGTTTACTACTCTAACTCAGTACGCACCTTTTTATCCGTGACAACAGGAGGGGTTGATTAGAGAGTACAACTCGGTTCTGAATACGCGAAAGCGACAGTTCCTGTTAAATTAGTTCTTTTCAAAGTAGAAAACATTGCCCATAAGTAGTTCTATTAACAAGTACCGGATTATCAATTGATTACGTGAATTACATTCGAGTCTGTCTTTATTAATTGTTTAAAATTACTATTTTATTTACCATTGCGCACTCTTTAAAACCATTATATTCAATTGCCTTAGATACACACCATAACAACAGGTACGATAGATTGACACTTGGTCTATGTGGATTCGACAATCTTTTATATTACTCTGACGTGTTCGTACACTTGCGAAAAACACGCATCAAATAACGTTACTAAATTCTTCTTTAAACAACATTCTTATTTATATGTGACCTTTCTTCAAAGCTCCTAAAAAGGTTTTGAGTTAGATAGAGAGAATTCAAAGTGATTTTTTATGGTTGGGAAATCGAGAAAAATGGCATTAAGTGGGTTAGTTGGAAGAATATGTGCAAAAGCAAGGACAACGTTGGATTAAGGGTGAAAATGTGAATTGATGAATGTGGTATTGGTGTTTAAGTGGAAATGGAGACTAGTTCAAGATCAAGATGCATTTTGGATAGGAACTTTGGAGCATAAGTATGAAGATTTAAAGTAAGAAGCTCTTAACCAAAATAATAGCCACTTTGTTAAATGCCTCAATGTAAGATCACATAGATTCATCACTTTCCACCCTAATAGAGCTCAATATTTTCACCAATTTTGGTTAACTTTAAGATGTTTTCAAATGAGGGTAAACTCTTTAAAAGCTCCCACCATGAGCTGATGGGTTCATTCTCAACCCTTTGAGATAAGCCTTTGTCCCGACCTTTAAAGAGAGAACATATAGTTTTCACTTTTATGGACCTCTCATGTAACACCAAAAAAATGTTGAGAATATTTATTTCATTGAATTAATTTAAATATTTGTTTTTTAATAAATTGTGGAGAAATATTGGAATAACTGAACTTGTTTTAATAGTAATGATAGTTTGAATAATGTTAATTACATTATTTAGACTATTATTATTATTTAAAATAATTAGAAGGGTATTGTGGTCTTTTTTTTTAAAATAAGTGAGGGTAAAGTTGGGAAATTATATTAAGGGTCTAATGAGTCAAATAATGAATAATAGAGAGAAGTTTATTTCATTATTCTGATCAATCGTGTTTTTGGGTGAAAAGTGCTCTAAAGAAGATAAAGAAGAGGCTAGGGCTCTTGAAGGTTGCTGTGGAATTTGAGAGAAGAGAGAATCAGAATTCGTTCATAAGGTATGAAGAGTATAACTTTCATTATAATTGATATAGAGTTAGGATGTATGTGGATAGTTTGGGGTTTTAGGGGTTTATGATGGGGTGTATTGAAAGAAGAATAAATATGTGAATTTGGATGTGTGAATTGATAAAGAATGATGTATGTGTTGTCTATTATGATGTGTTGTTGTTGTGCTATGATGTTATGTTGATTCATATGTGTTATGGGTCTGTTTTGAGTTGAACTCGTATGAAAAAATTGAGTCTTTATGTGCAGAATTCGTAAAAATAACAGAAATTGCTTTTGTCGCTTGAGTAACATGTTATTCAATATAGGATAACCGGTTTTACCTTTGAAAATTCGTAACTTTTGATCCGTAAGTTCGATTTAGGTGCGGTTCGAACCCGTGGAAAGCTAATTTAGTGTACTTTCTTGTAAAAATGGTTTCAAGTTCTGGAATTAAAATTAACTAGTGTATAATGAGGCTTTATGTAGTTAGTGTAAGATGTTAGTGCCAGTGTTTGAGGAAAAACTTTGGAAATTCATAACTTTAGTTCTGGTAGTTCGATTTGAGCACCATTTGAAGCTGAGTGAAGTTTAAATAATGTAATTTCATTTAAAAATAGTTTCATTTTGATGGAAATAATTCAAATGATATGAATTGATGTTTGGGAGTGTGTAGTTGTATGTTGAACTAATGATATTTTGCTTTAAATGACAAAACTTGTGTGTTATTGCTACGATGTTACTGTGATGTTATTGATGATGATATACTATGATGTTATGATGAATTAAATTGATGATATGAATGTTGATGATATAAATGATAAGTGAAGTCTTATGATGAATTTTTATGAATAATGATGCATTTTTTTACGATTCGTGACGATAATTATTATGATGTTTTGCATCATGCATTCATAGCATTTTTAGGTGGTTTAACATGATGGGTAGTGAGGGCTTCCTCCCCTCGTAGGAATTTCTGATATTTATGAAGTTTCTGAATAAGCTATGAATATGTGAATCTTTGTTGCGAATCTGTGAATATAATGATATAATCATGGTGAAATTCTAATGAAATATTGTTGTTGTTGCTCTAGATAATGTGTAATTATGCAGATGTTGTTGTTAATGATGAACAATACAAAATCTAGATCTAGAATAAATGATAAACTGGATTTTATAATGATAAGTAAAAGGAGAACAAGATTATTAGTGTAAAATTGATGTAGAAACAAGTTTAGGCTTGAATCGGAGTGGAAAAATATGAAACCCGTAGCAAAATCTGGGCTAGTGGGGGAAAACAAATTGAAGTAACAGATCTGGACTTATGAGTAACACTCTGGGCATTACGCATAAAACTCCGAGCATTACGTGTAACACTACACTTGTTACATACGTTACGCGTAACACTCTAGGCATTACGCGTAACACATTAGGCATTACGTGTAACACCAGCAGAGGTGAGGAAAAATGTGATTTTTGCGAATTCTCTCCCGATTTAGCGTGCGTAGCCAATTCTTTTGGTGTGAGGTATTGAGATGAATCTTAAAACATTTTTAATCGAGATTTAACCTTGATATTGAATAATTGTTGGAAATTAGGTGGATTAATTTAGTCGGAGAATCGATTACATCGCGTGAGGTGAATATAGGTGATTATTGATGGAAATTGTGTTGTGCTTTGATCGGATGGATCGTGTAGAAGTATAATATGATGAATTATACACGATGTATGCTTTTACATTGTCATGCATACATTTGTTGATTATTATTGGGATGATCGACCGGATGGGCGAATACGATCATCTGTACTCCGTTACGGAGAGTGTGAGGATAATCATTGCCGGATGGGTGTATGTGATTATCCGTGTTCGATTGAATGAACAAAACATGGAACCACATGCATTATGTCGTGTCGTGTGACATTGCATAACTTATTTTTGTTTGTTGTGTATATCTATTTGTTGTATCTGTTGTTGTGGATTATTGGTGAACTTTGTTGCGATTGTTGGTGTATGTGTGAGAAACTACCATGTATATGTTATATGCACCGTTTATATTTTAATTTGTTTCTCACCCCCTTTATTATTGTTGTTGCGTCTGTGCTTCTTTGGAAATACATATAATCAAGGTACTTAGAGTGCGTGGAGTCGTGTTGCTGTGTTCGAGTCTAGGATGCTCTGATACGTAACACGGGATGAGACTTTTCAGTTGTTTGTTTTTATTTCCGTTACGTATCTGTTTTTATGGAATTGAACTTATTAAGGATATTTTATTGAACTGGCTTATTGCCTCTGTTGTTTTAAAACGATTATTATTCCGCTGCTTTATTGAAAAACATTTTTGTTGGTCATTATTGTTGAGACGTGGCATTCCATTTATTAAATAAACTCTGAGTTTTGATATAAAATGTTAATTTTATGAAATTGGGAAAGTGGGGTGTTGCATTAATCGGTTAACAGATGTATTAACCGATTAAGATTGAACCAAAATAAAAAATAATGCAGAAAAAACACATCCAGTTACCAGCTTATTTCAAAGGTTCCTAATACAGTTCGTATCAAGTGAGCACGAAATTAACACTTGAAGGCATCGACACAACACTAATCAGAATCATAAACACATCAAGAAATTGAAACTTAACAATCCGAATAATCAACGCATTGCAAATCAACAAAACGTGAAGAACACACATGTTGATAAAATGCAAAATAACTTAAAACAGAAGCGATTATGAGTGTCACCAACCTACAAAGAAGAGATTTGCTTTGATAGTTGTTGCTATGAAGAACCGACACGCCATAGAAGAGAAAACCGTGAATCCGAAGCTCTTCTGCACGAATACGCATAATAAATGTGATTTGATGAACTTTGATGAACTTCTTCAAAAATCACTTCCAATATGAGAAAATCTACACCAAAACAGTAGCAAATTCTTCAATAATCCATGAAATCAATGCAATGATGAAGGTTTAGCTTCAAATTCTTTAAGTTTCAAAGCAAAACTTGAAGAATTTTGAAAGATGAAGCTTTGTGTGAGTTTTGAAATATGGGAGAAAAAGTGAGAGAAAATTGAGATTGATGAGAGAAATTTTGAAAAAAAATGAATGGTTCCCTTTGGTTTGGAGGGAAAAGTGTTTATATACATGTTAGGTTTTGAGGGTGGCTTGGGTTAGGAACTAGGCTTGGACACTAGCTTAAGATTTAAGTTTTGAGCTAGCTTAGAAGTTAGTTAGGAAGCTTCTAGAATATTCTTGGAATATTCCCTTGGAATATGGTAGATTGTTCTAGAAGGTTCCTTTAGAAAATGGTAGAGTGTGATACATGGTGAAATGGAAAAGTGAGAAAAGCCCTCCCATGCTGAATTGAATTTTTTTGCCAAATTTCACACGCGTTAACCGGTTAACCAATGTGTTAACCGGTTAACACAAGCCAAATTTAAAGTTTCTCTCCTTTTGGTGGGAAACCATGAAATGCACTTGTGCCATCCATTCTGACCCGACTTATTTTTTCTTCTAAACCTTGATGATTGATAATATCACTGAATAATCCTTGATAACATGCCCTGGCGTTAATCGATGATGCATGATTTATTTTTATTTATTATTTTTCATTATTTTTATTATGATTTAAATGCAATGTATGAAGAGATATTCTAAATGACATGGAAATGAAGCATAAGCTACTTGAAATTGGTATGACATTACATATTTCTTTTTCTTTTTTTTATCGATGAAAGTCTAATAGATCCTAGAATTTCTTTGTTGAATTCTTGATCGAGACGAGATCATTACCTATTTTCTTTTTGTGCGACATTGTTTCTGGATGACGATCTATATGTCATTCATCTAACATGCATTAACACTAATAATAATTACCTTAATTGGTATTGATCGGCCTCGTTGTAGGGTGACTTCTATATAAGTTACTTGACGATTGCTTAACATAGCGCTACATTTGTCCCTCCATATCCTTATCGGAACTTGTACTTTCGTGGCCTAAACCTTGATTGGTTGTACAAGCCCAAACATGGTTGTTCTTTTGTAGTTTATAATTTTCAAAACTTGTTGTTGTAGAGGCTTTGATTCTATCAATACTCTGACGAGTTTTGATAATCAATGACTTGATTATATCGTTCAACCATATAGTTCAAGATGCGAGACAAAATCCGGTTGTCGCTTTGAGCCTTTTGGCATTGTTACCTTTGTGGATGATTGAGTTTACCACATTATTATGTATATATTATATTGCTTTTTTATTTCTTTATTTCTCCTTATCCTTTTATTTTACTTCTTGCTCCATTCCTCTTTATTTTCTTATGCTTTATATCATACATTATGATGTTTATGTTTATATCATTATCTCTTTTTCTTCTTTTCTTCTTGTTCATTTGGACACCAAAAACCTTAATAAATGCCTAAACATTTTAAAAGACTTGTTCTTAATTGTGGATTATGGTTACTTTTCCATGCTTTGGAGGATTTCTACCTTTGGACTTCTTAGTTTGATTTGGACCTATGGACTTCTTGGTTTGATTTGGACCTATGGACTTAGTACTAGGATATATCCCCTTTCTTGATTATTATGGAGTGGTTATAGTAGCCTTTGTTTGACTCATCATTTGCTCAAGAGGATAGAATTATATGTTACTTATGCTTTGAAGTATCTCCAAGTGGTTAGATCTTTTTTACCTTAGCTCTTTTATTTTATTTTTAGGGTAGTCACTTCATCTCCTCTAATTCTTTAATTTTTAAAATCATCTCCCTTTTTCAAAGGATTTTTCTCTTTTTAAACTTTCACCATTTTTCATAATTCAAACCTTGACCTTGGTCAAGTTATTTTTTTCTTTTTTTCTTTCATTTCTTAATAAATGCTAATGAACTTAAGCATATTGACACCATTTCATAAAAATCTCAAAAATGCAAACACTCATTCACTATTTTTTGTGCTTTGTGCACTTTTTCTTTTAACTTTTTTCATATGTTTAGACATGATTCATCCTTTCTAGCATAATTATTCGCTAAAGGATGACAACTTGTCTCTATATTCTTAAAATCAATCAAAACCAACAAAAACTTTGTTCTTTTTACCACGAACTACGGAGTTTTGATCTTACATTGCACTTTGTGGGTACGTAGGCACGTGGTAGTAAACCTCTCCAAACACAAAAATATTAAAATCAATTCTTTTTCTCATCCCCTCACTCTCATTTAATAAATCTTTTTCAAACCAAAAAGCGTAAGTCCTTTTCATAAACCTTCCCATTTCGTAACCAATACTCATACCCATTCTCTGTTTGTTTCTTTTAGCGTTTGCTTTTAGATTCATTTTAAGGATTTATTCACTTTTTTCCTTTTCCTTTTGGAATAAATAAAAGCACGGTGGCGACTCTGTTTTCTTTGAGTTAAGTTAATCAATAGCTTACACTCACATTTTTTTACCGCTATAGCCAGGTATGACAACATAACTCATACTCGTGGTTATCCACCCAAACCCGCCCTAAAGTTGATGGGGAAAATCCGCTTTGATTGAGTTTGGGTTTTCCCCGATTTAAAAATATGGGGACATGGGTAATGAGGATACTAGTACCCACCCCGTTTATTTTATTATGTGCATTATTATTTAGTTTTGTTAATTTGGAATATTAAGTATGTGGTCAATATATTGATATTTTGATTTGTATTAATTATTTACAATATTTGAAATGTATGTATGATTTTTTTTAGATTGTTTTATTTTATTATTTGTAACGTAATTTCATTTTGGAAAAAATAAATATTTCTATTAAAAAATTTGATTTTACTAAATGGATGGCGGTGGGGCAGGGAAATCCGAACCCAACCCGAACCCATTTGGGAAAGATTTGGGTTTTAGTTCTTCATCCCCATTTGGGTTTAGGGTGAAGAATGGGGATTATTTGGGGATTTGGGGAGGTAAAAAGCGTCCTTGACCGCCCCGTTTCCATGCATATATGTAGCCATCCATAACCATATCCCATAAATCTACATCATGGCCAAGAAAGAAGCTTTCTATTATTTCTTTCCAGTAATCAAATTTTTCTCCATAAAAAAAAGGAGGTTTGGAAAAATAATAATATTTATTATTGTTTGCATATGCCATTTTGTATTTCAAAATATGGATCTTTATCAAACACAATTAAGTGTTTGACACAAAGTAGTCAATACTAGAACCAGAGCTCTGACATAGATTGAAGATTCAAGAAATATAAGAAGGGGGTGAATTGGGTTTCTAGATTAAAAAAATTTCGCTAATCAAGAACACAAACAACAATGATCAACAAATATAAAAGAAACAAATATTGTTATCCTAGTTTGTTGTTAACTAAGCTACGTTCAGTCCACCTACCAGAGTGATTTTTCCTTCTCAATAAGGACTTAACCCATAAATCAAGGACTTAGTTACAAACTCAAAGACATCCTATCTAATACTTCTTGAGAATCCTGACTATAATCTAGCCTCTCAAGGTATTTAACTAAAGGTTAAGAATACAAGATTATATTTACAAAGTTGTTTCTAAAATAAGAAGATACACAAGTGATTTTAAGACTTTACACTTAATAATATATGAAATGAAATACTAAGTGTTTTTTTCTATTTTCTCTTTCTTTAAGTTGATTTTCTTTATTGAAATTATTTCATCGTAGAGTTTCTTTTTCTCTTCACGAAATCATTTTCTTCACAATTCCTTTGTGCTCTTTATATAGATGAAGAATAAAATTGTTGGTTAATAGAATTAGAAACTTCTTTAAATCCAACATAGCTATAATAGTAGGTAGTTTCAGTCGTAAATCGTGGGTAATGGATATAAATTTGTATAGTCATTTGTAGTATAATCTTTTTGATTTCACAGCTTATCTTGTACTATACACTTAGAATATTCATTAATTCGTTTTCTCTAAAACATTGGCTTGAAAATAGACTTCAGAGTCTAGTGAATATGAGACTTGAATGAATCATAATACATATGGGTTGATTACTTCAGAAGAATTGACATGTGAATCCAAAGTTGACATTAAGTTTAGAACTTCTCCATAATATACTCTGGTTCAAAATCTGGTTTGATTAGCTTTGTTTAGCGTCTGCCTTGTTCATACTTTGCTTTATTCTAGATCTGGTTTATTCAGAATCTTCTTTACTCAACTTTTGATGACTTGATCAGATTTCACTTTCTTTAGTGCCAAGCTTGTTCAGTTTTTGCTTTACTCAACTTCTAACTTGATAAGATTCTGCTTTACTCAACTTTTAGCCTATTTAGAGTCTGTTTGATTCAACATTTGGCTTGTCAGATTCTGAACACTCAACAAAGTGTCAGAGTACAAAATTGTTCTTTAAACTTTGTTATCATAAAAACTCAAAGATAGTAGATGTCGAACCAAACTTGTTTCAACATGTGGTTTTAACCATCATTCTTATATAAGTATGAATGCATGTCACATCCAAGTACAATTCATTATATACTTGCAAGTTCCTCTTATCTGACTTCATTGACTTGAATGTTATAATACTATCTTTGTAGAAACACTCCCTCTCTATCTATTAGAGTGTTCCACCACCGTGTTCGAATTTTTTTTAATGGACTGCACCAATCTATTGCCAATTTTCTATTCCACGTTGTGTGTATATGTGTTAAATTTCGTTTTTAACCCCTTAAAATATTTTCTTCAAAGAATGATTCCCCTAAAATTTTGCATCCATATTTTTTTTTCTGCAACTTAGCGACAGAATTAGCGACGATTTATAACTTAACGACTAATGACAATTTTAACGACACTTTTAGTATTAAGGATCAAAAATATAAATAAAATATTTAAAAAAATTATTTTAAGAAACTAAAAACAAAATTTTAAATATTTACGAAATATTCACTTCTTATCGAATATTTGTTAATATTATAAAATTAAACTAAATCTAAAATAGAGTTAATTCATATTTAGATCAAATACATGTTTCAAGTTTTCTTAATATATGAGAATGAAGGGAGTAAAATACATGACTATATATACCACCATTTAAAAAATGAGACCCACTTTAACTTTATACTTAAAAAAAGTAAGTATTGTTAACACTAGCCATGGATTTATAGAGAAAAGTGAGGTTATTTATAAATCTTTTCTTCCTGAAAATGAAATACATTTTCTGAACAAATGGCAATATAGTGAATCCCACAAAAAGACAATATCAGTGAAAAAGACATCACACGATTCATTCACTAAGGCGGTCCATTTTGTAATTTCAGAAACCAACACTGTCTTTAAAACCAAACCACCTTAAACCTCTTGTTCTCGTACTACTCAACCTAAAAACAAAAACTCAAGCTCAAAACAAAAAGAAATCATGCAACCCTCATATTGTGTGAAGGAAAACAAACCCTGTGTGGGTTGGGTTCAAAACTACTTCAGTGACTGTCTCTGCAATTTGAATGATGACATCTCATTCACTCTTGGTTTCATCAGTTTACTTTGTTGGGGTGCTGCTGAAGTTCCTCAGCTTATTACTAATTTTCGTGCTAAGTCTAGTCATGGTGTTTCTCTTGTTTTTCTCCTCACTTGGGTTGCTGGGTTAGTGCATTTATGCTAATTAATTATGTTAATTACAGTAATTATTTCTTTATTAATCACTTCTATTGTGTTATAAATTATTTGGTTGCAGAGATGTATTCAACTTGGTGGGTTGTATTCTAGAACCAGCTACGGTATGTGATTCTCATTTCTCAAACATAACATTGTAAATTTTTTTTTTTAAACAACGTTGTAAAGTGTTTGTGTGGCTGTGTCCGATGAGTCTCATGTTCTCTGTATTAAATTTAATTAAAAAATTAATTAGACTTTGGTCCCTAATTGTGATTTTGACTAGGAAAATTTTCTTTTTTTTAGTCTATTCATAACAGAATATGTGTTTTAAACTATTAAATATTGTCTTATTCCTAATTTTTCTTTTAGACCATTTTTGGTAAATCCCAATTTTTATAAGCTTATATTATAATTTAGACACGTCTCATAACGATTTTTTATCACGAGTTTATAGTTTATTTTATAAGATATGATAAAAAAAAATTTATTTTTATTTTTAAATTAATAAAAAAGTTGTGATTAATTGTATTATTCCGGATATTTTTTAGAAAAATAAATAAATATATATATATATATATATATATATATATATATATATATATATATATATATATATATATATATATATATAATTCAATGAAATTGCAATAGGTGGAAGAATGTAGAATTTGGTGTTTTCTAAGTGTATTACATGTCATTTTGTCTCTTTGTTGTCAATAGTTATCTACTCTTTCTCTATTATAATATTTCCTTTTTGCTTTATAAATGTGTAATAATTTTTTAATTATATAAACACTTGTGAATATTTAATTATATTTTACCGACTTCATCCACTCTTTAAGATTCTCTTTTTAACACATGCATGCACATAAGATTTTTGTCATTATTTACTTACTTTTATTTAATTATGTTTTTGTTGTTGTGTTTCTCTTTGTGCTTTTTGGATGGCTGGAACTGCAGTTGCCAACCCAATACTACACAGCTCTGGTAATTAAAATAGAACCATCAAAATATCAGTTAGAATAATTTTTTATGTGAGAATAATTAATAATTATTGAATTAAATTGTCTAATAAAATATTCAAACATTTTTATAATTTATTGTTGATTAGAATTAATTGCAACCTTAAATTTATACTAATGACATGTTATGTTACTGTGATTATTAACAGCTTTACACAATCACAACCATTGTATTAGTATTGCAAAGCTTGTATTATGACTACATCTATAAATGCTGCAACCGTAACCGTCGTCAAAAGATGAATGTCGAAGAGGTTCTTTTACAATTTAGCCCTTTTCTTTAAATTAAAATTGAGAAACAAATATAAAATGTTACTCACTCAAAAGTAAAATAATGTTACTCACTCAAAAATAAAATAATGTTACATTATTCTTATATTTTAGTTTTTATTATGTTGTAATAATAGGCTTATGAGGAAGAGAAAAAACCATTGAAACCAAAACAAGCAAATGAGTCAGGGATTCCAATAAGAAGTGGCAAATACAGATCAATTCCTAGTAGACCAGAGTATTACTATGGGTAAGGAAAAAAATATTTTTTAGATTCATCGAAAAATTAATATATCTGAATTTTACGTAGTTCAGATATATTAATTCTTCGATAAATCTAAAAGGTAATTTTTTCTTTATATTAAAGACGGAGTGTTTGATTAAAATTATGTTTGAAGTGAGGTTTGAATTGTTGAGTTAATTGAACAGTTCTGCAAGATCATTGGCCGGTAATATGACTCCGCCGTCTCAAACATACATCAGAGTTGCTAAAAGTGGACCATCAACAATGGGATTAAACGAAGATTCATCTTCCGATGACGAGTCACATTCACCTCCCACGACACAACCAAGACTAATCCCTCGTTCTGCGGTGAGTGTTACACAATGTAACCATTGCGAACCTAAACATTAATATGTCTTTAATAATGTTAATTTCGATTTTAAATATATACAAGTTACGGGACTAATTTGAAAATACTATTGTACATTGTTTCAGGGAAGCTATGGAACATTTCTGGGAACATCAATTAGCCTGCCCCAGCAGGGTAATGCTCTGAAAGTGGGGTACATAGCACTGACCGGAAGAAAACTACTCTCCCAAGTATGTTACAAATAATAGCGTTTAACATTTTTTATTTTCTTCAGTAAGAAAAACAGTTTTGATTTTCTAACACCAAAAACGGTTGATCTTTTAAGAAGAATCCAAAATCTTCTTAATAACAATGTTGTATCCCCTGACACAGGAACATGCACCACATCACAGTGCATTGGGTCAATGGTTGGGATGGCTCATGGCTGCTATCTATTGCGGCGGTCGAATACCTCAAATATGGTTAAATGTATGTGTAAATTTTCTATTCTCTTTTACTCTTTATTTTTTTGTATTATTCTAACTTATTAACGCTTTTGCTACGTGATTATTGGCCAGATTAAAAGAGGGAGTGTTGAGGTAATATTCAATTCTAATAATTTTTGTCCTCGTATTATTTATGTAAAAAAATAATCTTTTTTGTCTGTTATTTCTATATAATCTTGATTATATATCAAATTCACAGATCTACATATAATCTATATCTACTCTAATTTTTATGGACGATTTGTCTCTTATAGGGGTTAAATCCTTTCATGTTCATCTTTGCGCTAGTTGCGAATACGACTTATGTGGGAAGGTTATTATTCATACTCACTTTACTTTCTCAATTAGTATCAGAATCTGAATCGCGTTTAGCATTTGTGTGGGTAATGCTTATAGAATTTTAGCGAGAAATGTAACTCATATAATTTTGTCTGCAGTATTCTTGTAAGAAGTACAGAATGGGAAAGTATGAAAGCAAATTTGCCATGGTTATTGGATGCAGTAGTTTGTGTTGCATTGGACCTATTTGTATCCTTTATACTTGGCTTTTTATGCAGATTTTAATTTAGTGTTACTTTTTATATACTCTAAAGTTGAAAATACTTAACAATGAAATAGATAATATTGCAGTACGTCAATTACAGATACCATCGGAAGACAAGTGCAAATGATGATTATGGTAACTATGAAAACCATAAAGTGAGAAAAAGTATTGTTTCTTGATTTGTGGACATGTAACATTAATTTAGATTTCAATTAGAACAATGTTATAGTATAATTTTAGTTCACAATAACATTCAGCTCTTAGTGGTTGGGTCTTGCAATTATATGATGTGGTGTTGGAATATTTAATCAATGTTAATTACAAGTGTGCGGCACTTAGACATAATTGCTTTGATCTTTGTTTGGAACTGTGTTTAAACATAACTATGAAAACAAGTTGAAAGTGGTAATTGCATCACTTTTTTACTTAAGAAGATATATCCAAGAGTACCTGGAAAAAGCATCCACAAATGCAATATAGTATTTGTTAGAATGAAACTCAAAATAGACTTTGTTGCTTGGAGGCAAAGAAATGGACCCCTCATGGAGACTTAGAGATCTGCTTCTTAGAACTTTCTTTAAGTTCTTTCTTTCCTTCATTTTTTTTTTAAGTTTGGACCTTTAACTTTTTTCACTTCCTGCTTGGATTTTAGGTCCATGATCATATTATTGTTGATGTAAACAACTGAAGTGTAAATTTAGCGACAAACTTATATATTAATTATCAATGCAGTCTTGGTTATGAAAAATGTGGTGCGTGTTTGAGATCATGTTTGAATGAATTTTTTGATGTGATCAATTTAAATTAGGTAATGATGACAGAAATGTGTATATATATATTTTTTTTATAGCAAAATATCATTTTTGGGTCTCTCAGTTATAGGTCATGGTTCACTTTGACCCTTTAACTTTTTTTTCCGCGTCAAATTGGTCTCTTAAATTTTAAAATGATGCAAATCAATCTCTGTCGTTCACTCTGTTAGTCAAAGTCTGTTAAAAATCTACATGACATTTGACCAACTATTGTGACGGAGTTAACGTCGGAAAAACCGACGCTAAAACTATTTCTGAATTATAATTATTGATGTTTATCCTTCCACCCATAAATCTTCAAACCTTCAAACATATTATTCAGATTTCCCAAAATCCTTCTGAATGTCTAACATATAATAAAAAATCATCTAATTTAACTAAACTAAAAAATCATCAAATTTAACCTTCTAAATATCTAACAAATCATCCAAAAACCTTCACTTTATGAACTTTAAGTTCAAATTCACAAAAGATTGTTACTTCTATTATTAATTCTTACAAAAAGAATCAGAACAACGTCTTTTTACAAAAGAATCAAAATGTGAATCTGCATCGCTTTCTGAATCCTCTCTCTCTCTCTCTCTCTCTCTCTCGTTAAGCTTTTCAAATCTTCATCCTCAAATCCCAATCCATAAATCGCATTAGGGTTTGTTCAATCTTCATCCTCAAATCTCAATCCACAAATCGCGTTAGGGTTTTCAGTTTCTCACACTTCATTTTCTCGTTTCATCACAAATGCACCTATTTCTCTTCAATCAACAACTCACCAAACCCAACGATGCAACGCAGCTTCATAATTCCTCCATAATTTCGTGTTATAATGTTTTCCTCGTCGGAGAATACTTCAAAGCTCAACCTCATCGGTTTCTAACTTCAGGTTCGTGTAATTTTACTGTTGGGATGGAGGGAGCGTGAAGTAGTCGTTGTTCAGATAACGGCTTCACATTTTTTTAGATGGAACTAACAGAAACAAAAATCGAATTTTTGTTTGATTTTTATGTTGTTCATGAAAGTCAACAGTGGTGTTTAAGTTGGAGCTTGATGGTTTGTTGTTGGGCCAGAAGCTTGTTGACTTGTTGTTTTGATGTTTTCTGTTTGTTTATCCTAAATGACATTTTGAGTTTAGTTTATCCAAAATGATGTAGGTTTTGAAGAATTTTTTTTGGGGTTTTAAAAATTTGGGGAAGAAGATGAAGAACAATAATTAAAATCCATAAACAACTTTTAGCGTCGGTTTTTCCGACGCTAACTCCGTCACAAGAGTTGGTCAAACATGCCACGTATATATTTAACATATTTTGACTAATGGAGTGGACGACAGGGACTGATTTGCATCGTTTTAAAAATTAAGGGACCAATTCGGCACGAAAAAAAGTTAAAGGACCAAAGTGAACCATGACCTATAGTTGAGGGACCAAAAATGGTATTTTTCCATTTTTTTTTATTTAGGAAACAAATGGGAATGAACCTCAATAGAAACTAGTATGACAAACTTAGATGAAATGAACAAAAGTCTTAGTATTCAACAAAAATGTTTAGACTTATAAACTCTTCTTTTGTAGTAACTTCTGAAAACAAAACAGTTCAATAACAAAAGTTTTTCTCCTCAATTAGCCCCACCTCTAAAACCAAAATCTAACATAATTCATCTTTAAACTTGTTGGTTTCAAGAAGAAATGTGTATGACTTTGATCATAGATAATGATAGTAGTGAGATATAATGGTTAATTGAAAATAAGAGAAATGAATATAAAAACACTGGGTTTGAAAGTAGTATCATAAGAGCCCAAATTTCCAAATACAAGAATTTATTTCAAGAAAGGTCAAAGCAATGTTATGTGGCTCACAAGAGTCCACATATTTACTTCTACCGAAAATAATGCATGATATGGATTGATCAAGAAAAACAAACACAATCCAAATTATCTTTTAAATCTTAATTTTTGAACCTCGACCTATGCATGAAAATGAAGTCTTATGACCAGATGAAATGGTCATAAGAAATTATACAAATGAATGACTTTAAGATGGGGGAAAATTTAGGGTATGCCACATACCCATCAATGTAAGTCCACTATTTGAATCTTTGTTCATTTCATCTAAGTTCATCATGTGCAAATCAAATGGCCATACCCCAATGACTCTAAAGTCAAAAGAGGACCATTTTGACTTTCTATTTTAGTACATTTAGGTCATTAGTATTAGGGTTTTATCTCTATTAATATTTTCTTTTTACTTAGGATTATCACTTTATGTTTTATTATTATTTCTTAGATATTATTTCTTTCAATTAGTATAATATATATTTGTTAGCATTAGGGGTATTATTAGGATATTAGTATTATTAATATTATTATAGTATTATTTTGGCTAAATTATCTACTGGGTCCTTTAACTTATTTAATTGTAACACTTTGGTCCTTTATCTTTGTTTTGCTTCAAGTAGATCCCTTATGTTACATAATTGTTGCACTGTTACCCTTTTAATGAACTTCCGTTAAAAAAAACGTGATGTGGCACAAATGTTGTTTATGTGGCGTTTAACAGTGTTGAGGTGTTATTATTCAATTTATTATTTATTTAATTTATTACCAGCTGAGAATATTAAAAGGGTAAATATAAAATCCCCAAATTATAACTATAATGTTCATGTCCTTCATCTCCTTCATCTCTCCATCAATGGTATCTCTCACTAGCAATGGTGCAAATCGGTAACTTGAAAGAGAAAGTACATTCATTTCGAGATCATCTCCACTTGCAATCGAACCAACGTGTTCATGTGGTGCGAAAGAAGTGATAATGAAAGTTAAGAAGCAAGGAAGAAATGTGGAGAAGCTATTTTGGGGATGTAGATATTTTCAGGTACATGAGTTGTGAATACTTTAGGATTTTATCTTGTTTTTCTGTGTCTGAGTGTGTAGTATATTTAACTCCATAGTTGATTTTGTTGACAGAGTGAAGATGAAAATCTTGGGTGCAATTTTTTTGAGTGGTACGTAAACCATCAAAGTGATGAAGGAAAACCAGAGATACAAGACACATACAATTCAAAATGTTCCAAGTGTGGTGAAAAGGATGTACAAATCAACATGCTTAGAAAGGATGACAACTACAATAAGGAGATGTTGAAGAACTTGTTGAAGATTTTGAAGATATTAGTTTATGGCATAATATGTTTAGTTTTAATTTTAGTAGTCTTGATGTGTATGTTGGTTAAGAAATGGTAACGTTAGTTAGTATGTAGCTTAAGAAGTGGTGATTTTAGTAAGTTTGTTATTTGTTTTGCAACTTTGTTATTTGTGTTGCACTTGTGTATCTGTCTTGTTATTGCAATATAATGTTATTTGTTACTGCAATATAATGTGTAATCAATTTTGTATTTAATGTTATTTGTGTTACAACTAATACAACTTAAATGACCTATTTGTTACAATTTAAAAAGTCAAAGGACCTATTTATTACCACTAATACAACTTGTAGGATCTTTTCGTTACATATTAATCATTGTTATAACACAACCCATAATATTGCATAGCCACAACAAATTTATTACACAACACATAATAATGCAGGTTCATAACATATGTAAACATAATTATGTTCCAAAAGTAGGACACCAAAACATTGTTATAACATATCCTAAAATATTGTTATAAGATCCAAAAGATATCCAAAATACCTAGTTATAACAGATTTCCAAAATACATCTAGTTTCAAAATACATACTACACACTACTACAAAACGTGTTAACAACGACGCCATGGTCACCACGGATCATGCCTACACCGTTGTGAAATCTTTAAACTAAGACGTTATTCTATTATTTTTATTTACTATTTGCATATAACAAAACAACAGTTGTTTATTTCAACAGTTGTGATATGTTTTGTTTTTTAATTTTTAATTCTAAATTAAACTTTGTCGCTTCATTATGAAATTTAATTATAAAAGTAATATATCATGACAATTGTGGTATATTCACCGTTGTGATTTGTATTAAACTAAGATTCCCAACAACTACATCTTTTTCCATTTTAAACATATATTTTCGAAACCGTAGTATCAAATTGATGTGTAAATAGATTCGATTTTCCCAGCAACTACCTTTTTTTTTAATTTAATTTCCATTTTAAACATGTATTTTATTTTATTTTTTAGTATTTTTATGTTAATGAGAAAAATTTAATCAAATTAAGAAAATGAAAGACAAGAGTATATATAATAGATAAGTTCATTAATATTTAAAAAAAGGGAGTACATATACTTTTTAAGGATCATAACCCATCGCTATAAAGGCATCTTCATAGTTTAGGGGACTGTCCTAACTCCCTTCATCTAAGTTATAATAATATGTCCTCATTTCCTTCTTTTTTCTTTTTCTTTGCCTTCTTCGTCTTCTTCTTCCTCATCACCCTTAACGCATCCGACCTGGCGTTGGCAGCTTGTTGGACCTACTCATTTGGTTATTGATGTTGCTCATTTGTAGTGATCTCTATGATCTCTGTGATGTTTCTGTTGACATTCTGATCATTTGTAGAATTCATTGTTACCAGATATTATGAAGAAATATAAAACTGTATATTTATAGATGAGGATGAGGATGAAGATGAAAAATATGATACTTTAATGCTTGCAATGATGATAACATGTAATGTTTGATATTCCCGAAGGATAATTTTTAAATTACTACTTGGGATGAGTGTTTTCCTCTTCCGGAAAGATCAAAGGTTGTAGTATTACAACGGTTGCGTTTTACAATCGTAATTAAATAATTATATAAAATAGAAAAAATGTTGTAGCAAGGATTCGAACCTTGTACCAATTAAAGGGGTAACACTACGGTTAATATGGATAACCGTTGTGATATCATTATGATAAATATATACCTATCATGATGGTTAAATTCGTTAACCATTGTGAAATATTTACCATATAAGCAAATTAAGTTTCCTTTATTTACATGTAACGTCGTTTCCTTCACAATGAAACCCTAGCACCCATTTTTGGCAGTAAGGCTTTATCTTTTTTGGACACTGCAAAAAGGAATACAAGAAGTATGAAGCTTTTTATTTAGGCTTCTTCATCCCCGTATTCCTTCTTGCAGTGTCTAAAACTAAATGAACACGGTGAGTATCCTTGTATTCCTTCACAGCGAAACCCTAAAACCCATTTTTTCTCTACATTTTTTGCAACATATACTTCATATGGTTTTAGAATCTACGAAAATAAATATAAGAAGTCTGAAGAACCATTTGATTTAAGCTTCTTCCTCCTTTTATTTCTTCTTGTAAAGTCTAAAACTAGATGAACATGGTGATGATGTTATGGAAAATAAGGTATTCTTCTTCTTCAATTTTCTTGTTAGATAGTTCCCATTATCTTGTTTGCTTCATGTTGGTTGTGTTGATTGTGTTCATTTTTCTCATTTTTTTTCCAGATTCGTCTTCAATGGATAATTCTTTAACTATAGAACATATTGTTTGTTAGATATGCTAACAATGTATCTTGTTTTGTTAAAGTCCCACTTAAGGTTTTGTTTCAACTTTTTCTAGTTTTGTTTTGAATACTAACTAATTTTAATTTATTTGAAATAGCTGAAGTTATATAGTAAAGATGATACATGGTGATGATGATGGTGGTAGCAAGCCTATAGTATGAGTTTATCAGGTACATATATGTGTATATTGTTTGTTTCACTGTCCTTTTGATATTGTATTTGAAATTTAGTTTAATATATATTATGTATATTGTTTGTTTCATTATCCTTTTATTGAAAATGCAATTATTTAATTTGACATAGAACCCTATAATCAGAAAATTAAGATGTATTTGAAAACCAACCTAAATCAATCAATGTTTTCCGAATTGTTTCCATCTCATTTCAGCATATTTTATGTTCCTTTAACTCATAATATATGGTTGAATGGTCTGTTTGCTTGAATTAATCTATATCTATATTTCTACTTTACCTCATCCTCGTCACTTATCACGATAAGCCATCATAACAATCTCCATGATAAACGACGATGATGAGGTACTATAATGAAAGATATAGATGTATTGAAGAAAACAGATCATCGATACATTTTTATGTTAAAGAACATAAAATGTGCTGAATGAGTTTGATGTAATTCGGAAAACAGTGGTCTATTTATGTTGGTTTACAAGAACAATTTAACTTTTCAGATTATATAGTTCTTTACCAATTTAAATGGTTGTAGTTCTTTAATTAATGGATGGTTAAACAAGTAATATATATTTGTTTATAATAAATTAAAGGTACATTCCACGACGGGTGAAACTCATAACCGTTATAATATTCTATATATATCACAACGTTGATAAACATAACTGTTGTAATATAACGCGTACTTTCCAGAATACAACAACGGTCTCAGGACCGTGATTATAAGTAGCTTACTTACGACAACACTCTACATAACAACGCCATCGCTTGTGTCATTATATGCCATTCCCAACCGTTGTTAAATGGGTTTTTTCGTAGAAGTGACATATTTAGTTCCAAAATATAAACTACATATTTAGTTCCAACATTCTATATGGCCTTTCTCTTAATATGCTGCTTTGGTCTCTGAGTTGTTGGTTGTTGGATAGATGTTGGTCCATGTCTGGCCCTTCTCAAGGAAAGTAGCTGAGCAATTGTGATGAAGTGTCTTGTTTTAACTATCTATGAGGTTGTTGATCTCCTAGTTTGAATTCCTTGGGACTGTTGGGATTGGACTGTTGGAACTACAGTAGTTGGTGTTGGCCTAGTCTGAACTTTTTTTTGGCTGGGATTGGACTGTTGGAACTGCACTAGTTGGTGTTTGAGATGGAACATTGGCAGGTTGAGATGGAACATTTGTAGGTTGAGATGGAACATTGGCAAATTGAGATTGAACATTTGCAGGTTGAGATTGTCTTGGTGCAGATGGACATGATAATTTTTTGTGTCCAGAAGTACCACATCTTGAGAACTTATTTGGAAATCCCTTTCTAGAAACATTTCATGAATCCTTCCTCTTTTTACCAACATCCTTGTTTCTTCTTCTTTTTGGCCTCCCTGGAGCCCTTCTGGATAGGGGTTCTAGTATATCAGGATATGGTGTCAACTCCCACAGGTTTTCCCCATTTGTTAGATAGATCAGTGATTGGTAGCAAGCCTGATAATTTTCATTCCTGTAATGTGGAGGAATTTACTAACCTGGGTCTTCAGATCTACCTTGGATGCAACAAATTGCACGGTATCATGGAATTCCAATTAACATTCAATGCCTACATGAGCACTCAAACCTTTTAAGTTCAACCTTGTATTTCTCTCCAGTCACACTTGTATGCCTTACTTTATAAATTTTGTCACCTGCTAACCTATAAACAAATGAAAAATATTGGATTTTTTCAATATTTGAATTACAGAAATCATACAAATAAATCATTAATGAATTACCTTGCCATAAAGAATCTTGATATTTCTTGACTTCTTTCAAGCACCTTCTTAATCCTTGGAAGTATAGACTCAGAATATTCTTAAATTTTAGCTCTATTACTTTCCCATCTCTCCATGAGGTAGACTATGATCTCTTATAACATTGTTACAATTGGCTTTTGTCTTGCTCCAATTATGACACTGCTAAAAGTTTCAGACATGTTGTTCACCAACACATCACTTTTCTCCAATTATAACTCTGATCTCTTCTAACCTTATGAACAACGTAACTTGCAATAGCTCCTTTGAACTCACCCTTTTTTGAAAATAAGCTTCCCAATTCCCACTTAAAGTCATTAAACTTCTTAGGCATGACATCCTCACTTTCTAACTCTTTAGTCACATAGCCAGAATTAGACAACCCAATACATACCTTCTTACCTTTACTCCTTCCTCTTATTTCAAAATCAAGGACATCTTCATCACTTGGTGTTTCATCCATATAAACTTCACTTCCTCTATCCACCTTCTTTTTCATAGGTTTACCCTTATTTTGTTGGGAACTTCCTGATGTCTCAGTTGGAACTTGATTCTTCTTTGGTATTTCACCCTTCCTTTTTCTTTTTTAGGTGTGTCATCTGCAAGTAACTCATCAACAGGTTGGTCATTTTAGCCAGCAATGACACCTTCTTCTCCTAATAGCACTTCATCAAAACCATCGTTTAAAATCTCATCATCTGAGTCATCCAACATGTTTCCTAATGCACTATTATCACTATCATGTAGGGCCTCATGTTGGGATTCATTTACATCCTTATGGTGGGCTTCACTTACATCCTCATCTTAGGGCTCAAATACATCTTCATGTTGACCTTCATTAACAACTTCTTGTTGAGCCTCAGTAACATCATTAGTCGGGGGTTCAGGTAGGGAATCTACTATATCAGGTTAAGAAATAGGATGAACAATGTATATGTAAACCTTACTCTTAGTCTTTAACCAGTTCAGTGCTTCTATTGCACCATAGTCATTTTCAAGAGCCTTCAATGTTCCAGTAAAACCGTACCAGATTTCAAGAACACCTGGATACTTCATCTATTTTACAACACCCAAATCTCGAAGTAACTCCATCTATTGTCATCACACTTCCAGTTTGACATTTCTCCCCCTTCATATTTGTCACCATCAAAATATCTCCCATGATGCAAATCAACGTAAAATACATCCATATCTAACTTATTAACTTCAAACATACACAAAACTAAAATAAATCACAGCTAACCTAAGAAGCACCTAAGAAGAACACCAAACTAAAATCAATATAGACATTAAGGACGTACCTCAACTACTTCACCTTCAAGACCGTATCTTTCAATGGTGGCGTCTTCATCTTCGTCCTTCTGTTGCGTTGATTACTTCAGAAACTTCTTGTTCGTGTTCACTTAAAACTGATTAGGGTTAATGGAGAAATCTTTTAGTTGGATAACATGCAAATGTCTTTTAATATTCTCAACTGGTAATAAAATAAATAAATAAATAAATAAATAAATAAATAATTGAATAATAACACCTCAGCATTGTTAAACGCCACATTAGCAACGTTTGTACCACATCGCGTATTTTTTAATGGAAATTCATTAAAAGGGTAACGGTGCAACAATTATGTAACATAAAGGACCTACTTGAATCAAAACAAGTATAAAGGACCAAAGTGTTACAATTAAATAAGTTAAAGGACCCAGTATTTAAGTATTATTATTATCTAGTTTTTTATTAGCATTATTATCGCTTTAATCTTCCTATTGCTACTATTATCGTTTTATTATTTACCTATTTTTATTTATTTGATATGGTCAAAGTCAAAGAAGTCAAAAAGAGTCCAAAAACACCAAAAACGTGTGAATATTGCAATTGAATCGGATCAAAGAGTATCAAAACATAAATAAATCTGTCTCTTTTCATTGATTTTCTGTTACATTTCAACATGCCTAAAATAAATCAAACCCTAATCCAATACTTCCTAAAAAAGAATTTGAATTTAAAATCTAAACTTAAAATTCACACTATAAATAAAATCCTAAGTTTACATAACAAGACATTCACGATTCACAAATTATAATCCTAATTTTGTTTCCTTCACACTGAAAAACAAACAACAAACAAAACCACAAGTAATTCCCAACTTCTTAAGGCCACCTTTTTCCTTAAAACATCAATAGACCTTGCAACAAATGAAAAGAAAGAAGAGGAGTTATAAGGAGTTTGAGGCAGAAAGAGAAAAAAAAAGGAGTTAAAAGAAGAGAAATTGTACCATTACTAAAACCCAAAGAAATCCTCTTTGTAGGTTGGTCTTCCATTACTTTTATCCATTTGCATGTAATAAAAACTTTTGTATGATATACCTCGTTGTGTAAATTAGGGTTCCAGTTTATATGTTGTGTTCGTGTTTGATTTTTATTGGATATGTGTGATTAAGATTTGTTGCTTACTTGTTTATGGTTATGGTTCAATATGGGTTGGACAAAGGTTGGGTTTGATAGATTAGGGATTAAAATGTGTTGTGGTATTTTGATGTTTCGAGTTTGGATTAAGAACTAGAGGGTTTCCATCTATGGATTAATGTTTTTAGTTTCAAATTCTACATAGAATAATATGGATTCAGGAAATTTAGAGTTAGGGTTTGATTGGAGAATATAAATATTCATCTTCTCCAGGCTAAAGGTTTGCAGGCTAGGGCTCAACTGGGTTGAAGGTCTGGGTTTTAATTTGAAGGCTTAGGGTTAGGGTTTTTGAAGATTGTTAGGGTTTATCTGGGTAGGTTATGGTTTCTGACGGTTTATAAGTCGACTCTCAAAGTTGGTTTAAAGCTTGAATGTTTTGATGAATCTTCATCGCAAAGCTGGATTTGGGGGTGGTTTATAAGATGGTTTGTGGTGAGTGGTGGAGGAGCCGCCGATGAAAGTAATTTCCGGTCGATGGCATGGTTAGATAGAAATGAGAGTGTTTTATAGTTGAGAGTGAGACATTTAAGGGAAGAGATAAGTAGAGAGAGAAAGGAAATGGAAAATGGGGTTTGTTGAAGAAGAAATCAAATAAATACTTCTCAATGTGTCCACTAGATCATCATGTGTGACTCCTTCTAATCCTTAGGATGGTCATACTTTGACCAATCCTGCGTACACGCGCCCACCATGAACCCACCTTTGACTTTAAATATGGGTTTTCCATCTTGCATACCTTCCAATCCAGCACATCTTATTTGATCAGGTTGACTGCACAGTCAATTGAGCCAATGTCCAAAGGAGAGTCAACCTTTGAATCCCCTCACCTAGAATCTGACCAGCGCCTTGGGCCTTCAAGCCATTGGGCCTTGTCCAGTTTCTTTCCACACCCCTGACTTTTGCTAGCCTAATGACAAATGCACCCATTCCTAGTATTTTATTATTATTATTATTATTATTTTCTCATTTCTTTTTCTATTATTTTTTTATTTGTTTTTAAATTAGTCATTTAGTAAGTTAGACTAAATTTAGTTGTTGATTAAATAACTTAATTGATAATTAGCCTTAATTGTCCTTTTTCTGAAAACAAATTATTCATCTAATTCTAATTAGTTTTGTTATATAGTTAATTGAAAATGATAAATGACATTTCTTTTCCAACAAATTATAATTTTTTTTCTTCACATTTAAATGAAGTTGTAGAATTATTATTCCTCCCATTGTAAAATATTCAAACTGATACATACTTGTTAGGGTTTCCCGATTAAATTACAATAATCAAATCACTTTTTTTCTCTTCCTCTTTGTAAGTAATTTCTATCTCGTCGTAAATAATTCTCTTTTTCTTTTAAATATCTTAATGAACATCCTGACAAATAAAAATAAAATAAAACAAACAAATACATGCAAAAAAATAGTTAACCCTAAGACTAGAGAAGGTCCTCGTTGAGTACAACAAATATGAAGGGTGTTAATAGCCTAATACCTACCCATCATATAACTGACTCCAAAAACCATATTTGGTTGCAATGACCATCTTATCCTTCCTCATTCCCCTTGAGTTTTATCGTCACTGTCCCTTTCCATAGGAATAAATAAAAAACAATGGTGACTCTGTTAGTCATCCGCGAACGTGTGATATGTTTTGTGATGTTGTATTTTATTTAGATGCGACAATGTTTATGATAAATTTTATCGGGTATTTAGACATTTGATGTTTAAAGAATAGCGATAAAAGGCTTAACTATTTATTAATAAAAAATGTGACACGTCATTTATAATTATATAAGGAAGAAAAAAACAATTGAGTAACCTACTACCCAACCCAATACAAACCACAAATTTGTGGTTTTACCCCCAACCGACTCAATGATGTTATAGGTGGTTATTATATCTCATCCAAACCGGTGTACCTTGTATGAGTTAGTCATAGTTTTGGCTAAATACAATCCAAATCGACTCATGTACACCCCTCCTAACAATGTGTGTTCCCTCCAAATGGAAATTTTGATGTAGGCCCATAGGATTGTTAGGGTTTGGGATTCCTTAGTTGTGAGATTGATGATATTTCAAAATTTGATCATTATTATTGTTTTGATCATGTTCTTTTGTTTTTGCATGTGTGTGTTGAATAGGAACCATGGTTCTGATGACATATTTACAAGTTCTAATGTATTCCATGTTGGTTGGATCATAGGTAAAAATAACGTTAGGAATTAGCACCAAGACAACATGGAAAGCCAATTTGTTCACACAAAGAATCCAAGCAGAACTCAATGACTCAAATGAGTAATGTTGAAAATCAAGGATACACAAAATTCTAAAAAAGAAGGAATCTAGGGAGCAATGGAAAACCAAATAAATTGAACAAGAAAGAAAAACGCATACCAAGATCGTAAAAGGAACAAAACAAGATAAAAAAAAGCTGAAGATAAAGGGGATCATAGACACCTATAACTTGGGATCACACACAGAGGTGGAAACAAGAAGGAAGAGACAGACACTAATGCAAGGTTGGGAAACAGTGTTGACAAAAATTCAATTTAGATGATGTATACCTAGAATTATTGACATAGACACAAAGCTTTGAAAATTTTCCTAAGAATAGGAGAAACCAACAAATTCATATGTAAGTACTAAAAGTATAGTTTACCTCAACTTATATATTAAGAAATAAATCAAATCAAATATATAATAAAATAAACAAATAAATATGTTTTATATAATCACAACTAAATAAATAAATAAAAAATAAGAAAATTTAAATAATGATAAATGAGTATATATATATATATATATATATATATATATATATATATATATATATATATATATATATATATATATATATATATATATATATATATATATATATATATATATATATATATATATATATATATATATATATATATATATATATATATATATATATATATATAGGTGCATCAAATACAGAGGTGTGTATTCGAACACATGTGTATTCGAATACATGTCATCTTACTTATTCATCTTTAAAAAAATGAATTTTAAAAAATTTATTGAGGAAAAAAAACAATTATGGATAATCACATCTAAAGATATAAAATACTCTCTTATTATATTATCTTTGTGCTCTTTGATTAGACTTTTAATCATAATGTTGAAGCAATTTATAACAAAAAGAAAGGTTTAATTTGTATAAATTATGAGTAATTTAGATAGCTCATATATTTTGGAGGGATAGAAGTATGTTTATGAGTAATTTGGATACCTCATATATTTTTGGGGGGGCTATAAGTATAATTATGTAGTATAAATTTAAATTTTCCAATTGTAATTTAGATATTGGATCACTAATGAGATATTTTTGGAGGGGTACAAGTATAATTATGTAGTATAAATTTAAGTTTACACAGCAAGACAATCATGATTCACAAATTATAACCCCAAATTGTTTGTCCTTCACACTGAACAACAAACAAAAAACAAAACCATAAGGAATTCCTAACTTATTAAGGCCACAGTTTGCCTTCAAACATCCATAGACCTCGCAACAAAAGAAAAGAAAAAAGATGAGATAGAAGGAGTTCGAGGCAGAAAGAGAAAAAAAAAAGGAGTTAAAATAAGAGAAATTATACCTTTACTAAAAATCAGAGAAATCCTCCTCTTTGTAGGTTGGTCTTTCATTACTTTTTATACCTTTGCATGTAATACAATTTGTGTCTGGTGTATCTTGTGGTGTATATTAGGGTTTTAGTTAATATGTTATGACTACGTTTTGTTTTGATTGGATATGTGTGATTAAGATCTATTGCTTACTTGTTTATGGTTAGGGTTTGATATGGGTTGGATAGAGGTTGGTTTGATGGATTAGGAATTAAAATGTGTTGTGGTATTTTGATGTTTCGATTTTGGATTAAGGACTAGAGTGTTGCGATCTATGGATTAATGTTGTTAGTTTCGGATTCTAGGTAGGATAACATGGATTCTGGAAATTTTGGGTTAGGGTTCGATTGGAGAAGATGAATATCCATCTTCTCTAGTCTGAAGGTTTGCAAGCAAGAGATAAGTTCTGTTGAAGTCCTGGGTTTGATTTTGAAGGCTTGGGGTTTGGGTTGTTGAACATTGTTAGGGTTTATTTTGGTAGTGGTATGGTTTTTGAGGGTTTCTGAGTTTTTGGGTTGGTTCTCAAAGTTGGTTTAAAGTTTGAAGGTTCCGATGAATCTTTATTGGAAACTTGGGTTTGGGTGGTTTATAGGGTGGTTTGTGGTGAGTGGGGGAGGAGCCACTGACGAAAGTGAATTTTGGCCGGTGGCATGGTTAGAGAGAAAGTAGAGTGTGTCAAATTCGAGAGTGAGACATTTGAGAGAAGAGATAAGTGTAGAGAGAAAGAAAATGAAAGAATGAGGTTTATTGAAGAAGAAATCAAATAAATACTTCTCTGCGTGTCCACAAGATCATCACGCGTGACTCCTTCTGAACCTTAGGATGGTCATACTTTGACAATTCCTGCGTACACACGCACACCACGAACCACACCCTTGACTTTTGTTAGCCTAATGATAAGTGCACCCCCTCCTTGTATTCTTTTTTTTCTCATTTATTTTTTATATTTTTTTTTGTTTTTAAATTAGTCATTTAGTAAGTTAGATTAAATTTAGTTGTTGATAAGAGCGTTAGGAATTAGCAGCAAGAAAACACAGAAAGCCAATTGATTCATGCAAAGAACCCAAGAAGAACGCAAAGACTCAAATGAGAAACGTTGGAAGTCAATGATACACGGAAGTTCAAAATAGAAGGAATCTAGGGAGCAATGGAAGATCAAATAAATCGAACAAGAAAGAAAAACACATACAAAAACGCTACCAAGATCCTAAAGGGAACAAAACAGGATCAGAAAAAGCTGAAGATAAAGGGGATCATACACACCTATAGCTAGGGATCACACACGGAGGTGAAAACGAGAAGGAAGAGAGATACCTATGCAAGGTTGGAAGACAGTGTTGGCAGAAATTCAATTATGATGATGGATATATACCTAACATTGTTGACATAGACACAAAGCTATGAATAATTTCACTAAAAAGAGAATTTGAATCCGAAATCAGAGGTGATGTAGAAGGTACAAGTAGCAAGACTGAGAGATGTTAGTTGAGAGAGATTGAAACGATCAATATTTATCTTATTTGTATTTTTGGAGCATTCTTGTATGAAATTCCGCATAATTTGTTCCATTCAGCTTCTCGAAACACCTTATAGTCTTTATAAATGCAAATAAAGTCAAAAGTTGATGGGCCATTTTCAAAAGGTAAAGTTTCTGAAATTTAGTAAACCAAAAAGGTTTTAACTATTCAAAGAAATTTTATTTTTCAAAAGATATGCAAGGTTTAACTTAAAATGACTAAATTATCTTAACATTGATTATATTCCGTAAAAGATATGTAAGATTTAACTTAAAATGACTAAATTATCTTAACATTGATTATATTCCCTAAAAAAATGTGAGAAACCAACAAATTCATGTGCATATGTAGGAACTACAAATATAGTTTACCTCAACTTATATAATATAATGACAAATAAATCAAATCAAATATATAATAAAATAAACAAATAAATATGTTTTATATAATCACAACTAAATAAATATAAAAAAAATAAGAAAATTTAAATAATGGTAATATATAAAAAATAAGAAAATTTAAATAATGGTAAATGAGTAAAGAAAATATATGAAATATCAATTAAATAAATGTATAAAAAAAAGTTACATTAAATACAAAGGTATGCATTCAAACATACCACATCTCACTTATTCATTTTTAGAAAAATAAATTAAAAAAATATTGAGGCTAAAAAGAATTATGAGTAATCACATCTAAAAATTAAAAAAATAAAATAAAACTCTCGTAAGATATTATCCTTGTCGTCTTTGATTAGACTTTTAATCATAATATTCAGGCTATTTATAAGCAAAAAAAAAAGTTTTAATTTGTATAAATTATGAATAACTTAGATAGCTCATATATTTTGGAGGGATATATGTATATTTATGGGTAATTTGGATACCTCATATATTTTTGGAGGTGTACAAGTATAATTATTTGTATAAATTTAAATTTTCATGTTGTATTTTAGATATTGGATCACTAGAAATTGGCTCAATTAAATTTAATGGGCCGTTCATTTTACTCAATCAATAGTGTTGTCAGTAGTAAGGGCCTCAAGTTCAAAGCAAATAATTACGATAACTTCTCATCCTTTTTAGTCTATTTTCTGAAATTTTAAGCACCTTATAATTTTAGAATCCTAAATAACACATGATAAAAAGAATAAAGGAAAAAGAAAATGGTTAATGTGTTATAAGGAACTTTGGATTCTAACATTCAAACATTAGATTCAAGCATAAATGATAATTTAGTTTATACAAGAGACTTTAAAAAAATCAAAGAAAAAGAAATTCAAAGTGATACTTTATTTCAAATTTTGGAATTCCTTTATGTCTCTTGAGAAGAAAGAAAGGAAGTGATTAAGTTGGTTATAAGAAAATATTATTGTAAATTTTTTGATATTGATAAAATAAAATTTGCTACTTTTTTTTTCCTTTTCAATCTTTTAATCACTCAAAAAAATAAAATAATATAGGCTAACATTTTAACTGTGAATCTAACTAAAAAGTTTATGTTGAGTACAACGGATGTGAGTGATACTAATACATTCCTCATAGCCGAAACTAAGGGGTTAAAGTGCACAATAACATTACGTTAAGGAAAATCTAATATATTCAAACAAATTCCTTATCTAATCAACCCATGCGATCGTAAACTACAAACTCTAATAGGATTCAATCTCAACCTCTTTCAATAGAGCTACATCAAATGATAAACAATAAATTGAAGAAAAAAATAAGCTACAAATAAATTAAATTTTGTAAATAAAACGTTGATAAGAAAAAGTACGAGAGGCTAACCTTAGAAATTTTTTGGGTGAAATTTGATGCAATAGATGATAAATTGATTTGTTGGAGAAGAAGGCGGGAGAAAGAAGAAGACCAAAGAAAAATCGAAACCAATAATATACTTTTTATTCTTTAGTGGGTGAAGGATTTAGGGGAGATGGCGAGTGAGGTTACGATTATGACGTATGTTAATTTGTCACATTTTCACTATAAACATGTGGTGAAGGGTTTAGAGGAAGATGGTGAGTGTGTATTGTTGTGAACTTTATTTATATTTTCATGAGCGGTGATGTGTTTAGGGGTGAACCGAAGGTGTGTGTTACCATTCTTACCAGGGATTTAGGGTTGTTCAAGTAACTAACCGTCACCACCTTTAATAATTTATTTATTTTAAATAAAAAGAGTGTTTGGCCAAAATTGTTATGACAATCATCGTTACCGGAGAATTAGGGCGGTTATCAAGTAACCGTCAAAAATTTTGTGTCATAAAATAATAATTTTCTTATAGTGATATTTAATTACAAATACTTTATATACAATCCTACCTAAGAGTATCTCCAATGATGGATTTTTTTTAATTCTTTATAGAATCTATTAATCCACACCATCATGAAAAAAGTCGGTTAATTTTAACTTCAATAGTACAATTTTAAAGAATATAAATTGAATCCCACAATTTTATTTTGTATATTAACTTTTTTATTAAATTTTATTTTAACTTAAATATTAATTTAAATTATTTAAATGAACAATAATGTGAAATAAAATAAATAAATAAATTTAATTAAACTTAAATTTTTTAATAATAATTAAGAAAATGTGATTTAGACCATACTTTAATATGATATCAAAATCATAAAAAATGATATTAAAACCTATCGATCGAATTATGAATTTTCCTTCGTTTATATCTATATATCGAGTCTAAAAAGAGTGTTGACCGTGAGGAGAAAGTCTCATATTAATTAAACATAAAACAAAAATTATAGAAAATGACACATCTCATTTTATAAGTTGATTTTATAAAGATAAATTATATTAAGCTCTCTGACTTTTCATTCTATCTTATAAAAGCATTTAAGAAAAATATGAAATATAAAAATAATTATAAAAAAGATTATATTTGAAGATGTTTTAAGAGATGAGATAAAGTACACCAACAAGTCAAGAGCCGATCTTGAGCACGGGTAAGAGACCTACCCTACAATCTAGAGTCTCCAAAAAAAATAGGAGTGTCAAAATTAGTTTATATAAATAATAAACTTGAAATAAATATATAAATATTAATTATTAAATTTAATTTATAATGTATGTTAGTTGATATAGTGGTAAAAAAGTTTGCATTTGACCTAAAAGTCAAGGGTTCTATTTGCAAAAATACTTATATTTTTACCATGTAAATATGTTTTTTTTTAAAGTTATGTTTATTTTTATTGAGGTCCACTTTTAAAATTGGACCAATTGAACTAAAGTCTCCAAATTTCGGGACCGTCTAGCAAGCAACATTAAAACAATTTGAAAATTTTGCTCTGTATCCCTACATTTATTCCTATACCCTTACCTATTTTTAAAAATTCCAATTTTTATCCTTTTAATTTTTTATTTAATTATGTTTTTTATTTAAAAACCGGAAGTAGCACGTATGTGACTTCCGATGGTGAAGAAAATTGAAGAACCGAAAGTAACAAGGTTGTTAGTTCCGGTGTGTAATCAAAACCAGAATTCCGGTGAGTAATCAATCCCCTATTTCTCATGGTAAGAGAGACTCTATTTTGTGGAAATATTTATTATCTATTGGCATGTTTGGTCAGTTTTACACGAATTGGTTCTCTAATGCGATCATTTGCAAATTTGGGAATGAACAAAGTATTGGCTTCTAAAACTCTAAAATTTTAAGATTTAGATTTGTTGTTATTTCAATTTGTTGTCTTTTTGCTTCTATGACCAATTCTGAAGTCTCTATATTAGAAATGGAGTCTTGGGTGGATATGCAATGGTTCTGGAAATTTGGAGAGTTTGAAGAGAATATCGATCAAGAACAACAATTTGAGTTCTTAGTATTGGAGGATATTTTAAGGCAAGTTTAGAATAATGTTGATAAAAATGATATTTTTGCGTGGTGGAAAGGTAAGACAATTTTTTCTTCTAAGATGTCTTATGTAACAATTCCAGATCATGGAAGAGGGGATTTTGGTGTGGAAGAAGGGATCTTGGCAAGTCTGAATAGGATTTGGAAATCAAAGGTGTCGACTAATATCCAAGTTTTCTTTTGGAGATTTTTGCTGAACCAAATACTAACCAAAATGCAATTAGCAAAGCGATGGATCATCAAAGGTAGTCATAGTCTCGTTTGTCTGGTTTTGATTACACACCGGAACTAACAACCTTGTTACTTCCGGTTCTTCAATTTTCTTCACCACCAGAAGTCACTTACGTGTTACTTCCGGTTTTTAAATAAACAATAAAAAATAATTAAATTAAAAATTAAAAGTGTTAATTCTATGATTTCAGTATTGGAATTATGTTTGGTAAAACTAATTTGGCTGAAACATGTTGAATAAGAAGTTTCATATGTTAAATTAACATGTTCTAGAATCTGGAAGAACATGTCGAACAAGATGTCTTGACATCCTGTTCTGTTGGAAATTTGGATTGATTTATGATTTAAATTATGCAGAATATTTCATAGAATATTATGCTATCACAGGTGGATCTGTTTTAAAGGACTAAGAGATTCAAGTGATTTTCAAGGAAAACCCTTAGGTTCTAATTGTGAAGATACTCTGGAGCTAATGATAGAAGTCCTAACTTTGAGGACAATATCTTGGAGGTTTTGTTGTTCAGGAACATGTCGAACAAGATGTATTATCCTGAATGATTCAACATCTTTTCTGGTACAAATCTACAACTTGGGTTTATTTGGTTAGTTTCAGTTACTGAATATTTTGGGAATATTAGGTATTCCTATGTGGCTTCAAAGTTTGAGGAATACTATTTTATGAAGAAACATGTTGAGCAAATCTGAAATAACATGTTGAATGAAGATGTCTTATGACATGTCGTTCGACATCGTGCCTGTGCTGAGCTGGACAATTGGGATGATTGAAGATTTAAAAGATACATAATATCCTGAAAATATTATGTAATTAAATATGGAGATATTATAGGAAGATTTGATTGAATACCTATTTTGTAGCAGAAGCTGCTGCAGATTTGTAATAGCAAATAAGTTGTGATTAGAAGTCCAAATCCTAGATATATTATAAATATAAGCATTGTAACCTAGAATTATAGATAAGCCGTGAATAGAAAATATGTAAACATTGGGGCCTAGTTTGTGAACCACTCTCTATGAGAGTTAGTATGTGTGAACCACTCGGATTGTGAGATGGTCACTGTTCTCCTCGAAGCTTTTAAGCAAGAGTGAGTATCGTTCTTGGAGGAAGCTGTGAAACAACTGTAAGTATTGTTCTTAGTCATGTGTGTCATGTCTAGGTATTGTCATGGAATTATTATGTCTTCTAGTTTGATCTTGTTAATTGTAATTATCATTGTGTGATTAAGGGGGGATGAGAGGTGTCTCTTATCTAAGAGTTATTAGATAGAAGTTTCACTAGGTAGTGATTAAGTGAGGAGTATAAATTGAGTGGTTTAACTCTGAATTGATACTACTGATAGTGAATTTCCTTCCTGACTTGGTAGCCTTCAGATGTAGATGTGAGTCACCGAATTGGGTTAACAATCTTTGTGAGTTGTTTTTGTTTTTCAGTACTATTATTGTTTATACATTTCCATGTTATCTGTAACAGACCAGATGTCTCGACATGTTATAGGAAATTTGAGTCTACTATACTAGAATTTAAAAAAAAATAAAATTAGAATTTTAAAAATATATAAATGTATACATATAATATAGAGATAAAGTAAAATTTGCAAACAACTTATATAATTCCTGTAAAATTCTTAAAGAAATGAACTATCTAGTTCATTAAATGAGATGTTCTCATTTTGCATGTTTAAAATTTGTTACCTAGAAATTGTCGTTTCATTAAGTTCTAACCGAAATTTTAGGAATTTGTTTATCCCCATGATCACATCACATTACTTTTAATTTTTTGTCATCTATTGCCCATTATGTTAAGCATTATACATACTCCCATACTCAACCTCCTCCATGTGCTTCTTGCTCTATTTTTCTTCATATCTTTTAATAGCCATATGCATATTTTTCGTCTAAGCAAATTTATAAATCATCATACACTTAAAAGAATATTGACAATCGTGAACTTTCAATGGACAACATCATGTGTTGGTACTAGGAAGTTTCCAAGTGTCGGTACAAAGTGTATTATTATCAAAATTATTCAAAGTAGATTCACCACCATTATAATATTTATATAATTTAAGAAAGCATGCTTAGTAATCAGTGTATGATTACGTTCTATAACACTATTTTGTATGTATATTGCGTAGAAAAATTGATACATAAGTTGACTAAAATTAAGAAAACCTAGTTGATGTTAACAATAATAACAACATGGCGATTTTGATGGCTCAACCTTCAAGTTTTGAACATATCTACATTATCCACACTTCTATTATACTACTATTTGGAGTACTATTTTACTTTGTCATTTTGCTGAACTAACATGCTAGTAGTATCTCGTAATCATGTGGAAATTAGAAAGTCGTGTAGGATCTAGCAAAAGAAATTACCTAAGACTAATATTGTTCCATTTTTTAAGCAAATACGAGTATAAAAGGTATTCAAATCTTGATAAAAAAACGAGATAAAATTCGATAAAAAATTGAAACAAATTACCGATTAATCTTGTTCCATGAAATTTTGTGGAAATTATGGACTCGTTCTTCGATAAATAGTTACACCTATATAAAAATATAGTCGAACTTAGGTTTGATCTAATTCATTTGATAATATAAATGAATATATGGATTTCTAAGAGATTCACATTAACAAAATATAATCGGATTTGATATAATTCAACCTTATAAAGTCGTTTGTAAGAAGAAGAATGTCACTCAATATAAATTATTTTCATATTTTATGTCTAATCAATATAGGATTACAGATTTTTTCAATACATACTCTCGCGTTTATTATTATTGGATTTGATGTGTGAATGTAAACGAGGAACGATCTTTAGTTTGGTTGATGGGATCTGATATCAAATTAAAATTAGAGTTTAACATAATGTATTGATAATGCGATTTTACATTACATATCTGCCTTGATTTACATTAAATTATCCCGTTAATTTCGTTATTTATGTATTATTCTTGCAAGTGTTCAAGCTCATTTTCAGGTATTTTTCCACCAAGCAACATGTAAGAGAAAAGAAGATAAAATAGCAAAGAAGGAGAAGAAAAAAAGACACATAACAGAAAAAGAAGAGATCATGCACATAAGCAGTGTGGCGACTGTCAAACTACCTATGGCGACCGTCACACTTTCAAAATGAGTGACCCTCGTCACATTGCTTGTGGCGATCATCATGCCTTGTTCAGTAAAGAATTAAATATGCGGACCAACTCAACGATAAGTTCCCAGAGTCAGTCAAGTCCTCTGTGAATCTCTCAACTCAAGTCTTTCGTGAATCTCTCAACTCAACGAAAAACTCACCCCTTGTGAAACACCACTTCCGAAGAACTCGCACCAGAAACCTTCTGCTAAGCACTATAAAAGGGATGCGGTTATGAGAATTTGAGGGGAGACCCTTTTGAGCGGAGAACCTACTTTTTGCTAGAGATTTATTTTCAGAGCGTATTGAATTCTTGCAATTTTCTTTTTACCCTTTATTTTCCCATCACCCAAATAGCAATAGTTTCCAACATCGGGGAGCTATTGCACTTTAGTTAGATTTTAATTTTGTCTCCATTCTCATTGTTTGAGTAAGCAAATCCTATCGACCTGTGGAGGATTGTTAAACTTCAAGGTTCAATTGTTTTTCCATGTTTCTTATTTAATTAATAGAATTATCTTTAATTTCAATTATCATGCTTAAATTATGGTTTTATTGCTTTTGTTTATGTATGTCTGTACTAGTTAAAATGTCTGGCTAAACTGTTTATATCGGTATGTAATTTAGTTAATCGGAAATTAAAGGGATTTGATAAGTCTCGACTAAACTATACACAATTTATTTTTCTGGTTTCAATTTCTTAAATTAAATGTACTTTTATTACGAGAGTAAAAAGGTAACGAAGGTTACGATTAATACAACGAGAGTTTGAGATTTTAACCGGATAGCTGGAATTGGACATTGATTTTAAACACAGCGAGAGCGCTTTAAAATTAATTAGGACTTGTTAGTTTTCAAAAAGTACTTTTAAACTCAAATGGTTTAGCGAGAGCAAACATTCTGACCGGATAGCTAGAAGTAGGTTCTCCGCTCAAAAGGGTGAGAACCTACTTTTTGCTACAGAGGCAATATACACGAGAGTGTGAGGTGAAGATTTTTAAGTTAATATTTTTTGCTGAAGAATATTTTGACTTATTTATATGCCAATAGTTTGTTGAATCCTCGATGGCAGACTAGTTACGTACCGATATTCTGTTATATTCTATTTAAATCTAAATTATAGTCCAAGTTTAGTTTCTCGTTTGCACCTTAACCTATAAAATCATTCGCCTTAGCTAAACATAGTGACAATATGATAGCATTAGTTTGATTATCAGTCCTTGTGGTTTTGATATATTTTAAAACTACACGATTTAGACTGTGTGTTTACAGTTAGTACCCCGATAGACTCATAAAGTCGCGATCAAGTATCCTTATTAAACTTACTTGTAAAGCGAGAGGTGTCGGTTTATATAAATTATTTTTAAGATCTATCTATAACCAATGTGGTACTTGAGATTTTCTCAATACACCCTCTCACGCCAACACTATTAGAATTAATGTGTGGATATAAATGGTAGGTGAATCATGATACGATTGATAAACTCTAATATGATAATATTACAATTAGATTTAGTTCTAACCCAATATCTTGTAAGGTAGTTGTGTCACTCTATATAAACATTTCTCAATCTCTTTATAAAGTCTTGAGTGTCATTAATCTATATAACAACATTAATAGGAAAACGCATTTCATCACGGTTGAGAGTCAAAATCCACCACGGATGGTGGCCCGTGGTAAAAAAAAGATTTTGGTAGTATGTGATCTTTCTACTGCCACATAATAACAGTCGTGGTAAACACAAAAGCGTTTAACCTACCCTTACGATTGTATAAAACAAGCATAGTTCATGGGTTCAATACCAAGCGCATGGATTTTTTTTCAAATTTTAAAACATTTCACCATGGTCCTTGATTCTAATAGTGGTGAAAGACTTAGTGCACAATATTTCATCGCAGTCCTGGATTCTAACTGTGGTGATATGCTTACTTAAGTTTATTATAACTTATGTGGAAGATTTATTTCACCAACTACTCACTAAACATATAAACTTTCAACCTGATTTAAAAATCAATAATGTGACAAATTAATTTATATTAGAAGAATAAGTTATAGTAATAAATTTTGTACGAGTTTCATATAACCCATTATCTGCATTTTACTCTTTAATGATTATAACTTATTTCAATGATTCTGATTCTTTTACTAATACTTTCTTTTCCTTTAGTTCATTTTGAAAATAATATTTACTTTGTTGACAAAATTATAGGTGAGTAAAGTGATAGTTAAAAAACTAGAATCTCTTTTAGACAGGGCTCCTTCGGAGACTTTATTTCCATATAAACCTCATAGTGGTTAAAACCTTGTCAAGAAACCAATGCCTCCCGCTATCTTGACTGAGGAAAAAATACAAGCTTCATGTCCAAGGATTGAACATGTTGATAGCTTTGTCAAAAGATACCAATAGGGGTCTCATCATTAACTTAGTGATGCTGAAATTACTTGTCATCTGGAGTATTAGGGGTAGTTTGATTTTGTATCCTAGGTCAGTATGACGACCATTATAAAGCTAGTGTACTGGCTCGCAAAGGGTTTCAACAAATTAAGTCGGATAATTTCAATAGATACCATTGGGTGACCACTAAATTTGTTGGGACTCCTTCCATCTTGGTTAGGACTCCCATCACAAAGGTTAGCGCTACGGTGTTTTGATAAAAGGTTCCTAGAGTTACCGACCGGAATCAGATTTGCTTCATGCAACGGGCACACCATTTTATGACGAGATTCACAAAACAGATCTACTCTCGGAGGAATCTTCGTGTTATCCATTCAAGATGTGCACATCAAGGGCTAACACCATGCAACTTCCAAAATCAAACTAGTTCTAATGGGTTCCTAAAGTCATGAATCTTAGTTGGATCTGCATCATGCAATAAGCGAACTATTTTATGACAAGATTTGCAAAAATGTCTACTCTAGGAGGAATGTTCATGTTAGCCATTCAATGTGTGAACCACAGGGACTAACATTATACACAACTTCCGTTCTAACTTATGTCTTTTCTATTTATTTTTTTCAAATCTTAGGTATACAACTTTACTCAAAGTGAAATCTCAATCCTACTAATAAACAGATTAATAATCGTGCAAGATAAAAAAAAACAATAGAAAACAAAAATAAACAAAGATAACATTATCACAAAACTAACTAAATTAGGCGCGACTCTCTAGTTGGAGTAGTAAACCCCAACAGAGTTGTCAGCTGTCGCGACGCGAAAAATACCACGAGAGTTCACGCATTCGAAATAATAACAGAGTTGCCAACAAAGTTTATTTATTACAAAATAAAAGGAAAAATATCGATAAAACCCTCAAAATAAAAAGAAAATGGTCGTCACAACGAAATTCAGGTTTGGGAGTCGGTTATGCGAGGGGAAGGTATTGTGACCCCTCTCATTCATTGTACTCAACGGGAACAATTTAGTTAGCTTTGTGAATATGAGTGTTAGCTTCTGTTTGTTTTCTTCTAGTTATTAAAATTTTGAAAAGAGAAAATAACTAAAAATAAGTTTTTTATTAGGGTGTGTGATGAGACATTGAATCTCGCTCCTACGTATCCCCAACTACGATAGAGAACTCAAGGCTACGTAAGTCTCGATAGCAAATATTTATTGGTTGGTCGATTTTAGCGAAAGGTACTTTGTCACATTTTAATAGAAAACATTTATTTCTACATAAAACACGGGGAAGTGAACATTTGCATTGCGTTAGAATGGACAACGTAATCTGGATTCTCACGGATTTATGTTCTCATCGCATTCGAGCGGAAAACGTTCTTACTTCTTGCATATGGTAGGAACAAAGCATTGTTTGTATCGTCTCAGAATGGATAAAGCATCGTTCGTTTATGAAAAGGTTTTGACATCGCGCTAAGGCGAAAAGATATTTGATTGGTTGGATTTGTTTTTGGGTGGATGACAAGTATTCGGTAAAACCAAGGCGTGTGCCCCAGGGTCGATTATTCGAGGTTTCAAAGGAGTGTGTATTATAATGTCCTTTTTCATCTAATTGTTAAGAAATTTATTTTGACAGAAGACAAATGCTCGGTAAGGCCAAGGCGTGTGCCTCGAATTCGTTTATTCAAGGTTTAAAAGTAGTGTGCACTCCAATGTCCTTTTTCATCTGAATTTTGATTATATATTTTATGGCGGAAGACAAATGCTCAGTAAGACCAAGGCGTGTGCCCCAAGGCCGATTATTCAAGGTTTCAAAGGAGTGTGCACCCCAATGTCCTTTACTTCCAATTAGTAAGAAATAGATTTTGACGGAAGACGAATGTTTGGTAAGACCAAGGTGTGTGCCCTGAGTCCGATTATTCAAGGTGTCAAAGGAGTGTGCACCCCAATGTCCTTTTTCATCTAAAATTTGATTATGTGTTTTATGGCGGAAGTAAGACTAAGGCATGTGCTTTGGGTTGATTATTCAGGGTTTCAAAGGAGTGTGCACCCCAATGTTCTTTTTCTTCCATTTTTATTAAGAAAAAGTTTTTTACGAATTGAAAAATAGGCTTAATGAAATGTCACGCAAAATATCGAAAAGTAGCACAAAAATATTGAAAAATAAATAGTGCACATAATGAGTTAACGTACACAAAGATAAAAACGTGAAGACATGAATTAAGTTAATGTACGAATTATAATGCGAGGATGTGAATTGTAACATAAGGGCGGGAATTACAACGTGAAATTCTGTGATCAGGTATGAGATGTCGAATGAGATGTTCCAACACTTGAAAACTTAACCAAAATACTTAAAGTGCAGGAAAATTAAACAACACAGTAATTTGTTAACCCAGTTCAGTGTATAACCACATGTCGCTCCCGCTAAATGAAGCTGGGTCAAATAGGGTACAGACGCGAACGGTCGGCGAGAGGGACAATGAGAACACACAGCCGTGAACTCACTGGAGATGAATAGAGTCGCCAGCTAGGCATTTTTATCCCGGAGGAAAGGTAATGCTGCATAGACCTAGAAAGAGATGGACAAGACGGGTTGCGAACCAGAGAGACTGAGAAAGGGGGTTGGTTACAACCTGGGAAGGTATTAGCACCCAGATTGTCCGCCGTACTCGACGGGATCCACGCTTGAAAGATTTGTGTTTTAAAGGGGTAGTGTCAGTGCAATTTGTGTATAAAATAGCTGGAAAAAGATGTACAGGTGTCAGTGTAAAAGAAGTGAAGTGTATAAATGATGTGTCAGTGTAAGAAAAAGGAATAAGATGCTCAAGATCATGAGGCTAAAGAATGAAGCTGGAAAGAGGGGGAATATACAGAGACTTTTGTTCGATAACTGTTAAGTTATGCCTACGTATCCTCTCGTGCAATGAGGAAGTCAGAACACCGTAGTTCGACCCAAAGAGACTGAAAGATGAATTGACTGATGAACTGCTTACTTGTCTATGCTCAAGTGTATGATCTATCTGGCACAGATGCAAACTGTCTTGCATTAGACGGAAGAAGCAAGTTCTCGTTTGTGAGTGAAGGTGACGAGAAAAGAATCCCGAAGGAGACGATTATTGTTTGTTTTTGAGTTTTCAGTCTTTTATTGCTTTTGAAAGTTTGTCATAAGTTAATGAGCTTAAGTCTAAACCAATGGATTTAGTAAACTCATCACATCTTCCCTCTGATTAGGGGTAATGAGAGTACCTTAAGTGTGAAGTCAGATTCTCACACTTAGTCACCTTTGGTGTAGGATTAAGATCATTAACCTACTTGTGATTATTTAGATGTTTTTGTGGTTTTTGTTTAGTGTTGAGTAATGAGGTTAAGCCATAATCAAGGATTAAACAGACTCATTACACCATCCTAATAGAAGGATAATAGATGAGAATGTTTAAGCTGAGGAAAACTCCTCAACTTAATCCATGATTAGGGATTAAACTCATGACAAAACAAGCCTTTAGTTAAGTGGATTTTATTTAATGATATGATGATGAAGTGAATTTTATGGTTTGTAAGACAACTTGAGGGGGACTTGTCCATTAACACTAGGGTTAGTCCTTCTTAACCAATTAAGGAAGAATTAGAACCCTAATGCAAGGCCCAAGTTACAAGTGTGATGTCTTGATGATTATTAAGTGGATTGATTAAGAGATTTAAACACATTAAGGGTTTAACACTTAGGATTAAAGTTATACACTCCATCCTAAGAGAAGGATGCAGGCATAAGCTTAATCACAAAGCCTTAAAGCCTTTAGGGTTTAGTCCCTGATTATGAGGTGAGAAGAGAAGACTCAAGAGAGACACAAAGGTAAAACTAAGGGGGGACTAATCAAAACCCTAATCATTGTCATGCTTGGTTGTTCCTAAGGTTTGTGAGGTTTTCAAGAGAAGTCTTCAATGGAACCACCAGGAAGATTATGAAAGGATCAAGAGAAGCAAAGTGACTTGCTTCATTCAAGAAGTCAAGTCACTTGAAGAAAGAAAGTGGGGAGAAGAAGAATGAGCAAGCTCAAACTCAAACACAAACAAAAATGCAGCAATGGATGCAAGAGAGATGAAAATAAAAGTTATGAGAAGTGAAGGCAAATTCACTTCTCAAAGTTACTTACCACCTGAAAGGTTAGAAAAGAAATGCAATGCAATGCAAAATGGGATGAGATGACATGATGAAAAACAAAACCAGAAGCATTTACATGATTCTAATGATGTTATGAGATGCTACAAACATGAGGCAGCACATGGAAATGATCATACAAGTTCATGAATGCAAATGAAGCAAGTTAGGAACCATGAACATACATGAAAAGTTATGAAGTGCACATGGCATACAACATGGCAAATACATGATGCAATGATCAAACATGTTTTCAATATGTCTTATGATGTCAAATGAATCAAATGGATGCATAAAATGCAATGGCAAGTCATATTATGCAAGCAAATGCAAGATGTATGCAAAAGGAAGCCCAAATTAGGGTTTATGAACCAAACATCAAACACAAACCAAAATCAGAAGCAAACCCTAAGATAAAAAATGGAAAATTCCACACAAAGGACCCCTAATCCCATACTAAACCAATGCCCAAAGGAGAAGTCTCAACTCTCAACCAATCTCAAGTTATGATTTTTACAAGTTTTTAGGGTTTTTAGGGTTCCTAAACAAAAGAAATGTCAAACAAAATTGAAAATGAGGAATCAAACCATGGCCATTTAATCTCAAAAACTACATGCTAAACACAATGCAATGCAAGAAGAATCAATGTCCAACTCTTCATGGATAGGCAGAAATGATTTTTTGAACTATGGATCAAATTAATGCACAAAAATAATTTTAATTCAATGAAAAATTCTCAAAATGCATCAAGATCAAAAAAGAAATTTGGTTTGAAGGTTGGACAATGTTTCTAAATGTCTTAGAACATTTCATGAATTTTTTTGGTGATTTTTAGATACTTAAAAGTATTTTTAATAAATTAATTCTCATTAATCAATTAAAAATAATCTTTTAAATATTTAAAAATACTTTTTAAATGCTAAAAATAAAATAAAAAATATTTTTGTGTCATAAAAATTAATGAAATTCAGGTTAAAAAATTTCATAATTTTTAGACAAGTTTTACTATTTTTAATAAATTATGCAAATAAAATGAAAAAGAAATGAAAATAAATAAATAAATGGAGAAGTAATCAGAAGGAGAGGCTAGGATTGCTTCTGGGTTCAAAAGTGTTGACCAGCGCGCATCTGGACGGCTGGGGTTGCATCTGAGTTAATTAACCTAATTATGATTTAATTAATCTAAACAAATGGATTAGGGCTAAGCAAAATGATCTGGGCCCTTCATGCGCGCGGGAGGTCAATGGAGTCAACCAATCCAACGCCCCACATTCAAATGGCACTAATGACCTGAGATTAGGGCAAAGCAAATTCAGGTGACCGGAGGGGAGCTCCGGTCATCTTCCCCGGCGACCCCAAAACCCTAGAATACGATTCAGGCCACCCCAAGCTAAATTAAACGCCCAGAAACAATCCTCACACTTCTAGCAACTCAAATCACCCATCAATCATCATTTATCCAGCAAGAACAGGTTGAATCGAAACAAAACGAAAATGGGGCCAAACTTTCAGACACTCATGAAATGCTCATTTTTTCACCATTTTCGATTCTAAACATATCACAATGATCCTTAAAGCATGTACTTTCAGTTTATAACAAAAAATCAAAGCTTTAAGAGTATGTGTTCTTGGCCATACCTGAGATGGAGACTCCTGTTTCTAGACTTTCAAAGCTGTTCTTTGGTGCAAACTTGCTCCACTGATCCTCCTGATGCTAATGGCAGGCTTGGAATGAGCTTAAGCAAGCTATTTTGAGAGGTTCCAATCTGATATAGCAGAAAATGAGCTCTGTGTATAGGCTGTTTTAGGTCAATGTGAAGGGTGGTTTTGACTCCTTGTGATGTGCTTGACTTGTTGGTGAAGAAAGATGGTGTGTTTGATGGCTGGATAAAGGGATTCGAAGAAAAATGCAGGCTGAGGTGAAAAATGGTAATGAGGTGTTCTTATCTGATTCAAGCTTGTTTCTTGCTGGTTTCTACTCAATGAGGCACTGTGGGTTGATGTATGAAAATGGTTTGAGTGTTTTAGGTTTGTGGAGGCAGATTCGAAGAGAAATGCAAATGGGGTGAGTTTTTGGAATGTGATGCTATGGTCTGTTTTTGCTTGGCTTCTTGATATGTTTTGCTAGCAGATGGAAAGTATAAACAATTGCAAGTGGCCAGAGGATGTGACATGGCCTGCTGTGATTGGGATGTTTGCTTTTGCCAAAAGTCAACTTTTTGTGTAAGGAAAGCATGGCTTGGTTCTAGGCTAGTACAAAGCATGGGGCTGTGCAGCAAGGGTGAGGGGAAGGGCTAGCAAAGTGCAGTAACCAATGTAGCAAGTGGTGGAAAGAATGATCATGAGTTTTTGCAAGTTGTCTTATTTTGGTTCTTCATGAAAATGCCTTTTTACACAAACCATAAACATGTGAAACCTTGGTCCAATTCTGATTTTTAGGTCACATAGAATGTTTGTGTAATGGTTTGATGTCAATTAGAGGTCACAAGAATGCTTGGTACATGAAATTGCAAGTTTCTCATTTTAGTGCATAACTTGAAAATCAATGATTTTTGCCAACTTTGTCACACCATAACTTTTGATCCAAGAAGAATCTGATCATGTTCTTGTACTTTTTGAAAAGGGAAAGATGTATTCTACAACTTTCATGACCAAAGTTTTTCCATTTGAAGCATTTTTGGATCAAGAATCAAGGCTTGAAAAATGGCATAAAATGACATATTCTTGAAAAGTCAACTATGCCTAAAAAGTCAACATTTGCAAAAACTTCAAATTCTTGATTTTTGTGAACTTCAACCTTCTTCCATGATCAAATAAAGACCATATACACTCAAAATGATGAAGATCAACCATTGGTTGGGTCATTGGGGGCCTCAGATGCCCTGATTTTGCACTGACTTGTCTAGAAAGTCAACCCTTGATCAGATGACTTCCCCATGGAATTTCTTCATGAAAATTGATATGCATACTCCCTATACCATATAGAGACCAATAGAAACAAGAATGACCAAAAAATTTGAAGTTATGGCCTCTGAAACCAAAACCCTAATTTTAGGTCAACTGTGCAGTCAAACTGGGCTCTGCATCCATACCAATCCCAGTTCTTGTGATTCTTTGGCATTTTTGACTTTGAGAGGATAGAATATGATACAAGAACACATATGGACCCCTTTTAAGTGATTAGTGGCCTTTGGAGTGGCTCAAGAGGCTCTTGGATTGCTCAGATCACAAACCCTAGGTGCAGATGACTTAGAAACTATGCAGTGACTCAAAATTGAGATATGAGATGATGTGATTGTGTTTATGCATATGAAGTGATCACAAGCCATGGTGTGAATGGGTGAGGGCAAATTTGGGGTGTTTACAGCTGCCCCTATTCAAACATGAGTTGACTGTGCAGGTTGTAAGCAACGGCTTAACAGGCAAACAAGATAACTTGTGGTTGAATACAAAAGACAGTCCAAAATTTGCACTCACAGAATGAAGAAGAAAAGGGATATAGATTGTAAAGGGAAATAAAGTATATTGTAAAGTGTGGGCGACGGAGGACGACCGTCGGGCAGAGGACGACTGCCGGGTGAAGAGCAACGACGGGGACGGCCGACATGCTGGGAAAAGTGTGTGAAGTGAAGCAATGACGGGGACGACCGACATGCTGGGGATAAAAGGTAGAGCCAAGACGGGGACGACCGACTGGCTGGGGAAAATAAGATATTATGATGGGGACGGCCATCAAGATAAAGCTGTAAAATTCTCTGGGGGTCAATGAAACATGACGGGGACGGCCATCAAGTTCATAAAATAACCGACGATGGGGACGACCATCGGGCTAGAAGAAAAGGAAAAGGGACCACGACGGGGACGGCCATCGGGTTAAAGAATAAATGAAATAAACAGATGATGGGGTACGGCCATCAAAGGTGAAGGACGATCACCTAGCAGGGGACGGCTGCTCTGTTGGGGAATAAAGAAATTATGATGGGGACGACCATCAAAGGTGGAGGACGACCACCTGGCAGGGTACGGCTGCCGAAAATATCAACGATGGGGACGGCCATCAGATAAAAGGTCAACGATGGGGACGACCATCGGACGAGCATGATGGAGGACGACCATCAAGAGGTGGAGGACGACCACCTAGCAGGGGACGGCTGCTCTCAGGGTTTCTCATGACATAGGATGAATGCCAGATAACCAAAATCAACAATGGGGACGGCCATTGGATAAAATGATGAAGGACGATCATCAAACGGTGGAGGACGACCACCTAGCAGGGGACGGCTGCTAAAATCAACGATGGGGACGGCCATCGGATGAGCATGATGGAGGACGGCCATCAAGAGGTGGAGGACGACCACCTAGCAGGGGACGGCTGCTCTCAGGGTTTATCATAACACAGGACGAGCGTCAGATAAAAGAAAGTTTGCTTTGTTGGCGATCTACTGGGGAATAGTAAACACGGACGAGCGTTTACATCCAAGAAACAAAAGGTGTAGGTGTTTGGTATGTTTGTGTATAGATTAAAGATGCGGACGAGCATCCCTAAGGCTACGATACGGACGAGTATCGGGTAGAAACAAACTGACACATGTTCAGAGATGATGATACGGACGAGTATCAACTGGTTAACAGAGAACACAGGCGAGTGTTGAATCTGAAAGAACTCTTCTGGGGAATAGTAGACACAGATGAGTATCTAAATTCAAGAAGACAAGAGTATTCGACACGGTGTATGGATTAAAGATGCGGACGAGCATCCTTAAGACTATGATACGGACGAGTATCAAGTAGAAACAAACGCTTGACGCATATTCTGAGATGATGATACGGACGAGTACCATCTGGTTAACAGAGAACATGTACTAGTGTTGACTCTGAGGGGATTTGAGTGGTATATACAAGATACAGACGAGTATCTGTATAAGTATGAGTAGTATGAGTATATATAGGTGAGTGTTTATCTGCTGGGGAGAGTGACACGGACGGGTGTCAAGAGAGAAAAGTATTATAATATTAACAAGTATATAGGTTGTGAAAGTGTAAGTGACTGCGCTGGGGAGACGACACGGACGGGTGTGTATATAGGTATATGTGAGTGCAAAGGTGATGTCTTTGGCTTTCTGCTGGGATATGACACGGACGGGTGTCAAAAAGAATGTATACTGGTGTTTGTGGTTGTGAGGCAGCTGCTTTTGCCGGGGACTCTGGTGGGGATTTTTCTGTACGTTGATGAACTGTCATTATTCACAAGTGTTGGTTTACAACATGACTTATGATTATGCTATGTATTTGATTTTTGCCGTAATGCTCCGTATTAAACGGAATGCTACGCTTTGTGGGTAAATATGATGCAAATGCTATGATTATGCAAAGATACCAAACCGGGATTTGGATCCCGTTGCCGTGAAGATCTCCGATCGATCTGCTTGAAGTAGACATCCCAGCTGGGGATGAGATCACTGGTAGATCTGCCATGAGGTGATATCTGCTTGGGGATATGGGTCACTGATAGACCTATCCTTATAAATGAGAGACCCAGTTGGGGTTCGTAGAAGCTTTCTTCACTCTGTTGTGATCTTCATGCATTGCTCTTCTGGATAGAGGCTGGAACTCTGTGGGGAGATGGTTCCCCGACTTTTGTACTCGGCTGAGGTCGAGATAACAACTCGGTTGGGGAGAAAAAGAGATCATTGAGAGACCTCCCTATGGGTTCTGTTGAAGAGAATCCTTGACTCAGCCGGGGATATATGTGCCTTTTGCGATGCCTGGCCATTCAGCTTGCTGGGATGAGGCTTACATGCCCCAAGTTGCGTTCTGGATACCTGCAATCCTGCAGAGATAAGGAAACTCACAAATGATCCCGAGGTATCCCTTACCGGATTCCGTCATAGGAGTTAAGTACCTTCGAAAGTAAGTATATTCCCTGCAAGCATGTGTTTTTATTTTCTTAGAGAGAAGCATCTGTACTCGTGCAATCAGTTTTTAGAGACATCAGACATTCTTTGCAAAATAAAAATGTACAAAACGAAACATGACTGAAAAGTCTAATTTTATTAATTCATGTGCCCTGAATCGGCAAGATACAGTCAAAGAAACAAATCCCCTGAAATGAGGAGATTGTTACAAATTGAGAAATAAAGTGCTGGCAATATTGATGACGCTTTGAGGAGCTTCCTCTTCACTATGACCCGTATGACTTTTGACGTCCTTCCCATCTTGCTTTCTGAAGAATGTTGATTCTGATAGAAGCTTGATCCTTTCGAAGCTTACCAAGTTGTGAACGATACAGACGAATTCAGAATGCAGTTGTTCGCTTATTCCCCTATTTTGCATGGATCGCCCTTTCGGGTTTTCAATCCATCGGGATACCCATTTTTGCCTGAGTTGTCCAATGCGGCTTTTCAACTCAGCGGGTGTACGGTTTTTATTTTCCCTTATTTTTGCCCGAGCCTTTTATTCTGTTTTTGACTCGCCGGGATGCCCTATTTTTTTGCCTAGACTTACATTCTGTTTTTGTGTCCAGCGGGTCTTTTTATGCGAAGTATTTTTTAACTGCATCTGAATTCACAGGGGACGGGAAATCTTCACCATCCATGGTGTTGAGCATCAGTGCTCCACCAGAGAAAACTTTCTTGACCACAAATGGTCCTTCATAATTTGGAGTCCATTTGCCCCTGTGGTCTGTATGAGGAGGGAGGATCCTTTTCAACACAAGATCTCCCACTTGGTACTCTCGGTGCCTGACTTTCTGATCGAAGGCCTTCTTCATTCTTTTCTGATACAACTGCCCATGACAGATTGCAGCCAATCTCTTCTCTTCAATCAGACTCATTTGCTCGTATCGGGACCTAACCCATTCCGCTTCGTTCAGCTTAACATCCATCAATACTCGTAAAGAGAGTAGTTCAACTTCAACAGGTAGGACTGCCTCCATACCATACACAAGTTGATACGGTGTTGCCCCAGTGGATGTTCTTATTGACGTGCGGTACCCATGCAAGGCAAACGGTAGCATCTCATGCCAGTCTTTATAGGTGACTACCATCTTCTGCACAATCTTCTTGATATTCTTATTTGCTGCCTCAACAACGCCATTCATCTTTGGCCTGTAAGGAGAAGAATTGTGATGTTGAATCTTGAAGTCCCGGTATAGCTCTGCCATCATTTTGTTGTTTAGATTGGAACCATTATCAGTAATGATTCGCTCGGGCACTCCATATCGACAGATGATATCTCTCTTCAGAAATCTGGCTACCACTTGTCTTGTGACGTTTGCATATGAGGCTGCTTCGACCCACTTAGTGAAATAGTCAATAGAAACCAGGATGAATCTGTGGCCATTTGAAGCAGTTGGCTCAATCTTGCCGATCATATCAATGCCCCACATGGCAAAGGGCCATGGTGAAGACATGATGTTCAAAGGATTGGGAGGTACATGCACTTTATCCGCGTAGATTTGGCATTTGTGGCATTTTCTGGCGTAGGCACAATAGTCGGCATCCATCGTGATCCAGTAATAACCTGACCTTAGCAACTTCTTAGCCATGGCATGCCCTCCTGCATGGGTACCAAAAGATCCTTCGTGCACTTCATGCATCAACAAATCTGCTTCCGTCTTGTCAACACATCTGAGGAGTACCATATCAAAGTTCCTTTTGTATAAAGACCCATCAGTGTTCAGAAAGAAACTACCAGCAAGCCTTCTCAAAGTCTTCTTATCATTGGAAGATGCCCCGGGTGGGTATGTCTGACTCTCCAAGAAGCACTTAATGTCATGGAACCAAGGCTTGTCATCTTTGACAACATCTGCTGCAAATACATATGCTGGTTTATCAAGTCTGGACACTGAAATCTGAGGTATAAAGTTAGCAGCTTGAACTTTGATCATGGATGAAATGGTAGCAAGGGCATCTGCAAACTGATTCTCATCCCGAGGGATATACTCAAGCCTGACTGTGGTGAAGAAAGTCAATAACCTTCTTGTATAATCCCTGTAAGGTATTAGATGATCCTGGTGAGTGTACCATTTGCCGTTGGTTTGATTAACTACCAGAGCTGAATCTCCGAATACAGTCAATGTCTTGATCCTGAGGTCAATGGCTTCCTCAAGACCCATAATGCAAGCTTCGTATTCAGCTTCGTTGTTAGTGCAGTTGAAAGTGAGTTTCGCCGAGAAAGGCTTGTGAACTCCTTTTGGTGAAATGAGTACTGCACCAACACCACAACCATTCATGTTAACATCCCCGTCAAACATCATAGTCCATTCTTCTTCCGGGTCAGGCCCTTCAGTGTGAATAGGCTCTTCATGATCTTTTGATTTTATGAACATGATGTCTTCATCAGGGAAGTCAAATCTCATAGGCTGGTAGTCATCAATGGGTTGCTCAGCAAGATATTCAGATAGTACACTGCCCTTGATGGCTTTCTGAGACGTGTACTGGATGTCATATTCCGTGAGAATCATCTGCCATCTTGCAACCCGCCCGGTAAGTGCTGGCTTCTCAAATATGTACTTAACTGGGTCCATCTTTGAGATCAATAAAGTAGTGTGGGTCAACATATACTGTCTCAGTCGGCGAGCAGCCCACGCTAAAGCACAGCAAGTTTTCTCGAGCAGTGAATAACGTTGTTCACAGTCGGTAAACTTTTTGCTTAGGTAGTATATTGCATACTCTTTTCGACCAGACTCGTCATGCTGGCCCAGCACACACCCCATTGACTCTTCTAATACTGTCAAGTACATTATCAGAGGTCTTCCTTCAACTGGAGGCATAAGGATTGGAGGTTCTTGTAAGTACTCCTTGATCTTGTCAAAAGCCTTCTGGCAGTCTTCGTTCCACCTGACCGTCTGTTCTTTTCTTAACAGCTTGAACAAGGGTTCACAGGTTGCTGTAAGGTGAGATATGAACCGTGAAATGTAGTTCAATCGACCTAAGAACCCTCGAACTTCTTTCTCAGTTTTCGGTGCAGGCATCTCTTGGATGGCTTTGACTTTATCAGGGTCAACTTCAATCCCTTTCTCGCTTACAATAAAACCCAGCAGCTTACCAGATCGCACCCCGAATGTGCATTTGTTGGGGTTCAACTTCAGTTGGTACTTCCTCAGACGCTTGAACAACTTCAGCAGATTCACCAGGTGATCTTCCTCAGTAAGGGACTTGGAGATCATATCATCCACATAACACTCGATTTCCTTATGGATCATATCGTGGAATAATGTCACCATAGCCCGTTGATATGTGGCACCAGCATTCTTCAGTCCGAATGGCATCACTTTGTAACAGAACGTGCCCCAAGGTGTAATGAATGTTGTCTTCTCCATGTCTTCAGGTGACATCTTGATCTGATTATATCCTGAAAATCCATCCATGAAGGAGAACACCGAGAATTGAGCCGTGTTATCCACCAATACATCAATGTGAGGTAATGGGAAATCATCTTTTGGACTGGCTCTGTTCAGGTCCCGGTAGTCAACACACATTCTTACTTTACCGTCCTTCTTAGGCACAGGTACTATATTAGCGACCCACGGTGGATAGCTAGTTACAGCAAGGAAACCGGCGTCCCACTGCTTTTGTACCTCTTCCTTGATTTTCATAGCCATGTCTGGGCGAGTACGACGCAGCTTCTGTTTGACTGGTGGGCATTCTTCCCTCAACGGAAGCTTGTGCACGACAATGTCGGTATCCAATCCTGGCATATCTTGATAAGACCAAGCAAACACGTCCACATACTCTTGCAGCAGGTCAATCAGTTGTCTCTTCACTGAGTCTTGTAAGCAGGCCCCGATTTTAACCTCTTTCACGTCTTCATCTGTACCAAGATTGATCACTTCAACTTCCTCCTGGTGAGGAGTAATAACCTTTTCCTCTTGTCGCAACAACCTGGCTAGCTCTTCAGGAAGCTCATATTCTTCTTCAACCCCTTCATCAGCTTGATTGATCGGATTGTCAAAGTCATATGATGTCATAGCCGTGCTGTTGTCGGTGCTGTCTGGAAGGCACTCTCTGCAAGGGTTCAGTTTGTTTATTTTAGTGATTGATTTTAATCTTGTTTTAGAAAAAGTGAAATAAAGTTGTCATTTTGAAAACATCGCCATTTATTTTTTGTACAAAAAGAAAAATGGAAAAATAGTGAACGGAAAAGAAAAAAGACTCATTTGCAAAAAGATGTCTGATATTTCATTGATTAATCTTGTTTGCACAAAAAGTACAGATGGCCCGATTACAAAATGAGTCTTGTCATCTTGGGCAAGATGCAAGACTTTGATGCATGCTATAAAAATACAGGAAATAATAATTACTCTGCATGAGTAACTCTTATAATTTCCTGGGAAGACCAGTTTGAGATACTGCTCCCCGGGATCTTTGGACGAATCCAGCTTTCCAGGTTGCGTTCTTCTTCCAGCTCGTCTTCCAAACAGTTGACAGCATCGGGGGTGAGCATCCCCCCACTCACAAAGTTGGGCTCTTTTGCAGCCTCCATTTGATCTTGTTGAGTTGGTTTGTAACCTAACCCAAATCTGTCCTCTTTCTTCTCCACCGATAGCAGTTTGCCCCAGCCTTGGGCGTTTCCTCCCTCAACAACCTTCCGGGCTTGTTGGTATGATGATATTGAAGTACCAGGCACAGCAGATGTCTTATTGATGTTCAAGGCCTCGAACCCCTGACTCATTGTTTCATGGATCTCCCCATCCATCTCAATATACTTATAGGTAGCCAGGTGGCTGACAAAAATATCCTCTTCTCCGCAGATTGTAACGATTTGACCCTCCCACTCATATTTTAACTTCTGGTGAAGGGTAGAGGTCACGGCGCCAGCAGCGTGAATCCATGGCCTACCCAATAAACAGCTGTAGGCGGGCTGTATATCCATCACGTAGAAGATAGTTTTAAAGGTCTGCGGGCCAATCGTCACGGGTAACTCAATCTCTCCCAGAACCGATCTCTTTGAACCATCAAAGGCTCTCACCACCAGGTTGCTGGGTCTCAACGCCAATCCGTCATATTCTAGCTTCACCAGGGCCTTCTTAGGTAAGACATTGAGGGATGACCCCGTGTCTACCAGCACATGGGAAAGGACAGCACCTTTGTATTCCATGGTTATGTGCAAGGCTTTGTTATGGTTGCGGCCTTCCGTTGTCAAATCAGTATTGGTGAACCCTAGTCCGTGACTAGCATTAACATTCCCCACTACAGCTTCCAGCTGATTGACAGTGATCTCTTCAGGCACGTAAGCTGCGTGCAAGACTTTGAGTAGTGCATTCTGATGGGCTTCGGAGCACATAAGCAGTGAGAGGATAGAGATCTTGGATGGCGTCTGGTGAAGCTGATCCACAATTTTGTAATCACTCTTTTTGATGATTCTCATAAACTCATCAACTTCTTGATCGAATGGTGTCTTCAAAGCTTCCTTAACAGTTTGATCTTCCTGCACCGGGCTCTTTCCTTTTGCCTTGGCAGCAGCTTCTGCTTCGGCAGTGGGTCTTTGAATTTGTGGAGCGAAGAGACGTCCGCTTCGAGTGAAGCCTCCGCCTCCGCCCACATTGTCTATTTGTGGTGCAGGGGTTGATGATTCAAAAGTGATTCTTTGTCCCTCACAGTACAGGTCAGAGCCGTAATGCCACGGGATGGCATTGCTGCTTTCATAAGGCACTGGTCCAGGCACCGTGATAGTGACTGGACTGACTGCAGCTGCGGAGGGAATTGTGATAGTCTGTGGATCGTAATAAATTGTGACCGATGCTCTGATGGGAGCAGCACTTTCTGAGTTGTAGGCAGAGTTGCTTTCAGGATCATAGAATATTGTGACAGTTGAGACATCTTCATGATTTGTTGCTGGTGTTGTAGGAGACATTGGTGGAAGGATGGATGTTGTTGTTGTAGGAGTTTCAAAATGGAGTGGTGCTGAAGTTGTAGAAGAAAAACTTGTTGGTAACTGATCAGTTGAGATAATAGATGAAGTACTTGTTGATGAAACCGAAGAATTGTCAGGAACAATGGTTGTTGCAGTTGTAGGAGGTTCTGGAGGTGTTGCTGATGAGATTGCTGGATTTGTAGGAAATGATGTGGTGATCTGGAGTTGGCCACTCTGAATGAGACCGTCTATGCCATTTCTCAGGTTATCGCACCCATTGACTGAAATATTGCAGTAAGCACAACCCAACTCACACCCCGGGAACATTTGACATTCGAGGAGCTGAGCCTTGATCTCTAACAACGGTGTTCGGATCTGACCCACACTGGTTATTAAATAAGACGGCTTGTCTTCTTCAATAGCGTTAATCCTGGGACCACCGTGGTTTGGCATCGGGTTCTTATTGACATTGGGTGGTGGTGCGAAATTCAGAGCTTTTGAGTCTACCAGGTCTTGTACCTTCATATGCAGAGCTCTGCACTTTTCTGTACTATGGCCAGGTGCATTTGAATGGAAGGCACATCTGGCGTTGGAGTCATAGTTCTTGGGTAAACTGTTGGGATCCGGAGGTGCCAACGTCCTTAGCTCAACTAGGTTGAGTTTCAGAAGTTGTGGCAGCAGGGTGGCATATGGCATAGGGATCGGATCGATCACCCTATTAGCTTGAGATGGCCTCTGCTGAAATGGCCTTTGTTGACTGTTGTTGTTGGTGTTGCTGTTGTTGTAATTTCTCGGAGGATACTGATTTTGTTGATGGTACTGAGGTTGCTGCTGATAGTTTTGCTGAGGAGGTTGATAAGCGGGTTGTGGATGAGCTGGAGCAGGAATGGTGACTGCTGCTATTGATCTGTGAACATATTGGGGCCTGCCCCTGTTGGTGTGGATGGCATTGGTCTCGCCAGTTCTTCTTGGGCCTGCAAAAGGCTTTCTTGTACTACTGGACGAGCTGGCACCGTTGTCTGAGATCTTACCCATCTTCAATAGGCTTTCAATTCTCTCCCCGGCTATGACAACATCTGCAAAGCTAGTGGAAGAGAAAGCAGCCAGCCTGTCAATATAGGTTCCCTGAAGGGTGTTCATGAACATATCAGCCATCTCCCGTTCGGACATAGGTGGCTGGACAGCAGCAGCAAGCTGTCTCCATCGCTGGGCATATTCTCGGAAACTTTCCCTTGACGACTGTGACATTCCCATTAGGAGAGTCCTGTTGGGTGCCATGTCTAAGTTATACTGATACTGTCTGATGAAGGCCTCTGCCAGGTCCTTCCAGCACCTAATAGTTGCCCTTGTCAAGTGAGAGTACCATTCTCTTGACGCTCCAGTTAAGCTGTCTTCGAAATAGAACATCCAGAGCTTCTCATCCATTGTATAGGCCTTCAGCCTTCCCAGAAATGATTGTAAATGAGTCCGGGGGCATGAAGTCCCGTTATACTTTTCGAAACAAGGAGGCTTGAACTTATGGGGGATCCTGACCCCGTCTACCAAGCCCATGTCCATGACGTCGAAACCCAAAGAGTTTTGAGACTCTAAGGACCTCAATTTCTCAGCTATCTCATCCAGCCTCCTGTCATAGGCTTCTTCCCCAGCACCCATTACTGTGAATTGGTCCTCCTGGGGGTCTTCTTGAAGTGCCCTAGCTGCGGTGGCAGTCCCTTGAACATTTTCAGGAATATTGACCTCAGGATGGAGGTGTGGTCCAAATACAGGGGGGTTAACATGAGGTTGTACCCTTTCATTGTTGCTGGTGCCGGCAGTCCCTATATGTGGATCTTCTTGATTCTGCCTTTCCACCATGGCCCTCAATCTTTCCTGGCTCTGAGCCATGTTGTTCATCACTTCCATAAACTGAGTCATTTGATTCCTCATTTCTAGCCTTTCGTTTGCCATCTGGTTTCTGACCTCAGTAAGGTCCTGCTGCATCTGATCCATTTGAATGCCCGGAAGATTGTTACGGGTCGGATAACGGTGCGGACGGTTGAGGGGAAATACCCTGCGCCGAGCAATAATTCCTGAACATCACAACAGAGTTAGTGGCAATAAAACAAAAACCTACAAAACAAACAAAGGGTTAGCATGCAATGCAGTTATGCTTATTTGTTCTCAAGGTATCCGGTTTGGCATTTCAGTTTTGACCCTTCCAGACCCTGGAAGATGCTGTTGATGTTGCTTTCGAAGTGAAACTTGGACGGAACAAACTAACACATATATTACAAAAGTAAATGGCACATAGTTTGTTTTACAAATACAAAGCCCTCGGAGGGGTCAAAATACATTACAAGAAAAGTGAAAAATACACGGAATGAAAGCAACAACAAACAAAAGGTCAAACACCAAGACCAAACTCATCCTCACGAACTTCCTTGAGAAGTGCTTCGGTCACAGGATCAGCCGGACGCTCCGTAAGATTCCTGATGAGGAGATTCCGGGTCGTAACAGCTGCCGTTAGCTTCTTGTGCTGGCTTTGGTCCTTTAACCTCTTCACTCCAGCTTTGACCTTCAGCTCCGATATCTCCCTCTGGGATGATGCCAGGGCTTCTTGCTGTTCTTTTGCACTGGCTTCCAGTTGCTCCATCTTGTCTTGAACTCTCTTGTCCTCCAGAGTACGAGCCTCGGTGATCCTGACCCACCGGGCTTGACTCTCCTTTAAATACAAATCTGTCCTTGTTCTCTGGAACTGGGCTTCCTTGCAAGCATTCTTCAGAATTTGTTCTCCAGCTTTAGACTTTTTGATATAATCCCCAGACTTCTCAATCTTAGTCAGATGCTCTACTCTCAACTTCTCCAACCTCTCAATCTCCCTCATACCCTCACTCCTCTCCCGGAGGGTCTTCTGCAAAGCCTGGGTTAACTTCTCATTTCTTTCCTTCAAACTCTCAAACTCCTCCAAACTGACAGTGGCAGGTGGTGGTGCTGAAGATGATTCAGGCATATCTTCTATAGTGAAGGGCATCCCAGAGAATTGGGCCCTGGCGCGGGACCATTCATAAAATTGTGCTGATGCCACATTGTTGCACTTCCCCAAAATGGTTATTCCCTTGGTTTGAACATTATCCCAGGCCCAGGCAGCCTGCCTAACAGTAGCCAGATTAATCTTGTTCTCACAATAAAGAGTTTCCACCAAGTCCTGTGCCTTAGGAGTGTGGACCAGTGCATAGCCCAGTTGCCTTCTGAACAGCAGAGGGTTGTAATTAATACTACCCTTAACTCCTATTAGGGGCACATTGGGAAAATGCCCACAGCTGGTGATGATATCCCTACCCTTGGTGCTTTGAGTGCACCATCTGATATCGGCTGAAGTCAGAGCAGTGAGTCTCTTAGCCCAGTTTTTCTGCTGATGAGGGTTTAGAAATGCATCTGTCCTGGGTAGATGCCTGAGAAGCCAAGTATGGAATAATGGAGCACAACACCTCACTAATCTTCCCCTCTGCTTTTCATTCCTCTGATGCACTGAATAGTAGAGATCCCCCAATAAAGTGGGCACTGGGTTCTTTAAGATGAACAGATGGATTGCATTCTTGCTAATGAATCGAGGCTCATCTGCAAACAATACAATTCCATATATGCTCAAGGCCAATAGAGCACAGACAGCTTTCCACTCTCCTAAAGAAGCTTTCAAGGTAGCTTGAGAGATCAAGAAATCCAGATGGAAGCCAGGGATTCCAGCCTTGGAAGTCATATGTTGCTCAATTAGGACAGGTTCCAGATGCTAAGCCTTTGCTACTTCTCCATTACCAGGAAAGACCATCTCAAGGTTGAAAGGGATTCCACCCCTGATAGGCAAACCAACCAATGATGAGTATTCTTCTAATAGAGGGCCTAGCTGAAAGTCCTGAAAAGTGAAGCATCTCAGTGGGGGATCATAGAACTGAATGCAAGTGTGGATCAGGCTTCTCTGTGAAGGGTCCAGATCCATAACCATATCAAGTATATCCCCATAGTGTTCCCTGAACAATGGTATGTGATCTGGAGTGATCAGGGTCTGAATCCTCCTGATGTCAGATAGTTCTGGCTGGAAGAAGTGATAAGTGATGTTGCTCTTTTTAGGAGCCATGATGCTGAAGATGAGCAGAGACAAGTGCTGATGATGACACTGAAGAAAGGGCCACTGATTGGCTGGTGCAGGTGACAGTTGAAGTAGATAGCTGATAACTGATGCAGGTGCTGATGAAGATAGGTCAATACTGAAGATGGGGTCAAAACCAAAACCAAATGAAGATGGATACCCTGAAACACAAATAAGCAAATGTCAATATGATGCAATGATTATGTATGCAAATGATATGCAAGGGTCTGTGACTGAGCTGGATCTGATCAAGAGCTCTGATATAAGTCCAAGACATATTCAAGAATACCAGATGGAGGTCTATAAATCCAGTAACCAAGGTGGGGGGCTCAAATAAAGAGCCACATGTCCAGGGTTTTAGAATCACAAGAACTGTCCCAAAATGGAGTACTCTTAAACAAAGTAACAGGGTATTCTGAGGTCAAGGTACCTGCAAACCTGTAAACAACCCAAACCCCTCACAGGTGGTGTTCTAGAACAAGGATCCTCAGACTTGGATCAGTTATGAGAAGTGTAAACACTTCTAACCCGGAGGTACAGTGTTTACAATAACCATAAAAAATCCTCCTCTAATTCTCCTCAGTTTCTGAAAGTCAATACTGAAGGTCATCCAGACTTAGCAGGCTTCCTAGATAGCCCTAGCATTGCAGGAAATCTGCAACACAGAGTTCTCAAGAAGAAACCCATATCTGAACCGTGTTTCATATTCCCGCACCAGACCGAAATGGAATGGGAAAGAACATGAACCACTCTAGCCTAGGTGTCACTCAGGTCCCAGGTATAGGACCTCAACTCTCAATAGAACACCCACCCACCAAAGCAACAAAACAGATCCAGCCAGCACAGTGTGACAGTATGATGTATATAAAGTTATAAAGAAAGCAATAAAACAAATGTACATAAAGCAATAAATGAAATATACAAACACAAATAGCACATAATACCCCAGTGAACACAAATCAATCAAGCGCTAGGAGGAACCCACGAAAAGAACCAGAAGCCCTGGTTACAGTATAAGGGTCCCCAGCAGAGTCGCCAAGTTGTCGCTCCCGCTAAATGAAGCTGGGTCAAATAGGGTACAGACGCGAACGGTCGGCGAGAGGGACAATGAGAACACACAGCCGTGAACTCACTGGAGATGAATAGAGTCGCCAGCTAGGCATTTTTATCCCGGAGGAAAGGTAATGCTGCATAGACCTAGAAAGAGATGGACAAGACGGGTTGCGAACCAGAGAGACTGAGAAAGGGGGTTGGTTACAACCTGGGAAGGTATTAGCACCCAGATTGTCCGCCATACTCGACGGGATCCACGCTTGAAAGATTTGTGTTTTAAAGGGGTAGTGTCAGTGCAATTTGTGTATAAAATAGCTGGAAAAAGATGTACAGGTGTCAGTGTAAAAGAAGTGAAGTGTATAAATGATGTGTCAGTGTAAGAAAAAGGAATAAGATGCTCAAGATCATGAGGCTAAAGAATGAAGCTGGAAAGAGGGGGAATATACAGAGACTTTTGTTCGATAACTGTTAAGTTATGCCTACGTATCCTCTCGTGCAATGAGGAAGTCAGAACACCGTAGTTCGACCCAAAGAGACTGAAAGATGAATTGACTGATGAACTGCTTACTTGCCTATGCTCAAGTGTATGATCTGTCTGGCACAGATGCAAACTGTCTTGCATTAGACGGAAGAAGCAAGTTCTCGTTTGTGAGTGAAGGTGACGAGAAAAGAATCCCGAAGGAGACGATTATTGTTTGTTTTTGAGTTTTCAGTCTTTTATTGCTTTTGAAAGTTTGTCATAAGTTAATGAGCTTAAGTCTAAACCAATGGATTTAGTAAACTCATCACATCTTCCCTCTGATTAGGGGTAATGAGAGTACCTTAAGTGTGAAGTCAGATTCTCACACTTAGTCACCTTTGGTGTAGGATTAAGATCATTAACCTACTTGTGATTATTTAGATGTTTTTGTGGTTTTTGTTTAGTGTTGAGTAATGAGGTTAAGCCATAATCAAGGATTAAACAGACTCATTACACCATCCTAATAGAAGGATAATAGATGAGAATGTTTAAGCTGAGGAAAACTCCTCAACTTAATCCATGATTAGGGATTAAACTCATGACAAAACAAGCCTTTAGTTAAGTGGATTTTATTTAATGATATGATGATGAAGTGAATTTTATGGTTTGTAAGACAACTTGAGGGGGACTTGTCCATTAACACTAGGGTTAGTCCTTCTTAACCAATTAAGGAAGAATTAGAACCCTAATGCAAGGCCCAAGTTACAAGTGTGATGTCTTGATGATTATTAAGTGGATTGATTAAGATATTTAAACACATTAAGGGTTTAACACTTAGGATTAAAGTTATACACTTCATCCTAAGAGAAGGATGCAGGCATAAGCTTAATCACAAAGCCTTAAAGCCTTTAGGGTTTAGTCCCTGATTATGAGGTGAGAAGAGAAGACTCAAGAGAGACACAAAGGTAAAACTAAGGGGGGACTAATCAAAACCCTAATCATTGTCATGCTTGGTTGTTCCTAAGGTTTGTGAGGTTTTCAAGAGAAGTCTTCAATGGAACCACCAGGAAGCAGATGAAAGGATCAAGAGAAGCAAAGTGACTTGCTTCATTCAAGAAGTCAAGTCACTTGAAGAAAGAAAGTGGGGAGAAGAAGAATGAGCAAGCTCAAACTCAAACACAAACAAAAATGCAGCAATGGATGCAAGAGAGATGAAAAGAAAAGTTATGAGAAGTGAAGGCAAATTCACTTCTCAAAGTTACTTACCACCTGAAAGGTTAGAAAAGAAATGCAATGCAATGCAAAATGGGATGAGATGACATGATGAGAAACAAAACCAGAAGCATTTACATGATTCTAATGATGTTATGAGATGCTACAAACATGAGGCAGCACATGGAAATGATCATACAAGTTCATGAATGCAAATGAAGCAAGTTAGGAACCATGAACATACATGAAAAGTTATGAAGTGCACATGGCATACAACATGGCAAATACATGATGCAATGATCAAACATGTTTTCAATATGTCTTATGATGTCAAATGAATCAAATGGATGCATAAAATGCAATGGCAAGTCATATTATGCAAGCAAATGCAAGATGTATGCAAAAGGAAGCCCAAATTAGGGTTTATGAACCAAACATCAAACACAAACCAAAATCAGAAGCAAACCCTAAGATAAAAAATGGAAAATGCCACACAAAGGACCCCTAATCCCATACTAAACCAATGCCCAAAGGAGAAGTCTCAACTCTCAACCAATCTCAAGTTATGATTTTTACAAGTTTTTAGGGTTTTTAGGGTTCCTAAACAAAAGAAATGTCAAAGAAAATTGAAAATGAGGAATCAAACCATGGCCATTTAATCTCAAAAACTACATGCTAAACACAATGCAATGCAAGAAGAATCAATGTCCAACTCTTCATGGATAGGCAGAAATGATTTTTTGAACTATGGATCAAATTAATGCACAAAAATAATTTTAATTCAATGAAAAATTCTCAAAATGCATCAAGATCAAAAAAGAAATTTGGTTTGAAGGTTGGACAATGTTTCTAAATGTCTTAGAACATTTCATGAATTTTTTGGTGATTTTTAGATACTTAAAAGTATTTTTAATAAATTAATTCTCATTAATCAATTAAAAATAATCTTTTAAATATTTAAAAATACTTTTTAAATGCTAAAAATAAAATAAAAAATATTTTTGTGTCATAAAAATTAATGAAATTCAGGATAAAAAATTTCATAATTTTTAGACAAGTTTTACTATTTTTAATAAATTATGCAAATAAAATGAAAAAGAAATGAAAATAAATAAATAAATGGAGAAGTAATCAGAAGGAGAGGCTAGGATTGCTTCTGGGTTCAAAAGTGTTGACCAGCGCGCATCTTGGCGGCTGGGGTTGCATCTGAGTTAATTAACCTAATTATGATTTAATTAATCTAAACAAATGGATTAGGGCTAAGCAAAATGATTTGGGCCCTTCATGCGCGCGGGAGGTCAATGGAGTCAACCAATCCAACGCCCCACATTCAAATGGCACTAATGACCTGAGATTAGGGCAAAGCAAATTCAGGTGACCGGAGGGGAGCTCCGGTCATCTTCCTCGGCGACCCCAAAACCCTAGAATACGATTCAGGCCACCCCAAGCTAAATTAAACGCCCAGAAACAATCCTCACACTTCTAGCAACTCAAATCACCCATCAATCATCATTTATCCAGCAAGAACAGGTTGAATCGAAACAAAACGAAAATGGGGCCAAACTTTCAGACACTCATGAAATGCTCATTTTTTCACCATTTTCGATTCTAAACATATCACAATGATCCTTAAAGCATGTACTTTCAGTTTATAACAAAAAATCAAAGCTTTAAGAGTATGTGTTCTTGGCCATACCTGAGATGGAGACTCCTGTTTCTGGACTTTCAAAGCTGTTCTTTGGTGCAAACTTGCTCCACTGATCCTCCTGATGCTAATGGCAGGCTTGGAATGAGCTTAAGCAAGCTATTTTGAGAGGTTCCAATCTGATATAGCAGAAAATGAGCTCTGTGTATAGGCTGTTTTAGGTCAATGTGAAGGGTGGTTTTGACTCCTTGTGATGTGCTTGACTTGTTGGTGAAGAAAGATGGTGTGTTTGATGGTTGGATAAAGGGATTCGAAGAAAAATGCAGGCTGAGGTGAAAAATGGTAATGAGGTGTTCTTGTCTGATTCAAGCTTGTTTCTTGCTGGTTTCTACTCAATGAGGCACTGTGGGTTGATGTATGAAAATGGTTTGAGTGTTTTAGGTTTGTGGAGGCAGATTCGAAGAGAAATGCAAATGGGGTGAGTTTTTGGAATGTGATGCTATGGTCTGTTTTTGCTTGGCTTCTTGATATGTTTTGCTAGCAGATGGAAAGTATAAACAATTGCAAGTGGCCAGAGGATGTGACATGGCCTGCTGTGATTGGGATGTTTGCTTTTGCCAAAAGTCAACTTTTTGTGTAAGGAAAGCATGGCTTGGTTCTAGGCTAGTACAAAGCATGGGGCTGTGCAGCAAGGGTGAGGGGAAGGGCTAGCAAAGTGCAGTAACCAATGTAGCAAGTGGTGGAAAGAATGATCATGAGTTTTTGCAAGTTGTCTTATTTTGGTTCTTCATGAAAATGCCTTGTTACACAAACCATAAACATGTGAAACCTTGGTCCAATTCTGATTTTTAGGTCACATAGAATGTTTGTGTAATGGTTAGATGTCAATTAGAGGTCACAAGAATGCTTGGTACATGAAATTGCAAGTTTCTCATTTTAGTGCATAACTTGAAAATCAATGATTTTTGCCAACTTTGTCACACCATAACTTTTGATCCAAGAAGAATCTGATCATGTTCTTGTACTTTTTGAAAAGGGAAAGATGTATTCTACAACTTTCATGACCAAAGTTTTTCCATTTGAAGCATTTTTGGATCAAGAATCAAGGCTTGAAAAATGGCATAAAATGACATTCTTGAAAAGTCAACTATGCCTAAAAAGTCAACATTTGCAAAAACTTCAAATTCTTGATTTTTGTGAACTTCAACCTTCTTCCATGATCAAATAAAGACCATATACACTCAAAATGATGAAGATCAACCATTGGTTGGGTCATTGGGGGCCTCAGATGCCCTGATTTTGCACTGACTTGTCTAGAAAGTCAACCCTTGATCAGATGACTTCCCCATGGAATTTCTTCATGAAAATTGATATGCATACTCCCTATACCATATAGAGACCAATAGAAACAAGAATGACCAAAAAATTTGAAGTTATGGCCTCTGAAACCAAAACCCTAATTTTAGGTCAACTGTGCAGTCAAACTGGGCTCTGCATCCATACCAATCCCAGTTCTTGTGATTCTTTGGCATTTTTGACTTTGAGAGGATAGAATATGATACAAGAACACATATGGACCCCTTTTAAGTGATTAGTGGCCTTTGGAGTGGCTCAAGAGGCTCTTGGATTGCTCAGATCACAAACCCTAGGTGCAGATGACTTAGAAACTATGCAGTGACTCAAAATTGAGATATGAGATGATGTGATTGTGTTTATGCATATGAAGTGATCACAAGCCATGGTGTGAATGGGTGAGGGCAAATTTGGGGTTTTTACACCACACTTACATCTGGAGGCTACCAAGCCAGGAGGAAATCCACTATAAGTAATATTAATTCTAGACTTAAACCACCCAGTTTAATCTTTCACTTAATATCTACCCAATGCAATTTCTACCTAAGACACAACTTAGATATGAGTACCAACTCACTCCCTCTCAATCACACAGTGATCTTGTTTACAAGTTTAATAAAATTGAAGTCATACTTCAAACAAAAACAGCTTGATCTTACTTCACAGTTTCAATCAAGACACAAATACACTTTTGCTTAAAAGCTCATAAAGTGGTACAATAAAAACACAACCTACTATTAAAACACAAAACACCCTATTTGATCTTCTGAAATTCGTGCTCAATTCTGAGAGTTTCTGTTGCTTAAATAGGTGTATGGATTTTAGGCTTTCTGTAGGTTTATCCAATCCTGAAACGCATGCAGCTTCCACCTTGAATTAGGGTTTGTTACTTCCTAGATTCTAGGTGATTCAGTTCTTCTGATTATGCTGAAGACATATAACAACACTCCCTACAGATGCGCCTTATTCTGTTTTATCCATCCATAATTAATTCCAGATGACTTTCCTTAATTTACTCAGTTCTATTAGTCATTAATTAATTCTGGTAGCAGGTTTGAGATGTCACAACATCTGTTGGGACATCCTGAAAAACTGAACTTAAATCATTAACACAATGTCCCAACATCTGGTGTGACATCCTGAATTAAGTTCATTTACTTATACTCTGTTTGATAATGTCCCAACATCTGATAGGACATCCTGAACTGAATTCAACATTTCTTGTTGGTCAAAAATTCTGCCAATTCTAAACATCTACAAACTCCCCCTTTGGCTAATTTTTGGCTAACATTCTTTTCGGATTATCAGAGTGCAGCAGAAGTTCTTTTATCAGAGTATAGCAGTTCTTTTCTGTTGAGTCATGTGTGAGTTTACTCCCCCTCAAACATACATGTATTCAGACTTGTTGCAACAGAAATTTTCATTAACATCACTGATTCAGTTCAGAAGCAAACAGAGGTTTTTCATTAATAACAAAAACAACATCATACATTGTTGTTGTTGTTCTTGTTCTCCCCCTTGTTAGACATAAATTTGGGGCCAAAGTTACTAATTCAAAATTACAAAGCAGAAGCTGTCAATACATTTTCCTCACATACAATTTTTCACTCAGATTCCTCATAGTCAGTTTCTTCCTCTTCCTCAGTCTCCTCATCAGAAGTAGCAGTTTTCTGAGCACTTTCTTCAATCTCCAGCCTTTGGATAATCTCCTCAAGCTTCTGCTTCCTTGCATCCAGTTCTTTGCATGTGATCTTCTGCTCAGCAATCAAGGCAACTTTTGAGATTGGAGACTTTGCCTTTGAAGGACCAGCAGATGTCCCAGAGGGAGCTTCAACATCAGCTGCATGATGACTCAAGAACAGCTTGTAGTGGAAGGCCAGAGGGCTTTCTCTTTTGCAAATTGTGTCCTTCTCAGTGAGGATACCACGATACTGACTCAGCACTATTCCACACAGCAAGGAAGGGAAGGCAATTGGCAGCTTAGTTGCAGATGATCCAGCATGCTTCAATGTCTGATCAAATATATAAGCTCCATAATCCAGCTTTGTTTGGGTGCCCACAACATATATGAACCTGCCCAATCCAGTTGATATTGAGGATGTATGGTTGGTAGGGACCCAGTTTGTTGTCCCAATCCTATTCAGCATGGCATATTTCCTTGTCAGCATGCTAACAAAGAGCTTCCCTTTAACTGGCCAAGCCTTGACCTGATTAGCAGTGATAACCTTGCAAACCTGGTTATCAGTCTTCCCTAACTCATTTGGACCATCAGATTCTCTTCCAAGGTAGTGGTTGATAACCCTAGGAGAGAATTCTACACACCTTCCTCTTACATATACTTTTCTAAAGTCAGCAGACTTACCATTAGCACAATCCTCTTGGAGGTTGACTATGAATTCCTTGACAAGCAGCTCATAGCAAGGAGAGAAATTGGAGACAGTTTTGAAAAGGCCAGCAGAAGAAATGAGATCAATTAACACTGTGCACTCAAGTGCATTACTGCTCAGCTCTCTTTCAAGTGCTACCCTTCTTTGATAAACAAACTTCCATCTATTCACACTTGAAACATGATGAAAGGAGATGTTGTCCAAAGGAGCTTCTGGAATAGCAGTTGATGACCTTGAGGGTGCTGATTTCTTCTTTGGAGGAGATGTTGGGACATCTTCTTCAACATCTGAATCTGGAGGAGTGACAACTTTCCTCTTTTGTGTTTGCACCTTGCTCCATTGTTTTGTAGGACCAAAGACAACTTTAGCTTTGTCCTTCTTTGGTGTAGCTTGCTTCTTCTCAGGAATTGCATGTCCTGCATTCATCTTTTCTTTCCTAGTCCTAAGCCTTTTGGCTATGCTAGGGTTTACAGAAGCAATGATTTTTGTATTAGAATCATGCTCTAGGTTCACAACAGGAGGAGGTTGAGCAGTCTCCTCTTCAGCTGGTAGATCAACAGAGATTTGCTCTTCAGTGGAGGCCTTGTGCTGGTCCTCAGATGCTTCTTCATCACTATCAGTGGAGGCCTTTTTCTGGTCCTCAGATGTATCATCAGCAGTATCAGATGAGACCTTTTGCTGGTCTTCAGATGGTTCAACATCTATTGGGACATCCTGTTGAGCAGGAGTGTCCTTTTCAGCTGAGTTTGTTGATCTTCTTGTGTATCTGGCATGGTGTTCAGAGGGATAGATATGCCACTTACCACTCTTTGCTCAGATAGGATCTAGTTTACCAACTCCTTTATGGAATCATCCACGTATTTAGAAGCTTTTGAAGTGGTGTTTGATGGTGAAGGTATGCCTTTGGCCTTGCTGAGAACAGGATCTTTTGTTCTTTTTGGAGTTCTTGGCTTTTGAGCAAGAGGAACACTTCCTCTGATTCCTTCCATTGGAGTTGAATCCATGGGTACCACAGAGATGGGGGTTGCATGCACCACATCTTCCTTGTTGAGGATTTCTTCAGAAATGTTAGGGTTTTGATGTTGAGACATTTTCGAAAGAAATGGATGAAGAGTTTTAGGTTTGATGAGTTCTGAAAGACAGTTAGAGAATGCAATTCGTTTTTGAGAGTATGATGAGAAGATGGATAGCTGAAAACAAGATGATATATTATAAGTAGCCGTTACTTGGAGAAATTTTAGGAGTGGAATACCCAAGGTGCTTGACCAGACTGGTGTTGCCATATGGTGCTCATGCCACACAATGTCATATGACATGTTGGCACATCTCCATAACTGCTAAATTTCACATAAGCAGATTCCCAATTTACCCCTTAGGTTTTCAAATTAAGTAGCATCCAAGGCTTTGGTAAATATATCAGCCAACTGCAGATTTGTAGCTACATGTTCCAGTGAAATCACTTTCTCTTCTACAAGATCTCTGATGAAATGATGTCTGATATCAATATGCTTGGTCCTGCTATGTTGGATAGGATTCTTTGATATGTTAATTGCATTTAAGTTGTCACAGTACAATGTCATGACATCTTGTGGGACATTGTACTCAGTGAGCATTTGCTTCATCCAAACCAACTGTGAACAACTGCTTCCAGCTGCTATATATTCAGCTTCAGCAGTAGATAAGGATACACAATTTTGTTTCTTACTGAACCAAGAAATCAAATTGTTTCCTAGAAAGAAGCATCCTCCTGAAGTGCTTTTTCTGTCATCAGCACTTCCAACCCAATCAGCATCACAAGAGCCAGTGAGAATTGGTTTGCATCCATGAAAGTACATTATGCCATAGTCACAAGTACCATTAACATATTTCAGAATTCTCTTGACTTGGTTAAGATGACTAACTTTTGGATCAGCTTGATATCTTGCACATACACCTACTACAAATGCTATGTCTGGTCTGCTAGCAGTCAGATATAACAAGCTTCCAATCATGCTTCTGTATAGGCTTTGATCTACATTCTCACCCTTGTCATCTTTAGTCAGCTTTAAATGTGTGGGGGCAGGAGTTCTCTTATGAGTAGCACTGTCCATCCCAAATTTCTTGACTATGTTCTTAGCATACTTGCTTTGGGAAATGAACATGGAGTCCTCCATTTGCTTTATTTGCAGGCCAAGAAAGTAGGTTAATTCTCCTACTAGGCTCATTTCAAATTCAGATTCCATTTGATTGACAAAATGTTTCACCATCCTTTCTGACATCCCACCAAAAACAATGTCATCTACATATATTTGAGCAATCATGACATTTCCTTCTTCATCTTTAACAAACAAGGTTTTGTCAATTCCACCTTTCCTGTACCCTTACTTGATAAGAAAAGTAGTCAGCCTTTCATACCATGCTCTTGGAGCTTGCTTCAGACCATAAAGAGCCTTCTTTAGTTTGTATACATGATTTGGACAGCTTGGATCAACAAATCCTTTAGGCTGTTCTACATATACCTCTTCATTAAGATATCCATTTAAAAAGGCACTTTTCACATCCATTTGAAATAGCTTGAACTTTAAGATACAAGCAATTCCCAAAAGTAGTCTGATTGATTCAAGCCTTGCTACTGGTGCAAAGGTTTCATCAAAGTCTACTCCTTCAATTTGTGTGTATCCTTGAGCTACAAGTCTAGCTTTGTTCTTTGTAACAACTCCTTGCTCATTTGACTTATTCTTATACACCCATTTAGTTCCAATCACATTTATGTCATCAGGTCTAGGAACAAGGTTCCACACTTCATTCCTTGTGAATTGACCTAATTCCTCTTGCATAGCACAAATCCAGTATTCATCAGTAAGAGCTTCCTTGATGTTTTTAGGTTCTATTTTAGAAACAAAACATGAACCTGAAATCACTTCTCTTGATCTAGTGCTTACACCTCTGTTGGGATCACCAATTATCAAATCTTTGGGATGATCCTTCTGGATTCTGATGGAGGGAGGTTTGATGGATTGTTCTGTCCTTGCATCAGTTTGAGTGAATTCAGAATGATCACTCTTTTCTTCAGCTTCAGTTTTGATATCAGCAGATGTTCCAACATCTTCTGGAACATCTGTAGGAGCATCATCAATTATCACATTTATGGACTCCATGATAACCTTGGTTCTAGAATTAAATACTCTATATGCTCTGCTGTTTATAGAGTATCCAAGAAAAATTCCTTCATCACTTTTAGGATCCATTTTTCTTCTTTGCTCCCTATCTGCCAGAATATAACAGTTACTTCCAAACACATGGAAGTACTTAACTGTGGGTTTTCTGCCCTTCCAGACTTCATAGATTGTGGACAAGGTTCCTTTTCTTAGAGTAACTCTGTTATGGATGTAACAAGTTGTGTTCATAGCTTCAGCCCAGAAGTACAAAGGTAACTTTTTAGCATGGATCATAGCTCTTGCTGATTCTTGAATAGTTCTATTCTTCCTCTCAACAATCCCATTCTGTTGAGGAGTGATTGGTGAAGAGTATTCATGATTGATTCCTTCTGAAGAACAGAAATCTAAGAATTTTTGGTTCTCAAATTCTTTTCCATGATCACTTCTTATTCTGATCATACAGCTGGCTTTTTCCCTTTGTAATCTTTGGCATAAGTCTTTGAATACATCAAATACATCAGACTTTTCTTTGATGAAATTTATCCATGTATACCTTGAAAAGTCATCAACCACCACATAGGCATACCTCTTACCACCAAGACTCTCAATCTGCATAGGTCACATAAGATCCATATGCAATAGTTCCAAAACTTTGGAAGTTGTCAGATGTTGGAGCTTTGGATGGGACATCTTGGTTTGCTTGCCTATTTAACATTCACCACATATTTTGCTATCATCAATCTTCAGTTTAGGAATACCTCTCACAGCATCCATAGATATGATTTTCTTTATGCCTCTGAAATGAAGTTGACCTAGTCTTTGGTGCCATAGTTTCACTTCTTCTTCTTTAGCTAAAGAGCAAGTTGAAGTGAGACTGAAGTCTTGAGGTTCCCACATGTAACAGTTGTCTTTAGATCTTGCTCCTCTCATGACACCTTTTGTTCTTTGTTAGACACTATGCATTCAGTTTTGGTAAAGTTTACACTGTACCCTTGATCACATAATTGACTTATGCTGATCAGGTTAGCAGTTAAACCTTTAACTAGCAGCACATTATCTAGTCTTGGTACATCTGGACAGTCCAAGGTCCCAACTCCCTTGATTTCTCCTTTAGCTCCATCTCCAAAGGTTACATATCTGGATGAATATGACTTTAAGTCTACTAGCAGATTCTTCAATCCAGTCATGTGTCTTGAACATCCACTGTCAAAGTACCAGTCTTCTTTAGCTGATACTCTTAGTGATGTATGAGCTATATATGCAACACCTTTCTTTGACCATTTGAGTTGAGATTTCTTTTGATACCTCTGCCCTGTGTATTGTTCATCAGTAGAGCTCCAAGGTTGTTTGTTGATCTTGTTCTTGGGCATGTAGCCTTGATCAGCATGAAGACTAGCTTTTGGTCTCCATACCTTCTTGATGACCTCTGTCTTCTGCTTAGGGGGTTGCTGATCTCTTTGATGTCTATGCAGCACTTTCTTGGTAACTTCTATCTTCTGCTTAGGAGGTTGCTGATACATCTGATTTGGATATCCATGCAACTTATAGCAATGAGGTTTGATATGTCCAAATCTTCCACAATGATGACATCTCCATCTTTGATACTTCTTCTTCATTATGTTCTTTTCAGGATGTTGAGACATCTGTTGGAACATTATATTTGGCTTTGTGTTCTTTTCATGATGTTGAAGCATCTGTTGGGACATCTTGTTTGACTGTATGGACTTTGAAGTAGTTTTTCTAGAGCTAGCTTCACCCTTATGAACTTTGTTAAATCCCAGTCCACTTTTATCCCCTGAATGCTTATTGTTGTTGAGAATAACATCCAGTGTGCTTGAGCTACTGTTCAGCATTCTAACAGATTTGGACATATGTTCCAACTTGGAGTTGAGAAGACTTACTTCACTTTTCAAGGTGTCAATGATCTCTAGATCACTTGCTTTTTCATCCTTTAGTGCCTCAATCTGCTTCTTTAGCTTTATACTCTCCCTGCATATTTCAGTGCTTCTTTTGAATAGTTCTTTGTATGATTGCTCAAGTTCTTCAAAAGTAAGCTCCCCATCACTGGATTCACTTTCAGATTCACATAATCCAGCTAGAGCAGTGATATGCTTAGCTGATTCTTCTTCTGAATCACCTCCTGAGTCTTCATCAGACCAGGTCACAGAGAGTCCTTTCTTTTGCCTTTTTAAATAGGTAGGACATTCATTCCTGATGTGTCCATATCCTTCACATCCATGGCATTTAATTCCTTTTTCTTGACTGGTCTTTTCATCATAATTTGACCTTCTATTAGCATCATAAGGTCTTTTGTTCTCAGAAGAGTTTGTGTATCTTCCACTTGGTCTGGACTTGTCTTCCATCCTTCTGAGAATCTTTTTGAATTGTCTTCCAAGCATAGCAATGTTATCTGATAAGCTTTCATCAGTTTCTGATTCATCATTTTCTTCTTCTTTATCAGTATTTGTCACCAAGGCTATGCTTTTGTTCTTCTTTACACTTGTGTCATTCATTCCCATCTCAAATGTTTGAAGGGAACCAATGAGCTCTTCAACTTTCATTGTGCATATGTCTTGAGCTTCTTCTATTGCCGTGACCTTCATGTCAAATCTTTTTGGCAAAGATCTGAGAATCTTTCTTACAAGCTTTTCATCAGTCATCTTTTCTCCCAAGGCTCCAGAAGTATTGGCTATTTCTAAGATGTTCATGTAGAATTCATGAATTGTCTCATCTTCCTTCATTCTCAAGTTTTCAAACTTGGTGGTGAGAAGTTGAAGTCTTGACATCTTTACCTTTGATGTTCCTTCATGAGTTGTTTTGAGAGTGTCCCAAACATCTTTGGCCAGCTCACAGTGATGCACAAGTCTAAAGATGTTCCTATCAATGCCATTGAATAAAGCATTTAAGGCCTTGGAGTTGCCAAGTGCTGAATCTTCTTCCTCCTTACTCCATTCTTCTTCAGGTTTCAACACTTTTGCTCCATCTTTGGTGTCTTGGACAGGATGTTCCCATCCATTGTTGACTGCTTTCCAGGCCCTATTGTCAAGTGATCTTAAGAATGCAACCATTCTTGGCTTCCAGTAGTCATAATTAGATCCATCCAGTATAGGTGGTCTATTTACTGATCCTATATCTCTGTCCATGTTTCCAGAATTTGTATTCCCTAGATCTCACCCAGTATAAACAGGCAGGGTGCCTGCTCTGATGCCAATTGAAATTCTGTGATCAGGTATGAGATGTCGAATGAGATGTTCCAACACTTGACAACTTAACCAAAAAACTTAAAGTGCAGGAAAATTAAACAACACAGTAATTTGTTAACCCAGTTCAGTGTATAACCACACTTACATCTGGAGGCTACCAAGCCAGGAGGAAATCCACTATAAGTAATATTAATTCTAGACTTAAACCACCCAGTTTAATCTTTCACTTAATATCTACCCAATGCAATTTCTACCTAAGACACAACTTAGATATGAGTACCAACTCACTCCCCCTCAATCACACAGTGATCTTGTTTACAAGTTTAATAAAATTGAAGTCATACTTCAAACAAAAACAGCTTGATCTTACTTCACAGTTTCAATCAAGACACAAATACACTTTTGCTTAAAAGCTCATAAAGTGGTACAATAAAAACACAACCTGCTATTAAAACACAAAACACCCTATTTGATCTTCTGAAATTCGTGCTCAATTCTGAGAGTTTCTGTTGCTTAAATAGGTGTATGGATTTTAGGCTTTCTGTAGGTTTATCCAATCCTGAAACGCATGCAGCTTCCACCTTGAATTAGGGTTTGTTACTTCCTAGATTCTAGGTGATTCAGTTCTTCTGATTATGCTGAAGACATATAACAACACTCCCTACAGATGCGCCTTATTCTGTTTTATCCATCCATAATTAATTCCAGATGACTTTCCTTAATTTACTCAGTTCTGTTAGTCATTAATTAATTCTGGTAGCAGGTTTGAGATGTCACAATATTTGTTGGGACATCCTGAAAAACTGAACTTAAATCATTAACACAATGTCCCAACATCTGGTGTGACATCCTGAATTAAGTTCATTTACTTATACTCAGTTTGATAATGTCCCAACATCTGATAGGACATCCTGAACTGAATTCAACATTTCTTGTTGGTCAAAAATTCTGCCAATTCTAAACATCTACACAACGCAAAGGAGTGAATTGTAACGCCACAAAAGTTAACACGCGGATTGTAACCCAAGGTCGCGAGTTCTAACATAAGGTTGCAAGTTCTAACACAAGGTCGTGAATTGTAACACAAGGAGATGTGAATTGTAACATAAGGGCACAATTGTAACACTATAAAATTTAACGCATGAATTGTAATGCAAGATCGCGAGTTCTAATGCAAGATCGTGAGTTCTAACATGAGGTGGCGAATTGTTATGTGAGAGCGTAAATTCTAAAGCGAGGGCATAACTTATCGCCATAAACCGAAAGAAGGAAATTCCGCATGCAAACACGCAACCAAATGAAAAGAAAATCAAAGTGCAGACAATAACCATAACCAACATGCATTCATCACAAACCAATCGAAAAGTAAATGTAACATGCACATGTTAAATTAACGTAACACGAGGACGCGAATTGAGTTCATTTAATGTAAATAAGCACAATATAAAGCTGCTAACGCATAATTTAAATCCGATTTAAATGCAATGAAATCAAAATATTGCATGCGAACACAAATCAAACAACAAGTTATAAGCACAAAGCGGGATCATCGTAGTTAATCGAATGTGGCGTATTGTATCATAAGAAAGCAACATCGCGTGATAAAACACAAAGTAGTGAAATCAATTGTGAGTTGACGTTATGTTGAACTATCAATAATGTGAATACATATCAGAGTTAAACGTGACGATAACCTAATCGAATTATCGCACGTAAATAAAACAATCAACCAAAACTGCTAACACAAAACACGTTCATTGCAATCAAATAGAAAACAATACAACACGATTTCAACATTCAAAATCGAATTTGAAAACCCAACCAACAACACAATACAACCCACTCAAGTTCAACATTATTACATAATCATTACATAAAATAGACCAATAGAGCCATAACATAAAACGAAAAGCAACCGTAATCAAAATGTTCACACCAATACAAACAACATCCAACAGGATTAGTACAGGTAGATTTCAACATTTTGACTCAATTTTGAACCTTAAAAAAATGGAAAAACAAACAAAAATGTAATTGAAGGAATTAAACTGAAATACAAACAAATATAATTAACCAGATTGAGCTGAAGGTGATGCACTACAACAAACAAGACCTTAGACAACGCTTTTTTTCACTTAGACAACGCTTTAAAGCGCTGTCTAAACCTCCGCTGTTAAAGGTTTAGACAACGCTTTTTTAAATCTTAAAAGCATTGTCTAAGGTACCCTTAGACAACGCTTTTAGGAATACCTTAGACAACGCCTTTGATTTAAGCGATGTCTAATCCCCTCCTATTTTAATTTTTTTAGGTATACCTTAAACAACGCTTTTGATGAAAGCGCTGTCTAATCCCCTCCTATTTTAATTTTTTTAGGTATACCTTAGACAACGCTTTTGGTAAGCGTTGTCTAAGCCCCCCTTAGACAGCGCTTTTTGTGTAAAGCGCTGTCTAAGGTATACAAAATTTTTTTGAATAGTTTTTTTGAAACCACTTTTTTTACCAGGTTTTTAAACCAGAATTTTGACCTGTTTTCAACCAATTTTTGGCAGACAAATATTACAAATTATATATCAATTTATGCACCAAAACTATAAATCCAAAATTGGAAATTCAAACCAATATATATATATATATATATATATATATATATATATATATATATATATATATATATATATATATATATATATATATATATATATATATATATATATATATATATACCAATTCAAACCATTTTGGCCTATTATAATTACAAGTCATTACATTTTACTACAAATGTACATATTATAAGTACACATATCTAATCCATCCAAAGCATTGCTTCAAATATACATAGGTCCTGAAACAACACAAAGATTGTAATTCAATTAATAAACAATATTATAGAAATTACAACGTTATACATATTTAAATTATCATCAATTAAAGTAAGAGTACAATATTATACCTCACATAACACCTAACTCTTTAATGAATTGACATCATTCCTCTTTGATTTCGTCCACTTGATCTTTTGTATAATATGCACACTTGAATTCATCAAAGTACTACATAATAATATAACATAGTTTGATTTAATTTCAACTATTTAATTATATGAGAGATATGTGTAAATATTAAAATAACTCATAAGTTAGAAATACATACATCGGTGGGAATCTCTAATCGGCCCAAAACAAGAGTATCTCACATAAACCTCAACATAAAATATCATCAATCTATTTGATTACGTTGCTGAGGACACTACAGATGAAAAGAAAATATAGATAAATCCTAAGTTTTATCAAGTATCATCACTAATATAATAAAAAATGTGATAATTAATAATATACCGCCACTTTTATCCATGTAATGCAGTTGACTCTCCTCTTTTATGTTTGGATATCTCGTTGGGCTCGAAAAGCTTGTAGGATGCTAAAAAAAATAAAAATGAAGTAATTAGAACAATTCACATAAATTAATAAATACACACAAGATGTCACACCCTAAATTTTGACCGAACATTTTTCGATTTTTGTTCATTTGACGCATTTTATCGATATTTCGAAATCGATCATTTTGTTTGTATTCAGTGGTTTAACATCTCATTATTCATGTAATCATGCATTTTAATTTGTTTTAATTTAGCCATTATTTAAGTAGTTATTTTATTTATTCAAGTTAATTTAATTAAATTTGATGTAGGTAGGTTTAGAAATAATTCTTTTAGTTTAATTGCTTAAGTTTTGCTTTTCTCGTTTCCTTTTAAAGATAATAAAAATCATATTTTGAAATTTGTCTAGTTCATTTTTTTAAATTTAAATTAATTTAATTGTTTCTTTTTTATGTATTGATTTATTTTCATTTTTTTAATTTAAATTAATTTAATTGTTTCTTTTTGTATGTATTAATTTATTTTGATTAGTTGATTAGTAAAATTATGTTAATTAATTAATTAGTTTTCTTTTAACATTTTAATTATTAGTCTAGTATAGTTAACATGATTTTAATTAAGGTTTTATTATTTCCATTTTATATGTTTATTTATTTCACAGTATAACATGCCAAAGCCTTGGGATAGGCATCTTTGACTTCATTCTTGCAGTGCTACAGCAAAAACCCTCCAACACTCCATCAGGATTTTCACTAAAATGTAGCAAAAAAACAAAACAACAAAAGAAAGCTGTCTCATTCACAGTTCCCACACTTCTCTTAACTTTATAAGTTTTTCTCTACTTTTTGGGGCTTCTTTCATTTTTTTCGATGCTTGCTTTTTCTTGCCGGATCCTCTCCACTTTGTGACTTTCCCTTTTTAACACAATATATCTTACCATCACCAAAACCACACTTTTCACCAAAATTGTATAAAGTAAAAAACCTGCACCAAAAGGACCAAAGGGTCAGATTTTCATCAAGGAAAAATCCAAAAAAAGAAATACGATACAGGGGGGCCTGTTTGTTCAACAGGAGGAAGAAAAAATAATTTAAAACGAAAGGAAAAAACTCCCCTTTAGGGACGCTCCTTCTTCAAAAAGACGACCCTTCTTTTTTCGTGAGGATGCCGATAGGAAACAAAAAAAACCTGTGAAAGGAAAGGAGGGGACCACAGCACCAACAGACAGCAAAACAAAGCCTCTCAATATACTTCACTCTCTCAACATGATGCCGGGGGGATGACCTTTGATTTTTGATAGAAACCACTTTTTTTTCCTCTTTCAACGGACCATTTTCTAATCAGTATCGAGACTCCTTCATCTACATCATCAAAAAACCCTCCATCAGAACCTCCTTCAAAATCTCAACACAACCAAACCCTTCTCCCCGCCGTAAGTCTCCCTCCATCTTTGCCCAGAACACCTTAACCCATCCGCACACAACCATCATCAGAGAAAAACGACCGACAAAACCTCCTTCGAACTCTCAAATTCCAGCTTGTTCTGAATCCAACATTCGTTCCTGCAAAAGTTTCTGAAACAAACCGAAACAAAAAAAACCGTGTCCAAAACCACAGATCGACAAACCACCAACCACTTAAAAAAGGCTTTACCTTCACCCTCCTTTCAACGTTATTTCTTCTTCCTTTTCCTACAACGAGACCTCGTCCGCGCCATCACCTTCGAACCACCCAGCCACAAAAAAAACCAAACCAATCTGAAACCTAATAACCTTCAACCTTTAACCTTCTTCAACCTTGAACAAACCAAAACCGTTTTCGAACCTTCAGCAAACGCAAAAGACCACCGCGACGAATCCTTCGACTTCCATCAACTCACCGAACCTCAAAATCGTTCAAGCCTCCGCCATAGACCGCCGTCGCAAGTGGGGGATGCGACATCTCCGCGAGCCTCATCGCACAATCTTCAGTGACGCGAGTGATTTCTTCAAAGGCGAACTGCTGCTGCCGCGTGGGAGAGAAGATCGAAATCGCAGGGGCTGTCATCGGGAGAGACGAGATTGAGAGAGAACACCATGAGGGACTGAGAGAGCGAGTGTTGAGTTTTTTATCTGTTTGACTACGCGTGAGGAAAGAGGAAAGGTATATTAGGTTTTCTTTATTTCATTTTTAAGAAAATCTGATGTTGGACGTTTTATTTAATGTTTTTTTATTTTTAATTTGTTTTATAAAAACCTAATTTCTAACCCAACTGATCTTCTACCAGGACCTCCTTTCCTTTGTTTTTTTTTTAAGTTTTATTTATATCTTTGTTTGTCATTATTTATTTCTTCATTTTCTCATTTTTATATATAGATTTTTTTAGTTAGCTTTTGTTCCAATTAATTAGCTCTAAAGTTTTAGATTAGTTGATGTTTGGATTTTTTTTTTCATTAGAATCTTGATTATTTTCTTCAATCGTTATTAGGGTCTAACATTTTAATCATTTCTCTATTTTAATTTAATAGACTTTTTTTTTATTATTAGATTTTTGACATAAACCTTAGATAAAGTTTTAATTTTTATAATTTTGTTTAAACCCTATTGTTTACTTGGTGAGGCTTTATCTTAATTAAGTTTGATTGTTGGTCAAAGTTGAATCTTGAGTAGAATTCGGTATTATGCATTTGAGAACCAATTGAAGTGTGACTGTGTGAAGTTTTCTTTTCCTGATGCTTATGTTTGAGTTTCATTTTGCGCGCGTAGAAGAGGCAGCGGACCTTCTCCGTTAGGTATCGTTAAAATTCAACTTTATCCCTTTTTTAATTTAGTCCTGATGCCACCTTTGTGTTTATTCGATTAATTGTACATCATCATTGTTTCCAAACAATTCATCGCGCCTACACTGCACACACGTAAGTCGGTCGTTCTACGATCGCCGTCTGCACAATTCGTTTTCGCGTATCTTAAATAATTTAACAAGGAATAGAATTCCGGAGTCTAGCACTATGCACGTTCTAGAATGAACTATAACTGGGCTAGCCCCACGCGTATTGTTCGTTCAATCCTTCGTTATTAAATCACATTGATTCTAAAACGTCTTAAAACAATTATCTTATTAAATTAAATTACGAAAAACAGAACTCCGGAGTCTAGCATTCCGCACGTTCTGGATTGGACCGCAACTGGGCTAGCCCCACGCGATGGTTCAATCACCATTCGTATATCAAATATTCAAATCATTTTTATAAATTAAATTACGAAAACAGAACTCTGGAGTCTAGCATTCCGCACGTTCTAGATTGGACCGCAACTGGGCTAGCCCCACGCGATGGTTCAATCATCATTCGTATACCAAAATATTCAAATCATTAATCAAAATAACGTACGAAAACAGAATTCCGGAGTCTAGCATTCTGCACGTTCTGGATTCGACCGCAACTGGGCTAGCCCCACGTGATGGTTCAATCACCATTCGTATATCAAAATATTCAAATCATTTATCAAAATAACGTACGAAAACAGAATTTCGGAGTCTAGCATTCCGCACGTTCTGGATTGGACCGCAACTGGGCTAGCCCCACGCGAGGTGTCCAATCAGCATTCATATATCTTTTCTCAAACGAACATTGTTTAAATCATTCTATCTCTCGAACAAGCTAGCGCTCCAGCCTCCACCGCGAGTATAAGCCAACGCTTAATAGTAGAATGCGTTTTAAACAATCGTTCAATAAAAATCACAAACTGTAGTAGCACGAACTACGAAGCTCTGAATTTCCCATTGCACAAGGGAATACGTAGGCACGGGGATTTTAATCCTTCGCAAGCATCCTAATAAAAAATTCAATTATTTCTCTGTTTAAAAACTTTAATCCTTTCTCCGTCTTAATATTAATTTAAAAACTTTCTTTTCTTTCAAACAAACATATTAATAATCATTTAGAAGACATAGACTTAAGATCAAACATTTAATCGCATAATTAGCTAAGAGGTTCCCGTTGAGTACAACGGACGTGAGGGGTGCTAATACCTTCCCCTTGCGTAACCGACTCCCGAACTTAGAATTTGGTTTCGTAAACCATTTCTTATCCTTTATTAGGTTGTATCTATATCTCCCTTTTCTTTAAGTAGAATAAATAGAATTAGGTGGCGGCTCTGCTGTTTTGTTTTAGGATTGTATTTTTCGAGGTACGACAGTTGGCGACTCTGCTGGGGACTAGCTCCATGCTTGAGAGAGTCGAGCCTAACTTAGCTTTATGTGTTTATTTGTATGATCTTGTCTTTTCTTGTCTCCTCTATGTTTATTATTTATGTTTGTTTATCTGTTCTTTTATCGCTTTACTTTATTGCTCATTATATTTGTCTGTGGGTTCTCGAGGCCATGTTACAAGCAAATTTGAGTAGTGGAAAAAGCAGAGGGAACACCTAAGTTTAGAATTGGATGTTATTAGTGTTAGTCTCCAAGGACTCGCTCCTTGCACGCCTAACATGAAAGCTCCCCTAGATAGTTAGACTTTTCGTAGATCTTGTCGCAACGCAGCTAGCCTGTCACGTGACCTGATTCACGAAAGGGCTGTGATTCTGGGACCCCCTAGGGCCTGTTTCAATTTTGGTAGTTGCGTAATGTTAGGCTCCAAGGACTCGCTCCTTGCACGCCTAGCATGAGAACTCCACTCAAGGTAGACCTTATCGTTATTATCGTCACAATGCAGCTAGCCTGCGGCGGGGCGTTAGTACGATAAACGTCCGTGACCTTGAGTTTCCTTAAACCATCACCGTAGAAACCATCCTGTGAGTGGGATTTATGGGTACAGACTGTAGAACCAATCTCTTAAAGCCTACCAAATTTAGGAAGTTTCGAGCTTTTAGCTTCCGCGTCTGTTTGTGCTTGTGATCTAAAGCATCCTTGCATTGCATCCGTTTGCATACCATTGCATTTGCATTGCATGTCATTTTCCTTCCTCAGAGTAAGCTCATCCTCGTCCTGTGTCCATAACCCGCAGTTGATTTCCCGACACCTACTTTGGACTTGAAGTAGTTCCTGATTGATCATGGACCCTGAAGAACAAAAGAAGACTGCGACAAGGGGAGGCTTTGATTTGATAAGGGACCAGATGAACCAGCTCATGGATGTTGTGACCGCTTTGATCAGGAGAGGGGATAATGCTCAACAGGCTGCCGTAATTGGAGATGTCTCTCCACCTCAAAGGAACAGTTTTGTTCAACCTCAGTCTTCCAGGACCCCAGTTGGGGCATCCGTTATTCAAGAGCATACCATTATTCGAGATGGAAACTCCTTACCTCACGATGCCGTTGAGTACCAAAGCTTTGGGTTCTTTGAGCCAATTTCCCTAGGGGCAATCCCAGTGAGAAGGACCAAGGGACCAAATGTTGTTGAGATGAATGAGAAATGTCGAATACTGAACGAAAGACTCAAAGCTCTAGAGGGGGAAAATGCTTTTGACCTGGATGCTTTAAACATGTGTTTAGTACCTGGTTTAATTATACCTCCGAAGTTTGAAGCACCTGCTTTTCAGAAGTACAAAGGGGATAGCTGTCCAAAACACCATTTGGTGATGTTCTGTCGAAAAATGACTGCATATGCTTTTGACGATAAGTTGATGATTCACTGCTTTTAAGACAGTTTGAGTGGGGCACCGTTGAATTGGTACATGGGTTTGGAAAGAAGTCATATTCAGTCATGGTTGGACCTAGCCAATGCTTTTGTGAAACAATACCATTACAATTTGGAAGAAGCTCCCAGTCGTTTTCACTTGAAGGACATATCTCAAGGGAATGATGAGCCGTTCAAAAGGTATGTCCAGAGGTGGAGAGAGTTTGCTGAACATGTTCAACCACCGCTATCAGAAAAAGAGCTAGTTGACCTGTTTATGGACACTCTGCAGAGTCCGTACTTTGAGAAGATGGTAGGCACCGCCTCAACGAGTTTCTCTGACCTGGTAAAAACGGGAGAACGTATTGAGATTAGTCTCAAAAGCGGAAAGATCCAAGGCGCCTCAAGCGACTAGGCTAGTGAGAATGAATCCCTCAACAGTTCCCAAGAGGAGGAAGGGGATGTAATCAATGCAGTCATGGCAGACGTCAAGTATTCTTGTGGTGCATCAGCAAGATCCTTTGACCCTCCATCTTCTCAGCAATCATTATTCCATATGCCTCATCATCCTTATAGGCAACCAAAAATGTTTAGGGTACCTTACCAGCAACCTTGGATTTCTCCTCATCAAGGTCAGCAAGCCAAAAGCCGAGGATATCTGAATCAACATCAGAGTCCACATAAGCCTCGCAACAATTTGGAAAGAAGGAATGCTCCTCTTCATCCAGTACCTTTATCATATACTCAGCTTCTGCAGCCTTTGATTCAAAGCTCATTGGTGGTTCCCAAGTCTCTCAAGCCATTGACAGAGCCATACCCGCCTGGGTGTAATCCACAGGAGCAATGTGGATATCATGCTGGATCAATGGGGCATTCAACTGAAGACTGCAGAGCTTTTCAAGCCAAGGTGCAACATTTGATCGATAAAAAGTACATATCCTTTCCAGAAGGAAACCTATTAGTGCATGTCAACCTCTCACCTGAGTGAGTACAAAGAATCTTAGAGGCATCTCTTGAAGACGGCAAATTAAGACCTTTTTTTCAATTCCCTAAAGCTGGCAATCACCTGTTTGTTTCAGCATTGTTGTTATTTTCTTTGCATGTTGAGTTTGTATTTGCTTGTTAGCATTGTTGTTTTTTGAATTGGCAAGATTAATGAAATGTTTATGCATATTTTGAATTAATCCATTCGTATTCACTCGTTTTATTTCATTGTTACAAAAAGCAAAAATATATTTCTATCTGTTGTTTATCAAACTTTTGTTTTAGCAAAGATTGGAGGGAGGATGATGAAAACCAGATGCCTGAATTCTCCATTTGTATGCTCTCAATTAAAACCCTGCCAATGATGTACATGCATTGTTTCAAATTCCCAAACACCGGCGAAATAAGGATGATAATCCCTTGCTAACCCCCTTTGAGCCTAAAAGTAGGAGTGTTCTTTTTTCAAAATATAAAAAAACCATTAATTTCAAACCTGGGGCAGGGTAGTCAGTTCAGTTAATCTGTTTGCATTCAATCTTCAAGAGATTCAATCCATCATTCAAGAAGGATCAGCTACATACTTTCATTCACACACCAAAGAAGTCGTGAAAAGTCAAAAAGTTTGTAGTACCTGTTCTCTATCCTCCAATAAAATGGCAGTCACAACCGTTCAACAAAAAAATGAAGTGAGGAAAAAGAAATACAAAGAAAAGTCCGCCAAGTCAAAAAAACAGAAAAAGACGACTTAGGCAAAAATTAATGAAGTCATCAAATCCAGCAAAGCAAGGATAAAGCAAGGTGGCTGCCATCACTTTCAAATCCTGATCCTTATCACGCATTGTCAAAAGAGTTTTGAGATATGAATGCGTATGTCAAATTAACTGAACATAGGATTGGAGTTTATCACGAAGATGGGATGGGTACAAATAAATTTTGAGCCTTTTATCTTTTGTTTCATAAACCGTGAACCAAGCCACGTTACAACCCTTAAAAGACCTAATTGAGGCAGGGTTTATTTCGAGAGCATACTACGACAAGGTTGTGTTAACCTGACTCCTAACGATCTTTGCTAATCATTTGTATTGATCACTTCATCTACCATTCCATAAATGGCTAGATCCACTTTTTATTTTATTTTAATCAATTCCATTGTATCACTATCATACCAATAAATTTTGATTTCAAAACTTGCATAAACGTTGCATCAAAATTGCCAATTTTTGAATAAATAACGTTTATTTGTAAATCAATTCAACATCAAGGGAATCCCAACGAATTCAGCCAGTTAGGGAATTTAACTTGGTAAGAGAAGCCCAGCCAGGGGCAACCACTTTGAGGATAAGTCGATCCGAATCAATCTCCTCAAGAGCTAGCTACTCAAAGTTTGAACTTTTTAGTCCTGACTAGAGTGAGCTATCACAAGAAATTCAAGAGCTCGATGGGATCAGATAACCAGGGGCAAATCTCTGATGTTCGAGCACCGGGGCAACCATTTCAAAGTCCATGCCATGGCAGGTTGTTTCCAAACCTTTGGAAAAGGATATGTCCAAGAAACCATTGATGTCGGGGCAAAATGAATCACACAGGGGCAAGTCCTCTCCATGCCTACAAGTTGTTCAAGCAGGCCCTATGCAACGACAAATTTTGAGTTCAAGACAGGTGTCGGGAATCATGTCGTCATCCTTACCTCATTTTAGATAGTCGTCTGCAAAGAACTAGTCCATCCTTACCCACGCAGGGGCATATTTTGAAAATCACTGAGTCAGTACATAATCACTTTCATGCTTCAGTCATGTCGCTCCGCTCATAGCGTTAAACCTTGCATATCTAGCATATGTCCAGGTCAAAACCCAGGTAAACCAATTCCCGTATGGTATTTTCTTTAGAAATTTATTTTTAACCCAGTCCTGTCTGGTAGCCATTTTATTTTCAACCCAGTCCTGTCTGGTAGTCATTTATTTTCAACCCAGTCCTATCTGTTAGTCATTTTCTCTTCGAACCAGTCCCGTCTGGTAGTCATTTATTTTCTACCCAGTCCTGTCTGGTAGTCATTTTCTTTTCAAACCATTCCTGTCTGGTAGTCATTTATTTTCAAACCATTCCTGTCTGGTAGTCATTTATTTTCAATCCAGTCCTGTCTGTTAGTCATTTATTTTCAATCCAGTCTCGTCTGGTGGTCATTTATTTTCAACCCAGTCCTGTCTGTTAGTCATTTATTTTCAACCCAGTCCTGTCTGGTAGTCATTTATTTTCAACCCAGTCCCGTCTGGTAGTCATTTATTTTCAACCCAGTCCTGTCTGGTAGTCATTTTCTTTTCAAACCATTCCTGTCTGGTAGTCATTTATTTTCAAACCATTCCTGTCTGGTAGTCATTTATTTTCAATCCAGTCCTATCTGTTAGTCATTTATTTTCAATCCAGTCCCGTCTGGTGGTCATTTATTTTCAACCCAGTCCTGTCTGTTAGTCATTTATTTTCAACACAGTCCTGTCTGGTAGTCATTTATTTTCAACCCAGTCCCGTCTGGTAGTCATTTATTTTCAACCCAGTCCTGTCTGGTAGTCATTTATTTTCAACCCAGTCCTGTCTGGTAGTCATTTATTTTCAACCCAGTCCCGTCTGGTAGTCATTTATTTTCAACCCAGTCCCGTCTGGTAGCCATTTATTTTCAACCCAGTCCCGTCTGGTAGTCATTTATTTTTCAACCCAGTCCCGTCTGGTAGTCATTTATTTTTCAACCCAGTCCCGTCTGGTAGTCATTTATTTTCAACCCAGTCCCGTCTGGTAGCCATTTATTTTCAACCCAGTCCCGTCTGGTAGCCATTTATTTTCAACCCAGTCACGTCTGGTAGTCATTTATTTTCAAACCAGTTCCTGTCTGATATTCATTTTTCTTTTCAAACCAGTTTTCGTCTGTTAGTCCATACTGAACCAGTTCCCGCTTGGTATTTCATTTAAAAGTTATTTGACAGTCGGTTCTTGTCTGACATTTGTCTCTTTTCCAAATCCAGTTCAAAATCAATTCTTGTTTGTTAGAACATTTCCAAAGTCAGCCCCCGCCTGACAATAAAGAAACTAGTTTTTGTCTGGCGTGTCAAAAGAAAAATCGTTCGTCATTAGTAGCTTTGTCTAAGAACCCATCGTTGTTGACGCCCTTTAGTGTGGTTTATCAAAGTATTTTTCCAGTAACACTAATATTCCCTGCTGAGGTCCTCCTTGGTATTGATATCCATTCTCTCAACCAATATTTCTCTTAAGTCCAATCGTCATTGGCACAAATTCTTCAAGTTAGGGAATTTCCGGAGTTTGGACGTTTATCTTGTTTAAAACTCCAACATTTTATTGCCAGCCGGTCTCTTGGAGCCGTTGAATATTTGAGTACGCTGTTTTATACCCCTGGTATCAATTGGTTGTACAGAGCCACTGCCCAAAATTTGTGTTCGTTTTCTTTATGCTCGGTCTCAACAGTTACACTTGAACCTGTTGATTTACCACTTTGGATTCACGCCTGTCTTTTATTTTCCTGACCACCGTGTCAATATCTGTTATTTCCATTCTCCGGCCACCGCGTCAATGCCTGTATTTTATTTCCTGACCACCGTGTCGACGTCTGTTATTTTATTTCCCGACCGTTGTGTCGATATTTTGTTTATTCCTGACCGTCGTGTCGATATCCGCTATTTTATTCTCCTGACTGTCGAGTCGATGTCTTTTCCATTTTTTTTCTCAATCACCGAATCGTTGCATTGGAATCCCCGGCAACTACCTTGAGCTTGCTAACTCATCACTTCAGATAGTCTGTCTTTAATCTTACGTTTTGTTTCCCGTCTTATGTCATTCTTAGTGCCAGCAACTACACTTGGGCCTGCTGATTTATTACTTGGAATACATCCCGTTTTCGTCTTGTCATCCCCAGCATATTGTTATCCCCAGTGAGTCTTCATCCTTGTTTGCATTTCTGTGGATCACCGTTGCATTTGTCTGCATCATACCATATCCGACATATTTATCATCATAAAATCAGCATGTTAGGTTTCATTGCGTCCCGCATGTCATATCCTCAGCATAAAAGAGTCCATCATGAATTCATATTATTGCATAACATTGCATTTCATCTGCAATCGGTCAAAATTTCAGGTATTTTCTAATATTTAATCCTCTTCCACCTCGAATGTCTAAAAACTTTGCTATTTATACATTCTGGTTCAAGATGATTAAATATGGGCAACTGTCACACCCTAAATTTTGACCGAACATTTTTCGATTTTTGTTCATTTGACGCATTTTATCGATATTTCGAAATCGATCATTTTGTTTGTATTCAGTGGTTTAACATCTCATTATTCATGTAATCATGCATTTTAATTTGTTTTAATTTAGCCATTATTTAAGTAGTTATTTTATTTATTCAAGTTAATTTAATTAAATTTGATGTAGGTAGGTTTAGAAATAATTTTTTTAGTTTAATTGCTTAAGTTTTGCTTTTCTCGTTTCCTTTTAAAGATAATAAAAATCATATTTTGAAATTTGTCTAGTTCATTTTTTTAAATTTAAATTAATTTAATTGTTTCTTTTTTATGTATTGATTTATTTTCATTTTTTTAATTTAAATTATTTTAATTGTTTCTTTTTGTATGTATTAATTTATTTTGATTAGTTGATTAGTAAAATTATGTTAATTAATTAATTAGTTTTCTTTTAACATTTTAATTATTAGTCTAGTATAGTTAACATGATTTTAATTAAGGTTTTATTATTTCCATTTTATATGTTTATTTATTTCACAGTATAACATGACAAAGCCTTGGGATAGGCATCTTTGACTTCATTCTTGCAGTGTTACAACAAAAACCCTCCAACACTCCATCAGGATTTTCACTAAAATGTAGCAAAAAAACAAAACAACAAAAGAAAGCTGTCTCATTCACAGTTCCCACACTTCTCTTAACTTTATAAGTTTTTCTCTACTTTTTAGGGCTTCTTTCATTTTTTTCGATGCTTGCTTTTTCTTGCTGGGTCCTCTCCACTGTGACTTTCCCTTTTTAACACAATATATCTTACCATCACCAAAACCACACCTTTCACCAAAATTGTATAAAGTAAAAAACCTGCACCAAAAGGACCAAAGGGTCAGATTTTCATAAAGGAAAAATCCAAAAAAAGAAATACGATACAGGGGGGGCCTGTTTGTTCAGCAGGAGGAAGAAAAAAATAATTTAAAACGAAAGGAAAAAACTCCCCTTTAGGGACGCTCCTTATTCAATAAGACGACCCTTCTTTTTTCGTGAGGATGCCGATAAGAAACAAAAAAAACCTGTGAAAGGAAAGGAGGGGACCACAACACCAACAGACAGCAAAAAAAAAGCCTCTCAATATACTTCACTCTCTCAACATGATGCCGGGGGGGATGACCTTTGAGTTTGGATAGAAACCACTTTTTTTTCCTCTTTCAACGGACCATTTTCTCATCAGTATCGAGACTCATTCATCAACATCATCAAAAAACCCTCCATCAGAACCTCCTTCAAAATCTCAACACAACCAAACCCTTCTCCCCGCCGTAAGTCTCCCTCCATCTTTGCCCAGAACACCTTAACCCGTCCGCGCCATCACCTTCGAACCACCAAGCCACAAAAAAAAACCAAACCGATCTGAAACCTCATAACCTTCAACCTTCAACCTTCTTCAACCTTGAACAAACCAAAACCGTTTTCGAACCATCAGCAAACGCAAAAGACCACCGCGATGAATCCTTCGACTTCCATCAACTCACCGAACCTCAAAACCGTTCAAGCCTCCGCCATAGACCGCCGTCGCAAGTGGGGGAAGCGACATCTCCGCGAGCCTCATCGCACAATCTCCAGGGACGCGAGCGATTTCTTCAAAGGCGAACAGCTGCTGCCGCATGGGAGAGAAGATCGAAATCGCAGGGGCTGTCATCGGGAGAGACGAGATTGAGAGAGAACACCGTGAGGGACTGAGAGAGCGAGTGTTGAGTTTTTTTCTCTGTTTGACTACGCGTGAGGAAAGAGGAAAGGTATATTAGGTTTTCTTTATTTCATTTTTAAGAAAATCTGATGTTGGACGTTTTATTTAATGTTTTTTTATTTTTAATTTGTTTTATAAAAACCTAATTTCTAACCCAACTGATCTTCTACCAGCACCTCCTTTCCTTTGTTGTTTTTTTTTAAGTTTTATTTATATCTTTGTTTGTCATTATTTATTTCTTCATTTTCTCATTTTTATATATAGATTTTTTTAGTTAGCTTTTGTTCCAATTAATTAGCTCTAAAGTTTTAGATTAGTTGATGTTTGGATTTTTTTTTTCATTAGAATCTTGATTATTTTCTTCAATCGTTATTAGGGTCTAACATTTTAATCATTTCTCTATTTTAATTTAATAGACTTTTTTTTTATTATTAGATTTTTGACATAAACCTTAGATAAAGTTTGAATTTTTATAATTTTGTTTAAACCCTATTGTTTACTTGGTGAGGCTTTATCTTAAATAAGTTTGATTGTCGGTCAAAGTTGAATCTTGAGTAGAATTCGATATTATGCATTTGAGAACCAATTGAAGTGTGTCTGTGTGAAGTTTTCTTTTCCTGATGCTTATGTTTGAGTTTCTTTTTGTGCGCGTAGAAGAGGCAGCGGACCTTCTCCGTTAGGTATCGTTAAAATTCAACTTTATCCCTTTTTTAATTTAGTCCTGATGCCACCTTTGTGTTTAGTCGATTAATTGTACATCATCATTGTTTCCAAACAATTCATCACGCCTACACTGCACACACGTAAGTCGGTCGTTCTACGATCGCCGTCTGCACAATTCGTTTTCGCGTATCTTAAATAATTTAACAAGGAATAGAATTCCGGAGTCTAGCACTCCGCACGTTCTAGAATGAACTACAACTGGGCTAGCCACACGCGTATTGTTCGTTCAATCCTTCGTTATTAAATCACATCGATTCTAAAACGTCTTAAAACAATTATCTTATTAAATTAAATTATGAAAAACAGAACTCCGGAGTCTAGAATTCCGCACGTTCTGGATTGGACCGCAACTGGGCTAGCCCCACGCGATGGTTCAATCACCATTCGTATATCAAATATTCAAATCATTTTTATAAATTAAATTACGAAAACAGAACTCCAGAGTCTAGCATTCCGCATGTTCTGGATTGGACCGCAACTGGGCTAGCCCCACGCGATGGTTCAATCATCATTCGTATACCAAAATATTCAAATCATTTATCAAAATAACGTACGAAAACAGAATTCCAGAGTCTAGCATTCTGCACGTTCTGGATTGGACCGTAACTAGGCTAGCCCCACGTGATGGTTCAATCACCATTCGTATATCAAAATATTCAAATCATTTATCAAAATAACGTACGAAAACAAAATTCCGGAGTCTAGCATTCCGCACGTTCTGGATTGGACCGCAACTGGGCTAGCCCCACGCGAGGTGTCCAATCAGCATTCGTATATCTTTTCTCAAACGAACATTGTTTAAATCATTCTATCTCTCGAACAAGCTAGCGCTTCAGCCTCCACCGCGAGTATAAGCCAACGCTTAACAGTAGAATGCGTTTTAAACAATCGTTCAATAAAAATCACAAACCGTAGTAGCACGAACTACGAAGCTCTGAATTTCCCATTGCACAAGGGAATACGTAGGCACGGGGATTTTAATCCTTCGCGAGCACCCTAATAAAAAATTCAATTATTTCTCTGTTTAAAAACTTTAATCCTTTCTCCGTCTTAATATTAATTTAAAAACTTTCTTTTCTTTCAAACAAACATATTAATAATCATTTAGAAGACATAGACTTAAGATCAAACATTTAATCGCATAATTAGCTAAGAGGTTCCCATTGAGTACAAAGGACGTGAGGGGTGCTAATACCTTCCCCTTGCGTAACCGACTCCCGAACTTAGAATTTGGTTTCGTAAACCATTTCTTATCCTTTATTAGGTTGTATATATATCTCCCTTTTATTTAAGTAGAATAAATAGAATTAGGTGGCAGCTCTGTTGTTTTGTTTTAGGATCATATTTTTCGAGGTACGACACAAGAAAATTTAGAACAATCTCACTTACGTGTCAATTGTGTCCTTCATATCCGGGTATGTTGTCTAATCATTTTCTAACGAGTCAAGATAATAAACGATTTCTCTGAAGTCTTCATTACCAATCATTTGTTCGTAATCAAAGCTGAAAATACCTTCCTCCAAATGCACAAGACGAACACCTCCGGTCGGTATATCTGTCATCTCTAGAAATGTCTGGAGGCACGTCCTATGCTTGGTGGTAGGTTTTTTCTTAGCTACGGTCTTCTTAGCACCAGCCTTTTTTTGTTGTGCGGAGGCGTTGCTAACCTCCTTTTTTTTGTTGTGCGGAGGCTTTGCTAACCTCCTTTTTTTGGTGTGCGGAGACGTTGCTAACCTCTTTTTCTTGAAGCTACATATCATATAAATAGTTAAATGAAATTAAGAATTTAACAACTTCCATGCATATATGTCATATAATTGTATTGTACCTGTTTTTTTGAAACCACGGACTCGGTATGCCGCAGAATAGCATTATCTTTTGATTTGGAACTTGTGGGAGTCTATTTAACATAACCAAGTAAAAAATGTACGTAAAATGCCCGTAAAAACTTTGAATATACACATTAAGGTTAACAAAGGTTTTAGGCATACCTCATATCCTACGCTAATGAGGTTTGTCGGCCATGCAACAAACGAACCTACTGCTTCGTCCACCGTCGTTGCATCCAAACCATCGTTAGGATATGGTAATGATGCATTCGGCTCAACTGCAATATCAACTGATACTTTCAAACATCCAGCAGGGAGCTCTCTGGTGTGAAGTAATACTCCGCTAATGTTATGCACTTTTCCCTTGCCAATCATCCGATAATATGGTGACGATAAATAGAGTTGACAATGGGAAATGCCCTAAAACCAATAATAAAATGAAATTGTTAATGTGTATATATGTCAAATATATAATTTAAGCAAATAGTTCAATTTAAGACAATTATATGTAATTACCTCTGGAATATTCGGGTTAAAGGTACAGTTGATACTATCTTTGTCCGAAGCATCTCTGAAACATGCTGAGGCGCTAGCATCTCTTTCTCTCCTTAATGCATCAAGCTCAGCTTGCATTGCTTCCAATTTTGCATGAAGCTCTCGATTACTAGGAGCCTTTCCTTTTTTAATACTCAGGGAGGTCGGAGTGACTCCAAATCCCTTACCCCTCACCCGACCAGAATACTCACGGGCATCTAATGCCTGACTAAGTATGCTCCTAGTATCATCTGGAGGTAAAGACTGAGATATCGCCTCCTGAAAATCAGATGAATACTGTATACTTGTCAAATATTCGTTTGTAAAGTTTTTATTTAATTAAAGAAAAAAATTTATACTTACACATTTCTCGTATACTTGTAAAACATCTTCTTTAGGAACTCCAGATTTGCCCACACGGGCTTCCTTCCACAAAACATGTGCAGGAATAGATGCTTCAGAACTTTTCTCCTTCTACAGCTACACATTAAGTCATACAACATGATCAAATAAAACTAATATATGATGAACAAATATATTATGGCAAATTATAAATACTTACCATGGATTGTTCTATGCGTTCATATCCGACACGTCCTTTTCGGACGGATATGCGAGACTTGATGCTCTTTCCCGATTTGTGGCACTTAGTCTTTTAAATACAGGGTCCTGTCGTTTGGATTTGAAGGCTTCCCATTCTTCTGCTGATATCAAACTTTCATATTTTTTAGGAAGCTTCACATCAACATAATTATCATCCGCATCCTTAAGGAACTTGGATGATAAAAATGTTCTAAACCCTCGTAAAAGCTTTCCGGCCAATTTCATACAAGAACCTCTTCTTTCTTCTTTGATGTTAAAACACCGCTAAGAAAAACATACAGATTGTGCGTTAGTACAGGTAATCGAAAAAACATAATTGATTCGCATAATTAAAGACATAATTATTGTACCTTTATCTCACTCCAAATTCTTTCTTTGGAGTTATTCAGATCTTTGTTTCTCCAATCATCACAAGTAATGGGAACTTCATTCCTTACTAGTGCACCGACGAAACTAGTTAAGGTGTGCCCATTAGGTTCTATAAGCTGCCCCTGATGGCTCCAATTCACATCTAGCATGATGCCTCGAGATCTACCATTGACCACTCTTCTCATAACCGTTATACCTCTTCGAATCTCTTCTTCAGTTGATACTTTTTTACTACCTCCTTCATGTATCGAATGATCATCATGTGGGTTATCATCATTAGTGACCATGTCTAACCTGTAATAAAGAAACCAAAGAGGATCAAATATAACTTATAATAAAAGCAATTGAAAACACAAAAATAAAGAAACCATGCATGATCAAATCTAACTTATAATCAAAAAGTGCTTAAACTCATAAGCACTTCTACCACAAGTCAACTATATACAAAAAGTGCTTAAACTCATAAGCACTTCTACTACAAGTCAAATATATACAAAAGTGCCTAAACTCATAAGCACTTCTACAACAGAGCTTAAACTACAACAATGTCAAATAAATACATAATGAGCTTAAACTAAACATAATGAGCTTAAACTAAATGTCAAATAAATACAAAAAGTGCTTAAACTCATAAGCACTTCTACAACAGAGCTTAAACTACAACAATGTCAAATAAATACATAATGAGCTTAAACTAAATGTCAAATAAATACAAAAAGTGTTTAACTCATAAGAACATTGATTGAAAGAAAAGAGATGAAACTTACCAAGAAATGTGGTGGAGACGGTGGAGGACGACGGTTGTACGACGGAGGACGATAGTGGACTTCACGGAGGTAGAATGTGGGGGTTTAGGGTGGAGGACGACTGTTGAAGCTCGTTAGGGAGAAAATGGCGATTTCTGTTCGTCGTTCGCAGAAGAGAGGGAAAGAAAAAAATGAAAATAGAAACTGTATATTTTTAATATAATTAGACCTTAGACAGCGCTTTTGTTAAAAGCGCTTTCTAAGGTAGGCCTTAGACAGTGCTTTTGAAAAGAGTTGTCTAAGCCCCCCCCCCCCCCCCTAAACAGCATTTTTGGTTTTAATTTTTTTTTTAAATTGAAAGACTTCAGACAACGCTTTTGAAAAAACGCTGTCTAAGATAGGACTTTTAACAGCGCTTTTTTTATTTTTTTTAACAGTTTCCATGTTTGCTTTTAATTTTAACCTTAGACAGTGCTTTCTTTATAAAGCGTTGTTTAAGGTGCGCTGTTAAATGTCAATTTTGGCATAGTGCGCTCTCTAAGATATATCTTTAAAAGTGCTTATAGAAAGCGCTGTCTAAAGGGAACCTTAGACAGCGCTTTTGATTTTTTTTAATTTTAAGACCTTAGACAACGCTTTCTTAAAAGCGTTGTCTAAGATATACCTTTAAAAGCACTTTTAGAAAGCGCTGTCTAAAGGGCACCTTAGACAACGTTTTTTAAAATATTTTTGTGAACAGTTTCCGTGTTTTATAATTTTTTCACTTATAGCAGCGCTTTTTCATATAACCGTTGTCTAAGGTGCGCTGTTAAATGTCATTTTTGTTGTAGTGATGTTGAAGTTGTTGGATCCGATAGTGACAGTCATGATGCATTATTTTCTTGACGATGGTCAGAGCTACGAAGGTCAGAGTTGCGACGATATCATTTTGTGTGGTGGTTGCCGGTGTGAGTTGTTGAGGATTGAATCGGCAAAGATGAGGGTTGTTGTTGTTCGATCATGGCCGGTCCAATATACTTAGAGACCTAAAGAAATATTTAAAATGAGATCTTCAAAATAAATAAATAAAATCAAATTTTGTATTTGACAAGAGTTGAACCAAAGATCTACAAAATATGTGGCCACTATTATACCAATTCAACAATGAGATTTTTACTATAAAAAAATATGTCATTTAAAATATTTATAATTAAATTAAAAAATATTGAAACCTTTTTACAATCTAAAATTATTAGGTTTAAAACCTTTGTTTGGATCGCCTTATCCTTTGATCCACCATGTATTCAGTGATAGTATAGAAGAAGAAGAAGAAAGAGATGTGGTTCATGTTGGGTGGTCCCTAACAAAACCTTTGTCTTGGGAATGGATATAGGTGCAGGGTCTAAGGGGTTGATAGTTTGTAATAGTAGTTTATGGCTCAATTCTTCTTTATCTTGTTTTCTTAAATAGCAGCTTAACTTCTTTAATACACCTTATACTCCCTTTAATACATACGAATATTTGCTACATAAAATCAAAATCATAATTAATGATTTTATTTTTACAAAATAAATTCTTACTTACATGTACAAAACTACAAGTACTGGTTGTTTTTTTGGTCCACCTGAAATGCTGTCATGTGGAGACTTTTATAAATTATTTGACTAATTGGAAAAAATGACAAAAGAAAATGATAGTAGTAAGTGGAAGTTGGAGGATAAGTTACGTGTATTATCAACTATGAATTTATGAGTTCTTATAGTACATTCTGACATTGCTTTCTCAAATATCTGCATTCAAACTAGCCACCATTATTCAGTCAAAGAAAACTAGCTACCATAAGATATCGCATTTTCTGTTTTTCATTCATTTAAAGCTTATGCTTCTATGTTTTCAAATACATTTCACATTGTAGGTTTTAGCATTAGAAATTTGTTTCTTCTAGAATTTAATGTATGATCATGGAGATTGTACGTGTAGGGTAGCAAAAATTAAGACATGCAGCTAATTATTTTATTTTATTGACTATAACTAGTATTAAAAATTTACATGTATAGAGTTAATCGAGCTAACAATATTGATTAATGTAATTAATTTTATATGTAAGAATTCTAAAATATTTTACAAAGTATCTACAATAATGAAACATAAAATAAAAAAAAATTATGATAAATATTTGAGAGTATAATAGAAAAAATGTCATAAATAATTCATTGAGTTGAATTAGTATAGTTTTTATTTTAACATTTAATAAAAAATCTGATGGAGTTTATTATATATAATTACTTTCTTCTTTCTTAAATATAAATCTAAAGTGCTTATTTCACTTTTATGAAATATCATTCATAATGTGTATATAGTTAATCTTGCTTTTTTTATGTTTTAAAATGTTAAACTATGATACTTATAGTACTTTATTTTGGGAAAACTATATAATACATGGACAATTTTTTTTATCTGATTAACAATTATAGTTAACAACATAGAAGTACTTCTTTTTTAAGAGTAAAAAGGGTTGAATTTAAGTCTAAAAACAAAATTTAAAACAAAATTAAAAATGAAAAAAATAAATTAAGTTTGATATATAAGAGAGTTGGCTTATATTTATATTATTTTGAGATTTTAAATAAAGATGCAAATGTCCTTTAGAACCCTAGACATCAATGTTATCGACATTCATCAGAATCTTTTATGTGAAGATGATTAAAATTCAAATATAAGCCGTGATTAAACCTTAGGTAGATTAAAAATAAAGAAAATGTTTGATAAAAAAAATATGGCTTATATGCCTAAATATTTTTTTGTGAATTAAGATATATTCCCTCCGTACGGTATATAAGAAGAAGAAAAAAAGCTCATTTTTGTTTATAATTTTTTTTTAATAAAAGATATTATATTATCCAAAAAATAGATTACAAACAAAAGCCGATCAACTGATCTAGACTACAAAGAAATAAAGATAAACAACAACAAAGGCCAAAAATCATAAACTATTACAAAATTGATCCAATTTTCTATCACTCTTAGCTCTAATCTTGACTACATCTATAATGTTTTGGACTTGAAACTCTTCTAATCTTCCTTCTTGAAAAACCATATTATTTCTCACTTTCCAAACTTTGTATATAGTTTAGGAAAATATCGTTTTAAGCATTTGTCTCTTAACACCTTTCCCCTGGTGGAGTGGCTGATCCATATCAGTTCAGTGTGTTAGCCCCAAGGATCATGTCTTACTCCAATCCAATCTAGCATGTGCTTCCAAATTTTTCTAGTCTCCACACAATCAAAAAAGAAGTGGTTAATGCTCTCAGTCCCATCATAGAAACTGCACCTGCCATCAGTTTGAATTCCAAACTTTTGTAATCTGTCTTTGGAAGGTAACCGAAGATTACAAGTCATCCACAATTGGAAAATTACTCTAGGCCAAGCTCTGTTCTGAATCATAAGTTTCCTCCACTGCATGCTAGATTTTTCTCCCCTTAATTCATTATACACTTTTCTGGTTTTGTATATGTCCAACCTTTGAAATTCATTCCAAGCATCAGAGTTTATCAGCTTATCTCTATTCTTGAAGATGTCTTTCACAATCCAAGAAGAATTAGCATTAGGCTAGTATTCTGCAGCATCAAAGTTCTTTATAAATTACACATGAATCCATTTTATCCACAACTTGTCCTTTTGGAACCAGATGTTCCAAAGCATTTTTCCAATTGTGACTTTTTTTTATAAGCAAGATGTATTGATATAGAAAACTAAGGATTCTCCAAACCGGCTTACAAAAAATGGAGCAAAGCTCGACCAAAGAAAATTACAAACCAATTAGCCTAAGATAAATAATACAATGGAAGTTTACAAAATTCATAAAAATTGCAATTGGTATGTGTAATCTTCCCGATGAATGATCATCTCCAAACCAAAGCTTTTATACTTCAAACCGCATCAAAAACATTCCAAGAGCCATTCCTAAAAATAATCATATTCCTCAATAACCACAAATACTAACAAGTGGCCAACCAAACACTACCTTCTTTACCTTTCCGTAATTTTTTTTGCTTACCGAACTTTAACCAAATAAAAAAAAACTCTTTCAAATTCGACGAATCAAATTCAACAATATCAATCCAATTCGCCACCTCCTTCCAAACCAACTTAGCCACAACACAAGATAACAATAAATGGTCTACCGTTTCGGTATGAACTCCACACAAAAAAAACACTTGAGATTATCATTAGGGAGATAACACCTTCTAATGGACACTTCTAATGGACAAAGCAAACTTCGTAGGAATTCTATTTAGAAAACACCTCCCGCCAAAAAATCTAGTTTTTAAAGGTATCTCCATTTTCCAAATTAAATTAAAAGCCTCAAAGAAATTAGGAGAAATACCATACAAAATACAAAAATTACTCGAAATAAGGCAGAAGTTGCTCACCGAGAAGATGCCCTCCGAGCCCGATGTCCAAATCACCGAATCACCACCATTTAGAGCAGGCGATACTACCGCCAGCAACAGGTACAACACTGCTTGCTATTCCAAAACTGCCCCGACTCGATTTTCACCCACCCCCAAATCCCCCCAAGTCCACACGTCGTCATGCCAACCACCCATACTCGCTACCGAAACATTTCGAAGTCTAGATGCACCATAAACTAACGAAAATAAATCTTTAAGGCAACCATCAAATAGCCAACAAGAATGCCAAAAAGAAGAATTAAAATCGTTTCCAAGCAAGAATTTACAATCGGACACAAAAATATCTTCCGGAAAAAAAATTCCAAGATTCAAAATATCCTTCCACCAAGAAGAACTACGAGAACCCAACGTTGAATATCCCTCTGTATTAACCACCTTCAAATGAATGTCTCTATAATGAGCCCTCAACACCTCTTTCCAAAGCGCTTTAGATTTCGACAAAATCCTCCACCTCCATTTATGAAGAAGCGCTATATTAAAATCATCAATCATTCTCAAACCAAGGCCTCCTTTTTCCAAAGGAAGACAAACAACATTCCAACTAACCCAATGAATTCTCCTTCTATCCTCCGATCCACCCCAAAGAAAATTACTTTGTAAAGAAGTAATCACTTTGAACATTTTAACTGGAGCTTTGTAGAAAGATAACAAGAAAATCGATAAACTAGATAAAATCGATTTCAAAAGAGTTAATCTTCCCCCAAAAGAAAGGAACCAATTTTTCCAACTACACAACCTCCCCTTCAACTTCAAAATTACCCTCGTTCATATAGAAGCTTTGTTTCGGTAATTACCGATAATAATACCTAAAACAGTGAACTTATTATCCTCCTTCCTACACGAAAGGAACCAAGAAGTCACATCCAAAAACATTTGGGCTAATATTCACACCAATGATCTTGCTTTTATGGAAATTTATTCTCAATCCCGACACTAATTCGAAACCCCTCAAGACCGCCTTAATTACCCAAATGTGCTTCCAACTGCCGTTGCCTATCAATAAAGTATCATCCACAAATTGGAGGATATCCACAAACAATTTCTATCAATAGAAAACCCTTTAAAATTGCCAATCTCAACCGACATTTTCACCAATCCTCTCAAACCTTCTACTACCATAACAAAAAGAAAAGGCGATAACAGATCACCTTGTCTTAAACCCCTCTCAACCGAGAATTCCTTAGTTGGACTAACGTTAACCAAAACCGACATCTTACTAGAAAAAATCAAAACCTCTATCCATCTCATCCAAATCTCACCAAAACCCATCTTTTTCATCATGAATTTAAAAATAAAATAAAAAACAAGAAACTTTATCGTAAGCCTTCTCTATTAAGGATTGACAATTTGTAATAGTGAGCTTTTTCCTGTCCAAAGGAACCCCTAAATACTTGAATGGAGTTTATAAATTATAACTGAGAAAAATTAATTTTATCACATTTTATTAATTTACTCCTAAAGTAAAAAAAATTAAAATTAAATTGTATTTAATTTGCTTTTTCTATAATCAACAATCAATTAAAATCATTTTTACATTTTTGTATCAAATTTATTTTAAAAAACACAAAAAAATGACTTCTAATGATTATGTTTTTTGACTTTTTAATAAATATAAGTTTATTTATTTATTTATTTATGTATTTTTTTATAAATTGACAATAGTATATAATAAATGAATTCATTCTATTACAATGAAAATTAAAGGATATGATAAAATACAATTCAATAAATTCAATAAATTTCCAACAATATAATTTAATTATATCTTACTTAATTCCTTTTTATTCCATCACATTTCATAAAATCTAAAAATATTCTTAAAATACTCCATATTTAATCCATATTAATTATCTGGGTAATCCAATCTCCAAGAAAATAAAATGCTACTAGTATAAAATAGATGTAGGAGAATATGAGGTGTTCAAAAATACTATGTTTGTTGTATCAACTTCCTAGAGTATTTAAGATTGGCCAAAATGTCAGTGCACAGTCAATTGCTACCCATGAGAGCTACCACTTAAGAATCTACTCGAGATCTACTCCATAGTTATTTTATATAACTTTTTCTGTTCATTCAACACTATTACATTTCATAGTACCTTCTTTTACTTCATTTTTTAAACTACTTAAATAATTTATAAAATTGTTTAAAATTAAAACTACTAATACTTGTCATTTAAATTTCAGAAGGATGAAGGAAGCCTATTCAAATTACCAACAAAATTATAGATTGCCAAAAGGAAAACATAGTAACAGTCATGATCATTATAGTCAAATCTGGAAAAGTAATGTTTGGCTTTGGCCAGACAACAGAACCATGAATTAAGAGAAACTCAAAAGTCTCACTTGAACATATTCACATACTAGTAACTATCATTTTCAGTTCCATCCATATCTATGAATATGAGCCTATTAACAAATCTAAGGTCACTGTCAAAATTAAAAACAAATCCAAGGTCACCGACGCAGCACTATCTTATGCAACCACTTAATTAATTCCATGATGAACATGTTCCTATTATATATCTCCCTGTCAATAAATTTTAAAAATATATTTTTTCTTTATATCACTGACAAAAATCAGTACTATGTGAATACTATACTGTCAAATAATACAAAAACAAAATCAGTTACTAAAATCCATTTCATTCTATTCCATTGTAATTGCTAGTTGTAAACTATTACATTACTCACTGCCACAAATAAGGTGAAAATAGTACACAAAGATTTATCACACTGGCTATAAAATACTGTAATAATACAAGCACAAGCCATATATAGCAAGGCGAGTCATGAGTGACTCCAGCGCCAACTTCCCAATGACAAGCTGCCATTACACACAACTAATTCATAACTAATTTCAGAATCATCGGATCCTATCAGAACTCCGCAATTAAGTGGATCCGAATTGTAAGATGGGGACATCATGAGAAGTGATTCTTTTGTACCTCATCTCATTTGTAACAAAAATAAAATCATAACTTGTTTTTGTAATCACAAACGAAACTAATATGAGATAATTCAGTTTTTTATATAAAAAAATTAAAAAGTAAATTATGATCCGGCCGGCCCGGGCTGGGCTAGGTCTCAAGAGCAAAAGGTGTTTCTAGAAGGTCATACGGGCCCCACAAAGCATCCAAAGGGCAAGGATGGTTAGCGTCAAGCCTGGCCCACGGTTTACCCTTCCCACTCCAATGCATAAGACTAACCGGCCCGGGATGCAAGCCTCTACAAAGCCCACGGAAATTATCACCGCCAAGCCCGTGCTGATTCCACCTATGATCAACCGGAACTATTTTCCCGGCGAAAACAAGCAAAAACGGTGGCAACGAACCAAGCTCATAGATCCTCATTCTCTTCTGAAGCTCCATCCATTCCTGAATCTCCTCCGTATATCCACCAATCCTCCACCGCTCTAAATCAATAACCATGACTCCGGTGTTGAAGTAACAAGCCTTACGGTTCGCGAAAGTCATCGAAAGCGAAGGATTCGACCAAAACGTAGGCGTAAAATAGTTACTGAAATTCGCGTTACAGTATTCCGGTGCAGCCAAAACAGCTTCGTTCGTAAACGGCGTCGCGGCGAGTTTTGCAATGTCGTCGATGAGTATTAGATCGGAGTCAAGGTAAACGATCTTCCGTACGCAATTAGGAAGAAGGTTAGCCAGGTAATTTCGCGCGTAGTTGAGAGGACAATCAAGCGCCGAACGGATTGAAGTTGAGATTAAACCGGAAACAGTGTTATCATCAAAGGGGTATATTTGGAATTTTAAATACGGGAACGAGTTTGTGAGTGTAGTATTGAGGATAACAGTGGAGGTTGTGGATTTTGACGCGGCGGTGACGAAATGGAAGATGATGTTTTCCGGACATGAAGAGTGTTGAAGAACGGAGAGAATAGCAGCCATGGAGCCGCGGAGGTATTTCACGTCTAGTGTCATTGCGACGTGGACGGATTCATCGGAGCACGTCGCGTCGGTGGGTTGTGAGGGGCAGTTTGGGGAATTATAAAATTTAGGTGCTTGTTTGAAGCGTTGAGTGGTGGTGGTAGTGGTGGTTGTTGTGGTGGTGCACGTGATATGATGATGAGTAGAGAATAGGAAGAAGAGAAAAATAGTGATGACCATGGATGTTACCATGGTTATGGTTATGGTAATATAAGTGATGATTTAATTATTTATATGCAAAGTGGTTTTGAGGTTATTTGATGAGAAAGAGATGAAGGTTAGTCAATGATATTTTCTCTTGGGTTTATGTTCTCATTCAGTGCAATGTTCACACGGAAATTTATGATTATTACAGGATGTACACGTGCTTATATTTTTTAATGTTTATAATTATGAGCTTATGCCAATTATCGGTAGTTAATAATTATTACTCCTTTCATTTCATGTTACTAATTATTTGGAGTTTAAATTCATGTACTTTCCCCCTCTAATATCACAGTCATTCACCCAGTCAATGAAATAGAATAACGTTAACATTGGATATTCTAAATATTCTAAAAATTGGTTGAGTATATATACTCATAATTTAATTATTTAATATATGATGAACAGTTTTTTATTTTTATAATTGATATTAAATGCTATTATAATAAGACTAAATTAATTTTCACAAAGGAATACATTTATTAAGATAAACATATAAAATTTTAACAAGTTTCAGAAAATAATATATACTTATGTTTTAGGACGAACAAACAGTCCAATAAGACCGTGACTCAATCTTAAATTTTGTTTGTCAAGAGATGACAAATACGTAAATTTTTGTCAAGAGGTTGTTCACTAAAGTTGGATACTACATTAATCATAGTTATTGGAATCATTCCAACGATCTCTCATATTCTATGTTGCGTTCACCTATATCGATTTTTATCGTCATTTATATATAAATGTGATCATACATCATACACTATAAAAAAAATACTTATGTGAGGTGATAAATCCCTCACAGAGCAACAAATCCCTCGTAATGATACTTTTTTGGGGGTATAAACACATCGCATAAATGTCTGTCGCAATTTTTTGCAAAATGAAAAACTCATCACAACTTTGTCATGTTTAAAATCCCTTGCAACGCTCTATAGGGTGCAGAGAGTACGCCATCTACGTGACAGATTGAGTGCAGAGATTTGACATGTTTTGCTAGGGGGAAACTCCTCGCAATGCATAACGTTGACGTTTGCAAAGTAAAAACACCTCGTAACGCATAACGTTGACGTTTGTAAAGTAAATAACACCTTGCAATGCATGTGTCAGCGCGTGCACATGTATGTGATGTTGTGAGATGTTTAACTCCTCACAATACAAAAGTGGACCAGAACGATCACTTGTCCCCCGTCACTTAATAAATACCACTGATAAAAATTTCCACCAATTTCTTTTCCATTTAAAAAAAAGCATTATGAGGTGTTTAACCTCACAATTGTTAGCAAGTTGGAAAACTGCTCAGGTTATCAGGACGAACACCTCATATAATACTACCACACCTAGTATTGTGAAGTGGACGAAACCTCCTACAGGTTTTCTTAAATGCAATGTTGACGCCTCCTTTATTAATCACCAGGTAGGTATTGAAATGTGTATCAGAGATGAAGAAGATGCATTTGTTGCAGCTAGGTCAGAGTGGATTACTCCAAGTACTACTATTGAAGTGGGGGAAGCTTTGGGTTTAGTGGCAACACTTAAATGGGTGCAAGAGCTCGGGTTAGATAAAGTAGTGTTCGAATTGGATTCTAAAAGCGTAGTTGATAATGTTAATCAACGGATACCAAATTATTCTGACTTTGATGATATTATCAGAGAGTGTAAACGCTTAATAGAATCACTTTTTAGCAACTCTCATGTTGAGTTCGTTAGGAGACAAGCGAATGAGGTTGCTCACGCTTTGGCACGAGTGGCTCCATCTCTTACTAGTATCCACAATTTTCATGATATACCTACATGTATCCACAATTTAATTATTAATGAAAGATATTAAGTCTTTTTCTGTAAAAAAAAACTTCTCACAAACTAATTTTCTAAAATTTTCAATTTTCTCCGAAATACTTCGGAGGGGTAACATGTTTTAAATTGATTTTTTTTATATCTGCATTATTAGGAGCAGGGATTACAAAAAAAACTGTATCCGTGGATAAAATCCATCACGGGTACGGGTTATATAGTTTAATGGGTATCTACGGTAAAATAAATGAATATTTAATTACATGTTTCCTTACGAACATTGATATGTACTTGATGGTACCCGTAATAGTGAGTATCCATATTTGTTAATAATTAGAAAATTTATTTAAATACTCTTTAAAAGTATTATACTTGATAGACTCTTTTCATTAATTGCCAATTAATTTAATTTGTTAATCTCCTTTTCACTTAAAACAACGTGTGTTTTCTTCCATGTATTCTTCAAAAGTTATACACATAATTTTCTTTTTACATCATACAAGAAAAAAGGTATTCATGGGTATCCGTAAATATCTGCGGGTATCTCAAAACCTACGGATACCCGTCTGGAAGATACTCACATGGGTATTAGGTGGGTACATGTATCATATTTATTAAACGAGATGGATAACGAGGGACTAATACTTGTATCTATGGCAACCCATTGTCATCCCTTCCCTTGTGAGGAGTATATTCTTTGACGTATCGGGACATACAATGTTATGTCCTCCTTCACGTCGCCTGGAATGAAATTTGACACATCATCTCAAAAAGGACACGATCCTCCAACTTTGCGTTTTCACGGTCAGACATGTCACCGTATTAGGACTATGCTTCCTGAGGTCGAGAAACCTCCTCAGTATGCCCAACTTTATTTCTTCGATATTGATAATAAGGTTAATAACATGATGGATTGTTTCAGGTTAACGTTCCTCTTTACACATATATACACCAACATGTTCTTTGCTACCTCATTGTTGAAATCGGTATTTACACTTACTTCATTTATCGTTGCAATTGTAGGGACAACAAAAATTTTGAAAAGGATATAGTTAGGGATTTGAAGGTGATGTTTCCAACAATATACATGTCAAAGCGTTTAGAAGTGTCAAAGATATATTGAAGGTGATGTTTCAGTGACGGTTGTGTATATAATATGCCATATGTTTATGAAGTCGCGGAACTTATAGTTAGTGATATTGATTTTGCCGAACAATGGGATAACATAATACATCCATGCGATGAGGGTTACAAAGGATAGATGAATTCCATCCGGCTTATCTTGAATACCAGTAGCCACTCATTTTTGTATACGACAAAGATGGTTACAGAGACAATATTCTTCACAAATACAGTCACCAACGTCAGGTCACAAAGAACAATCGTCAAACCATAAAGGGTTGGTTATGCTTCCGTTTACAAGAACACAACTCTGAACCAAAAACATTGTTTCATTCACGACGCCTTTTCCAACAATTTTTGGTTGACAGTTATACTATGATGGAATCTGAGCGACTAAACTGGTTGCAAAAAAATAAATCTAAATTACGAGTTGGTAAGTATAGCAACTTACAACAATAAAATGAGCCTGGTAGTGCGCATCAGAGCGAGAAACTGGGAAATCGGGTTGTGTTGCCTTCGACGTTTGTCGGAAGAAAACGATACATATACCAACTTTATTTTGACAGGATGGCAATTTCAAGTAAACTTGGTTTCCCTGACCTTTTTATAGCATTCACCTGCAATCCCACGTGGCTTGAAATCAAACGTCTGTTGGATTCTAAAAATTTAACTCACATGGATCGTTCGGATATTGTAGAAAAAGTCTTCAAAATTAAGTTCGATGAACTCATGCGTGATATAACAAAGAAGCATGTCCTTGGGCGAGTTTTGGCATGTAAGTCCACCTTTACATTGCTCACTTTTTTTTGTTTAACTGTTATATAAATCATGACTTTTAATCTAATTTCATCCAACAATCATGCACACCATCGAATTCCAAAAAAGAGGTCCCCCACATGCACACATTCTGATATTCTTGCATCCTCATAGTAAATATCTCACACAAAGTGATATTGACATAATTATTTGCATTGAGATATCTGACCTTGACATTTATCCTGCTTTGTACAACTTTTCAAATCGCATATGGTGCATGGACCGTGTGGTTTGTCAAATCAATCATCACTGTGTATGAAAAACTGAAAGTGCATTAAGTTCTTTCCAAAGAAATTCATTGAAAATACTGTTGTCGATGTTGATGGCTACCCTCTCTACAGAAGGAGATCAGCTACACACATCATACACAAGAATGGCGTCCCTTTGGACAATAAGCTCAAATTAACATGGAATGGTGTAATCAAATCACGTCAATTAAGTATCTTTTCAAATATATACACAAAGGTTATGATAGAATTACTACATTTGTTGTACGTAAAAGATATCCATCCACTCATGGTAACAGAGGTGGATGAAATTCAACAATATATTGACTGTAGATACGTCTCTCCTTGCGAGGCATGTTGGAGACTATTTTCTTACAATATTCATGGACGAAAACCTGTTGTTGAACACATGTTTTTCCATCTAATAGGTAACAAATATATCTACTACACCGATTATGACCGTATGGAGAATATTTTAGAGAGGGCGAGCATGACAGAATCAATGTTTTCATCATGGTTAATGGCGAATCAGACCTACGAAGAGGCTAAGGAATTAACCTATGGCCAGTTTGTGACACAATTTGTTTACCATAAAAGAAATAGAGTGTGGAAGCCTCAGAGGAAAGGATATATAATTGGCCGCTTAATATGGGTCCCACCTTCTACAGGAAAATTATTTTATCTTCGTATGATGCTTACTATTGTCAAAGGACCTACAAGCTATGAGGAGATTCCAAAGGTAGACGGAAAACAATGTGATTCGTTTCGGGATGCATATTTTGCTATGGCTTTCCTTGAAGATGATAAGGAATACATTGTAGCTATTAAAGAAGTAAGTGAATGGGGATCGAGTCATTTCTTGGGCAAGCTTTTTGTTGTTATACTAATGTCAGGTAATATCAACCGCCCTGCTCATGTCTGGAACGAGACTTGGGTTTAACTGTCTGACGGTTTGTTGCACCAACAGAGGGTCTTAGTTAACGACAAAGGTCTGCATATAGTTTGGTTCATTTCTAAAAACTTGGAAAACCCTATGTTTAATTTTAATTTATGGTATCCTAAACTAAAACTCCTCTAATATAGTGTATGTGTTACATGGAGTCTCCAATTATGGGCATCAAGCATGGCTATCATAGTCCTGCATATCAATGACTGGAATTTAATGCTAACATGTACTATTTCTGTAATACAATATGTAATACAGTTGAATTCCAACTAAATGTATCACTGAGATTTTGAAAGTGTTTGTGACATATTGATTTCATGGCTGCTTTTCTTTGAATGACCTGATATTGAATGACGCAGAGCTCCAAACTCTCACATTAAATGCTATTGAGGTTCTACTTCAGTCCATTCAAAATAGCCTGAAAGACTTCAAACCTATAATGTATCCCGATACTTATGTGTTGGAGCAACTAGGAAACCGTTTAATTCATGAAAAGCACAGTTATGACATAAACACAATGAAAGACGAGTTCCAACGACTTCACGCGGCTCTTACAGGTACTTACAATGTTTTTTATTTCAGATTATTAAATCATGATTTTCCATTAAGGATAGATCATATTTGTTTTTTATGTAATAGACGAACAACGCAGAATGTATGACAAAATAATGAACTCCGTGTAAACACCCCAAATTTGCCCTCACCCATTCACACCATGGCTGGTGATCATCTCATATGCATAAACACAATCATATCACCTCATATCTCATTTTTGATTCACTGCATAGATTCAAAGTCATCTGCACCTAGGGTTTGTGATCTGAGCAATCCAAGAGCCTCCTGAGCCACTCCAAAGGCCATCAATCACTTCAAAGGGATCCATGAGTGTTCTTATATCATATCACATCCTCTCAAAGTCAAAAATGCCAAAGAATCACAGGAACTGGGATTGGCAGGGAAGCAGAGCCAAGTTTGACTGCACAGTTGACCTAAAATTAGGGTTTTGGTTTCAGAGGCCATAACTCCAATTTTTTTGGTCATTCTTGTTTCCATTGGTCTCTATATGGTATAGGGAGTATGCATATCAATTTTCATGAAGAAATTCCATGGGGAAGTCATCTGATCAAGGGTTGACTTTTCAGACAAGTCAGTGCAAAATCAGGGCATCTGAGGCCCCTAATGACCCAACCAAGGGGTGATCTTCATCATTTTGAGTGTATATGATCTTTATTTGATCATGGAAGAAGGTTGAAGTTCACAAAATTCAAGAATTTGAAGTTTTTGCAAAGTTGACTTTTTAGGGCATAGTTGACTTTTCAAGAATATGTCATTTTATGCCATTTTTCAAGCCTTGCTTTTTGATCCAAAAATGTTTCAAATGAAAAAAACTTTGGTCATGAAAGTTTTAGATCACATTTTTCCCTTTTCAAAAAGTACAAGAACATGACCTAATTCATTTTGGATCAAAAGTTATGGTGTGTTAAAGTTGGCAAAAATCACTAATTTTCAAGTTATGCACTAAAAGGAAAACTTGCAATTTCATGAAACAAACATTCTTGTGCCTTCTAATTGACATCAAACCAATATGCAAGCATCATGTAAGTCACAAAGTTCAGATTGGACCAAGATTTCCTCATGTTTCATGGCTTGTGGAATGAGGAAATTTCATGTGAACCAAAAGGAACCAACTTGCAAAACTCATGATCACACTTCACCAACTTGCTGCATTGGCTTTTGAACCAGCCATAGCTTCTCACCACACCATGCTGCGCCAGCCCATGCTCTTGTACCAAGCTAGAGCTTAGCCCATGCCTCTCTTACAACAAAGTGGACTTTTTGCAAAAGTGAACATCCCAATCACAGCAGGCCAGGTCACATCATCTGACCTATTGGAATTGTTTATACTTCCCATTTGCAAGCAAAACATAACATCAAGCCAGCCTGAAGCAAGCCCTAGGACAGCATACACAAAGCTCACCCCATTTGCATTTCTCTTCGAATCTCTCTGCCCAGCTCACAAACATTCAAACAAGTTTCACTAATCATCTCACCATACTTCATTGAGCCCAAACCAACAAAGAACCAAGCCTGAATCCAGCAAGAACATTGTTTCTCCATTTTCACCCCAACCTGCAGTTCCCTTCGAAACATCTTCCACAGGCCATACACACTCAAACAAACTCCACAAACCTTCTCAAAACATCACCCTGATCACAAAGAACCACTCACACTGGCCTGAAACAGCTTGAATCACCATCACCATTTTCAACTGAGCTTGAGCAGAAGCTGTTCAAACTCTTCAACTAGCCAGCATAAATTTCTTCCAAGCATTCAAGCATCATCAAGGGGTCATAAGGAGTGGATTTCACAAGGAGGGGAGGTCTGAAAGTCACCAGAGTGAAAGCTTCGAAACTCAGGTAGCTCAAGAACTTTTTTCCCAGAAATCATTTTTTAAGTTCTAAAGTTGTTCTATATGCTTCACTGATTGCTCTGATATCTTTAGTTTTAAAAATGGTGGAGAGATGAGAGTTTAATTAGTCTCTGAAACTTTTTTGCCCTAGTTCTTGTTTGCTTCGATTCAGCCATTCCAGGAAAAATAAATTTGTTTTGATTGAGGGTTATGATTCGTGAGTGAGTGGGAAACATTTATGTTCAATTAGATTTCATTTTCGTAACGTATGGAGTGAGTTTGAGGTTTAGGGTGAACGGAGAAGATGACCGGAACACTGTTCCGGTCATCTGAAAGTGTTTAACGGCGTAATTAGGGCATAAGCATTGATTAGCTGAGTTTGAATGAGGGCCGTGAGATCTGGCGCCAAGTCAACACGCGCGCGTTTTAGTTTGAATCTGGTCCCTAGGATCTGCTGACTTCTCATTAATTCAGTTTAAATTCATTTTTATTTTCATTTATTTCATTTGTTTTACATAATTTATTTAAAATAGCAAAATTGTTTTAAAAATTATGAAACTTTTTCTCAAGAGTTTTATTAATTTTTAAGACACAAAAATATTTTTATTTTCATTTTTAGCATTTAAAATGTATTTTTAAATTTTTAAAAGATCATTTTTAATTGATTAATGAGAATTAATTTATTAAAAATACTTTTAGGTATTTAAAAATCACCAAAAAAATTCATGAAATGTTCTAAGACATTTAGAAACATTGTCCAACCTTCAAACCAAATTTATTTTTTGATCTTGATGCATTTTGAGAATTTTTCATTGATTTAAAATCATTTTTATGCATTAATTTGATCCAAAGTTCCAAAAATCATTTCTGCCTATCCATGAAGAGTTGGACATTGATTCTTCTTGCATTGCATTGTGTTTAGCATGTAGTTTATGAGATTAAATGGCCATGATTTGATCTTTCATTTTCAATTTGTTTGACATTTCTTTTGTTTGGGAACCCTAGAACCCTAGAAAACTTGTGAAAATCATAACTTGAGATTGGTTAGGAGTTGAGACTTTTCCTTTGGGCATTGGTTAGTATAGGATTAGGGGTCCTTTGTGTGGTATTTTCATTTTTTATCTTAGGGTTTGCTTCTGATTTTGGTTTGTGTTTGATGTATGATTCATAAACCCTAATTTGGGCTTCCATATGCATCCATCTTGCATTCTCTTGCATAACATGACTTGCCATGACATTTCAAGCATCCATTTGATTCATTTGACATCATAAGACATATTGAAAGCATGTTTGATCATTGCATCATGTATTTGCCATGTTGTATGCCATGTGCACTTCATAACTTTTCATGTGTTTTCATGGTTCCTAACTTGCTTCATTTGCATTCATAAACTTGTATGATCATCCCCATGTGTTGCCTCATGTTTGTAGCATCTCACAACATCATTAGCATCACATATGTGCTTCTGGTTTTGGTTTGCATCATGTCATCTCATCCCATTTTGCATTGCATTGCATTCCTTTTCTAACCTTTCAGGTGATAAGTGATTTTGAGAAGTGAATTTGCCTTCACTTCTCATACTTTCTTCTCATCTCTCTCTTGCATCCATGCTGCATTTTGTTATGTGATTGAGTTTGGGCTTGCTTATTCTTCTTCTTCCCACTTTCTTTCCTCAAGTGACTTGACTTCTTGAATGAAGCAAGTTGCTTTGCTTCTCCTGATCCTTTCATCTGCTTCCTGGTGGTTCCATTGAAGACTTCTCTTGAAAACCTCACAAACCTTAGGAACAACCAAGCATGGCAATGATTAGGGTTTTGATTAGTATCCCCTCTTAGTTTTTACCTTTGTGTCTCTTTGTGTCTTCTCTTCTCATCTCATAATCAGGGACTAAACCTTAAAGGCTTTAAGGCTTTGTGATTAAGCTTTTGCCTGCATCCTTCTCTTAGGATGGAGTGTATAACTTTAGTCCTAAGTGTTAAACCCTTAATGTGTTTAAATCTCTTAATCAATCCACTTAATAATCATAAAGACACCACACTTGTAACTTGGGCCTTGCATTAGGGTTCTAATTTTTCCTTAATTGGTTAAGAAGGACTAACCCTAGTGTTAATGGACAAGTCCCCCTCAAGTTGTCTTACAAATCATAAAACCCACTTCATCATCATACCATTAAATAAAATCCACTTAATCAAAGGCTTGTTTTGTCATGAGTTTAATCCATAATCATGGATTAAGTTGAGGAGCTTTCCTCAGCTTAAACATTCTCATCTATTATCCTTCTATTAGGATGGTGTAATGAGCCTGTTTAATCCCTGATTATGGCTTAACCTCATTACTCAACACTAAACAAAAACAACAAAAACATCTAAATAATCACAAGTAGGTTAATGATCTTAATCCTGCATCAAAGGTGATTAAGTGTGAGAAGCTGACTTCACACTTAAAGTATTCTCATTACCCCTAATCAGAGGGAAGATGTGATGAGTTTACTAAATCCATTGGTTTAGGCTTAAGCTCATTAACTTATGACAAGCTTCAAAAAGCAATAAAAGACTGAAAACACAAAAAAAAACAATAATCGTCTCCTCCGGGATTCTTTTCTCATCTCATTCACTCACAAACGAGAGCTCGCTTCTTCCGTCTAATGCAAGACAGTTTGCACCTGAGCCAGACAGGTCATACGCTTGAGCATAGACAAGTAAGCAGTTCACAAGTCAATTTATCTTTCAGTCTCTTTGGGTCGAACTACGGTGTTCTGACTTCCTCATTGCACGAGAGGATACGTAGGCATAACTTAACAGTTATCGAACAAAAGTATCTGTATATTCCCCCTCCTTCCAGCCTTATCTTTTAAGCCTCATGATCTTGAGCATTTCACTCTTATTCTCACACTGACACCGTACATTTATACACTTCACACTGTTTTTACACTGACACCTGTACATCCTTTCCAGCCCTTTTGATACACAAATTGCACTGACACTACCCCTTTAAAACACAAATCTTTTAAGCGTGGATCCCGTCGAGTACGACGGACAATCTGGGTGCTAATACCTTCCCAGGTTGTAACCAACCCCCTTTCTCAGTCTCTCTGGTTCGCAACCGTCTTATCCATCTCTTTCTAGGTCTATGCAGCATTGCCTTTCCTCCGGGATAAAAATGCCTAGCTGGTGACTCTTTTCTTCTCCAGTGAGTTCACGGCTGTGTGTTCTCATTGTCCTTTTCGCCGACCGATCGCGTCTGTACCTTTATTTGGGCCAGTCCCATTTATCGGGAGCGACACTCCGTAACAAATCAGAATGGTGGGTTTTTTTCTTGCATGGTTATGGTGGAACCGGAAAAACTTACATGTGGCGGACACTGGAAAATGATATTATATCTAAGCATGACATCTGCTTAACAGTCACAACCAGTGTAATCGCATCGCTATTGTTACCCGGTGGTCGAACAACTCACTCAAGGTTCAAGATTCATATCCCTACTTTAGACAACTCAACCTGTAACATTAATTACAAAGAAGAAGTCGCATAACTACTTCGACAATCAAAGCTAATAATATGGGATGAGGCCCCCATGGTTAACAAATGGTGTTTTGAAGCACTTGACAAGACATTGAAAGATGTGATGAGCAAAATAGGAAACTCCAAGGAGGTCTTTGGTGGGAAAGTTGTTGTTTTTAGTGGAGACTTTTGACACATGTTGCTAGTCATTCCAAGGGGAATTCGTTCCAACATTGCACATGCAACCATCAATGCTTCTTACATATGGCATTCAGTCCAGGTTTTAACCTTAACTAAAAGTATGCGTCTGCATTCAGGTCCTACCGAACACGATAGGCAAGAATTAACTGAATTCTCCGATTGGCTCCTGAAAATTGGAGAGGGCAAAATCAGGGAACCAAATAATGGGAACGTTGAAATCAAATTTCCCCCCAGAAATGCTGATTACAGATTTTTATGATCCTATCGTTGTTGTCGTTACCAGTACATATCCTGGTTTTCTCGCAAGTTACAAAGACTTCAACTACCTAAAGAGCAGGGTTATATTGGCATCCACCATTGAGATGGTTGACAATATAAATGATCATGTTTTGGATATTATGCCAGGTACTCTCAATTACTTAAATATTGTTGTTATAATATAGTTAAAAGTCCATTTATTTCTTTATATATATATATATATATATATATATATATATATATATATATATATATATATATATATATATATATCATATATGCTTTGGCTACAGGTGACTTGAGAGAATACTATAGCTGTAATTCAGTCGATCACTCGAAGATACATGACACAAACATGCTTGATGTTCTCACCCTGAAGTTTCTCAGCTCATTAAAAACTTTTGGTTTGCTTAACCATCATATCAAACTTAAGATCGGTGCACCCATTATGTTAATGTAAAACATCGATCAGTCGAAGGGTTGTGTAACGGTACACGTCTGATAGTTACTAAGATGGCCACACACGTAATTGAGGCCCATATCATGGGTGTAAAATACCATGAAAATTTCGTATACATTCCCATGATGAATATGTCCCCTTCACAGTCTCCATGGCCTTTCAAACTAAGTCGGAGACAACTCCCCATTATTGTCTCATACACAATGACGATTAACAAGTTACAAGGTCAGTCATTGGATTGGGTAGGGCTTTATATTCCTCGAGACGTGTTTACCTATGGCAAAATATATGTTATACTCTCAAGGGTTACAAGCAAAAAAGGTATCAAAGTGTTGATACACGATGAAAACAACAACGCAAAAACATCTACAACCAATGTTGTTTACAAGGAAGTTTTCAACAATGTCTAGCTGTGCCACATAAACAGTGCATATAACCTTAAAACATTGTAGATTTCCAGTTATACGCCATTTTGACGCGTGTTATGTAACAAATAACAGTTATATCATTTTCTTATCAACCGAGACATGCAAATGTGTAGACTACTATTTTGATTTAATCAGTTCAGTGCCCATGCTAATCTACTTTATTTACATTTTGTTGCCACTTTTACTACTACACATAACCGATTATATCTTTTCCTAAATGATGCTAGAAATTAGAATATGTTTTTAGCAAGTTCAAAGATAAACCACCAGTCAAAATTAAACTACTTATTTTAAAAGCATACTCATTCGTGCCCAATCTTATAAACATGACAGGCTTTGTTGAGATTTGTAACATCCAACCAGAAACAAGTCATGTCTTTGGCTTTGAAATGGTTTGATAAGCAGAACTCATCATATTCGTAACATATCATCTTCCGATGCGAATCATCGATTTTCAGTATCGAAAATATTTTGGTCCTTCTGTTGTCGTTGCATAGTGTCAAGTCTTCATAATCATTTTTGTAAAGAACTGTTGCAAAATTAGGTTCCAGTCTCTAAGCAAAAAATTACAACCACCACTATATCAGCTATGCAACAAAATAAGCAACTGTAACAAACTTTTTCATATCAAGGAAATAAAAATCACTAATTTTGGTAAATCCACATTGTGCGATGACAACTCGGTGTCAAAAACATATATCGATTTGTGATATACATACCTATTATGGAAAGTAGGTAGTTTCTCTAATGCACATATCTCTTTAAACCCAATAATCCTGAAATTGTTATCGTTGTAGTAACCCAACCGAACATCCACCTTACATGGTAGTGAATCTTCAATACTCTTCCAACCCCTAATTACAAGTGGTTGAACTCAGCTTCTGTTATATATCAGGGTATGATGTATACCTTGATTGTTTAATATTGTCTTTTGATAGATCTACCCTGAACTGTCGAACAAACAACAGATCAATCTCTTGAAATGACTACATACAAAGATATGCGTTCTAAGTCCTGAATCGCAGGTATTTCATATTTATTTCAAATTAACTCAAAACATTCATGGGGATTAGAATGGTATACGAAGATTCAACTTACTTGGAAGGATAACTTTCCTATTGAGAAAATGGAGATCAAGTCTTTGTGAAACAATTCTCCATGCCTTTCCATTGCTAATGCAAAGGTTGTGTGTGATAAGAAATGAGGTAGATCGAAGCTTTTACTCATACCATCCTTTCCTATTTATTGTTGCTACATCAATGTCATATACTCTTTCCTATTCACATGCCAACAATAGTTTTGGCTATATCTATTTGAAAGGAATCTATGCTCATGTGACTAAAGGTAATTTTGTGGACCATGGTTGCTGATGTCATGTGAGTAAAGGTCATTTTTGATTAACTTTTATCAACTAACTATATTTATTATTTATTGTGAGATATTCATATTTCTTTTAACTATTTGGCCTATCATTCTATGTGGCACACAAATTAACCTCTATCTCTATATATGTTTCCAAATTTTGCAGCATTAAATAATATCTTAAACACATGGGCATGCAAATTTTTGCATGCATATTTGGATATCCAACACGTAAGAAAATGAAATATCTACATAAAAAACACCTCCAAAGTGGATGGCACAAACAGTGAGGAGGAAACACAAACACAAAACTTCTTGTACATCTTTTATACATAAATTTAGAAATAGTACACATTTCTTCAAGTTCCTACATGATCTTCTGCATGCTAACATTGTAGTTAAATATTTATACCATTGCTCAATTCAATTATGGAAACAGATCAAGTGTATGTGGATTGAAACAAAGAAACTATTCCTCGAGACATGTTTACCCATGGCCAAATCTATGCAAACATATTGAAGCTGCATATTAAGAAAAACACAAAACTAGCTGCAATTACTAATGTACATAAAACCATATCCATTACAACCTTTGACACTTACATTACATTAAACCATACAACATGCATGCAACAGTTGAACAAAACAATAGGTCGCTACGACAGTCCAACCTTTACTACACAAACTAATATATTGTTCTTCCTATTTCAACTGATACAACTTAAACCCAACCAAAAAGTCACTTTGTTCAAGTTTCCTAACCATAAAACACCACCTTTTAAACCACAAAATTACATTATCACTCACAGACCCATCAGGGTCTCGCAGGTCCTTGTTTCACAACCACCAATATGTCACTCGAAGGAGGATATCTGATGCAAACCATACATTTATCTTTTAAGCCTCATGATCTTGAGCATTTCACTCTTATTCTCACACTGACACCATACATTTATACACTTCACACTGTTTTTACACTGACACTTGTACATCCTTTCCAGCCCTTTTGATACACAAATTGCACTGACACTACCCCTTTAAAACACAAATCTTTTAAGCGTGGATCCCGTCGAGTACGACGGACAATCTGGGTGCTAATACCTTCCCAGGTTGTAACCAACCCCCTTTCTCAGTCTCTCTGGTTCGCAACCGTCTTATCCATCTCTTTCTAGGTCTATGCAGCATTGCCTTTCCTCCGGGATAAAAATGCCTAGCTGGCGACTCTTTTCTTCTCCAGTGAGTTCACGGCTGTGTGTTCTCATTGTCCTTTTCGCCGACCGATCGCGTCTGTACCTTTATTTGGGCCAGTCCCATTTATCGGGAGCGACAGCTTGGCGACTCTGCTGGGGACCCTTATACTGCAACCAGGGCTTCTGGTTCTTTTTGTGGGTTCCTCCTAGCGCTTGTTTGATTTGTGTTTACTGGGGTGTTATGTGCTTATTTGTGGTTGTGTATTTGTATTTATTTTGTACAGTTTTGTTTATTGCTTTCTTATAGCTTTATGCATATATTATCATATTGTCATACTGTGCTGCTGGCTGGATCTGTTGTTTGCTTTGGTGGGTGGGTGTTCCATTGAGAGTTAAGGTCCTATACCTGGGACCTGAGTGACACCTAGGCTAGAGTGAATCATATTCTTTCCCATTCCATCTCGGTCTGGTGCGGGAATATGAAACACGATTCAGATATGGGTTTCTTCTTGAGAACTCTGTGTTGCAGATTTCCTGCAGTGCTAGGGCTATCTGGGAAGCCTGCTAAGTCTGGATGACCCTTTAGTTTTGACCTTCAGAAACTGAGGTGAATTAGAGGAGGAACTTTTATGGTTATTGCAAACACTGTACCTCCGGGTTAGAAGTGTTTACACTTCTCATAATTGATCCAAGTCTGAGGATCCTTGTATTAGAACACCACCTGTGAGGGGGTTGGGCTGTTTACAGGTTTGCAGGTACCTTGACCTCAGAATACCCTTGTTACTTTGACTTGATTAAGAATACTTCATGTTGGAACAGTTCTTGTGATTCTAGAACCCATGACATGTGGCTCTTTATTTGAGCCCCCCACCTTGGTTACTGGATTTATAGACCTCCATCTGGATTTCTTGGACATACTTGGACCTATATCAGGGCATTTGATCAGATCCAGCTCAGTCACAAACCCTTGCATATCATTTGCATACATAAACATTGCACCATATTGACATTTGCTTATTTGTGTTTCAGGGTATCCATCTTCATTTGGTTCTGGTTTTGACCCCATCTTCAGTATTGACCTATCTTCATCAGCACCTGCTTCAGCTATCAGCTATCTACCTCAGTCACCTGCACCAGCCAATCAGTGGCCCCTTTCTTCAGTGTTATCATCAGCACCTGTCTCTACTCATCTTCAGCATCATGGCTCCTAAAAAGAGCAACATCACCTATCACTTCTTCCAGCCAGGGTTAGCAGACATCAGGAGGATTCAGACCCTGATCACTCTAGATCACATACCATTGTTCAGGGAACACTATGGGGATATACTTGATATGGTTATGGATCTGGACCCTTCACAGAGAAGCCTGATTCACACCTGCATTCAGTTTTATGATCCCCCTTTGAGGTGTTTTACTTTTCAAGACTTTCAGCTGGGCCCCTTATTGGAAGAATACTCATCATTGGTTGGTATACCTATCAGAGGTGGAATCCCTTTCAACCCTGAGATGGCCTTTCCTGGTAATGGAGAAGTAGCAAAGGCTTTGCATCTGGAACCTGTTCTGATTGAGCAGCATATGACTTCTAAAGCTGGGATCCCTGGCTTTCATCTGGATTTCTTGATCTCTCAAGCTACCCTGAAAGCTTCTTTAGGAGAGTGGAAAGCTGTCTGTGCTTTGTTGGCCTTGAGTATATATGGAATTGTGTTGTTTGCAGATGAGCCTCGATTCATTAGCAAGAATGCAATCCATCTTTTCATCTTGAAGAACCCAGTGCCCACTTTATTGGGGGATCTCTACTACTCAGTGCATCAGAGGAATGAAAAGCAGAGGGGAAGATTAGTGAGGTGTTGTGCTCCATTGTTCCACACTTGGCTTCTCAAGCATTTGCCCAGGACAGATGCATTTTTGAATCCTCATCAGCAGAGAAACTGGGCTAAGAGACTCACTGCTCTAACTTCAGACGATATCAGATGGTGCACTCAAAGCACCAAAGGCAGGGATATCATCACCAGCTGTGGGCATTTTCCCAATGTGCCCTTAATAGGAGTTAAGGGGAGTATTAATTACAACCCTCTGCTGTTCAAAAGACAACTGGGCTACGCACTGGTCCACACTCCTAAGGCACAGGACTTGGTTGAGACTCTTTATTGTGAGAACAAGCCTAATCTGGCTACTGTTAGGCAGGCAGCCTGGGCCTGGGATAATGTTCAAACCAAGGGAGTAACCATTCTGGGGAAGTGCAACAATGTGGCATCAGCACAATATTATGAATGGTCCCATGCCAGGGCTCAATTCTCTGGAATGCCCTTTACCATGGAGGATATGCCTGGACCCTCCTCAGCACCACCCCCTGCCACTGTCAGTTTGGAGGAGTTTGAGAGCTTGAAGGAAAGAAATGAGAAGTTAACTCAGGCTTTGCAGAAGACCCTCCGGGAAAGGAATGATGGCAGGATGGAGATTGAGAGGCTAGAGAAGTTGAGAGTGGAGCATTTGGTTAAGATTGAGAAGTCTGGAGATTATATCAAAAAGTCTAAAGCTGGAGAACAAATTCTGAAGAATGCTTGCAAGGAAGCCCAGTTCCAGAGAGCAAGGATAGACTTGTATCTGAAGGAGAGTCAGGCCCGGTGGGTCAGGATCACCGAGGCTCGTACTCTGGAGGACAAGAGGGTCCAAGACAAGATAGAGCAGATGGAAGCTAGTGCCAAAGAACAGCAAGAAGCCCTGGCAGCAGCCCAGAGGGAGATATCAGAGCTGAAGATCAAAGCTGGAGTGAAGAGGTCAAAGGACCAAAGTCAGCACAAGAAGCTAACAGCAGCTGTTACGACCTGGAATCTCCTCATCAGGAATCTCGCGGAGCGTCCGGCTGATCCTGTGACCGAAGCACTTCTCAAGGAAGTTCGTGAGGATGAGTTTGGTCTTGGTGTTTGACCATTTGTTTGTTGTTGCTTTCATTCCATGTACTTTTATTTTCCTGTAATGTATTTTGACCCCTCCGAGGGCTTGTATTTGTAAAACAAACTATGTACCATTTGTCTGTTGTAATATATGTATTAGCTTGTTCCATCCGAGTTTACTTCGAAAGCAACATCAACAGCATCTTCAAGGGTCTGGAAGGGTCAAAACTGAATGCCAAACCGGATACCTTGAAAACAAATAGGCATACTGCATTGCATGCTAACCCTTTTGTTTGTTTTGTAGGGTTTTGTTTTACTGCCACTAACTCTGTTGTGATGTTCAGGAACTATTGCTCGGCGCCGGGTATTTCCCCTCAACCGTCCGCACCGTTATCCAACCCGTAACAACCTCCCGGGCATTCAGATGGATCAGATGCAGCAGGACCTTACTGAGGTCAGAAATCAAATGGCGAATGAAAGATTGGAAATGAGGAACCAGATGACTCAGTTTATGGAAGTGATGAACAACATGGCTCAGAGCCAAGAAAGATTGAGAGCCATGGTGGAAAGGCAAAATAAAGAGGATCCACATGTAGGAACTGCCGGCACCAGCAACAATGAAAGGGTCCAACCTCATGTTAACCCCCCTGTATTTGGCCCCCATCTTCACCCTGAGGTCAACATCCCTGCAAATGTTCAAGGGACTGCCACTGCAACCAGGGTACTGCAAGAAGACCCTCAAGAGGATCAATTCACAGTAATGGGCGCTGGGGAAGAAGCTTATGATAGAAGGCTGGATGAGATAGCTGAGAAATTGAGGTCCTTAGAATCTCAAAATTCTTTGGGCTTTGACGTCATGGACATGGGCTTGGTAGACGGGGTCAGGATTCCCCATAAGTTCAAGCCTCCTTGTTTTGAAAAATACAACAGGACTTCATGCCCCCGGACTCATTTGCAATCATTTCTGGGAAGGCTGAAGGCCTATACTATGGATGAGAAGCTCTGGATGTTCTATTTCGAGGATAGCTTAACTGGAGCTTCAAGAGAATGGTACTCTCACTTGACAAGGGCAACTGTCAGATGCTGGAAGGACCTGGCAGAGGCCTTTATCAGACAGTATCAGTACAACTTAGACATGGCACCCAACAGGACTCTCCTAATGGGAATGTCACAATCGTCAAGAGAAAGTTTCCGAGAATATGCCCAGAGATGGAGGCAACTGGCTGCTGCTGTTCAGCCACCTATGTCTGAGAGGGAAATGGCAGACATGTTTATGAACACCCTCCAGGGAACATATATTGACAGGCTGGCTGCTTTCTCTTCCACTAGCTTTGCAGATGTTGTCATAGCCGGGGAGAGAATTGAAAGCTTGTTAAAAATGGGCAAGATTTCTGACAACGGTGCAAGCTCGTCCAGTAGTACAAGAAAGCCTTTTGCAGGCCCGAGAAGAACTGGCGAGACCAATGCCATCCACACCAACAGGGGCAGGCCCCAATATGTTCACAGATCAGTGGCAGCAGTCACCATTCCCGCTCCAGCTCATCCTCAGCCAGTTTATCAACCTCCGCAACAAAACTATCAGCAACAACCTCAGTACAATCAATATCCTCCGAGAAATTACAACAACAGCAACACCAACAATAACCAGCAAAGGCCATTCCAACAGAGGCCTTCTCAAGCCAACAGGGTAATCGATCCGATCCCTATGCCATATGCTACATTGCTGCCACAACTCCTGAAACTCAACCTGGTTGAGCTAAGGACATTGGCACCTCCAGATCCCAACGGTCTACCCAGGAATTATGATTCCAACGCCAGATGTGCCTTCCATTCGAATGCACCTGGCCACAGTACAGAAAAGTGCAGAGCCTTGCACATGAAGGTACAAGACCTGGTAGACTCAAAAGCTCTGAACTTCGCACCGCCACCTAATGTCAACAAAAATCCTATGCCAAACCACGGTGGTCCCAAGATTAACGCTATTGAAGAAGACAAGCCGTCTTATTTAATAACCAGTGTGGGTCAGATCCGGACACCGTTGGTAGAAATTAAGGCTCAGCTCCTCGAATGTCAAATGTTCCCGGGGTGTGAGTTGGGGTGCGCTTACTGCAATATTTCAGTCAATGGGTGCGATAACCTGAGGAATGGCATAGACGGTCTCATTCAGAGTGGCCAGCTTCAGATCACCACATCATTTCCTACAAATCCGGCAATCTCATCAGCAACAACTCCAGAACCTCCTACAACTGCAACAACCATTGTTCCTGACAATTCTTCGGCTTCATCAACTAGTACTTCATCTATCATCTCAACTGATCAGTTATCAACAAATTTTTCTTCTACAACTTCAGCATCACTCCATTTGGAAACTCCTACAACAACAACATCCATCCTTCCACCAATGTCTCCTACAACACCAGCAATAAATCATGAAGATGTCTCAACTGTCACAATATTTTATGATCCTGAAAACAACTCCGCCTACAATTCAGAAAGTGCTGCTCCCTTCAGAGCACCAGTCACAATTTATTATGATCCACAGACTATCACAGTTCCTTCAGCGGCTGCAGTTAGCCCAGTCACTATCACGGTGCCTGGGCCGGTACCTTATGAAAGTAGTAATGCCATCCCCTGGCATTACGGCTCTGACCTGTACTGCGAAGGACAACGAATCACTTTTGAATCATCAACCCCTGCACCGCAAATTGACAATGTGGGAGGAGGCGGAGGCTTCACTCGAAGCGGACGTCTTTTCGCTCCACAAATTCAGAGACCCACTGCCGAAGCAGAAGCTGCTGCTAAAGCAAAAGGAAAAAGCTTGGTGCAGGAAGAGCAGACTGTTAAAGAAGCCTTAAGAACACCCTTCGATCAAGAGGTTGATGAGTTCATGCGAATCATCAAGAAGAGTGATTATAAAATAGTGGATCAGCTTCATCAAACGCCTTCCAAGATCTCAATCCTATCATTGCTTATGTGCTCCGAAGCCCACCGGAATGCACTACTCAAAGTCTTGCACGCAGCTTACGTGCCTGAAGAGATCACTGTCAATCAGCTGGAAGCTGTAGTTGGAAATGTTAATGCTAGTCATGGACTAGGGTTCACCAACACCGACTTGACTACGGAAGGCCGCAACCATAACAAGGCCTTGCACATAACCATGGAATGTAAAGGTGCAGTCCTTTCTCATGTGCTGGTAGACACAGGGTCATCCCTTAATGTCTTACCTAAAAAGGCCCTGGTGAAGCTAGAATATGACGGATTGGCGTTAAGACCCAGCAACCTGGTGGTAAGAGCCTTTGATGGCTCAAAGAGATCGGTTCTGGGAGAGATCGAGTTGCCCATAACGATTGGCCCGCAGACCTTCAAAACGATCTTCTACGTGATGGATATACAGCCTGCCTACAGCTGTCTATTGGGTAGGCCATGGATTCACGCCGCTGGCGCCGTGACCTCTACCCTTCACCAGAAGTTAAAATATGAGTGGGAGGGTCAAATCGTTACAATCTGTGGAGAAGAGGACATTTTTGTCAGCCACCTGGCTACCTATAAGTATATTGAGATGGATGGGGAGATCCATGAAACAATGAGCCAGGGTTTTGAAGCTTTGAATGTCAATGAAACATCTGCTGCGCCTGGTACTTCAATATCATCATACCAACAAGCCCGGAAGGTTGTTGAGGAAGGAAACGCCCAAGGCTGGGGCAAACTGTTATCGGTGGAGAAGAAAGAGGACAGATTTGGGTTGGGTTACAAACCAACTCAACAAGATCAAGCAGAGGCTGCAAGGGAGCCCAACTTTGTGAGTGGGGGGATGCTCACCCCTGATGCTGTCAACTGTTTGGAAGACGAGCTGGAAGAAGAACGCAACTTGGAAAGCTGGATTCGTCCAAAGATCCCGGGGAGCAGTATCTCAAACTGGTCTTCCCAGGAAATTATAAGAGTTACTCATGCAGAGTAATTATTATTTCCTGTATTTTTATAGCATGCATCAAAGTCTTGCATCTTGCCCAAGATGACAAGACTCATTTTGTAATCGGGCCATCTGTACTTTTTGTGCAACAAGATTAATCAATGAAATATCAGACATCTTTTTGCAAACGAGTCTTTTTCTTTTTCGCTCACTGTTTTTCCATTTTTCTTTTTGTACAAAAAATAAATGGCAGTGTTTTCAAAATGACAACTTTATTTCACTTTTCTAAAACAAGATTAAAATCAAATCACTAAAATGAACAAACTGAACCCTTGCAGAGAGTGCCTTCCAGACAGCACCGACAACAGCACGGCTATGACTTCGTATGACTTTGACAATCCAATCAATCAAGCTGATGAAGGGGTTGATGAAGAATATGAGCTTCCTGAAGAGCTAGCCAGGTTGTTAAGACAAGAGGAAAAGGTTATTACTCCTCACCAGGAGGAGGTTGAAGTGATTAATCTTGGTACAGATGAAGACGTGAAAGAAGTTAAAATCGGGGCCTGCTTACAAGACTCAGTGAAGAGACAACTGATTGACCTGCTTCGAGAGTATGTGGACGTGTTTGCTTGGTCTTACCAGGATATGCCGGGGTTGGACACCGATATTGTTGTGCACAAGCTGCCTTTAAGAGAAGAGTGCCCACCAGTTAAACAGAAACTGCGCCGTACTCGCCCAGACATGGCAATGAAAATCAAGGAAGAGGTGCAAAAGCAATGGGACGCCGGGTTCCTTGCCGTAACTAGCTATCCACCGTGGGTCGCTAACATAGTACCTGTGCCTAAGAAAGACGGCAAAGTAAGAATGTGTGTTGACTACCGGGATCTGAACAGAGCCAGCCCGAAAGATGACTTCCCATTACCTCACATTGATGTATTGGTGGATAATACGGCTCAGTTCTCGGTATTCTCCTTCATGGACGGATTTTCAGGATACAATCAGATCAAGATGTCCCCTGAAGACATGGAGAAGACAACCTTCATCACACCCTGGGGCACGTTCTGCTACAAGGTGATGCCATTTGGGCTCAAGAATGTCGGTGCCACATATCAACGGGCTATGGTAACATTATTCCACGATATGATCCATAAAGAAATAGAGTGTTATGTGGATGACATGATTGCCAAGTCCCTTACTGAAGAAGACCACCTGGTGAATCTGCTGAAGCTATTCAAGCGTCTGAGGAAGTATCAACTGAAGTTGAACCCCAACAAATGCACATTCGGGGTGCGATCTGGTAAGCTGCTGGGTTTTATTGTAAGCGAGAAAGGGATTGAGGTTGACCCTGATAAAGTCAAAGCTATTCAAGAGATGCCTGCACCGAAGACAGAGAAGGAAGTTCGAGGGTTCTTAGGTCGATTGAACTACATTTCATGGTTCATATCTCACCTTACAGCAACCTGTGAACCCTTGTTCAAATTGTTAAGAAAAGAACAAACGGTCAGGTGGAATGAAGACTGCCAGAAGGCTTTTGACAAAATCAAGGAGTACTTGCAAGAGCCTCCAATCCTTATGCCTCCAGTTGAAGGAAGACCTCTGATCATGTACTTGACAGTATTAGAAGAGTCGATGGGGTGTGTGTTGGGCCAACATGACGAGTCTGGTCGAAAAGAGTATGCAATATACTACCTAAGCAAAAAGTTTACCGACTGTGAACAACGTTATTCACTGCTCGAGAAAACTTGCTGTGCTTTAGCGTGGGCTGCTCGCCGACTGAGACAGTATATGTTGACCCACACTACTTTGTTGATATCAAAGATGGACCCAGTTAAGTACATATTTGAGAAGCCAGCTCTTACCAGACGGGTTGCAAGATGGCAAATGATCCTCACAGAATACGACATCCAGTACACCTCTCAGAAAGCCATCAAGGGCAGTGTACTATCTGAATATCTTGCTGAGCAACCCATTGGTGATTACCAGCCTATGAGGTTTGACTTCCCTGATGAAGACATCATGTTCATAAAAGCGAAAAATCATGAAGAGCCTGTTCACACTGAAGGGCCTGACCCGGAGGAAGAATGGACTATGATGTTTGATGGGGCTGTTAATATGAATGGCTGTGGTGTTGGTGCAGTACTCATTACACCTAAGGGAGTTCACATGCCTTTCTCGGCAAAGCTCACTTTCAACTGCACTAACAACGAAGCTGAATACGAAGCTTGCATTATGGGTCTTGAGGAAGCCATTGACCTCAGGATCAAAACATTGACTGTATTCGGAGATTCAGCTTTGGTAATCAATCAAACCAATGGCAAATGGTACACACACCAGGATCATCTGATACCTTATAGGGATTATACAAGGAGGTTATTGACTTTCTTTACAACAGTCAAGCTTGAGTATATCCCTCGGGACGAGAATCAGTTTGCAGATGCTCTGGCTACCATTTCGTCCATGATCAAAGTTCAAGCTGCCAACTTTGTGCCTCGGATTTCAGTGTCCAGACTTGACAGACCAGCATATGTGTTCGCAGCAGATGTTGTCAAAGATGATAAGCCTTGGTTCCATGACATTAAGTGTTTCTTGGAGGATCAAACATACCCACCTGGGGCATCTTCCAATGATAAGAAGACTTTAAGAAGGCTTGCTGGTAGTTTCTTTCTGAATACTGATGGATCTTTGTACAAAAGGAACTTTGATATGGTACTCCTCAGATGTGTTGACAAGACAGAAGCAGACTTGTTAATGCATGAAGTGCACGAAGGATCTTTTGGTACCCATGCAGGAGGGCATGCCATGGCTAAGAAATTACTAAGATCAGGTTATTACTGGATCACAATGGATGCCGACTGTTGTGCCTATGCCAGGAAATGCCACAAATGCCAGATCTATGCGGATAAGGTGCATGTGCCTCCCAATCCTTTGAACATCATGTCTTCACCATGGCCCTTTGCTATGTGGGGCATTGACATGATTGGCAAGATCGAACCGACTGCTTCAAATGGCCACAGATTCATCCTGGTCGCCATCGACTATTTCACCAAGTGGGTTGAAGCAGCCTCATATGCAAACGTCACAAGGCAAGTGGTAGCCCGATTCCTGAAGCGAGACATCATCTGTCGGTATGGAGTTCCCGAGCGAATCATTACTGATAATGGTTCCAACTTGAATAACAAGATGATGGCTGAGTTGTGCCGGGACTTCAAGGTCCAACACCACAATTCTTCTCCTTACAGGCCAAAGATGAATGGCGTTGTTGAGGCAGCTAATAAGAATATCAAGAAGATTGTGCAGAAGATGGTAGTCACTTACAAAGACTGGCATGAAATGCTACCGTTTGCCTTGCATGGGTACCGCACGTCAATCAGAACGTCCACTGGGGCAACACCGTATCAACTTGTGTATGGTATGGAAGCAGTCCTACCTGCTGAAGTTGAATTACCCTCTCTACGGGTACTGATGGATGTTAAGCTGAACGAAGCAGAATGGGTTCGGACCCGATACGAACAACTGAGTCTGATTGAAGAGAAAAGATTGGCTGCAATCTGTCATGGGCAGTTATATCAGAAAAGAATGAAGAAAGCCTTCGATCAGAAAGTCAGGCACCGGGAGTACCAAGTGGGAGACCTTGTGCTGAAAAGAATCCTCCCTCCTCATACAGACCACAGGGGCAAATGGACTCCAAATTATGAAGGACCATTTGTGGTGAAGAAAGTTTTCTCTGGTGGAGCGCTGATGCTCAGCACCATGGATGGTGAAGATTTCCCGTCCCCTGTGAATTCAGATGCAGTTAAAAAATACTTCGCGTAAAAATGACCCGCTGGACATAAAAACAGAACGTAAGTCCAGGCAAAAATAGGGCATCCCGGCGAGTCAAAAACAGAATAAAAGACTCGGGCAAAAATAAGGGAAAATAAACAAAAATGTACACCCGCTGAGTTGAAAAGCCGCATTGGACAGCTCAGGCAAAAATGGGTATCCCGATGGATTGAAAACCCGAAAGGGCGATCCATGCAAAATAAGGGAATAAGCGAACAACTGCATTCTGAATTCGTCTGTATCATCTACAACTTGGTAAGCTTCGAAAAGATCAAGCTTCGATCAGAATCAACATTCTTCAAAAAGCAAGATGAGACGAACGTCAAAAGTCATACGGGTCATAGTGAAGAGGAAGCTCCTCAAAGCGTCATCAACACTGCCAACATTTTGTTTCTCAATTTGTAACAATCTCCTCATTTCAGGGGATATGTTCCTTTGACTGTATCTCGCCAATTCAGGGCATATGAATTAATAAAATCAGATTTTCAGTCATGTCTCGTTTTGTACATTTTATTTGCAAAAAATGTCTGATGTCTTAAAAGGAAAAAACTGGTTGCATAAGAATATAGATGTTTATCTTCAAATAAAAACATGCTTGCAGGAAATATGCTTACTCTCAGAAGTATCTGAACTCCTATGACGGAATCCAGTAAAGGATACCTCGGGATTATCTTGTGCGTTTCTCTATCTTTTTCAGGATTGCAGGTATCCAGAACGCAACTTGGGGCATGAAAACTTTATCCCAGCAAGCTGGCAAATCCACACTCAATTTTAGCACCCGAAGTGCTCTCTCCCCAGCTAAGTTGCCTTTCATGACTCCTCCCAGCTGAGTTGTCACTTATTACTTATCCCCATCAGAATGGGCAGGTATCACAAAAGGCACCTATATCCCCGGCTGAGTCAAGGATCCTCTTCAACAGAATCCTTAGGGAGGTCTCTCAGTGATCTCTCTTTCTTCCCAGCCGAGTTGCCTTTTTATCCTCAGCCGGAGCACAAAAGTCAGGGAACCTTCCCCCCACAGAGCTCCAGCCTCTATCCAAAAAAAGGCAACGCATAAGAACTCACAACAGAGTGAAGAAAGCTTCTACAAACCCCAGCTGGGTCCTATGTTTATTAGGATAGGTCTATCAATGGCCCGAATCCCCAAGCAGATATCATATCATCAGATCTACCCGTGATCTCATCCCCAGCTGGGATGTCTACTTCAAACGGATCGATCAAAGATCCTCGCAGCAACGGGACCCGGGTCCCGGTTTGGTATCTTTGCATAATCATAGCATTTGCATCATATTCACCCACAAAGCGTAGCATTCCGTTTAATACGGAGCATTACGGCAAAAATCAAACATGTTGCATAATCATAAGTCATGGTCTGAATCAAAACACCTGTGAATATTATCAAATCCATCAACAATACGCGGAATGCTCCCCGTATTCCCCAGCAGAAAGCCAAAGACATCCTCTTTGCACTCACACATACCTATATACACTTTCTTGACACCCGTCCATGTCATTTCCCCAGCGCAGTCGCCTACACTTTTACAACCCATATACTTGTTGATATTATTATACTTTTCTCTCTTGACATTCGTCCGTGTCGCTCTCCCCAGAAGTTAACTACTCATACTACTCAGATACTCGTCCGTATCTTGTATATACCACTCTTATATCCCCAAAAATTCGACTTTGGTCCTTGTTCTTTGTTAACCCGTTGGTACTCGTCCGTATCATCATCTCGGAACATGCGTCAAGCGTTTGTTTCTACATGATACTCGTCCGTATCATAGCCTTAAGGATGCTCGTCCGCATCTTTAATCCATACACCGTGTCAAACACTTATGTCCTCTTGAATATAGATACTCGCCTGTGTCTATTATTCCCCAGAAGAGCCCCTTCAGATTCAACACTCGTCCGTGTTCCTTGTTAACCAGTTGATACTCGTCCGTATCATCATCTCTGAGCACGTGTCAGTATTTGTTTCTACCCGATACTCGTCCGTATCGTAGTCTTAAGGATGCTCGTCCGCATCTTTAATCTATACACAAAACATCTAAACACTTATACCTTTTGTTTCTTGGATGTAAACACTCGTCCGTGTTTACTACTCCCCAGTAGATCGCCAACAAAGCAATTTTTTTCCTTCTTATCTGACACTCGTCCTGTGTCATGATAAACCCTGAGAGCAGCCGTACCCTGCTAGGTGGTCGTCCTCCACCTCTTGATGATCGTCCTTCATCAATTTTATCCAATGGCCGTCCCCATTGTTGATTTTGGTTACCTAACACTCGTCCTGTGTTATGATAAACCCTGAGAGCAGCCGTACCCTGCTAGGTGGTCGTCCTCCACCCCTTGATGGTCGTCCTCCATCATGCTCATCCGATGGCCGTCCCCATCGTTGATATTTTTTCAGCAGCCGTCCCCTGCTAGGTGGTCGTCCTCCACCTCTTGATGATCGTCCTTCATCAATTTTATCCAATGGCCGTCCCCATTGTTGATTTTGGTTATCTGGCATTCGTCCTATGTCATGATAAACCCTGAGAGCAGCCGTCCCCTGCTAGGTGGTCGTCCTCCACCTCTTGATGGTCGTCCTCCATCATGCTCATCCGATGGCCGTCCCCATCGTTGATATTTTTCGGCAGCCGCACCCTGCTGGGTGGTCGTCCTCCACCTTTGATGGCCGTCCCCATCATAATTCCTTTATTCCCCAACAGAGCAGCCGTCCCCTGCTAGGTGATCGTCCTTCACCTTTGATGGTCGTACCCCATCATCTGTTTATTTCATTTATTCTTTAACCCGATGGCCGTCCCCGTCGTGGTCCCTTTTCCTTTTCTTTTAGCCCGATGGCCGTCCCCATCGTCGGTTACCTTGCTTTATGAACTTGATGGCCGTCCCCGTCATGTTTCATTAATCCCCAGAGAATTTTACAACTTTATCTTGATGGCCGTCCCCATCATAATATCTTTTTTTTTCCCCAGCTAGTCGGCCGTCCCCGTCTTTGCTTTACCCTTTATCCCCAGCATGTCGGCCGTCCCCGTCATTGCTTTATTTTCCGCACTCTTCCCAGCATGGCGGCCGTCCCCGTCATTGCCTTTTACCCAACAGTCGTCCCCTGCTTGACGGTCGTCCTCCGTCGCCCACACTTTACAATATACTTTATTTTCTTTTACAATCTATATCCCTTTTCTTCTTCATTCTGTGAGTGCAAATTTTGGACTGTCTTTGGTATTCAACCACAAGTTATCTTGTTTGCCTGTTAAGCCGTTGTTTACATCCTGCACAGCTAACTCATGTTTGAATAGGGGCAGCTGTAAACACCCCAAATTTGCCCTCACCCATTCACACCATGGCTGGTGATCATCTCATATGCATAAACACAATCATATCACCTCATATCTCATTTTTGATTCACTGCATAGATTCAAAGTCATCTGCACCTAGGGTTTGTGATCTGAGCAATCCAAGAGCCTCCTGAGCCACTCCAAAGGCCATCAATCACTTCAAAGGGATCCATGAGTTTTCTTATATCATATCACATCCTCTCAAAGTCAAAAATGCCAAAGAATCACAGGAACTGGGATTGGCAGGGAAGCAGAGCCAAGTTTGACTGCACAGTTGACCTAAAATTAGGGTTTTGGTTTCAGAGGCCATAAATCCAATTTTTTTGGTCATTCTTGTTTCCATTGGTCTCTATATGGTATAGGGAGTATGCATATCAATTTTCATGAAGAAATTCCATGGGGAAGTCATCTGATCAAGGGTTGACTTTTCAGACAAGTCAGTGCAAAATCAAGGCATCTGAGGCGCCCAATGACCCAACCAAGGGGTGATCTTCATCATTTTGAGTGTATATGATCTTTATTTGATCATGGAAGAAGGTTGAAGTTCACAAAATTCAAGAATTTGAAGTTTTTGCAAAGTTGACTTTTTAGGGCATAGTTGACTTTTCAAGAATATGTCATTTTATGCCATTTTCAAGCCTTGCTTTTTGATCCAAAAATGTTTCAAATGAAAAAAACTTTGGTCATGAAAGTTGTAGATCACATTTTTCCCTTTTCAAAAAGTACAAGAACATGACCTAATTCATTTTGGATCAAAAGTTATGGTGTGTTAAAGTTGGCAAAAATCACTAATTTTCAAGTTATGCACTAAAAGGAAAACTTGCAATTTCATGAAACAAACATTCTTGTGCCTTCTAATTGACATCAAACCAATATGCAAGCATCATGTAAGTCACAAAGTTCAGATTGGACCAAGATTTCCTCATGTTTCATGGCTTGTGGAATGAGGAAATTTCATGTGAACCAAAAGGAACCAACTTGCAAAACTCATGATCACACTTCACCAACTTGCTGCATTGGCTTTTGAACCAGCCATAGCTTCTCACCACACCATGCTGCGCCAGCCCATGCTCTTGTACCAAGCTAGAGCTTAGCCCATGCCTCTCTTACAACAAAGTGGACTTTTTGCAAAAGTGAACATCCCAATCACAGCAGGCCAGGTCACATCATCTGACCTATTGGAATTGTTTATACTTCCCATTTGCAAGCAAAACATAACATCAAGCCAGCCTGAAGCAAGCCCTAGGACAGCATACACAAAGCTCACCCCATTTGCATTTCTCTTCGAATCTCTCTGCCCAGCTCACAAACATTCAAACAAGTTTCACTAATCATCTCACCATACTTCATTGAGCCCAAACCAACAAAGAACCAAGCCTGAATCCAGCAAGAACATTGTTTCTCCATTTTCACCCCAACCTGCAGTTCCCTTCGAAACATCTTCCACAGGCCATACACACTCAAACAAACTCCACAAACCTTCTCAAAACATCACCCTGATCACAAAGAACCACTCACACTGGCCTGAAACAGCTTGAATCACCATCACCATTTTCAACTGAGCTTGAGCAGAAGCTGTTCAAACTCTTCAACTAGCCAGCATAAATTTCTTCCAAGCATTCAAGCATCATCAAGGGGTCATAAGGAGTGGATTTCACAAGGAGGGGAGGTCTGAAAGTCACCAGAGTGAAAGCTTCGAAACTCAGGTAGCTCAAGAACTTTTTTCCCAGAAATCATTTTTTAAGTTCTAAAGTTGTTCTATATGCTTCACTGATTGCTCTGATATCTTTAGTTTTAAAAATGGTGGAGAGATGAGAGTTTAATTAGTCTCTGAAACTTTTTTGCCCTAGTTCTTGTTTGCTTCGATTCAGCCATTCCAGGAAAAATAAATTTGTTTTGATTGAGGGTTATGATTCGTAAGTGAGTGGGAAACATTTCTGTTCAATTAGATTTCATTTTCGTAACGTATGGAGTGAGTTTGAGGTTTAGGGTGAACGGAGAAGATGACCGGAACACTGTTCCGGTCATCTGAAAGTGTTTAACGGCGTAATTAGGGCATAAGCATTGATTAGCTGAGTTTGAATGAGGGCCGTGAGATCTGGCGCCAAGTCAACACGCGCGCGTTTTAGTTTGAATCTGGTCCCTAGGATCTGCTGACTTCTCATTAATTCAGTTTAAATTCATTTTTATTTTCATTTATTTCATTTGTTTTACATAATTTATTTAAAATAGCAAAATTGTTTTAAAAATTATGAAACTTTTTCTCAAGAGTTTTATTAATTTTTAAGACACAAAAATATTTTTATTTTCATTTTTAGCATTTAAAATGTATTTTTAAATTTTTAAAAGATCATTTTTAATTGATTAATGAGAATTAATTTATTAAAAATACTTTTAGGTATTTAAAAATCACCAAAAAATTCATGAAATGTTCTAAGACATTTAGAAACATTGTCCAACCTTCAAACCAAATTTATTTTTTGATCTTGATGCATTTTGAGAATTTTTCATTGATTTAAAATCATTTTTATGCATTAATTTGATCCAAAGTTCCAAAAATCATTTCTGCCTATCCATGAAGAGTTGGACATTGATTCTTCTTGCATTGCATTGTGTTTAGCATGTAGTTTATGAGATTAAATGGCCATGATTTGATCTTTCATTTTCAATTTGTTTGACATTTCTTTTGTTTGGGAACCCTAGAACCCTAGAAAACTTGTGAAAATCATAACTTGAGATTGGTTAGGAGTTGAGACTTTTCCTTTGGGCATTGGTTAGTATAGGATTAGGGGTCCTTTGTGTGGTATTTTCATTTTTTATCTTAGGGTTTGCTTCTGATTTTGGTTTGTGTTTGATGTATGATTCATAAACCCTAATTTGGGCTTCCATATGCATCCATCTTGCATTCTCTTGCATAACATGACTTGCCATGACATTTCAAGCATCCATTTGATTCATTTGACATCATAAGACATATTGAAAGCATGTTTGATCATTGCATCATGTATTTGCCATGTTGTATGCCATGTGCACTTCATAACTTTTCATGTGTTTTCATGGTTCCTAACTTGCTTCATTTGCATTCATAAACTTGTATGATCATCCCCATGTGTTGCCTCATGTTTGTAGCATCTCACAACATCATTAGCATCACATATGTGCTTCTGGTTTTGGTTTGCATCATGTCATCTCATCCCATTTTGCATTGCATTGCATTCCTTTTCTAACCTTTCAGGTGATAAGTGATTTTGAGAAGTGAATTTGCCTTCACTTCTCATACTTTCTTCTCATCTCTCTCTTGCATCCATGCTGCATTTTGTTATGTGATTGAGTTTGGGCTTGCTTATTCTTCTTCTTCCCACTTTCTTTCCTCAAGTGACTTGACTTCTTGAATGAAGCAAGTTGCTTTGCTTCTCCTGATCCTTTCATCTGCTTCCTGGTGGTTCCATTGAAGACTTCTCTTGAAAACCTCACAAACCTTAGGAACAACCAAGCATGACAATGATTAGGGTTTTGATTAGTCTCCCCTCTTAGTTTTTACCTTTGTGTCTCTTTGTGTCTTCTCTTCTCATCTCATAATCAGGGACTAAACCTTAAAGGCTTTAAGGCTTTGTGATTAAGCTTTTGCCTGCATCCTTCTCTTAGGATGGAGTGTATAACTTTAGTCCTAAGTGTTAAACCCTTAATGTGTTTAAATCTCTTAATCAATCCACTTAATAATCATAAAGACACCACACTTGTAACTTGGGCCTTGCATTAGGGTTCTAATTTTTCCTTAATTGGTTAAGAAGGACTAACCCTAGTGTTAATGGACAAGTCCCCCTCAAGTTGTCTTACAAATCATAAAACCCACTTCATCATCATACCATTAAATAAAATCCACTTAATCAAAGGCTTGTTTTGTCATGAGTTTAATCCATAATCATGGATTAAGTTGAGGAGCTTTCCTCAGCTTAAACATTCTCATCTATTATCCTTCTATTAGGATGGTGTAATGAGCCTGTTTAATCCCTGATTATGGCTTAACCTCATTACTCAACACTAAACAAAAACAACAAAAACATCTAAATAATCACAAGTAGGTTAATGATCTTAATCCTGCATCAAAGGTGATTAAGTGTGAGAAGCTGACTTCACACTTAAAGTATTCTCATTACCCCTAATCAGAGGGAAGATGTGATGAGTTTACTAAATCCATTGGTTTAGGCTTAAGCTCATTAACTTATGACAAGCTTCAAAAAGCAATAAAAGACTGAAAACACAAAAAAAAACAATAATCGTCTCCTCCGGGATTCTTTTCTCATCTCATTCACTCACAAACGAGAGCTCGCTTCTTCCGTCTAATGCAAGACAGTTTGCACCTGAGCCAGACAGGTCATACGCTTGAGCATAGACAAGTAAGCAGTTCACAAGTCAATTTATCTTTCAGTCTCTTTGGGTCGAACTACGGTGTTCTGACTTCCTCATTGCACGAGAGGATACGTAGGCATAACTTAACAGTTATCGAACAAAAGTATCTGTATATTCCCCCTCCTTCCAGCCTTATCTTTTAAGCCTCATGATCTTGAGCATTTCACTCTTATTCTCACACTGACACCGTACATTTATACACTTCACACTGTTTTTACACTGACACCTGTACATCCTTTCCAGCCCTTTTGATACACAAATTGCACTGACACTACCCCTTTAAAACACAAATCTTTTAAGCGTGGATCCCGTCGAGTACGACGGACAATCTGGGTGCTAATACCTTCCCAGGTTGTAACCAACCCCCTTTCTCAGTCTCTCTGGTTCGCAACCGTCTTATCCATCTCTTTCTAGGTCTATGCAGCATTGCCTTTCCTCCGGGATAAAAATGCCTAGCTGGTGACTCTTTTCTTCTCCAGTGAGTTCACGGCTGTGTGTTCTCATTGTCCTTTTCGCCGACCGATCGCGTCTGTACCTTTATTTGGGCCAGTCCCATTTATCGGGAGCGACACTCCGTAACAAATCAGAATGGTGGGTTTTTTTCTTGCATGGTTATGGTGGAACCGGAAAAACTTACATGTGGCGGACACTGGAAAATGATATTATATCTAAGCATGACATCTGCTTAACAGTCACAACCAGTGTAATCGCATCGCTATTGTTACCCGGTGGTCGAACAACTCACTCAAGGTTCAAGATTCATATCCCTACTTTAGACAACTCAACCTGTAACATTAATTACAAAGAAGAAGTCGCATAACTACTTCGACAATCAAAGCTAATAATATGGGATGAGGCCCCCATGGTTAACAAATGGTGTTTTGAAGCACTTGACAAGACATTGAAAGATGTGATGAGCAAAATAGGAAACTCCAAGGAGGTCTTTGGTGGGAAAGTTGTTGTTTTTAGTGGAGACTTTTGACACATGTTGCTAGTCATTCCAAGGGGAATTCGTTCCAACATTGCACATGCAACCATCAATGCTTCTTACATATGGCATTCAGTCCAGGTTTTAACCTTAACTAAAAGTATGCGTCTGCATTCAGGTCCTACCGAACACGATAGGCAAGAATTAACTGAATTCTCCGATTGGCTCCTGAAAATTGGAGAGGGCAAAATCAGGGAACCAAATAATGGGAACGTTGAAATCAAATTTCCCCCCAAAAATGCTGATTACAGATTTTTATGATCCTATCGTTGTTGTCGTTACCAGTACATATCCTGGTTTTCTCGCAAGTTACAAAGACTTCAACTACCTAAAGAGCAGGGTTATATTGGCATCCACCATTGAGATGGTTGACAATATAAATGATCATGTTTTGGATATTATGCCAGGTACTCTCAATTACTTAAATATTGTTGTTATAATATAGTTAAAAGTCCATTTATTTCTTTATATATATATATATATATATATATATATATATATATATATATATATATATATATATCATATATGCTTTGGCTACAGGTGACTTGAGAGAATACTATAGCTGTAATTCAGTCGATCACTCGAAGATACATGACACAAACATGCTTGATGTTCTCACCCTGAAGTTTCTCAGCTCATTAAAAACTTTTGGTTTGCTTAACCATCATATCAAACTTAAGATCGGTGCACCCATTATGTTAATGTAAAACATCGATCAGTCGAAGGGTTGTGTAACGGTACACGTCTGATAGTTACTAAGATGGCCACACACGTAATTGAGGCCCATATCATGGGTGTAAAATACCATGAAAATTTCGTATACATTCCCATGATGAATATGTCCCCTTCACAGTCTCCATGGCCTTTCAAACTAAGTCGGAGACAACTCCCCATTATTGTCTCATACACAATGACGATTAACAAGTTACAAGGTCAGTCATTGGATTGGGTAGGGCTTTATATTCCTCGAGACGTGTTTACCTATGGCAAAATATATGTTATACTCTCAAGGGTTACAAGCAAAAAAGGTATCAAAGTGTTGATACACGATGAAAACAACAACGCAAAAACATCTACAACCAATGTTGTTTACAAGGAAGTTTTCAACAATGTCTAGCTGTGCCACATAAACAGTGCATATAACCTTAAAACATTGTAGATTTCCAGTTATACGCCATTTTGACGCGTGTTATGTAACAAATAACAGTTATATCATTTTCTTATCAACCGAGACATGCAAATGTGTAGACTACTATTTTGATTTAATCAGTTCAGTGCCCATGCTAATCTACTTTATTTACATTTTGTTGCCACTTTTACTACTACACATAACCGATTATATCTTTTCCTAAATGATGCTAGAAATTAGAATATGTTTTTAGCAAGTTCAAAGATAAACCACCAGTCAAAATTAAACTACTTATTTTAAAAGCATACTCATTCGTGCCCAATCTTATAAACATGACAGGCTTTGTTGAGATTTGTAACATCCAACCAGAAACAAGTCATGTCTTTGGCTTTGAAATGGTTTGATAAGCAGAACTCATCATATTCGTAACATATCATCTTCCGATGCGAATCATCGATTTTCAGTATCGAAAATATTTTGGTCCTTCTGTTGTCGTTGCATAGTGTCAAGTCTTCATAATCATTTTTGTAAAGAACTGTTGCAAAATTAGGTTCCAGTCTCTAAGCAAAAAATTACAACCACCACTATATCAGCTATGCAACAAAATAAGCAACTGTAACAAACTTTTTCATATCAAGGAAATAAAAATCACTAATTTTGGTAAATCCACATTGTGCGATGACAACTCGGTGTCAAAAACATATATCGATTTGTGATATACATACCTATTATGGAAAGTAGGTAGTTTCTCTAATGCACATATCTCTTTAAACCCAATAATCCTGAAATTGTTATCGTTGTAGTAACCCAACCGAACATCCACCTTACATGGTAGTGAATCTTCAATACTCTTCCAACCCCTAATTACAAGTGGTTGAACTCAGCTTCTGTTATATATCAGGGTATGATGTATACCTTGATTGTTTAATATTGTCTTTTGATAGATCTACCCTGAACTGTCGAACAAACAACAGATCAATCTCTTGAAATGACTACATACAAAGATATGCGTTCTAAGTCCTGAATCGCAGGTATTTCATATTTATTTCAAATTAACTCAAAACATTCATGGGGATTAGAATGGTATACGAAGATTCAACTTACTTGGAAGGATAACTTTCCTATTGAGAAAATGGAGATCAAGTCTTTGTGAAACAATTCTCCATGCCTTTCCATTGCTAATGCAAAGGTTGTGTGTGATAAGAAATGAGGTAGATCGAAGCTTTTACTCATACCATCCTTTCCTATTTATTGTTGCTACATCAATGTCATATACTCTTTCCTATTCACATGCCAACAATAGTTTTGGCTATATCTATTTGAAAGGAATCTATGCTCATGTGACTAAAGGTAATTTTGTGGACCATGGTTGCTGATGTCATGTGAGTAAAGGTCATTTTTGATTAACTTTTATCAACTAACTATATTTATTATTTATTGTGAGATATTCATATTTCTTTTAACTATTTGGCCTATCATTCTATGTGGCACACAAATTAACCTCTATCTCTATATATGTTTCCAAATTTTGCAGCATTAAATAATATCTTAAACACATGGGCATGCAAATTTTTGCATGCATATTTGGATATCCAACACGTAAGAAAATGAAATATCTACATAAAAAACACCTCCAAAGTGGATGGCACAAACAGTGAGGAGGAAACACAAACACAAAACTTCTTGTACATCTTTTATACATAAATTTAGAAATAGTACACATTTCTTCAAGTTCCTACATGATCTTCTGCATGCTAACATTGTAGTTAAATATTTATACCATTGCTCAATTCAATTATGGAAACAGATCAAGTGTATGTGGATTGAAACAAAGAAACTATTCCTCGAGACATGTTTACCCATGGCCAAATCTATGCAAACATATTGAAGCTGCATATTAAGAAAAACACAAAACTAGCTGCAATTACTAATGTACATAAAACCATATCCATTACAACCTTTGACACTTACATTACATTAAACCATACAACATGCATGCAACAGTTGAACAAAACAATAGGTCGCTACGACAGTCCAACCTTTACTACACAAACTAATATATTGTTCTTCCTATTTCAACTGATACAACTTAAACCCAACCAAAAAGTCACTTTGTTCAAGTTTCCTAACCATAAAACACCACCTTTTAAACCACAAAATTACATTATCACTCACAGACCCATCAGGGTCTCGCAGGTCCTTGTTTCACAACCACCAATATGTCACTCGAAGGAGGATATCTGATGCAAAACTCCAAATGGTCTCCTTCCTTCAAGTCTTTATCTTTTGCGAAGTCGTACCATCCACCAAGCAAATACTTCTCCATTTCACCTCCCCTCTTTTTCAATTCGGAGTAGTACGGACATGATTGATCTGTATCATATAGGATGATTGAGTCTTGACGTTTGCGAAGGCAAGTCCTAATCACATTGCGCAATATTTGTTGTACATTAGAAAGACAATTATATTATTCAACCAAACACTATATCAGATGTTTATATATCATTAAAGGAATTTAAAAACGTCTAACCAAAACATTTTAACGAATCACCTTTGCATTTCCCACAACCCTGACCCAGTATACTTTATTCTCTTCTTCATAGATAGAAGTAAATTTCCTGCATTTAATCCAATCAAAACCAATTAGTATATATATAAATCCGACAACTAATATTTAGTACTATAATAAGGCGATGACATTATACGTTTCCTTTTTCTCACCTTTCACTATCATAGTATATGGTATTGTACTCCTGGCGTGGCGTGGCGTGATGTTGTCACTCATGTTTTGGTGGTTCATTTTGGTGGTTCGTCGGAGAAGCCATTGAAGAGAGAAGCGCTTCGTTGTCAATGAAGTCCAGATGGAGAAATAAACCATATACTTTACAAGCAACAAATATATATGACTATTGGGACGTTTTGTAGGCAAAACGTTTGATATTCTGTAACATTTTTCATTGCAATTATTTTTTCACTTAATACACTTAATTGCAGTAAGTTTTTCACTAAATATACTTAATGTAATTAGTAGCAGCACTCTTTAGTATTCTACCATTGAATAACATTTTTATTTTTCATTTTTTTACTAACTTTTCTTTAATACAAAATTCTTATACTTTATATGTATATTACTAACAATCAAATATTACTATTATATTTATATTTAATATTCTCTTTTATACAAGTTTTATAATTCTTTTATTTTTTTTCCATATTTTTATCTTTATCTGTTTTTTTATTATTAATATTTTTATTATATTTGTTTTAGATGATATTTTAAATAAAAAATAATTTTTATTTGTGATAATTCAGCAATCATCACCGTGCGAATGTTATCCGTGTGAACGTACAGATCTCCATCATATCCACTGGATACTCGAAGAAAATAATATTTAAAATGTTTTTCACTTCGTGATCTAACTGAGACGTTAGCCATATTGTATCATGAAATTTCGTTAAACATCCAGAAAAAAGAAAGAGTAAGGTTATTTTAAAATAAAATGATAATAAGTTATTTGATAATTAATATATACTAATAATAATTTATATTTTTTCTTTATGGTCAATTCCACAGGTTCCTTCTTTTTCTTTCATTTTAATTTTTTTAGGTGACCTGTCCATATCTGGAAAGCTCCAGGTAAGTGTTCACAAATATAACGAAAATCTTTAAGGAAAAAATAATAACGAAAATGAATTTAAGACTTCATAATGTTTAAGTCTTAAAGACATCACATAGTTATATTAAAAATACAGAGAAAATATATGATGACGAAAATGATAAACTACATCAAACCGGTGGCTTCATTAACGTTATAATTTTGTTAATTCAAAATATTAATTATCAATAAAATAGCATTACTTAACGTAGGACTTGATTATGAAAGTTTAGACATCCAGAAAAGATAGTAATATAATAATTTAAGATGATATTTAGCCTAGATCCGCTTCTTTTTGCATACTATATTGTTTATTTTACTTACATTAGCCGTAAAAAGTAATATTATTTTTTCCAAGTTTTTCTTCCTATAAAATCAAGAATCAATCATTCTCATGCATTTTTTTAGAGTTTTTTATTTCAATTTAAAAATCCGTAATATTTGAAAATAGATTTTTTTTTAATTATAGATTTGTATTTAATTTTGTATTATTCTTAAAAAATCTTCAGAGATAAAAAAATAAAAGTATATATTAACAGTTTTTTTTAATTAGATACTTTAGAAACAAAGTATAATTGGTTCTGATAACAACAAAGATTAATTATAAACTGTTATTCTTTCCTTTCTCTTTCAAGAAGATTACAAATATACAAAAATAACATATAATCTCGCTCACTATTGAATTATGGTTTTATCTTTCTATTTTTCCTTATACAAAATATGAGAGTCTAGTATGCTATTTATAAAAAAAAACTAACACACTAACCTAATGGGTTTTGTAACAATGACCATAACTTAAATAATTGGATCCATAACACAAAGCCTAATTTAACAACAACATATGAGTGGACTTCGACGACATGCTAAACCTAGAGTTCGTTCAAATATCTCAGAAATCTCCACCTTGGAACAAACTCTACAACATCAAAGAAACAATTAAACATACATATTAGAACTGACTTCGACTACAATATGTATAACTTCTGCACTAGCATGTGAACCAGCTTCGACTTCATGCTAAACCTCTTTCGTATCAGAGTTCGATCCAATATTCCACAAATCTCCACCTTGGACCAAACTCTATACCAACAAGAAAACAAAACTAGTTTTCTTCATGCAGCATTATCAACGACATACAGTGGAAAATTTGCAATTGAGCAACGTATTTGCAGTTGCCATTAACGTAACATTCATGGTCGCCTCTCCCTTCAACGCTTCCAAACAACTCTATTGTACAAGTAGGACTTTCATCTTCAAGTGCCACAAACCGAAATTGGTGATTTCATCTTCAAGCGCCACAAATCGAAATTGCTCACACCGATGAACTTTTCAATCTCATACTTTGATGAAAGCATCTTTTCCACGCTCACCGCACCAATTTGTTGTGAATCAGATACCTTAGAAACAAAGTATAATTGGTTTCTTAATCAGTTAGGAAACCCACAAGGATTAGGGTTTAGGATAACCAAAGATAACAACAAGGATTGATTATAAACTACTATTATTTTATTTCTCTTTCAACAAGATTACAAGTATACAAGAATAACAAATAATTTTTCTCACTATTGAATTAAGGTTTTATCTTCCTATTTTTTCTTATATAAAATATGAGAGATTAGTATGTTATTTATAAGAAAACTAACACACTAACCTAATGGATTTTTTTAACAATTACCCATTATAAACTAACTTAAACAATTGAATCCATAACGTAAAGTTCAATTTAACAACTGCATGCGAGCAGACTTCGACGACATGTTAAACTTAGAGTTCGTTCTAATATCTGTTTATTACCGTTTTCACTCTTTTCATATTTATATGTTGTGATATAGATAATGAAGAGTAGTTGAAACTTATTAGAAAGAATATAGATTTGGAAATCTCTTTGGTTGAAAGGCTTATGATTGCATTGTTTTGTCATCTTTAACGCATCCTCCGTTGTCTCTACCAAATCAATTGAGACTTTAGCCGAAGAACTTAGTATCCCAAAGCTAAATTGGACTTGTTTTTGTTTTGCTTTTCTTTGACTATGTTTGTCTATTCAATTATATAAACTTTAATTTATTGAAGAATACAAAAATCTCAAACTATGAATTTTTTCTCTGAAATCTGAGTTTTTTATTTCCAACACACATGCATGTAATTTTTAAGAGTTGAATTTTCTCTTTTCAACACACATAAATGCACTTTTTAATTTTAAATTTCAGATCTATAAATTAATATTTTAATCACAAATTTCTACAAAAATAATTGTTGGATTGGATATATGGATGACTCTGTAATTTGTGATGATTTTGTAATTTTTTTTCATATTTGTTTATGTAATATTTTGTTTTGAGATTTTTTTTTAGATTTAGGGATTTTGTTTGAGTTTTTTTATTTTTTATTTTGGAAATTTCTATTTAGTGGATTTAGGTGGTTTTTTTTTCAGATTTGAAACACATATATTCTTTTTTTCAAATTTAGAGATTAATATTGAAATTTGAGTTTTTTTTTTTAAATCTGATTTAATGATTTCAATAATAGATATAAGTTTGAAATTTTGATTTAGTAATTTCTGTTATTCAATGTAATTTAGATTTAAAAAAAAAAGAAAAAGATAAATGTTTGAAAATGAAAAAAAAAATGAAGATGAATATTTGAATATGAAATAAGAATTAATTAAAAAATATATTATTTAATTAAAAATAATAATTAATATATAAAACTAAATAAAAAAATCATAAATAAATTATCAGTCATTCATTATCACCACCCAAATTAAATAATAATATATAATAACTAAAAATGCAAGTTTTCCATTGTGGTCAAAAATTGACTAGTCGAGACAATATGTCATAATTTAGGGGTTAAAAATAAAAGAATCCCTGTGATTGAGGAACTAAGATACAAAGGAGTGATTAATTAAAGATTGCAAATGCATACATGACACATGAAAAGGCACTTGGTAATTAATTTTCCTAAATATGTGACTATAAACTTTTAATTAGACGGTTGAAGAAAACTGTAAGTAGCAAAGAATAGCCACGTTGTGTGAAGAAAGGGCACAAAATGGTGCCACCTAAAAGAGAGAAATGAGGGCAGGAAAAGGTGTCGGTTAACTTCAACAACACCCTTTATATAAATATTCTTTGCCTAAATATTTTTAAATTGTAAACTTTGTTTCTTCAATTTTTTTTTAATATAAATGTGTTACCGCATTTTGATTTCTTTTATTATGTTTTCCGTATTTTATGCTTTGGTTTTATATTTTTGTTGTTTTAAGGATTTCATGGTCATTTCAAGAGAAAAGAGCAAATAATTGGACGAAAACCAAAGAAAGAGTAAGGGTTGGAATTTTGCCATAGAAATATCAAAGCTCTGTTGCGGGTGTCCGTAACACATGTTACAGCCCGTAACAGATGTGCGAATTCTCTCAATTTGTTTTCTTCTCCTCCAAGTTTTGGGTTTTGATTTTGATGATCCTTGACATTTAATTTTGAAGATTTTCTCATGGGATAGCTTTGGAGATTCTATTATCAAATAATTTTGAAGATTCTCTCATGAAATTAGCATTGAAACCCAAATATTTGATTTGATTTGATTTAATTTAGTCTTAATTAGTCTAGATTTACTCCTAATTTAGTTTTCCCAATCAAAATCCCATTAGAGGGTGGTTGTAGCAAAGCTTTTTTTTTTCGTCGTTTATTCTTGTAACCTTAATTTTCACACCTTTATTTTCCTTGTACCAAACCTATTTTCAATTCAAGTATTTTCTTCATTATGCCTTTCGTTTTCTTTACCTCACCATGAATGAGTAGTTCTCTAGGGATGATGGGTCATGAGACCCACTTACGACTATCTGTATGATTAAATAAAAATCAACACAAGGATTTTTATCCCATTCATTATTCTAAAGTTTGAAGATTACTACAAGCCTTGCCATAAGAGTGGGAGGTTTGATTCTTAGGCATTTGAGATGATGCGAGAACACTTCAACGATACCGGAAAGTGAGTGGTCAGACAACACGAATCTGATGATGCGATAGCACTCAGAGGAAGGTTGAGAAGAATATAGTTGTGTGAGTGCCCTAAAGGTTTCGGTAGATTCGCTTGAATACAACATTGGCTGACAGATTATCTACCGCAATCAAGACAACAGATTACGAGAGTCGGTGTTGTCTACAAAATCTATCTTCTACAAGGCGTGTAAAAGATCCTTGTAGCGCTATGAACCAAGTCATATGGGGATGTTAGAGTGGGGATGTAACACCCCAAAATAATTAGAATATTTATTTAATTGATTTATTATAAACATTCGAGGTTTATCGGTGAATTTTGGTGAGTTATATGATGCATGATGAGTTTATGTTGTGTGTTGTAGGATTTGATGAAATAAGTGAGTATATGGAATTATTTAGTAATAATAGTAGTAGACTAATATTATTTAGACTATTATTATTATTTAAAATAAAAAGAGACAATGAGGATATGTTGGTAATAATATGTGGAGTAAGTAAGGATAATATGAGAAAATCATATTAGGGGTCCTAGGGGTAAGATTGACAAAAAGAAAGTTAAGGGTTTTGTGATACGATCAGTTTTCACGATCGTGTTTGGGAGATAGAAGATAAAGCTCTGAAGAAAGAAGGAAAGGAGGTTAGGGCTTGACGAACTCCGGAGAATTTGAGAGAAGATTGTAGAAAGCTTCATTCAAAGGTATGGGGAGTATTGCATTTCAATGTGTATGATATAAAGTTAGATGTTATTGGGGATTTTGGGGGTTTTAAAGGGAAAACCTAGGATTAAAGATGTAGAATTGATGCATTTTCATGATTTGTTTTGTGATGTTTGATGTGATTGATGTATATGTGTTAGATATGAGTTTTAATCACTCAAACATGGGTTATAGAGGTAAAAAAATGATGTTTAAGGGTGTAGAATCGAAGGGGAAAAGTGTTGTCATCGCAGGAACCTCTGGCAAGTTCGCAGACAACGAGTAGCTCGCTAAGCAAGGTCCTAGCGAGCGGCTCCTGGAAGTTTTGTTCCAAAACTTCAAAAATTCATATCTTAAGTTTCGAGTGCCCGATTTGTACGATGTTCGAAGTTGTACGAAGGTAAGACAATGTAATTTAATTTAAAAATAGTCTCATGTTTCTAGAAATAATTTAAATGATATGAATTGATTTTGGAAGGTGATTAACTGTATATCGAACTAAAGACATGTTGTTATAAATTATGAATTTTGTTCTAAATGGAAGACTGATGATGTCATGTGACCAGTGATGGTAAAGACGATGTTTAGGAGTTAGTTATAGTGACGTAGAGGTGTAGGTGATGTGATAAGATTATTTGTTGTAGTGTCCGATGAATAGCCATTGATTAATTCGTGTTGTTGATTGGATGATAGTTATGTGCTAATGCCTTTGTGATATTGATTATGTGTTGAAGATTATATGATGCTTATGTTGATCTAGAGTATAATGATAGGGTGTCATTGTGTTATGATGTTAATTATATGATGCAACTTATATGATGATTATGTGTTGATTACCTATAAAGAAATTTGTATGATGAGTTTGAAAATGTTTCTAAATGTATTGGAATGGTTCATGACTTTTTTGGGGATTTTTAGAAACCTAAATTCATTTTTAATTAATTAAAATCCATTAATTAATTAAATAACACATTTAAATATTTAAAAAATACTTTTTTAATGCAAAAAATAAAATAAAAAATGTTTTCAGGTTAAGAAAAATATTTGAATCAAAAATGCAATAAATCATATGTTTTTAAAATGTTTTGATATTTTTAATAAATTAAACAAAAGAAATGAAAAGAAAATGAAATAAAATGAATTTAAATTAAAGTCAGAGGATCCAATGGCCAGGATTCAAACTGGGGAAAAGGGTGTTGACTGCGCGCGTGAATGAATGGTCAGGATGCAATCTGGCATTTTTATTAATTAAACCTAATTAATTAAATTAATTAAAGGATTAGGGTTTAATGAAATTATCAAAACCGTACGCTACTTAAACTAATTAATCTCAGGCGACCAGAGATAAGCTCCGGTCGTCTTCTCCGGCCAACCCCTCACCCTATCTTCTTCCTCATGCCACCCAAGCCAAAATAACTACCCAGAAACACTCCTCATACATCATAAAATCAAAATCACTCATCAAACATCATTTATATCACAAGAATTAAGCAAATCGAATCAAAAACATTTTCACGGGAAATGTTTCAGAACATCATGAAATGCTTATTTCTCAACCATTTTCAATTTTAAACACATCAGGATGATCAATGCAACACATAGAATAAATTTATAAGAAGAAAAAGAGGTTCTGGAAAAAATGTTATTGAAGGTTACCTGAACTGAGCTTCTTCAAAATGGAGCTTTTTGGGCCTCTCTCTTGTGCAAATCAACTCCTCTGGTCCTCCTTGTGCTAATGGAATGCTTGGATGAGGCTTATAGTGGCTGGTTTGGAGGTTTCAGTTCTGATGAAGCGGGAATCATGTTTTTGTTTCAGGGTGATTCAGGCCATGGTGAGGGGTGGGAAATGATCCTTGAGGTATGTGGAGTTGAATGGTGAAATATTTTTTGAGTTTTGATGGCTGGTTTGAGAGAATCGAAGAAGGAAATGTTTATGGAATTTTTTAGCAATCTGAGTTCTTGGATGTTTTTGGCTTGTGTGTTATGTGAAATGAGCTCCATAAGATTAGTATAGGCCAATGAGAGTGCTCAGAAAGTGGGTGGTGGCATAGTGTGATTGGTATGGGCCAAGTTGCAAAAATGTCAACTTTGTGTACTTGAGGTATGGGCATGGTGCAGAGCTGGCTTTAGGGGTGTCTTGGCCTCGGCTTGATTCATGGATGGCACTAGGATCATTTGTATGCAGCTGGAACACTTGGATCAAGAGTTGCCATAGGTTTTGCAAAGTTTATGCATAATGGTCATTTTGATATTTCTTGTGAACCAAGCCATGAAAACCATGCAATCTTGGGCCAATTCTGATGTTTTGAAGTTGCCTTGACATTCTATGGTGCATAGAAGTTGATTAGAGGTCATGAAATGGCTTGGCAAGTGAAATTACAAAATTCCCTCTTTGGCATGAACTTGAAAATTATAGGATTTTTGCCAACTTTGAAAGACCATATCTTGAGTTCTAGTATGAATCAAGACATGTTCTTGTACTTTTTGAAAATGGGAAGACATAATCTACAACTTTCATGCCCAAGAATTTTTCATTTGAAGCATTTTTGGTCATGAAAGAATAGGTTGAATATCTTTCCCAAAATGGAAAGTTTCCATTACAAGTCATTTCCAAAAATAGCAAGTTTGCATTTGGCTTGAAATTCTTCAACTTTGTGAACTTCCAACCACTTATAAGATCAAATAAAGATCATAGAGACTCAAAATGGTGATGATGACCCTTTGGTACCCTTAATGGAGGCCTCAAATGCCCTGATTTTGACTTTACTTGCTCAAGAAGTTACTCAATGATCAGATGACTTCCACAGTGAATTTCTCTATCAAACTTGGTGCACATGATCCTTAGGACATATTGAGACCATTAGAAACAAGAATGACAAAAACAATTGGGATTAAAGCCTCTGGAACAAAACCCTAATTTTAGGTCATCTGTGCAAGAAATCTTCAATCTGCCTCCATGCCTTTGCCATTCTTTGTGATCCCTTGACTTTTATGAACTTTGGGGAGCATATTATGATCATGGAACACACATGGACCCTCTTGGAAAGCTTCAAGACCATTGGGATGGCTCAGATCACTCTTGGATTGCTCAGATCACAAACCCTAGATGCAGATGAAATGAAACTATGCAGTGGGATGGTTTGCTTATGTAATGCAATGCTATATGAAAGATCATAAGCCATGGTGTGAGAAAAAAGTGAGGGAAAATTTGGGGTGTTTACACTGAGCTCCGACAGAGGATGGATTAATTCATGGAACTGATGATCGGTATGACCCAGAATCAGGAGCGTCTCATATTTATGGTTGAGCAACCCCGAATAAATGTTAATGATGGAACACCTGCTGGAAATATGAACGAGAATGTTGCCCGTAACGGAATGCCAATTCCAAATGGGGTTACTGCCTGTAAAGTGACTTTGGAAGACATACAAGAGGACCAGTTCCTCTACTGGATGCTAGTGTGGGTAATATGAACGAGGTTAATGATCGAAGGTATGAAGAGCTGCAGAAAAGATTAAGGCCATGGAATGTCATAGTTCCCTTGGAATTGATGTAACCAATCTAGGGCTTGTGCCTGGTGTCAGAATCCCTCCTAAGTTCAAGACACCCTCATTTAATAAGTACAACGGTAGTACATGCCTAAGAACTCACATTCAGTCCTATTTTAGAAGAATCTAGGATTACACTGATGACGAGAAACTATGGATTCATTTCTTTCAAGACAACTTATCAGGAGCTTCATTGAGCTAGTACGTGAAGCTAAGAAGGGTTTCTATCCGGAGCTGGAAAGACTTAGCCGAAGCCTTTCTCAAGAAGTATCAATATAATATTGATATAGCTCCAAACTGCACCCAGTTATAGAACTTGTCTCAAGGATCTAAAGAAAGTTTTAAGGAGTGTAACCAAAGGTGGCGCGGACTGGCTGCCAAAGTTCAACCACCGTTGCTGGACCGAGAAATGGCGGACATATTCATGGGCACCCTACAGGGCGCATTCTTAGATCGTCTGGCTGCCTGCCCCTTCATCGCTTTTTCTAACATTGCTATTACGGGAGAAAGGATAAAAAACTTGTTGAAGTTGGGAAATATACAGGACGTAAGTGGTTCTAGTTCTTCTGGAATGAGGAAGCCTTTTGCCAACATCCAAAGAAGAAGGGAAGGAGAGACAAACGATGTATACAGGGGCTGGGGCAGAGATTGTTCTTAAGGTTACCACCAAGCAGCTGCAGTAACTATTCCTACACCACAGGTTCAACAACAACCTCAATAACAAGTTCAACAACAACAGGCACCGAGACCATTTCACCAAAGAACAAGAGTGAGGTATTGCAAGATTGACCCTATCCCAATGGCATACTCCGCACTACTACCAAAATTGCTTAAATTAAACATGGTTGAACTTCTTACCATGAGAGCCCATTCGACTGACAATTTACCGCCAAATTTTGATACAAACACCAGGTACGAATTCCATTCGGGTGCCCAGGGGCACACCATTGAGAAATGCTGGGCTTTTCAGAATAAGGTACAAGACTTGATTGACTCTAAGGAAATTCATTTCTCTCCTCCTCCAAACGTCATTTAGAATCCCATGCCCAATCATGGAGGAGCAAGCATGCATGCTCTTGAGGACGACAGAGAACTAAACTTGGTGAGTGAAATTGATCATGTGAAAACTCTGTTGTCGGTGGTAAAAGCTCGTCTATTAATGGTACAGGTCTTTCCGGGGTGTTATGAGAGTTTTACAGGTTGTCTAAACCAGAAGAATGGCTTCAAGAAGCTAAGGATGGGTTTGTATAAGTTTATAAATGAAGGTTATTTGTAGTTTGATAGTGTCAAGAAGAGAAATAATGAAGTGTCTACAGTTACCATTTATTATACTCCGGATGAAATTCAGGTACCCGCAAGGAAAACTCCTATTACTATTGTTGTGCCGAATAGGCCCAGTCCAGTTACCATCATGGTACCGGGACCAATCTCATTCAATTCAGAGAAGGCCATTTGTGGCACTACGGGGCCGATGTGTATTATCAGGGGAAAAAGGAAAAGGCAGAGACTCCTGGATCCAGCAGTTCAAATATTGACAATATGGGGGGCCTTGGAGGTTTCACTCAAAGTGGTAGGCTTTTTGCTCCATAGACATTGCGCAATGATAAAGAGATTGAAGCTGCAGCGAAAGCCAAAGGGAAATAGGTGACTGAAGAAGTCCTCGTACTTGAGAATGATCCCAAAGACACTTTTGAAAAGGAGATAGAAGAGTTCATATGGATAATAAAGAAGATAGATTATAAGATCTTGGAACAATTGAACCAAACACCATCTATGATCTCCATCTTGTTGTTACTAATGTGTCCAAAGGCGCACCGTGAAGCATTGTTGAAAGTTTTGAAAATGGCGTACGTTCCTCCAGAAATTACAGTCAATCAACTAGAGACTGTCTTGGCCAATGTGAATACTAGCCACAAGTTGGGCTTCACCGATTACAATTTGACTTATGAATGGCGAAACCATAATAAAGCCTTGCACATAAGCATTGAGTACAAAGGAGCCGTCTTGTTGCATGTTTTGGTTGATACAGGTTCATCATAAACGTGTTACCCAAAAAGGCATTGATGAAACAAGAACTGGATGGCCTCGTGTTAAGACCTTGTGAGTTGATCGTTCGAGCCTTCGACGAGTCTAAAGGGTCAGTGTTTGGTGAGGTAGAACTGCCAGTGAAGATAGGACCCCAGGTGTTCAAGTGAACTTTCTACGTGATGGACATCCAACCCGTTTATAGTTGTTTGTTGGGTCGACCATAGATCCATGCTGTCGGAGCTGTCACGTCCATACTGCATCAGAAACTGAAGTACATAGTGGAAAGACAGGTAGTAACAGTATGTAGGGAGAAGGATATATTCGTAAGTCATTTGTCAACTTTTAAGTATGTAGAGATGGACGGAGATATCCACGAGATGTTAAGTCAAGTGTTCGAGGTCGTGAACATTGAAGGGCCGCCTCAACCAACACCTTCCTCAACAGTGGTTCGAAAGGGTAATTCTATCTCATCCTACAAATAGGCAATTGATGTGGTTAGAGCAGACAATGCCCAGGACTGGGGCTAACCCATTGATGTTTCAGTGAAAGAAGATATGTTCTGCATTGGATATCACCCATCTCAAGGGTCTCCCACTGAAAATAAAGGACCGATCACTTTCAGTAGTGGGGGATAATATATCCAGATAGGGCTTGTGTTGTTAGTGATAATGACGTTGATAGCGATTGCGACCTTGACCATTGGGTACGCCCATGTGTGCCGGGACAAGAAGTGCAAAACTGGTCCGTTGAATACATTATCATGGTTACCTTCCAGGCATAGTAATTTTCTTGTTTTTCTTTACATCATGGCATGTCAAAATCGTGCGCTCGGCCCAAGGCGCAACAATTCATTGTAGGACACATGTTTCTAATTCAAAGGTTATCATGAATAAATGACGTTTTGCATTCAAATTGTGTTCCTTGTCTTTCATTTTTAATTTTTCACTAAATAAACATAAAATGGCAATGTTTTATTTTATTTTCTTTTGTTTTTCAAAATTAATTTCTAAAATAAAGCATGAACCATCACTTATGCAAACTTGATGCTCCAGATTCCACATATAACGGTTCTGCTATGGCCATGTATGACTTTGACAATTCGATTCACCACGCTGAAGAAGAGGATGAGGAAGACTATGAACTTCCTAATGAATTGACCAGGTTGTTGAAACAGGAGGAACAAGTCATTCAACCTCATCAAGAGGGAATAAAGGTCATCAACATTGGCATCAAGGACGCCAAGAACGAGATCTGGATTGGGGTTGATCTACAGGAAGACATGAAGAAGGCACTGACCGAGATGTTATGTGAATATGTTGATATCTTCACTTGGTCTTATCAAGATATGTCGGGCTTAGATACATACATTGTGGTGCACATGCTGCCTTTAAGAGAAGAATGTCCACCAGTCAAGCAGAAACTTCGCCGAATTCGTCCAGATATGGAAATGAAGATCAAAGAGGAGGTTCGAAAATAGTGGAATGTAGGTTTCCTCACCGAAACAAGTTACTGTGTGGTTCGCCAACATAGTGCCAATACCAAAGAAAGATGGGAAGATTTGAATGTGTATTGATGATCGGGATCTCAACAGGGCGAGCCCGAAAGACGATTTTTCGTTACCTCACATTGACGTGCTGGTTGACAATACAACTCAGTTTTCAGTGTTTTCATTCATGGATAGTTTCTATGAATATAACCGGATCAAAATGGCACCAGAGGATATGGAGAAGACCACATTCATTACCTCGTGGGGTACTTTCTGTTACAAGGTGATGCCTTTTGGTTTGAAGAACGTCGGGGCAACGTATCAACGGGAATGGTGTTATTATTCCATGATTTGATTCATAATGAGATTTAGTGCTATGTGGATGACATGATTTCCAAATCGCGAATAGAAGAAGAACACTTGGTTAACTTGAAAAATCTATTTAAAAGGATGAGAAAGTTCCAATTGAGACTAAATTCGAACAAGTGCACTTTCGAAGTGTGTTCAGGAAAGCTGTTGGGCTTCATTGTAAGTGAAAAAGGAATTGAGGTAGATCCTGCAAAGGTGAAATCCATACAAGAAATGCCTGAGCCGAGAACTAAAAAAGAGGTTTGTGGTTTCTTAGGAAGATTGAACTAGATTGCAAGGTTCATATCTCACCTAACAGCCACATGTGAACCTATATTCAAATTGCTTAGAAAAGATCAAGCAATCGGGTGGAACGACGATTACCAATTGATATTCGTCAAAATAAAAGAGTATTTATAGGAACCTCTAATTATTATGCCTTCGGTATCAGGGAGGCCATTGATAATGTATTTGATAATGCTTAAGGGTTCAATGGGTTATGTTCTCGTTCAACACAGAGAGAAGGGTAGAAAAGAGCATGCTATCTACTACTTGCGCAATAAAATCACTGACTGCGAATCTCGATGCTCAATGCTTGAGAAGAGATGATGTGCACTCGCATGGGATGCTAAGAGACTGAGGCAGTATACGCTCACATACAGAACTTTGTTAATCTCTAAAATGGACCCAGTTAAGTACATTTTTGAGAAGCCAACACTGACAGGAAGGGTTGCAAGGTGGCAAATGATTCTGACCAAATATGACATCCTGTATATTTCACAAAAATCCATCAAAGGAAGTATCTTATCATACTATCTTGCACAACAACTGATCGATGATTACCAACCAATGAAATTTGATTTCCCTAATGAGGACGTCATATTTCTCAAAGTTAAAGACTGCGAGGAACCACTCCCAGAGGAAGGGCCAAACCCTAAATCCAAATGGAGTATGGTGTTTGATGGGGCTGCCAATATGAATGGTAGCGGAGTTGGAGAAGTTCTTATCACTCCTGAAGGGGTTCACTTTCCCTTTACTGCTCGAGTGACTTTTGGATGCACCAAAAATGAAGTGGAATATGAGGCATGTATCATGGGAATAAAGGAGGCTATTAACTTATGAGTTAAGACCCTCGATATATTTGGATATTCATCCTTGGTAATCAATCAAGTCAATGGGAACTGGTATACCCATCAACCTAACTTTATCCTGTATAGAGACCACACGAGAAGACTATTGACCTTCTTCACAATAGTAAAGCTACGCCATATACCCCGTGATGAAAACAAGTTTGTCAATGCTCTGGCAACATTATCCTCTATGATCAAAGTGTTGCAGTGCAATTATTTGCCTAAGATTCATGTGTCCCGTCTCGACATGCCAACTTTTGTGTTTGCAGTTGATGTAACGCCCCGACTCGATAATTCCCATTTGTGTTGGAGTCTTTTATTTTAATTGAGTAATTATTATTTTGTTTGTGAAATTAATATGATGATATGATATGTTGATGAATTAATGTGATATATTGGTGTGATATGTGATTTTTACCGTTTTATGAATTACCGGGTAAAATTGGATAAGAGGGTATTTTAGGTATTTGTTAATTAATGATAAGTTAAAATTAGTAGAATTGGTATTTTGTGAGAAAATGATATTTGGTTGGAGAGAGTAGAAAATAGAAAGAGAATATAAGAGAGTGAGAAAGAGTATAAGTTGGTAAGAACAGATAGAAAAGATAGAAAGATAAAGAGAAGAAAGAAAAAGGGAGAAGTGAAAAAGAAGAGAAAAAAGGGAAAGTTGGAAAAGCTTCAAGATTGCTCCAAGAAATCGAAATAATCGGGTAAGGGTGTGAAATATTGTTATCTTAACATTGTGTATGATTATGTATGTGTTTGGTTGATTGGGTTTATGATTTGGAGAAGTTTTAGAGAATGTTAGGTTTAGGGTTTTGATGAGAAAACTTGGAAATTGGTGGATTAATCGGTTAGAACTTGATATAATCGAAGTATGAGGATGAATACATGTTATTGATCATGTTTATATGAGTTTAGAGGAGTTTTGGAGTGATTAGGATGGACTGTTCGCAGTTGGTATGTTGCTGAAATCGCAGTGGTCGCTCAACGAGCTACCCCTCGCTCAGCGAAAGTTCCAGGGTAATTTTCGCTCAGCGAGCTGTTCGTCGCTCAGCGAGCCTGAGAGGATTTTTGGGTTTTTACGTTTTGTTTCGTAACTTGAGTTTCAGGTATTCGTTTTTAGTGATCCTCATATCGATTCGAAGCTAAACACATGTAGAATCTATTAATGCTAAAATATGTAATTTTTAGCCGACTTTTACCCGACTTTTCTAATAAAACGTAATTATGTTAATTATGGAATTGTGGGTTTGATTGTTGTATTGTGGCCGTTTGGAAAGTAGATACATTGCTTGAATTAAATGCGAATGTATGCTAATTGTATGAGATGAATGCATAACTATATTGTGAATATGTATGCATTTTCAAGAATGTTGTGTGTCATTTTGCATGTAAGCATAATGTATGCATTCTTGTGCTATGGGATTCTTTGTGAATCTGTTGTAGCATCGTGTGCTCATGTGGAGTGTGAGCGATGACTACAACAAGATCGTGTGCCCATGTGGGGTGTGAGCGATCAGATTGTATGCCCATGTGAGGTGTGAGAAATCCAGAAACATCGTGTTCCCGTGTAGGGTGTGGCGATGGGTTATTTATTCACATTGATTGTGTGCCCGTGTGGGGTGTGAGCAATCGGATTGTCTGCCCGTGTGGGGTGTGAGCAATCCATAAATATTGTGTGCCCATGTAGGGTGTGAGAAATGAGGAACATCGTATGCCCGACGGGGAGTTACTTTAGGTAACAAGCGATGATTCCATTTGGTTCCTGAGAGAACCTGCTGAAATGTTGAGTCGGTACCGCATTTGCATCTGCATAGAGTCGTGTGTCGGTCTCTATGAGTTGCATTTTTATCATTTTAATTATGATATGCAGAAATAAACATGAATGTGTAAATGTTTATTTGGAGTAATTGTGGAAATGATAGTATGTGTGATGAAACATACTTGATGGTATATATGCATGTTTGATATGTATATGTATGTGGTTTATACATTTGTAATGTATATGTGTGATTAAACATAGCTAGACGTATGTTTATGTGGAATGAATAGAATTGAGGGATAGACATAAATGATGTAAGTTTATGTGAAGTGGCGTATGATGTGCATGCTTTATTTGTGTATGTACACATTGCGATGTGTATAGGTGATGAGGAATGAAATGTGTGGTGAGAATATGTTTTATGTGCATTTTTATATGTTGAGATATATAATTATATGCAATATTATTATGATAATGTTTCTCACCCTTATGTTGTTTTATGATGCTCTATGAGGCATTGCAGAGTAGGTTGCTGGATGATATTTTTGTGAAGTTCGTCTTCATCTTTTGGTCGGTCGGCTCTGATATGTAGCACCGGGTAGCTAGGATTTGGCTTGATAATTTTTTGTGAATACATTTGTATATGTATTTTGATGTGATATGTTTTATGTAAACATGGAGTATTTTGGTGATTCAAACTTGCAGATATATTTATGATAAGTATATAAGTTTGAAATTGTTATGTTTTGTTTCCGTTGTTTAATGAATTGATGAATACGGGTGTAAGGATGAAATCCTTGTGTATGTAAGTTACCCCGTTTGTTGCATATCTTTATTGAGCAGGTGTTGTATGTTTTTAAATTCAAGTATAATGTGGCATTGCTCTTTTATACCATTTTTCAAATATACTCTGATGAAATTTTAATATGTGCCTAAGTGATTTAATTGCTTATTTGGGGTATAGAAAGGGGGTGTTACATTAAGTGGTATCAGAGCCAGTGTTCGAGTCAGTTGTGTCTGTCTTGATGTTGTAGTGATTGAACTTTTGTTTAATCTTATTGTTGTCTTTGGGAATAATCAGAATATGGCTGGTAGAAACGACAATGTGATGGTTGCTGCTTTGGAAGCAATGGCTAGGGCGGTGCAGGGAGCACCGAATGTGAATGCAAATGATGAGTTCAGAAAGAATCAACCGCCGGTCTTCAAAGGGATATTTGATCCTATTGGTGCTCAGAATTGGTTGAAGGAGATTGAGAGAATCTTCAGAGTTATGGATTGTGCTGAAGAGAGTAAGGTGAGGCTTGGTTCTCACATGCTGAAGGAAGAAGCCGATGATTGGTGGGTCGGTAGAAGTCAAACTCTTGAGGAGAATGATGAAGAGATAACTTGGGAAGTTTTTCGTACTGAGTTCTTAGGGAAGTACTACCCTGAGAGTGTGAAGGGAAAGAAGGAGATGGAATTACTTGAGCTGAAGCAAGGTAGTATGTCAGTGGTTGACTATACTGCTAAGTTTGTGGAACTGGTTCACTTTCATCCTTATTATGCTGCTGCTACTGCTGAGTTGTCGAAGTGCATTAAGTATGAGAATGGATTACGTCCTGAGATTAAGCAAGCTGTGGGATATCAGAGAATCAGAAGGTTTTCGAATTTGACTGAATGTTGTAGAATCTTTGAAGAAGATAGCAGAGCTCGTTCTACACATTACAAGAGTGTGAATGAGAGGAAAGGGAAGCAACAAGCTAGAAGTGGACCTTATGTGACACCCGCTGATAAGGGCAAACATAGGGGAAACTTTGATAGGAGATCTGGTGGAGGGAGTTCTGGCCCCGTTAAGTGTTACAAGTGTGGCGATTTAGGCCACAAGTCCTTTGAGTGTGGGAAGAATATTGTGAAATGTTCAAACTGTGGAGGTCTTGGACATGCTACTACCGAGTGTAGGAGGAATGTTGTGAAGTGCTTCAATTATGGAGATGTTGGTCACATTAGTACTAAGTGTACTAAGCCGAAGCAAGCTCAGGTGGGCGGAAAGGTGTTTGCATTAGCAGGGAAGGATACTACTAGTGCAGACCGTTTGATTAAAGGTACATGCTTTATTAATAGTACGCCTTTAGTTACTATTATTGATACGGGAGCGACTCATTCGTTTATTTCTCTTGAGTGCGCTAAGCGTTTGAATTTGTTTATATCTTCTTGGGGTGGTGAGATGGTTATTGAGACTCCTGCTTCGGGGTCGGTAACTACTTCTTTGGTGTGTGTAAGTTGTTCTTTGTCCATGTATGGTAAAGATTTTGTTATGGATTTAGTTTGTTTGCCGTTGGAGGGTTTGAACGTGATCTTGGGTATGAAATGGTTGCAATTTAATCGAGTTCATATAGATTGTTATCATAAGTTAGTAAGGTTTCCTTCTTTGGAGGATGATGAAGAAGAGAGTTTCTTATCCACGAAAGAGTTAAAGAAACTTTTAGTGGATGAAGCTCAATTGTTTGGCTTATTTGCATCATGGTCAGTGGAAAGCGAAGTGGAGATAAGTAGGTTTCCAGTGGTGTGTAATTTTCCAGAGGTGTTTCCGGACGATATTATGGATGTACCGCCGGAAAGAGAAGTTGAATTTTTTATTGATCTAGTTCCGGGTACTAGACTGATTTCGATGGCACCGTATCGTATGTCAGCTTCAGATTTGGTAGAATTGAAAAATAAATTGAATGATTTGTTGGACAAGAGGTTTGTTAGGCTGAGTGTTTCTCCTTGGGGTGCACCGGTATTGTTAGTAAAGAAGAAGGACGGAAGCATGCGGTTATGTATTGATTATCGACAGTTGAATAAGGTGACAATTAAGAACAAGTATCCGCTTTCGAGGAACGATGATTTGATGGATCAATTGGTTGGTGCACGTGTTTTTAGTAAGATTGATTTGAGATCATGATATCACCAGATTCGTGTGAAAGATGAGGATATTCAAAAGACGGCTTTTAGGACACGGTATGGTCATTACGAGTATTCCGTGATGCCATTCGGAGTTTCTAATGCGTCGAGTGTGTTTATGGAATACATGAATCGTATTTTCCATGAACAGTTGGATCGTTTTGTGGTTGTGTTCATCGACGACATTTTGATTTATTCTAAGTCTCAAGAAGAGCATGAAGAGCATTTAAGGATTGTGTTACAGAGTTTGAGAGAGAAACAATTGTATGCTAAGTTGTCAAAGTGCGAGTTTTGGTTGTCGAAGGTGAGTTTTCTTGGGCATGTTATTTCCGATGGTGGAATTAGTGTGGATCCATCCAATATTGATGCGGTAATGCAATGGGAAGTTCCTAGATCGGTTACGGAGATTCGAAGCTTTTTAGGCTTGGCGGGTTATTATCAGAGGTTTATTGAAGGATTTTCAAAGTTGGCACTTCCGTTAACGCAGTTGACTTGTAAAGGAAAAGCTTTCATTTGGGATATTCATTGCGAATAGAGTTTTATGGAACTTAAGAGAAGGTTAACAACGGCTCCTATCTTGATTTTGCCGAATCCGACGGAACCATTTGTGGTGTTTTGTGATGCTTCATTGTTTGGGTTAGGTGGTGTTTTGATGCAAGATGGAAAAGTTGTAGCTTATGCTTCAAGACAATTGAGAGTGCATGAAAAGAATTATCCTACGCATGATTTAGAATTAGCGGTTGTGGTTTTTGCTCTAAAAATTTGGAGGCATTATCTTTATGGTGCGAGATTTGAAGTTTTTAGTGATCACAAAAGTTTGAAGTATTTATTTGATCAAAAGGAATTGAACATGAGACAAAGGAGATGGTTAGAACTTTTGAAGGATTATGATTTTGGTTTGAATTACCATCCCGGTAAGGCGAATGTGGTGACCGATGCCTTGAGTCGTAAGTTGTTACATATTTCCGCATTGATGATAAGAGAATGGGAACTTTTGGTGAATTTTAGAGACTTGAGTTTGGTTTGCGAGATGACGTCGAGAAGTGTGAGACTTGGTATGCTTCATGTTACGAATGATTTTCTTACAACCATTTGTGAAAAGCAAAAGTTGGATTTGAAATTTGTTGATTTGATGATGAATGAGAATGAGGATTTCAAGGTTGATAATTTAGGAGTTTTGAGATTCCGTGGTCGTATTTGTATTCCCGATGATGAGGAGTTGAAAAAGATGATATTGGAAGAGGGACACCAGAGTAATTTAAGTATTCATCCGGGAGCGAATAAGATGTATCAAGATTTGAAGAAGATCTTTTGGTGGTTCGGATTGAAGAGAGATGTAGCTCATTTTGTGTATGCGTGTTTAACTTGTCAGAAGTCTAAGGTGGAACATCAGAAGCCTAGTGGTTTGATGCAACCGTTGGATATTCCGGAATGGAAATGGGATAGTATATCGATGGATTTTGTTACGGGTTTGCCGAATACGCAAAGAGGTCATAATGCTATTTGGGTGATTGTGGATAGGCTTACTAAATCTTTTCACTTTATTCCGATGGATATTAGTTATTCTTTGGAGAAGCTAGCCGAGATTTATGTTTCTGTGATTGTGAAGTTACATGGAGTTCCTAAGAGTATTGTATCGGATAGAGATCCTAGATTTACATCGAGGTTTTGGGAAAGTTTGCAAAAGGCTTTGGGTTCTAAGATAAGATTAAGTTTGGCTTACCATCCGCAAACGGACGGTCAAACCGAGAGGACGATTCAATCGTTAGAGGATTTGTTGCGTGCTTGTGTGCTAGAACAAGGTGGTATTTGGGATAGTTATTTAGCGTTGATTGAGTTCACCTATAATAACAGTTTTCATTCGAGTATTGGTATGGCACCATTTGAGGCTTTATATGGTCGGAGATGTCGAACACCTTTGTGTTGGCATGAAACCGGAGAGAGAACGGTAGTTGGACCGGAGATGGTACAACAAACTACAGAAAAGGTGAAGTTTATTCGGGAGAAGATGAGAGCTTCTCAAAGTAGACAAAAGAGTTATCATGACAAGAGGAGGAAGGATCTTGAGTTTCAAGAAGGAGACCATGTGTTTTTGAGAGTTACACCGGTTACGGGTGTGGGTCGTGCTTTGAATTCGAAGAAGTTGACTTCTCGTTTTATTGGGCCGTATCAGATTATTGCACGAGTTGGTGTTGTGGCTTATCGCGTGGCGTTGACTCCGAATCTTTCGAATTTTCATGATGTGTTCCATGTTTCGCAACTTCGGAAGTATGTTCTGGATCCGTCACATGTTATTCCTATGGATGAGGCTGAGGTAAGAGATAACCTTACGGTGGAAGCTTTGCCGGTTAGGATTTTGGATCGTGAAATCAAGAAGCTAAGAGGCAAGGATATTGCGCTTGTGAAAGTGGCGTGGGGAGGCGCTGCGGAAGGCAATATGACTTGGGAATTGGAGAGTGGGATGCGCGATTCGTATCCGGAGTTGTTTGAATCAGGTAATATTTTCGAGGACGAAAATTTCTAAAGTGGGGGAGAGTTGTAACGCCCCGATTTGATAATTCCCATTTGTGTTGGAGTCTTTTATTTTAATTGAGTAATTATTATTTTGTTTGTGAAATTAATATGATGATATGATATGTTGATGAATTAATGTGATATATTGGTGTGATATGTGATTTTTACCGTTTTATGAATTTCCGGGTAAAATTTGATAAGAGGGTATTTTAGGTATTTGTTAATTAATGATAAGTTAGAATTAGTAGAATTGGTATTTTGTGAGAAAATAATATTTGGTTGGAGAGAGTAGAAAATAGAAAGAGAATATAAGAGAGTGAGAAAGAGTATAAGTTGGTAAGAACAGAAAGAAAAGATAGAAAGAAAAAGAGAAGAAAGAAAAAGGGAGAAGAGAAAAAGAAGAGAAAAGAGGGAAAGTTGGAAAGGCTCCAAGATTGCTCCAAGAAATCGAAATAATCGGGTAAGGGTGTAAAATATTGTTATCTTAACATTGTGTATGATTATGTATGTGTTTGGTTGATTGGGTTTATGATTTGGAGAAGTTTTAGAGAATGTTAGGTTTAGGGTTTTGATGAGAAAACTTGGAAATTGGTGGATTAATCGGTTAGAACTTGATATAATCGAAGTATGAGGATGAATACATGTTATTGATCATGTTTGTATGAGTTTAGAGGAGTTTTGGAGTGATTAGGATGGACTGTTCGCAACTGGTATGTTGCTGAAATCGCAGTGGTCGCTCAACGAGCTACCCCTCGCTCAGCGAAAGTTCCAGGGTGATTTTCGCTCAGCGAGCTGTTCGTCGCTCAGCGAGCCTGGGAGGATTTTTGGGTTTTCACGTTTTGTTTCGTAACTTGAGTTTCGGGTATTCGTTTTTAGTGATCCTCATATCGATTCGAAGCTAAAAACATGTAGAATCTATTGATGCTAAAATATGTAATTTTTAGCCGACTTTTACCCGACTTTTCTGATAAAACGTAATTATGTTAATTATGGAATTGTGGGTTTGATTGTTGTATTGTGGCCGTTTGGCAAGTAGATACATTGCTTGAATTAAATGCGAATGTATGCTAATTGTATGAGATGAATGCATAACTATATTGTGAATATGTATGCATTTTCAAGAATGTTGTGTGTCATTTTGCATGTAATCATAATGTATGCATTCTTGTGCTGTGGGATTCTTTGTGATTCCGTTGTAGCATCGTGTGCTCATGTGGAGTGTGAGCGATGACTACAACAAGATCGTGTGCCCATGTGGGGTGTGAGCGATCGGATTGTATGCCCATGTGAGGTGTGAGAAATCCAGAAACATCGTGTGCCCGTATGGGGTGTGGCGATGGGTGATTTATTCACATTGATTGTGTGCCCATGTGGGGTGTGAGCAATCGGGTTGTGTACCCGTGTAGGGTGTGAGCAATCCATAAACATTGTGTGCCCATGTGGGGTGTGAGCAATGGGGAACATCATATGCCCGACGGGGAGTTACTTTAGGTAAAAAGCGATGATTCCATTTGGTTCCTGAGAGAACCTGCTGAAATATTGAGTCGGTACCGCATTTGCATCTGCATAGAGTCGTGTGTCGGTTTCTATGAGTTGCATTTTTATCATTTTAATTATGATATACAGAAATAAACATGAATGTGTAAATGTTTATTTGGAGTAATTGTGGAAATGATAGTATGTGTGATGAAACATACTTGATGGTATATATGCATGTTTGATATGTATATGTATGTGGTTTATACATTTTTAATGTATATGTGTGATTAAACCTAGCTAGACGTATAGATACAACCTAAAGGAAGGATAAGAAATGTATATGTGTGATTAAACATAGCTAGACGTATAGAAACAACAGAGTCGCCACCTAATTCTATTTATTCTACGAGAGAAAAGGGAGATATAGATACAACCTAAAGGAAGGATAAGAAATGGTTTACGAAACCAAAATATAAGTTCGGGAGTCGGTTACGCAAGGGGAAGGTATTAGCACCCCTCGCGTCTGTTGTACTCAACGGGAACCTCTTAGCTTAACTATGTGATTAAATGTTGATCTAAGTCTTTGTCTTTTAAATGGTTATTAATATGTTTGTTTTAAAGAAAGGAAATTAAAGTTTTAAATTGTTATTAAGACGGAGAAAAGATTAAAATTTTTTTTATTATTGTGCTCGCGAAGGATAAAAATCTTCGTGCCTACGTATTCCCTTGTGCAATGGGAAAGTCAGAGCTTCGTAGTTCGTGCGACTACGGTTTGTGTTTTTCAATTGAATGATTGTTTAAAATGCATTCTACTACTAAGAGTTGGCTTATACTCGCAGTGGAGGCTGAAGCGCTAGCTTGTTTGCAAGATAGAAAGTTTTAAACAATGTTCGTTTTAGGGAAAAGTGTTTGACTTTTGTTAAGGGTTTTTTTAAACGAAAGGGCGAATGAACCATGTCGCGTGGGGCTAGCCTAGGAGTAATTGCATTCTCGAACATGTAGAGTGCTAGACTATGGAGCTCTGTTCTTTCAATGATTAATTATGAAAATGGTTTGAATTGGTTGGTAAGTTTTGGAATGCTTTTAAGTACGAAAGAGCGAATGAAGCACGTCGCGTGGGGCTAGCCCAGGAGTGATTCATTCTAGAACGTATGGAATGCTAGACTCCAGAGTTCTATTTTTTTTGCGAATTAATTTGTACGATTAAGATATTTTGATATACGAAAGGTGAATGAACCACGTCGCGTAGGGCTAGCCCAGGAGCGATCCATTCTAGAACGTGCGGAGTGCTAGACTCCAGAGCTCTGTTTTTTCGTAAAATAAGTTGGATATTTTGTTTTTAAGACGTTTTAGGATTAACGCATTTTAATAAAGAAGGAGTAAACGAAACACTACGCGTGGGGCTAGCCCAGGTGTGGTTCGTTAAAGACCCGCGTAATGCTAGATTTCGAAGCTCAGTTCCTTGTTAAATTAATTAAGACGCGTAAAAGTCGTGCAGACAGTGATCACTTGGTAACCGACTTACGTGTGTGTGAAATATAAGCGTATGAATAGCTAACTTGGCGTTGGACCAAGACATTTATTTATTATTAATTTTTTAAACAATTATTCTTAAAATGATCATATTTATTTTACCTAATAATTATCGTTTGTAATGCGAGAACAATATTCAAATTCGTACAAATCATAGACTATCACCGTTCAACTAAATAAATCGATACAAATAAATAAAATAAAATGAAATAAAATAAAAAATAAAAAATAAAAATAAAAAATAAAAATTAATTAACTAATTTAAATACAATATGTTTAATAAATTAATTAACAAAATAAACAAAACAATTCAAAATAATAAAAAAAATCATAAAAATAATTGGTTTGTTTTTTAAAAAGCAAATAAACAACAAAAACAAAAAAAGGTGTGCTAAACAGCAGCAAAAGATTGGGCTGGGCAAGGCCCAAAATGTTGGTTGGGGGGGAAGACCGAATCGGGTTGGAGGGGGAGATCGGGTCGGGTTTGACAAAATATGGAAAGGGGATTAGGGTTTGGTGAACGCATCCCTCAATAATATGTCCCAAAGAAATGAAACGAACTCAAACATGAACTCTGAGAAAAACGAAAAGGCCCCAAATCTCATCACCTTCAAACATGAATCGCTCTCTCTCTCTGAAATTCGCGTTTGGTCTTTCTAAATCGTCATCCCTCTCATGCCTAAACCATCTCTTAACACATCGCCCAACTATGTTCTTGAATCAACAATGCTATGAAAACCTAACCCCAAATTAAGAAAACCCTAGAACAAAAAAGCAGCGAGAACAAGCACAAATAAAGAGTTCCGAACCATCCTCCATGGAAGGCGAGCGAAGATTCTCAAAAATAAGCTTGAAAGGTTGTTCATACCTGAATCGAAGGAGGTCCGGTTTTGAAGCTTTAGCGTGAGAAAAGGTACATCTTTACTTCCCTTTTTATCCGTTGCTTCTTCTTGTTCGAAAAATGCTTCTGCTGCAAGTATTGTTGTTGATATGTCTTACTAATGAACTTTTGTAAAAAACAATAGGGTTTTGAGGTGGTATTTCTGCGGCTCTCTCTCGTTAGCTAGGGTTTTTTATAACGTTGTTATATGCGAATAAGGCTTTTTTTGATGTTCTTCTTTTTTTTTTGCTTTGAAAATTTCGCCCCTTTTTATAGGGGTGGGATTAGGGTTTGGCTTGAAGTTTTAAACTGATAGCTTGTTAGAGAAGTGTTGATCTGAGCTTATTTGTTTGATATTCATGTCCTGTCTCTTTCAACCTGCAGGTCTGGCTCTTGGGAGGGAATCTTTCACAATTTAGTGCAAGCAGATTGATGCTCCTCATTGTTGACTGGCAGGACTACCCAATTTGTGAATGATGTGAAGTGGTGGAGCAAAGGAAAAGTATCTGCAACCCTACTACAAAGTAGGTCTGATCTCTAATCTCCTTTTCCATACTTCCTTCTCAAAATAAAACTTGCTAGTGTACTTGGTGGTCCCTACTGCTTTTCTGTTTCAAAATTTTCACTACTGTAAAAAGGAATTCACTTGCTTAATATTTCTGATGTGCTATTCTTGACCTTATTTATCTTAATCATGTCACTGAAATTCTGCGTTTTTTTTGCAATGTATTTTGCACTATGTGTCTTAGTTCATGCACGAATGTGATCTTTCTTTCTTGTGTATGTGCTTATTGGAGTATGGTCTGACTCGAAGATGAAGACTTGAAAATTATGGCATTGGGAGCACACTTGAATTGGCTAGAAAACTCGGCACAAGAATGGAGGGAAACAAGGATAAACGTGGAATTTGAAAATACAAATTGGCCTTGACATAGAAAAAGGATTCTTGTTAGGCTTAGAACTCACACCTCATGTTTCTAATCTTTGTAAAAACTGAATTTAAATGAAAGAAAAAGTATAGGACTCAATATTGGATGAATGTAATGTAATGAATGTCATGAATATATGTGTATTGAAAATAGAACTTGGATGAATGTAATGATTATGAACTTGAATGAGATGGAAAACAAAGAAATCCGTGAATGAGAATGGTTAACTTTGACTATGAATGTGAATGTTTAATCTTAACAATGAATGAAGATTTGAGGAGATTCTTGAACGGTGAAATAAGGTCTTGAACACCACAAATAGCTCACATAAATTATGAATGAATACTATTAATTTTAGAAAGTGAAAATGACTTTGATATGGAAATGCATGAAATTGAAGAACACTTTAATTTAACATGCAACATAAATGGTTCAAAAATGAGAACTTGAAATGAATATCGAGTTGGAAATTGGTAAAGAAACTTGAAAAAACATTTGGAAATTGGATTGGAAAATAGAAATTGAATTGAGAAACTTGAATTGACATGAATTTAAATTAGGAACTTGAAAAAATAGAAGATGGGATTAACTTTGAACTAAAAAAAGTGGAATGGAATTGGAATTAAAATTTGGGATTGAAAATTAAAACTTGGAAGATGAATTGGAGAAATGAATTTAAAAATATAATTGAACTTGAACTTAAATTGAAATTGGAAGTTGTAATAAAAAAAAGAAACAATTTTTTTTATTTAAAAGAAATAAAAATTGGAAGTAGAAATTGAGATAAAAATTTAAGAAAATTAAAAATCAAATTAGAAATGAGAACTTGAAAATTGATAGAAGTTAAATTTAAAATGGATATATAAAAGAATTAGAGAATGACTAAAAACTAGTAATAGTAATTGAAATAAAAAAGTCACACAATAGCCCTAGGTTTAAAGGCTTGCATGAGGTTCAAAGGTAAGTACCCTCCCCTGAAGTTAGATGGTTCATCCTGTCCTACAAAAGTAACCGGGTTCTAAGGGATCTCAATATCATTGATCCTTCACAAGGGTGGTTGATCAGAAGGCAACTTACTTGCCAACCAAAACCCTCCAAGTTTAGAATCTCAATGAGCGTAGTATCGAGTGTCAACCAACTTCAGTCTGCACCAAAGCCGGTTACCTCACTACTTTCTAAAGGCCAAGATGAGTTAACTAGGGTTCTAAAAGTTAGTTAGTGCATTGACAACATATGGCAGCCTCATATTATCCTCAACTTGACTTAAGGAACATAAGCACCAACCAAGAAGTCGCACTAACTATGGCCACCAGATCAACCGTATCGATATACGTCGTACAGTTTCCTTGGTCTATTGCCATTTACCTAAGGTACACTAGATCCGGGTTAGGACCTTTCACACATAAGAGCATCCCAACAAGATAATATAAAGCAAACAAGGCAAACAATTTAAAGTGATCTTAATTCCTAAGGGTACCCCTCTTAAATTTTAGTCCCCAGCAGAGTCGCCAGTTCTGTAACACGGTGGGAGAACTGACTTTAGTTATGTTGCGGATAGCAAGAGTCGCCACCGACTTTTATTTTATCCAAAAGGAAAGGGTATAAAAGAACAGGAAAGACCTTAAGAGATATTTTTGGGTCCGGGGGGTAGGTTATGTAAAGGGAAGATGTTAACACCCTTTACATCCATGGTTATCCATGGGCTCTTAGTTACTTAGCTCACTTTTGAATTGTTTTTGAAAGTGTAGTGTGTGAATAGAAAAATTTTCATAATAGTTGATAATGATCCATGTACGGATGCGTAAAAACTTGTGTTTGAAAATTTGTTTGAAATTGTGAAAAGTTTGAAAAGTTTTGAATGAAGTGAGCAAGTACATAAGAGGAACCTACCCTAAAGTTTAAGTCTTTCTGTTCTTTATCCTTTAAGTGGTAAGACTATCCCTATTATTAAGGAATAGGTAGTCATTACCTTGGATGTAAGGGACATGTGAGGGACATCTGTTTTTATGAAAGCAACTGTGAGGTGTATTAAGCATTTAGGAGGGACTATCATCATTATTCGAAAAGGGACTTGATCTTTAAAGGCAACCATTAGGGACTTGATGATTTTTTCTTTTAAGGGACTTTGCTTTATACACCCCACTTGACCTTTGTTAGGCAACATTGAGGGATAGCCTTAGAAATGTGAGATGGCGATTAAAAATCGACTTACGTGTGTGAGTGTTTAATTTTATTTATCTTTAATTAGAGTGATCTAAATTTATTTTAAATAGAATACATGTTTTTGCACTCCCTAAATTACTAACTATAGCATAAAAATTAAATAAATTAAATATTTACAAAATTACACCAAGAAGCAATTACATAATAATTATAATAAGCAAATTAAAATAAATAGCAAATAAATAAATACTAATCAAAAAATAAATAAGCATATTATAATAAAGGGTTAGTAATAATAATAATAAGAAATAAATAAAGTTAGTAAAATAATAATAATAAGCATAATAAAAAAAAATGGGTTAGTGATAATATAATTAGTAATAATAACAATAATTAAGATAAATGAAATTAGTAAAAATATTATAAGAACAAAATTAAAATAATAAACAATAGTTAGATTTTTAATATGAACAATTAAATAATTATTATAGCATTTTAATTTATGTACAAATTATTAATTTATTTTTAGACATATTATAATTATAAAATTAAAATATTATAGTCTCAATTTAAACTTATTTACATATAATTTAGATTACAAACTAATTTTAAAATATTCACCTAAGTTATAAATATATTTATAAAAAATTAATTGTATTAACTAAATATAGACATGATAATTATATTAGAATTTAGAAAGTAATAATTAAGTATTTAGAAAAATAAACTAGGTTTTTTTTAAGATTAGGGTTTTGTTAGAAAAATATTTTTTAGGGTTTATAATATACAAATTATTAAATAAACATATATCTTACAATTTAATTATATAACAAAGAAAATAATTTAAGTTGAGAAAAATAGAAGTTTGAATTTCAGAAAAATATAAAGGGTGTTTTAAATATATATACATGCATAATTTATTTTTAATTAATATTAAGAAAACAATTAAACTAATTAATTAAAGAAATAAAAATAGAAAAAATGGTGAAAAGAAAACTTACCTGGGATGGGTTTGAACCCAGGATACCCAGCTTGCAAACCACAAAACGTACCACCAGGCCAGCCAGGCGCAGGTGACAATGGAATGAGTAGAATCAGTTTTATGCAATGTCTGGAAAATCAGGAAAATAATAGAAACAAAAAGGCCTGGGGTGGTGTTGAACCCAGGACCTCATGGATATACTCACACGCGCATGACCACCTGGCTGGGAGAGCCTACCTGATGACCAAACAACTACAAACAATAATATATTAAGAATGCAGTTTAAATGAAAAAAATGTCAAAAATTGGATGGAGGCAGGATTCGATCCCCTCCCCTTTTGTCAAACGCACGCCTTGCCTTCCACTAGGACAACACAGCTGTTGTGATAACAAATTAACAAAATAACATAAAATATTTTAAACACAATTTGAATATTTCCTGGGCGCGCCATCAGCTTCATCTTCTTCCTCATACCTGCACTTTTTCCTGCGAAATCACTCACGACCTTTCCTGCGAATTCCTCAATGCTTCAAACCTACGAAAGTGAAACTTGTACAAAGCAGTAACGATTCAAGAAATTAAAGACATCAATGAGTTCCTTATGACTCATACAATCTTTCCACGTTGTTAAAATTCATTTATATGGCTTGAATCATGAAGCCCTAAAACTAAGCTTCAAACCCTAACAATGGCCGTTTGCTATTTAGGTACTCATTCTTCAATCCAATTGTCCAGAATCACTCTACATAACATCACGAACAATATTATATAACCAAAATTCATTGATATGCAGCAAATTAATAGAATCGAAAAAAATATATTCAAGAACAAATTGGATTCGGGTAGAGCATTATGGCACGATTTGGATGCATATGAATGATGGTTTATGATCAGTGATGTCCAATGAAGCTTGCCATGTCTTTGTTTTACCTTCTAAAGTCCTGGAATTCAAAATCCGAATGTGACTTTTGGATGAGTTTTTGAACAATGGAACTTACACTTTGGCTGCTGGAATTCGTCCTTGGATGTTTGCATTAGGTTTAGTACTTATAGGAGACTCAATTAGGTCAAAAAGATTGATTGGTTGTATGAAAATTTTGATTCAAAAAGATTGAAATTGATCATGTCTTAAAGTTCAAATATTCATGTATTAAGGCTTACTATTTTTGGATCAATCTCATGATTTCCTTCCCCTTCAATTCCAATCAATATTAAAGACCTTCTAGAAACCAAATCTCCATTAAATAACATATTTTCATATTTTATATTTATTTAAAATGACTTTTTATGAATTAAATCAAAATAAATAAAATAAAATAATGAAAATTCAGATTTTTAATGCTTTGGGTCGTGCATGATGATAGTGTATGGATTGGATCATAATTTGCCAGGCCCATTTGGAAAGAAATGGTTTTAGACCTCCATTTTCATCATAAACCATCACAAAATTTCCCAACTTTGCAAGGGCACATCTCCCTCAATTTTAATGCTATGAGGGTGTTCTTGGACATTTTGGAAAGCTTGAAGAGTCCTTTAAACAACCCCATTTGTTTCATGTCCATATCATTTACCAATCTCAAGTTATGCCCTTTTGAAGTTGTTGACTTTTTGTTGACTTTTGAAATGACCTATAATGTCTTAGCTCATACCTTCCAAATGAAGCATTTTTGGGCTTGACTTGTAAGATCAAAGTTGTAGAGAATTAAATTTCATTCAAAATGAGCTTTGAGTGGAGACTTGGTGATGAAGTATGTGAAAGTTATGGCTGGTCAAAGTTCAGTTGACTTTTACTGAGGAAACCCTAATTTAGAAACTCCTGATTATTGATGATCTGGAATCTCCTTGATGAATCATGATCAACCCTTGATCAAATGATGAATTTTACTTCATATACTTGATGTTGGCAAAAAATCATGAAGTTTGACTTTGGTTTGACCACAGTTGACCTCAGTTTGACTTTTTAACTGCTTTGACTGATTTTGACTTATCTGATCATCTGACTGAGCAAACTTTTGAGAAAAGTCTTGAAACTTGTCATGGGGGTTCTTAAACATATATAAGATGTTATGAAGCTCACTTGAAGTCTTTGAAGTTCATTTAGCCTGATTAAAATCAAAACCCTAGTTTTGGATGCACTGCTTAGGAGGTGCATTGTCTGAGGGAATTGTCAACTCTTTTGACCAATTGTGAACTTTGTGAACCTTGTGAACCATCATAAAATGTCTTGTGAACCTCATGGGAGGTATTGTGAAGCTTGTGAACCTTGTGAACCTCATAAAGTGACTTTGTAGACCTCATGAACCTCATGAAAGGTTATGTAAACATTGTGAATCTTGTGAACCTTGTGAACCTTCATAAAGTAACTTGTAGACTTCATGAACCTCATGAAAGGTTTTTGAAAGTATTGTGGGACTTGTGAACCTTGTGAACCTTCTTAGAACACAAAGTCTTGTATTGTGAGGGCAAATTTTGGGGTGCAACAGCTGCCCCTGTTCAATTTTCTGAAACCTGAGGGGTTAGATTGGTACATTTGCCAGTCGTGACCTGGAAGGTTGAAGGGGATTGAACACAAAAGCCCAAAAATTTGCACTCACCGGTGCATAAAGTGATACAGATGGCTAATTGAATATGATTGAGTGGGCTTAAAGATGCCACTTGGAGAAAAGTTCTTAGATACATTTCTTGGAGAATAAAGCAGTCCAAAGTATGAAGGTATAATGATAACTTTCAGGAGGATAAAGCAGTCCTGAAGTAATGATGATAGCTGTCTGGAGGATTGAGCAGTCCTGAGGTATTGATAATATGCTTTCAGGAGAATAAAGCAATCCTGATGATAGCTGTCAGGAGGATAAAGCAGCCCTGAGGTAATAATAAACAGTCAGGAGGATGGAGCAATCCTGAGGTATTAATAAGTTGTCAGGAGGATGGAGCAATCCTGAGGTAATGATATGATTTCAAGAGGATGAAGCAATCCTGATGTAATAAAAAGCTGTCAGGAGGATGGAGCAATCCTGAGGTAATAATATGATTTCAAGAGGATAGAGCAGTCTTGAGAAATTGATGATATGCTTTCAGGAGACTGGAGTAATCCTGATGTAACAGCATGTCTTCAGGAGGATAGAGTTGTCCTGATGAGATTATAAGCTTTCAGGAGGATGAAGCAGTCCTGAGAGATTGATGATATGCTTTCAGGAGACTGGAGTAATCCTGATGTAACAGCATGTCTTCAGGAGGATAGAGCAGTCCTGATGAGATTGATGATATGCTTTCAGGAGACTGGAGTAATCCTGATGTAACAACATGTCTTCAGGAGGATAGATCAGTCCTGATGGGATTGATGATATGCTTTTAGGAGACTGGAGTAATCCTGATGTAACAACATGTCTTCAGGAGGATAGAGCTGTCCTGATGAGATTATAAGCTTTCAGGAGGATGAAGCAGTCCTGAGAGATTGATGATATGCTTTCAGGAGACTGGAGTAATCCTGATGTAACAGCATGTCTTCAGGAGGATAGAGCAGTCCTGATGAGATTGATGATATGCTTTCAGGAGACTGGAGTAATCCTGATGTAACAGCATGTCTTCAGGAGGATAGAGCAGTCCTGATGGGATTGATGATATGCTTTCAGGAGACTGGAGTAAGCCTGATGTAACAGCATGTCTTCAGGAGGATAGAGCAGTCCTGATGATCATAAGTTTCTTTGTTGGATAATTAACCTGAAAACAAGGTGACATTCCGTATAATAATATTAGTTTATGCATTATGTATGCATGTATAACATGATGCACCTAAGTAATGTATTATGCACTCATGTATATGCATGTTATGGTATGATGTAAATGATGTATGTATGATATGATACTGCCGGAAGCGTCTGGATATCTTTGTATAACAACTGCTGGCCAGGGAAAATAAATCCCGATTCATTGCTGAAGAATATGAGGATCTCGTTCCCGTCTTGATTGATAATACATAACCTTCCGTATGCTGGGGATAACAGGGTATAGATAACCTCCCGTATGCTGGGGATAACAGGGTATAGATAACCTCCCGTATGCTGGGGATAGTAAGGTATATATAACCTCCCGTCTGCTGGGGATAACAAGGTATATATAACCTTTGTCTTCGTTTGATAGTAGGGTATATATCTTCCCGTCTTCGTTTGTCGTACCCCTATTGGAAAGTAAATTCCCGAATATCCATATGAGGATAAAAGAGATGGATGTAAATTCCAGGGGAGATGTGACTTTATGAAGATGAATTTGTCCTACTGAGGGTTTGTAGCTGTCTTGTAGAGATGAACCGAAGAAGCTTCGTTGAAATCCTTCCCTCGTTCGTCCTTAGTAAATACTATTACTGCATTTTCATGCATTTCTGGTAAACATCAATCATATTCAAAAGCATAATACATTCAAACACAGCCAATGGACGTTTTTGATTGGGTAAAAGTAAATCTGGATTCAGAGGGAAAAGTAAAGCTGAATTTTGAAAGCAGAATTGTTTCAACTTCGAGAGTGTACGGCCAATTGGATCTATAGCTCCTGAAATTCTTTAACTTTCCTGAGTACCTTCCCAGAAACCCTCATAGCTGGATCTGAAGACATGATACTGACACCATCTGATACTACTGGCGTAGACAATCAACTTCCACAATGGCTTCTGTTGAGAACTCCAAATCAAGGTAATATAACGAGAGGAATGTGTCTTCAAATTGTAATGGACCATATACGCTCCGTCTACTAGATTTGAAAAGAAAGCATTGCCCCTTGGTTGAGGATGAATTGTCCCGAAAGGGAAGTATCTGAATGTAGTTACCTCAAGAGAAATAAGCAGAACGCCCCACAATAATATTCCCCTGACATCATGAACTTTATAATGTTACCCTTGGTAATTCAAATATATGAGGAGAGCTGCCCCTGGCTATTAAGCATTGTTGAATCTGGACCTGATTGCCCCGAATGAATTGAACAGTAAGTTGGTATGCTCCTTGATTGGGAAACAGTGACTATGCCCCTGGCATTATGAACTCTGTAATGTTACCCTCGGTAATTTAGACAGATGTGGAGATCTGCCCCTGGATACTTAAACATAACTGAATCCTGTTCTGATTGCCCCACATGAGTTAGGCAGTATCATGGCCTGCCCCCTTGATTGGGAGATAATGACTATGCCCCTTTGTATACATGGACTTTGATCCAGGAAGCAACTTTGTTCATCGGAAGGACTTTGGTTCATTGAACATTCATCCTGTAAGTTTCTCCATTTGTCAAACACTCAGGTATATGCAAACAAATATATTCAAAAATGCAATGCTTATGTCTGTCTTGAAGTTTTGAAACAAGTTATTTTTTTTTAGAAAAACTGTTTTTTTTTTTTTTTTTTTGTGAAAACTGTGATATTAACTCAAGTTTTATAATAAGCCCTAAAGGAGTCAGGATACCTTTTTGTAGCAGTACGCTTTCGAACTAACCATGCTTCAGTTAGGACTTTTAAGGGGTTGTAACGTGGCCTGGTTCACGGTTTAAGAAACAAAGGATAGAGGCTCAAATTTTATTTGTACCCAACCCAATCTCCATGATGTTCTTCAGTCCTATGCTCAGTTAACTCATGCATTGAGGTTCCATAGCAGTTTGGAATTGTAACACTGACATTCGTGATAGTTCATAAACCCAACATTTATTTGAACATTCAGTCATCTTTCTTTGTTGAGGATTCATAGTGACCCTTTTTTTTCTCTTTTGAATTTATTATCCCTTCTTTTTGCCTGAACTGCTTATTTCAAGGTTACAGTCAACGGGATGTCTTAATGTTTTACTAAGTCTCCTTCATAGGTTTTGACTTAGTGAATTGTTCTTTTGCTGGATATTGACTGTCAGGTTTCATGATTACAGAGAACCACCATTAGTTGTGTACAACACATATAATTGGCATATTTTGAATTAACTGAGTAACTACCCTGCCCCAGGTTATGAATAAGGGTTTTAATTTGTGAGAATAAAAAACTCCTACTTCATAGGCTCAAAAGGGTTGACTAGGGATTAACTTCCTTATATCTCCACTGTTTAGGAATTGAAACAATGCCTGTACATCGTCAGCACAGTCTGTTCAAAAGCATACTGCATAAGATTATGGTATTGTTTTCGTCATCCTCCCTCTACAGGCTTATAGCTTTATCAGGAGTTAAATATCACAAGATAGAAATAAGAAGCATAATTCAAAATATAGTGGAACGAATGGATTAATTCAAGACAAACATATGCAAGGAATTAATGAAAACAAAAGTTTAACATAATAGTAAGTGTTCAAACAAATAAAAGAAATTACAAATGAAAATTCAAATGTTGTCCCATCCAGTTGGCTGAATGTCCTCAATTGCAATCTGTGAACTTTGAGGAGCAGTATACTTCACCATGAAATCAAATTTGCCACTTGGATGTCCCAAGGTGCCCCATATCCCAACAGGAATAGGTAGGCTTCCTTTCTTGCTATACTGGGCAACTTGTCTTGCAGCTTTGGTGTTTGATGGATGATAGTAGAACTCAACTTGACCCTCTGGAGTAACCTCTAGGATTCCTTCGTCAATTAGGTCTTGAATCTTATTCTTCAATATCCAGCAGTTGTTAGTATCATGTCCAGGACTGTTGGAGTGATACTCACACCTTGCCTTGGAATTATAGTGAGGAGAGGAAGTTTTAGGATTTTGAGGAGAACTTTTCAAAGAAATTAGTTCCATCTCCAACAAGCATTGCAGAACTTGTGACATTGGAGTGCTGAACTTGATAAACTGCCTTCTATATTTCTGGTGTTGAGGTGGATTAACCTTATCAGGTCTTTCAACTGAAGAACAATCAATGACAACCTGTCTCTTACCCTCTTTTATCCTCATCCTCCTTTCAACCAAATCAGCTTGTTTTAATGGAGGTTCACTGACAATTAGATCCCTGACTCTATTACTTTGAAGTTTGTGGACAAGGGTTCTTAGCTCTTCTTGCCCCTGAGTTAAACTTTGGATAAGAGCCACCTGGACATTCATCTGGATCCTTATTCCTGTCATCTCAGCTTGTAGTTGTTTCAGCTGATCATCCTTGTTGTCCTCGGGATTCTTCTTCTTAGCCAGCAGTGTCTTCAATTCATCCTGCCCCTTGGACAGGTTCAAGATCAGCTCTTGGAACTGGGCATTTTGTGCCTGGAGATCCTTAACTGATTGTTCAAGAGCCATTGCTGAAATAAACAGCGAGAAGATGAGAAACCTGTGCATAATAAACCTGTGATGAAATGATATGATATGTAAATGCATATGCAATGTTTTTCAAGGACCGCAGGATTTAAATTTGCTTAAATAATTAAGAGAGTAAACTTTTATTAGTAATAAATTTGTTTGCCCCTTGGGCTTACAAAATGAAATGAAATAAGTATAAAAGATGGGGTTTTAAGTCTCCCATGGACGTTTCCTCTTTGTGTTGAGGTATGAATTGAGATTTCGTTCCTCGTGAAGTTGCTTTGTTAGTTCTAGGACTCTTTCTTGGCTTGCTTTGTAATGAGCCTCGAAAGTATCCCTTTGCTCCTTCAATTGGATCCAGGATCTCTGTAAGTCTTCCATGTCAGTAGGCATGTCTGGGTGAAGGATGGTATAAGAAGTATCTCCTTCAGCAACAGGTTCCATGGTAACTGGCAGGATAGCAAGATATGGCATCATGAGAGTCTGAGCACGAGATCGCACCCATCTGAGATAAGCTTCCATAGGAATAGTGTACTTAGGCTCCAGTGTCTTGCTGTCAACCCTGTTTACTTTTCCCCAGGCTCGTATGAATCTCTGACGGTTACCTTGAAGATCGTTGTCGTAATCAAACACAATGCCCTGAATCAACATGTCATGTGGGCCATCGCTCCAAACTGTCGTAAAGCTAGAGAGGGGTCGTAGGTGATGCCTCCTCTTATGCCTAGAAGTGGCACATTAGGAAACTCCCCACAACGGTCAATGATGGTGACATTCTCCATAGATCTGGAGCACCAATGGATATCTGAGTGAGAAAGTGACATGATCCTCTTGGACCATCTGAACCCTTGCTCATTCTTCATTACTGAGCGAGGAAGGTGAGAAATAAACCACCTAGAAAGCAAAGGTGTGCAGCACATCAAAGTTCCTCTTGCCCTTGTAGTACGGGTGTGAAGAGAATGCAGGATATCTCCAAGTAACGTAGGCACTGGATTATGACTCAGGAATATGTTGATGGCATGAACGTCTATGAAGTGATCTGGATCGGGGAACAATACTAAGCCATATATCAGCAAGGCTAAGATCTCCTCAAAAGCATCATGGCTCATGGCCTTCAAGAACAACTGAACTTTCTCTATCAACACCTTGGCAAGAATACCCTTGACTCCACTTCTCGTCTCTAGAACAATGTCAGACTTCTTCAGATGTAGAGCTGCAGCAATAACCTCTGGTTTAAGCTCTTTCTCCAAGCCTGTGAAGGGTCTTTGATCAGGAACAGGTATACCCAGAAGTTTAGAGAACTCCTCCATGGTTGGAACCAGCTGATAGTCAGGGAATGTAAAACAATGGTGCTTAGGGTCAAAGAACTGAAACAGGACACTCATCATGTCTTCATTGAACCCTGAAGTGACTAGATCCAATAGGTGACCATGTCTCTTGATGAACTGGGAATGATCAGACACATGAGAAACCAACTCTTTAAGCTTAGGAGGTATCCCCACAAAGTTGATCCTGATACTGTTTCTACGAGCAGAAGCCATGACCTGCGACAAAGAACAAAGATAAATCCTTTGGTCCTTGAAATGGTTAGTGAAAATGCTATGCTTATGATGCATGATGATGTCATGATGTTATGCTCAATCACAAACATGTGGCACACACAAACAAGTCACACAATAGCCCTAGGTTTAAAGGCTTGCATGAGGTTCAAAGGTAAGTACCCTCCCCTGAAGTTAGATGGTTCATCCTGTCCTACAAAAGTAACCGGGTTCTAAGGGATCTCAATATCATTGATCCTTCACAAGGGTGGTTGATCAGAAGGCAACTTACTTGCCAACCAAAACCCTCCAAGTTTAGAATCTCAATGAGCGTAGTATCGAGTGTCAACCAACTTCAGTCTGCACCAAAGCCGGTTACCTCACTACTTTCTAAAGGCCAAGATGAGTTAACTAGGGTTCTAAAAGTTAGTTAGTGCATTGACAACATATGGCAGCCTCATATTATCCTCAACTTGACTTAAGGAACATAAGCACCAACCAAGAAGTCGCACTAACTATGGCCACCAGATCAACCGTATCGATATACGTCGTACAGTTTCCTTGGTTTATTGCCATTTACCTAAGGTACACTAGATCCGGGTTAGGACCTTTCACACATAAGAGCATCCCAACAAGATAATATAAAGCAAACAAGGCAAACAATTTAAAGTGATCTTAATTCCTAAGGGTACCCCTCTTAAATTTTAGTCCCCAGCAGAGTCGCCAGTTCTGTAACACGGTGGGAGAACTGACTTTAGTTATGTTGCGGATAGCAAGAGTCGCCACCGACTTTTATTTTATCCAAAAGGAAAGGGTATAAAAGAACAGGAAAGACCTTAAGAGATATTTTTGGGTCCGGGGGGTAGGTTATGTAAAGGGAAGGTGTTAACACCCTTTACATCCATGGTTATCCATGGGCTCTTAGTTACTTAGCTCACTTTTGAATTGTTTTTGAAAGTGTAGTGTGTGAATAGAAAAATTTTCATAATAGTTGATAATGATCCATGTACGGATGCGTAAAAACTTGTGTTTGAAAATTTGTTTGAAATTGTGAAAAGTTTGAAAAGTTTTGAATGAAGTGAGCAAGTACATAAGAGGAACCTACCCTAAAGTTTAAGTCTTTCTGTTCTTTATCCTTTAAGTGGTAAGACTATCCCTATTATTAAGGAATAGGTAGTCATTACCTTGGATGTAAGGGACATGTGAGGGACATCTGTTTTTATGAAGGTAACTGTGAGGTGTATTAAGCATTTAGGAGGGACTATCATCATTATTCGAAAAGGGACTTGATCTTTAAAGGCAACCATTAGGGACTTGATGATTTTTTCTTTTAAGGGACTTTGCTTTATACACCCCACTTGACCTTTGTTAGGCAACATTGAGGGATAGCCTTAGAAATGTGAGATGGCGATTAAAAATCGACTTACGTGTGTGAGTGTTTAATTTTATTTATCTTTAATTAGAGTGATCTAAATTTATTTTAAATAGAATACATGTTTTTGCACTCCCTAAATTACTAACCATAGCATAAAAATTAAATAAATTCAATATTTACAAAATTACACCAAGAAGCAATTACATAATAATTATAATAAGCAAATTAAAATAAATAGCAAATAAATAAATACTAATCAAAAAATAAATAAGCATATTATAATAAAGGGTTAGTAATAATAATAATAAGAAATAAATAAAGTTAGTAAAATAATAATAATAAGCATAATAAAAAAAAATGGGTTAGTGATAATATAATTAGTAATAATAACAATAATTAAGATAAATGAAATTAGTAAAAATATTATAAGAACAAAATTAAAATAATAAACAATAGTTAGATTTTTAATATGAACAATTAAATAATTATTATAGCATTTTAATTTATGTACAAATTATTAATTTATTTTTAGACATATTATAATTATAAAATTAAAATATTATAGTCTCAATTTAAACTTATTTACATATAATTTAGATTACAAACTAATTTTAAAATATTCACCTAAGTTATAAATATATTTATAAAAAATTAATTGTATTAACTAAATATAGACATGATAATTATATTAGAATTTAGAAAGTAATAATTAAGTATTTAGAAAAATAAACTAGGTTTTTTTTAAGATTAGGGTTTTGTTAGAAAAATATTTTTTAGGGTTTATAATATACAAATTATTAAATAAACATATATCTTACAATTTAATTATATAAAAAAGAAAATAATTTAAGTTGAGAAAAATAGAAGTTTGAATTTCAGAAAAATATAAAGGGTGTTTTAAATATATATACATGCATAATTTATTTTTAATTAATATTAAGAAAACAATTAAACTAATTAATTAAAGAAATAAAAATAGAAAAAATGGTGAAAAGAAAATTTACCTGGGATGGGTTTGAACCCAGGATACCCAGCTTGCAAACCACAAAACGTACCACCAGGCCAGCCAGGCGCAGGTGACAATGGAATGAGTAGAATCAGTTTTATGCAATGTCTGGAAAATCAGGAAAATAATAGAAACAAAAAGGCCTGGGGTGGTGTTGAACCCAGGACCTCATGGATATACTCACACGCGCATGACCACCTGGCTGGGAGAGCCTACCTGATGACCAAACAACTACAAACAATAATATATTAAGAATGCAGTTTAAATGAAAAAAATGTCAAAAATTGGATGGAGGCAGGATTCGATCCCCTCCCCTTTTGTCAAACGCACGCCTTGCCTTCCACTGGGACAACACAGCTGTTGTGATAACAAATTAACAAAATAACATAAAATATTTTAAACACAATTTGAATATTTCCTGGGCGCGCCATCAGCTTCATCTTCTTCCTCATACCTGCACTTTTTCCTGCGAAATCACTCACGACCTTTCCTGCGAATTCCTCAATGCTTCAAACCTACGAAAGTGAAACTTGTACAAAGCAGTAACGATTCAAGAAATTAAAGACATCAATGAGTTCCTTATGACTCATACAATCTTTCCACGTTGTTAAAATTCATTTATATGGCTTGAATCATGAAGCCCTAAAACTAAGCTTCAAACCCTAACAATGGCCGTTTGCTATTTAGGTACTCATTCTTCAATCCAATTGTCCAGAATCACTCTACATAACATCACGAACAATATTATATAACCAAAATTCATTGATATGCAGCAAATTAATAGAATCGAAAAAAATATATTCAAGAACAAATTGGATTCGGGTAGAGCATTATGGCACGATTTGGATGCATATGAATGATGGTTTATGATCAGTGATGTCCAATGAAGCTTGCCATGTCTTTGTTTTACCTTCTAAAGTCCTGGAATTCAAAATCCGAATGTGACTTTTGGATGAGTTTTTGAACAATGGAACTTACACTTTGGCTGCTGGAATTCGTCCTTGGATGTTTGCATTAGGTTTAGTACTTATAGGAGACTCAATTAGGTCAAAAAGATTGATTGGTTGTATGAAAATTTTGATTCAAAAAGATTGAAATTGATCATGTCTTAAAGTTCAAATATTCATGTATTAAGGCTTACTATTTTTGGATCAATCTCATGATTTCCTTCCCCTTCAATTCCAATCAATATTAAAGACCTTCTAGAAACCAAATCTCCATTAAATAACATATTTTCATATTTTATATTTATTTAAAATGACTTTTTATGAATTAAATCAAAATAAATAAAATAAAATAATGAAAATTCAGATTTTTAATGCTTTGGGTCGTGCATGATGATAGTGTATGGATTGGATCATAATTTGCCAGGCCCATTTGGAAAGAAATGGTTTTAGACCTCCATTTTCATCATAAACCATCACAAAATTTCCCAACTTTGCAAGGGCACATCTCCCTCAATTTTAATGCTATGAGGGTGTTCTTGGACATTTTGGAAAGCTTGAAGAGTCCTTTAAACAACCCCATTGGTTTCATGTCCATATCATTTACCAATCTCAAGTTATGCCCTTTTGAAGTTGTTGACTTTTTGTTGACTTTTGAAATGACCTATAATGTCTTAGCTCATACCTTCCAAATGAAGCATTTTTGGGCTTGACTTGTAAGATCAAAGTTGTATAGAATTAAATTTCCTTCAAAATGAGATTTGAGTGGAGACTTGGTGATGAAGTATGTGAAAGTTATGGCTGGTCAAAGTTCAGTTGACTTTTACTGAGGAAACCCTAATTTAGAAACTCCTGATTATTGATGATCTGGAATCTCCTTGATGAATCATGATCAAACCTTGATCAAATGATGAATTTTACTTCATATACTTGATGTTGGCAAAAAATCATGAAGTTTGACTTTGGTTTGACCACAGTTGACCTCAGTTTGACTTTTTAACTACTTTGACTGATTTTGACTTATCTGATCATCTGACTGAGCAAACTTTTGAGAAAAGTCTTGAAACTTGTCATGGGGGTTCTTAAACATATATAAGATGTTATGAAGCTCACTTGAAGTCTTGGAAGTTCATTTAGCCTGATTAAAATCAAAACCCTAGTTTTGGATGCACTGCTTAGGAGGTGCATTGTCTGAGGGAATTGTCAATTCTTTTGACCAATTGTGAACTTTGTGAACCTTGTGAACCATCATAAAATGTCTTGTGAACCTCATGGGAGGTATTGTGAAGCTTGTGAACCTTGTGAACCTCATAAAGTGACTTTGTAGACCTCATGAACCTCATGAAAGGTTATGTAAACATTGTGAATCTTGTGAACCTTGTGAACCTTCATAAAGTAACTTGTAGACTTCATGAACCTCATGAAAGGTTTTTGAAAGTATTGTGGGACTTGTGAACCTTGTGAACCTTCTTAGAACACAAAGTCTTGTATTGTGAGGGCAAATTTTGGGGTGCAACAACTGACACTTAGGATAGCGAGAAAATGGTTTAAAGTAAAAGGTAATGGCTTGATGCGCCCCAAATGATACTATGAACAAGAACAGACTATCTGAAGTGATGAGCTAACAAGTTCAAGGATGACTGTTGGGGATATACAACAAATTGGCGGTCAAAACTCAACACGGCAATTGAGGAAATAAATAATTAAATCTCGACACGAAGGTTGAGAGATACAATAACAGACATCGACGCGGCGGTCGAGAAAAAAATAGCAGACATTGACACGACGGTCAGGAAATAAAATAGCAGACATCGACACGGCGGTCAGGAAAATAAACTCATCACTGCGGATGGGAAAATAAATAACAGACGTTGACATGGAGGTCGGGAATGCAAACTCAACACGGCGATTGAAGAAAATAAATAACAGACATCGACACGACGGCCGGAAAAACGAAATAACAGACATTGATACAGCGGTCGAGAAAATTAAATAACAAACATCGACACGGCGACCGGGAAATAAAATAGCAGACATCGACACGACGGTCGGGAAATAAGATAACAGACATCGACACGGCGGTCGGGAAAAATAAAACTCAACACAATGGCTGAGAAAATAAACAGCAGATATCGACACGGCAGTCGGGAAATAGCATAACAGACATCGACACGGCGGTCGGGAAATAAATTAACAGACATCGACACGGCGGTAGGGAAAATGAATTAACATACAAATAATCCAAAGTGATAAATCAACAGGTTCAAGTGTAATTGTTGATACCGAGGATAAAGAAAATGAAACAGTGTTTGGGCAGTAGCTCTGTGCAACCAACTGATGTTGGGAGTAGAATGCGAAGCATTTAAAGATGAATCCAATGGATCTAAACGACCAGTTGGAAAATAAGAATAAATGTTGGAGTCTTCAATGAGATACACAACCAACCTCTGGAAATTCCCTAAATGAAGAGTTCAAAGAACCTTCAGGAATCATCAGGAAAACACAGATGCGTGTTAAATTAAACAACCTTAAATCTTAAGCAAACAACTTAAAGGATTTATGCCAATGATAATTGGACTTTAAAGGACTATTGGTAGTAAAAGGTACATACCAAACAAGGAGGGCCTTTGCAGGGGATACCATTGTTGCTGGGAAAAATACCTTGGTTAACCACACTTCAGGGTACCAACGACAATGGATCCAAAAATGAAAATTGACAGTAATCTTGACCCGGAGTCAGACAGACAACGACTGGGGAGGGAAAAATCAAATGCGTATGATTGAGCATGATGCGAATGATTATGATATGTGAATGCTGACTCTAGGGAGACATAGAGTTTTGACAAAGCAGGGAAGAGTAGGATCTCAATGCCAATACTTAGACGAGAAATATGAAAGATTCTGGGGAGTTGTCTTCGAGCTTGGATTCAATTATTGGTCCAAGGATCCATCCAGGAGTGTTGCCAGCTCTTAATCCTCTATGGGGATTTCTGTAATAATGGCATGAGAGTGTTGCTGCAAACTAGAGGGTTTTCTTTTTTAGAAGACAGAAGATTTTTAATCTTTCTAAAGTCAAAGAAACTTGAAAGTTTCCAGTATGTTTTCAAAAAATAAATTTCTAAAATATTTGTCATTTTCAGAGTTAAATTGTAATTCAGTAAAGACATTTTGCATAACAAAGAAGATACGAAGCTAAAAGATAAAGTTTAAAGGTAAAGGTTGTATTTTATTCAAGAATGGTAGCTTGCCAATAGCAAAAGCTCCATGGAAAATTACAATTTGAAAATGGCAATGGGGAAAGGTCTACATTGAATCCAAACGACCGCTACAATCCCTAATAACTAAGACCGCCCAACACTTTGCTTCTGACAAGAGTAATTAGATTGGTCTTCAAGAAATGATCTTCAATAATGGTAAACACCATCTGATACAGTCAAATGCCTTTGTCCCTAATTTTTTCCTGGACCGCCCTTTCGGGTTTTCAATCCACCGAGACGCTATTTTTTGCCTAAGCCGCCCTTTCGGGTTTTCAACTTAGCGAGCTCTCATTTTTTATTTTTATCCCTAACTTTTGCCTGGATCTCCTTCATAGGTTATGATCCACCGGGATACCCATTTTTTCCTAGGTCGCCATTTCTGGTTTTCGACCTATCGGGCTTTATTTAGGCATAATATTTTTTGACTGCATCAGAATTCACCGGGTGTTTAAGTTGTTCACCATCCATAGTTGTGAGGATTAAGGATCCTCCGGAGAATGCCACCTTCACAACATATGGGCCTTCGTAGTTAGGACTCCATTTTCCACGCATGTCTTTGTGGACTGGCAATATTTTCTTGAGTACAAGATCTCCTTCTTTGAATTCTCGGAGACGGACTTTCTTGTCAAACGCTCTCTTGATGCGCTTCTGGTACAACTGGCCATGGCACATGGCGGTCATTCTCTTTTCATCAATGGCATGTCCATTGGCATGTGTTCCAAATGATCCTTCGTGGATTTCTCTTATCAGTAAGTCTGCTTCGCGCTTGTCCACACATCTGAGCAGAACCATATCATGATTTCTCTTGTAAAGCACATTGTTACTGAGGAAGAACTTGGATGCCAATCTTCTCAGAGTCTAGTCTAAAGTTGTTGCATCCACTGGGAATTCTTGATTTTTCAAGTAATTCTTGATGTCATAGAACCATGGTTTCTCATCAGTTTCTTCTTCCACCAGTAGACAATAGGCTGGTGTAGTTTTTCTCTCGATTGTAATGAGTGGAGCTTCATTAAGAAATCTGACTTGAAACATAGAGGCCAATATATCCAAGGCGTCTGCTATTTGATTCTCTGCCCTTGGAACGTGATGGAAGGTGACTTCATCAAAGTATTTGATCAATTCCACAATGTGGGCACGGTATGGGATCAACTTCTCATCACGGGTCTCCCATTCACCTTTGACTTGGTAGATTACCAAAGCTGAGTCTCCATATACTTCTAGGATCTTGATTCTGGTATCAATTGCAGCTTCGATACCCACAACACATGCTTCATACTCTGCAATATTATTTGCACATTCAAAACATAATCTGGTTGTGAAAGGAGTATAACCACCATTAGGATTCATCAAAACAGCTCCCACACCATGCCCCATGTAATTAGAGGAACCATCAAACATCATTCTCCAACGAGATCCTAGCTCTGGACCTTCATCTGGACCTGGAACTTCACAATCCTTTATCAACATAATGTCCTCGTCTGGGAAATCAAATTTCAAAGGCTCATAATCTTCAACAGGTTAATCAGCAAGGTAGTCAGCAAAACAATACCCTTGATAGACTTATGGGTTACATATTGGATATCGTATTCAGATAACAGCATGTGCCAACGGGCAAGTCTTCCAATTAAAGCAAGCTTCTCAAAAATGTACTTTATTAGATCCATTTTCGAGATCAACAAAGTAGTGTGACAAATCATGTACTGCCTGAGGCGTCTGGTAGCCCATGCCAAAGCACAACAAGTCTTATCTAAAAGTGAATATCTGCTTTCACAATCTGTAAGCTTCTTGCTTAAGTAATAAATGGCATGCTCCTTGTGACCAGTTTCGTCCTGTTGGCCTAATACACAATCCATAGATCCCTCAAGTACAGTCAGATTCATGAATAAAGGCTTCCCCGGAGTAGGTGGGATCAAGATAGGAGGTTCCTGTAGGTAAACCTTAATCTTCTCAAAAGCCTGTTGACAATCAGAATTCCACTCAATTGCTAGATTCTTTCGGAGCAACTTGAATAAAGGATCACATGTAGCAGTCATGTTGGAGATAAATCTGGAGATGTAGTTCAATCTTCCGAGGAAACCTCTGACTTGCTTTTCTGTTTTTGGAGCTGGCATCTCTTGGATTGCTCAAACCTTGTGTGGATCTACTTCAATTCCTTGCTGACTAAAAATAAAACCAAGTAATTCCCTAATCGGACACTGTCGCTCCCGGGATTTTCATCCTAAAACAAATGCTAAAGTGGCGCGGAAAAGTTAGAGTCGCCAGCCAGGCATTTTTATCCTGAAAGAATGGGAAAGGTAATGCTGCACAAACCTGAGGAAGAAGGAAAGGACAAGGTCCTGCGAACCAAAGATCTGGGTTCGGGAGTCGGTTACGACCTGGGAAGGTATTAGCACCCCAGATCTTCCGTCGTACCTGACGGGATCCATGCTTGCTTGTTTGTTTCAAAGGGTGAGAAATAAAGTGCTGCTGAACAAAGAAATGCTACTGGAAGGGAAATTGAAATGAGAAAGGAGTTGAAAAAGAACAAAATGAAAGAATGGGGAAAATGTAGGGAAAATAAAGAAGGTGCTCGAACGGGCCCTACCCCGCTGCCTACGTACCTCATCAGGATAATGAGGATCAGAGTCGACGTAGTTCGCCTAACCAGGCATGAAATTTGTTTGCGTTTTTTACAGTTGGAACTACGTATGTCTATGCTAAGGCGTTGCAAGCTCGTTTGGTACGAGTGCGTTTACCGTCTTGCATGCGAGACAAGTCGTCGCGAGTTCGCGTTCAGAATGAATGAGATGAGAAAAGAAGTTCCCGCAGGAAAGTCACTTATTGTTTGTTTTTGTCTTTTATGAGAAATATTTTTCGAATTTGTTTGTGAACATTCTCATACTAAGACCAATCCATCGCGGTGAGTATTTATACCTCGCCCCGAAATAGGACGTGTATAAACACTCCGCAACTAAGTCTTGTGTCGTACAAGAACGTTCAATTTTTATTAAGTGTTTAACTGTTTTTCTGTATGAGGTGAGAAATAATGACTCAAGGGGAAAAAGGACAAAACTAAGGGGGACTAAGACCAACCCTAAGTTATTTATTATGCACAAAAGGGAGATCTTAATGGTTACTGAGGTTTTCTAATCATAAGGAGCAAAAGGAAAAGAAAGAAGAAAAAGGATGCAACTTACTTCCTAAGGAAGATAAGTTGGTCCTTTTTGCACCCCAAAATTTTCCCTCACAATACAAGACTTTGTGTGCTAAGAAGGTTCACAAGGTTCACAAGACCTTTCATAAGGTTCACAAGGTTCACAAGACCTTTCATGAGGTTCATGAAGTTTACAAGATACTTTATGAGGTTCATAAGATTCACAAGACCTTTCATGAGGTTCACAAGGTTCACAAGACATCTTATGAGGTTCACAAGGTTCACAAAGTTCACAATTGGTCAGAAGATTTGACAATTCCCTCAGACAATGCATTCTCCTAAGCAGTGCATCCAAAACTAGGGTTTTGACTTTAATCAGGCTAAATGGACTTCCAAGACTTAAAATGAGCTTCATAACAAGTTTCAAGACTTTTCTCAAAGGTTTGCTCAGTCAAATGATCAGATAAGTCAAAGTCAGTCAAAGCAGTTCAAAAGTCAAACTGAGGTCAACTGTGGTCAAACCAAAGTCAAACTTCATGATTTTTTTCCAACATCAATTATATGAAGTAAAATTCATCATTTTATGAAGGGTTGATCATGATTCATCAAGGATATTTCAGATCATCAAGAATCAGAGGTTTCTAAATTAGGGTTTCCTCAAGAAAAGTCAACTGAACTTTGACCAGCCATAACTTTCACATGCTTCATCACATTTTTCCCATCCAAAGCTCATTTTGAAGGAAATTGAATTCTCTACAACTTTGTGTCTCACAAGCCAAGCCCAAAAATGCTTCATTTGGAAGGTATGAGCTAAGACATTATAGGTCCTTTTGAAAGTCAACAAAAAGTCAACAACTTCAAAAGGGCATAACTTGAGAATGGTAAATGGTATGGACATGAAACCAATGGGGTTGGTTAGAGGACTATTCAAGATTTCTAAAATGTCCAATAACACCCTCATAGCATTAAAATTGAAGGATGTGTGCCCTTGCAAAGTTGGGAAATTTTTGGTTGATTTATGAAGAAAATGGAGGTTTAAAACCAAATTTTTCCAAATGGGCTTGCCATGTGGTGATCCAATCCATACAAATACCTCATGCACGACCCAACCCTCATTTATTCATATTTTTTATTATTTTGATTTTATTTATTTTGATTTTATTCATTTAAAATCATTTTAAATCAAAATAAAATAGATAAATCAAATATTTAAATGAGATTGTGCTTCTAGAAAATCATAAATATGGCTTGGATCAAATTGATATAAGAATTATGGTGATTGGCTTGAAATAGAAAGGTCTTATTCAAGAATATTTGAAATTTAAGCTTGAATCTTTTTCAATCTCATTGATCCAATATATCCACACAATGATCCATTATTTTTGACCTAAGTCAGTCTACTATAAGTATACAACATAACCCTAATGCAAAGGGACGAATTTTCTGGCCTCAAGAGTAAGTTTCAATCTTCAAAAATTCACCAAAAACTCATAATTCGGATTCTTGGTTAGAGGTGATATCAAATCATTCTAAAGGTTCAAACACGTTCCTTGAACATCTCTGATGCAATCCCAATCATTCATTGCATTCAAAACATCCTGAATTGCCCAAACCGAATTCGTTTCTTTTGGTTTTTCTCAATTTTCGATTCTGGATATTTATGCATTATAAACATGGTTTGATCTTATATTATTGTTTGTTTGGATGTTTAGAATGTTTCTGGACCATTTGATTGAAGTTTAAGTGCAGGAACAAGAAAGTGCCATAGTTAGGGTTTCACCTTCGAATTTGGGATTTCATGATCCACTGAATTTAAATGAATTTAAAGGACATGGTGTGATTGTATAGACTGTGAGGATCATGTTTCACTAATCAATTTGTAAAAATTGTACTGTTTTGATGGTAATCCAATTTTCGTAGGTTCCTGTATTTGAAAATTCGCAGGAAACTCCATAGGTGAATTCGCAGCAATAAGCGCAGGTCTGGAGCTAGGAGATGAAGTTTCGCGCGTTCTGGAAATTTGAATTCTGGACTTATTTTTTATATTATTTGTTTCAGTTATAATCACCAACCAGCAGTTGGTCTGGTGGTAAAGGGATGCGCGTGTGAGGCCAAGGTCCAGGGATCGAATCCTGGGCTCAACAATTTTTCATATTTTTCCCTCTAATTGTTATACTTAATATATTATGTATTGTGATGAATATGCTAACAGATGCGCCCTCCTGGCTGGAATGGTAAATGCGTTTGTGTATTGTATAAAGGTCCTGGGTTCGAATCCCCCCCCAGGCCTTTTGTGTATTTGTTTTGCATTGTTTTTCATGATTTTTTCCAGGTTGTGAACAAAAGGGATTAGTCCCCTGCTTCATATTATGTTAGAATTCATTCTTTTAATTTTAATCTTATAAAAAAAAACTTATTTATTTTTTTTTGTAAATTATTAATATTGTAAAATTATATAGTTATTTTATTATTCTAAAAAATATGTATATAAACCCTAATTTTCTAAAACCTAAAAATATTTTGTAAAAAAACCTAATTAATTTTTATAAGTCCTAATAATTTTCACAAACCTTAATTTTCTTCTATTTAATTCTATTATAATGTTTAATTTATTATTTAATCATGTATATATATTATATAATTTGTTTATAACTTAATTCTTAATTTTCAATATATGCTTAAAAATAATCAAAACTTGTTAATTTAATTTTTGTAAATATAATTTATTTTTATAATATATTTATAACTAATTTAATTTTTTATAATTTGCATATAATTAGTATAATTGTTTATATTTTCTTATTAATCTTAAAAAAAATAATTGTTCATATAAAAAATTGATCTTTTGATTATTATAATATTTTTGTTTACATTATTAATTATGTTTATATGATATTTTATTATTACTAACCTCATTTATATTGTGTTTTATTATTATTATTATTTTACTAATCCAATTACATTATTATTATTATTTTGCTTATTTATTTAATTTGTTAATTATTATTATTATGTAATTGTATCCTGGATGTAATATTTTAGTAATAATATTTATTATTTATTTTAAATGCTATGGTTAGTAAAATAGGGAATGTAAACATGTTTGTATTATAAAATCAATTTAGATCACTAATTTAAAAGATAATTATGTAAATTTGTACACTCACACACGTAAGTCGATCTTTGATCGCCATCTCACTTCCTTAAGGATACCTCTCATGTTGCCTATTACAAAAAGGTCAAGTAGGGCGTATAAAGCAAAAGTTCCTCATTCCACATCATCTAGTCCCTTAAACAGATAAAAGATCAAGTCCCTTCGAATGTTGCCTTCGTAATGATCTTGTCCCTTTCGAATAAAGATGATAAGTCCCTTCGAATTGCTTATACACCCCACAGTTGCCTAAACAACAAATGTCCCTTCACTTGTCCCTCACATCCAAGGTAATGACTACCTATTCCTTAATAATAGGGATAGTCTTACCATTTAAAGGATTCAAGAACAGAAAAGACTTAAACTTAGGGTAGGTTCCTCTTAGATACTTGCTCACTCTTCAAAACATTTCAAACACTTCACATTTTCAAACAAATTTTCAAAACAAAGGTTTTATACGCATCCGTACATGGATCATTATAAAACACTTAAGAAAATTTCTATTCACACACTTCAAATTTCAAAAACATTTTAAAGTGAGCTAAGTAACTAAGAGCCCATGGATAACCATGGATGTAAAGGGTGCTAACACCTTCCCTTTACATAACCTACCCCCCGGACCCAAAAATCTTTTAAAAGGTCTTTCCTGTTCTTTTATGCCTTTCCTTTGGATAAAATAAAAGTCGGTGGCGACTCTTGCTATCCGCAACATAACTAAAGTCAGTTCTCCCACCGTGTTACAAAACTGGCGACTCTGCTGGGGAATTATATTAAAGAGGGGTACCCTTAGGAATTAGATCACTTTAAACTTGTTTGCTTTACTTTACTTGTTGGGTGCTCTTATGTGTGAAAGATCCTAACCCGGATCTAGTGTACCTTAGGTAAATGGCAATAGACCAAGGAAACTGTACGGCGTATACCGATATGGTTGATCTGGTGGCCATAGTTAGTGTGACTTCTTGGATGGTGCTTATGTTCCTTAAGTCAAGTTGAGGATAATATGAGGCTGCCATATGTTGTCAATGCACTAACTAACTTTTAGAACCCTAGTTATCCCATCTTGGCCTTTAGAAAGTAGTGAGATAACCGGCTTTGGTGAAGACTGAAGTTGGTTGATACTCGATACTACGCTCATTGAGATCTTAAACTTGGAGGGTTTTGGTTGGCAAGTAAGTTGCCTTCTGAACAACCACCCTTGTGAAGGATCAATGATATTGAGATCCTTTAGAACCTGGTTACTTTTGTAGGACAGGATGAACCATCTAACTTCAGGGGAGGGTACTGACCTTTAAACCTCATGCAAGCCTTTAAACCTAGGGCTATGGTGTGACTTGTTTGTGTGTGCCACATGTTTGTGATTGAGCATAACATCATGACATCATCATGCATCATAAGCATAGCATTTTCACTAACCAGTTCAAGGACCAAATGATTTATCTTTGTTCTTTGTTGCAGGTCATGGCTTCTGCTCGTAGAAACACTATCAGGATCAACTTTGTAGGGATACCTGCTAAGCTTAAAGAGTTGGTTTCTCAAGTGTCTGATCATTCCCAGTTTATCAAGAGACATGGTCACCTATTGGATCTAGTCACTTCAGGGTTCAATGAAGACATGATGAGTGTCCTATTTCAGTTCTTTGATCCTAAGCACCATTGCTTCACATTCCCTGACTATCAGCTGGTTCCTACAATGGAAGAGTTCTCTAAACTTCTGGGTATACCTGTACTTGATCAGAAACCTTTCACAGGTTTGGAAAAGGAGCCTAAACCTGAGGTTATTGCTGCAGCTCTACATCTGAAGAAGTCTGACATTGTTCTAGAAACGAGAAGCGGAGTTAAAGGTATTCTTGCTAAGGTGTTGATAGAGAAGGCTCAAGTGTTCTTGAAGGCTATGAGCTATGATGCTTTTGAGGAGATCTTAGCCTTGTTGATTTATGGCTTAGTGTTGTTCCCCAATCCTGATCAGTTCATAGACGTGCATGCCATCAATATATTCCTAAGCCACAATCCAGTGCCCACATTGCTTGGAGACATTCTACACTCTCTCCATACTCGTACTACGAAAGCCCGAGGAACTCTGATGTGCTGCATACCTTTGCTATCTAGGTGGTTTATTTCTCACCTTCCTCGATCAGTGATGAAGAATGAACAAGGGTTCAGGTGGTCTAAGAGGATTATGTCACTCTCTCATTCAGATATCCATTGGTGCTCCAGGTCTATGGAGAATGTCACTATCATTGACCGTTGTGGGGAGTTTCCTAATGTGCCACTTCTAGGCATAAGAGGAGGCATTACTTACAACCCTTCTTTAGCTTTACGACAGTTTGGTTACGCTCGAGTGATGGTCCTCATGACATGTTGATTCAAGGCATTGTGTTTGACTACGACAACGATCTTCAAGGTTACCGTCAGAGATTCATACGAGCATGGGGAAAAGTGAACAAGGTTGACAGCAAGACTCTGGAGCCTAAGTACACTATTCCTATGGAAGCTTATCTCAGATGGGTGCGATCTCGTGCTCAGACTCTCATGATGCCATATCCTGCTATCCTGCCAGTTACCATGGAACCTGTTGCTGAAGGAGATACTTCTTATACCATCCTTCACCCAGACATGCCTACTGACATGGAAGACTTGCAGAGATCCTGGATCCAGTTGAAGGAACAAAGGGATAATTTCGAGGCTCATTACAAAGCAAGCCAAGGAAGAATCCTGGAACTAACAAAGCAACTTCATGAGGAACGAAATCTCAACTCATACCTCAACACAAAGAGGAAACGTCCATGGGAGACTTAAAACCCCATCTCTTGTATTTATTTCATTTCATTTTCTGTAAGCCCAAGAGGCAAAACAAATTTATTACTAATAAAAGTTTACCTTCTTGATTGTTTAAGCAAATTTAAATCCTGCGGTCCTTGAAAACATTGCATAGACATTCACATATCATATCATTGCATCACAGGTTTATTATGCACAGGTTTCTCATCTTCTCGCTGTTTATTTCAGCAATGGCTCTTGAACAAGCAGTTAAGGATCTCCAGGCACAAAATGCACAGTTCCAAGAGCTGATCCTGAACCTGTCCAAGGGGCAGGATGAATTGAAGACACTGCTGGCCAAGAAGACTAAGAAGACTAGAAGGTCAGGCGGCCTGATAAACATGGGAAGAAGGTTCAGAGGTCCTGCCAAGACCAAAGAACCAGTTGAAGATTATGAGTCTGAAGAGTCTGAGAAAGAGGGAGGCAGTCTCCACAACACTATGGGGGACTCTGATTCTGAAGCTAACTACTATCATGAGCCTAATGAAGATAAGTTCAAAATGCTGGTGGATAGAATGGATGCTATGGAATTGCAAAAGTCTTCTGGGCTGGATTTTGAAGACCTGAGTCTGATATTTGGGGTAGTCATACCCATTGGTTTCAAGGTTCCTACGTTTGTTGTTTATGATGGGGTCTCTTGTCCCAAGTTGCATCTGAGGTCTTATGTCAGGAGAATCCAACCCCATACTGCTGATAAGAAGTTGTGGATCCATTTCTTCCAAGAGAGCTTATCTGGAGCTCAATTGGAATGGTACTATCAGTTGGAGAGTGTCAACATCCGTGATTGGAATGATCTTGCTGAAGCCTTCTACAAGCAGTATCAATACAATGCTGATTTAGCTCCCACTCGCATGCAACTGCAAAGCATGTCTATGGGTGCTAAAGAAAGTTTCAAGGAGTATGCTCAGAAATGGAGAGACTTAGCTGGAAGAGTACAACCCCCTTTAACTGACAGGGAGTTGGTTGACATGTTCATGTGTACGTTGAATGGTCCTTTTTACAGTCATCTCATTGGAAGCTCGTCATCTGGCTTCACTGAGTTGATAATGACAGGAGAGCGCGTAGAAAGTGGTATAAGGAATGGCAAGATTCAAGTGGGTGCTTCTTCATCAGGTGCTGCAAAGAAGCCTCCCAATGGAAAGAAAGAATCAAATGTTGTCTATGGTCAACCTGATCGTAGTAGAAGGCATCAGTCTGTGAGTGCAGTCCATATCTCTAACCCAACACCTGCAACACCAGAGCAGCCACAGGGAAATCAACAGAGGGCTAGAAGGCAGTTCACTAAGATCAACATGTCAATGGCCCAAGCATTGCAACACTTGTTGAAGGCTGAACTTATCACTCTGAAAGAAGCTCCTCAGAATCCCAATGTTACCTCTCCCAGGTACAATCCTAATGCAGGATGTGCATATCATTCGAATTGTCAGGGACATGATACCAATAGCTGCTGGGTCTTGAAGAAAAAAATTCAAGATATGATTGAGGCTGGAGAAATTGAGTTTGACCCTCCGGGTACTCCAAATGTGATTACTTCTCCCATGCCAAATCATGAGAAGACTGTCAATGCCATTGAAGAAGATTCACATATTTCTTCAGTTGCAGAATTGACTACACCATTGTCAGTCATCAAGAAGAAGTTGGTACAAGCTGGGTTCTTTCCAGGTTGTCGTGAAGATTGTGTCTATTGTGCCTATAGGCCGGATAGTTGCTGGAGGTTGAAGGACGGAATTCAACGCCTCATGAATAATTACACCATAGTGTTTGAGAGGACACCACCTTCTGTGGAGAGTATGGTGGATCATATAACTAAAGGTAAGAAGATTGAAGAGGTGGATATGGTTGATAAAGTGCCGGTGAGGATTACTTCCAAGGGACCTGTTAAAATCACTCATAAGGGTCCAATTAAGATTACTGCTTGAAATTTTGTGATCAGGTATGAGATGTCCTATGAGATGTTCCAACACTTGACAGATTTAACCAAAACTTAAAGTGCAAGAAAATTAAACAACACAGTAGTTTGTTAACCCAGTTCAGTGTATAACCACACTTACATCTGGAGGCTACCAAGCCAGGAGGAAATCCACTATAAGTAATATTAATTCTAGACTTAAACCACCCAGTTTAATCTTTCACTTAATATCTACCCAATGCAATTTCTACCTAAGACACTACTTAGATATGAGTACCAACTCACTCCCCCTCAATCACACAGTGATCTTGTTTACAAGTTTAATAAAATTGAAGTCATCCTTCAAACAAAACAGCTTGATCTTACTACACAGTTTCAATCAAGACACAAATATACTTTTGCTTAAAAGCTCATAAAGTGGTACAATAAAAACAACCTGCTATTAAAACACACTGTTGCACCCCAAAATTTGCCCTCACAATACAAGACTTTGTGTGTTGAGAAGGTTCACAAGGTTCACAAGATTCACAATGCTTTCAAGACCTTTCATGAGGTTCATGAAGTCTACAAGTTACTTTATGAAGGTTCACAAGGTTCACAAGTTTCTCAACATTTACAAGACCTTTCATGAGGTTCATGAAGTCTACAAGTTACTTTATGAAGGTTCACAAGGTTCACAAGTTTCTCAACATTTACAAGACCTTTCATGAGGTTCATGAAGTCTACAAGTTACTTTATGAAGGTTCACAAGGTTCACAAGTTTCTCAATGTTTATATAACCTTTCATGAGGTTCATGAAGTCTACAAGTTACTTTATGAAGGTTCACAAGGTTCACAAGTTTCTCAATGTTTATATAACCTTTCATGAGGTTCATGAAGTCTACAAGTTACTTCTTGAAGGTTCACAAGGTTCACAAGATTCACAATGTTTACATAACCTTTCATGAGGTTCATGAGGTCTACAAAGTCACTTTATGAGGTTCACAAGGTTCACAAGCTTCACAATACCTCCCATGAGGTTCACAAGACATTTTATGATGGTTCACAAGGTTCACAAGGTTCACAAGGTTCACAATTGGTCAGAAGAGTTGACAATTCCCTCAGACAATGCACCTCCTAAGCAGTGCATCCAAAACTAGGGTTTTGACTTTAATCAGGCTAAATGAACTTCCAAGACTTCAAGTGAGCTTCATAACATCTTATATGTGTGTAAGAACCCCCATGACAAGTTTCAAGACTTTTCTCAGAAGTTTGCTCAGTCAGATGATCAGATAAGTCAAAATCAGTCAATGCAGTTAAAAAGTCAAACTGAGGTCAACTGTGGTCAAACCAAAGTCAAACTTCATGATTTTTTGCCAAAATCAAGTATATGAAGTAAAATTCGTCATTTGATCAAGGGTTGATCATGATTCATCAAGGAGATTTCAGATCATCAAGAATCAAGAGTTTCTAAATTAGGGTTTCCTCAGTAAAAGTCAACTGAACTTTGACCAGCCATAACTTTCACATACTTCATCACCAAGTCTCCATCCAAAGCTCATTTTTAAGGAAATTGAATTCTATACAACTTTGTGTCTCACAAGCCAAGCCCAAAAATGCTTCATTTGGAAGGTATGAGCTAAGACATTATAGGTCCTTTTGAAAGTCAACAAAAAGTCAACAACTTCAAAAGGGCATAACTTGAGATTGGTAAATGATATGGACATGAAACCAGTGGGGTTGTTTAGAGGACTCTTCAAGCTTTCCAAAATGTCCAAGAACACCCTCATAGCATTAAAATTGAAGGATATGTGCCCTTGCAAAGTTGGGAAATTTTGAGTTGGTTTATGATGAAAAAGGAGGTTTAGAACCAATTTCTTCCAAATGGGCTTGTCAAATTATGACCCAATCCATACAATAGCACTATGCACAACCCAAACCATTAAAAATCAGATTTTTATTATTTTTATTTTTATTTATTTTGATTTAATTCATTAAAAATCATTTTAAATAAAAATAAAATATGAAAATAAGAGATTTTATTTGGATTGAGTTTCTAGAATGACTTAAATGATAATTGGAATTGAAGAGGAAGGAAATCATAAGATTTGTCCCAAAATAGCAAGCCTTAATGCAAGAATATTTGATTTTCAAAGTATGATCAACTTGAATCTTTTCATATCAATTTTTCCACATGATCAATCAATTTTATTGACCTAATTCACTCACCTATAAGTACTAAACATAACTCAATCATCAAGCCACGGATTCTCTGCCTCCAAAAGTAAGTTCCATTGTTCAAAAATTCTTCACAAAAGTCACATTCGGATTCTCGGATTTAGGGCTCTAGAAGGTAAAACAAGAACATGGAGAGCTTCCTTGGACTTCTCTGATCATAAACCATTGCTCATATGCATCCCATACATGCCATAATGCTTAGCCCGAAGCTCACTTGTTCTTGAAAATACATTTTTCGATTCCCTTAATTTGCTGCATATTATTGAATTTTGTTCACATAATCTTGTTTGTGGTGTTATGTAGATTGTTTCTGGATCATTAAACCAAAGCTTCACTGCCTAAATCACAATCGGCCATGATTAGGGTTTGAACCTCCAAATTAGGGTTCTTCAATTCATCAAGTATAAATGAATTTTGAGAACATAGGAGTGTTGTATGGACTGTGAGGATCACAAAACACTAATTAATTTCATGAATCGATGCTGTTTTGTGAGTATTTGGTTTTCGCAGGTTCAAAACATTGAAGAACACGCAGGAGATTTCGCAGGTAAAGTTGTATGAAATTTCGCAGGAAATTTGGAGAAGAAGAAGCTAGTTGGCGCGCTCAGCAAATATTCAAATATTGTTTAAAATATTTTATGCAATGTTGTTGATCCATTATCACAAGCCAACGCTTGGCCCAGTGGAAAAGTACGCATGCGTTTGACGAAAGGGGAGGGGATCGAATCCTGGCCATGACAAATAATTTTGGTTTTTTTCATTTACGCATTGATTATTATATATTATGAATTATTGTTGGTTTACAAACAGGATTGCTCATCTAGCTGGATTGGTCTTGTGCATGCGTGTTAACTACAAAGGTCCTGGGTTCAATCCTCCCCCAGGCCTTTTGTTTTTCACTTATTTTTCTGATTATTGGTTTAAAAGAACAAAACAACTTGAAGGTCATCATTCTTGCACCAACCAGCGCATGGCCCAGTGGTAGGGCATGGGTATTGTGAACAAAGCCACCTGGGTTCAAATCCCAGCCAGGTTTGTTTTGTCATTTTTATTTTATTTTTGTTTTGGTTAATTTAATTGATTTAAGTTTTATTAATAATTATATATCATAAAAATAATTCTATAAAATATATATTCAATGTTTTCTAATATTCAGAAATTATTTTGTAATTCAAAAATTATTTTCTTTATTATGTAATTAAATTGAGACATATGTACATTCATTAAAATAAATTTTGTATATTATATTATAAACCCTTAAAAAATATATTTTCTAAACCCTAATTTTATAAAATACTAATTTATTTTCTCTAAACAATTGATAAAACCTAATTTTATTTTCCTAACTTTATTCTTGTAAACATATTTATTTAATAAAAATTAATTTTTGTAAATACACTTATAACCTATTTTCTTTATATAATATGTGAATATATTTTATACTATGTTTACAACCTAAATTATATTTTTTAATATGTGTTTAGAAATAATTAAATCTATAATAAGTAAATTTTGTAATTATAATATGCTTAAAAATAATTTAATAGTTTGTACATAAATTAAAATTATTTAGTTGTTCTTATTTTTAAATAAAAATCTATATTAAAAATTTAATTTTGTGTTTATTATTTTCATCATGTTATTATAATATTTTTGCTAATTCTATTTATTTTAATTATTGTTATTATTACTCACCATATTATTATTAATATTTATTTTTGCTTATTATTATTTCACTAACCTTATTTAATTTTTTTTTATTATTATTACTAACCCCTATTATTGCTTATTTATTTATTTATTTATATTTTGCTTATATATTTATTTTTTGCTATTTATTTTTAATTGCTTATTATAATTATGTAATTGCTCCTTGGTGTAAATTTTGTAAATATGTAATTTATTTAATTTTTATGCTATGGTTAGTAATATAGGGAGTGTAAAACATGTATTCTATTTAAAATTAAATTTAGATCATTTAAAATTTTAAGATAAATATAAATTAAACACTCACACACGTAAGTCGATTTTTAATCGCCATCTCACTTCCTTAGGGATACCTCTCATGTTGCCTAATAAAAAAGGTCAAGTAGGGTGTATAAAGCAAAGTCCCTTAAAAATAAAGCCATCTAGTCCCTTAACAATAAAAGATCAAGTCCCTTAAATGGTTGCCTTCATAATGATCTTGTCCCTTTCGAATAATGATGACAGTCCCTCCAAAAATGCTTAATACACCCTACAGTTGCCTACATTAAACAGATGACCCTTATTTGTCCCACACATCCAAGGTAATGACTACCTATTCCTTAATAATAGGGATAGTCTTACCACTTAAAGGATAAATAACAGAAAGACTTAAACTTTAGGGTAGGTTCCTCATAGTTACTTGCTCACTATTTCAAAACAAATTTCAAATACTTCACAAATTTCAAACAATTTTCAAACACAAGTTTTTTACGCATCCGTACATGGATCATTATCAAACTCTTATGAAAATTTCTATTCACACACTTCACATTTTAAAAAACAATTCAAAGTTAGCTAAGTAACTAAGAGCCCATGGATAACCATGGATGTAAAGGGTGCTAACACCTTCCCTTTACATAACCTACCCCCCGGACCCAAAAATCTTTTCAAAGGTCTTTCCTGTTCTTTTATGCCTTTCCTTTGGATAAAATAAAAGTCGGTGGCGACTCTTGCTATCCGCAACATGACTAAAGTCAGTTCTCCCACCGTGTTACAGAACTGGCGACTCTGCTGGGGACAACAATTTAAGAGGGGTACCCTTAGGAATTAGATCACTTTAAATTGTTTGCCTTGTTTGCTTTATATTATCTTGTTGGGGTGCTCTTATGTGTGAAAGGTCCTAACCCGGATCTAAGTGTACCTTAGGTAAATGGCAATAGACCAAGGAAACTGTACGACGTATATCGATACGGTTGATCTGGTGGCCATAGTTAGTGTGACTTCTTGGTTGGTGCTTATGTTCCTTAAGTCAAGTTGAGGATAATATGAGGCTGCCATATGTTGTCAATGCACTAACTAACTTTTAGAACCCTAGTTAACTCATCTTGGCCTTTAGAAAGTAGTGAGGTAACCGGCTTTGGTGCAGACTGAAGTTGGTTGACACTCGATACTACGCTCATTGAGATCTTAAACTTGGAGGGTTTTGGTTGGCAAGTAAGTTGCCTTCTGAACAACCACCCTTGTGAAGGATCAATGATATTGAGATCCCTTAGAACCTGGTTACTTTTGTAGGACAGGATGAACCATCTAACTTCAGGGGAGGGTACTTACCTTAAACCTCATGCAAGCCTTTAAACCTAGGGCTATTGTGTGACTTGTTTGTGTGTGCCACATGTTTGTGATTGAACATAACATCATGACATCATCATGCATCATAAGCATAGCATTTTCACTAACCATTTCAAGGACCAAAGGATTTATCTTTGTTCTTTGTTGCAGGTCATGGCTTCTGCTCGTAGGAACACCATCAGGATCAACTTTGTAGGGATACCTTCTAAGCTTAAAGAGTTGGTTTCTCAAGTGTCTGATCATTCCCAGTTCATCAAGAGACATGGTCACCTATTGGATCTAGTCACTTTAGGGTTCAATGAAGACATGATGAGCGTCCTATTTCAGTTCTTTGACCCTAAGCTTCACTGCTTTACATTCCCTGACTATCAGCTGGTTCCTACAATGGAGGAGTTCTCTAAACTTCTGGGTATACCTGTTCTTGATCAAAGACCCTTCACAGGCTTGGAGAAGGAGCTTAAACCAGAGGTTATTGCTGCAGCTCTACATCTGAAGAAGTCTGACATTGTTCTAGAAACGAGAAGCGGAGTTAAGGGTATTCTTGCCAAGGTATTAATGGATAAAGCTCAAATGTTCTTGAAGGCCATGAGCTATGATGCTTTTGAGGAAATCTTAGCCTTGCTGATATATGGCTTAGTGTTGTTCCCCAATCCAGATCCGTTCATAGATGTTCATGCCATCAACATATTCTTGAGTCACAATCCAGTGCCTACATTGCTTGGAGACATCCTGCATTCTCTTCATACCCGTACTACAAGGGCAAGAGGAACTTTGATGTGCTGCATACCTTTGCTTTCTAGGTGGTTTATTTCTCACCTTCCTCGCTCCGTAATGAAGAATGAGCAAGGGTTCAGATGGTCCAAGAGAATTATGTCACTCTCTCATTCAGACATTCATTGGTGCTCCAGATCTATGGAGGATGTCACCATTATTGACCGTTGTGGGGAGTTTCCTAATGTGCCACTTCTAGGCATAAGAGGAGGCATCACCTACAACCCCTCTCTAGCTTTACGACAGTTTGGTTACGCTCGGAGTGATGGTCCTCATGACATGTTGATTCAGGGCATTGTGTTTGATTACGACAACGATCTTCAAGGTTACCGTCAGAGATTCATACGAGCATGGGGAAAAGTGAACAAGGTTGACAGCAAGACACTAGAGCCTAAGTACACTATTCCTATGGAGGCTTATCTCAGATGGGTGCGGTCTCGTGCTCAGACTCTCATGATGCCATATCCTGCCGTCCTACCAGTTACCATGGAACCTGTTGCTGAAGGAGACACAGCTTATACCATCCTTCACCCAGACATGCCTACTGATATGGAAGACTTGCAGAGATCATGGATCCAACTGAAGGAGCAAAGGGATACTTTCGAGGCTCATTACAAAGCAAGCCAAGAAAGAATCCTGGAACTAACAAAGCAACTTCATGAGGAACGGAATCTCAACTCATACCTCAATACAAAGAGGAAACGTCCATGGGAGACTTAAAACCCCATTTTTTGTACTTATTTCATTTCATTTTCTGTAAGCCCAAGAGGCGAAGCAAATTTATTACTAATAAAAGTTTACTTTCTTGTTTGTTTAAGAAAATTTAAATACTGCGGTCCTTGAAAACATTGCATATGCATACCATATCATTGCATCACAGGTTTCTTGTGCACAGGTTTCTCATCTTCTCGCTGTTTATTTCAACAATGGCTCTTGAACAAACAGTTAGGGATCTCCAGGCACAAAATGCACAGTTCCAAGAGCTGATCCTGAACCTGACCAAGGGGCAGGATGAATTGAAGACACTGCTGGCTAAGAAGAAGAGTCCTGAGGACAACAAGGATGATCAGCTGAAACAACTACAAGCTGAGATGACAGGAATGAGGACCCAGATGAATGACCAGGTGGTTCTTATTCAAAGTTTAGCTCAGGGGCAAGAAGATGGAGTCAGGGATCTAATTGTTAGTCGACCTCCATTAAAACAAGCTGATTTGGTTGAAAGGAAGATGAGGATAAAAGAAGGTAAGAAACAGGTTGCCATTGATTGTTCTTCAGTTGAAGAAGAAAGACCTGATAAGGTTAATCCACCTCAACACAAGAAATATAGAAGGCAGTTTATCAAGTTCAGCACTCCAATGTCACAAGTTCTGCAATGCTTGTTGGAGATGAAGCTAATTTCCTTGGAAAATCCTCCTCAAAATCCTAAAACTTCCTCTCCTCGCTATAATCCCAGGGCAAGGTGTGAGTACCACTCCAACAGTCCTAGACATGATACTAATAGCTGTTGGGCATTGAAGAAAAAGATTCAAGACCTGATTGACGAAGAAATCCTAGAGGTTACTCCAGAGGGTCAAGTTGAGTTCTACTATCATCCATCAAACACCGAAGCTGCAAGACAAGTTTCCCAGTATAGCAAGAAAGGAAGCCTACCTATTCCTGTTGAGATATGGGGCACCTTGGGACATCCAAGTGGTAAATTTGATTTCATGGTGAAGTATACTGCTCCTCAAAGTTCACAGATTGCAATTGAAAACATTCAGCCAACTGGATGGGACAACATTTGAATTTTTCATTTGTAATTTCTTTTATTTGTTTGAACACTTACTATTATGTTAAACTTTTGTTTTCTTTAATGCATTGCATATGTTTATCTTGAATTAATCCATTCGTTCCACTATATTTTGAATTATGCTTCCTATTTCTATCTTGTGATATTTAACTCCTGATAAAGCTATAAGCCTGTAGAGGGAGGATGACGAAAACAATACCATAATATTAGGCAATATGCTTTTGAACAAACTATGTTGACGATGTACAGGCATTGTTTCAATTCCTAAACAGTGGAGATATAAGGAAGTTAATCCCTAGTCAACCCTTTTGAGCCTATGAAGTAGGAGTTTTTATTCTCGTACAAATTAAAACCCTTATTCATAACCTGGGGCAGGGTAGTTACTCAGTTAACTCAAATATGCCAATTGCTTATGTTGTACACAACTAATGATGGTTCTGTGTAATCATTAAACCTGATAGTCAATATCCAGCAAAAGAAAAGCTTACTAAGTCAAAACCTATGAAGGAGACTTAGTAAAACATTAAGACATCCCACTGACTGTAACCTTGAAATAAACAGTTCAGGCAAAAGGAAGGGATAATAAAGAAAAAAAGGGAGGTCACTATGAATCCTCGACAAAGAAAGATGACTAAAAGTTCAAATAAATTTTGGGTTTCTGAACCATCACAAATATCAGTGTTACAATACCAAACTTCTTTGGAACTTCAATGCATAAGTTAATTGAGTATAGGACTGAAGAACATCATGGAGATTGGGTTGGGTACAAATAAAATTTGAGCCTTTATCCTTTGTTTCTTAAACCGTGAGCCAGGCCACGTTATAACCCTTTAAAAGTCCTAACTGAAGCATGGATAGTTCGAAAGCGTACTGCTACACAAAGGTATCCTGACTCCTTTAGGGCTTATTATAAAACTTGAGTTAATATCACAGTTTTCTAAAAAAAAAAGTTTTAAAATAATTCTTTTTCAAAAAACTTCAAGACAGACATAAGCATTGCATTTTTGAATATATTTGTTTGCATATACCTGAGTGTTTGACAAATGGAGAAACTTACAGGATGAATGTTCAATGAACCAAAGTCCTTCCGATAAACAAAGTTGCTTCCTGGATCAAAGTCCATGTATACAAAGGGGCATAATCATTATCTCCCAATCAAGGGGGCAGACCATGATACTACCTAACTCATTTGGGGCAATCAGGACAAGATTCAACTATGTTTAAGCAGCCAGAGGCAGATCTCCCCATCTACCTGAAGTGCCAAGGGTAACACTGCAAAGTTCATGATGCCAGGGGCATATGCTTATGGGGCATTCTGCTTGTTTCTCTTGAGGTAGCTCATTTCAGATACTTCCATTATGGAACATTTCATCCCCAACCAAGGGGCAATGCTTTCTTTTCAAAACTAGTAGCCGGAGCGTATATGGTCCATTACAATTTGAAGATACATTCCTCTCGTTAGATTACCTTGATTTGGAGTTCTCAGCAGAAGTCATTGTGGGAATTAATGGTCTACGTCAGTAGTATCAGATGGTGTCAGTATCATGTCTTCAGATCCAGCTATGAGGATTTCTGGGAGGGTATTCAGGAAAATTAAAAATTTCAGGAGCTCTAAATCCAACTGGTTATACACTCTCGAAGTTGAAACGATTCTGTTTCCAAATTCAGCTTTACTTTTCCCTCTGAATCCAGATTTACTTTTACCCTAAGCGAAACGTCCATTAGTTGTGTTTGAATGTATGTATGCTTTTGAATATGATTGATGTTTACCAGAAATGCACGCAGTAATAGTATTTACCAAGGACGAACGAGGGAAGGATTTCAACGAAGCTTCACCGGTTCATCTTTACAAAACAGCTACAAACCCTCAGTAGGACAAATCTATCTTCATAAAGTCACATCTCCCCTGGAATTTATATCCATCTCTTTTATCCTCATACGGATATTCGGGAATTTACTTTCCAATAAGAGTACGACAAACGAAGACGGGAGGTTATATCTACCCTACTATCAAACGAAGACGAAGGTTATGTATACCTTACTATCCCCAGCAGACGGGAGGTTATATATACCTTGCTATCCCCAGCATACGGGATGTTATGAATAATATATTATCAAACAAGACGGGAACAAGTTCCTCATGTTCTTCAGCAACGAATCGGGATTTATTTTCCCTGGCCAGCAGTTGTTATACGAAGATATCCAGACGCTTCAGGCTGCATGATACATACATACATCATTTACATCATACCGTAACATATCCATAAATGCATAATACATTTACTTAGGTGCATCATACTATACATGCATACATATTTCATAAACTAACATTCTCCTTGCAGGATAGTTATATGCAGGTAAAACAATATCAACAACTTACAACGGGTCAGAAATGATCCATACACTACTCAAGATGTCCTCGAATAGCAGGCAAACGGTCCATAAAAAGATCCATTCCCTGGTTCAAGACATCTTTCAGAAGAACAAATCCTGACGTTCTTTTGACCCTTAAGAGCAAATCCTAACGCTCTTTTGGCCCCCTTGTTCAAGACTTTTTCAGAAGAACAAATCCTGACGTTCTTTTGACCCTTAAGAGCAAATCTTGACGCTCTTTTGGCCCCCTTGTTCAAGACTTTTTCAGAAGAACAAATCCTGACGTTCTTTTGACCCTTAAGAGAAAATCCTGACGCTCTTTTGGCCCCTTGTTCAAGACTTTTTCAGAAGAACAAATCCTGACGTTCTTTTGACCCTTAAGAGCAAATCCTAACGCTCTTTTGGCCCCCTTGTTCAAGACTTTTTCAAAAGAACAAATCCTGACGTTCTTTTGACCCTTAAGAGCAAATCCTGACGCTCTTTTGGCCCCCTTGTTCAAAACTTTTTCAGAAGAACAAATCCTGACGTTCTTTTGACCCTTAAGAGCAAATCCTGACGCTCTTTTAGCCCCTTGTTCAAGACTTTTTCAGAAGAACAAATCCTGACGTTCTTGTGACCCTTAAGAGCAAATCCTGACGCTCTTTTGGCCCCTTGTTCAAGATATCTTTCAGAAGAACAAATGCTGACGTTCTTTTGGCCCTTGAATAGCAGGCAAACGATCTGCAAAAAGATCCATTCCCTGGTTCAAGATTTTTTTTAGAAGAACAAATCCTGACGTTCTTTTGACCTCAGAGAGTAGGCAAACGGTCTGTAAAAAGATCTATTCCCTAATCCAAGATATTTCCAGAAGAGATAATCGTCACGAACATTTATTTCTACTGGTCTATTCAACAAATTCAAATTATAAACGATTCAGAGACGGCCTATACGAAGACCTAGTACTGAGATCCAGTATCAACACAGAGCTATCACCACATCCAGTTCTTTAGATGGCATCTCTAAGCCCATCTCCAATTCTTCCAAGTGGCATCTTTAAGCCCACTCAAGATTACACAACCAAACATCAATATCATTCTATGCACCAGTGAGTGCAAATTTTTGGGCTTTTGTGTTCAATCCCCTTCAACCTTCCAGGTCACGACTGGCAAACATACCAATCTAACCCCTCAGGTTTCAGAAAATTGAACAGGGGCAGCTGTTGCACCCCAAAATTTGCCCTCACAATACAAGACTTTGTGTGCTGAGAAGGTTCACAAGGTTCACAAGATTCACAATGCTTTCAAGACCTTTCATGAGGTTCATGAAGTCTACAAGTTACTTTATGAAGGTTCACAAGGTTCACAAGTTTCTCAACATTTACAAGACCTTTCATGAGGTTCATGAAGTCTACAAGTTACTTTATGAAGGTTCACAAGGTTCACAAGTTTCTCAACATTTACAAGACCTTTCATGAGGTTCATGAAGTCTACAAGTTACTTTATGAAGTTTCACAAGGTTCACAAGTTTCTCAATGTTTATATAACCTTTCATGAGGTTCATGAAGTCTACAAGTTACTTTATGAAGGTTCACAAGGTTCACAAGTTTCTCAATGTTTATATAACCTTTCATGAGGTTCATGAAGTCTACAAGTTACTTCTTGAAGGTTCACAAGGTTCACAAGATTCACAATGTTTACATAACCTTTCATGAGGTTCATGAGGTCTACAAAGTCACTTTATGAGGTTCACAAGGTTCACAAGCTTCACAATACCTCCCATGAGGTTCACAAGACATTTTATGATGGTTCACAAGGTTCACAAGGTTCACAATTGGTCAGAAGAGTTGACAATTCCCTCAGACAATGCACCTCCTAAGCAGTGCATCCAAAACTAGGGTTTTGACTTTAATCAGGCTAAATGAACTTCCAAGACTTCAAGTGAGCTTCATAACATCTTATATGTGTGTAAGAACCCCCATGACAAGTTTCAAGACTTTTCTCAGAAGTTTGCTCAGTCAGATGATCAGATAAGTCAAAATCAGTCAATGCAGTTAAAAAGTCAAACTGAGGTCAACTGTGGTCAAACCAAAGTCAAACTTCATGATTTTTTGCCAACATCAAGTATATGAAGTAAAATTCGTCATTTGATCAAGGGTTGATCATGATTCATCAAGGAGATTTCAGATCATCAAGAATCAGGAGTTTCTAAATTAGGGTTTCCTTAGTAAAAGTCAACTGAACTTTGACCAGCCATAACTTTCACATACTTCATCACCAAGTCTCCATCCAAATCTAATTTTGAAGGAAATTGAATTCTCTACAACTTTGTGTCTCACAAGCCAAGCCCAAAAATGCTTCATTTGGAAGGTATGAGCTAAGACATTATAGGTCCTTTTGAAAGTCAACAAAAAGTCAACAACTTCAAAAGGGCATAACTTGAGATTGGTAAATGATATGGACATGAAACCAGTGGGGTTGTTTAGAGGACTCTTCAAGCTTTCCAAAATGTCCAAGAACACCCTCATAGCATTAAAATTGAAGGATATGTGCCCTTGCAAAGTTGGGAAATTTTGAGTTGGTTTATGATGAAAAAGGAGGTTTAGAACCAATTTCTTCCAAATGGGCTTGTCAAATTATGACCCAATCCATACAATAGCACTATGCACAACCCAAACTATTAAAAATCAGATTTTTATTATTTTTATTTTTATTTATTTTGATTTAATTCATTAAAAATCATTTTAAATAAAAATAAAATATGAAAATAAGAGATTTTATTTGGATTGAGTTTCTAGAATGACTTAAATGATAATTGGAATTGAAGAGGAAGGAAATCATAAGATTTGTCCCAAAATAGCAAGCCTTAATGCAAGAATATTTGATTTTCAAAGTATGATCAACTTGAATCTTTTCATATCAATTTTTCCACATGATCAATCAATTTTATTGACCTAATTCACTCACCTATAAGTACTAAACATAACTCAATCATCAAGCCACGGATTCTCTGCCTCCAAAAGTAAGTTCCATTGTTCAAAAATTCTTCACAAAAGTCACATTTGGATTCTCGGATTTAGGGCTCTAGAAGGTAAAACAAGAACATGGAGAGCTTCCTTGGACTTCTCTGATCATAAACCATTGCTCATATGCATCCCATACATGCCATAATGCTTAGCCCGAAGCTCACTTGTTCTTGAAAATACATTTTTCGATTCCCTTAATTTGCTGCATATTATTGAATTTTGTTCACATAATCTTGTTTGTGGTGTTATGTAGATTGTTTCTGGATCATTAAACCAAAGCTTCACTGCCTAAATCACAATCGGCCATGATTAGGGTTTGAACCTCCAAATTAGGGTTCTTCAATTCATCAAGTATAAATGAATTTTGAGAACATAGGAGTGTTGTATGGACTGTGAGGATCACAAAACACTAATTAATTTCATGAATCGATGCTGTTTTGTGAGTATTTGGTTTTCGCAGGTTCAAAACATTGAAGAACACGCAGGAGATTTCGCAGGTAAAGTTGTATGAAATTTCGCAGGAAATTTGGAGAAGAAGAAGCTAGTTGGCGCGCTCAGCAAATATTCAAATATTGTTTAAAATATTTTATGCAATGTTGTTGATCCATTATCACAAGCCAACGCTTGGCCCAGTGGAAAAGTACGCATGCGTTTGACGAAAGGGGAGGGGATCGAATCCTGGCCATGACAAATAATTTTGGTTTTTTTCATTTACGCATTGATTATTATATATTATGAATTATTGTTGGTTTACAAACAGGATTGCTCATCTAGCTGGATTGGTCTTGTGCATGCGTGTTAACTACAAAGGTCCTGGGTTCAATCCTCCCCCAGGCCTTTTGTTTTTCACTTATTTTTCTGATTATTGGTTTAAAAGAACAAAACAACTTGAAGGTCATCATTCTTGCACCAACCAGCGCATGGCCCAGTGGTAGGGCATGGGTATTGTGAACAAAGCCACCTGGGTTCAAATCCCAGCCAGGTTTGTTTTGTCATTTTTATTTTATTTTTGTTTTGGTTAATTTAATTGATTTAAGTTTTATTAATAATTATATATCATAAAAATAATTCTATAAAATATATATTCAATGTTTTCTAATATTCAGAAATTATTTTGTAATTCAAAAATTATTTTCTTTATTATGTAATTAAATTGAGACATATGTACATTCATTAAAATAAATTTTGTATATTATATTATAAACCCTTAAAAAATATATTTTCTAAACCCTAATTTTATAAAATACTAATTTATTTTCTCTAAACAATTGATAAAACCTAATTTTATTTTCCTAACTTTATTCTTGTAAACATATTTATTTAATAAAAATTAATTTTTGTAAATACACTTATAACCTATTTTCTTTATATAATATGTGAATATATTTTATACTATGTTTACAACCTAAATTATATTTTTTAATATGTGTTTAGAAATAATTAAATCTATAATAAGTAAATTTTGTAATTATAATATGCTTAAAAATAATTTAATAGTTTGTACATAAATTAAAATTATTTAGTTGTTCTTATTTTTAAATAAAAATCTATATTAAAAATTTAATTTTGTGTTTATTATTTTCATCATGTTATTATAATATTTTTGCTAATTCTATTTATTTTAATTATTGTTATTATTACTAACCATATTATTATTAATATTTATTTTTGCTTATTATTATTTCACTAACCTTATTTAATTTTTTTTATTATTATTATTACTAACCCCTATTATTGCTTATTTATTTATTTATTTATATTTTGCTTATATATTTATTTTTTGCTATTTATTTTTAATTGCTTATTATAATTATGTAATTGCTCCTTGGTGTAAATTTTGTAAATATGTAATTTATTTAATTTTTATGCTATGGTTAGTAATATAGGGAGTGTAAAACATGTATTCTATTTAAAATTAAATTTAGATCATTTAAAATTTTAAGATAAATATAAATTAAACACTCACACACGTAAGTCGATTTTTAATCGCCATCTCACTTCCTTAGGGATACCTCTCATGTTGCCTAATAAAAAAGGTCAAGTAGGGTGTATAAAGCAAAGTCCCTTAAAAATAAAGCCATCTAGTCCCTTAACAATAAAAGATCAAGTCCCTTAAATGGTTGCCTTCATAATGATCTTGTCCCTTTCGAATAATGATGACAGTCCCTCCAAAAATGCTTAATACACCCTACAGTTGCCTACATTAAACAGATGACCCTTATTTGTCCCACACATCCAAGGTAATGACTACCTATTCCTTAATAATAGGGATAGTCTTACCACTTAAAGGATAAATAACAGAAAGACTTAAACTTTAGGGTAGGTTCCTCATAGTTACTTGCTCACTATTTCAAAACAAATTTCAAATACTTCACAAATTTCAAACAATTTTCAAACACAAGTTTTTTACGCATCCGTACATGGATCATTATCAAACTCTTATGAAAATTTCTATTCACACACTTCACATTTTAAAAAACAATTCAAAGTTAGCTAAGTAACTAAGAGCCCATGGATAACCATGGATGTAAAGGGTGCTAACACCTTCCCTTTACATAACCTACCCCCCGGACCCAAAAATCTTTTCAAAGGTCTTTCCTGTTCTTTTATGCCTTTCCTTTGGATAAAATAAAAGTCGGTGGCGACTCTTGCTATCCGCAACATGACTAAAGTCAGTTCTCCCACCGTGTTACACACACAACACCCTATTTTGTCTTCTGAAATTCGTACTCAATTTTGTGAGTTTCTGTTGATTAAATAGGTGTTTGTATTTTGGGCTTTCTGTAGGTTAATCCAGTCCTAAAACGCATGCAGCTTCCACCTTGAATTAGGGTTTGTTACTTCCTAGATTCTAGGTGATTTAGTTCTTCTGATTATGCTGAAGTCTCATAACAATACTCCCTACAGATGCACCTTATTCTGTTTTTGTCCATCCATAATTAATTCCAGATAACTTTCCTTAAATTACTCAGATCAGTTAGTCATTAATTAATTCTGGTAGCAGGTTTGAGATGTCACAACATCTGTTGGGACATCCTGAAAAACTAAACTTAAATCATTAACACAATGTCCCAACATCTGGTGTGACATCCTGAATTAAGTTCTTATACTCTGTTTGATAATGTCCCAACATCTGATAGGACATCCTGAACTGAATTCAACATTTCTTGTTGGTCAAAAATTCTGCCAATTCTAAACATCTACAAACTCCCCCTTTGGCTAATTTTTGGCTAACATTCTTTTCTGATTTTCAGAGTGCAGCAGAAGTTCTTTTATCACTGTATAGCAGTTCTTTTTTGTTGAGTCATGTGTGAGTTTACTCCCCCTCAAACATACATGTATTCAAACTTGTTGCAACAAAAATTTTCATTAAAACACACTGATTCAGTTCAGAAGCAAACAGAAGTTTTTCATTAATAGCTAAACAGCATCATACATTGTTGTTGTTGTTGTTCTCCCCCTTGTTAGACATAAATTTTGGGGCCAAAGTTACTAATTCAAAATAACAATGCAGCTGTCATTACATTTTTCCTCACATACAATTTTTCACTCAGACTCCTCATAGTCAGTTTCTTCATCTTCCTCAGTCTCCTCATCAGAAGTAGCAGCTTTCTGAGCACTTTCTTCAATCTCCAGCCTTTGGATAATCTCCTCAAGCTTCTGCTTCCTTGCATCCAGTTCTTTGCAAGTGCTCTTCAGTTCAACAATCAATGCAACTTTGGAGATTGGAGACTTTGCCTCTGAAGGACCAGCAGATGTCCCAGAAGGTGCTTCAACATCAGCTGCATGATGACTCAGAAACAGCTTGTAGTGGAAGGCCAGAGGGCTTTCTCTTTTGCACATTGTGTCCTTCTCAGTGAGGATGCCAGGATACTGACTCAGTATTATTCCACACAGCAAGGAAGGGAAGGCAATTGGCAGCTTTGTTGCAGATGATCCAGCATGCTTCAATGTCTGATCAAAGATATAAGCTCCATAATTCAGCTATGTTTGTGTGCCTACAGCAAATATGAACCTGCCCATTCCAGTTGATATTGAGGATGTATGATTGGTAGGTACCCAGTTTGATGTACCAATCCTATTCAACATGGCATATTTCCTTATCAGCATGCTAACTGAGAGCTTCCCTTTAACTGGCCAAGCCTTGACCTGGTTAGCAGTGATAACCTTGCAAACCTGGTTATCAGTCTTTCCTAATTTATTTGGGCCATCAGATTCTCTTCCAAGGTAGTGGTTGATGATCCTAGGAGAGAATTCTACACACCTTCTTCTTACATATACTTTCCTAAAGTCAGCAGACTTACCATTAGCACAATCTTCTTGGAGGTTGACTATGAATTCCTTGACCAGCAGCTCATAGCAAGGAGAGAAGTTTGAGACAGTTTTGAAGAGGCCAGCAGCAGATATGAGATCAATTAACTCTGTGCACTCAAGTGCATTACTGCTCAGCTCTATTTCAAGTGCTACCCTTCTTTGATAAACAAACTTCCATCTATTCACACTTGAAACATGATGAAAGGAGATGTTGTCCAATGGAGCTTCTGGAACAGCAGTTGATGACCTTGAGGGTGCTGATTTCTTCTTTGGAGGAGATGTTGGGACATCTTCTTCAACATCTGAATCTGAAGGAGTGACAGCTTTCCTCTTTTGTGTTTGCACCTTGCTCCATTGTTTTGTAGGGCCAAAGACAACTTTATCTTTGTCCTTCTTTGGTGTAGCTTGCTTCTTCTCAGGAATTGTATGTCCTGCATGCATCTTTTCTTTCCTAGTCCTAAGCCTTTTGGCTATGCTAGGATTTACAGAAGCAATGATTTCTGTATCAGAATCATGCTCTAGGTTTACAACAGGAGGAGGTTGAGCAGTCTCCTCTTCAGCTGGTTGATCAACAGAGATGTGCTCTTCAGTGGAGGCCTTGTGCTGGTCCTCAGATGCTTCTTCATCACTATCAGTGGAGGCCTTTTTCTGGTCCTCAGATATATCATCAGCAGTATCAGATGATACCTTTTGTTGGTCTTCAGATGCTTCAACATCTATTGGGACATCCTGTTGAGCAGGAGTGTCCTTTGCAGCCTGAGTTTGTTGATCTTCTTGTGGAGCTGGCATGGTGCTCAGAGGGATAGAAATGCCACTTACCACTCTTTGCTCAGAAAGAATCCTGTTTACCAACTCCTTTATGGAATCATCCACATATTCAGAAGATTTTGGAGTGATGTTTGCTGGTGAAGGTATGCCTTTGGATTTGCTGCAAACTTGATCTTTTGTTCTTTTTGGAGTTCTTGGCTTTTTAGCAAGAGGAACACTTCCTCTGATTTCGTCCATTGGAGTTGAATCCATGGGTACCACATAAATGGGGGTTGCATGCACCACATCTTCCTTGTTGATGATTTCTTCAGGAATGTTAGGGTTTTGAGACATTTTCGAAGAAGGTGGATGAAGAGTTTTAGGTTTGATGAGTTCTGAAAAACAGTTAGAGAATGCAATTCGTTTTTGAGAGTATGATGAGAAGATGGATAGCTGAAGGCAAGCTGATATTTTATAAGTAGCCGTTACTTTGAGACTTTTTAGGAGAGGAATACTCAAGGTGCTTGACCAGACTAGTGTTGCCATCTGGTGCTTATGCCACACAATGTCATATGACATGTTGGCACATCTCCATAACTGCTAAATTTCACATAAGCAGATTCCCAATTTGCCGCTTAGGTTTTCAAATTGAGTAGCATCCAAGGCTTTGGTAAATATATCAGCCAACTGCAGATTTGTAGCTACATGTTCCAGTGAAATCACTTTTTCTTCTACAAGATCTCTGATGAAATGATGTCTGATATCAATATGCTTGGTCCTGCTATGTTGGATAGGATTCTTTGATATGTTAATAGCACTTAAGTTGTCACAGTACAATGTCATGACATCTTGTGGGACATTGTACTCAGTGAGCATTTGCTTCATCCAAACCAACTGAGAACAACTGCTTCCAGCTGCAATATATTCAGCTTCAACAGTAGATAAAGATACACAATTTTGTTTCTTACTGAACCAAGAAATTAAATTGTTTCCTAGAAAGAAGCATCCTCCTGAAGTGCTTTTTCTGTCATCAGCACTTCCAGCCCAATCAGCATCACAGAACAGTGAGTATTGGTTTGCATCCATGAAAGTACATTATGCCATAGTCACAAGTACCATTAACATATTTCAGAATTCTCTTGACTTGATTAAGATGACTAACTTTTGGATCAGCTTGATATCTTGCACATACACCTACTGCAAATGCTATGTCTGGTCTGCTAACAGTCAGATATAACAAGCTTCCAATCACACTTCTGTATAGGCTTTGATCTACATTCTCACACTTGTCATCTTTAGTTAGCTTTAAATGTGTGGGGGCAGGAGTTCTCTTATGAGTAGCACTATCCATCCCAAATTTCTTGACTATGTTCTTAGCATACTTGCTTTGGGAAATGAACATGGAGTCCTCCATTTGCTTTATTTGCAGTCCAAGAAAGTAGGTTAATTCTACTACTAGGCTCATTTCAAATTCAGATTCCATCTGGTTGACAAAATGTTTGACCATCCTGTCTGACATCCCACCAAAGACAATGTCATCTACATATATTTGAGCAATCATGACATTTCCTTCTTCATCTTTAACAAACAAGGTTTTGTCAATTCCACCTTTCCTGTACCCTTGCTTGATAAGAAAAGTAGTCAGCCTTTCATACCATGCTCTTGGAGCTTGCTTCAGACCATAAAGAGCCTTCTTTAGTTTGTATACATGATTTGGACAGCTTGGATCAACAAATCCTTTAGGCTGTTCTACATATACCTCTTCATTAAGATATCCATTTAAAAAGGCACTTTTCACATCCATTTGAAATAGCTTGAACTTTAAGATACAAGCAATTCCCAAAAGTAATCTGATTGATTCAAGCCTTGCTACTGGTGCAAAGGTTTCATCAAAGTCTACTCCTTCAATTTGTGTGTATCCTTGAGCTACAAGTCTAGCTTTGTTCTTTGTAACAACTCCTTGCTCATTTGACTTGTTCTTATACACCCATTTAGTTCCAATCACATTTATGTCATCAGGTCTAGGAACAAGGTTCCACACTTCATTCCTTGTGAATTGACCTAATTCCTCTTGCATAGCACAAATCCAGTATTCATCAGTAAGAGCTTCCTTGATGTTTTTAGGTTCTATTTTAGAAACAAAACAGGAACCTGAAATTACTTCTCTTGATCTAGTGCTTACACCTCTGTTGGGATCACCAATTATTAAATCTTTGGGATGATCCTTCTGGATTCTGATGGAGGGAGGTTTGCTGGATTGTTCTGTCCTTGTATCAGTTTGAGTGAAGTCAGAATGATCACTCTTTTCTTCAGCTTCAGTTTTGATATCAGCAGATGTTCCAACATCTTCTGGAACATCTGTAGGAGCATCATCAATTATCACATTTATGGATTCCATGATAACCTTGGTTCTAGAATTAAATACTCTATATGCTCTGCTGTTTATAGAGTATCCAAGAAAGATCCCTTCATCACTTTTAGGATCCATTTTTCTTCTTTGCTCCCTATCTGCCATAATATAACAGTTACTTCCAAACACATGGAAGTACTTAACTGTAGGTTTTCTGCCCTTCCAGACTTCATAGATTGTGGACAAAGTTCCTTTCCTTAGAGTAACTCTGTTATGGATATAACAAGCTGTGTTCATAGCTTCAGCCCAGAAGTACAAAGGTAACTTTTTAGCATGGATCATAGCTCTTGCTGATTCTTGAATAGTTCTATTCTTCCTCTCAACAATCCCATTCTGTTGAGGAGTGATTGGTGAAGAGTATTCATGATTGATTCCTTCTGAAGAACAAAAATCTAAGAATTTTTGATTCTCAAATTCTTTTCCATGATCACTTCTTATTCTGATCACACAGCTGGCTTTTTCCCTTTGTATTCTTTGGCATAAGTCTTTGAATACATCAAATACATCAGACTTTTCTTTGATGAAATTTATCCATGTATACCTTGAAAAATCATCAACCACCACATAGGCATACCTCTTACCACCAAGGTTCTCAACCTGCATAGGTCCCATAAGATCCATATGCAAAAGTTCCAAAACTTTGGAAGTTGTCAGATGTTGGAGCTTTGGATGGGACATCTTGGTTTGCTTGCCTATTTGACATTCACCACATATTTTTCCATCATCAATCTTCAGTTTAGGAATACCTCTCACAGCATCCATAGATATGATTTTCTTTATGCCTCTGAAATGAAGATGACCTAGTCTTTGGTGCCATAGTTTCACTTCTTCTTCTTTAGCTAAAGAGCAAGTTGAAGTGAGACTGAAGTCTTGAGGTTCCCACATGTAACAGTTGTCTTTAGATCTGGCTCCTTTCATGACAACCTTTTGTTCTTTGTCAGACACTATGCATTCAGTTTTGGTAAAGTTTACACTGTACCCTTGATCACATAATTGACTTATGCTGATCAGGTTAGCAGTTAAACCTTTAACCAGCAGCACATCATCTAGTCTTGGTACATCTGGACAGTCCAAGGTCCCAACTCCCTTGATTTCTCCTTTAGCTCCATCTCCAAAGGTTACATATCTGGATGAATATGACTTTAAGTCTACTAGCAGATTCTTCAATCCAGTCATGTGTCTTGAACATCCACTGTCAAAGTACCAGTCTTCTTTAGCTGATACTCTTAGTGATGTATGAGCTATATATGCAACACCTTTCTTTGACCATTTGAGTTGAGATTTCTTTAGATACCTCTGCCCTGTGTATTGTTCATCAGTAGAGCTCCAAGGTTGTTTGTTGATCTTGTTCTTGGGCATGTAGCTTTGATCAGCATGAAGACTAGCTTTTGGTCTCCATACCTTCTTGATGACCTCGGTCTTCTGCTTAGGGGGTTGCTGATCTCTTTGATGTCTATGCAGCACTTTCTTGATGACTTCTATCTTCTGCTTAGAAGGTTGCTGATACATCTGATTTGGATATCCATGCAACTTGTAGCAATGAGGTTTGATATGTCCAAATCTTCCACAATGATGACATCTCCATCTTTGATACTTCTTCTTCATTATGTTCTTTTCAGAATGTTGAGACATCTGTTGGAACATTATGTTTGACTTTGTGTTCTTATGATGTTGAGGCATCTGTTGGGACATGTTGTTTGACTGTATGGACTTTGGAGTAGTTTTGCTAGAGCTAGCTTCATCCTTATGAACTCTGTTGAATCCCAGTCCACTTTTATCCCCTGAATGCTTATTGTTGTTGAGAATAACATCCAGTGTACTTGAGCTACTGTTCAGCATTCTAACAGATTTGGACATGTGTTCCAACTTGGAGTTGAGAAGACTTACTTCACTTTTCAAGGTGTCAATGATCTCTAGATCACTTGATTTTTCATCCTTTAGAACCTCAATCTGCTTCTTTAGCTTTATATTCTCCCTGCATATTTCAGTGCTTCTTTTGACTAGTTCTCTGAATGATTGCTCAAGTTCTTCAAAAGTAAGCTCCCCATCACTGGATTCACTTTCAGATTCACATAATCTAGCTAGAGCAGTGATATGCTTAGCTGATTCTTCTTCTGAATCACCTCCCGAGTCTTCATCAGACCGGGTTACAGAAAGACCTTTCTTTTTCCTTTTTAAATAGGTAGGACATTCATTCCTGATGTGTCCATATCCTTCACATCCATGGCATTTAATCCCTTTTTCTTGACTGGTCTTTTCATCATAAGTTGACTTTCTATCATAATGTCTTTTGTTCTCAGAAGAGTTTGTGTATCTTCCACTTGGTTTGGACTTGTTTTCCATATTTCTGAGAATCTTTTTGAATTGTCTTCCAAGCATAGCAATGTTGTCTGATAAGCTTTCACCAGTTTCTGATTCATCATTTTCTTCTTCTTCATCAGTATTTGTTACCAAGGCTGTGCTTTTGTTCTTCTTTACATTTGTGTCATTCATTCCCATCTCAAATGTTTGAAGGGAACCAATGAGCTCTTCAACTTTCATTGTGCATATGTCTTGAGCTTCTTCTATTGCTGTGACTTTCATGTCAAATCTTTTTGGCAAAGATCTGAGAATCTTTCTTACAAGCTTTTCATCAATCATCTTTTCTCCCAAGGCTCCAGAAGTATTGGTTATTTCTAAGATGTTCATGTAAAATTCATGAATTGTCTCATCTTCCTTCATTCTCAAGTTTTCAAACTTGGTGGTGAGAAGTTGAAGTCTTGACATCTTTACCTTTGATGTTCCTTCATGAGTTGTTTTGAGAGTGTCCCAAACATCTTTGGCCAGCTCACAATGATGCACAAGTCTAAAGATGTTCCTATCAATGCCATTGAATAAAGCATTTAAGGCCTTGGAGTTGCCTAGTGCTGAGTCTTCTTCCTCCTTACTCCATTCTTCTTCAGGTTTCAACACTTTTGCTCCATCTTTGGTGTCTTGGACAGGATGTTCCCATCCAATGTTGACTGCTCTCCAGGCCCTGTTGTCAAGTGATCTTAAGAATGCAATCATTCTTGGCTTCCAATAGTCATAATTAGATCCATCCAGTATAGGTGGTCTATTTACTGATCCTATATCTCTGTCCATGTTTCCAGAATTTGTATTCCCTAGATCTCACCCAGTATAAACAGGAAGGGTGCCTGCTCTGATGCCAATTGAAATTCTGTGATCAGGTATGAGATGTCCTATGAGATATTCCAACACTTGACAGATTTAACCAAAACTTAAAGTGCAAGAAAATTAAATAACACAGTAGTTTGTTAACCTAGTTCAGTGTATAACCACACTTACATCTGGAGGCTACCAAGCCAGGAGGAAATCCACTATAAGTAATATTAATTCTAGACTTAAACCACCCAGTTTAATCTTTCACTTAATATCTACCCAATGCAATTTCTACCTAACACACTACTTAGATATGAGTACCAACTCACTCCCCCTCAATCACACAGTGATCTTGTTTACAAGTTTAATAAATATGAAGTCATCCTTCAAACAAAACAGCTTGATCTTACTTCACAGTTTCAATCAAGACATAAATATACTTTTGCTTAAAAGCTCATAAAGTGGTACAATAAAAACAACCTGCTATTAAAACACACAACACCCTATTTTGTCTTCTGAAACTCGTACTCAATTCTGTGAGTTTCTGTTGATTAAATAGGTGTTTGTATTTTGGGCTTTCTGTAGGTTAATCCAGTCCTAAAACGCATGCAGCTTCCACCTTGAATTAGGGTTTGTTACTTCCTAGATTCTAGGTGATTTAGTTCTTCTGATTATGCTGAAGTCTCATAACAATACTCCCTACAGATGCGCCTTATTCTGTTTTTGTCCATCCATAATTAATTCCAGATAACTTTCCTTAAATTACTCAGATCAGTTAGTCATTAATTAATTCTGGTAGCAGGTTTGAGATGTCACAACATCTGTTGGGACATCCTGAAAAACTGAACTTAAATCATTAACACAATGTCCCAACATCTGGTGTGACATCCTGAATTAAGTTCTTATACTCTGTTTGATAATGTCCCAACATCTGATAGGACATCCTGAACTGAATTCAACATTTCTTATTGGTCAAAAATTCTGCCAATTCTAAACATCTACACTGCTGAAGGCCCTGTGAAGATTGTTGTTGAAGCTAGAGTGGCTCCTGTGGTCATTACCACTCCTGGACCTATTCCGTATACTTCTGATAAAGTTGTGCCTTGGCATTATGGGTCTGATGTTTATATCCATGGTGTTAAGCAGGAACCCTTAGTTGATATGCCTACTGATGCTGATAATATTGCTGGATATAGTAAGATCACACGAAGCGGAAGAGTTTTCTCTCCTCCAATTACCTCCAAGAATGCAGTTACTCCAGCTGCTACCTCCACCACTGATGCTCGGGGCAAAGGTCCTGTTATTGAACCTATACCTACTGATGTGCCAGCTGCTGATGATCTCTCTAAGCAAATGGATGAAGTGTTGAAAATCATTCGCAAGAGTGATTATGACATTGTTGATCAATTGGGGCATACTCCTTCCAAAATTTCTATGTTGTCTTTATTGCTGTGTTTTGAGGCTCATGCTAAAGCCTTGATTAAGTTTCTGAAGACTGCTCACGTACCAAATGAAATTTCTGTTGACCAGTTTGAAAATTGTGTGGCACACTTGACCTATGATAATGGGTTAGGTTTCTCTGATGCTGATTTGACTCCTGCCAAGAGGGATCATAACAGGGCTCTACATATCTCAATTGAATGTAGGGGCACTACCCTGTCACATGTATTAATAGACAATGGTTCCTCTCTGAATGTGTTGCCCAAAGAAGTTCTGAATAAGCTTAGTCCTGAAGATGATGTGCTGAAGCCCAGTAACATAGTGGTGAAGGCTTTTGATGGCTCGAGAAGAGTGGTGCATGGAGAAATTGATCTCCCAATCAAAGTTGGTTCTCAGGTTTTCAATGCTACCTTTTATGTAATGGATATTCGTCCATCGTATTCTTGTTTGCTTGGGCGTCCCTGGATCCATGGGGCAGGTGCTGTAACCTCCACTTTACATCAGAAGCTGAGATATCCAGTAGAAGGGAAGGTTGTTACTGTCTACGGAGAAGAAGGGTATATGATTAGCCATGTGAACACCTTTAAGTATCTTGAAGTGGAAGGTGAATATGTTGAAACTCCATGTCAGACATTTGAAGTGGTTCCTTGGATTGTTAATGATTATGAAGCTCCTCCTGTTGTCAAGAAAATTCCTGTGGTCACCAGAGTACCTCCTACAATGGCCTCCCTCAAAGATGCTAGAGCTGTGGTGGATGAAGGTGGTTGTACTATTTGGGGTCAACTTCCTGACATTCCTTACAAGTCTGACAAATTTGGTTTGGGTTTCACTGCAGAATCCCAGAAGGCTGTTCGTCGTGCTCGTGCCGTTCGTATCACCAATCAGGGGATTATGAAAGACCAGATCAATGCTGTGGGTGACTATGATGAAGACTACAACTTGGATGCTTGGATTTTTCCTACTGTGGGTGCTGGACTCAATAATTGGAAAGCTGAAGATGTTATTCCTATCTCCTTTAGTCAGGAGTAAATACTATTACTGTGTTGTTGCTTTTTAAGTTTGTAATTTCTTGAACAATTGAACTTTTAAGCCTTGTGCCTTACCCGGGGCACAATGGTGTGCTTGTTACGGGATGTCATTTCATTTGCATACTTCATTCAATAAAAATCATTGGACGTTTCGTTTTCGTAAATATTGTGTTCCTTGTCTTTCTTTTCTTTTATTTTTTATCAACTATGTGTTCTTACATACACCCACGTCACTAAAATGCAGATCCTCATCCACTCTGGATCCTGTTGATAACAGTTCTACTATTGCCAATTATAATTTCGAGAATCCGATCTATCAAGTTGAAGACGGAAATGAGGACGATTGTGAAGTACCTGTAGAGCTTGCTAGGTTGTTACAACAAGAAGAGAAAGCTATACAGCCACATGAAGAGCCAGTTGAAGTTGTGAATTTGGGAACTGAAGAAAACAGGAAAGAAGTCAAGATAGGGGCTGAATTAGAGGATAGTGTCAAGAGCAGATTGATTCAGATGTTACACGATTATGTGGAGATCTTTGCTTGGTCTTATGAAGATATGCCAGGGTTGGATACAGACATTGTGGTTCACCGTTTACCAGTAAAAGAAGATTGTCGTCCAAAGAAGCAGAAGGTTCGTCGCATGCGTCCTGAAATGTCAGAGAAGATTAAAGAAGAGGTAATGAAACAGTTTGATGCAGGGTTCTTAGCTGTGACTTCTTATCCTCAGTGGGTTGCAAATGTAGTACCGGTACCTAAGAAAGATGGTAAGGTACGTATGTGTGTAGACTACAGGGATTTGAACAAGGCCAGCCCCAAAGATGACTTTCCACTTCCTCACATTGATGTTCTGGTAGACAACACTGCTCAGCACAAAGTATTCTCTTTCATGGATGGTTTCTCTGGTTACAATCAAATCAAGATGGCACCTGAAGATATGGAGAAGACAACATTTGTTACACAGTGGGGCACTTTTTGCTATAAGGTGATGCCATTTGGTTTGAAGAATGCAGGGGCAACATATCAGCGTGCTATGGTGGCTTTGTTTCATGATATGATTCATCATGAGATAGAGGTATATGTGGATGATATGATAGCCAGGTCCCAGAATGAAGAGCAACATCTTGATCATTTGCATAAATTGTTTGAGAGGTTAAAGAAATACAAGTTGAGATTGAACCCAAACAAGTGTACTTTTGGAGTTAGGTCTGGTAAGCTTCTGGGTTTCATAGTCAGTGGAAAAGGTATTGAAGTGGATCCTGCAAAAGTGAAAGCTATACGAGAGATGCCAGCTCCCCGTACTGAGAAGGAGGTTAGAGGTTTCTTGGGACGATTGAATTACATTGCAAGATTTATTTCCCAATTAACTGCCATCTGTGAGCCAATCTTCAAGTTGTTAAAGAAAGACCAGGTGATGGAATGGAATGATGAGTGCCAGACTGCCTTTGATGAAATCAAGAGATATCTGCTAGAACCTCCAATTTTGATGCCACCAGTTGATGGAAGACCCTTGATTATGTACTTAACAGTATTAGACAACTCAATGGGGTGTGTGTTGGGGCAACATGACGAGTCTGGTCGAAAAGAGCAGGCAATCTATTACCTTAGCAAAAAGTTTACCGACTGTGAAACAAGATACTCACTGCTCGAGAAAACTTGCTGCGCTTTGGCATGGGCTGCTCGCCGACTAAGACAATATATGTTGACTCATACTACCTTATTGATTTCGAAGATGGATCCAATCAAGTACATATTTGAGAAACCTGCTCTCTCCGGAAGAATTGCAAGATGGCAAATGATCTTGACAGAATATGACATACAGTATACTACTCAGAAGGCCATTAAAGGGAGTGTTGTAGCTGATCATTTGGCTCATCAAGCAGTGGATGATTACCAGTCAATGAGTTTTGAGTTCCCTGATGAAGACATTATGATTATTACCAAAGAACCTGGACAATATGACGGACCTGAACAAGGATCCCGATGGACTATGGTTTTTGATGGTGCTTCTAATGCACTAGGTAAGGATCCCGATTACTGCCAGATTTTGTTTCTATTGTACTAATAATATGGCTGAGTACGAGGCATGTATCCTGGGTATTAAAGCTGCTATTGACATGAAGATCCAGTTCCTTGATGTGTATGGAGATTCAGCCCTGGTAGTAAGTCAGATCAAAGGAGATTGGGATACCAAGCATGATAATCTCATTCCTTACAGAGAGCATGTGTTGTCTTTGATCCCACATTTCAAAGAAATTACCTTTAGACATATTCCACGAAGAGAGAATCAGTTGGCAGATGCTTTAGCCACCATGGCATCCATGTTTGAGATCAGCTGGGATAATGAAGCTCCCAAGATTACTATTGATAGATTTGAGAAGCCTGCATACTGCAATGAGATTGGTACTGAAGAAGCAGAGGAAAAGCATTGGTTCTATGAAGTGAAAAGATATCTTGAGGCTCAGGAGTTCCCTGAGGGGGCATCTGTCAAAGATAGGAAGTTTCTGAGAAGGTTCTCTGCTAAGTTCTTTTTGAGTAATGGTATTCTGTACAAGCGCAATCATGATTCAACTATGCTTCGTTGTGTGGATAAGAAGGAAGCAACAAAAATTATGGAAGACATGCATGATGGGATCTTTGGCACTCATTCTAGTGGTCATACCATGGCAAAGAAGATATTGAGAGCAGGTTACTATTGGTCTACCATGGAAGCTGATTGCTACCGACATTCCAGAACATGTCACAAGTGTCAAATTTATGTTGATAAAGTACACATACCTCCATCACCATTGAATGTGTTGACTGCTCCTTGGCCTTTTGCCATGTGGGGCATTGATATGATCGGTGAGATCAAGCCTACTGCTTCTAATGGACATCGTTTCATCCTGGTAGCTATTGATTACTTTACAAAGTGGGTGGAGGCAGCCTCATTTTCATCTGTTACTAAGAATGTTGTGGCTCGATTCATTAAGAATAATCTCATATGTAGGTATGGCATCCCTGAAAGGATTATTACTGACAATGGCTCTAATCTGAACAACACTATGATTACTGATCTCTGCACGCAGTTCAAGGTTAAGCATCACAACTCTTCTCCGTATCGTCCAAAGATGAATGGAGCAGTAGAAGCTGCTAACAAGAACATTAAGAAGATTATACAGAAGATGACTGTTACTTACAAGGATTGGCATGAGATGTTACCATTTGCTCTTCATGGTTATCGTACTACAATACATACTTCAACAGGGGCAACCCCATTCTCCTTGGTTTATGGTATGGAAGCAGTTCTGCCCATTGAAGTTCAGATTCCCTCCTTAAGAATTATGAAGGATGCAGGCTTGGATGAAGATGAGTGGATTCAGACCCGACTTGATCAGATAAATTTGATTGATGAGAAGAGGTTAGAAGCTGTTTGTCATGGCCAGATGTACCAGAAACGAATGATCAAAGCTTTTAATAAGAAGGTTAAGCCAAAGGTATATCAGGCTGGTGATTTGGTAATCAAGCGTATCATATTACCACAGGGTGATCCTAGGGGCAAGTGGACTCCTACATATGAAGGACCATTTGTGGTCAAAACAGTGTTTTCAGGAGGTGCCATGATACTTACTACTATGGATGGTGAAGACTTCCCGCAGCCTGTAAACGCAGACATAGTTAAAAAATACTACGCATAAAAAGAGACCCGCTAGGTTGACTGGCCTAGGCAAAAATAAGGGCATCCCGGCGAACCAAAAGGGTTCGGGCAAAAATTAGGGATATATATATAAAAAATGTACACCCGGCAAGTCGAAAACCTGAAAAGGCGGCATGGGCAAAAAAGGGTATCCCGGTGGATTGAAAACCTGAAAGGGCAATCCAGGCAAAAGTTAGGGATTAAAGCGTATGACTATGTCTCGTTTGGATCACCCATGAAACTACGACCAGTTGTGCTACTTAGTCAAGCTCGAACAGATAAAGCCCAATCCAATCGTTTCCGTCTCAACAACAGAAGATGAGATACTTGAAGATAATGGCAATAGTAGAATTGAAACTCAATAAGGATTATTTCCCGCATAGCTGATTTTCTTTGTTTTGCAAAAACTTTATGACAAATTCCTCTTACTAGGATTTCTGTCTCCTTGTACAAACCTACCTATGTATAGGTCACTTTTTGATATAAATAAAGTTCTATCTTTGAATCCAGATTTACTTTTACCCTATTTACATAAGCGAAACGTCCATTGGTTGTGTTTGAATGTATGTATGCTTTTGAATATGATTGATGTTTAAATGCTTAATATGATTGATGTTTACCAGAAATGCATGAAAATGCAGTAATAGTATTTACTAAGGACGAACTAGGGAAGGATTTCAACAAAGCTTCGCCGGTTCATCCCCACAAGACAGCTACAAGTCCCCCAGTAGGGCAAATCCATCTTCATAAGTACTTCAAGTCACATCTCCCCTGGAATTTATATCCATCTCTTTTATCCTCATACGGATAGTCGGGAATTTATTTTTCCAATAGGAGTACGACGAACGAAGACGGGAGGTTATGTATACCTTACTATCGAACGAAGACGGGAGGTTATGTATACCTTACTATCGAACGAAGACGGGAGGTTATGTATACCTTACTATCGAACGAAGACGGGAGGTTATGTATACCTTACTATCGAACGAAGACGGGAGGTTATATATACTATATTATCAAACAAGACGGAAACAAGTTCCTCATATTCTTCAGCAACAAATCGGGATTTATTTTCCCTGGCCAGCAGTTGTTATATGAAGATATCCGAGACGCTTCAGGCTGCATGATTCATACATACATCATTTACATCATATCATACATATACATAAAAACATAATACATTACCTAAGTGCATCATATTATACATGCATACATAATGCATAAACTAATATTATCATACAGAATGTTATAACCTTGTTTTTTTCAGGTTAATTCTCCAATAGACTTCATCAACAATTTGTGACTATTGGGCCGTTGTTTATCCTCCCAAAAGTTATACTTATACCTCAGGACGTTGTTATCCTCCTGAAAGCATATCATTACCTCAGAACGTTGTTTATCCTTCTGAAAGCATATCATTTCCTCAGGACGTTGTTTATCCTCTTGAAAGCATATTATTGCCTTGGGCCGTTGTTTATCTTCCCAAAGGTTACATCCTTTCCTCAGGACGTTGTTTATCTTCCTGCAAGCACATCATTTCCTCGGAACGTTGTTTATCCTTCTGAAAGCATATCATTTCCTCAGGACGTTGTTTATCCTCCTGAAAGCATATTATTGCCTTGGGCCGTTGTTTATCTTCCCAAAGGTTACATCCTTTCCTCAGGACGTTGTTATCCTCCTGAAAGCATATCATCACCTCAGGACGTTGTTATCCTCCTGAAAGCATATCATTACCTCAGAACGTTGTTTAACCTTCTGAAAGCATATCATTTCCTCAGGACGTTGTTTATCCTCCTGAAAGCATATTATTGCCTTGGGCCGTTGTTTATCTTCCCAAAGGTTACATCCTTTCCTCAGGACGTTGTTTATCTTCCTGCAAGCACATCATTTCCTCGGGACGTTGTTTATCCTCCTGAAAGCATATCATTACCTTGGGCCGTTGTTTATCTTCCCAAAGGTTACATCATTTCCTCAGGACGTTGTTTATCCTCCTGAAAGCATATCATTACCTTGGGCCGTTGTTTATCTTCCCAAAGGTTACATCATTTCCTCGGGACGTTGTTTATCCTCCTGAAAGCATATCATGACTATTGGGCCGTTGTTTATCCTCCCGAAAGTTATACTTATACCTCAGGACGTTGTTTATCCTCCTGAAAGCATATCATGACTATTGGGCCGTTGTTTATCCTCCCGAAAGTTATACTTATACCTCAGGACGTTGTTTATCCTCCTGAAAGTTATCATTATATCTTCATCTTTTGGACTGCTTTATCCTCCAAGAAATGTATCTGAAGAACTTTTCTCCAAGTGGCATCTTTAAGCCCACTTAAGCATATACAACCAGTCATCAATACCATTCTACGCACCGGTGAGTGAAAATTTTTGGGCTTTTGTGTTCAATCCCCTTCAACCTTTCAGGTCACGACTGGCAAATATACCAATCTAACCCCTCAGGTTTCAAAAAATTGAACAGGGGCAGCTGTTGCACCCCAAAATTTGCCCTCACAATACAAGACTTTGTGTGCTAAGAAGGTTCACAAGGTTCACAAGACCTTTCATGAGGTTCACAAGGTTCACAAGACCTTTCATGAGGTTCATGAAGTTTACAAGATACTTTATGAGGTTCACAAGATTCACAAGACCTTTCATGAGGTTCACAAGGTTCACAAGACATCTTATGAGGTTCACAAGGTTCACAAAGTTCACAATTGGTCAGAAGATTTGACAATTCCCTCAGACAATGCATTCTCCTAAGCAGTGCATCCAAAACTAGGGTTTTGACTTTAATCAGGCTAAATGGACTTCCAAGACTTCAAATGAGCTTCATAACAAGTTTCAAGACTTTTCTCAAAGGTTTGCTCAGTCAAATGATCAGATAAGTCAAAGTCAGTCAAAGCAGTTCAAAAGTCAAACTGAGGTCAACTGTGGTCAAATCAAAGTCAAACTTCATGATTTTTTTCCAACATCAAGTATATGAAGTAAAATTCATCATTTTATCAAGGGTTGATCATGATTCATCAAGGATATTTCAGATCATCAAGAATCAGAGGTTTCTAAATTAGGGTTTCCTCAGGAAAAGTCAACTGAACTTTGACCAGCCATAACTTTCACATGCTTCATCACATTTTTCCCATCCAAAGCTCATTTTGAAGGAAATTGAATTCTATAAAACTTTGTGTCTCACAAGCCAAGCCCAAAAATGCTTCATTTGGAAGGTATGAGCTAAGACATTATAGGTCCTTTTGAAAGTCAACAAAAAGTCAACAACTTCAAAAGGGCATAACTTGAGAATGGTAAATGGTATGGACATGAAACCAATGGGGTTGGTTAGAGGACTCTTAAAGCTTTCTAAAATGTCCAAGAACACCCTCATAGCATTAAAATTGAAGGATGTGTGCCCTTGCAAAGTTGGGAAATTTTTGGTTGATTTATGAAGAAAATGGAGGTTTAAAACCAAATTTTTCCAAATGGGCTTGCCATGTGGTGATCCAATCCATACAAATACCTCATGCACGACCCAACCCTCATTTATTCATATTTTTTATTATTTTGATTTTATTCATTTTAAATCATTTTAAATCAAAATAAAATAGATAAATCAAATATTTAAATGAGATTGTGCTTCTAGAAAATCATAAATATGGCTTGGATCAAATTGATATAAGAATTATGGTGATTGGCTTGAAATAGAAAGGTCTTATTCAAGAATATTTGAAATTTAAGCTTGAATCTTTTTCAATCTCATTGATCCAAAATATCCACACAATGATCCATTATTTTTGACCTAAGTCAGTCTACTATAAGTATACAACATAACCCTAATGCAAAGGGACGAATTTTCTGGCCTCAAGAGTAAGTTTCAATCTTCAAAAATTCACCAAAAACTCATAATTCGGATTCTTGGTTAGTGGTGATATCAAATCATTCTAAAGGTTCAAACACGTTCCTTGAACATCTCTGATGCAATCCCAATCATTCATTGCATTCAAAACATCCTGAATTGCCCAAACCGAATTCGTTTCTTTTGGTTTTTCTCAATTTTCGATTCTGGATATTTATGCATTATAAACATGGTTTGATCTTATATTATTGTTTGTTTGGATGTTTAGAATGTTTATGGACCATTTGATTGAAGTTTAAGTGCAGGAACAAGAAAGTGCCACAGTTAGGGTTTCACCTTCGAATTTGGGATTTCATGATCCACTGAATTTAAATGAATTTAAAGGACATGGTGTGATTGTATAGACTGTGAGGATCATGTTTCACTAATCAATTTGTAAAAATTGTACTATTTTGATGGTAATCCAATTTTCGTAGGTTCCTGTATTTGAAAATTCGCAGGAAACTCCATAGGTGAATTCGCAGCAATAAGCGCAGGTCTGGAGCTAGGAGATGAAGTTTCGCGCGTTCTGGAAATTTGAATTCTGGACTTATTTTTTATATTATTTGTTTCAGTTATAATCACCAACCAGCAGTTGGTCTGGTGGTAAAGGGATGCGCGTGTGAGGCCAAGGTCCAGGGATCGAATCCTGGGCTCAGCAATTTTTCATATTTTTTCCTCTAATTGTTATACTTAATATATTATGTATTGTGATGAATATGCTAACAGATGCGCCCTCCTGGATGGAATGGTAAATGCGTTTGTGTATTGTATAAAGGTCCTGGGTTCGAATCCCCCCAGGCCTTTTGTGTATTTGTTTTGCATTGTTTTTCATGATTTTTTCCAGGTTGTGAACAAAAGGGATTAGTCCCCTGCTTCTAACGCCAGCGCGCGCATGGCCCAGTGGATGGAAGGCTAGTCCTGAGTATGGAAAGCTTAGGGACTGGGTTCAAACCCCAACCCAAGCAGGTTTCATTTTTTTTCATTCTTTTCTTTAATTTTGGTTATTTAATTAATTTTCTATTAAAACAAATCCAAATAATAAAATAAATAGGATATTCATATTATGTTAGAATTCATTCTTTTAATTTTAATCTTATAAAAAAAAACTTATTTTTTTTTTTTTTGTAAATTATTAATATTGTAAAATTATATAGTTATTTTATTATTCTAAAAAATATGTATATAAACCCTAATTTTCTAAAACCTAAAAATATTTTGTAAAAAAACCTAATTAATTTTTATAAGTCCTAATAATTTTCACAAACCTTAATTTTCTTCTATTTAATTCTATTATAATGTTTAATTTATTATTTAATCATGTATATATATTATATAATTTGTTTATAACTTAATTCTTAATTTTCAATATATGCTTAAAAATAATCAAAACTTGTTAATTTAATTTTTGTAAATATAATTTATTTTTATAATATATTTATAACTAATTTAATTTTTTATAATTTTCATATAATTAGTATAATTGTTTATATTTTCTTATTAATCTTAAAAAAAATAATTGTTCATATAAAAAATTGATCTTTTGATTATTATAATATTTTTGTTTACATTATTAATTATGTTTATATGATATTTTATTATTACTAACCTCATTTATATTGTGTTTTATTATTATTATTATTTTACTAATCCAATTATATTATTATTATTATTTTGCTTATTTATTTAATTTGTTAATTATTATTATTATGTAATTGTATCCTGGATGTAATATTTTAGTAATAATGTTTATTATTTATTTTAAATGCTATGGTTAGTAAAATAGGGAGTGTAAACATGTTTGTATTATAAAATCAATTTAGATCACTAATTTAAAAGATAATTATGTAAAATTGTACACTCACACACGTAAGTCGATCTTTGATCGCCATCTCACTTCCTTAAGGATACCTCTCATGTTGCCTATTACAAAAAGGTCAAGTAGGGTGTATAAAGCAAAAGTTCCTCATTCCACATCATCTAGCCCCTTAAACAGATAAAAGATCAAGTCCCTTCGAATGTTGCCTTCGTAATGATCTTGTCCCTTTCGAATAAAGATGATAAGTCCCTTCGAATTGCTTATACACCCCACAGTTGCCTAAACAACAGATGTCCCTTCACTTGTCCCTCACATCCAAGGTAATGACTACCTATTCCTTAATAATAGGGATAGTCTTACCATTTAAAGGATTCAAGAACAGAAAAGACTTAAACTTAGGGTAGGTTCCTCTTAGATACTAGCTCAATCTTCAAAACATTTCAAACACTTCACATTTTCAAACAAATTTTCAAAACAAAGGTTTTATACGCATCCGTACATGGATCATTATAAAACACTTAAGAAAATTTCTATTCACACACTTCACATTTCAAAAACATTTTAAAGTGAGCTAAGTAACTAAGAGCCCATGGATAACCATGGATGTAAAGGGTGCTAACACCTTCCCTTTACATAACCTACCCCCCGGACCCAAAAATCTTTTAAAAGGTCTTTCCTGTTCTTTTATGCCTTTCCTTTGGATAAAATAAAAGTCGGTGGCGACTCTTGCTATCCGCAACATAACTAAAGTCAGTTCTCCCACCGTGTTACAGTCCTAACAATGGGGAATCCTACCAATCACAAGTATGAAAAGTAAAGGAAATTAAATGCAAATTAAATGCATAAAGGAAATAAAAGAATCAGTTGAAGGAAACTTACCTCAATCTTCCCCTCAACAAAACCAAGGTTAGTGTTGCATTTTTTATTTAAAATAATAAAGCAAACATACACTAATTAAATCCTAATGACTCTAGGACTCAATCAAAATTCTATTTTAATTCTAAAGGAACTAAAAAAAATGCTCAGACAAAAAATATAGCACCTACTACAGCCTCCATTACCCAAACAGTTATGAAAACAATGCATAACACAAATCAGCTTTTTACAGCCAGCATGCAGCATGAAAAGGTAGGTGTAAAAGGTCAAAACCAGCATGCAAACATAACAAATAGCATACATTTTACAGCACTTATATGCAAAAACAGCTATGAAATGCAAAATCCAGAATTGATTATTTTCACTTTCTAATGCACAAACTCAATGAAAAATGCACCAATCTCATCATGAACATGCATTTGAACATGGATCAACATAAATGAAATAACATGGACATTTTTTAGGAATTATTCAAGAATGCATCACATGTGGATTATGCAACAAGTATGCAAAATGTGGCACATGAACATGGCATACGAACATGATGATTATTGATTATGAACATGCAATATGATAGCTCAAACATAATGTCAAACTCAATGCAAAATTCAGAATTAAATTGATATAAATGTTATGATCAAGCCTGCCAACAAATGCAACCAAATGCACATACATACATGATTATGCAACATGCATCATACATCAACATAATGAAATGCAAAATGATTTAATGCAATGCAAAAGATGTAAAAACAGAATGCAACATGATTATTACATGCCAAATGATGCATGAACATGGCAACAACATGCAAGAAACCAAGTTATGCACAAAGAAACACTAAAATGCATAATACGCAACATGAACGGAATCGTGTCGAAACGACTCGAAATGGGGGAATGAACTACTGGAAAAGGACCCAAAATTTCCCTAAAATCAATACCTAAACATGTATGAGCATTAGAAGCACTAGAACTTGGGACTAAGCTATCAAATAAGCTAAAAATCGAAAAATCAACAGCGTTAACCGGTTAACCAAATGCGTTAACCGGTTAACGGACCTAAAACAGCAGCAATTTATGGCTAAATCGCACGCGTTAACCGGTTAACCAAATGCGTTAACCGGTTAACGCTGAACAGAAAGTGAAAAAAACTTTTGAAATAAGTGCTTTTGGCCACAAACTCACTTCTAATGATCCCTAACATATCTAGGAACATGCTAACACTAATTTCTACTTAATTGGGGCTTATTTACACATGATAGAACCTATAACTATCAACACCTTAAATCCTAATCCAATAACAATCACAAATCGCAAGCAATACATAATCGATCGCAATCAAAACGAAAAGCAATTAAAGAATGCCGAAATGGCGAGTAGAAGAGAATAACTTAAAGGAGAAGTGATTTAGATAACCAACCTACGAAGCGGAGAAGTGCTTCGGTGTATGTTGCAAGAATCGGAGCTTGATCGAAGAGAAAACCGAGAAAACCGCGAAACCGCAAAATAAATGCGTTCTTGATGCTTGGACCTTCGTGCACTTCCGATAAGCCGAAACCTTCAACAAAATTCAGTAGCTTCTTCTTCCACAATCCACAAAATCAATGGAGGTTGAGGCTAAGCTTCAAGATCTTCAAGTTTCAATGTGAAACTTGAAGAGCTTATTCAAAAAGCTTTAGTGAAAGGAGGGAAAAAGGAGGAAAAGTGAGAGAGAAAAAGTGATTGTGAGAGAATGAGAAATTTGGAAAATTGTGTGAACCCCTATCAATGAAGTGATTAATGAATATATAGAGGCTAGGCTTGGAGCTAGGTTTGGGAATGGAATTAGGTTTGGGGCCCAAAAATTAGGCTTGGGATCCAAAATTATGGTTTGGTAGTTATGGTTGGAAAATGGAATATTCCTTGGAATATTCCTTGGAATACTCTAGAAGATGGTAGAACATGGTAGAAGTTTCCAAGGGAAATGGAGTGAAATTGAAATGGAAAAACAAGAGGGAAAGAATGAAAGGAAATGTGGAAAGAAAGTGGAAGGAAAAGTGGAGGGAAATGCAAAACCAACCACTTTTCAAATGATTTTTTCCTTTGATTTTTTATGATTCCTCCATCATTTCTTAACCAAATTTGAACCATGGGATCATTGTAACCCTAATTTCATGATTTCGATCTTAAAAGTCCGAAATCGACCCTTTTTTACCTAGCTCGGTTGCCTTTTCCCCGATTCCTCGATTTTCAGTCGTCAGGCCAGTCGAACCCCTTCCAAAATGAATTTGTGGACGAGATCTGAACCCTAGGCACTTGACATCATATATAAGACAAAGGAATCCACTTTGAATCAAAACTTCATGTCGAAGCCCCATAGAAGTGAAATCCTAATTTGGCCCTTTTCATCAGGAGATGTTGCACTGCTCGCCTCCTTTGATCAACTCCATTTGTCCATGGCTCGTGGTTCCAAGTGAAGACTTGTGGGATGTTGTGAACCCTTTGCACAAGGTTGAGAAGCTTTGTGGCCATGTGATTGCCTTTGTATAGCCTTCAATTGCTCCAATCATTGATCACATGCCTATGCCTCGGCTATGCAATGTTTTTGATTATTTTATCAATTTATGTATGCAAGATGCTATGCCAAATGTTGGGGATATGAGAGGGCAAATTTTGAGGTATTATAGCTGCCTCTATTCAATCATCTGCAGGCCTGAATGAATAATTGTGAGAGCTATTAGACGTTCAAGGTATGGAGTAATTGAATACTCAAATAAAACCTGGAAATTTGAACTCTGTGGGAAATAAAATATATTGGGAAGAATGCCATCATCAAACGACGATTCTCAAAAGATCCTCGGATCTAAAACGAAACCATCCTCGAATGGAGACGCAATGGTATACCGGCCTCAGTCGATAACCAGAAACACAAAGACTGACCTCAAACAGACTTTTCAAAAGAGACAAACTGACCTCAATCAATAAGCTCAAAACGGCCTATCATCCTCGAATGATAGCCACAACAAACAAGACCAACCTCAGAAGGACTTGAAGAAATGAATGCCATCCTCGAATGATAATTCTCAAAAGATCATCGGATTTAACACGAAACCATCCTCAAATGGAAATGCAATGGTATACCGGCCTCAGTGTAACACGGTGGGAGAACTGACTTTAGTTATGTTGCGGATAGCAAGAGTCGCCACCGACTTTTATTTTATCCAAAGGAAAGGCATAAAAGAACAGGAAAGACCTTTTAAAAGATTTTTGGGTCCGGGGGGTAGGTTATGTAAAGGGAAGGTGTTAGCACCCTTTACATCCATGGTTATCCATGGGCTCTTAGTTACTTAGCTCACTTTAAAATGTTTTTGAAATGTGAAGTGTGTGAATAGAAATTTTCTTAAGTGTTTTATAATGATCCATGTACGAATGCGTATAAAACCTTTGTTTTGAAAATTTGTTTGAAATTGTGAAGTGTTTGAAATGTTTTGAAGAGTGAGCAAGTATCTAAGAGGAACCTACCCTAAGTTTAAGTCTTTTCTGTTCTTGAATCCTTTAAATGGTAAGACTATCCCTATCATTAAGGAATAGGTAGTCATTACCTTGGATGTGAGGGACAATGTAAAGGGTCATCTGTTATTTAGGCAACTGTGGGGTGTATAAGCAATTCGAAAGGACTATCATCTTTATTCGAAAGGGACAAGATCATTACGAAGGCAACATTCGAAAGGGACTTGATCTTTTATCTGTTAAGGGACTAGATGATGTGAAATTGAGGGACTTCGCTTTATACACCCTACTTGACCTTTTGATTAGGCAACATGAGAGGTATCCCTAAGGAAGTGAGATGGCGATCAAAGATCGACTTACGTGTGTGAGTGTACAATTTTAATATTTATCTTTAAATTAGTGAGCTAAATTAATTTTAAACATACAAACATGTTGCACTCCCTATTTTACTAACCATAGCATAAAAATAAATATTTAAATACTATTATTAAAATATTACATCCAGGAACAATTACATAATAATAATAAAAACAAATTAAATAAATAAGCAGAATAATAAATAATAATAATAATTGGGTTAGTAATAAAATAATAATAAAAATAATACAAAGTTAAATGGGGTTAGTAATAATATCATATAAAAATAAACATAATTAATAATATAAGCAAAAAATATTAGCATAATAATTAAAAGATCAATTTTTTTTTATATGAACAATTATTTTTTAAGATTAATAAGAAAATATAAACAATTATACTAATTATCATAAAGTTTTAAGTTATGCATAAGTTATATAAATTATATTTACAAATTTTAATTATTTTTAAACATATACTAAAAATTATTTACATACAAAATTAAATTATAAACAATTTATAGAATATTTACATATTATGAAAATTAAATTAAGAATTTCAATTTTAAACATATTTATATACAAGAATTAAATTAAATAATAAAAGTATGTACATAATTAAAGTTTAGAAATAAATAAATTAAAAGTTATGATATAATTATATTTTTGTAAAAGAAATAATTAGGGTTTGTTAATAATTGATTTAAATAAATAAGTTTTATTTATAAAATACAAATATATCAAAATAAATAAAAAAAATTTGAAAGATGTGGAATTAATAAAATATAAAATTTAATTAAGAAAAACATTATTGATTTTTTAGATTAAGTAAATTAATTAAAATAGATTAACTAAATTGAATTAAGAAAATAGAAAAAAAAAACAAGAAATAAGGAAAATAACCAAAAAATAGGACCTGGGATTTGAACCCAGGTCCCTTACCTCAAACAACATGGTACAAAACCAACTGAGCTGCATGCGCGCGTTTGTCATTCATGGGAGGCGTAATCAATAAATATTAAAACCTGTAAAATCAACGAAATGTTTAAAAAATAAGGTTGAGCACCTGGGATCGAACTCGTGCCCTATAGTAGATAGAGAGGCTGCTTCACCACTGGGCCAGACGCGCGCCTGTGATCATAATTCAAAACCAATCCATAAAATATAAAACACAAAATTCAAATTATAAACTCCGCGCCAAAGGAGTCGTCTTCTTCCTTGAATTCGCAGGTTTACCTGCGAATTTCCCTGCGAATCTACTTGCGAAGTTTCCTGCGTTCAAAAACCTACAAATCATATATTACATCATACGTACGTTATTTTTCCAAATTGATCACATGGACATGATCCCCAACCATCACACAGTTCAATTACAGTTTTAGAATCAATTTATAATGGCCAAATTGAGAAACCCTAAATATTGTCCAAGAACCCTAACAATGGCCGTTTACGTTTTAGGTTATGGTTCTTCAAGAAAATTGTCCAGACAGCATCTCTAGATCATAACTAACACAAATCAAACAACAAAATCAGTTTATATTAGTTAGATATGTGAAATCGAAAAGCATGATATTGAAGAACAAAATCGATTCGGTTAGCATGATATGGCATGGTTTTGATGCAATAGAAGGTTGGCTTCGACTCAAGGATGTCCAGGGAACCTCTTGGTGTCCTTAAAATACCTTATAACCTCTTGCAATTTGAAATCCGAAAATTGAATTTGTATGTGATTTTTTGAAGTTTTGAGACAAGGTGAGAGGCTGTAAATTCGTGTCTAGAGCTTGGTCTTATGTTGTATATATACCACACACTAAAATTAGGTCAAGAATTTAAACAAACTTGTGGATTTTTGGACTTTTTGAGATTGAAAAAGATTGATCATTAAAACTTGATTTTCCTTGATCTAGCATTGCCATATTGGTGTGATCTCCATTATTTTTGTATCAATCAAGCTTAAATGTTTTTTAAGACCTTCTAGAAACCAAATCCTTTTCAAATATATGTTTTTTATATTTTATTTCAATTTAATTTGTATTTTAATGAATAAAATTCAAATAAATATGAAATAAAAAATAAAAAATCAGAAAATGAGTGGGTTGGGTCGTGCATGAAGTGTTGGTATGGATTGGATCATCATATGGCAAGCCCATTTAGAAAAAATTGGTTTTAAACCTCCATTTTCTTCATAAACCAACCAAAAATTTCCCAACTTTGAAAGGGCACAAATCCTTCAATTTTAATGCTATGAGGGTGTTCTTGGACATTTTGGAAAGCTTGAAGAGTCCTCTAACCAACCCCACTGGTTTCATGTCCATATCATTTACCATTCTCAAGTTATGCCCTTTTGAAATTATTGACTTTTTGTTGACTTTCAAAAGGACCTATAATGTCTTAGCTCATACCTTCCAAATGAAGCATTTTTGGGCTTGGCTTGTGAGACACAAAGTTGTAGAGAATTAAATTTCCTTCAAAATGATATTTGGATGGAAAATTGGTGATTAAGCATGTGAAAGTTATGGCTGGTCAAAGTTCAGTTGACTTTTCCTGAGGAAACCCTAATTTAGAAACCTTTGATTCTTGATGATCTGAAATCTCCTTGATGAATCATGATCAACCCTTGATCAAATGATGAATTTTACTTCATATACTTGATGTTGGAAAAAAATCATAAAGTTTGACTTTGGTTTGACCACAGTTGACCTTAGTTTGACTTTTTAACTACTTTGACTGATTTTGACTTATTTGATCATCTGACTGAGCAAACCTTTGAGAAAAGTCTTGAAACTTGTCATGGGGGTTCTTAGACACATATAAGATGTTATGAAGCTCACTTGAAGTCTTGGAAATCCATTTATCCTGATTAAAGTCAAAACCCTAGTTTTGGATGCACTGCTTAGGAGAATGCCTTGCTTGAGGGATTTGTCAAATCTTCTGACCCATGATGAACTTTGTGAACTTTGTGAAACTCATAAGATGTCTTGTGAATCTTGTGAACCTCATGGGAGGTCTTGTGAACCTTGTGAACCTCATGGAAGGTCTTGTGAACCTTGTGAACCTCATAAAGTGTCTTATAAACTTCATGAACCTCATGGAAGGTCTTGTGAACCTTGTGAACCTCATAAAGTGTCTTGTATACTTCATGAACCTCATGAAAGGTCTTGTGAACCATGTGAACCTCATGGAAGGTCTTGTGAACCTTGTGAACCTCATAAAGTGTCTTTTAAACTTCATGAACCTCATGAAAGGTCTTGTGAACCTTGTGAACCTCATAAAGTGTCTTGTATACTTCATGAACCTCATGAAAGGTCTTGTGAACCTTGTGAACCTCATAAAGTGTCTTGTAAACTTCATGAACCTCATGAAAGGTCTTGTGAACCTTCCTAGCACACAAAGTCTTGTATTGTGAGGGCAAATTTTGGGGTGCAACAGCTGCCCCTGTTCAATTTTCTGAAATCTGAGGGGTTAGAATGGTATATTTGCCAGTCGTGACCTGGAAGGTTGAAGGGGATTGAACACAAAAGCCCAAAAATTTGCACTCACCGGTGCTTAGAGTAGTATTGATGACTGGTTGTATATGCTTGAGTGGGCTTAAAGATGCCACTTGGAGAAAAGTTCTTCAAATACATTTCTTGGAGGATATAGCAATCCAAAATATGAAGATATAATGATAGCTTTCAGGAGGATAAACAACGTCCTGAGGTAGTGGTAATAGCTTTCAGGAAGATAAACAACGTCCTGAGGTAATGGTATGCTTTCAGAAGGATAAACAACGTTCTGAGGTGATGATGTAACCTTTGGGAAGATAAACAACGACCCTAGTTAATAATATGCTTTCAGGAGGATAAACAACGTCCTGAGGAAGTGATGATAGCTTTCAGGAAGATAAACAACGTCCCGAGGAGATAATATGCTTTCAGGAGGATAAACAACATCCTGAGGTATGATGATAGCTTTCAGAAGGATAAACAACGTCCTGAGGAAATGATGTAACCTTTGGGAAGATAAACAACAGCCCAAAGTCTTGATATGCTTTCAGGAAGATAAACAACGTCCCGAGGAAATGATGTAACCTTTGGGAAGATAAACAACGGCCCAAAGTCTTGATATGCTTTCAGGAAGATAAACAACGTCCCGAGGAAATGATGTAACCTTTGGGAAGATAAACAACGGCCCAAAGTCTTGATATGCTTTCAGGAAGATAAACAATGTCCCGAGGAAATGATGTGCTTTCAGGAGGATAAAAAACATCCTGAGGAAATGGGGTAACCTTTGGGAAGATAAACAACGGCCCAAGGCAATAATATGCCTTCAGGAAGATAAACAACGTCCCGAGGTATGATGATAGCTTTCAGAAGGATAAACAACGTTCTGAGGTATAAGTATAACTTTTGGGAGGATAAACAACGACCCAATAGTCATGATATGCTTTCAGGAGGATAACAACGTCCTGAGGGAATAATGTAACCTTTGGGAAGATAAATAACGGGCCAAGGAAATAATATGCTTTCATGAGGATAAATAACGTCCTGACGGAATGATAGCTTTCAGGAGGATAACAATGTCCTGAGGTAGTGGTATGCTTTCAGAAGGATAAACAACGTTCTGAGGTATAAGTATAACTTTTGGAAGGATAAACAACGGCCCAATAGTCATGATATGCTTTCAGGAAGATAAACAACGTCCCGAGGTATAAGAAGCTTTCAGGAGGATAAACGACGTCTTGAGGAAATGATATGCTTTCAGGAGGATGAACAACGTCCTGAGGGAATGGTGTAACCTTTGGGAAGATAAATAACGGCCCAAGGTCATGATTTGTTGATGAAATTTGTCTGCTGGAGAATTAACCTGAAACACAAGATTATAACATTCTGTATGATAATATTAGCTTATGCATTATATATGCATGTATAATATGATGCACTTAAGAAATGTACTATGTATTTATGTATGTAAATGATGTATGTATGCATCATGCAGCTGAAGCGTCTGGATATCTTCGTATAATAACTACTGGCCAAGGAAAATAAATCCCGATTTGTTGCTGAAGAATATGAGGAATTTGTTCCCGTCTTGTATACATAACCTCCCGTCTTTGTTTGATAGTAGGGTATATATAACCTCCCGTCTTTGTTCGTCGTACTCCTATTGGAAAAATAGATTCCCGACTATCCGTATGAGGATAAAAGAGATGGATATAAATTCCAGGGGAGATGTGACTCGAAGTACTTATGAAGATGGATTTGCCCTACTGGGGGACTTGTAGCTGTCTGGTGGGGATGAACCGGCGAAGCTTCGTTGAATTCCTTCCCTCGTTCGTCCTTAGTAAATACTATTACTGCATTTTCATGCATTTCTGGTAAACATCAATCATATTCAAAGCATACATACATTCAAACACAACCAATGGACGTTCCGCTTATGTAAACAGGGTAAAAGTAAATCTGGATTCAAAGGGATAAGTAAAGCTGAATTTGAAAACATAATCGTTTCAACTTCAAAAGTGTATAACCAATTGGATTTAGAGCTCCTGAGATTCTTAACTTTCCTGAATACCTTCCCAGAAATCCTCATAGCTGGATCTGAAGACATGATACTGACACCATCTGATACTACTGGCGTAGACAATTAATTTCCACAATGGCTTCTGCTGAGAATCCAATATCAAGGTAATACAATGAGAGAAACGTGTCTTCAAATTGTGATGGACCATATACGCTCCGGGTATTAGATTTGAAAAGAAAGCATTGCCCCTTGGTTGAGGATGAATTGTCTTATAATAGAAGTATCTGAATGTAGTTACCTCAAGAGAAATAAGCAGAATACCCCATAATAATATGCCCCTGACATCATGAAATTCACATATATGAGGAGAACTGCCTCTGGCTATTAAGCATTGTTGAATCTGGACCTGATTGCCCCAAATGAATTGAACAGTAAGTTGGTATGCCCCTTGACTGGGAAACAGTGACTATGCCCCTGGCATTATGAACTTTGTAATGTTACCCTCGGTAATTTAGACAGATGTGGAGATCTGCCCCTTAGATACTTAAACATAACTGAATCCTGTCCTGATTGCCCCACATGAGCTAGGCAGTATCATGTCTTGCCCCCTTGATTGGGAGATAATGACTATGCCCCTTGTCGCTCCCGATAAATGGGACTGGCCCGGATAAAGGTACAGACACGAACGGTCGGCGAGAGGAACAATGAGAACACACAGCCGTGAACTCACTGGAGATGAATAGAGTCGCCAGCTAGGCATTTTTATCCCGGAGGAAAGGCAATGCTGCATAGACCTAGGAAGAGATGGATAAGACGGTTTGTGAACCAGAGAGACTCAGAAAGGGGGTTGGTTACAACCTGGGAAGGTATTAGCACCCAGATTGTCCGCCGTACTCGACGGGATCCACGCTTAGAAGATTTGTGTTTTAAAGGGGTAGTGTCAGTGCAATTTGTGTACAGAAGAGCTGGAAAAGGATGTACAGGTGTCAGTGTATGAGAAGTGTGAAGTGTATAAATGTACAGTGTCAGTGTAAGGACAGGAGTGAAATGCTCAAGATCATGGGGCTAAAAGAATGGGGCTAGAAAGAGGGGGAATATACAGAGACTTTTGTTCGATAACTGTTAAGTTATGCCTACGTATCCTCTCGTGCAATGAGGAAGTCAGAACACCGTAGTTCGACCCAAAGAGACTGAAAGATGAATTGACTTGTGAACTGCTTACTTGCCTACGCTCAAGTGTATGATCTGTCTGGCACAGATGCAAACTGTCTTGCATTAGACAAAAGAAGCAAGTTCTCGGTTGTGAGTGAATGAGATGAGAAAAGAACCCCGGAGGAGACGATTATTGTTTGTTTTTGAGTTTTCAGTCTTTTATTACTTTTGGAATTTTGTCATAAGTTAATGAGCTTAAGCCTAAACCAATGAATTAGTAAACTCATCACATCTTCCCTCTGATTAGGGGTAATGAGAGTACCTTAAGTGTGAAGTCAGCTTCTCACACTTAAACACCTTTGGTGTAGGATTAAGATCATTAACCTACTTGTGATTAATTAGATGTTTTTTGTTATTTTTTTTTAGTGTTAAGTAATGAGGTTAAGCCATAACCAAGGATTAAACAGACCCATTACACCATCCTAATAGAAGGATAATAGATGAGAATGTTTAAGCTGAGGAAAGCTCCTCAACTTAATCCATGATTAGGGATTAAACTCATGACAAAACAAGCCTTTGATTAAGTGAATTTTATTTAATGATATGATGATGAAGTGATTTTTAGGGTTTGTAAGACAACTTGAGGGGGACTTGTCCATTAACACTAGGGTTAGTCCTTCTTAACCAGTTAAGGAAGAATTAGAACCCTAATGCAAGGCCCAAGTTACAAGTGTGATGTCTTGATACTTATTAAGTGAATTGATTAAGAGATTTAAACACATTAAGGGTTTAACACTTAGGATTAAAGTTATACACTCCATCCTAAGAGAAGGATGCAGGCACAAGCTTAATCACAAAGCCTTAAAGCCTTTAGGGTTTAGTCCCTGATTATGAGGTGAGAAGAGAAGACACAAAGAGACACAAAGGTAAAACTAAGAGGGGAGACTAATCAAAACCCTAATCATTGTCATGCTTGGTTGTCCCTAAGGTTTGTGAGGTTTGCAAGAACAATCTTCAGAGGAGCCACCAGGATGCAGATGAACAGGATCAAGAGAAGCAAAGTAACTTGCTTCATTCAAGAAGTCAAGTCACTTGAAGAAAGAAAGTAAGAAGAATGAGCAAGCTCAATCTCAAACACAAACAAAATGCAGCAATGGATGCAAGAGAGATGAAAAGAAAAGTTATGAGAAGTGAAGGCAAATTCACTTCTCACAGTCACTTACCACCTGAAAAGTTAGCAAAAGGAATGCAATGCAAATGGAATGCAATGAGATGATTCAAACCAAAACCAGAAGCATGTATGTGATGATAAGGGTGCTATGAGATGATGCAAACATGAGACAACACATGAGAATGATCATACAAGCTTATGAATGCAAATGAAGCAAGTTAGGAAGCATGGACATACATGAAAAGTTATGAAGTGCACATGGCATACAACATGACAAATATGTGATGCAATGATCAAACATGCTTTCTATATGTCTTATGATGTAAAATGAATCACATGAATGCTTGAAATGTCATGGCAAGTCATGTTATGCAAGGAAATGCAAGATGGATGCATATGGAAGCCCAAATTAGGGTTTATGAATCAAACATCAAACACAAACCAAAATCAGAAGCAAAACCTAAGATAAAAAATGGAAAATGCCACACAAAGGACTCCTAACCCTATACTAAACCAATGCCCAAAGGAGAGGTCTCAACTCTTAACCAAACTTAAGTTATGATTTTTTACAAGTTTTTAGGGTTTTTAGGGTTCTTAAACAAAAGAAATGTCAAACAATTGAAAAATGCAAGATCAAATCATGGCCATTTTATCTCAAAAACTACATGCTAAACACAATGCAATGCAAGAAGAATCAATGTCCAACTCCTCATGAATAGGCAGAAATGATTTTTTGAACTTAGGATCAAAATAATGCACAAAAATGATTTTAATTCAATGAAAAATTCTCAAAATGCATCAAGATCAAAAAAGAAATTTGGTTTGAAGGTTGGACAATGTTTCTAAATGTCTTAGAACACTTCATGAATTTTTTGGTGATTTTTAAATACCTAAAAGTATTTTTAATAAATTAATTTCCATTAATCAATTAAAAATAATCTTTTAAATATTTAAAAATACTTTTTTAATGATAAAAATAAAAAACAAAAATATTTTTGGGTCTTAAAAATTAATAAAACTCATGAGAAAAAGTTTCATAATTTTTAGACAATTTTTACTATTTTAAATTAAATATGCAAGTTAAATGAAAAAGAAAAATGAAAATAAATTAAATAAAAGGAAAGTATTCAGAATGGAGGGTTGAGATTGCTGCTGGGCTCAAAGGGGTTGACTGGGCGCGCATCTGGACGGCCCAGGTTCAAACCAGCTTAATCCTGATTAATTAAATAATAAATCATAATTAAATCTTAATGAAATGATCCAGGCCTTCCATTCACGCGCGGGAAACACAATCCAATGGCTCACATTCAAAACTGGTGCCTGTAAACACCCCAAATTTGCCCTCACCCATTCACACCATGGCTTGTGATCTTCTCATATGCATAGACTCAATCATAGCATCTCATATCACCTTTTTGATTCACTGCATAGATTCAAAGTCATCTGCATCTAGGGTTTGTGATCTGAGCAATCCAAGAGCTTCTTGAGCCACTCCAAAGGCCACCAATCACTTCAAAGGGATCCATATGTGTTCTTATATCATATTTCATCCTCTCAAAGTCAAGAATGCCAAAGAATCACAAGAACTGAGGTTTGCATGGAAGCAGAGCCAGGCTAGACTGCACAGTTGACCTAAAATTAGGGTTTTGGTTTCAGAGGCCATAACACCTAATTTTTTGGTCATTCTTGTTTCCATTGGTCTCTATATGGTATAAGGAGTATGCATATCAATTTTCATGAGGAAATTCCATGGGGAAGTCATCTGATCAAGGGTTGACTTTCTGGACAAGTCAGTGCAAAATCAGGGCATCTGAGGCCCCCAGTGACCCAACCAATGGGAGATCTTCATCATTTTGAGTGTATATGATCTTTATTTGATCATGGAAGAAGGTTGAAGTCCACAAAAATCAAGAATTTGGAGTTTTTGCAAATGTTGACTTTTTGGGCATAGTTGACTTTTCAAGAATGTTTCATTTTAGGTCATTTTTCAAGCCTTGATTCTTGATCCAAAAATGTTTCAAATGGAAAAACTTTGGTCATGAAAGTTGTAGATTACATCTTTCCCTTTTCAAAAAGTACAAGAACATGATCAAACTCTTCTTGGATCAAAATTTATGGTGTGACAAAGTTGGCAAAAATCATTGATTTTTAAGGCATGCTTCAAATGAGAATTTTGCAAAATCATGAACCAAAGCCAATTGTAACTTCTAATTCACTTCAAACCAGTATGCAAACATTCAATATGTCCTAAAAGTCAGAATTGGACCAAAGATTACATGTTTATGGTTTGTGTAACAAGGCATTTTTCATAAAGTTTCAAAAAGTGACAACTTGCAAAAAAACACTCATCACACTTCACCAACTTGATGCATTGGATGCTGCACCTTGCTAGCCCTTTCACCCCATCTTGCTGCACCAGAACCATGCCTTGTACTAGCTATAACTTAGCCCATGCCTCTCTTACAAAGAAGTTGACATTTTGCAAAAGGTGACTTACCTATCACCACAGGCCATGTCACATCCTCTGGCCACTTGGATTAAAATATACTATCCATTTGCAAGCCATTTCATAAACCAAGCAAGGCTGAAACTCTCTCGATGATCACATACACAAACACACCTCATTTTGCAAATTGCTTCGAATCTGCCTCCACAAACTAGAAACACTCAAACAAATTCCTCCAATCATCTCACCCTGCCTTGTTGAGTAGAAACCACCAAGAGTCAGGCCTGATTTGAGCAAGAACACTCCATTGCCATTTTTCACCTCAGCCTGCATTTCTCTTCGAATCAACTTCCACATCCATCAAACACCCAAGCTCTTTTCACCAACAAATCAAGCACATCAAAAGGAGTCAAAACCACCCATCACCTTGATCTGAAACAGCCTGTACACAAAGCTCATTTTCTGCTATATCAGTTTGGTACCTCTTGAAATAGCTTGCTAAAGCTCATTCCAAGCTTGCCATTAGCACCAGGGGAGTCAGTGGAGCTAGCTTGCATCAAGGAACTGCTTTGAAAGCCCAGAAACAGGAGTTTTCACCTCAGGTATGGCCATGAAACTTTTCTCTCAAAGCTTTGATTTTTTGTTATAAAGTGAAAGTGCATGCTCTAAGGATCATTGTGATGTGTTTAGAATCGAAAATGGTGAAAAAATGAGTATTTTGTGAGTGTCTGAAAGTTTGGCCCCATTTTTGTTTTGTTTCAATTCAGCTTGTTCTTGCTAGTTAAATGATGTTTGATTGTTGATTTGAGTTGCTAGAAGTGTGAGGATTGTTTCTGGGCGTTTAATTTGGCTTGGGGTGGTCTGAATCATGTTTTAGGGTTTTGGGGTCGTCGGGGAAGATGACCGGAGCTCCCCTCCGGTCACCTGAATTTGTTTTGCCCTAATTACAGTCATTAATGTTTGTTTGAATCTTGGACGTTGGATGCGTTGAAAACGTTGACCTCCCGCGCGTGTGTGTGGCTTGGATTCACCCAATTAACCCTAATCACCATTAACTCATTTAATCATTTCATAAATCATAATTAAAATCAGAGTCAACCAGGACCCTTGGATCTGCGCGCCAGTCAACTGTCCCAAGCCCAGTTCAAATCTCGTCCATCAGATCTGATTACTTCTCCTTTTATTTGTTTTTATTTTTCATTTATTTCATTTAACTTGCACAATTTATTGAAAATAGTAAAAAATGTGTAAAGATTATGAAACTTTTTCTCATAAGTTTTATAAATTTTTATGGCACAAAAATATTTTTATTTTTATTTTTATCATTTTAAAAATATTTTTAAATATTTAAAAGATTATTTTTAATTGATTAATGGAAATTAATTTATTAAAAATGCTTTTAGGTATCTAAAAATCACCAAAAAAATTCATGAAATGTTCTAAGACATTTAGAAACATTGTCCAACCTTCAAACCAAATTTCTTTTTTGATCTTGATGCATTTTGAGAATTTTTCATTGAATAAAAATCATTTTTATGCATTAATTTGATCCAAAGTTCAATAAATCATTTCTGCCTATCTATGAAGAGTTGGACATTGATTCTTCTTGCATTGCCTTGTGTTTAGCATGTAGTTTCTAGGATTAAATGGCCATGATTTGATCTTGCATTTTCAAATTGTTTGACATTTCTTTTGTTTAGGAACCCTAAAAACCCTAATAACTTAGAAAAATCATAACTTGAGCTAGGTTAAGAGTTGAAACCTCTCCTTTGGACATTGGTTTAGTATAGGATTAGGGTTTCTTTGAGTGGCATTTTCCATTTTTTATCTTAGGGTTTGCTTCTGTTTTTGGTTTTTGTTTGTTGTTTGATTCATAAACCCTAGTTTGGGCTTTCATTTGCATCCATTTTGCATTCTCTTGCATAACATGAATTGCCATGCCATTCCATGCTTCCATTTGATTCATTTGACATCATAAGACATATAGAAAACATGTTTGATCATTGCATCATGTGTTTGCCATGTTGTATGCCATGTATGCTTCATAACTTTCCATGTTTGTTCATGTTCCTTAACTTGCATCATTTGCATCCATGATCTTGTATGAACATCTCCATGCCTTGCCTCATGTTCATAGCACTTCATAGCATCATTAGCATCATGTAAATGCTTCTGGTTTTGTTTCTCATCATGTCATCTCACCCCATTTTGCATTGCATTGCATTTTGCTTCTAACCTTTCAGGTGGTAAGTAACTTTGAGAAGTGAATTTGCCTTCACTTCTCATAAACTTCTCTTTTCATCTCTCTTGCATCCATTGCTGCATTTTTACATGTGTATGAGTTTTAGCTTGCCCATTCTTCTCCTTCCCACTTTCTTTCTTCAAGTGACTTGACTTCTTGAATGAAGCAAGTCACTTTGCTTCTCTTGATCCTGTTCATCTGCTTCCTGGTGGCTCCTTTGAAGATTTCTCTTGAAAACCTCACAAACCTTAGGAACAACCAAGCATGACAATGATTAGGGTTTTGATTAGTCTCCCCTCTTAGATTTTACCTTTGTGTCATCTCTTTGAGTCCTCTCTTCTCACCTCATAATCAGGGACTAAACCCTAAAGGCTTTAAGGCTTTGTGATTAAGCTTATGCCTGCATCCTTCTCTTAGGATGGAGTGTATAATTTTAATCCTAAGTGCTAAACCCTTAATGTGTTTAAATCTCTTAATCAATTCACTTAATAAATCATCAAGACATCACACTTGTAACTTGGGCCTTGCATTAGGGTTCTAATTCTTCCTTAATTGGTTAAGAAGGACTAACCCTAGTGTTAATGGACAAGTCCCCCTCAAGTTGTCTTACAAATCATAAAAATCACTTCATCATCATACCATTAAATAAAATCCACTTAATCAAAGGCTTGTTTTGTCATGAGTTTAATCCCTAATCATGGATTAAGTTGGGGAGCATTCCTCAGCTTAAACATTCTCATATATTATCCTTCTATTAGGATGGTGTAATGAGTCTGTTTAATCCTTGATTATGGCTTAACCTCATTACTTAACACTAAACAAAAACCACAAAAACATCTAAATAATCACAAGTAGGTTAATGATCTTAATCCTACCCCAAAGATGATTAAGTGTGAGAATCTGACTTCACACTTAAAGTATTCTCATTACCCCTAATCAGAGGGAAGATGTGATAAGTTTACTAAATCCATTGGTTTAGACTTAAGCTCATTAACTTATGACAAACTTTCAAAAGCAATAAAAGACTGAAAACACAAAAAACAAACAATAATCGTCTCCTCCGGGATTCTTTTCTCATCTCATTCATTCACAAACGAGAACTTGCTTCTTCCGTCTAATGCAAGACAGTTAGCACCTGAGCCAGACAGGTCATACACTTGAGCATTGACAAGCAAGCAGTTCACAAGTCAATTCATCTTTCAGTCTCTTTGGGTCGAACTACGGTGTTCTGGCTTCCTCATTGCACGAGAGGATACGTAGGCATAACTTAACGGTTATCGAACAAAAGTCTCTGTATATTCCCCCTTCTTCCAGCATTATTCTTTTAGCCTCATGATCATGAGCAATTCATCCTCAGTTCCTATACTGACACTGTATATAGCACACTTCACATTGTTTTTACACTGACACCTGCACATCCTTTTCCAGCTATTTTGCACACAAATCGCACTGACACTACCCCTTTAAAGCACAAATCTTTTAAGCGTGGATCCCGTCGAGTACGACGGACAATCTGGGTGCTAATACCTTCCCAGGTTGTAACCAACCCCCTTTCTCAGTCTCTCTGGTTCGCAAACCGTCTTATCTATCTTTTCCTAGGTCTATGCAGCATTGCCTTTCCTCCGGGATAAAAATGCCTAGCTGGCGACTCTTTTCATCTCCAGTGAGTTCACGGCTGTGTGTTCTCATTGTCCCTCTCGCCGACCGTTCGCGTCTGTACCTTTATCTGGGCCCAGTCCCACTTATCGGGAGCGACAGTGCCCTAACCCTAATTAGCAGTTAATGACTTTCAGGCTGCCGGAGAAGACTTCCGGTCATCTTCTCCGGCCAACATCCTCCCTGAAAATCTCCAAAACCCTTAAAACCTAACTAAAACGAAATCTAAAAACATGGAAATGATTCCCACTCACTCACGAACCAAAACCCCCAATCAAAACAAATTTATTCTTCCCTAAACTCATGAATCGAGCAAAACAAATTTTAGGTCACAGAGTTTCAGAGATCAATTAAGTTCTCATTTCATCACCATTTCCAAAACTAAAAGCATCAGGATATTCAGTGAAGCATGGAGAACAAGTTTAGAACATAAAAAATGATTTCTGGAAAAATATTTCTTGAGCTACCTGAGATTCGAAGCTTTCACTCCAGCAACTTTCAGGCCTCCCTTCCTTGTGAAATCCACTCCACTTGACCCCCTGGTGATGCTTGAATGCTCAGGAGAAATTTATGTTGGCTGGATGAAGAGTTTGAACAGCTTCTGCTCAAGCTCAGTTGAAAATGGCAATGGTGATTCAGGCTGTTTCTGGCAAGGGTGAGGGGTTCTTTGTGGTCCAGATGATGAGTGGAGAAGGTTTGTGGAGTTGGTTTGGGTGTTTGTGAACTGTGGAGTGAGTTTCGAAAGAAATTGCAAGTTGGAGTGAAAATGGTGAAATGGTGTTATGGCTTGTTTCAGGCTTGGTTCTTTGCTGGTTTCTACTCAATGGAACATGGTAAGATGATTGGTGAAAATGGTTTGGATGTTTGAAGTTGGTGGAGGCAGATTCGAAGAGTTTTGCAAAGTGAGGTGTTTTTGTGTATGTGTTGTTGTGTGTTGTTTCAGCTTGGCCTCTTGAGTGTTATGGCCTGCATTTGGATAGTATATTTTAATCCTATAGGTCAGATGATTTGACATGGCCTCTATTGATTGGTAAGTTTGCTTTTGCCAAAAGTCCACTTTTTGTGTAAGAGAGGTATGGCTTGGTTCTTCGCTAGTACAAGGCATGGGCTGGCGCAGCAAGGGTGAGGGGAAGGGCTAGCAAAGCTCAGCATCCAATGTGGCAAGTGGTAGGGAGTGTGATCATGAGTTTTGCAAGTTGGTGCAACTTTGGTTCACATGTGACTTTCTCATTCTACAAGCCATGAAACATGAGCATTCTTGGTTCAATTCTGACTTTTAGAGTTTATGTGATGTTTTTGTCATGGTTTGAAGTGAATTAGAAGCTACAAATGGCATTGGTTCATGATTTTGCAAAATTCACATTTGAGGCATGTCTTGAAAATCAATGATTTTTGCCAACTTTGTCACACCATAACTTTTGATCCAAGAAGAATTTGATCATGTTCTTGTACTTTTTGAAAAGGGAAAAATGTATTCTACAACTTTCATGACCAAAGTTTTTCCATTTGAAGCATTTTTGGATCAAGAATCAAGGCTTGAAAAATGACCTAAAATGACACATTCTTGGAAAGTCAACTATGCCCAAAAAGTCAACATTTGCAAAAACTCCAAATTCTTGAATTTTGTGAACTTCAACCTTCTTCCATGATCAAATAAAGATCATATACACTCAAAATGATGAAGATCAACCATTGGTTGGGTCATTGGGGGCCTCAGATGCCCTGATTTTGCACTGGCTTGTCCAGAAAGTCAACTCTTGATCAGATGACTTACCCATGGAATTTTTTCATGAAACTTGATATGCATACTCCCTATACCATGTAGAGACCAATGGAAACAAGAATGACCAAAAAATTTGGAGTTATGGTCTCTGAAACCAAAACCCTAATTTTAGGTCAACTGTGCAGTCTATCCTGGCTCTGCTTCCATGCAAACCTCAGTTCTTGTGATTCTTTTGAAATCTTGACTTTGAGGGAGTATAATATGATACTTGAACACACATAGACCCCTTTGAAGTGATTGGTTGCCTTTGGAGTGGCTCAAGAGGCTTTGGGATTACTCAGATCACAAACCCTAGGTGCAGATGACTTTGAACCAAAGCAATGAATCAAAAATGAGATATGAGATGATATGATTGTGTTTATGCATATGAGAATGATCACAAGCCATGGTGTGAATGGGTGAGGGAAAATTTGGGGTGTTTACAGCTGCCCCTATTCAAACATGAGTTAGCTGTGCAGAATGTAAGCGACGGCTTAACAGGCAAACAAGATAACTTGTGGTTGAATACCAAAGACAGTCCAAAATTTGCACTCACAGAATGAAGAAATAAAGTATATTGTAAAGTGTGGGCGACGGAGGACGACCGTCGAGCAGAGGACGACTGCTGGGTAAAGAGCAATGACGGGGACGACCGACATGCTGAGGAAAGTGCTGAAAATAAAACAATGACGGGGACGGCCGGCATGCTGGGGATGAAAGGTAAAGCCAAGACGGGGACGGCCGACTAGCTGGGGAAAATAAAAATGTTATGATGGGGACGACCATCAAGATAAAGCTGTAAAATTCTCTGGGGATCACTGAAACATGACGGGGACGGCCATCAAGTTCACAAAGCAAGGTAACCGACGATGGGGACGGCCATCGGTCTAAAAAGAAAAGGGGCCACGACGGGGACGGCCATCGGGTTAAAGAATAAATGAAATAAACAGATGATGGGGTACGGCCATCAAAGGTAAAGGACGATCACCTAGCAGGGGACGGCTGCTCTGTTGGGAAATAAAAGAATTATGATGGGGACGGCCATCAAAGGTGGAGGACGACCACCTGGCAGGGTACGGCTGCCGAAAATATCAACGATGGGGACGGCCATCGGATAAAAGGTCAACGATGGGGACGGCCATCGGATGAGCATGATGGAGGACGACCATCAAGAGGTGGAGGACGACCACCTAGCAGGGGACGGCTGCTCTCGGGGTTTATCATGACATAGGACGAATGCCAGATAACCAATAATCAACAATGGGGACGGCCATTGGATAAAATGATGAAGGACGATCATCAAAAGGGTGGAGGACGACCACCTAGCAGGGGACGGCTGCTGAAAATATCAATGATGGGGACGACCATCGGATGAGCATGATGGAGGACGACCATCAAGAGGTGGAGGACGACCACCTAGCAGGGTACGGCTGCTCTCAGGGTTTATCGTGACACAAGACGAATGCCAGATAAAAAAGAAAATTTGCTTTGTTGGTGATCTACTGGGGAGTAGTAAACACGGACGAGAGTTTATATCCAAGAAACAAAAGGTATAAGTATTTGGTATTGTGTATAGATTAAAGATGCGGACGAGCATCCCTACGATACGGACGAGTATCGGGTAGAAACAAGTACTGACACGTGTTCAAAGATGATGATACGGAAGAGTATCAACTGGTTAACGGAGAACACGGACGAGTGTTGAATCTGAAAGGACTCTTCTGGGGGATAGTAGACACAGACGAGTGTCTATATTCAAGAAGACGTAAGTGTCTGACACAGTGTATGGATTAAAGATGCGGACGAGCATCCTTAAGACTTATGATACGGACGAGTATCATGTAGAAACAAACGCTTGACGCATGTTCCGAGATGATGGTACGGACGAGCACCAACTGGTTAACAAAGAACATGAACCAATGCCGGATCTGTGGGGACATAAATGGTGTATACGAGATACGGACGAGTATCTGTATAAGTAAAATAAGTATGAGTGGTGTGTAGATGGGTGTTTATCTGCTGGGGATTGTGACACGGACGAGTGTCGAAAGGAGAGGAGTATAGTATTAACAAGTATATTGGTTGTAAAAGTGTAAGCGACTACGCTGGGGATGTGACACGGACGGGTGTCGAGAAGGTGTATATACAAGTATATGTGAGTGCAAAAATGATGTCTTTGGCTTTCTGCTGGGAGTTATGACACGGACGGGTGCCAGAAAGTATCTATAATACGGGTGATCTTGTTTGTAAAGAGTGTTCAGGTGACTTACTGGGGAGTGATGACACGGACGGGCGTCAAAAGGTGTATATACTGGTGTTTGTGATTTGTGAGGCAACTGCTTTTGCTGGGGACTCTGGGGGATTTTGGGGAAAGTATCCCGTATTCTGATGAATGGTTATTATTCACAAGTGTTTGATTCATAACATGGCTTATGATTATGCTATGTAATTGATTTTTGCCGTAATGCTCCGTTTTAGACGGAATGCTACGCTTTGAGGGCGAATATGATGCAAATGCCATGATTATGCAAAGATACCGATCCGGGATTCGGGTCCCGACGCTGCGAAGATCTCTGGTTGATTTATTTGAAGTGGGCATCCCAGCTGGGGATGAGATCCTTGATAGATCTAATGATGTATCTGCTTGGGGGTATAAATCACTGATTGACATATCCTTGTAATATAGGGACCCAGCTGGGGTTTGTAGAAGTCTTCTGTACTCTGTTGTGACTCCTTCATGCGTTGCTCTTCTGAATAGAGGCTGAAACTCTGTGGGGAGATGATTCCCTGATTCCTGCATTCTGCTGAGGAAGAATGATTGGTACTACGGTTGGGGAGAGTTGTTGGTAACTCAGCTGGGGAGAGTAATGAGAGGCAACTCAGCTGGGGATAGAGAATTTCGGATGCTGAGATTATTTGTTGATTTGCCAGCTTGCTGAGATGTAACTTGCATGCCCCAAGTTGCATTCTGGATACCTGCAATCCTGCAAAGATAAGGAAACGCACAAATGGTCCCGAGGTATCCTTTGTTGGATTCCGTCATAGGAGTTAAGTACTCTCGAGAGTAAGTATATTCCCTGCAAGCATGTGTTTATTTGAAGATAAACATATGTATCCTTATGCAATCAGTGTTCCTTTAAGATATCAGACCTTTTTGCAAAATGAAAATGTACAAAACGAGACATGACTGAAAATCTGATTTTATTAATTCATATGCCCTGAATCGGCGAAATACAGTCAAAGAAACAAATCCCCTGAAATGAGGAGATTGTTACAAATGGAGAAACAAAACGCTGGCAGTGCTGACGACGCTTTCAAGGAGCTTCCTCTTCTGCTATGACTCGTATGACAATGACGTTCTTCTCGTCCTGCTTTCTGAAGAAGGCTGATTCTGATTGAAGCTTGATCCTTTAGAGCTTAACGAGTTGTAGATAACACAGACGAATTCAGAATGCGGTTGTTCGCTTATTCCCTTATTTTGCATGGATCGCCCTTTCGGGTTTTCAATCCATCGGGATACCCATTTCTGCCTGAGCTGTCCAATGCGGCTTTTCAACTCAGCGGGTGTACGTTTTTTTTTCCCCTTATTTTTGCCCGAGTCTTTTATTCTGTTTTTGACTCGCCGGGATGCCCTATTTTTGCCTGGACTTACATTCTATTTTTATGTCCAGCGGGTCATTTTATGCGAAGTATTTTTTAACTGCATCTGAATTCACAGGGGATGGGAAATCTTCACCATCCATGGTGCTGAGCATCAGCGCTCCACCAGAGAAAACTTTCTTTACTACGAATGGTCCTTCATAATTTGGAGTCCATTTGCCCCTGTGGTCTGTATGAGGAGGGAGGATTCTCTTCAGCACAAGATCTCCCACTTGGTACTCTCGGTGCCTGACTTTCTGATCGAAGGCTTTCTTCATTCTCTTCTGATACAACTGCCCATGACAGATTGCAGCCAACCTCTTCTCTTCAATCAGACTCAGTTGCTCGTATCGGGACCTAACCCATTCTGCTTCGTTCAGCTTAACATCCATCAATACTCGTAAAGAGGGTAGTTCAACTTCAACAGGTAGGACTGCCTCCATACCATACACAAGTTGATACGGTGTTGCCCCAGTGGATGTTCTTATTGACGTACGGTACCCATGCAAGGCAAACGGTAGCATCTCATGCCAGTCTTTATAGGTGACTACCATCTTCTGCACAATCTTCTTGATATTCTTATTTGCTGCCTCAACAGCGCCATTCATCTTTGGCCTGTAAGGAGAAGAATTGTGATGTTGGATCTTGAAGTCCCGGCACAGTTCTGCCATCATCTTGTTGTTTAGATTGGAACCATTATCAGTAATGATCCGCTCGGGAACTCCATACCGACAGATGATGTCCCTTTTCAGAAATCTGGCTACCACTTGCCTTGTAACATTGGCATAGGATGCTGCTTCGACCCACTTGGTGAAATAGTCAATGGCGACCAGGATGAATCTGTGGCCATTCGAAGCAGTTGGCTCAATCTTACCAATCATGTCAATGCCCCACATAGCAAAGGGCCAGGGTGAAGACATCACATTCAAAGGATTGGGAGGCACATGCACCTTATCCGCATAAATCTGGCATTTATGGCATTTTCTGGCGTAGGCACAACAATCAGCATCCATTGTGATCCAGTAATATCCTGATCTTAGCAACTTTTTAGCCATGGCATGCCCTCCCGCATGGGTACCAAAAGATCCTTCGTGCACTTCATGCATCAACAAGTCTGCTTCCGTCTTGTCAACACATCTGAGGAGTACCATATCAAAGTTCCTTTTGTATAAAGACCCATCAGTGTTCAGAAAGAAACTACCAGCAAGCCTTCTCAAAGTCTTCTTATCATTGGGAGATGCCCCGGGTGGGTATGTCTGATCCTCCAAGAAGCATTTAATGTCATGGAACCAAGGCTTATCATCTTTGACAACTTCTGCTGTGAACACATATGCTGGTCTATCAAGTCTGGACACTGAAATCTGAGGTACAAAGTTAGCAGCTTGAACTTTGATCATGGATGAAATGGTAGCGAGAGCATCTGCAAACTGATTCTCGTCCCGAGGGATATACTCAAGCTTGACTGTTGTGAAGAAAGTCAATAACCTTCTTGTATAATCCCTGTAAGGTATTAGATGATCCTGGTGAGTGTACCATTTTCCGTTGGTTTGATTAACTACCAGAGCTGAATCTCCGAATACAGTCAATGTCTTGATCCTGAGGTCAATGGCTTCCTCAAGACCCATAATGCAAGCTTCGTATTCAGCTTCGTTGTTAGTGCAGTTGAAAGTGAGTTTCGCCGAGAAAGGCATGTGAACTCCTTTTGGTGAAATGAGTACTGCACCAACACCACGACCATTCATGTTAACAGCCCCGTCAAACATCATAGTCCATTCTTCTTCCGGGTCAGGCCCTTCAGTGTGAATAGGCTCTTCATGATCTTTTGCTTTTATGAACATGATGTCTTCATCAGGGAAGTCAAACCTCATAGGCTGGTAGTCATCAATGGGTTGCTCAGCAAGATATTCAGATAGTACACTACCCTTGATGGCTTTTTGAGACGTGTACTGGATGTCATATTCCGTGAGAATCATTTGCCATCTTGCAACCCGTCCGGTAAGAGCTGGCTTCTCGAAAATGTACTTGACTGGGTCCATCTTTGAGATCAATAAAGTAGTGTGGGTCAACATATACTGTCTCAGTCGGCGAGCAGCCCACGCCAAAGCACAACAAGTTTTCTCGAGCAGTGAATAACGTTGTTCACAGTCGGTAAACTTTTTGCTTAGGTAGTATATTGCATACTCTTTTCGACCAGACTCGTCATGCTGGCCCAGCACACACCCCATTGACTCTTCTAATACCGTCAAATACATTATCAGAGGTCTTCCTTCCACTGGAGGCATAAGGATTGGAGGTTCTTGTAAGTATTCCTTGATCTTGTCAAAAGCCCTTTGGCAGTCTTCGTTCCACCTGACCGTCTGTTCTTTTCTTAACAGCTTGAACAAGGGTTCACAGGTTGCTGTAAGGTGAGATATGAACCGTGAAATGTAGTTCAATCGACCTAAGAACCCTCGAACTTCTTTCTCAGTTTTCGGTGCAGGCATCTCTTGAATAGCTTTGACTTTATCAGGGTCAACTTCAATCCCCTTCTCGCTTACAATAAAGCCCAGCAGCTTACCAGATCGCACCCCGAATGTGCATTTGTTGGGGTTCAACTTCAGTTGGTACTTCCTCAGACGCTTGAATAACTTCAGTAGATTCACCAGGTGATCTTCTTCAGTAAGGGACTTGGCGATCATATCATCCACATAACACTCGATTTCCTTATGGATCATATCGTGGAATAATGTCACCATAGCCCGTTGATATGTGGCACCATCATTCTTCAGTCCGAATGGCATCACTTTGTAACAGAACGTGCCCCAAGGTGTAATGAATGTTGTCTTCTCCATGTCTTCAGGTGACATCTTGATCTGATTATATCCTGAAAATCCGTCCATGAAGGAGAACACCGAGAATTGAGCCGTGTTATCCACCAATACATCAATGTGAGGTAATGGGAAATCATCTTTTGGACTGGCTCTGTTCAGGTCCCGGTAGTCAACACACATTCTTACCTTACCGTCCTTCTTAGGCACAGGTACTATATTAGCGACCCACGGCGGATAGCTAGTTACAGCAAGGAACCCGGCGTCCCATTGCTTTTGTACCTCTTCCTTGATTTTCATAGCCATGTCTGGACGAGTACGGCGTAGTTTCTGTTTAACCGGCGGACATTCTTCTCTCAAAGGCAGCTTGTGCACCACAATGTCGGTGTCCAACCCTGGCATGTCTTGGTAAGACCAAGCAAACACGTCCACATACTCTTGAAGCAGGTCAATCAATTGTCTCTTCACTGAGTCTTGTAAGCAGGCCCCGATTTTAACCTCTTTCACGTCTTCATCTGTACCAAGATTGATCACTTCAACTTCCTCCTGGTGAGGAGTAATAACCTTTTCCTCTTGTCGCAACAACCTGGCTAGCTCTTCGGGAAGCTCATATTCTTCTTCAACCCCTTCATCAGCTTGATTGATCGGATTGTCAAAGTCATACAAAGTCATAGCCGTGCTGTTGTCGGTGCTGTCTGGAAGGCACTCTCTGCAAGGGTTCAGTTTGTTCATTTTAGTGATTGATTTTAATCTTGCTTAGAAAAAGTGAAATAAAGTTATCATTTTGAAAACACTGCCATTTATTTTTTGTACAAAAATAAAAATGGAAAAACAAGTGAACGGAAAAGAAAAAAGACTCATTTGCAAAAAGATGTCTGATATTTCATTGATTAATCTTGTTTGCACAAAAAAGTACAGATGGCCCGATTACAAAATGAGTCTTGTCATCTTGGGCAAGATGCAAGACTTTGATGCATGCTATAAAAATACAGGAAATAATAATTACTCTGCATGAGTAACTCTTATAATTTCCTGGGAAGACCAGTTTGAGATACTGCTCCCCGGGATCTTTGGACGAATCCAGCTTTCCAGGTTGCGTTCTTCTTCCAGCTCGTCTTCCAGACAGTTGATGGCATCAGGGGTAAGCATCCCCCCACTCACAAAATTGGGCTCTTTTGCAGCCGCTGCTTGATCTTGTTGAGTTGGTCTGTAACCCAACCCAAATCTGTCCTCTTTCTTCTCCACCGATAGCAGTTTGCCCCAGCCTTGGGCGTTTCCTCCCTCAACAACCTTCCGGGCTTGTTGGTATGATGACATTGAAGTACCAGGCACAGCAGATGTTTCATTGATGTTCAAGGCCTCGAACCCCTAACTCATTGTTTCATGGATCTACCCATCCATCTCAATATACTTATAGGTAGCCAGGTGGCTGACAAAAATGTCCTCCTCTCCGCAGATTGTAACGATTTGACCCTCCCACTCATATTTTAACTTCTGGTGAAGGGTAGAGGTCACGGCGCCAGCAGCGTGAATCCATGGCCTACCCAATAAACAGCTGTAGGCGGGTTGTATATCCATCACGTAGAAGATAGTTTTAAAGGTCTGCGGGCCAATCGTCACGGGTAACTCAATCTCTCCCAGAACCGATCTCTTTGAACCATCAAAGGCTCTCACCACCAGGTTGCTGGGTCTCAACGCCAATCCGTCATATTCTAGCTTCACCAGGGCCTTCTTAGGTAAGACATTGAGGGATGACCCCGTGTCTACCAGCACATGGGAAAGGACAGCACCTTTGCATTCCATGGTTATGTGTAAGGCTTTGTTATGGTTGCGGCCTTCCGTTGTCAAATCAGTATTGGTGAACCCTAGTCCGTGACTAGCATTAACATTTCCAACTACTGCCTCCAGCTGATTGACAGTGATCTCTTCAGGCACGTAAGTTGCGTGCAAGACTTTGAGTAGTGCATTCCGATGGGCTTCGGAGCACATAAGCAATGATAGGATTGAGATCTTGGAAGGCGTCTGATGAAGCTGATCCACTATTTTATAATCACTCTTTTTGATGATTCGCATGAACTCATCAACCTCTTGATCGAATGGTGTCTTCAAAGCTTCCATAACAGTTTGATCTTCCTGCACCGGGCCCTTTCCTCTTGCCTTGGCAGCAGCTTCTGCTTCGGCAGTGGGTCTTTGAATTTGTGGGGCGAAGAGACGTCCGCTTCGAGTGAAGCCTCCGCCTCCTCCCACATTATCTATTTGTGGTGCAGGTGTTGATGTATCCAGAGTGATTCTTTGTCCCTCGCAGTACACGTCAGAGCCATAGTGCCAAGGGATGGCCCTATTGCTTTCATATGGTACTGGTCTAGGCACCGTGACAGTGACTGGACTGATTGCTGCTGCTGAAGGGACTGTAATAGTTTGTGGATCATAATAAATTGTAACTGGTGCTCTGATGGGAGCAGCACCTTCTGAATTGTAGGCAGAGTTGCTTTCAGGATCATAAAATATGGTGACAGTTGAGACATCTTCATGATTGATTGCTGGTGTTGTAGGAGACATTGTTGGAAGAGTGGATGTTGTTGTTGTAGGAGTTTCAAAATGGAGTGAAGCTGAAGTTGTAGCAGGAAAAATTGTTGAAAACTGATCAGTTGAGATGATAGATGAAGTACTAGTCGATGAAGCCGAAGAATTGTCAGGAACAATGGTTGCTGCAGTTGTAGGAGGTTCTGAAACCGTTACTGATGAGATTGCTGGATTTGTTGGAAATGATGTGGTGATCTGGAGCTGGCCACTCTGAATAAGGCCATCTATGCCATTCCTCAGATTATCGCACCCGTTTACTGAGATGTTACAGTAAGCACAACCCAACTCACACCCCGGGAACATTTGACATTCCAAGAGCTGAGCTTTGATTTCCACCAACGGTGTCCTGATTTGACCCACACTGGTTATTAAATAAGACGACTTGTCTTCTTCAATAGCGTTAATTCGGGAACCACCATGGTTTGGCATAGGATTTTTGTTGACATTGGGTGGTGGTGCAAAATTCAGAGCTTTTGAGTCTACCAGGTCTTGTACCTTCATGTGCAAGGCTCTGCACTTTTCTGTACTATGGCCAGGTGCGTTTGAATGAAAGGCACACCTAGCATTGGAGTCGTAATTCCTGGGTAGACTGTTGGGATCTGGAGGTGCCAACGTCCTTAGCTCAACTAGGTTGAGCTTCAGGAGTTGTGGCAGCAATGTAGCATATGGCATAGGGATCGGATCGATTACCCTGATGGCTTGAGAAGGCCTCTGCTGGAATGGCCTTTGCTGGTTGTTGTTGCTGGTGTTGCTGTTGTTGTAATTTCTCGGAGGATACTGATTATGTTGATGGTACTGAGGTTGTTGCTGATAGTTTTGTTGCGGAGGTTGATAAACCGGCTGAGGATGAGCTGGAGCAGGAATGGTGACTGCTGCCACTGATCTGTGAACATATTGGGGCCTGCCCCTGTTGGTGTGGATGGCATTGGTCTCGCCAGTTCTTCTCGGGCCTGCAAAAGGCTTTCTTGTACTACTGGGCGAGCTTGCACCATTGTCAGAAATCTTACCCATCTTTAACAAGCTCTCGATTCTCTCCCCAGCTATGACAACATCTGCAAAGCTAGTGGAAGAGAAAGCAGCCAGCCTGTCAATATATGTTCCCTGAAGGGTGTTCATAAACATGTCTGCCATTTCCCTCTCAGACATAGGTGGCTGAACAGCAGCAGCCAGTTGCCTCCATCTCTGGGCATATTCTCGGAAACTTTCCCTTGACGACTGTGACATTCCCATTAGAAGGGTCCTGTTGGGTGCCATGTCTAAGTTGTACTGATACTGTCTGATGAAGGCCTCCGCCAGGTCCTTCCAGCATCTAATAGTTGCCCTTGTCAAGTGAGAGTACCATTCTCTCGAAGCTCCTGTCAAGCTATCCTCAAAATAGAACATCCAGAGCTTCTCATCCATTGTATAGGCCTTCAGCCTTCCCAGAAATGATTGTAAATGAGTCCGGGGGCATGAAGTCCCGTTATACTTTTCAAAACAAGGAGGCTTGAACTTATGGGGAATCCTGACCCCGTCTACCAAGCCCATGTCCATGACGTCGAAACCCAGAGAATTTTGAGATTCTAAGGACCTCAACTTCTCAGCTATCTCATCCAACCTTCTATCATAAGCCTCTTCCCCAGCACCCATTACCGTGAACTGGTCCTCTTGGGGGTCTTCTTGGAGTACCCTGGCTGCAGTGGCAGTCCCTTGAACATTTGCAGGGATGTTGACCTCAGGATGGAGATGTGGTCCAAATACAGGGGGATTTACATGAGGTTGGACCCTTTCATTGTTACTGGTGCCGGCAGTCCCTATATGTGGATCTTCTTGATTTTGCCTTTCCACCATGGCCCTCAATCTTTCCTGGCTCTGAGCCATGTTGTTCATCACTTCCATGAACTGAGTCATCTGTGTTCTCATTTCCAATCTTTCGTTTGCCATTTGATTTCTAACCTCTGCAAGGTCCTGCTGTACCTGATCCATTTGAATGCCCAGAAGGTTGTTTCGGGTTGGATAACGGTGCGGACGGTTGAGGGGAAATACCCGGCGCCTAGCAATAGTTCCTGATCATCACAACAGAGTTAGCAACAATAAAACAAAAACCTACAAAACAAACAAAGGGTTAGCATGCAATGCAATTATGCTTATTTGTTCTCAAGGTATCCGGTTTGGCATCCAGTTTTGACCCTTCCAGACCCTTGAAGATGCTGTTGATGCTGCTTTTGAAGTGAAACTCGGATGAAACAAACCAGTGCATATATTACAAAAGACAAAATGGTACATAGTTTGTTTACAAATACAAGCCCTCTGAGGGGTCAAAATACATTACAAGAAAAATGAAAAATACACGGAATGAAAGCAACAACAAACAAATGGTCAAACACCAAGACCAAACTCATCCTCACGAACTTCCTTGAGAAGTGCTTCGGTCACAGGATCAGCCGGGCGCTCCGTGAGATTCCTGATGAGGAGATTCCGGGTTGTAACAGCTGCTGTTAGCTTCTTGTGCTGGCTTTGGTCCTTTGACCTCTTCACCCCTGCTTTGATCTTCAGTTCTGATATCTCCCTCTGGGCTGCTGCCAGGGCTTCTTGCTGTTCTTTTGCACTAGCTTCCAGTTGCTCCATCTTGTCTTGAACTCTCTTGTCCTCCAGAGTACGGGCTTCGGTGATCCTGACCCACCGAGCTTGACTCTCCTTCAAATACAAGTCTGTTCTTGCTCTCTGGAACTGGGCTTCTTTGCAAGCATTCTTCAGAATTTGTTCTCCAGCTTTAGACTTTTTGATATAATCCCCAGACTTCTCAATCTTAGTCAGATGCTCTACTCTCAACTTCTCCAACCTCTCAATCTCCCTCATGCCCTCACTCCTCTCCCGGAGGGTCTTCTGCAAAGCCTGGGTTAACTTCTCATTTCTTTCCTTCAAATTCTCATACTCCTCCAAACTGATAGTGGCAGGTGGTGGTGTTGAAGATGACTCAGGCATGTCTTCTATGGTAAAGGGCATCCCAGAGAATTGAGCCCTGGCACGAGACCACTCATAATATTGTGTTGATGCCACATTATTGCACTTCCCCAGAATGGTTACTCCATTGGTTTGAACATTATCCCAGGCCCAGGCAGCCTGCCTAACAACAGTCAAATTAATCTTGTTCTCACAATAAAGAGTCTCCAACAAGTCCTGTGCCTTAGGAGTATGGACCAGTGCGTAGCCCAGTTGCCTTCTGAATAGCAGAGGGTTGTAATTAATACTACCCTTAACTCCTATTAGGGGCACATTGGGAAAATGCCCACAGCTGGTGATGATATCCCTGCCCTTGGTGCTTTGAGTGCACCATCTAATATCAGCTGAAGTTAGAGCAGTGAGCCTCTTAGCCCAGTTGCTCTGCTGATGAGGGTTCAGAAATGCATCTGTCCTGGGTAGATGCTTGAGAAGCCAGGTATGGAACAATGGAGCACAACACCTCACTAATCTCCCCCTCTTCTTTTCATTCCTCTGATGCACTGAATAATAAAGATCCCCCAATAAAGTGGGTGCTGGGTTCTTCAGGATGAAAAGATGGATTGCATTCTTGCTAATGAATCGAGGCTCATCTGCAAACAATACAATTCCATATATACTCAAGGCCAATAATGCACAAACAGCTTTCCACTCTCCTAAAGAAGCTTTCAGGGTAGCTTGAGAGATCAAGAAATCCAGATGGAAACCAGGGATCCCAGCTTTAGAAGTCATATGCTGCTCAATCAGAACAGGTTCCAAATGCAAAGCCTTTGCTACTTCTCCATTACCAGGAAAGACCATCTCAGGGTTGAAAGGAATTCCACTCCTGATAGGCATACCAACCAATGAGGAGTACTCTTCCAATAGAGGGCCCAGCTGAAAGTCTTGGAAAGTGAAACACCTCAGTGGGGGATCATAGAACTGAATGCAAGTGTGGATCAGACTTCTTTGTGAAGGGTCCAGATCCATAACCATATCAAGTATATCTCCATAGCTTTCCCTGAACAATGGTATGTGATCTGGAGTGATCAGGGTTTGAAACCTCCTGATGTCTGATAACTCTGGCTGGAAGAAGTGATAAGTGATATTGCTCTTTTTAGGGGCCATGATGCTGAAGACTAAGTAGAGATAGGTGCTGATGATAATACTGAAGAAGGGGCCACTGATTGGCTGGTGCAGGTGATAGCTGAAGCAGATAGCTAAACTGAAGCAGGTGCTGATGAAGATAGGTCAATACTGAAGATGGGGTCAAAGCTAACCAAAGGTGAAGATGGATACCCTGAAACACAAATAAGCAAATGTCAATATGATGCAATGATTATGTATGCAAATGAAATGCAAAGGTCTGTGACTGAGCTGGATCTGATCAAATGCCTTGATATAAGTCCAAGTATGTTCAAGAATTCCAGATGGAGGTCTATAAATCCAGTAACCAAGGTGGGGGGCTCAAATAAAGAGCCACATGTCCAGGGTTTTAGAATCACAAGAACTGTTCCAACATGGAGTATTCTTAATCAAAACAAAGTAATTGGGTATTCTGAGGTCAAGGTACCTGCAAACCTGTAAACAGCCCAACCCCCTCACAGGTGGTGTTCTAAAACAAGGATCCTCAGACTTGGATCAGTTATGAGAAGTGTAAACACTTCTAACCCGGAGGTACAGTGTTTACAATAACCATAAAAGTTCCTCCTCTAATTCACCTCAGTTTCTGAAGGTCAATACTAAAAGGTCATCCAGACTTAGCAGGCTTCCCAGATAGCCCTAGTATTGTAGGAAATCTGCAACACAGAGTTCTCAAGAAGAAACCCATATCTGAACCGTGTTTCATATTCCCGCACCAGAACGAGATGGAATGGGAAAGAATATGATTCACTCTAGCCTAGGTGTCACTCAGGTCCCAGGTATAGGACCTTAACTCTCAATGGAACACCCACCCACCAAAGCAAACAACAAATCCAGCCAGCACAGTATGACAATATGATATATGCAAAGCTATAAGAAAGCAATAAACAAAACTGTACAAAATAAATACAAATACACAAACACAAATAAACACATAACACCCCAGTAAACACAAATCAAACAAGCGCTAGGAGGAACCCACAAAAAGAACCAGAAGCCCTGGTTGCAGTATAAGGGTCCCCAGCAGAGTCGCCAAGCTGTCGCTCCCGATAAATGGGACTGGCCCGGATAAAGGTACAGACGCGAACGGTCGGCGAGAGGAACAATGAGAACACACAGCCGTGAACTCACTAGAGATGAATAGAGTCGCCAGCTAGGCATTTTTATCCCGGAGGAAAGGCAATGATACATAGACCTAGGAAGAGATGGATAAGACGGTTTGCGAACCAGAGAGACTGAGAAAGGGGGTTGGTTACAACCTGGGAAGGTATTAGCACCCAGATTGTCCGCCGTACTCGACGGGATCCACGCTTAGAAGATTTGTGTTTTAAAGGGGTAGTGTCAGTGCAATTTGTGTACAGAAGAGCTGGAAAAGGATGTACAGGTGTCAGTGTATGAGAAGTGTGAAGTGTATAAATGTACAGTGTCAGTGTAAGGACAGGAGTGAAATGCTCAAGATCATGGGGCTAAAAGAATGGGGCTAGAAAGAGGGGGAATATACAGAGACTTTTGTTCGATAACTGTTAAGTTATGCCTACGTATCCTCTCGTGCAATGAGGAAGTCAGAACACCGTAGTTCGACCCAAAGAGACTGAAAGATGAATTGACTTGTGAACTGCTTACTTGCCTACGCTCAAGTGTATGATCTGTCTGGCACAGATGCAAACTGTCTTGCATTAGACGGAAGAAGCAAGTTCTCGGTTGTGAGTGAATGAGATGAGAAAAGAACCCCGGAGGAGACGATTATTGTTTGTTTTTGAGTTTTCAGTCTTTTATTACTTTTGGAATTTTGTCATAAGTTAATGAGCTTAAGCCTAAACCAATGAATTAGTAAACTCATCACATCTTCCCTCTGATTAGGGGTAATGAGAGTACCTTAAGTGTGAAGTCAGCTTCTCACACTTAAACACCTTTGGTGTAGGATTAAGATCATTAACCTACTTGTGATTAATTAGATGTTTTTTGTTGTTTTTGTTTAGTGTTAAGTAATGAGGTTAAGCCATAACCAAGGATTAAACAGACCCATTACACCATCCTAATAGAAGGATAATAGATGAGAATGTTTAAGCTGAGGAAAGCTCCTCAACTTAATCCATGATTAGGGATTAAACTCATGACAAAACAAGCCTTTGATTAAGTGAATTTTATTTAATGATATGATGATGAAGTGATTTTTAGGGTTTGTAAGACAACTTGAGGGGGACTTGTCCATTAACACTAGGGTTAGTCCTTCTTAACCAGTTAAGGAAGAATTAGAACCCTAATGCAAGGCCCAAGTTACAAGTGTGATGTCTTGATACTTATTAAGTGAATTGATTAAGAGATTTAAACACATTAAGGGTTTAACACTTAGGATTAAAGTTATACACTCCATCCTAAGAGAAGGATGCAGGCACAAGCTTAATCACAAAGCCTTAAAGCCTTTAGGGTTTAGTCCCTGATTATGAGGTGAGAAGAGAAGACACAAAGAGACACAAAGGTAAAAATAAGAGGGGAGACTAATCAAAACCCTAATCATTGTCATGCTTGGTTGTCCCTAAGGTTTGTGAGGTTTGCAAGAACAATCTTCAGAGGAGCCACCAGGATGCAGATGAACAGGATCAAGAGAAGCAAAGTAACTTGCTTCATTCAAGAAGTCAAGTCACTTGAAGAAAGAAAGTAAGAAGAATGAGCAAGCTCAATCTCAAACACAAACAAAATGCAGCAATGGATGCAAGAGAGATGAAAAGAAAAGTTATGAGAAGTGAAGGCAAATTCACTTCTCACAGTCACTTACCACCTGAAAAGTTAGCAAAAGGAATGCAATGCAAATGGAATGCAATGAGATGATTCAAACCAAAACCAGAAGCATGTATGTGATGATAAGGGTGCTATGAGATGATGCAAACATGAGACAACACATGAGAATGATCATACAAGCTTATGAATGCAAATGAAGCAAGTTAGGAAGCATGGACATACATGAAAAGTTATGAAGTGCACATGGCATACAACATGACAAATATGTGATGCAATGATCAAACATGCTTTCTATATGTCTTATGATGTCAAATGAATCACATGAATGCTTGAAATGTCATGGCAAGTCATGTTATGCAAGGAAATGCAAGATGGATGCATATGGAAGCCCAAATTAGGGTTTATGAATCAAACATCAAACACAAACCAAAATCAGAAGCAAAACCTAAGATAAAAAATGGAAAATGCCACACAAAGGACTCCTAACCCTATACTAAACCAATGCCCAAAGGAGAGGTCTCAACTCTTAACCAAACTTAAGTTATGATTTTTACAAGTTTTTAGGGTTTTTAGGGTTCTTAAACAAAAGAAATGTCAAACAATTGAAAAATGCAAGATCAAATCATGGCCATTTTATCTCAAAAACTACATGCTAAACACAATGCAATGCAAGAAGAATCAATGTCCAACTCCTCATGAATAGGCATAAATGATTTTTTGAACTTAGGATCAAAATAATGCACAAAAATGATTTTAATTCAATGAAAAATTCTCAAAATGCATCAAGATCAAAAAAGAAATTTGGTTTGAAGGTTGGACAATGTTTCTAAATGTCTTAGAACACTTCATGAATTTTTTGGTGATTTTTAAATACCTAAAAGTATTTTTAATAAATTAATTTCCATTAATCAATTAAAAATAATCTTTTAAATATTTAAAAATACTTTTTTAATGATAAAAATAAAAAACAAAAATATTTTTGGGTCTTAAAAATTAATAAAACTCATGAGAAAAAGTTTCATAATTTTTAGACAATTTTTACTATTTTAAATTAAATATGCAAGTTAAATGAAAAAGAAAAATGAAAATAAATTAAATAAAAGGAAAGTATTCAGAATGGAGGGTTGAGATTGCTGCTGGGCTCAAAGGGGTTGACTGGGCGCGCATCTGGACGGCCCAGGTTCAAACCAGCTTAATCCTGATTAATTAAATAATAAATCATAATTAAATCTTAATGAAATGATCCAGGCCTTCCATTCACGCGCGGGAAACACAATCCAATGGCTCACATTCAAAACTGGTGCCCTAACCCTAATTAGCAGTTAATGACTTTCAGGCTGCCGGAGAAGACTTCCGGTCATCTTCTCCGGCCAACATCCTCCCTGAAAATCTCCAAAACCCTTAAAACCTAACTAAAACGAAATCTAAAAACATGGAAATGATTCCCACTCACTCACGAACCAAAACCCCCAATCAAAACAAATTTATTCTTCCCTAAACTCATGAATCGAGCAAAACAAATTTTAGGTCACAGAGTTTCAGAGATCAATTAAGTTCTCATTTCATCACCATTTCCAAAACTAAAAGCATCAGGATATTCAGTGAAGCATGGAGAACAAGTTTAGAACATAAAAAATGATTTCTGGAAAAATATTTCTTGAGCTACCTGAGATTCGAAGCTTTCACTCCAGCAACTTTCAGGCCTCCCTTCCTTGTGAAATCCACTCCACTTGACCCCCTGGTGATGCTTGAATGCTCAGGAGAAATTTATGTTGGCTGGATGAAGAGTTTGAACAGCTTCTGCTCAAGCTCAGTTGAAAATGGCAATGGTGATTCAGGCTGTTTCTGGCAAGGGTGAGGGGTTCTTTGTGGTCCAAATGATGAGTGGAGAAGGTTTGTGGAGTTGGTTTGGGTGTTTGTGAACTGTGGAGTGAGTTTCGAAAGAAATTGCAAGTTGGAGTGAAAATGGTGAAATGGTGTTATGGCTTGTTTCAGGCTTGGTTCTTTGCTGGTTTCTACTCAATGGAACATGGTAAGATGATTGGTGAAAATGGTTTGGATGTTTGAAGTTGGTGAAGGCAGATTCGAAGAGTTTTGCAAAGTGAGGTGTTTTTGTGTATGTGTTGTTGTGTGTTGTTTCAGCTTGGCCTCTTGAGTGTTATGGCCTGCATTTGGATAGTATATTTTAATCCTATAGGTCAGATGATTTGACATGGCCTCTATTGATTGGTAAGTTTGCTTTTGCCAAAAGTCCACTTTTTGTGTAAGAGAGGTATGGCTTGGTTCTAGGCTAGTATAAGGCATGGGCTGGCGCAGCAAGGGTGAGGGGAAGGGCTAGCAAAGCTCAGCATCCAATGTGGCAAGTGGTAGGGAGTGTGATCATGAGTTTTGCAAGTTGGTGCAACTTTGATTCACATGTGACTTTCTCATTCTACAAGCCATGAAACATGAGCATTCTTGGTTCAATTCTGACTTTTAGAGTTTATGTGATGTTTGTGTCATGGTTTGAAGTGAATTAGAAGCTACAAATGGCATTGGTTCATGATTTTGCAAAATTCACATTTGAGGCATGTCTTGAAAATCAATGATTTTTGCCAACTTTTTCACACCATAACTTTTGATCCAAGAAGAATTTGATCATGTTCTTGTACTTTTTGAAAAGGGAAAAATGTATTCTACAACTTTCATGACCAAAGTTTTTCCATTTGAAGCATTTTTGGATCAAGAATCAAGGCTTGAAAAATGACCTAAAATGACACATTCTTGAAAAGTCAACTATGCCCAAAAAGTCAACATTTGCAAAAACTCCAAATTCTTGAATTTTGTGAACTTCAACCTTCTTCCATGATCAAATAAAGATCATATACACTCAAAATGATGAAGATCAACCATTGGTTGGGTCATTGGGGGCCTCAGATGCCCTGATTTTGCACTGGCTTGTCCAGAAAGTCAACTCTTGATCAGATGACTTCCCCATGGAATTTTTTCATGAAACTTGATATGCATACTCCCTATACCATGTAGAGACCAATGGAAACAAGAATGACCAAAAAATTTGGAGTTATGGTCTCTGAAACCAAAACCCTAATTTTAGGTCAACTGTGCAGTCTATCCTGGCTCTACTTCCATGCAAACCTCAGTTCTTGTGATTCTTTTGAAATCTTGACTTTGAGGGAGTATAATATGATACTTGAACACACATAGACCCCTTTGAAGTGATTGGTTGCCTTTGGAGTGGCTCAAGAGGCTTTGGGATTACTCAGATCACAAACCCTAGGTGCAGATGACTTTGAACCAAAGCAATGAATCAAAAATGAGATATGAGATGATATGATTGTGTTTATGCATATGAGAATGATCACAAGCCATGGTGTGAATGGGTGAGGGCAAATTTGGGGTGTTTACACCCCTTTGTATACATGGGCTTTGATCCAGGAAGCAACTTTGTTTATCGGAAGGACTTTGATTTATTGAGCATTCATCCTGTAAGTTTCTCTGTTTATCAAACACTCAGGTATATGCAAACAAATATATTCAAAAATGCAATGCTTATGTCTGTCTTGAAATTTTGAAAAAGAGTTATTTTAGAAAAACATTTTTTGTGAAAACTGTGATATTAACTCAAGTTTCATAATAAGCCCTAAAGGAGTCAGGATACCTTTTTGTAACAATACGCTTTCAAACTAACCATGCTTCAGTTAGGACTTTTAAAGGGTTGTAACGTGGCCTGGTTCATAGTTTAAGAAACAAAAGATAAAGGCTCAAATTTATTTGTACCCAACCCATTCTTCATGATGTTCTTCAGTACTATACTCAGTTAACTTATGCATTGAGGCTCAAATGAGTTTGGAATTGTAACACTGACATTTGTGATGGTTCAGAAACCCAAAATTTATTTGAACATTCAGTCATCTTTCTTTGTTGAGGATTCATAGTGACCTCTTTTTTTTTCTTTTGACTTTATTATCCCTTCTTTTTGCCTGAACTGCTTATTTCAAGGTTACAGTCAGCGGGATGTCTTAATGTTTTACTAAGTCTCCTTCATAGGTTTTGACTTAGCAAGACTGTTCTTTTGCTGGATATTGACTGTCAGGTTTAATGATTACAGAGAACCATCATTAGTTGTGTACAACACAGATAATTGGCATATTTGAGTTAACCGAGTAACTACCCTGACCCGGGTTATGAATAAGGGTTTTAATTTGTGCGAGAATAAAAACTCCTACTTCATAGGCTCAAAAGGGTTAACTAGGGATTAACTTCCTTATATCTCCACTGTTTAGGAATTGAAACAATGCCTGTACATCGTCAGCATAGTCTGTTCAAAAGCCTACTGCCTAATATTATGGTATTGTTTTCGTCATCCTCCCTCTACAGGCTTATAGCTTTATCAGGAGTTAAATATCACAAGATAGAAATAAGAAGCATAATTCAAAATATAGTGGAACGAATGGATTAATTCAAGACAAACATATGCAATGCATTAATGAAAACAAAAGTTTAACATAATAGTAAGTGTTCAAACAAATAAAAGAAATTACAAATGAAAATTCAAATGTTGTCCCATCCAGTTGGTTGAATGTCCTCAATTGCAATCTGTGAACTTTGAGGAGCAGTATACTTCACCATGAAATCAAATTTACCACTTGGATGTCCCAAGGTGCCCCATATCTCAACAGGAATAGGTAGGCTTCCTTTCTTGCTACACTGGGCAACTTGTCTTGCAGCTTCGGTGTTTGATGGGTGATAGTAGAATTCAACTTGACCTTCTGGAGTAACCTCTAGGATTCCTTCGTCAATCAGGTCTTGGATCTTTTTCTTCAGTGTCCAACAACTATTAGTATCATGTCCAGGACAGTTGGAGTGATACCCATACCTTGCCTTGGGATTATAGCGAGGAGAGGAAGTTTTAGGATTTTGAGGAGAATTTTTCAAGGAAATTAGTTTCATCTCCAACAAGCATTGCAGAACTTGTGACATTGGAGTGCTGAATTTGATAAACTGTCTTCTACATCCCTTGTGTTGAGGTGGATTAACTTTACCATGTCTTTTTTCTTTAACTGAAGAACAATCAGTGGTAACCGGTTTCTTACCTTCTTTTATCCTCATCTTCCTTTCAACCAAATCAGCTTGTTTTAACGGAGGTTGACTTACAATTAGATTCCTGACTCCACTACTTTGAAGTTTGTGAACAAAGGTTCTTAGCTCTTCTTGCCCCTGAGCTAAACTTTGAATAAGAGCCACCTGGTCATTCATCTGGATCCTCATTTCTGTCATCTCAGCTTGCAGTTGTTCCAACTAATTATCCTTGTTGTCCTCAGGATTCTTCTTCTCAGCCAGCAGTGTCTTCAACTCATCTTGTCCCTTGGATAAGTTCAGAATCAACTCTTGGAATCGGGCATTCTGAGCCTGGAGATCTTTGACTGTTTGTTCAAGAGCCATTGCTGAAATAAACAGCGAGAAGATAAGAAACCTGTGCACAAGAAACCTGTGATGCAATGGTATGATGTATAAATGCGTATGCAATGTTTTCAAGGACCGCAGGACTTAAATTTGTTTAAACAACCATAAAAGTAAACTTTTATTAGTAATAAATTTGTTTGCCCCTTGGGCTTACAAAAAATGAAACGAAATAAATACAAGAGATGGGGTTTTAAGTCTCCCATGGACGTTTCCTCTTTGTGTTGAGGTATGAGTTGAGATTCCGTTCCTCGTGAAGTTGCTTTGTTAGTTCTAGGATTCTTCCTTGGCTTGCTTTGTAATGAGCCTCGAAGGTATCCCTTTGCTCCTTCAACTGGATCCAGGACCTCTGTAAATCTTCCATGTCAGTAGGCATGTCTGGGTGAACGATGGTATAAGAAGTATCTCCTTCAGCAACAGGTTCCATGGTAACTGGCAGGATAGCAGGATATGGCATCATGAGAGTCTGAGCACGAGATCGCACCCATCTGAGATAAGCCTCCATAGGAATAGTGTACTTAGGCTCCAGAGTCTTGCTGTCAACCTTGTTCACTTTTCCCCATGCTCGTATGAACCTCTGACGGTAACCTTGAAGATCGTTGTCGTAGTCAAACACAATGCCCTTAATCAACATGTCATGTGGGTCATCACTCCGAGCGTAACCAAACTGTCGTAAAGCTAGTGAAGGGTTGTAGGTAATGCCTCCTCTTATGCCTAGAAGTGGCACATTAGGAAACTCCCCACAACGGTCAATGATAGTGACATTCTCCATAGATCTGGAGCACCAATGAATATCTGAATGTGAGAGTGACATGATCCTCTTGGACCACCTGAACCCTTGCTCATTCTTCATCACTGAGCGAGGAAGGTGAGAAATAAACCACCTAGAAAGCAAAGGTATACAGCACATCAGAGTTCCTCTTGCTTTTGTAGTACGAGTATGAAGAGAGTGTAAGATGTCTCCAAGTAATGTAGGCACTGGATTGTGACTCAGGAATATGTTGATGGCATGAACGTCTATGAACTGATCAGGATTGGGGAACAACACTAAGCCATAAATCAACAAGGCTAAGATCTCCTCAAAAGCATCATAGCTCATAGATTTCAAGAACACTTGAGCTTTATCCATTAATACCTTAGCAAGAATACCCTTAACTCTGCTTCTCGTTTCTAGAACAATGTCAGACTTCTTCAGATGTAGAGCTGCAGCAATAACCTCTGGTTTAAGCTCCTTCTCCAAGCATGTGAAGGGTCTTTGATCAAGAACAGGTATACCCAGAAGTTTAGAGAACTCTTCCATTGTAGGAACCAGCTGATAGTCAGGGAATGTGAAGCAATGGTGCTTAGGATCAAAGAACTGAAATAGGACACTCATCATGTCTTCATTGAACCCTGAGGTGACTAGATCCAATAGGTGACCATGTCTCTTGATGAACTGGGAATGATCAGACACTTGAGAAACCAACTCTTTAAGCTTAGCAGGTATGCCTACAAAGTTAATCCTGATAGTGTTTCTACGAGCAGAAGCCATGACCTGCAACAAAGAACAAAGATAAATCCTTTGATCCTTGAAATGGTTAGTGAAAATGCTATGCTTATGATGCATGATGATGTCATGATATTATGCTCAATCACAAACATGTGGCACACACAAACAAGTCACACAATAGTCCTAGGTTTAAAGGCTTGCATGAGGTTCAAAGGTAAGTACCCTCCCCTGAAGTTAGTTGGTTCATCCTGTCCTACAAAAGTAACCAGGTTCTATGGGATCTCAATATCATTGATCCTTCACAAGGGTGGTTGTTCAGTAGGCAACTTACTTGCCAACCAAAACCCTCCAAGTTTAAGATCTCAATGAGCGTAGTATCGAGTATCAACCAACTTCAGTCTGCACCAAAGCCGGTTATCTCACTACTTTTCTAAAGGCCAAGATGGGATAACTAGGGTTCTAAAAGTTAGTTAGTGCATTGACAACATATGGCAGCCTCATATTATCCTCAACTTGACTTAAGGAACATAAGCACCAACCAAGAAGTCACACTAACTATGGCCACCAGATCAACCATATCGGTATACGCCGTACAGTTTCCTTGGTCTATTGCCATTTACCAAAGGTACACTAGATCCGGGTTAGGATCTTTCACACATAAGAGCCCAACAAGTAAGTATAAAGCAAACAAGGCAAACAATTTTAAAGTGATCTAATTCCTAAGGGTACCCCTCTTTAACTACAAATCCCCAGCAGAGTCGCCAGTTCTGTAACACGGTGGGAGAACTGACTTTAGTTATGTTGCGGATAGCAAGAGTCGCCACCGACTTTTATTTTATCCAAAGGAAAGGCATAAAAGAACATGAAAGACCTTTTAAAAGATTTTTGGGTCCGGGGGGTAGGTTATGTAAAGGGAAGGTGTTAGCACCCTTTACATCCATGGTTATCCATGGGCTCTTAGTTACTTAGCTCACTTTAAAATGTTTTTGAAATGTGAAGTGTGTGAATAGAAATTTTCTTAAGTGTTTTATAATGATCCATGTACGGATGCGTATAAAACCTTTGTTTTGAAAATTTGTTTGAAATTGTGAAGTGTTTGAAATGTTTTGAAGAGTGAGCAAGTATCTAAGAGGAACCTACCCTAAGTTTAAGTCTTTTCTGTTCTTGAATCCTTTAAATGGTAAGACTATCCCTATTATTAAGGAATAGGTAGTCATTACCTTGGATGTGAGGGACAATGTAAAGGGTCATCTGTTATTTAGGCAACTGTGGGGTGTATAAGCAATTCGAAGGGACTATCATCTTTATTCGAAAGGGACAAGATCATTACGAAGGCAACATTCGAAAGGGACTTGATCTTTTATCTGTTAAGGGACTAGATGATGTGAAATTGAGGGACTTTGCTTTATACACCCTACTTGACCTTTTGATTAGGCAACATGAGAGGTATCCCTAAGGAAGTGAGATGGCGATCAAAGATCGACTTACGTGTGTGAGTGTACAATTTTAATATTTATCTTTAAATTAGTGAGCTAAATTAATTTTAAACATACAAACATGTTGCACTCCCTATTTTACTAACCATAGCGTAAAAATAAATATTTAAATACTATTATTAAAATATTACATCCAGGAACAATTACATAATAATAATAAAAACAAATTAAATAAATAAGCAGAATATTAAATAATAATAATAATTGGGTTAGTAATAAAATAATAATAAAAATAATACAAAGTTAAATGGGGTTAGTAATAATATCATATAAAAATAAACATAATTAATAATATAAACAAAAAATATTAGCATAATAATTAAAAGATCAATTTTTTTTATATGAACAATTATTTTTTAAGATTAATAAGAAAATATAAACAATTATACTAATTATCATAAAGTTTTAAGTTATGCATAAGTTATATAAATTATATTTACAAATTTTAATTATTTTTAAACATATACTAAAAATTATTTACATACAAAATTAAATTATAAACAATTTATAGAATATTTACATATTATGAAAATTAAATTAAGAATTTCAATTTTAAACATATTTATATACAAGAATTAAATTAAATAATAAAAGTATGTACATAATTAAAGTTTAGAAATAAATAAATTAAAAGTTATGATATAATTATATTTTTGTAAAAGAAATAATTAGGGTTTGTTAATAATTGATTTAAATAAATAAGTTTTATTTATAAAATACAAATATATCAAAATAAAAAAAAAAAATTGAAAGATGTGGAATTAATAAAATATAAAATTTAATTAAGAAAAACATTATTGATTTTTTAGATTAAGTAAATTAATTAAAATAGATTAACTAAATTGAATTAAGAAAATAGAAAAAAAAACAAGAAATAAGGAAAATAACCAAAAAATAGGACCTGGGATTTGAACCCAGGTCCCTTACCTCAAACAACATGGTACAAAACCAACTGAGCTGCATGCGCGCGTTTGTCATTCATGGGAGGCGTAATCAATAAATATTAAAACATGTAAAATCAACGAAATGTTTAAAAAATAAGGTTGAGCACCTGGGATCGAACTCGTGCCCTATAGTAGATAGAGAGGCTGCTTCACCACTGGGCCAGACGCGCGCCTGTGATCATAATTCAAAACCAATCCATAAAATATAAAACACAAAATTCAAATTATAAACTCCGCGCCAAAGGAGTCGTCTTCTTCCTTGAATTCGCAGGTTTACCTGCGAATTTCCCTGCGAATCTACTTGCGAAGTTTCCTGCGTTCAAAAACCTACAAATCATATATTACATCATACGTACGTTATTTTTCCAAATTGATCACATGGACATGATCCCCAACCATCACACAGTTCAATTACAGTTTTAGAATCAATTTATAATGGCCAAATTGAGAAACCCTAAATATTGTCCAAGAACCCTAACAATGGCCGTTTACGTTTTAGGTTATGGTTCTTCAAGAAAATTGTCCAGACAGCATCTCTAGATCATAACTAACACGAATCAAACAACAAAATCAGTTTATATTAGTTAGATATGTGAAATCGAAAAGCATGATATTGAAGAACAAAATCGATTCGGTTAGCATGATATGGCATGGTTTTGATGCAATAGAAGGTTGGCTTCGACTCAAGGATGTCCAGGGAACCTCTTGGTGTCCTTAAAATACCTTATAACCTCTTGCAATTTGAAATCCGAAAATTGAATTTGTATGTGATTTTTTGAAGTTTTGAGACAAGGTGAGAGGCTGCAAATTCGTGTCTAGAGCTTGGTCTTATGTTGTATATATACCACACACTAAAATTAGGTCAAGAATTTAAACAAACTTGTGGATTTTTGGACTTTTTGAGATTGAAAAAGATTGATCATTAAAACTTGATTTTCCTTGATCTAGCATTGCCATATTGGTGTGATCTCCATTATTTTTGTATCAATCAAGCTTAAATGTTTTTTAAGACCTTCTAGAAACCAAATCCTTTTCAAATATATGTTTTTTTATATTTTATTTCAATTTAATTTGTATTTTAATGAATAAAATTCAAATAAATATGAAATAAAAAATAAAAAATCAGAAAATGAGTGGGTTGGGTCGTGCATGAAGTGTTGGTATGGATTGGATCATCATATGGCAAGCCCATTTAGAAAAAATTGGTTTTAAACCTCCATTTTCTTCATAAACCAACCAAAAATTTCCCAACTTTGCAAGGGCACAAATCCTTCAATTTTAATGATATGAGGGTGTTCTTGGACATTTTGGAAAGCTTGAAGAGTCCTCTAACCAACCCCACTAGTTTCATGTCCATATCATTTACCATTCTCAAGTTATGCCCTTTTGAAATTGTTGACTTTTTGTTGACTTTCAAAAGGACCTATAATGTCTTAGCTCATACCTTCCAAATGAAGCATTTTTGGGCTTGGCTTGTGAGACACAAAGTTGTAGAGAATTAAATTTCCTTCAAAATGAGCTTTGGATGGAAAATTGGTGATGAAGCATGTGAAATTTATGGCTGGTCAAAGTTCAGTTGACTTTTCCTAAGGAAACCCTAATTTAGAAACCTTTGATTCTTGATGATCTGAAATCTCCTTGATGAATCATGATCAACCCTTGATCAAATGATGAATTTTACTTCATATACTTGATGTTGGCAAAAAATCATAAAGTTTGACTTTGGTTTGACCACAGTTGACCTTAGTTTGACTTTTTAACTACTTTGACTGATTTTGACTTATCTGATCATCTGACTGAGCAAACCTTTGAGAAAAGTCTTGAAACTTGTCATGGGGGTTCTTAGACACATATAAGATGTTATGAAGCTCAATTTAAGTCTTGGAAATCCATTTAGCCTGATTAAAGTCAAAACCCTAGTTTTGGATGCACTGCTTAGGAGAATGCCTTGCTTGAGGGATTTGTCAAATCTTCTGACCCATGATGAAATTTGTGAACTTTGTGAAACTCATAAGATGTCTTGTGAATCTTATGAACCTCATGGGAGGTCTTGTGAACCTTATGAATCTCATGGAAGGTCTTGTGAACCTTGTGAACCTCATAAAGTGTCTTATAAACTTCATGAACCTCATGAAAGGTCTTGTGAACCTTGTGAACCTCATAAAGTGTCTTGTATACTTCATGAACCTCATGAAAGGTCTTGTGAACCTTGTGAACCTCATGGAAGGTCTTGTGAACCTTGTGAACCTCATAAAGTGTCTTATAAACTTCATGAACCTCATGAAAGGTCTTGTGAACCTTGTGAACCTCATAAAGTGTCTTGTATACTTCATGAACCTCATGAAAGGTCTTGTGAACCTTGTGAACCTCATAAAGTGTCTTGTAAACTTCATGAACCTCATGAAAGGTCTTGTGAACCTTGTGAACCTTCCTAGCACACAAATTCTTGTATTGTGAGGGCAAATTTTGGGGTGCAACACTCAGTCGATAACCAGAAACACAAAGACTGACCTCAGACAGACTTTGCAAAAGAGACAAACTGACCTCAATCAATAAGCTCAAAATGGTCTATCATCCTCGAATGATAGCCACAACAACAAGACCAGCCTCATAAGGACTTGAAGAAAAGAATGCCATCCTCGAATGACAACTCTCAAAAGATCCTCGGATCTAACACGAAACCATCCTCGAATGGAGACGCAATGTTATACCGGCCTCAGTCGATAACCAGAAACACAAAGACTGACCTCAAACAGACTTTGCAAAAGAGACAAACTGACCTCAATCAATAAGCTCAAAATGGTCTATCATCCTCGAATGATAGCCACAACAACACAAACAAGACCAACCTCAGAAGGACTTAAAGAAAAGAATTCCATCCTCGAATGACAATTCTCAAAAGATCCTCGGATCTAACACGAAACCATCCTCGAATGGAGACGTAATGGTATACCGGCCTCAGTCGATAACCAGAAACACAAAGACTGACCTCAGACAGACTTTGCAAAAGAGACAAACTGACCTCAATCAATAAGCTCAAAATGGTCTATCACCCTCGAGTGATAGCCACAACAACAAGACCAACCTCAAAAGGACTTGAAGAAAAGAATGCCATCCTCGAATGACAACTCTCAAAAGATCCTCGGATCTAACATGGAGATGGTATCAACCGATCCATAACCAGGAAATACGAGAATGTAATATCATCCGATTTACAGCTCGAAGAGAAATGATATCAACCGATTCATAACTCAAATAAGATCAACTGATCTAACATGGAGATGGTATCACCCGATCCATAACCAGGAAATGTGAGAATGTAATATCATCCGATTTACAGCTCAAAGAGAAATGATATCAACCGATTCATAACTCAAATAAGATCAACCGATCTATCAAGGAGATGGTATCAACCGATCCATAACCAGGAAATGCGAGAATGTAATATCATCCGATTTACAACTCGAAGAGAAATGATATCAACCGATTCATAACTCAAATAAGATCAACCGATCTAACATGGAGATGGTATCAATCGATCCATAACCAGGAAATATGAGACTGTAATATCATCTGATTTACAACTCGAAGAGAAATGATATCAACCGATTCATAACTCAAATAAGATCAACCGATCCAACCAGGAAATGGTATCAACCGATCCATAACCCGGAAATGCGAGAACGTAATATCATTCGACTTACGGCTCGAAGAGAAGTAATATCAACCGATTTACAACTCAAATAAGATCAACCGATCTAACTAGGAAATGGTATCAACCAATCCATAATCATCGCACTGAGACGAGACCAAAAGGAACAGGATCATTGTACTTAAATGATAACCCGACATGAAACCGCTGTACTGAAACGAGGACGTGAAAAAAATGAGACTGTTGTACTGAAACAAGACCCAAAGACGATACCATTGTACTTAAATGGAGACTCGAAAGGAACGGGATCATTGTACTTAAACGAGAGCCTGAGACGCGACTGTTGTACTTAAACAGAGACACGAAAGAAATGAGATTGTCGTACTGAAACAAGACTCAACTGGGGATAACAACAAGACTTGGTAGAAATAACCACCATGGGAAATGAAGTTGCATTCTATGGGGAATACTTCAGTCTGATTGGAGATATAACAGGTCTTATATAATATACCTCAAAACTGACCCATGCTGGTATGTATATGTTTGGATTTTATGGCATAATGCTCCATAATGATGGAAATGCTACGCTTTGGAGGATGCAAATGTAATGATGATTATGCAAATGCAAATGCAAAAGGGGGTCTCCTGATGAGGAGATAACACGTATCCCAAATGGCTTGATTGGGGGAAAATGATGATCACTGAATTGATCTGGTTAATCCTTGTGAGGAGAAGACAACTCTGCGGGGAATGATGTTGATGATACACAGGCTTTGAACTTCCGTTATTGCCAAAAATAAATTGGACTTTGAGATTGGAACGCCAAGACCCTGTTGGAGATGGACTCTTCCCACTAGGTACGCTACCCGTTGAACTCTGTTGTGGAAGTGAAACCTTCTGACTTGGCTGGGGAAACCAATGTATAATACTGCTGAGGAAGCATCTTGCTGGGGAGGAAAGACATTCCTTGTACTGCTAGGGATGACCCCTATATTGAAAGGAAGTCTCTGCTTGGGGAGGACACCAGCCTTCTGTCTCCTTGCTGGGGGAGATTTCAACTTCCAAATCTACTGGGGATGACGGATGATGTCAATGATAAAGCTTCCTGCTGAAGATAAGAGCTCAAGTTGCCACTTGCTGGGTATAAGAGATAAATCCTCTCATGTTGGGAATGAGAGATGTAAGGTGTCTCGTGCTGGGGATGAGAGACGATGATACCCTTCTGCTCGAGAATTATCTTTCCCTTTGCTGCTCTGCTGGAGAAGGGATTGACTAATGAGGCTTACTATGTAATTCTGACCAATTAAGCCTGCTGATGAAACAACTCTTGAAGTACTGTGCTGACAATGGCTTTGCTTCTATCCTCTGGGTTGATAGGTTGCCAACTAATCAAGAGTGAACAATGATTCTTTGCAATTTTCAACTCGCCTCAGATTAAGGTCCATCGGAAGAAAATGTATCAAGAGGATTTTACAGAAAACATGGCATATGAAATGCCTCAGTGTCTTCAAACTCTTAGAGAGATTCGTCGGATCTAGAAATAACGACCCCAACCTGCAAGGTTTGTGAAAGAATTTTCCTTACGAGGATTCATGAAAAACCTCATATCACTGTGAGATATTCTGCCCCAGTATATTGAACTCTGGATAGGTGCTTCTGATTGACCGTCTTTGGGTGAGAGTACTTCTCATGCTCTTGGGGTGGCCTGCCCCAGTACGAGCCTTTGAGTAGTTTCGTCCCTGAATGGATGATCTTCGAGTGAATACCCAGACTAAATGCTTTTGAATCTCGAAGTGATTGCCCCAGTTTGGCTGAAATTGGAATGCATGCCTCAAACTAATGGCTCTTTGTGAGATTTGAATCTCGAAATGATTGCCCCAGCTCGGCTGAATTTTGAAGAGATTGATCGACGTGATTTCCCCAGATTAGTTGGCTCTTACCACGAATCGTTGGGAAAGTCCCCACTCAATGGAGTTTCTTGGAAAAGTGCATCTCGATGTGATTGTCCTTCAGAAGTTTCAGACTTCTCAACTTGGCAAGATTAAGCTTCTGGACTGAGGTTCCATATGTGAACTTTTATAATGCCAAACAAATGTATGCAAGCAGAAAATGTTTATTTTGAGAATGAAAATTTGAATGCAACACACATGTTAATCTTGAAGTTTTACTGTAAAAAGATGTCGCAAACCTTTGTGAGCGAATCACTGGCTAAATACGACATTGATTTTTGATAGAAGAAAGCATGCACATGCAACACCAACCCATGTCTTTTAGCACAACTCATAGGAGTCAGGAACGCGGTCTAGTGGTAGTACGCTCTCAAAAATAACCCTGTTTCAGTTAGGACTTTTGAGGGTTGTATCGTGGCCTAGTTCACGGTTATAGAAACAAAGGATATAGGCTCGAAGTTTATATGTCCCCACCCCTCTTCGTGATGTTCTCCATTCCTATGTTCAGCTAGCTTTCACAAGCGCTCACCTCTCAAAAAGGGTTTTGTGATGGTTGAGGAACCAATTACACTAACGGTTTAAGCACCAATCAGGTTATTGTTGGGAGTCAGTCACCCTTTTGTCTTTGGTGTCTGTGCCACACGACTTTGTTCTTTCTTAAGGATCTTTCTTGTGTAATCCTTTTCGTTTTTCGCTTTTGCATTCTTTTGCTTATCCCTAACTTTTGCCTGGACTGATTCTTGTGAATCTTTGATTACGAGGTCCAGCGGGATGCCCTAATTTTTGCCTAAGTCGCTTGTTTTCAAGTTTCGACTTAGCGGGCTTTTTCATTTCTTTTTTTCAATTCTCTTTTTTGATGCTGGTTGAACAAATTGTGTGATGCTGGTTGTCTTGATTGCTTTGCGAGGGTCGTGACTGTCTCACTTCTTGGTTGAGGAAGGATAACCTTTGTGGTTTCCGGTATTTGGACCTCTTGTTCGGGATAACCATTGTGGTTTCCGGTCTTTGGACCTATTGATTGGGATAACCAATGTGGTTTCTGGTCATTGGACCTCTTGATTTGGTACAACGAAAGGTAATAGATCCTCAGATGTGCACTCCTTTTTGAAATTTGAACGCCCGGTCAAATTAACTGACGCCTACCCTGCCCCTGGGTTAAATGTAAGGGTTTTTTTATGCGAAAAGAAACTCCTACTCCAAGGCTCAAACGGGTTGGCGAGGGTCTATCTCCCTTATATCTCCGGTGTTTAGGATTTGAAACAATGCATGTACATCGTCAACAAGGTCTTTCTCAAAAGCACACAATAAGAGATTTTTTTTGCGTTTTCATTTCGTCATCCTCCCTCACAGAGTTTAAGCACAACAGTTGGTATTGCAATGCGCATACACAAAATCATGAGTGAATACAAATGGATTACTTCAAGAAAAACCTGTGTATTTTATTATGGTTAACATTCAAAAACAAATAAGTTTCATGCATGCATACAAATGTTTAAACAAATAATAGAAACTACAAATGAAAATGCAGTAAAGAAGCTGAAAATTGCCGTCATTGAGGAGACTTGACTCCGTCTGGACTTATTGCTTCTGAAGATGCCTTTGCAAATTGGGAGGTCCATTTGATGAGGAGACTTCAATATGTGGGCGGACTTTCTGGCATGATGACCTTTGAGTCGATCAAATTTTGCACATCGTATCTGAACACATCACAGTTGTCAAATGGTATGCCTAAATGCCCCTTAGTGGTACTTGCATCTAGCCTTCACATCATGGTGGTCATTGTTGAGGAGGTTTGACTCCGTCTGGATTTATTGCTCTCGGAGACTTTCAATAGTCAGCAGTCTGGATGTTCATTCCATTACAGTTTTGTGTCATATTCCCACTTTTACCTGGTGTGAACACAATAGTCTTGGAGTCAATAAAATTCGCGGCCTTGTACTTACCTTTGTCTCTGAAATACTTGCAATCTTCAATTAGATGGCTAGGTGCCCCGGAATGATAATCATACTTGGAATTGAAACCCCAAAGGAAGCTTTGTCGGAGATGATCCTGATGCGGCTAGCTCAACTAATTTGAATCTGAACAAATGAGGAAACTTGTTGCGCATACGGCCTCGGAATATGATCAAACTTCTTCTCAAGTTGTTCTGGCCTTTACCCGTATTCTCTGCCCCTAGGACTCTCTTGGGAAGCTGAAATTGGATGCTGACAAACGACATCTGGAGGGAAGAGGTTGATAAATAAAGTTAATAGATAAGGTTTCTCGGAAAGATCTCATATGATCTCCTGCCTACGTATATCCATTGACCAATGGAGAATCAGAGCAGCGTAGTTCCCCTTAATAGAGATGAAAATAGCTTCGTTTCCTTGACACTGCATTCAGGATTTCTATAACCGGCTCCTCTGAGTCTTCATCTGGTTGACTTCCTCTTTCAATAGTTTCTGATTCTGAAATAAAGCTTGTACCTCTGCCCTGAATGGCCTCAACTGGGTCTTCATTTGGTCCCGCCCGGAGTTATACCTTGATATTTGTGATTCAAGTTGGCCATTGTGAAAGGAAACCAAGTCATGATAATAATTTGTCTCTGAACACCTGTCAAGAATGCAAGGATGTATGCAAATGCCATGTTCAGTTATTTCTGAGGAATCCATCTGCTTTGATTCAAGTTTTGACACAGAAAAATCCAATGGCATGATTCAGATATGTGATCCTCGGAAATAACTGAACATGTGTGCTGGAATGCTATGATGTCATGTATGCAGCAGGCATGTGATCAATGGTCTGATGTTGGTGCCGGTGTTGAGCAGCGAACCAACTGTTTGAATAGAACCATAATAGCAGCACCATCTATGTATAGAACCCCATAACTGAGAACCCAATAACTGTAGAACTGGATCACATAATAGAACAATCACTGATGGCGTTGAAGTTGAACAATGAGCCAAGTGTCTGTGGAGAGTCATAATAACAGTCACAATATCAGGGTCACAATGGTAATCACAATAACAATTTCTCTGAATAGAAATCCCGGATCTCTGAATCAAAGAACCATAGAACACTGAACAATACTGGCAAAGTGGGTATGTTGAAGTTTAGGGTTCCTGCAAACCTGTAAACCCCTCCCAATCTCACGGGTGTGCTACTCGAGTCAACATCACGGACTCTCAAAGCCGAATAGCAATAATACGTTCACCATTTCCGAGAAATGGCTCATGATCAAATTAGGGAATCGGTTTGGCATTATGTACTACTCAGGGAGGCCTCAGCTGAGTCCAAGGAAACAAGCATCCCTCATCGGTCCCCAGCTTCAAGCACTGAATCGAGAAACAATAGTACATTCATCCCTAAGGGTAGAATACTATCGTCATACAGACAGTTTGCCTTGACTGGGTTCCTATGAGAGAACCAGGCCATCCTATGCGAGTTCCCAGTGGGCCCTCGGATGCGAGTGGGTTTGCCAACAAATGTGGTATGCCACTGTCATCACTGGAGAGGGGTTTTTCCATAAAGGTTCTCAATGATCGGTCCCTTGACTGCACATAACTATCAAGGTAGCGTATTAACCCAGAAAGATTCCGGTATCAATACATTCCCGAGAAGGTCGCAAGTCAAGGTGTGGAACTCACTACTACCAACATAACAAGATGCCATGAAGCCAAAGTGGAACCATTCTAAGTCCTAGGGTGCACTCGAGCCCCGGTTACGAGCTCATCTCACAGTAACCCCATCCCACAGAAAAAATGAAAACCAACACAGTTCAGCATATGATGCATGTGAAAATAAATACTAAAAACAGTAAATAAAGCTGTAAAGTAAACTGTAAACGAAAACAGTAAAACTAAACTAAAACACACAGCAAACAAATAAACACCCAGAGAAACAAAACCAAACAGGCGCTAGGATTGACTCTACGAGGGAAACCAGAGATTCTGGGTTCAATCCCCAGCAGAGTCGCCAGCTGTCGCTCCCGGTATTTTCATCCTAGTACAAACGCGAAATTGGCGCGGAAAAGGTAGAGTCGCCAGCCAGGAATTTTTATCCCGAAAGAATGGGAAAGGTAATGCTGCACAAACCTGAGGAAGAAGGAAAGGAGAAGGTCCTGTGAACCAAAGATCTGGGTTCGGGAGTCGGTTACGACCTAGGAAGGTATTAGCACCCCAGATCGTCCGCCTTACCCGACGGGATCCACGCTTGCTTGTTTATTTCAAAGGGTGAGAAATAAAGTGCTGCTGAACAAAGAAATGCTACTGGAAGGGAAATTGAAATGAGAAAGGAGTTGAAAAAGAACAAAAAGAAAGAATGGGGAAAATGTAGGGAAAATAAAGAAGGTGCTCGAACGGGCCCTACCCCGCTGTCTACGTACCTCATCGGGATAATGAGGATTAGAGTCGACGTAGTTCTCCTAACCAGGCGGGAACTTTGTTTGCGTTTTTTACAGTTGGAACTGCGTATATCTATGCTCAGGCGTTGCAGGCTTGTCTGGTACGAGTGCATTTACCATTTTGCATGCGAGACAAGTCGTCGGGAGTTCGTGTTCAGAATGAATGAGATGAGAAAAGAAGTTCCCGCAGGAAAGTCGCTTATTGTTTGTTTTTGTCTTTTATGAGAAATGTTTTTCGAATTTGTTTGTGAACATTCTCATACTAATACTTATCCATCGCGGTGAGTATTTATACCTCGCCCCTAAACAGTACGCGTATAAACACTCCACAACAAAGTCTCGTGTCATACAAGAACGTTCGATTTTTATTAAGTGTTTTATTGCTTTTCTTTATGAGGTGAGAAAGAATGACTCAAGGGGAAAAAGGACAAAACTAAGGGGGACTAAGACCAACCCTAAGTTATTTATTATGCACAAAAGGGAGATCCTAATGGTTACTGAGGTTTTCTAATCCTAAGGAGCAAAAGGAAAAGAAAGAAGAAAAATGATGCAACTTACTTCCTAAGGAAGATAAGTTGGTCCTAATAATGGGGAATCCTACCAATCACAAGTATGAAAAGTAAAGGAAATTAAATGCAAATTAAATGCATAGAGGAAATAAAAGAATCAATTGAAGGAAACTTACCTCAATCTTCCCCTCAACAAAACCAAGGTTAGTGTTGCATTTTTTATTTAAAACAATAAAGCAAACATACACTAATTAAATCCTAATGACTCTAGGACTCAATCAAAATTCTATTTTAATTCTAAAGGAACTAAAAAAAATGCTAAGACAAAAAATACAGCACCTACTACAGCCCCCATTACCCAAACAGCTATGAAAACAATGCATAACACAAATTAGTTTTTTTACAGCCAGCATGCAGCATGAAAAGGTAGGTGTAAAAGGTCAAAAACAACATGCAAACATAACAAACAACATACATTTTACAGCACTTATATGCAAAAACAGCTATGAAATGCAAAATCCAGAATTGATTATTTTCACTTTCTAATGCACAAACTCAATGAAAAATGCACCAATCTCACCATGAACATGCATTTGAACATGGATCAACATAAATGAAATAACATGGACATTTTTTAGGATTTATTCAAGAATGCATCACATGTGGATTATGCAACAAGTATGCAAAATGTGGCACATGAACATGGCATACGAACATGATGATTATTGATTATGAACATGAAATATGATAGCTCAAACATAATGTCAAACTCAATGCAAAATTCAGAATTGAATTGATATAAATGCTATGATCAAGCATGCCAACAAATGCAACCAAATGCACATACATACATGATTATGCAACATGCATCATACATCAACATAATGAAATGCAAAATGATTTAATGCAATGCAAAAGATGTAAAAACAGAATGCAACATGATTATTACATGCCAAATGATGCATGAACATGGCAACAACATGCAAGAAACCAAGCTATGCACAAAGAAACACTAAAATGCATAATACGCAACATGAACAGAATCGTGTCGAAACGACTCGAAATGGGGGAATGAGCTACTGGAAATGGACCCAAAAATTCCCTAAAATCAATACCTAAACATGTATGAACATTAGAAGCACTAGAACTTAGGACTAAGCTATCAAATAAGCTAAAAATCGAAAAATCAACAGCGTTAACCGGTTAACCAAATGCGTTAACCGGTTAACGGACCTAAAACAGCAGCAATCTGTGGCTAAAACGCACGCGTTAACCGGTTAACCAAATGCGATAATCGGTTAACGCTGAACAGGAAGTGAAAAAAACTTTTGAAATAAGTGCTTTTGGCCACAAACTCACTTCTAATGATCCCTAACATATCTAGGAACATGCTAACACTAATTTCTACTTAATTGGGGCTTATTTACACATGATAGAACCTATAACTATCAACACCTTAAATCCTAATCCAATAACAATCACAAATCGCAAGCAATACATAATCGATTGCAATCAAAACGAAAAGCAATTAAAGAATGCCGAAATGGCGAGATGAAGAGAACAACTTAAAGGAGAAGTGATTTAGATCACCAACCTACGAAACAGAGAAGTGCTTCGGCGTATGTTGCAAGAATCAGAGCTTGATCGAAGAGAAAACCGAGAAACCGCAAAATAAATGCGTTCTTGATGCTTGGACCTTCGTGCACTTCCGATAAACTGAAACCTTCAAAAAAATTCAGTAGCTTCTTCTTCCACAATCCACAAAATCAATGGAGGTTGAGGCTAAGCTTCAAGATCTTCAAGTTTCAATGTGAAACTTGAAGAGCTTATTCAAAAAGCTTTAGTGAAAGGAGGGAAAAGGAGGAAAAGTGAGAGAGAAAAAGTGATTGTGAGAGAATGAGAAATTTGGAAAATTGTGTGAACCCATCTCAATGTAGTGATTAATGAATATATAGAGGCTAGGCTTGGAGCTAGGTTTGGGAATGGAATTAGGTTTGGGTCCCAAAAATTAGGCTTGAGATCCAAAATTATGGTTTGGTAGTTAGGGTTGGAAAAGGGAATATTCCTTGGAATATTCCAAGGAATACTCTAGAAGATGGTAGAACATGGTAGAAGTTTCCAAGGGAAATGGAGTGGAATTGAAATGGAAAAATAAGAGGGAAAGAATGAAAGGAAGTGTGGAAAGAAAGTGGAAGGAAAAGTGGAGGGAAATGCAAAACCAACCACTTTTCAAATGATTTTTTCCTTTGATTTTTTTTATGATTCCTCCATCATTTCTTAACCAAATTTGAACCATAGGATCATTGTAACCCTAATTTTATGATTTCGATCTTAAAAGTTCGGAATCGACCCTTTTTACCTAGTTCGGTTGCCTTTTCCCCGATTCCTCGATTTTTAGTCGTCTGGCCAGTCGAACCCCTTCCAAAATGAATTTGTGGACGAGATTTGAACCCTAGGCACTTGACATCATATATAAGACAAAGGAATCCACTTTGAATCAAAACTTCATGCCGAAGCCCCATAGAAGTGAAACCCTAATTTTGCCATTTTCATCCTGAGATGTTGCACTGCTCGCCTCCTTTGATCAACTCCATCTGTCCATGGCTCGTGGTTCCAAGTGAAGACTTGTGGGATGTTGTAAACCCTTTGCACAAGGTTGAGAAGCTTTATGGCCATGTGATTGCCTTTGTATAGCCTTCAATTGCTCCAATCATTGATCACATGCCTATGCCTCAGCTATGCAATGTTTTTGATAATTTTATGAATTTATGTATGCAAGATGCTATGCCAAATGTTGGGGATATAAGAGGGCAAAATTTGAGGTATTACAGACACCAAATGTACACTTAGCTGGATTCAGACGCAGTTGGAACTTTCTGAGGCGCTCAAATAACTTCAGGAGATGATTCAAATGATCATCCTCACTCTGTGATTTGGAAATCATATCATCCACGTAAAATTCTATCTCTTTATGCATCATATCATGGAAAAGGGTAACCATTGCCCTCTGATAAGTGGCTCCTGCATTTCTGAGACCAAATGGCATAACCTTGTAACAATAAGTGCCTCATGGTGTGATGAAGGTAGTCTTTTCCATATCGTCAGGTTCCATCTTGATCTGGTTATAACCTGAAAACCCATCCATGAAGGAGAAAACAACAAACTTAGCGGTGTTGTCAACCAAAGTATCAATATGCGAAAGAGGGAAATCATCCTTTGGACTGGCTTTGTTCAAATCTCTATAGTCCACGCACATTCTAACCTTGCCATCCTTCTTGGGGACTGGAACGATCTTAGTTACCCACTCAGGGTACTTCGCAACTGCGAGGAATCCAACATCAAACTGTCTTTTGACCTCTTCTCGAATCTTCAGAGCCATGTCCGGTCTTGTTCTTCGGAGCTTTTGCTTTACTGGAGGACAATCTGGTCGAAGAGGCAACTTGTGGACCACTATGTCTGTGTCTAAACCGGGCATATCCTGATACGACCATGCAAACACATCCACATACTCTTTGAGAAGCTTGACCAATCTTTCTTTGACGTCCGCTCCAAGTGTTGTACCAATCTTGACTTCCTTCTTATCTTCATCGGTGCCAAGGTTGATGGTCTCTACCTGCTCTTTATGTGGTTGAAGATCTGTACTCATACTCAACCAATCTTGCCAGTTCTTCGGGAATGTCACAATCTTCCTCACTTTCATCTTCCGCTTGGTAGACTGACGAATCAAAGTTAGGAGAGAATATAGAGCCATTGGATTCAACATGCTTTTCATTTGTTCTGCATATGGGAATGATTTGATTTTCATTAAAAGTGAAAAGAGAGAGAGAGATATGCAAGAAAAACTTTTTATTTGGTTTTGAAAGATTTCCATTTTCTTTTAAAGGTGAAAAGAGGAAAAGCAGTAAATAAAACAAAGTAAGAATTTAACAAAATGCCTTCATTGATTAAATAACTTGAAAATGAGAAGGGGCCCTACAAAATGATCACATAGCCTCGGGCATAGCTAGGGAACTTTGAAAACATTAAAAAACAATAAATTACTTTGACAGTGGAAAAAGTTCTAGGATCTCAACTGCCTCCCAATTGCCCAAAGCTGCTTCACACTGATACACCAAATGATCCACATCTTCATCTTCGGCATACCCATTAATAGCAATGATCTGATAGCCGGCACTGGAAAAAACCTCTTGAATGGTCTTTGGACGTCCTTTGACGGAGGTTGGCGATCCTTCCTTCACATGAGTTGGTTTGTAACCCAGCCCGTAGCAGTCTAGCTTCTGTTTGACTTCAATGACATCACCCCAACCTTCATGGATTCCTTCTTCGATAGTGGAAATGGTACTCTTCAGCTACGCAAAAGATGGAATACCTTTCCCCTTTGGTTCCTCTAATTCCATAAGGACAACATTGGCTATCTCTAGAGCTTGGAAAGCAGTTTCCAAAGCATCTTCATCAGCCTCAATGTAGCTAAAGGAGGAAAGGTTGTTAACCATGAGATCTTCTTCCCCAGACACAGTTACCAGCTTTTTGTCGATCACAAACTTCCTCTTTTGGTGTAGGGTAGAAGTGACTGCCCCAGCGGCATGAATCCAAGGTCTTCCCAGCAGACAACTGTAATTAGGATTAATATCCAAAACCTGAAAAGTGACTTTGAACACCTGTGGTCCGATCAAGATTGGTAGGTCTACTTCTCCGATAACAGTCTTCCTTGACCCATCAAAAGCTTTCATAATCAGTGCACTGGGCCTCATCTTCGCCCCTTGATAAGAAACTTAGCCAATGTTCTTTTTGGCAAAATATTCAATGAAGATCCCGTATCCACATGAACTCTCGCTAAAGTATCCTCATGTCATTTTACAGATATATGAAGAGCACGATTATGGTCTGAGCCATCCTTTGGGAGATCCTCCACACTGAAATTGAGTTTATTGCATGCAGTTATATTGGCAATGACACCATCAAATTGATTTACAGTTATATCATGTGTAACATGCGCATGTGCTAGCAATTTTTGGAGAGCACCTCGATGGGATGGCGAATGCATAAGAAGTTATAAGATAGATATTTTGGAAGGCGTTTGATGTAGCTGATCAATAACCTTATAATCACTCTTTTTGATGATTCTGAGAAATTTTGCATCCTCCTCTTCCAAGACCAACACTTTATCCTTGTTGGCAACAGCGAGAATGACTTCTTTCGGTGGAACTGGTGGAACTGTATTGACCTGCTGAGTGTAAACACGACCACTGCGAGTTAATCGACTTGCACCTGCTATGTCATCACTCGCCACTTTTAAACTTTCCTTCTGACCAGCATGTTCAATCTTCTGATGAACTCCCCCTATATCATACTTCCATGGGACTGCTTTGGTATTTTCATAAAGGAAAGGGTTACTCTTTTGCTCAATCCTCAGTTCTGGCAAATTGAAAATGGGCACCATAGGTTCTGGCATATTGAAGATGGGTTGAACTCCCGGGGATTCAAGCATGTTCAACACTGGTGCTATGGTAGAATCAGATTCAGGCAAGTTGAAGATGGGTTCAATCATTGCCACTTCATTTCTTTTCACACGACCGCTTACTTGCAAAACACCAAGATTAATCAAACTTTGAACATCTCTCAAGACCAGTTCACATCCCTTTGGATTATCAACACAAACTTCACACTTCTTATGTCAGTTTTTCAGCATACCCACCTCTACTAACTTCGCATGGAATTTTCTAAGCGGGATTTTGATCTTGGTGGCATCGAAAATCAAATCTTCGTCATACTCATCAACAATGGCATTTACGGACCCATGCTTGGGTAAAGTATTATCTTTGACATTGGGACCAACATTTCCGAATGACAAAATATTTTTATCCATCAAGTCCTTCACAACATATTTCAACGCAATACAAATTTCCAAATCGTGCCCTGGAGCTCCTTCATGGAATAAACAGTGGGGCTTGAGTTGTAACTTGGTGGGAGTGGATCTGGTGGAGAACCCAAAGGCCTTATAGTAACCAAGCCTCTCTTCAGCAGTGAGGGATATAATTCAGCATAGGTCATAAAGATCCGAGGATTGGGAGGCCTTCCTCCTGGTCTTCTATTCTGAAAGTCGGAATTTGGATGAGGATCTGGAGTCCTCTGCTGGTAGGCTGAAGCATTGGGTGCATGTTGATAGCCTGGATTGTTGAGCATTGGTTGATAGGCTGGAACCACTGGAGCCACTTGTTGATACATCGGTACTGCTTTAGTTGGCCGATACATTGGAACTTGTTGATTATAGGATGGTTGAACCGCCGCTACATAGGGATGTTGAATGTACTGTGGTGGATAGGGATACTGCTGTTGAGCCACAGGTGGAGGCCTCTTCCAAAGCCGATTTCTCCTTTGACTCGTAATCACTATATTTGTCTCGCCCTCTTTCTTTTTGTGGAAATTGCTGGTAAACGTCTTAGCATTGTTCCCACTATTGTTGTTGGAGCTAATGGATGCACCACTCATCTTACCATTCTTCAGACCGAGTTCAACCTTGATTCCCACAACCACAAGATCGGAGAAGCTAGCAGTTATGCTTCCTACCATTCTCTCAAAGAATTATGGTCGTACAGTGTCAATAAACCAGTCAGCTAATTATTTCTCAGTCAACGGGGGATCTACTTGAGAAGCGGTCCCTCTCCACCTTTGAGTATATTCTTTAAAAGATTTGGAATCTTTCTGGGACATACTCAGCAGCTGCCTCCTATCGGGAGCAAGGTCCATATTGTACTTGTATTGTTGAATGAAAGCATCTGTCAGATCTTGGAAACTACGGATCTTCGAATTATCTAGAGTCAGATACCACTTGGAGAAAATTCCCTTCAGACTATCCTGGAAGCAATGGATCATCAGTTTGTCATTGTTCACTTGCGTTGCCATTCTCCGACAGTACATTAAAAGATGGCTTTTAGGACACATTGTGCCTTCATACATATCAAAGGTGGGTGTCTTAAACTTGGGAGGTATCACTAGTCCAGACACAAGACACATTTCTCTGGCAGCAGCACCAAAGATCTGGTGACCTTCAATTGCCCTCAATCTCTTTTCAAGAGTGTCAAAATTCTCTTGCATCTTCTCATGTTTCTTATTACCGTTTTCAGACATATTTGGCACATCGTACACCTGAGGATCGTTAAAGTATGGTTGTACACGGGTGTGCACAATGTCTGGTGTAAAATTAATAACCACTCGGTTCTCTTCAGTAGTCAAAGGAATGGTTTGCTGAGTGGTAAATCCTTGAGGAGGAGGTACAAAACCTTGGGAAGGAAATGAAAACCCTTGAGAAAGAGGCGCGAAACCTTGAAAAACAAATCCTTGGGAAGGAGGGAAAAAACCTTGAGAAGCAAACCCTTGGGAAGGAGGAATAAAACATTGAGAGACAAATCCCTGGGAAGGAGGTATAAAACCTTGAGCAGCAAAACCTTGGGGAGGAGGTACAAACCCGTGTGAAAGTCCAAAAGGAGGCCAGGTTACATGGGTAGTGACTGGTGGTGTAGGCTCAGTCGTTGCAGTGACAATCTCAGAAACCACAGTTTGTTGGGTATCCATCTTTGCACGAATGACTTGCAGAATTTACATAATCTGGCCCACATTTCCAAGAAGATCAATAAGCTCTTCATTAACTTTGTCCATCTCTGGATCTCTGTCATCCATCTTCTTCCTGGCCTGAGCTCGAGTGGAGTATTTGTGTGAGATCCTCAGTGTGACAGTCTGGAAAGGAGGTGACGGGAATGAGTTTTTGACAAAATGAAAATGCAGAGATGCACTCATTAGTAGAAAAATGCAAAAGCTTCCAAGGACTTAAGAAGTTATTGCACAACATCAAAAATGAATAAAACTTTCTTATTTTTTTTCAAGAAGTAATAAACTAAAGTCCATTCATGGTAAAATACATGATGCTTGCAACAAACATCTCTTTGTTCCTTGAAGCTCTTACTAAAATGATGCATATGATGCTGAGATGCAAAGATGCAGGGATACAAGGATGCAAGGATGCGAGGTGTCACAAGTAAATCTGGAACATTCTTAATAGGTAGGCTGTAAGAGATTGGTTCTATATTTTCTACCCATAAATCCCACTCATGGGATGGTTTCTACGGTGATGGTTTAATGAAACTGAAGGTCACGTACGTTTATCGTACTAACGCCCCGCCGCAGGCTAGCTGCATTGTGACGATAATGACGATAAGGTCTACCTTGAGTGGAGTTCTCATGCTCGGCCGATAAAGGGGCGAGCCCTTGGAGCCTAACCTTACACAACTACCAAAACTAAAACAGGTTCTAGGAGGTCCCAGAATCACAGCCCTTTCGTGAATCTAGTCACGCGACAGGCTAGCTGCGTTGCAAAAAGATCTACGAAAAGTCTAACTATCCGGGGGAGCTTTCATGCTAGGCTTGCAAGGAGAGAGTCCTTGGAGACTAACACTAATAAAATCCAATTCTAACTTAGGTGTTCCCTCTTCTTTTTTCACAACTTAGATTTTATTTGTGAAGCGACCCCAGGATCCCACAGTCAAGTATAATAAGTAATAAAAGAAAGCGAATAAAAGAACAAATAAACAAGACATAAATAGAAAACATAGAGAAGACAAAATACAAAATCAAACAGATAAACACACAAAGCTAAGTTAGGCTCAACCCTCTCAAGCATGGAGGTGTCCCCAGCAGAGTCGCCAAGCTATCGTACCTCGAAACAAATATGATCCTCGAAACAACAGAGTCACCACCTAATTCTATTTATTCTATAAGAGAAAAGGGAGATATAGATACAACCTAAAGGAAGGATAAGAAATGGTTTACGAAACCAAAATCTAAGTTCGGGAATCGGTTACGCAAGGGGAAGGTATTAGCACCCCTCGCGTCTGTTGTACTCAATGGGAACCTCATAGCTTAACTATGTGATTAAATGTTGATCTAAGTCTTTGTCTTTTAAATGGTTATTAATATGTTTCTTTTAAAGAAAGGAAATTAAAGTTTTAAATTATTATTAAGACGAAGAAAATATTAATTTTTATTATTATTGTGCTTGCGAAGGATAAAAATCCCCGTGCCTACATATTCCCTTGTGCAATGGGAAAGTCAGAGCTTCGTAGTTCGTGCGACTACAGTTTATGTTTTTTTTAATTGAACGATTGTTTAAAACGCATTCTACTACTAAGAGTTGACTTATACTCTCAGTGGAGGATGAAGCGCTAGCTTGTTTGCGAGATAGAAAGATTTAAACAATGTTCGTTTTAGGGAAAAATGTTTGACTTTTGTTAAGGGTGTTTTTAAACGAAAGAGCGAATGAACCACGTCGCGTGGGGATAGCCCAGGAGTGATTGCATTCCAGAACATGCGGAGTGCTAGACTCCGGAGCTCTGTTCTTTCATTGATTAATTATGAAAATGGTTTGAATTGGTTGGTTAGTTTTGGAATGCTTTTAAGTACGAAAGAGCGAATGAAGCACGTCGCGTGGGGCTAGCCCAAGAGTGATTCATTCTAGAACGTGTGGAATTCTAGACTCCAGAGTTCTATTTTTTCGCGAATTAATTTGTACGATTAAGATATTTTGATATACGAAAGGCAAATGAACCACGTCACGTGGGGCTATCCCAGGAGTGATCCATTCCAGAACGTGCGAAGTGCGAAGTGACCGACTTACGTGTGTGTGAAATATAAGCGTATGAATTGCTAACTTGGCGTTGGACCAAGAAATTTATTTATTATTATTATTTTTAAACAGTTATTCTTAAAATGATCATATTTATTTTACCTAATAAATTATCATTTGTAATACGAGAACAATATTCAAATTCGTACAAATCATAGACTATCATCGTTCAACTAAATAAATCGATACAAATAAATAAAATAAAAAATAAAAAATAAAAAAATTAATTAACTAATTTAAATACAATATGTTTAGTAAATTAATTAAAAAAATAAACAAAACAATTCAAAATAATAAACAAAATCATAAAAATAAATGGTTTGTTTTTTAAAAAGCAAATAAACAACAAAAACAAAAAAAAGGTGTGCTAAACAACAGCAAAAGATTGGGCTGGGCAAGGCCCAAAATGCTGGTTAGGGGAGAAGACTGAATCGGGTTGGAGGGGGAGACTGGGTCGGGTTTGACAAAATATGACAAGGGGATTAGGGTTTGGTGAACCGCAACCCTCAATAATATCTCCCAAAGAAATGAAACAAACTCAAACATGAACTCTGAGAAAAACGAAAAGGCCCCCAAATCCTCATCACCTTCAAACACAAATCGCTCTCTCACTCTGAAATTCGCGTTTGGTCTCTCTCAAGGATGATAATGCGATCACAGCACTCGAACTAGGTCGATATGGATGTTGAGTAACAGAAAAATAAATAATCGTTTACCACCACAAGGATGATAATACGACCCCAGCACTCGAACTAGGTCGATATGGATGTTGAGTAACAGAAAAATAAATAATTGCTTACTACTGCAAGGATGATAATGCGACCCCAGCACTTGAACTAGGTCGATATGGATGCTGAGTAACAGAAAAATAAATAATCACTTACCACCGCAAGGATGATAATGCGACCCCAGCACTCGAACTAGGTCGATATGGATGCTGAGTAACAGAAAAATAAATAATCGCTTACCACCGCAAGGATGATAATGCGACCCCAGCACTCGAACTAGGTCGATAAGGATGATGAGTAACAGAAAAATAAATAATCGCTTACCACCGCAAGGATGATAATGCGACCCCAGCACTCGAACTATGTCGATAAGGATGCTAAGTGTAGATGTTAAGAATTGGCAGAATTTTTGACAAACAAGAAGTATTGAACTTAGTTCAGGATGTCACACCAGATGTTGTGACATTGACAAACAGAGTAATTGTTAATGAATTTAGTTCAGACATCAGGATGTCACACCAGATGTTGTGACATCGTAAACCTGCTACCAGACTTATATGATGCATAACAGAAGTGAGTAAATTCAGGAGAATTTATCTGGAATTAATTGTGAATAGATAAGCACTCCAAGGCGCATCTTTAGGGAGCTTAGTTATCTGACTTCAGTGCAACAGAATAACTAACTCACCTTGAATCAAGGAGGTAACAAACTAACTAACCCTAATTCAAGGTGATGACAGTGGGATTTATCAGGACTGGATAATTTGCAAAAAGCCCAAAAACCAAGCATCTATTTAAGGAACATAAACTCTCAAAATAGAGTACGAAATTAAGAAGACTGTAAAGGGTGTTTGTGTTTAATAGCAGGTTTTAATTGTTTGTCACTTTATGAGCTTTTAAGCAAAAAGTGAATTGTATCTTGATTGAAACTTTTAAGTAATATCAAGCTGTTGTGTTTGAAGTGTGACTTCAATTTCATTAATCATTGTAAAAGATCACTGTGTGATTGAGGGGGAGTGAGTAGGTACTCATATCTAAGTTGTGTCTTAGGTAGAAATTGCCTTGGGTAGATATTAAGTGAAGGATTAAACTGGTTGGTTTAATTCCAGAATTAATATTACTTATATTGGATTTTCTTCCTAGCTTGGTAGCCCCCAGATGTAAGTGTGGAGATACACTGAACTGGGTTAACAATTTCCTGTGTTATTTAATTTACCTGCACTTTAAGTTTTGTTTAAGTCTTCAAGTGTTTAAACATCTGATTCGACATCACGTACCTGATCCCAGAATTTCAATTGGCATCATAGCAGGCACCCTGCCTGTTTAACTGGGTGAGATCTAGGGACTACAAATTTTGGGAACATGGACAGAGATGTAGGATCTGTGAATAGACCACCTATATTGGATGGATCCAACTATGACTACTGGAAGCCAAGAATGGTAGCATTCTTAAAATATCTTGGTAGCAGGGCTTGGAAAGCAGTCAACAAAGGATGGGAGCACCCTGTCCAAGACAATAAGGATGGGGCAAAAGTGTTGAAGCCCGAAGAAGAGTGGAGCAAGGAGGAAGAAGATTCAGCACTTGGAAATTCCAAAGCCTTAAATGCCTTATTCAATGGCATTGACAGGAACATATTTAGACTTGTGCATCACTATGAGCTGGCCAAGGATGTTTGGGACACTCTCAAAACCACTCATGAAGGAACATCAAACGTGAAGATGTCAAGACTTCAACTTCTCACCACCAAGTTTGAAAACTTGAGAATGAAGGAAGATGAGACCATTCATGAGTTTTACATGAACATCCTGGAAATTGCTAATACTTCTGGTGCCTTGGGAGAGAAGATGAGGGATGAAAAGTTGGTAAGGAAGATTCTCAGATCACTGCCAAAAAGATTTGACATGAAGGTTACTGCAATAGAAGAAGCTCGGGACATATGCACAATGAAGGTTGAAGAGCTCATTGGTTCCCTTCAAACCTTTGAGATGGGAATGAATGATACAATTGTGAAGAAAAACAAAAGCATAGCCCTGGTCTCAAACACTGATAAAGAAGAAGAAAGTCATGAAGCAGACTCTGAAGACAACTTATCAGAAACAATTGCTATGCTTGGAAGACAATTCAACAAAATTCTCAAAAGAATGGAAAACAGGCCCAGACCAAGTGGAAGAAACTCAACCTCTGAGAATAAAAGACCTTATGACTCTAATAGAAGGTCAAACTATGATGAGAAGACTAACCAAGGAAAAGGGATCCAATGTCATGGATGTGAAGGGTATGGACACATCAGAAGTGAATTCCCAACCTACCTTAAGAAGCAAAAGAAAGGTCTCTCTGTGTCCTGGTCAGATGAAGACTCAGGATGTGAGTCAGAAGAAGAATCTGCAAAGCACATCACTGCTCTAGCTGGAGTATGTGAAACTGAAGGAGGATCCAGTGATGAGGAGCTGACATTTGAAGAGCTTGAAGCATCTTACAGGATGCTGTGTAAGAGGAGCACTGAAGTATGCATGGAGAATATACAGCAGAAGAAGCAGATTGAGGAATTAAAGGCTGAAAAGGCAAGCAATCTAGAGATCATTGACACTTTGAAAAGTGAAGTCAGCCTACTCAACTCCAAAATGGAGCATATGTCCAAATCTGTCAGAATGCTGAATAGTAGCTCAAACACACTGGATGTCATTCTCAACAACAACAAGCACTCAGGGGATAGGACTGGGCTGGGATTTAATAAAGTTCAAAAGTTTGAGGCTAACACCAGCCAAACAACTCGAAATCCTATGAAGTTAAACAAGATGTCCAAGCAGATGTCTCAACATCATGACAAGAACATGATGAAAAATAAATATAAAAGATGGAGATGCCATCATTGTGGAAGGTTTGGTCATATCAAACCTTTTTGCTACAAGCTTCATGGATATCCAAATCAGAAGTCTCAGCAACCCCCTAAGCAGAAGACAAAGGTCACCAAGAAAGTGTGGGTACCTAAAGCTAGTCTTCATGCTGATCAAAGCTATAAATACATGCCCAAGAACAAGTTCAACAGACAACCTTGGAACTCTAAAGATGGACACTACACAGGGCATATGCATCAAAGGAAACCTCACAACAGGCACAAATGGTTCAAGAAGATTGTTGCCTCTATAGCTCATACATCTCTCAGAGTATCTGCTAAGGAAGACTGGTACTTTGACAGTGGCTGCTCAAGGCACATGACTGGACTAAAGAATCTGCTGGTAGACTTAAAGTCACACTCATCCAGATATATAACCTTTGGAGATGAAGCAAAGGGAGAAATCAAGGGAGTTGGGACCTTGGACTGCCCAGGTGTACCAAGTCTAGATGATGTGCTGCTGGTAACAGGATTAACTGCTAACTTAATCAGCATAAGTCAATTATGTGACCAAGGTTACAGTGTAAACTTTACCAAAACTGAATGCATAGTTTCTGATAAAGAACAGAAGGTTGTCATGAGAGGAGCCAGATCAAAAGACAACTGCTATATGTGGGAACCTCAAGATTTCAGCCTCACATCAACTTGTTCCGTAGCCAAAGAAGAAGAAGTGAAGTTGTGGCACCAAAGATTGGGTCATCTCCATCTCAGAGGAATAAAGAAGATCATATCTATGGAGGCTGTAAGAGGAATTCCAAGACTGAAGATTGATGAAAGTAAAGTGTGTGGTGAATGTCAAATAGGCAAGCAAACCAAGATGTCACACCCAAAGCTCCAACATCTGACAACTTCCAAAGTTTTGGAATTACTGCATATGGATCTTATGGGACCAATGCAGGTTGAGAGTCTTGGTGGAAAAAGATATGCCTATGTGGTTGTTGATGACTTCTCAAGATATACATGGATAAGCTTCATCAAAGAGAAGTCTGATGTGTTTGATGTATTCAAAGATCTGTGTCAAAGAATTCAAAGAGAAAAAGCAAGTAGTGTGGTCAGAATAAGAAGTGATCATGGAAAGGAGTTTGAGAATCAAAAATTCTCAGACTTCTGCTCTTCAAAAGGGATCAATAATGAGTATTCTTCTCCTATCAACCCTCAATAGAATGGGATTATTGAGAGGAAAAACAGAACTATTCAGGAGTCAGCAAGAGCCATGATTCATGCTAAAAAGTTACCCCTATACTTTTGGGCTGAAGCTATGAACACAACATGCTACATCCACAATAGAGTTACACTAAGAAAGGGAACTTTATCCACCATCTATGAAGTCTGGAAGGGCAGAAAACCTACAGTCAAGTACTTTCATGTGTTTGGAAGTAAGTGTTACATTCTGGCTGATAGGGATCAAAGAAGAAAGATGGACCCTAAAAGTGATGAAGGGATTTTTTTTTGATACTCCATAAATAGCAGAGCTTATAGAGTATTTAACTCCAAAACCAAGGTTATAATGGAGTCTATAAATGTGATTATTAATGATGCCTCTGCAGATGTTGCTGATGATGTTGGAACATCTGCTGACAATCAAACTGAAGTTAAAACAGAAAGTGATAATCTTGATTTCACTTTAACTGAGGCAAGGTCAGAGCAATCCAACAAACCTCCCTCCATCAGAATCCAGAAAGATCATCCTAAAGATCTGATAATTGGTGATCCCAACAGTGGTGTCATCACTAGATCAAGAGAGATGATTTCAGGCTCCTGCTTTGTTTCAAAGATAGAACCTAAAAACATCAAGGAAGCTCTGAATGATGAGTACTGGATCTCTGCTATGCAAGAAGAATTAGGCCAGTTTACAAGGAATGAAGTATGGGATCTTGTTCCTAGGCCTGATGACATTAATGTGATTGGCACTAAGTGGGTGTACAAGAACAAGTCAAATGAGCAGGGAGTAGTTACAAAAAACAAGGCTAGACTTGTAGCTCAAGGATACACACAAATTGAGGGAGTAGACTTTGATGAAACCTTTGCACCAGTAGCAAGGCTTGAATCAATCAGACTACTTCTAGGAATTGCTTGTATCCTAAAGTTCAAGCTATTTCAGATGGATGTTAAAAGTACCTTTCTAAATGGGTACCTTAATGAGGAAGTATATGTGGAGCAGCCTAAGGGATTTGTTGATCCAAGCTATCCAGATCATGTATACAAGCTAAGAAAGGCTTTGTATGGTCTAAAGAAAGCCCCAAGAGCATGGTATGAAAGACTAACTACTTTTCTCATTAAACATGGGTACATGAAAGGTGGAATAGACAAAACCTTGTTTGTGAAGGATGAAGAGGGAAAGGTCATTATTGCTCAGATATATGTGGATGCCATAGTGTTTGGTGGGATGTCAGACAGGATGGTTAAACATTTTGTTAATCAAATGGAATCTGAGTTTGAGATGAGCCTAGTAGGAGAACTAACCTACTTCCTTGGACTGTAAATCAAGCAGATGGAGGACTCCATGTTCATATCCTAAAGCAAGTATGCAAAGAACACTGTCAAGAAGTTTGGGATGGACAATGCAAGTCACAAGAGAACACCTGCCCCCACTCATTTAAAGCTGACAAAGGATGACAAGGGTGAGAATGTGGACCAAAGCTTATACAGAAGCATGATTGGAAGCCTACTATATCTGACAGCTAGCAGACCAGATATAGCCTTTGCAGTAGATGTGTGTGCAAGGTATCAAGCTGAGCCAAAAGTAAGTCATCTAAACCAGGTTAAGAGGATTTTGAAATATGTCAATGGGACTTGTGACTATGGCATAATGTATTCTCATGGTTGTGAACCAATCCTCACTGGATTTTGTGATGCTGATTGGGCTGGAAGTGCTGATGATAGAAAGAGTACATCAGGAGGATGCTTCTTTCTAGGAAACAATTTGATTTCTTGGTTCAGTAAGAAACAAAATTGTGTATCCTTATCCACTGCTGAAGCTGAATATATTGCAGCTGGTAGCAGTTGTTCACAGTTGGTATGGATGAAACAAATGCTCACAGAATACAATGTCCCACAAGATGTCATGACATTGTACTGTGACAATTTAAGTGCAATTAACATATCCAAAAATCCTATCCAACACAGCAGAACTAAGCACATAGACATTAGACATCATTTCATTAGAGATCTTGTGGAAGAGAAGGTGATCACATTAGAACATGTAGCCACAGATCTGCAATTGGATGACATATTTACTAAGGCTTTGGATGCTACCCAATTTGAAAACCTAAGGGGTAAATTGGGAATCTGCTTATGTGAAATATAGCAGTTATGGAGAAGTGCCAGCATGGGAAAGTGACTTATGTGAAATCTGCCAAGTCATTTGTTGATTGGTCCTCCGACGGGATGTCTCATCTTGCGATTTAAGGTGTAGCCAGGTCAACTGAACAACTACCCTGCCCCAGGTTAGATGTAAGGGTTGTATCCGAAAGAAACTCCTACTTCTAGGCTCGAAGGGGTTGACTAGGGATTAACTCCTTATCTCTTTAGTGTTTGGGGATTTGAAAGAATGCATGTATATCATTGACGAGGTTTTATCTGAAAGCATACCGCAACAACTATGGGTATTTCGTTTTCATCATCCTCCCTCAAATATTTGCTAAAGTGAAGTGGGGAAATATTTTTGTGATAAATGATAAATAATGAGCAAATGCGAATAAACTGATTCAAAACATGCATAAACATAATATTAACAAAACCAAGTACAAATAACAATGTTCAGAGCAAATAATACTTAAACAAACATTACAAAAATAACAAGAATGCGAAAATGATAAATGGCGACGACTGCCTTGATTTGAGGAATGAACTATCTCTTGATTTAACTTGCTTTAAAGTTGGAGACTAATCAACTCGATCTTCAACAAGCCCTCAAAAGCTTTCACTTGCTGGCACCATGCGGCGGCATTGGATTGTTCTGGACATTTGGATTTCTCTGAGTGAAGGTGAGATCCTTAGAGTCGATCAGGTCTTGAACTTTGTGCTTGAATACTCTGCAGTTCTCAATTGCGTGACCTGGAGCACCCTTGTGATACTCACAGCGAGCATTGACATCATAATCTCGGGCGTTACCAGTTTGTGGTGGCATATCTTTCAAGGTAAGAGATCCATTCGCCATCAGCCCATTAAAAATATCTCCATACGACATAGGCAATGGATCAAAATTTCTTTCAGGCCTTCTTTGTGTAAACACCCCAAATATTCCCTCACTCATTTCACCATGGCTTGTGATTCTTTTCATTTGCATAAGTTCAATCATATCATCTCATATTACATTTTTGCTTCACTACATTGGTTCAGAGTCATCTGCATATGGGGTTTGTGATTTGAGCAATCCCTGAGCTATCTGAGCCACTCCAAAGGTCTTCAATCTTCTCAAGAGGGTCCATGTATGTTCAAACATCATATTATATCCTCCCAAGATCAAGAAAGTCAGAAAATCACAAGAACTGAGAAAGGCATGGAAGCAGAGCCAGGTTTAACTACACAGATGACCTAAAATTAGGGTTTTGGTTTCAGAGGCCATAACTCCAATTTTTTTGGTCATTCTTGTTTCTATTGGTCTCTATATGTTATAAGGATCATGCATACCAATTTTCATGAAGAAATTCAATGGGGAAGGCATCTGATCAATAGATGACTTCTTGGGCAAGTCAGTGTAAAATCAGGGCATCTGAGGCCCCCAATCATCCAACCAAGGGATCTTCTCCATCATTTTGAGTGTATATGATCTTTATTTGATCTTATAAGAGTTTAGAAGTTCACAAAATTGAAGAATTTCAAGTCATTTGCAAAGTTGCCATTTTGGGAAAGTGACTTGTAATGTAAAACTTGCCATTTTGGGAAAGTTTTTCAACCTCCTCTTTTTGATTCAAAAATGCTTCAAATGAAAAATTCTTGGTCATTAAAGTTGTAGATTGAATCCTCCCATTTTCAAAAAGTACAAGAACTTGACTTAATTCATCATAGAACTCAAGTTATGGTCTTGCAAAGTTGGGAAAAATCACTTAAAATTCACTTTTGCACCAAAGAGGCATTTTGCAAAAAGGCATAATAAAGCATTCTAAAGGCTTATAATGTGCATAAACACTTCACAACATGTCAAATGGACCTCTAAGGATCAGATTGGTGTTTTGAATCATTCCATTTCATGCCTTAAACTTCAAGAAATTCAAAAGGGGCCAAAGTTGTACAAAATTGCAAAATGATCCAAATCTCTTCGTCCACTTGAGCCAGCTCACTAAATCATTTTTCATGGACCTCCTTGAAGTTGGCTGGCTCGAGCCATGCCCCTAAACCAGCCTGCCATGAGCCCATACCTCAAGTACACAACTTTTGACATTTTGGCAACTTGCCCATACCAATCAACATAGGCCAGCACCCACTCTCTGACCTATCACATTTCATTATGTGGATCAAAACCAAGAAAAAGCACACAACAATGCAGCCTAACACTTGGGAATGCACAACACACTCAAAAATCCCCAAAATTGCAAAAGCCTTTGAATCTCTTAACTCATCCATCAAACCTTCAAACTTTTTCCACCATTCAACTCCATAAACATCACTGATCATTTCCCACCCTTCATTTTGTCCTAAAACACTAAGAATCAAAAATACGATTTTGACATTTCATAAACTGAACTTCTGCCAACTTCCTTTTGAGGCCATTTAAACTCCAACCAAGCATCAGAAGCTCTTGGGGGGAATCATTGGAGTGGATTTGAAGCAAAGAACTGGCCAGAAAGCTCCTGTTTCGAAAGCTCAACTTCAGGTAGCCATGGCATTCATTTTTCCAGAACTCTAATTTTATGTTATAGAATGATTCTACATGTTTCACTGATCACCATGATGTCTTTACTTTTGAGAATAGTTGAGAATTAAGCATTTCATAAGCTTCTGAAATTTTTGCCATGTTTTCCGTTTTGCTTTGATTCGTGCTTTTAATGATGAACAAATGATTTTTGGTGGTTGATTCTTGTTGGGGTTGATGAGAGGATCATTTCTGGAGCTTTAGGGGTCTTGGGGTTGCGTATTAAGAGAGATTGAGTGGGGGGCTAGCCGGAGAAGATGACCGGAACACTATTCCAGTCACCTGAATGTAATTAGGGTTCAGATTAGGGTTAATGACATAATTAGCGTAGTTTGAATGTGGGCCGTCCATTAGCGCGCGCTGGTCAATTCCCTCCCTTTTTATTTGAATCTGGGCCTTTGGATCTGCTGACTTTCATTTTAATTCATTTTAATTACATTTATTTCTACATTTTATTTAAAATAGTAAAACATTTCTAAAAAATTTCATTTTTTGCATCATGTCTTAAAATATTTTTCTCATTCTGAAAATAATTTTTATTTTATTTTTTGCATAATTTTCGTATTTTAAAAATATTTAAATGTTTATTTTAATTAGTTAATGAGAATTAATTAATTAAAATAGCATTTAAGTTTCTAAAAATCACCAAAAAAATCACATTGCATTTTGATACATTTAGAAACATTATCAAACTCTTCAAACAAATTTCTTTTTGGTTCTTGACCTATTTTGACATTTTTCATTGGAAATTAGGGTTCTTAAAAGTCAATATTTTTGTCCTAACTTAGAAAAATTCATTCTGCCTAACCTTGAAGAGTTTGATGATGGTTCTTTTTGCATTGCATTCCTCGTGTCATTTAGTTTCTAGGATAAAATTGGTTTGAATTTATCTTTCATTTTCAATTTGTTGTGCATTTTTCCTTTTGAAGTGCCTTAAAACCCTAGCAAACTTGAGAAAATCATAACTTCCATTAGGTTAAGAGTTAAGCCTCCTCCTTTGGGCAGTAAACTTGTGTAGGGTTAGGGTTCCTTTGATCCTATTTTCAATTTTTTATCATGTCATTTTCTTCTGGTTTTGGATTTTGTATTGCATGATATGTATAAACCCTAATTTTTGCCTTCATTTGCATCCATCTCCCATATGCTTGCATACATTCACTTGCCATGACATTTTGTGTATCCACATGACATATAAGACATCTTAGGACACATTAGAATCATATTTGATCATTGCATCATCCATTTGCCATGCTTTTGCTTTCATTTGATGTCATATGCATTCATGATTTTTCATGCTTTCTTTCATGTCCCATTTGCATCTTCATTACTTGTATGATCATCCTCATCTTTTGACATGCTTTCATACCATCTCATAGCATCATTTGCATCATGACATGCTTCTGATTTTGGTTTGCATCCTTGCATCTCATCTCATTTTAATTTCATTTCATTTCATTTCTTGTTGCTAACTTTTCAGGTGGTAAGTGTTTGAGAAGTGAATTTGCCTTCACTTCTCATAATCTCTTCTCATCTCTTTTATGCATCATTGCTGCATTTTTACTTGTGAATTAGAGTGAGCTTGCTCATTCATGCTCTTTCTCCTCTTTCTCTCTTCAAGCAACTTATCTTCTTAAGTGAAGTAAGTTGTCTTGCTTCTTTCTACTTCTCCTCCTTCCATCTGCTTCTTCCTTGGTGGCTTTTCTCTTGAAGATCTTCTTGCAAGCCTCATAAACCCTAGGAATAACCAAGCATGATCACAATTAGGGTTTAATTAGTCCCCCATTAGTTTTACCTTTGTGTCATCTTTTGTGTCTTCTCTTCTCATCTCATAATCAGGGACTAAACCTTAAAGGTTTTAAGGATTTGTGATTAAGCTTATGCCTGCATCCTTCTATTAGGATGGAGTGTATAACTTTAATCCTAAGTGTTAAACCCTTAATGTGTTTAAATCTCTTAATCAATCCATCTAATAATCATTAAGACAATAAGCTTGTAACTTGGGCCTTGCATTAGGGTTCTAATTCTTCCTTAATTGGTTAAGAAGGACTAACCCTAGTGTTAATGGACAAGTCCCCCTCAAGTTGTCTTACAAACCATAAAACCCATTTCTTAATCTTACCATTAACTAAAATCCACCCTAATAAAGGCTTTGTTTTGTCATGAGGTTAATCCCTAATCATGGATTAAGTTGAGGAGCCTTCCTCAGCTTAAATGTTCTCATCTATTATCCTTCTATTAGGATGGTGTAATGGGTCCATTAAATCTTTGATTATGGCTTAAACTCATTACTTAACACTAAACAAAAACTCCAAAAACATCTAAATAATCACAAGTAGGTTAATGATCTTAATCCTACATCATGGTGATTAAGTGTGAGGTGCTTACTTCATACTTAAGGTATTCTCATTACCCCTAATCAGAGGGAGGATGTGATGAGTCTACTAACCCTTGGTTTAGGCTTAAGCTCATTATCTTATGACAAACACAAAAAGCAATAAAAGACTGAAAACATCAAAAAACCAACAATAATCGTCTCCTTCGGGATTCTTTTCTCATCATCTTCACTCATAAACGAGAACTTGCTTCTTCCGTCTAATGCAAGACATTTTGCACCTGGGCCAGACAGGTCATACACTTGAGCATAGACAAGTAAGCAGTTCACAAGTCAATTTATCTTTCAGTCTCTTTGAGTCGAACTACGGTGTTCTGACTTCCTCATTGCACGAGAGGATACGTAGGCATAACTTAACAGTTATCGAACAAAAGTCTCTGTATATTCCCCCTCTTCCAGCATTATTCTTTAAGCCTCATCATCTCGAGCTTCATATTCTTTTCTTACACTGACACTCTCTTATTTTACCTCCCACTTTCTTCCAGCACTGACACTTGTTTTCTTTTCTTTGCTTTTGCACACAAATAGCACTGACACTACCCCTTTAAACACAACTTTCAAGCGTGGATCCCGTCGAGTACGGCAGACAATCTGGGTGCTAATACCTTCCCAGGTTGTAACCAACCCCCTTTCTCAGTTTCTCTGGTTCGCAACCGTCTTATCCATATCTTTCTAGGTTTATGCAGCATTACCTTTCCTTCAGGATAAAAATGCCTAGCTGGCGACTCTATTCATTCTCTTCTCTTTCGCCGACCGTTCGCGTCTGTACCCCTCTTGGCCCGGTGTCATTTGGTGGGAGCAACACTTTGCTAATATGGTGGGTGATGTTGAGGGGTGCGTTGGTGTTGTTGACCAGGCCGTTGTGGATAAGCCGATTGCTGGTATGGTCCAGGTGCATATTGCGCAGCTGCAACTAGAGGATAAGGACGTGGTTGATAAGCCATCTGAGGCGGAACTAGAGCTTGAATGGCTGGCTGATAAGGCATTGGAGGAATTGGCTGATAAGGCATAGGAGCATATTGCGCAGCAGCAACATACGGTACTAATAGTAAGGGATTGAAGTAGGCGCACTCTGTTGAGGTTTCCCACTTGCAGTAGAAATGGCGTTTGTTTCGCCCTTTTTGTAACCATTGAAAGGTTTCTTGACATTGGTTTGGTTGCTAGAACCTCCTTGGATCTTTCCACTTTTCAAACCTTCTTCAATTCTTTCTCCGACGATTACCATGTCTGAAAATCCAGAAGATACGCTGCCGATTAGCTTTTCGTAGTATTGCCCTTGCAAAGTACCCATGAAGATATCGATCAGTTCACGGTCAACCAAAGGTGGATGCACTCTAGCAGCTAGCTCCCTCCAGCGTTGTGCGTACTCTTTGAAGGATTCATTTTCCTTTTGAGCCATACTCTGAAGTTGAGTGCGATTCGGAGCTAAATAAGTGTTGTACTTGTACTGCTTTTTGAATGCATCAGATAGATCAAGCCAAGTACGAACATTGTTGCGTTCGAGCTGCATGTACCATTCTAGAGATGCTCCAGACAGGCTGTCTTGGAAGAAATGGATCATGAGTCTGTCGTCTTTGGCATGAGCGTCCATTTTTCTGCAGTACATCCTTAAATGGAGCTCAGGACAACTGAAGCCTTTGTATTTTTCGAATTCAGGCAGTTTGAACTTAGTAGGGATCACAATATCCGGAACTAAGCACATGTCTGAGGCACTCAGAGAAGTTGAGTTGTGTCCTTCCATGATTCGGAGTTTTTCAGCTAACTCGCGACACATCTTCATAGCTTCAGAATCTTGAACAACATGAGGGTTTGTGATTGGAACAGCAGTATGCATCTCATACTCAACTTGATGATCCTCTTCAGCATGAGGAAACTGGACTTGAGTTGGAATAGGTTGAGCTTGAGGAATAGCATCAACAGTAACACCAGATGTGGGTAATGGTTGGGAAGTGACCTCTTCAACAGCAGGAGTGAAGCCTGGAGGCAAACCATAGACCAAAGGATTTGGAACTGGAACTGAAGGCATTGCGCGCGAGGTAGATCCTTGCACTAGAGCATTATTCATTGCGGCAGCAGCTTCGCGACGTTCCTCCATCCTAGCCAAAGCTTGTATGGTCTCATAAATCTGGTCAATCTTGTTCTTGACCGAGTCAATCTCTTCCCTCATAGCAGCTTGCTTTTCTTGAATCACGTCCATTAGTCTTCTAGTGTTGGCTCTAGTTAGATACGGGCGTCTAACACAATACGGGCGTCGGGAAACTAGCTTGATTTACAGAAGATGAAGGAACATGCAATGAGTTTACGGTTTTGGAATGAAATGCAAGATGAACAAATATGCAAATGAAATAAATATGCATATGGATGCAATGTAAGATCCAGGATCACGAGTATAATCTGCTCTGAGGTGAACCATAGTAACGAGTAAATAACTAGTATATCTTGATAAAAGTAACCTTAGCAGGTAGACTCCTATAAGATTGTTCTAAGTTCTTTACCCGTAAACCACTCACAGGATAGTTTCTACGGTTATGGATAAAATACTCAAGGTCACAGACGCTAATCGTATTAACGTCCTGCCACAGGCTAGCTGTATTATGACGATAATAACAATAGGGTCTACCTTGAGTGGAGTTCTCATGTTAGCCGTATGAGGAGCGGGTCTTCAGAGACTAACACTACGCAACCGCCAATATTGAAACTGGTTCTAAAAGTGGGTCCCAGAGTCAAAGCCCTTTAATGAATCAAGTCATGCAACAGGCTAGCTGCATTATGACGATATCTATGAATAGGTCTACTCTCTAGGGGGAGCTTTCATGCTAGGCTTGCAAAGAGCGAGTCCTTGTTGACTAACACTAATAACTTCCAATTCTAAACTAGGTGTTCCCTCTTCTTTTTCGAAAACTCAGATGTCGTCCCAGGATCCAGCAAACAAGTATGATAATGATCATAATAAGAAGAGCGAATAAAAAAGCGTGAAGAAAACAAATAAGCAAAGTCAACATTGATCGCAAAGTAAACTAAGTTAGGCTTGACTCTCTAAGCTTCCCCAGTGAAGTCGCCAGCTGTCGTACCTCGAAAAATACGATCTCGCGATAAAAAATATCACAGATAAAAATTAAAACAACAGAGTCGCCACCGAACTTATTTTATTCCAATTAAGGAAAGGGAAAATATCGAGAAACCCTTTTTAGAAAAATAGATAGAACAAGGTCTTTGAAACCAAATTCTAGGTTCGGGAGTCGATTCCGTAAGGGGAAGGTATTAGCACCCCTTACGACCATTGTACTCAATGGGAACCTCTTAGTTTAACTTGCGATCTAATGTTGACTTATGCTTTATGTTTTCTTCGAGTAATAAAATAAATGCGAACGATTCTAATATAAGGTTAATAGGGGAAATGGGTTATTTTGTTCCTAGGGTGCTCGACAAGGAGTAAGATTCGTGTGCCTACGTATTCCCTTGTGCAATGGGAAAGTCAGAGCTTCGTAGTTCATGGTACTAAGGTTGGTCGGTTGATTTGTTTTAGTGAACGATTATTTAGACCTCATTCTAACTGCTAAGCGTTGGCTTGCCTGCTCGCGATAGGAGGCGGAAGCGCTAGCTTGTTTGCGAGATAGAAAGGATTTAGACAATGTTCGTTTGAAAAAAATGTTTGATTCGATTAGTGTTTTAGGAATGAAAGGGAGAATGAACCACGTCTCGTGGGGCGAGCTTCAGGAGCGTTCATTCAAAAATTCGAGGAATGCTAGACTCCAGAATTTAATTATTTCGTTATTTGATGTGTCGATTAAGTGTTTTAATTACGGAAAGTCGAATGAACCACATCCCGCGGGGCGAGCCTCGGGAGTGTTCATTCAAGAATTCGAGGAATGCGAGACTCCAGAATTCAGTTATTCCGTTATTTAATTATAAAAATATTTGAATACTTGAGTTGGAAGAAGTTTGATGGCGAGGCACGATGCGCTCGACTTACATAGTTTCGCAATTCGATTAAAGCGACGAAGGTGCGAAAAAATTAAAATCAGAGACAACTATTCGGAGGCGTTGGACCTTTTTAATCGGGCGCGTCGAAATGTTGTTCGTCTACTTCCTTAGAGCCGATTTAAAATTGAAATCATTCTATTAGGAGTCGATCATTTGTTTAAAATGCTATAAAATAAATAAACGAAATTAAATAGAATTGGGGAAATTAAATTGGAATAGAATAATAAATAATAAATAAATTGAACTGAATGTTTAATATGATAAATAATTGGAATAATATAATAAATGAAAATAAATTAATTTTAATGGGCAAAATAAAAATAAATGATAAATAAAATAAATCTAACTATTTTGGCCTCATATTGTTCGATTTTTGCCGATTTAACGAAATTAGGCTAAAATCGACCTTTTAACATATCATCGGCCCATAAATAATAAATTGAGACATATCAAACTATATTCTAATACAAGTTTTAAGGCATTTGTGTAAAAACCCTAGAATCTTATTTTCAAAGAAGAAACTATTAAAAATAATATGATGAAATAATATTTAAAAAAAACACTTATCATAAAACACAATACAATTTTTTATCATTTAAACAAAAAGAATTTGATGAGGAAAGAAACTTATAAAAAATGAGCTCATTTTGGGTAGTAAACCCAAGTAAAATCACAGCCCTATATTAGTAAGATGCGGTCCATACTAACCCGATCCACTCTCATTATCCAACTCAATGCACTAACAAAAAAAAAATAGGAACCCTAGTGTCATACCCCAAATTTGTCCTACTTTTTTTTTCTATTCTAAAGGATCATCGGGCAGTTGGAAATGATCTTCAAAGAATTAGACCGTGAAGTATTGTTTATGCTTATTGAGAACTAACAAGTTTGTGTAGACGCATTGGGTTCAGGGCTGGATCAATTAATGTTGGTTTTAGCATTTCAAAGTAGTCTTGGGACTATATGTTTTAGAGTATTTGCCAAGATTTTCTCAAGATGACTTTGGGCCCAGATTTTAGATCATGGTTCATTTCAAGAGTTCTCATAAGGCGCATTTTGAAACATGGATAAAGCAAGCGATATCTCATTGGTGCTTGGGTCATCATTTTAAAAAAAAAAGGTTTTTTTAAGACACTTCAAGAATATGTTCAGAGTGGACTCCAAGACATGTTGGGATTTTGATTCATGGTTTCTCAAAGTGACCTTTTTCAATAATTTTGGTTCACAATTCCAATTATTCTCAATTAGCTTTCAAGTTGTAATTGCCATCCTATTCTCAAGTCATGGTTTAATTTGTCATGATTCAAGTGACTAGAATTAAGAACCAAGGTTAAGAAAGTCTTATGGTCAGGCTTTTATTTTCAAATTCTAATTAAGTTTTAGATGGAGCCATATCCATTTCAGAGTTCAAGAAGTGTTTTCATTATTTTTTGTCCAAAGAGATACTAAATGGTAATTACAAAGTCATTATTCAAGCAAAGAATCATGAATGTCAATACACAAATCCAATTACATTTCAAAGGAGTTTTATCTCATTCATAGTACAACATCAACACCAATGAATCCAGTATTGGCTTAGAAAAATATGCGCTCTTTTGGAACTGAAGAAAGGAAAAAGGACGGTCCACAGATTCTACCAGGTGACAAGGTCTATGAGTATATACTCTTCCGTGGGACGGGCATCAAGGATTTACAGGTGAAATCTTCTCCACCTGTCCAGCCTGCTGTACCAACAAATACTGACCCAGCTATTATTCAGTCTCAGTATCCTCGCTTAGCCACACCTTCTACAAGTTTACCAGCTGCAAGTGGATTTTTGACTGATGCTAGTCCTCATACGGCACAGCTTGGACACCCAGGGTCAAATTTTCAAGGGCCTTTGTATCAACCTGGAGGAAATGTAGTATCATGAGGAGCTTTCTTCGCCTTCTCCAAATGTAAACGGTGGTAGGCTTGCTACGCCAATGTATTGGCAAGGATATTATGGTGCCCAAATGGGCTTCCTCAGTTACATCAGCAAACTTTGCTATGACCTCCTGGCTTATCCGTGCCTTCATCTTTGCAGCAGCCTATGCCTTCATCATTGCAGCAGCAGAATGCCAATCCACAGCAGCAGCAACTTCAACAGCATTCTCTTTCAAATTAGCAATCTCAGTCTTCAAATCATAACATGCATCAGCAAGATAAAGTAGGGGGAGGTGGTGGCAGTGTCACCGGAGATGGTAGCATGTCAAACTCATTTAGAGGAAATGATCAGGTGTAAAAAAAAATAGACCGCAAGAAAGAGAAAGCAACCTATTTCTTCTTCCGGTCCTGCCAATAGCTCTGGAACAGCTAACACAGCAGGTCCATCTCCGAGTTCAGCACCCTCAACTCCCTCGGGCTCAACTCATACCCCTGGTGATGTGATATCAATGCCTTCTGACCTCATCTGGTAGTCGTCCATCTACCACACATAGAGTTCAACCTATGTACAAGAACAACCAGCCACGAAGCTTGTCACATATGTGTTCATAAAAAAGCAGTTGAAATACCAAAATCCATCGTCAAAGCATCCTCCATGTCAAAACCTGTAACAAAAATCAACAAAATATCAAGATTAAGTTACCTAGGGCAATACGAAAATAGTTTTGTTTCTCATCAAGTCATCAATACAAAAATCACAATTCTAAGTTTGTAATAGAGCTTTTCTCTTCGTATGATCGTCATGTCAAATAAGTCTCCATTACTTCAAACATACCTTCCATGAGCACTTTCTATTTTACTATCAAAAGAGGAAGGGAATTTAAATGAGTTCCTATAACATCAGATTCAAATTGGAGTTTAGCAGTGTATTTCCAAGAGCATCCCAAGATTAATTCCCATAAATATATGTTGTTTTGAACTACAGCAGTCATAATAAAAATGGATCACAGGTCAAGTGCAGATACATAGAGATTACATTCACAATTTCAAATTGACATGGACAAAGAAATTCATCAAGTTCAAATAAAGAATTCAAGTCTGAACTCAAATTCAGCTAGGACAGTAAGTTACAAACTTACAAGTCAGGAGGAAATTTTTAAGTCTTTGTCTCCTATGTTCCAAGGCCTCTTCAAGGATTACTTCAAGTTTATTGTAAGCTCTCACTTGGTGCTCAAGAGATGCACGAAAAGAAAACAAATACACCGATTAAATGCAGAAGTTATTTAACTCAGTAACGAAATTACGAGATGTTCAAGCCATGGTTGTTACTTACTTTCTCAAGCTTTCAAGAGAGGAAGGCACGTTTTGTTGTTATTTTTCCAATGCTTGACTTTCACATAAGTCATTGCAAGCTAAGTCAGAAAATCCCATTGTCCCATTTTGCGAGTTATCCCACCAAGTTTCTTACTCAAAGTAGCGCTGACAGTGGAAAGAGTGTCCATGGTTAAGAGGTCGACGAGTCCGTAGACTCGCAAGTATCTGTAGGATGCTTCATGGGTGATAGAGACGGCTTGTATTCAACTGCACAAGTACCTGTCATATCAGTTGGTATGAGCCAGAATTAGTTTCGAATCTGCATAGTAGTAGTCAGAAGTTAGCGTTAAAAATACAGTTATGTTTTTACCACAGTAATAACACAGCAAGGCAAAGTAGAGATCAACGCTATCATTTACCTGTGTTCTAGAAGCAAACCAGCCAGCACTACATATAAGATTTCCCAATGACTAATCAATCAGGAGGACCCCACAAGATCACCTGAAGATTCCTTCTAATCGCTTGAAGATTTTCCAGCTGGTCCCCACACAATCCTTACAAAAATCATTTGAAGATCCTTTCTAACGGATTTCACGAAATCACAGCTCAGCTCGCACGTAAACCACACATACCAATCCCTCTATAAAACTGACCAATCATTTGCAATGAGGGGGAACACTGATAACTCACTGAAACTTTCATCACCACCTCCATTAAATCCACCTGTTTTCTCCACTTTCAATGAATCCGCACAACCCCTTTCAAACCATCTGAACCTCATTCCTCTGTTTCCACCATAACCGCGCCGGCCACCACCGCGAACTCACCGGACACGTTCAAACACAACCAAACGCAAACTAAAACAGAGAAATCCAAAAAAAAGAAACTTCAAAAATCATCTCAGCCGCCGCCAAGTATCACCGGCGAATCAACACTCACAAACAGAACGAGAAGGAGATGAAGAGAGAGTTTGAACCGAACCTGAAATAAAAGGAAGAAGATATTAGAGAGATTCGGCGAACCAAGCTCACCTTCGAAAAGCCCGTGAAACCACCAGAGTCGCAAGCGCCGTTGTAAGAGCGTGAAGCTCGAATCGGAGCCGCCACTAGCCGAAATCACCACCAGACGTCGTTCGCGAACATCCGCGAATCAACAACCGTTCACACCGCGCCATCGTGAAATCAGACCCGCCGCGGAACCAGTGTGCGAATCTAAGCCACTGAAACACCGTCGCCGCCGTAACTGAGAGGTATTTTGAGAGCGAGATTGAGACTGTTGTGTTCTGTTGTGATGTTGATTTCTTTCCTTTGTTTCTATAAAACCCTTGTTTTAGTTTTTCTTGTTTTTATTTATTTCTATTTTTATTTAATCTTCATTTATTTATTTATTTTTAATATGGACCTTAAACTCATGGAGCCTATAGATCTGCTTCTCACGACACTGAATCCCCTTCCTTTTTTTTTTAGTTTCTTTCTTTCTTTATTTTTTGGCAGCTTTGTATTTGCACCCGACCCATCATCAGTTGACTGATATCACCCACATAATCCTATCTGCACCCTTTTTTTTTTTTATTTATCGATTTCCTTTGTTTTTTAAGATTAGTTAAAGAATTAATTTGATTTTTATGTAATATATTCCTTTTTACTCCATTTGTATTTTAATTCCATTTTTTAGTCGGGCCGATGACTTGACAAAAGGCCGTTTTTCGCCCGATTTCATTTAATCGGTGATATTCGGTCAATATGAGGCCCTCTTTTTTATTATTTTATTTTATCTTATTATTTGTATTTTTGAACAAAAAACTTGTAATATAATTTAATTCATTATCTTCAATATTATTTAATTTATTTATTTATTTATATTCATTATTCCATTTATTTTTGCAATTCAATTTATTCATTTATTATCGCATTTAAAAATTACGTTTCGACTCCTTATAGAATGATTCCAATTTTGAATCGATTCTAAGGTAGTTCACGAAATAAATTTCTCCGCGTCCCAAAAAGGTCCAACGCCTTCGAATAGTTGCGCTCGATTAAAAGGTCCAACGCCTTCGAATAGTTGTGTCCCGATCAAACAGGCTGAACGCCTTCGAATAGTTCAAAAACACTGCACACACGCTTCCTCTTGGGCAAACTACAACGAGACCTCTTTATTTCTCGCAATCCCTTGTATTTATTTTGTATCCCTCTCCCATTACTTTGTACGCATTTTATTTTCCGTATTTTATTTAATTCTGAATCCTTGGTCCAACGCCAAGCGATTGCACTTGCACTTTATTTTCCCAGTTATCGTCGTTTATTAGGATCCACTCCACCTTTGCGAGCCGAGCGCTTCGTGCCTCGTCGACAAAACCACAAAAATAACCTCCATTTGCATTTACCCTCTAACCTCAAAAAAAATGTTTCGATTAGATCCAAACCCTTGATCCAACGTCAAGCGGTCTTAGGAAATAAAACACTTTAATAAATACGAGAAGATCTGTATGCCATGAGCCTTAAGCGGTAGAAAGGAGGATAACGAGCTCTCGTTACTCGCTCCGATTATTTTCGACGTAAGACGCTCGTCTTGTTGGACGAGATAAACTATCCATAGTCTTTAGTGCATTTCAACTCCTAAACCCTTTCATCAACGAGAGGTAATAAAATCAACAACCATTACCCTTAGTAGGCCAAACTACGAGGCTCTGACTTTCCCATTGCACACGGGAGTACGTGGGCACGAGGATCTCCATCCTTGCCGAGCACCTAGGTTCAATCTAACTTATAATTCAACTCATTTCCCTCTAGCAAGCAATTCGTTTAAGCATAGGCATCCTTTCGCGCGTGATAACTTAGATGGTTCCCATCGAGTACGATGGATGTAGGGGGTGCTAATACCTTCCCCCTGCATAACCGACTCCCGAACCCAGGCAATGGTTCCGTTGACCTTTGTCCTCATCCTTTTCCTCCCGGGTTGTATCTATATCTCCCCTTTCCCTCTTAGGGAATAAATAGAATTAGGTGGCGACTCTTCAGTCCGTCCGGCGCGCGACTCCGTCCTTTCGGATCGCGTGAGGTCGTATTTTTCGGGGTACGACAGGTGGCGACTCTGCTGGGGACTGGTTCACCCCTATGCGAGTCAAGCCTAGTCTAGGTTTTCGCGCTTGTTTGGATGTTTGATTTTATGCCTTGCTTGTTTATTTTCATCGCTTTCTTTATTGCATTCCATATTATATATCTTGTGGCTCCTTGGTACTATAATTTGGATCGATACTTTGCAAAAGAAACTTGAGGGAAAAGGCTCTATACCCGGGCTTGCGAGTACAAACATAAGTTAGCGAGGTTGTGTAGTATGGGCTCCCGAGAGAACCACTCTCGTGGGTTGTCGATACGAAAACCTCACTTGGAGTAGATTCTAATGAGAATACTGACAACCGTCAAGTCCTTGACGTGTGTGCTCAGTTGCTTTCATTAGGGTCATTAACTCTGAGGACCTTTAGAACCTTTTGGTTAAAACATCGGTTGATGGGTGCGTAGTATTGGGCACCAGGGATCGCCCTCGCGTGGCTCGATACGAAAACCTCACTTGGAATAGACTTACTCAATGGAGTTGATTGACTGTCAAGAATGTATGAAATTGACACGTGCATCAAACAGTTGAGAAAGTTCCATAACTCCAGGACTTTGTTTTAAACCTTGTGTCGATGATTGCGTAGTATAGGCTCCCGAGAAAATTTTCTCTCGTGGGTTGTCGATACGAAGATCTCACCCAAAATAGATTCATATGGCGGAGTCAATCAACTGTCATGCTTATGGCGTGTGTGATGAACAGCCATATAGATTGACAACTTTGGGATCCCTATAACTTTAGAGTCTACCCAGTGAGTTCTTGATCAGAGTATCCTCCATCTGTACCTTGGACTCGTGAGACTTTGATCTTGTGATCCTGGATTCTGACATTGCATATCATCTCATTTGAATTACTTATTCATCTTGCATTTCATTCCAAAAACCGAGAACTTATTTCACTGCTCCCCCATCTTCAGTAAATCAAGCTGGTTTCCCGACGCCCGTATCGAGCTAGACGACCGTACTTAACTCGAGCCAACACTAGAAGACTAATGGACGTGATTCAAGAAGAGCAAGCTGCTATGAAGGAAGAGATTGACTCGGTCAAGAGCAAGATTGACCAGATTTATGAGACTTTGCAAGCTTTGGCAAGAATGGAAGAACGTCGTGAAGTTGTTGCCGCAATGAACAATGCTCAAGTGCAAAGATCTACCTCGCGCGCAATGCCTTCAGTTCCCGTTCCAAATCCTTTGGTCTATGGTTTGCCTCCAGGCTTCACTCCTGCTGTTGAAGAGGTCACTTCCCAACCAATACCTGCTTCTGGTGTTACTGTTGGTGCTATTCCTCAAGTTTAACCTATTCCAATTCAAGTCCAGTTTCCTCAAACTGAAGAGAATCATCAAGTTGAGTATGAGATGCATATTTCTGTTCCAATCACCAACCCTCAGGCTGTTCAAGAGTCTGAAGCTATGAAGATGTGCCGCGAGTTAGCTGAAAAACTCTGAATCATGGAAGGACATAACTCAACTTCTCTAAGTGCCTCAGACATGTGCTTAGTTCCAGATGTTGTGATCCCTGCTAAGTTTAAACTGCCAGAATTCTAGAAATATAAAGGCCTCAGTTGTCCTGAGCTTCATTTGAGAATGTACTGCAGAAAAATGGCCGCTCATGCTAAAGATGACAAGCTCATGATCCATTGTTTCCAAGACAGCCTGTCTGGAGCGTCTCTAGAATGGTACATGCAGCTCGAACGCAACAATGTTCGTACTTGGCTCGATTTATCTGATGCATTCAAAAAGCAGTACAAGTACAACACTGACCTTGCTCCTAACCGTACTCAACTTCAGAGTATGTCTCAAAAGGAGAGCGAATCCTTTAAGGAGTACGCCCAACGCTGGAGAGAGCTAGCTGCCAGAGTTCATCCTCCATTGGTTGACCGTGAATTGATCGATATCTTCATGGGTACCCTACAGGGGCAATACTACGAGAAGCTGATCAGCAGCGTATCTTCTGGATTTTCAGACATGGTGATGGTCGGAGAAAGAATTGAGGAAGGTTTGAAAAGTGGAAAGATCCAAGGAGGTTCTAGCAGCCAAAACAATGTCAAGAAACCCTTCAATGGGTACTAAAAGGGCGAAACAAATGCCGTTTCCGCTGCAAGTGGGAATTTCCAACAGAGTGCACCTGCACCAGTTCCCTACTATCAGTATCCCTATGTTGCTGTTGCATAATATGCTCCTATGCCATATCAGCCAGCTCCTCCAATGCCTTATCAGTAGGCCTTTCAAGCTCTATTGCCGCCTCAGATGGCTCATCAACCATGTCCACCTCCAATGGTTGCAGCCGCGCAATATGCGCCCAATCCATACCAGCAACCGGCTTATCCACAACGGCCTGGTCAACAGCAACAACGCGCTCCTCAACAGCGTCCACCATATCAGCAAAGAAGGCCTGAAAGAACCTTTGATCCCTTGCCTATGACACATTCTGAAATCTTTAATCAGATGATGGCAAAGGGAACTCTTGTTTTAAAAGACTTGCCACCACAAACTGGTACTGCCCGAGACTATGATGCCAATGCCCGCTGTGAGTATCACAAGGGTGCTCCAGGTCACACGCTCGAGAACTGCAAATCGTTCAAGCACAAGATTCAAGATCTGATCGACTCTAAGGATCTTACCTTCACCCCGAGAAATCCAAATGTCCAGAACAATCCACTGCCGCCGCACGGTGCCAACAAGTGAAGACATTTGAAAGGGGATGTGGAAGACCAAGCTGAGTAGTCTCCAACTTTGAAGCATTCAATCAAGAGAAGTTCATTCCTCAAATCAAGGCAGCCATAGCCATTTATTATTTCCGCATTCTTGTTGTTTTGTAATGTTTGTTTAAGTGTTATTTGCTCTGAACATTGTTATCGTTTGTACTTGGTTATGTTAGTGTTATGTTTATGCATGTTTTGAATCAATTTATTCGCATTCGCTCATTATTTATCATTTATCACAAAATCACAAAAATATTCCCTCACTTCACTTTAGCAAATATTTGAGGGAGGATGATGAAAATGAAATACCCATAACTGTTGTGGTATGCTTTCGGATAAAACCTCGTCAATGATGTACAGGCATTCTTTCAAATCCCCAAACACTGGAGATATAAGGAGTTAATCCCTAGTCAACCACTTCGAGCCTGGAAGTAGGAGTTTCTTTCGGATACAAACCTTACATTTAACCCGGGGCAGGGTAGTTGTTCAGTTAAACTAACTACACCTTCGAATTGCAAGATGAGACATCCCGTCAGAGGACCATCAGCAAATGACTTGGCAGTCACAGCATTCAAACAAAAAAGAAAAAGAAAAGAAAGAACCACTAAGTTGAGCACCCGAAGGGAGACTTAGTCGAAGAAGAAGAAATCAAAAGAGGAATTCAAATCCTCAGCAAAAACAAAACAAAAATCAGTGACCACCAAATCAAAAAAATCAAAGGGTCACCAAGAGTAAAATAAGATGACTGCCACTTCAAGCAAACTTTGAAGCTTAATCTTCACTCTTGCAAAGTAAAAACAAATGCATGTGTAGAGTTAACTGAACATAGGACAGGAGAACAATACGAAGAAGGGATGGGTACAAATCAAACTTTGAGCCTTATACCTATGTTTCTCAAAACCATTAACCAGACCACATTACAACCCTCGAAAGTCCTAATTGAGGCGCGATTTATTCTGAAAGCATGCTACCAACAAGGTTGCGTAAATTGACTCCCATATATTTGCTAATCTTCAATCTTAATTGCACATTATTCTTACTGCATCTTTCACGAACTTTCTAAATCAGCACCACGTTTGGGCTAACGGTCCATTCGTCACATTTTCACTGCATCCAAATAAATTGACTTTTTTTCAAAACTTACATGAACTTTACATTAACACTACCATTTGTGTATGAACAATTTAATTGCAAATCAGTGTTTAACATCAATACAATCCCAATCAGGGGCAAATCATTCGTAATAGCCCAATCAGGGGCAAATTATCTTCAAACAGCTCAATCAGAGGCAGGCGCTTACCAAACCCAAACACTGGGGCAGAGCATGTCATGGTCACTCTCAAAGCTTCCCCACCAGATTTATTTCAAATACCCTTCAGGCAGGGGCAAGCGGACAAGGAGCAAATCTTCCTATCTCTTATCCCCCAGCTGAACAGATAGTCCCTGCTAGACGTTGGCAATCATTCAAAGCAAATCAGTCTTCACGTGTCAATTAGTTCACTTCGCTCATCAGTAAGTGACCAAGGCTTAGAGCATTCAGATACATTTTCTGACCAAACGACGTCAAAGATCGAGTGTCGGGGAATCAAGCCCTCCACCCACCCAAAGTCCAATCGTTATTGGCAACTACCTGACCAAAAGTCCACCAAGCTGGCACCTTTCAATCACTCATATGCATCATTATGCATCATTAACGTCATAAAGCATCATTACATCAATCATTTGCAACATATGCATCCTATGCATGCCTAAATAAATCAGCTTTTTATTTTTCCCAGCAGTTTTAACTTACATCTCAAGTGCATAAACATTTGCATCGTATCTCCACCTTTATGGAATACCATTTCAAAATGATCACGCATATGTGCATAACTCAGGATCCAGGGTCGGCCGAAGCTTCCAAAGATTCGCCTAGGTGTTATTCAGTGGACGTCCCTGGTGGATATTTCTCTTCCAGATTATTTAATTTTCTGTTACTCGTCATCCTTTTGGTGTCGGGGTCGCATTATCATCCTTTTGGTGATAGCGATTATTTAATTTTCTGTTACTCGTCATCCTTTTGGTGTCGGGGTCGCATTATCATACTTTTGGTGATAGCGATTATTTAATTTTCTATTACTCGTCATCCTTTTGGTGTCGGGGTCGCATTATCATCCTTTTGGTGATAGCGATTATTTAATTTTCTGTTACTCGTCATCCTTTTGGTGTCGGGGTCGCCTTATCATCCTTTTGGTGATAGCGATTATTTAATTTTCTGTTACTCGTCATCCTTTTGGTGTCGGGGTCGCCTTATCATCCTTTTGGTGATAGCGATTATTTAATTTTCTGTTACTCGTCATCCTTTTGGTGTCGGGGTCGCCTTATCATCCTTTTGGTGATAGCGATTATTTAATTTTCTGTTACTCGTCATCCTTTTGGTGTCGGGGTCGCATTATCATCCTTTTGGTGATAGCGATTATTTAATTTTCTGTTACTCGTCATCCTTTTGGTGTCGGGGTCGCCTTATCATCCTTTTGGTGATAGCGATTATTTAATTTTCTGTTACTCAGCATCCTTTTGGTGTCGAGGTCGCTTTATCATCCTTTTGGTGATAGCGATTATTTAATTTTCAGTCACTCGTCATCCTTTTGGTGCCGGATATCTTTATCATCCTTTTGGTGATAACGATTTTATTTTCAGTCATTTGCCTTATCATCCTCTGTTGATGAAAGATTTTATTTTCAGTTATTTGCCTTATCATCCTCTAGTGAAAAGTGATTTATTTTGTCAATTATTTCTTGCTGTGTCGCTCATCCTTTCCAGTTTATTTCATTTGTTGTGTTCGCAATTTCTTTTCGGACAAATTTGGAGTCTGTTAATATCTAATTATCTTATACCTTGAAAGATTGAACGCGAGCCAGTTCATCTTATTCGGTCTAAGCCAATTCGATAAGGGCATCTGTCATACCCCAAATTTGTCCTACTTTTTTTTCTATTCTAAAGGATCATCGGGCAGTTGGAAATGATCTTCAAAGAATTAGACCGTGAAGTATTGTTTATGCTTATTGAGAACTAACAAGTTTGTGTAGACGCATTGGGTTCAGGGCTGGATCAATTAATGTTGGTTTTAGCATTTCAAAGTAGTCTTGGGACTATATGTTTTAGAGTATTTGCCAAGATTTTCTCAAGATGACTTTGGGCCCAGATTTTAGATCATGGTTCATTTCAAGAGTTCTCATAAGGCGCATTTTGAAACATGGATAAAGCAAGCGATATCACATTGGTGCTTGGGTCATCATTTTAAAAAAAAGGTTTTTTTAAGACACTTCAAGAATATGTTCAGAGTGGACTCCAAGACATGTTGGGATTTTGATTCATGGTTTCTCAAAGTGACCTTTTTCAATAATTTTGGTTCACAATTCCAATTATTCTCAATTAGCTTTCAAGTTGTAATTGCCATCCTATTCTCAAGTCATGGTTTAATTCGTCATGATTCAAGTGACAAGAATTAAGAACCAAGGTTAAGAAATTCTTATGATCAGGCTTATATTTTCAAATTCTAATTAAGTTTTAGATGGAGCCATATCCATTTCAGAGTTCAAGAAGTGTTTTCATTATTTTTTGTCCAAAGAGATACTAAATGGTAATTACAAAGTCATTATTCAAGCAAAGAATCATGAGTGTCAATACACAAATCCAATTACATTTCAAAGGAGTTTTATCTCATTCATAGTACAACATCAACACCAATGAATCCAGTATTGGCTTAGAAAAATGTGCGCTCTTTTGGAACTGAAGAAAGGAAAAAGGATGGTCCACAGATTCTACCAGGTGACAAGGTCTATGAGTATATACTCTTCCGTGGGACGGACATCAAGGATTTACAGGTGAAATCTTCTCCACCTGTCCAGCCTGCTGTACCAACAAATACTGACCTAGCTATTATTCAGTCTCAGTATCCTCGCTTAGCCACACCTTCTACAAGTTTACCAGCTGCAAGTGGATCTTTGACTGATGCTAGTCCTCATACGACACAGCTTGGACACCCAGGGTCAAATTTTCAAGGGCCTTTGTATCAACCTGGAGGAAATGTAGTATCATGAGGAGCTTCTTTGCCTTCTCCAAATGTAAACGGTGGTAGGCTTGCTACACCAATGTATTGGTAAGGATATTATGGTGCCCAAATGGGCTTCCTCAGTTACATCAGCAAACTTTGCTATGACCTCCTGGCTTATCCGTGCCTTCATCTTTGCAGCAGCATATGCCTTCATCATTGCAGCAGCAGAATGCCAATCCACAGCAGCAGCAACTTCAACAACATTCTCTTTCAAATCAGCAATCTTAGTCTTCAATTCATGACATGCATCAGCAAGATAAAGTAGGGGGAGGTGGTGGCAGTGTCCCCGGAGATGGTAGCATGTCAAACTCATTTAGAGGAAATGATCAGGTGTCAAAAAAAAACAGACCGCAAGAAAGAGAAAGCAACCTATTTCTTCTTCCGGTCCTGCCAATAGCTCTGGAATAGCTAACACGGCAGGTCCATCTCCGAGTTCAGCACCCTCAACTCCCTCGGGCTCAACTCATACCCCTGGTGATGTGATATCAATGCCTTATGACCTCATCTGGTAGTCTTCCATCTACCGCACATAGAGTTCAACCTATGTACGAGAACAACCAGCCACGAAGCTTGTCACATATGTTTTCATGAAAAAGCAGTTGAAATACCAAAATCCATCGTCAAAGCATCCTCCATGTCAAAACCTGTAACAAAAATCAACAAAATATCAAGATTAAGTTACCTAGGGCAATACGAAAATAGTTTTGTTTCTCATCAAGTCATCAATACAAAAATCACAATTCTAAGTTTGTAATAGAGCTTTTCTCTTCGTATGATCGTCACGTCAAAGAAGTCTCCATTACTTCAAGCATACCTTCCATGAGCACTTTCTATTTTACTATCAAAAGAGGAAGGGAATTTTAATGAGTTCCTATAACATCAGATTCAAATTGGAGTTTAGCAGTGTATTTCCAAGAGCATCACAAGATTAATTCCCATAAATATATGTTGTTTTGAACTACAGCAGTCATAATAAAAATGGATCACAGGTCAAGTGCAGATACATAGAGATTACATTCACAATTTCAAATTGACATGGACAAAGAAATTCATCAAGTTCAAATAAGGAATTCAAGTCTGAACTCAAATTCAGCTAGGACAGTAAGTTACAAACTTACAAGTCAGGAGGAAATTTTTAAGTCTTTGTCTCCTATGTTCCAAGGCCTCTTCAAGGATTACTTCAAGTTTATTGTAAGCTCTCACTTGGTGCTCAAGAGATGCACGAAAAGAAAACAAATACACCGATTAAATGCAGAAGTTATTTAACTCAGTAACGAAATTACGAGATGTTCAAGCCATGGTTGTTACTTACTTTCTCAAGCTTTCAAGAGAGGAAGGCACGTTTTGTTGTTATTTTGCCAATGCTTGACTTTCACATAAGTCATTGCAAGCTAAGTCAGAAAATCCCATTGTCCCATTTTGCGAGTTATCCCACCAAGTTTCTTACTCAAAGTAGCGCTGACAGTGGAAAGAGTGTCCATGGTTAAGAGGTCGACGAGTCCGTAGACTCGCAAGTATCTGTAGGATGCTTCATGGGTGATAGAGACGGCTTGCATTCAATTGCACAAGTACCTGTCATATCAGTTGGTATGAGCCAGAATTAGTTTTGAATCTGCATAGTAGTAGTCAGAAGTTGGCGTTAAAAATACAGTTATGTTTTTACCACAGTAATAACACAGCAAGGCAAAGTAGAGATCAACGCTATCATTTACCTGTGTTCTAGAAGCAAACCAGCCAGCACTACATACAAGATTTCCCAATGACTAATCAATCAGGAGGACCCCACAAGATCACCTGAAGATTCCTTCTAACCGCTTGAAGATTTTCCAGCTGGTCCCCACACAATCCTTACAAAAATCATTTGAAGATCCTTTCTAACGGATTTCACGAAATCACAACTCAGCTCTCACGTAAACCACACATACCAATCCCTCTATAAAACTGACCAATCATTTGCAATGAGGGGGAACACTGATAACTCACTGAAACTTTCATCACCACCTCCATTAAATCCACCTGTTTTCTCCACTTTCAATGAATCCGCACAACCCCTTTCAAACCATCTGAACCTCATTCCTCTGTTTCCACCATAACCGCGTCGGCCACCACCGCGAACTCACCGGACACGTTCAAACACAACCAAACGCAAACTAAAACAGAGAAATCCAAAAAAAAGAAACTTCAAAAATCATCTCAGTCGCCGCCAAATATCACCGGCGAATCAACACTCACAAACAGAACGAGAAGGAGATGAAGAGAGAGTTTGAACCGAAACTGAAATAAAAGGAAGAAGATATTAGAGAGATTCGGCGAACCAAGCTCACCTTCGAAAAGCCCGTGAAACCACCAGAGTCGCAAGCGCCGTTGTAAGAGCGTGAAGCTCGAATCGGAGCCGCCACTAGCCGAAATCACCACCAGACGTCGTTCGCGAACATCCGTGAATCAACAACCGTTCACACCGCGCCATCGTGAAATCAGACCCGCCGCGGAACCACTGTGCGAATCCAAGCCACTGAAACACCGCCGCCGCCGTAACTGAGAGGTATTTTGAGAGCGAGATTGAGACTGTTGTGTTCTGTTGTGATGTTGATTTATTTCCTTTGTTTCTATAAAACCCTTGTTTTAGTTTTTCTTGTTTTTATTTATTTCTATTTTTATTTAATCTTCATTTATTTATTTATTTTTAATATGGACCTTAAACTCATGGAGCCTATAGATCTGCTTCTCACGACACTGAATCCCCTTCCTTTTTTTTTCTTCTTTTTTTTAGTTTCTTTCTTTCTTTATTTTTTGGCAGCTTTGTATTTGGACCCGACCCATCATCAGTTGACTGATATCACCCACATAATCCTATATGCACCCTTTTTTTTATTTATTTATCGATTTCCTTTGTTTTTTAAGATTAGTTAAAGAATTAATTTGATTTTTATGTAATATATTCCTTTTTACTCCATTTGTATTTTAATTCCATTTTTTAGCCGGGCCGATGACTTGACAAAAGGCCGTTTTTCTCCCGATTTCATTTAATCGGTGATATTCGGTCAATATGAGGCCCTCTTTTTTATTATTTTATTTTATCTTATTATTTGTATTTTTGAACAAAAAACTTGTAATATAATTTAATTCATTATCTTCAATATTATTTAATTTATTAATTTATTTATATTCATTATTCCATTTATTTTTGCAATTCAATTTATTCATTTATTATCGCATTTAAAAATTACGTTTCGACTCCTTATAGAATGATTCCAATTTTGAATCGATTCTAAGGTAGTTCACGAAATAAATTTCGCCACGTCCCAAAAAGGTCCAACGCCTTCGAATAGTTGCGCTCGATTAAAAGGTCCAACGCCTTCGAATAGTTGTGTCCCGATCAAACAGGCTGAACGCCTTCGAATAGTTCAAAAACACTGCACACACGCTTCCTCTTGGGCAAACTACAACGAGACCTCTTTATTTCTCGCAATCCCTTGTATTTATTTTGTATCCCTCTCCCATTACTTTGTACGCATTTTATTTTCCGTATTTTATTTAATTCTGAATCCTTGGTCCAACGCCAAGCGATTGCACTTGCACACTTGCACTTTATTTTCCCAGTTATCGTCGTTTATTAGGATCCACTCCACCTTTGCGAGCCGAGCGCTTCGTGCCTCGCCGAAAAAACCACAAAAATAACCTCCATTTGCATTTACCCTCTAACCTAAAAAAAAAAACCAAAATGTTTCGATTAGATCCAAACCCTTGATCCAATGTCAAGCGGTCTTAGGAAATAAAACACTTTAATAAATACGAGAAGATCTGTACGCCACGAGCCTTAAGCGGTAGAAAGGAGGATAACGAGCTCTCGTTACTCGCTCAGATTATTTTCGACGCAAGACGCTCGTCTTGTTGGACGAGATAAACTATCCATAGTCTTTAGTGCATTTCAACTCCTAAACCCTTTCATCAACGAGAGGTAATAAAATCAACAACCATTACCCTTAGTAGGCCGAACTACGAGGCTCTGACTTTCCCATTGCACACGGGAGTACGTAGGCACGAGGATCTCCATCCTTGTCGAGCACCTAGGTTCAATCTAACTTATAATTCAACTCATTTCCCTCTAGCAAGCAATTCGTTTAAGCATAGGCATCCTTTCGCGCGTGATAACTTAGATGGTTCCCATCGAGTACGATGGATGTAGGGGGTGCTAATACCTTCCCCCTGCATAACCGACTCCCGAACCCAGGCAATGGTTCCGTTGACCTTTGTCCTCATCCTTTTCCTCCCGGGTTGTATCTATATCTCCCCTTTCCCTCTTCGGGAATAAATAGAATTAGGTGGCGACTCTTCAGTCCGTCCGACGCGCGACTCCGTCCTTTCGGATCGCGTGAGGTCGTATTTTTCGGGGTACGACACCTAGCCGCATGGCATCATCGGTCAAAATATCAAAGGGGATAAAAAGGTGAAGTGAAAGCATTGATTGAAAGCCGTTGTGTCATTGGGTATTGGGAAAAGTCAGATTTTGAAAAAGTAAACAATTAAACCTCCTTTAAACATCAAAAGTGAACAAAAAAAATGAAAACGAAAACAAAATCTCTCTGTTTCCATCGTTCAACTCAGTTATGGTTTTCTTTTAAGAAGAAAACAATTAAATTCATCATATCATCACCTTCCTTGCATAAATCGAAACTTCATATCACACCAAATAACTTCATCCCCAATCAAAAACCCTAAGCCCATTTTTACTGTGTTTGGAGGTGTTACATTTACATCGGAATATCAAATGATTCAACAAAAGAGGTTCAAGGGTCTACCAAGTGAAAGACGTCGAATTTGAATCAACTGGTACGTGCTTCTTCTGCTTTGCTTTCCTTCTTTTTCGAATCTTCTTCTCCTCTCTTTGTGTATTTTTCTGTTTGTTGTTGCTTTGTTATTTTACGGTTGAATGTTGTGAATGGGGTTTAGCTCAAGATTGTTGATCTCCGACATGAAGACACAACAATCAAAACGTGAGATGAGAGCTCTAGTATTTAGGGTTTAATGGGGATTCTCAGATCATTCTTGCTGCCATTTTCTGCTAGGGTTTCGATAGGTAATTTTCATGTCTTTTTGCAAATGATTGGATTCATATTTATAGAGGGGGCTCTGTGATTTTGATGCGTGTGAGGTTGAGGAATTCAGAAAAAAAATCGTGAATGTGAGTTGTGAGAATCTTCAATCCGTTGAGAGGATTTTTGGATGGGATTGTGTGGGGACTGAATTTGGTGACTCATAGAATTGTTTTGTTTGAAGTGTGGTTTCTAGAAGTTGTGTGCTCCCCAATTGAGATTATTGTCACATGAAAACTGATTGTTAATTTATTTGCTATTTGTTTTCTCTGCTATGCACATTGGTATTTTACTGCCTACTTTATATGCCTTGGTCATGATGAATTTGTACACCTTCTGTTATGGTTGCACTCTTGGTTTGTTGAAGCCTTGAGTTTGTGCTTGTTGCTAACATGTGTGCACCGTGACTTTTTGAGAATCTTATTCAATTTCTGTGTTTTCTTTATCTTGGCCCCTTGGTGATATAAATTGGTTTGATACTTGGCAGGTCAGAGGTGTGAGGAGTGTCAAAGAATATGATTCATGGTGGAAAATCACGTGTTTGGCATCCTAATTTTGGTGGACAATTTTTTTTACTGCAAAGTGATGGACAAATGATGAAGAATGGAGGGAGATTTTGCGTAATGGGAAGGCTTCCATCTGTAATCCGCACAGGCTCAAAACCTGAGTTTACTTGGAAAAAAAATATCTTTAACACCAGATTGACTTGTGTCTAAAATTCACTTAATGTTATACTAGTGTGCTCAATTTCTCTCAATTGCATTTCAGGTGACCATGGTGCTTGAAACAATGCTAATCATCATCTAGAATTTCTCCTATGTTCTTCTTATCTTCCTTGAGTATGATGTTGGCATGATCTTTCTCTGACTGGTGTGTGTGTGTGTGTGAAATACGGATGCAATGGCAGCTTGCGAATGGGACGTAAGCTTGAAGTTGAATTCGGGTGCTTGAAGGATTAATGAAGGCTTGGAAGCATATCAATTACATCAGGTGATTATCTGATTTTGCAAAGTTTGGTTGAAAGTTTCATGAAAATAGCCTTAAGTGATCCACAACTCAGATTGATGAGTTTACTACTTTTTTATTCAAATTGTTTGTAGCTTGTTATAACCATTATTTTGTATCATTTGTGTAGAAAAAAACCGATCATTGCTGCCACCATGTATTTTGTATAGCTCTTAGCCTTTTAGTCCTTGCATTTGAGTTGTATGCTAACACCTGGGCTCAATCTTTTCATGTAGTGAACAAATTTGGCATGAGGGTAAATATCTTGGCTTGGCAGGGGTTCTTGATTCCTTGTTGTGTGCACAAACTGAATTCATCTTGTTTTTGCCAAAAATTATGATATATGCCATTGATTCTTTGTTGTTATATTCTTCACTGGTTATGACAACTTGTTTACCTTTGAATATTGCTTCTCATTCTCAATTTTCTGGATGTTTTCTCTTTGTCATTTGAAATATGCATTAAATGCCTTAAGGTTTGTGATATTGGCGGATACATCATTTGGAGGGAGCCATGTCTTTTGAATTATGTATGTATTGCATCCTTGTATTGCTGGTAGATTTGACACTTATTTGCTCATGTTTTACCAGTTATTTATTGACCGTTACCGAATCTGATCAATGTTTTGCATATTGTTCGTGAGACCATAATGGTCCAAGACATGCTGAATTTAGAGCTTTGGATAAGGTTTATAGCTGAAGAAGTTTGGGATTTTAGTTGCTTGGTAATGGTGTTCGTATAGACATTAATGTCTGGATGAAAATTGCACACTTAGTTGACACTCACAAGGCTTGATGAGAGATGCTTGCTACAGACGGATACAATCTCTTTGGCTTGGAGTAGTATTGGCAAGAAACGGCTTAAAGCATCCTGTATAAAATTTAGAACCCTTGAGTCTTTGTATTATTAGGATTGCACTTCTTAAAGCTCCTTGTATCATTTCCAATTATTGTGACTCTTGAATTGTAGAATCCAACTTGCTGCTCATAATTTTTGGACTTTGCATCTTTTCAATTTTTTTTGTATTGTATTTTTGTGGCTCGTAATAGCATTTGTAAATGACACGACCCTTGGGGTTGCATCCGCGTAAGAATTACTCTTTGCCTTTATAACTTAGCATTGAAGTCATGCTTGTAACAATTAGTCATCACGTTGGATATTGGGAATCAACTTGGGATTTTATTAGTTGCATTTAAATTTTGGAAATCAACTTGTACATTGTACCTTTAACTGTAGCAATAGCCTTCGTGTCCTTTTCCTCCTCAATGAACTTTTATTTCTCCTTTTCTTTAGATTGTCATGATAGTAGGGTCTTAAACGTATCCTTGACCTCATAGATTTTATATAAAAACTACTTAACAATGGCTAAGAGAACTTCTGGGAAAAATTCTCATCCTATGGTGATCAAATTTTGAAAATGATGCCCTCTACATGACATACATCATCCAACTATATAACATGAGCATCATGATGCCTTGAGATCCCAATGGAATTTAACAAACCTGAACTTGATAAACCGCATTGTTAAAACCTCATCAGAAGTCAATGGATTATTGACTCCACATACCTTAACATGATACCATGAATCCATATAACAATGAGCACGATCTAGGCAAACTCCTTGGAAATGGGCCTTGAAGATGTTCCAAACCACTTAGAAATGCTAGTACCACTTAACATCAAACAAACTCCTTTTAGTCATATCTTTACTTTAATGCACATGTAAACACTTGTTAGTTCATAATGCATGCCCACCAAATTTCATGACTTAATCCTTATAAGATTATGGCCATAGGCCAAATGATCTTTCAGAATTTAAAATAAAAAAGGTAGGACAAATTTGGGGTATGACAGAAGGCGAGCGAAGATTCTCAAAAATAAGCTTGAAAGGTTTTTCATACCTGAATCGGAGGAGGTCCGGTTTTTGAAGCTTTAGCGTGAGAAAAGGTACATCTTTACTTCCCTTTTTATATGTTGTTTCTTCTTGTTCTAAAAATGCTTCTGCTGTAAGTATTGTTGTTGATATGTCTTACTGATGAACTTTTGAAAAAAACAATAGGGTTTGGGGTGGTATTTATGCGGCTCTCTCTCGTTAGCTATGGTTTTTTTTATAACGTTGTTATATGTGGCTAAGGCTTTTTTTTATGTTCTTTTTTTTTTGCTTTGAAAATTTTGCCCCTTTTTATAGGGGTGGGATTAGGGTTTGGCTTGAAGTTTTAAACTGATAGCTTGTTAGAGAAGTGTTGATCTAAGTCTCTTTGTTTGATATTCATGTCCTGTCTCTTTCAACCTGCAGGTCTGGCTCATGGGAGGGAGTCTTTCACAATTTAGTGCAAGCAGATTGATGATCCTCATTGTTGACTGGAAGGACTACCCAATTTGTGAATGCTGTGAAGTGGTGGAGCAAAGGAAGAGTATCTGCAACCCTGCTGCAAAGCAGGTCTGATCTCTAATCTCTTTTTCCATACTTCCTTCTCAAAATAAAACTTGCTAGTGTACTTGGTGGTCCCTACTGCTTTTCTGTTTCAAAATTTTTCACTACTGTAAAACGTAATTCACTTGCTTAATATTTCCGATGTGCTATTCTTGACCTTATTTATCTTAATCATGTCACTGAAATTCTGCGTTTTTTTATCAATGTCTTTTGCACTATGTGTCTTAGTTCATGCACTAATGTGATCTTTCTTTCTTATGTATGTGCTTATTGGAGTATGGTCTGGCTCGAAGATGAAGACTTGAAAATTATGGCATTGGGAGCACACTTGAATTGGCTAGAAAACTCGGCACAAGAATGGAGGGAAACAAGGATAAACATGGAATTTGAAAATACAAATTGGCCTTGACACAGAAAATGGATTCTTGTTAGGCTTAGAACTCACACCTCATGTTTCTAATCTTTGTAAAAACTGAATTCAAATGAAAGAAAAAGTATAGGACTCAATATTGGATGAATGTTATGTAATGAATGTCATGAATATATGTGTATTGAAAATAGAACTTGGATGAATGTAATGATTATGAACTTGAATGAGATGGAAAACAAAGAAATCTGTGAATGAGAATGGTTAACTTTGACTATGAATGTGAGTGTTTAATCTTAACAATGAATGAAGATTTGAGGAGATTCTTGAACGGTGAAATAAGGTCTTGAACACCACAAATAGCTCACATAAATTATGAATGAATACTATTAATTTTAGAAAGTGAAAATGACTTTGATATGGAAATGCATGAAATTGAAGAACACTTTAATTTAACATGCAACATAAATGGTTCAAAAATGAGAACTTGAAATGAATATGGAGTTGGAAATTGGTAAAGAAACTTGAAATAACATTTGGAAATTGGATTGGAAAATGGAAATTGAATTGAGAAACTTGAATTGACATGAATTTAAATTAGGAACTTGAAAAAATAGAAGATGGGATTAACTTTGAACTAAAAAAAGGGGAATGGAATTGGAATTAAAATTTGGGATTGAAAATTAAAACTTGGAAGATGAATTGGAGAAATGAATTTAAAAATAAAATGGAACTTGAACTTAAATTGAATTTGGAAGTTGTAATAAAAAATAGAAACGGTTTTATTTTTTAAAGAAAAAAAAATTTGAAGTAGAAATTGAGATAAAAATTTAAGAAAATTAAAAATCAAATTAGAAATGAGAACTTGAAAATGGATAGAAGTTAAATTTAAAATGGATATATAAAAGAATTAGTGAATGACTAAAAACTAGTAATAGTAATTGAAATAAAAAATATAGGAAGTTGAAAATAGAATAAAGAAATAGAAATAGAAGTAGAAAATAGAAAAAATAAATTAAAAAATACAAAAGTGAATTTGAAGCTAGAAATGAGAAATAGCAATTAAATTTAAAATGGAAGCTTGGAAGTGAAAAGAAATAAATGAATTAAAAAAAACAATTCATGTGTAACTTGAAAAATGAGTTGAAAGTGACAGAAAAACAAAACTTGGAATTTTCCGTTAAGTGCAATGAAAGTATGATGAGAGCAGTTAGGGGCAAAATTTGGGGTGTGATTGTTGCCCCTATTTAAATAACTTTACCCGATGACTTGAGTGATTGTAATCCTCATGGAATCGGGGTGAAAGGTATTTAAATATAGAAATAACCGGAAATTTCCCCCCTAAATACAATGACATGCTATGAACTTATGAGGGACTTTTGTTGGGGATATGATATGCGAGATGCAATGAAACCTAGCATGCTGATTTTTTTAATGATGAATATGCTGAATATGGTATGATGAAGATAAATGCAACGGTGATCCACATAAACGCAAATGAGGGTGAAGACTCTTTGTTGATAACACTCTGCTAGGGAATAAATGCAATGGAAGTCAATCAATATGCTGATGATTCTTTTCCAACTCGGTATTCCTCCATTTTTGGACTCGAATATTTTGTTTGGTTGATATTCCCTAGCAGAGTGTTTACTCTTCCTCGTTGAACCTTTTACCTTGATTATATCATATTTTTCCCCAAGTTGAGTTAGCTATCCAGTGATTTATTTTCCTGGTAAATTCTTTTGGTGTCTGTTGTTTTCCCCAACGGGATTTTCTTCTGTGTCCCCAAGTTTTTTCTTTCCTCTGGTGGTCGTTTTCTCTCCACAGAGATCTTGGGTTTGCATATCATACTCATATCATATTATGTCCTCTTAGGACAAAAATTGGGTTTTCTGCATTTAAGTATCTCCCATCTTGTAGAGACGAAGATGTCAATCTTCATATCTCCAGATTGAAGAAACTTAAATAGGGGCAGCTATAACACCCTAATTTTTGCCCTAAGTTTTCTTCGCATTTCATCTGCATCTTGCACACAAACAAGATCGCACTAGTTGCTCGGCTCTTCTAGGGTGTTGGTTTATTCCTCACAGGGGATCATTGTTGCCTTTAATTGCTTTATTTGTTTATGTTTACTAACCATTAATTAAAATCCAAAAATATTTTGTTTTTCTTTCACTAACATTTTCAGGAAGAGGAACAATTGAAAATGTCAAAAATAGCAGTCTTGCATCCGTAAGTAATTCAAATTTATCTGATCAAGGATTTCCCAAGTTAATTGATTTATTCAAGGAATTCCAAGGTTCATGTGTTTATTTCCATGCCTTCTTCGACGTACAAAAGAATCGGGCCGCAACAATCAAGAAATCATGTTTGAAGAAAAAAATCAAATTTATGTTTGGTTAACTGGTTAACCATTTCCAGTGTATTTTGGTTAATCGGTTAACCATTGTGAAATTTGAATTTTTCATTCAAATTCAGCACCCTTGGATCATTGATCTCATTTGGAATATTATAGATCCATTTCCCTTTGATTTCTCTACATCACTTTGATTATTTCCTACCATAATCCCTCACTAATCACCACTCTTTTCCATTTCCCACCAAATTTTCAATTACCAAACCTAATTTTAATTACCAAAGCAAGCTTCATTCCACCAAATTCCCATACCTAAGGTCTTTAAATAGCACTCTAATTTCATTGATTGAACAATCTTTGAGAGCCAACAAATCTCTTACAAAATACTAATTTTAATTACCAAAGCAAGCTCCATTCCCCCAAATTCCCATACCTAAGGTCTTCAAATAGAACTCTAATTTCATTGATTGAACAAGCTTTGAGATCCAATAAATCTCTTGCAAAATACTCCCCCAAAACCAAAATTTCACCAAAGCTCTTATTTCCTTCTTTTGAAGTTATCAAGAATTCACATTGAATTCTTGATCAACTTGAGCTAAACATTCATCCTACTCTTTTCCTATTCATCAATTTCAGTAGATCTAACTTGATTCGGTCAAATTTGAAGAAGTGCTTTTGGTAATTCACTCTTTCCATAAACCCATCTTCACCATCAACATTCAAGATGTAGATCTTTGGTGCCTTTGATTCTAGATCCTTTGGATCTTAAATTGTTGTTTGATTGCAGGGATTTCACTGTATTTTGGTTTTAAAATTTGTGCAAATTCAGATCATGATCATCAAGTGTTTGAAAAAGGATCATGCTGAATTTTAGCATTTTTTCTGCTATTGGTTCAGTGTTAACCAGTTAATCATTTTTAGTGCAATTTGGTTAACCGGTTAACCAGTTTAAAATGGCGCAAGTTTTGAAAACTGGTTGCGTTAACCGGTTAACCATTTCCAATGCATTTTGGTTAACCGGTTAACACAAGTCATAGGTTTATTTTGCTTATTTTAAGCTCCTTTTTTGTTCCTCTTTCTTCTTCTTCTTCTTTCTTTTTATTTTTGCCTTGGGAAGTACTTTTGGGAGTAATTTCTCCTTAATTTCAATGAACTTTGGGTGTAGATTAGAGAAGTTAATGTTCATTAATTCAAAACTACATTTAAGTGAATTATTTAATTCATTTAAGGTACTTTGCATTAGTGAAACATTTTCATGCTTGAATCCACCAAGATGAGTGATTGAACTTTACATATCGTTTATCTCGCATGCATTAGCATTAACATTGTTCACCTTAATTGGTGGTGGCCGGCCTCATTTGTAGGGTAATTACTTCGTAAATTACTCGGCGGTTGCTTAACATAGACCTAATGTGTCCCGAATTCGTACTAAAAAATCAAATTGGATACTTGCACTTTCGTGGACCGGACCTCTTGTTGGTCGCGTAATCCCAAAGCGTTTGATCATATTGTATTAAGGATCAAGACTTATGAATGTTTGATGCATAGGTGCTTTGGGTCTCCCACTCACCTTTCAAATTTCATTGAATTTGGTTCAGTTTTCCTTCATTAATCGCTATAGTGTAAGATACTAAGCGAATTCGGGTGTCTTTCGATTTTGGTTACTCTTTTTGGTTGTGGTTGATTAAGTTCATCATACCATTATTATGTAAATATTATTATACTATTACTATAATTAATATTTTAGATTCTTGCACTTTAATTGCTTTTGCTACTAACATTTAATTTCTTGCACCTTTAATGCTTTTATTTTATTATGATTTATTATGCTTTTTTCATCCATTATCATGTTTATTATTTGCTCTTATTTTTGTTGTATTGATTTTCCTTTTGTCTATTTGGACAAAAAAATATTAATAAAGGATTAAATCTCTAAAAAACTTGTGACTTTAATCTTTGGACTATTGGTTACTATCCTTGGCATTGGAATGGAGTTTTTGACTTAGATTTTAGGACACATCTCCTTTGCTTTGATCTTCATGAAGTTGGTACTTGTCTTTATTTGACCATTTGCTAGCTTATAAGGATGAAACTCTTATGCTCATAATGGGAAGTTTCATCAAGTTTGGTCAGATATTTCTTCCTTTATCTTCCTATTTTCTTTTTTTAAGAATAGTCCCTTCATCTCCACTCCTTCTTTAATTTTCAAAATCTTCTCTCTTTTTCAAAGGATTCTTGTTTTCCAAAATCATCACTTCTTTAATATATAAAACCTTGACTTTTTTCAAGTGGATTTTACTTTTTTTGTTCTCTTAAAAAATCAATGAATCTAACCATCTTGACTTTAATTCTAAAATAAAAAGAATCCATCTCATTCAAGTTGTTTTGTGCCTTTGTGCACTCTTCTTTGTTTTCTTTAAAAAGTGACTATTATGAGTCATTATTCTTTAGTCGGGTGCAAGTCTCTCAATCTACATGGTTGTAGTTTGATGTAATTAAGTCTCTTGTCATTCGTGGGGGTTTAGTGGCATACTCATTGATTTTATCTGAGTTGGCGCCCACCCCATAATGATGTATGAGTCCATGCCTTCATTCTCATGGTAAATTTGTTTGGCTATCCACTTGAAGATGACAAATTCTCTTCATTTAATAAAATAAATTGCAACCAACCTTTTTCACTCTTTGTACCATGAACTACGTGGTTTTGATCTCACATTGCACTTTGTGGGTACGTAGGAATGAGGTGGTAAACCTCTCTAAACACAAAAACATTAAAAAATAATTATTTTCTCATCCCCCCACTCTCATTTGCAAACATTTTTCAAACCAAAAGCAGTAAATTTTTCAAAGGGTTCCCGCGGAGTACCACAAACAATTTGGGTGCATAAAACCTTCCCATTTTGTAACATATCCCCTTACCCGGTTCTTTTCTCGTTTATTTTAGCTTTTTACTTTTAGATTCATTAGGATTTATTCGCTCTTTTTTCCTTATCCTCTTGGAATAAAATAAAAACGTGGTGGCGACTCTATTTACTTTGAGTTAAGTTAGCTAATAGCTTACACTCATGATTTTACAGCTACACCTTGAAAGACCTTGGTGTATCAAGTTTTTCACTCAATCAGAGTAATCCTAAGCACACACTTGTTGATCCCAAGATTTACGAACACGATCCACCATCTCACATTACTCCCTTGCAAGGCACCCATTGTCACACGAATTTCACTCGATCGGATTCGAATTGTGTAATCTTGTCCAAAACCGTCAAAGAACTCAAGTCAATATTCTCGGTAAAACAATCTAATTCGAGGTTATCAACTAAAACCTAGATGGTCACCCAATCAAAAAAATGATTATGTGTAGTTTGATTGTGTGTATGAATAGAAGAGAGGTTAAAGATGATGAGTATGTTTTAAAATCCTGGTTTCATGTAGGTTTTACTCTAAAATCTTTCTAAAAATAATGCATTTATCAAGTATTTATAAGTATGCAAATTTGGAAGCAAAAGGAATGCAAAAGAATGGAGAAAATTCTGATTTTTGAAAAAAATGCGTCGCATGTGTCGACCTATGAAGGTATTTGTGTTGACCTGTGAAGTTTTTAGGTCGACCTATGAAGGTCTTGTGTCGACCTATGTCACTCAGCGCATGGACAGAGCCTATAGGCTTTAATACTGCAGCGTAGGTGTCGAACTAAATATGTTATGTGTTGACCTATGCTAAAAAGAAAACTTTTATATGTCGACCTAAAATCGTATGTGTCAACCAATGTTGTAGTGCTTTCACAAAAACTTTATTTTTCAATGCATTTATGATGTATGAACCTTTTCCAAAATATTTTAATGCTTCCTAGTACTAAGACACTCATAGAATTAAAGGATACCGTCCAATATACATTAACGCTAAACTATCCTAGTTTTGACATCAATCAAAATACACCTAAATAATATACAGTCACACAAACTATTGATCTATTTTTTTAATATATTTATGGTAAACGTCCGATAAGAAAAGTATTGTTGTTTTTTTTATTGTTGTGTTAGAAAATATCGTTGTAATAAGGTAGATGTACTAATTTTACTTATAGTTATTATCTATGTTTAGATATTTGTCACAATATAAGTTAATGTAACAAAATAAAAACAATACTAGGTTAAAATTTTGATGTGGTTATATTTTTCTATTTATTGTTAGTTATAGCATTTCTTTGGTAGGACACACTCATTAACCATGGTTTTTAAGAAACAACTTTAACCAACTGAGAAAAACCTTTCATCTATATAATCACATTTAAATAGTGCTTCTTCTTCAATAGAAACCAACCATCATTATAATTTTTCACATCTCTATTTTTCATTTATAATTGGAATTTGTCAAGAATAATTATACTACATTATGATATCTCAAGGTACCAATTATGTTTTGTGGCGTTTTATTTTGATCATTGTGATGGTTATCTTTTTCATTTCAAAATTTAGTTCTGCCAAAGAATCCAAATTAATGGGTTTGAATATGAATATGATTGATCGTTGTTGGAGGCCAAATCCTCAATGGAGGAGGCATAAACAACAAATCGCAACATGTTCTATAGGTTATGTCGGAAAGATGACAAACAACATTGGTAAAGACCTTATACAATATAAAGTTACTGATCCAAATGATGATCCTATAAACCCCAAACTAGGTACATTGAGATACGGAGCCTCTATAATTCAAGGTAAAGTATGGATCACATTTCAAAAAGATATGAACATTAGACTCATCAAACCTCTTCTCATTAGTAGTTTTACTACCATTGATGGTCGTGGTGTCAATGTCCACATCGCTGAAAATGCTTGTTTGATGATATTTAAGGTAACAACCAAATACTTAAGTATCACTAGGAAAAATATTTATTATTTAAGACTATAAATATTGATAGAAAATATTATCTATAACTCTTTTATCACAAAATTTAGAGATGATTTTTTACGTTTTTTCTTTTAAATTCTCGTAAATTTTTGTTTTTTTAGTATTAAATTTGTTTCATGCATTCATAACAATTTTTGTTTTTTGTTTTGTTTTTTAGTCCACCAACATAATCATTCATGGTATTCGAATTCATCATTGCAAAGCTCAAGCCCCAGGGATGGTGATGGGGCCTAATGGAAAGGTAATTCATTTGGGTCCAATAGATGGAGATGCAATAAGATTGGTCACCGCTTCAAAAATTTGGATAGATCATAATACACTTCATGATTGTGAAGATGGTCTTCTTGATGTCACACGAGGTTCAACTAACGTGACTATATCTAATAATTGGTTTAAAGAACAAGATAAAGTTATGCTTCTTGGTCATGATGATGGATACATGAGAGACAAAAACATGAAAGTTACTGTTGTGTACAATCATTTTGGACCTAACTGCAACCAACGAATGCCTAGGTAATTAAGTATTTTATTATGATGGTTTTTTTTAAATAAACTTGGTCATAAATTTAAAAACGCAAATGTCAACTTATTATATAATTTTTATTTTTGTTACTGGTAAAAACTGTTATAGGATTCGCCATGGATATGCACATGTAGCCAACAATCTTTACCTAGGATGGATGCAGTATGCTATTGGTGGAAGTATGGGGCCTAGTCTAAAAAGTGAGGCTAATCTCTTCATAGCACCAAAAGTTGGAAATAAGGAGGTATACAATTGATTTTCGAAAATCAACTTCAACTAGTCGATGACTAATGAAACTCTATTTGCTTAATTGATAATATATATATATATATATATATATATATATATATATATATATATATATATATATATATATATATATATATATATATATATATATATATCATACCATGATTGAGTTATATTAATTGTGTGTAAATAAAATGATTTTATTTTTTACAAAATTATTTTCGAATTATAAAATGTGTGTAGGTAACATGGAGACAAAATGGTCAAGTAAATGGAGACAAATGGGAATTTCATTCTGTAAGAGATGCATTTGAAAATGGAGCCTCTTTTGAGGTAACAAATGGTGGACGAGTGCAAAAGCCAAATTATAGCAAGGAACAAGCTTTTAAAGTTGTTGATGTTAAATTTGTTAAATCATTGACAGAATCGTCAGGCGCATTTCAATGCACTAGAACCTCTATATGTTGAAAATTGAAATATGTATAGGAGTAATCCTAAAACACAATGTGCATTACTTGAATCTTGAAATTAAACACCATTGGTTCATAAACATTTTTTCTTGAATCTTGTAATTTTAATACATGAGTATGTATATTATTTATATTAATATTAATATAATCAAAACTTAAATGTTTAAAATTGCAAATCAGATATTGTTAAGCGGGTACAAGTTTAATTATTACATATCATATTAATTACATTCGAGTAAATCACTATTGAAAAGTGTGTGTGTGTGTGTGTGTGTATATATATATATATATATATATATATATATATATATATATAAATATATTAAATTTGAACCTAACTGCAAATGTATAATCTTTATAATGGAGATAATAAAAATCCAATGTTCATTTCTATTTTCTTTTGATTTATTTTGTTATATTATGAAGGTGGTTAGGGGTGGATAGAAATATATACCCTGCAAAATAAACTAACTGAGCATAAATTAAAAGGTGAAATCGAGTGTTTGTATGATTAAATTCTATTTTATATGGGTATATACAATGATGATAATTTTGTAAAATTGACTCATCGGCAATCGAAAACACCACTATCACTACTAAGTGAAAGCGAGTGTATGATCCACATGAATACCTTCACTACATCACATACTTCTTTATTGATAACAATTTTATAACATAATACTCTGCTTGAATACCCGCATTATAAAGCAATACTTCAGACTTCTTTTTAATTTACTTGAACATGCCTACTCCGTTTTATTAATAGGTTTGACTATTGAAAATTAATAAAATACTTTTATATTTTTTACGGGTTAAATATGTTTTTGGTCCTTATAAATATCTCAATTTTGATTTTTTTATTCCCTATGAAAAACGTCGAGTTTTAGTCCCAATAAAATTACTTTTGCACGCAGTTTTAGTCCCTCTACAAGGACTAAAACAACGTGCAAAAGTAATTTTATAGGGACTAAAAGTCGACGTGTTTTTTATAGGGACTAAACCAAAATTGAGATATTTATAGGGATTAAAAACATATTTAACCTTTTTTTTTAATTAGAGAAATTGGTAATCATTTCTTTAATTTATTACTTATATATATATATATATATATATATATATATATATATATATATATATATATATATATATATATATATATATATATATACACCTTTCTTTCTCTGTTGTATGTTTATTTGTCTCTCTTTCTCTTACAGTACTCAAGACATGGGCAATAAAGACGAAATGTATAATTGCATATTCGATACGGACTTAACACATTTCTTTGTTTTTTATACAGCTTAACCACGTTGCTTACATGAATACATATCTAATATAGACTTAATGCATTTTTTTGGTTCTGATACGGCTTAAGCGCATTGCTTGCATGTTCTGATACACACTTAACATAATTTTGAGATTCTAACAAGGCTTAAACACATTTCATGCCAAATTATGTATCCAATATATGCTAAACACATTTTTGTGATTCTGATACGGCTCAAACGTACACCTCAAATGACTCTTCATCTGAGGCATATTAAATGTATTTCTACATAGTTGGCACACCCTCCTTTCATATCTAGCCAATCCAAGAGCGTGGGTGGTGGAGTCTGTACACATCCACCTCAGGGGAAGAGATAGGGATCCTACCCTTAGTCGAAAAATTGTCTTCTTTGACGTGGAGCACAATACAAAAGTACGACAATATCACACTGACTTCATTTATCTTAGACCTCGCCCTAGGGAATGTAAGTAAATCGTCAAACAAGATATACAAATCAATACTCTACAAACAACAACTCTAAATACATCAAACAAGGATAGAAACCAAAAATGGTAGCTAACATTATTCAATTCAATAAGTCGATCACAAAGCACGAAATTCCTGAGGTATGTCTGCCATTTCATTGCAATCGAATGTGTTGTTTCTTTCGTAAAGCAAGCAGTTAGGGCTCTCATGCCTAAGATAGATATCATGTTGTAGCTGATGAATGCTAGTGGTCCGAACTAAATAGAGAAACTTCATAGGGTAAAAGAGTGAGCCCTGGAGTTACAAAAATTCGTAAGCAATGATAATGATAAAGAAAAGACAAGCACAAAGCTCTAAAATGAATAACACTTAAATCTTCGAGGTAAAATATTTCGATTAAACATCAAATATTGTTACACCTAAGTCACAAAAAATTGAGAATAGTAGGAAATTAAACAAAACAAAGCAAAAGAGAATCCGACTGTTAAACAAGATTGCATTTCCTCCTTCATTATGACCTCATCCAGAGAAAGAGAACTTGACTTGGTACATTATGAATGGGCATACCGGTTAAAATGGATCTTAGTCCAATACTTTAGATATAAAATCCGACATAATCAAGGAGAACCAAAAGGAATATAGTAGAAAACGAGATGGGATGCAATGGTGAGAGGCTTTACCAGTAAAAACCGCCTCAGGAATTCGCCATAATCCATAGTAAAAGGGGTTGAACCAAAGGTTGGTCGGATGGAAGTAAATAAGTCCCTCATTACGAAATTTGTATAGGATGTACACCTCAATTGGAAAAGATAAAAAATCTAAAGAGGACTTATATGATTTGTATCTTGCACACGGTTGGAACACCCTTATGTATGCCCTTGAACCCGGATGATGCTGGGAAATATCAAAATTTAAATATTTTAGGATGGTTATCTAAAACTCATAAAAAGGCAAATGAGGTCATATTATTGAAAACAAACACTCATAGAACTGGACCACACAGTTATAAAAAAAGACATATACTCATTTTCCATGATGCTGGAAGGACTAACCACTCCAAAGGATCTCAAACCTTAATGCCAACCACATTTATAGTAGCTTCGATGCTCAGAGCCGAAGAAGTACACACTAATTTTGCATCCACCCAATCATACTCCTATACAACTGACCAACTTCAAAGATTTAAGTACGCCAATACAACAACATCACTAGGTAACCATTGGCATGCAGACAAAGTAGAATGTAATATTTTGTGCATTCTCTCCTTTGTGGATTGACTTGTATGTCCCAATCGAATAAGACGCGAGGGGGGATATGAACTTCAACGTAATTTATTCCTCTGCCAACATTTGATAAAAGGGAATCTAATGAATCGGATGACAAAGTTTTTTCCTTCAAGGAATCCCTAAATACCATTTTCGAGTCTGAATCGTCAAATACATGTATGGTTTATGGTTCTAGGTGATCACTACTAAGAGAAGGAAGATGAGAAGTATGGAAGGTCCCCATTGTAAAGGAAAATAAAGTTTGAACTTCATATTTACTCATTAGGTCCACCGTATTATCGCTCATCCTGGCTAGAAAATAGGAAATGGTGGATGATAAAAGCTTGAGTTAAAATGGTATCTGGTTATGTAGGGGTGATGAAGCAAGATAAGGAGAAAAATGCAAGAGCTTAAGAAAAAGCGCTGAAAATCACTTCTAAAGATGCACATACAAGCATGTCAAATGCACATAGCAAACAAGTTCAAACAATTCATGAAACATGCAAAAGAAAGTCGCATAAGGAAAAGATGTTGCATACTTAAGATGGATGGAAAATTATGCAACATGACATACAAATTTGGATTCTTATGCATGAAGTCAGTAGCATACATGATGTGTAATTCAAATGATAAGAAGCTATGAACATGTTAGATGCATACAAACAAGCATAAGAAGCATAGTAGGAGAGAGCATGGATGATTGGGTTAAAGTTGAACAAATGATGCATCACACAAATCAAAAGGTAAACACAAAACAAATTGACCTATAAATGATCAAACAAGAATTATAAGAGACTAAAAAAACCAAAAAAAACCCTACAAGTCACCTCACACAATGACATAAATTCCTTCAAGAAATTAGGGTTAGAAAATGACAAGAAAAGTTCATGAAAAGTACCTTCAAATACAAGTAACCAAGCATACATAAACAAATATTCAAAAATTGTCAAAATGTACTTCAAGTGACCTAGGTCAGAGGCTAATCACTTTTCAAAAGTTCATACAAAAATTCAATATCAAACTAGGTCAACCAATGGGTTAAAGTTCCATAAGGATCAAATAACAAAGAAGCAAAAGGAAGGGACCAAAATGTAACTAAAAAGGATTTAAAAAATGAGTAAAAAATATTTTATGATGTTTGAGATGTTAATGGATGAATGCAAAAAGAAGAGATGCAAATATTTTTTTATGCTATGCCAAATAAAAGTTTGAAGATGAGGTATCAAGAAGGAAACAATTTAAGAAGAAACTCAAAGAAAATTCTGAAAACAATACAAAAAATAATTAAAATTAAAATTAAAAAATTCTAAAAATTATTTAAATATCTTTAGATGTTTCATGAATTTTTATAGAATTTTGTATGATCAAAACCATTTTTAAAATTTAAAAAGCAACCAGATATGAAAAGAAAATAAAAATTAAAAATGAAATAAGCAAAGGGGTGCGTACATAGCAAAAACTTAGTTCAAAAATGATTGGGCTCTTATGCCTGGGGGTGCAATTAGCAAGAGGGAGCCCATGTCCAAATACATGCTGAAGCCTATGGAGTTATGGTGGATGTTAGTCAAACATTGACTCATTGAGAGCCATAGGATGGAGTCAACATGTGATCATCAGATTAGTATGAGGATCTAATGGCTGATAACGCATGCATATGCCAATAAACATGATCACACACACAAAATGAGTCAAAATTCAACTAAAGGTTGAGAAGAGATCATGTGAGGCATATCCCCCTCATTAATGCATTGGCATAATGAGGAGCATCGGATCTCAAGCATCTAATGGCTACGGTTATCTTCTCGGTGGAACTCCGATAACTGTGACAAAAAAAATTCCAGATATTGATGAACCGTATATCAAAATAAAGATGAGCTCATGTAGGTTCCAAATCCACACAAAAAAACAATCAAACAACATACATCCAGAGAGAATCGAAGCAATGAACATTTTCCCTAAAATCTGGATCTAAGCACCTAAGGTGCATATCAACTAGCCAAAAGTTCCAAAACTCCTATTGAGCTTCATACACCACAAATTCAGCAAGAACCGTGCAAAATGAAACCAAAAAAAAATCAGAGGATCTCATACCTAGATTTATGGATAATCTTAATATATAAGAAATTCAGAGATGTAGACTTGTTCTTGATCCTTCAAAGAACAAAATAAATGTTCTAGATCTTCAAATCTTGGAGGAAACAAAGAGCAACTTCAAATTGACTTTGAGTTTGCAATGATGGATTGGCTTGATCCTTTGCTTAACCTTGATCATAGCATGTTAATGATGAAGAAATGAGTAACTCTATGGTGATAATGTGAGAGAATCGTGTGAAAAACCAGAGGGAAATGGAGATTAAGCTTTGGTGCAAAATGTGAAAAAGTGAGAAATGATCCAAGCTGAGCTCAAATTATGTTATCCTGAGCTTTTATATATTGAGTTAGCTTCTAACCATCATGGTTGACGGTTAGAACCATTGTTAGATGTGATGCAATGAGTAATGGAGGTGAATGAAGCAAATTGCCAAAGTGTGAGATGAAACATGGCTCAAGTTAAGTTGTGATCATGTTCATGTGCAATGCTGATCAAGTGAACTATGGTGGAGATCATGATGTGTGATGTTGATGCAATCTAATTTAGCAAGCTTGTTTTCCAAGTTTCTCACTATTTTTGAATCTTTTCCACTTTGGTGCATGAAGTATGGTGTACATGCGTGTATAGGTAATTGATTGGCCTCCTATGGCAATGTATTTGAAGCAAGCAAAGTGTTTGATGTGTGTATGACTGAATCAGACAAGAAAAAGTCATGGAAAATTGCCTTGGAATCCAAGAAAGAAGAATGAAAACCATGAAGTTTGATGGAAAAAATCTTCATGCACAAGGCATCAAATGAGGATCTTTTGGATCCAATGAAAAGATAAGGCATTAAAGAGCATTGTAGAAGTTTAGTCCAATATGAAATGAAGTTTCTACGTAGCCTCAAAATTTCCATGAATATGATTATACAAAGATACATATGAGGCCTGATGTGGTGGGTGCATTCTAGGCAAGAGGCATACAAGAATAATCAGCTTTGAACCCTAACTTTGACCCTTCATATCTTCCTAACTTTGATCCAATGAAAAATCTCTAGACATGAAAGTTTTAGAGGAGACAAAAATGAACAACTTTGATGTTTAGAAAAAATCATTTGAAGCCTTATTGATGGAGAAAATTGGGTTGACATTTGACAAACAACCTGCTTGATAAAATTCCTCGCATCTGGCACGCCCATGACTTGGTTTCCCTAACAAAGTTGCCCAGGTTTTGTCAAACTTTGATTGATCATATCTCACTCAATTTTGATCCAATGTAGATTTTCTTTATATGGTTTGAAGCTCATGAGGTGCTCTTTATTTGGATCAACTTAGACCTGAAGTTTGAAGTCTTTATCTTGAAATAAGAAGGCTTGAAAGTGAGGTGCAAAATGGCTTAAACTTGCCATAAATAGAAACCTTAAGTTTCTATTTTAGGTAGTTTTATAATTTCTTGATTTTTCATGAATATCTTAACTTTTCTTGATAAAATTTCAACCATTTATCATATTTAACTTGTGGAACATGATTTTAAACTCAAAAGGTCAGGAGTTGACCTTTTCCTTTGCACAATTGACTTTTCCCCAATTTATTGATTTTCAAGCAACTGATCAATTGGAGACCTTATGAAATGATTCAATGGACAATATTATATTCTTAGACACTTGATATCATTTGGAAAAATTGAAGTCAAGCTTGAGCCAAAATTTCATCAAGAATTCCTTTGAATCAGAAACCCTAATTTTAGCCCTCTTTGTTAGGAGGTGTCGCACTGCTTCAACTTCTTGATCCATCCCCATCTTCCAAAGACTTGAGGAATAATTTGAGATTTTGTGCGATGTAAGGAACCCTTGAGACTTGTTGGGAGACTATTGGCTCTTGTTCTTGGCCTTGGATGATCACAACTTTGATAAGTCCCTAACCACATGCCTTATGTTTCAACTATGAATATTATGCTTCAACCTCTATAACATGAATGCAATGCTATGTATGCAAAATGATATGCTAAAGGATATGAAAATGAGAGAGAAAATTTTTGGGTGTTACACTAATCAAAAGTCGAAGACTATCTGAAGAATAAAGGAAAAACGTTCTGATACAGAAGCAATGCTTTATCTTATCAGACTCAGAATCAAGTATTGAGCGTTCTTCAGATGATATATCCAATAAGATTCAATATCAAGCTTTGATTAATCATCAAGTTATAATAGAAACCAGGTTCTGAGATGAAGACCAGGTGTTCTAGTCAGACTCTGATGAGTAGTTATAGGAAGTAGTGTTTCTCTATTCTATGTTATGAAAACTCAAAGTTGTTATTTTGTGAGTCTTGGGATTAGAGGGAGACTTTGAACTAGCAAAAATAAAATTTTGGGATTAACACATTTAGGGGGAGTTGTTGCTTGAAACTTTGAATATGTTATATTTGGTGATTACCTTGTATAAATTTTTCTATCAAAATACATGGTTTTGTCATCATAAAAAATGGGGGGATTGTAAGAAGACTTTGAAGACCAAGTTCAAAAGACTCTGGAGACAAGGTTCTGAGTGAATGAGTTTCTGAAGACTCAGAAGACTTGAAGTTATGAAGACTAAGGGTTTCTAAGACAAGTGTTGAAGTTCTAAAGATAAGGTTATAAGTGAACAAGGTTTTGAAAACACTAAAGACTTGAGATTCTGAAGACCTAATTATCATGTATTTGCCCATGCTTTAATCATATTACAATCAGAAGCCTCTGAAAATCATAAGACAAAGTTACCGTTAACAAGCAAAATACATAGTACAAAATGCTTTATTCCACTACCTCTCCACTAACCTTAATTTGTGGAAAAGGACATACATGGCAGTACGATTTCCATCATCGTGTAACGACATTCCTTCAGTATCCAGCTACTCTTCAACGGATCTATTTTTGGCTATATAAGGAAATGATCACGTGAAGAATCATGTTGAATGAGTCGGCCATAAGAGGGTTAATAGCTGCTTGAGGTCACTTGAACGTGAAGGTTGATAACTACTAATATGGTTGCTTGAATAATGGTACAAGTCCATGTTGTGCTTTAATGAATATGCATCCAAAGGTTGATAATGGTTATACAATAAACTATTGATGCAAACGTTGTTGATTCACAAATATGCTCAATTGAATATGCTGAATGAAGCTTGTAAAGCTGCAGATGTCAACCAAGAAGATGATTATGGAAATTGAATGACAAATTCACAACTGAAGGTTGTGTTATGATGTGATCATTGAAATAAAAGAACATGGATGATGTCTAGAATGTTCTTCTTATGTGAATCAAGATGAAGAAGTCCTTCTATATGTTACATCAATATCACATAAGCTTTCACAAGCTTAGAAGAAGAAGACTTCAAGCAATTCAAGAGCTTGGGTTGTTATCCGCGAAGAAGCTACTTGAAGAAGAAGAAAAAGAAGAAGAAAACGACTCCACACTGTTTTGAGCTACAATAAAATGTAATATTCTTAGTGTGTATCAGTGATATTCCGATCCAGTGTTCTTAACTGTGTTTACTCTAGCTTATGTAATAAGCAAACAATTGTAAATGTTACCCTTCTACAAACTGAATGTTTGTATTCCCTAAAGGACTGAGTGAAGGTCAAAATATTTAGGAGGCTCAGGACTATGCGTCTTGGTGCTTGCTCAGGACTCGGTGTCTTGGTGTATTGAAGTTGCAATGGTTGTTGTGCAGTTAGTCACAACAGGTAGCCGCGTAGTGGAAGTAGCATTTTTGTTACATAATTAGTCACGGCTAGTAGCCACACAGGGAAATTGCATCAGCTGGTTGTGGAATGTTGTAAGTTGCATCAGTTGGTTGTGCAGTTAGTCACAGGTAGTGTTATGCCTTGTAATCATTTTGGTTATAATGGATTAAGTCCTTGGCTAAGACAAAATAATATTGAGGGGTGGACTGGACTAGCTTGAGTTTTTCAAGTGAATCAAGATATATCGTGTGTCTCTTTCTCTTGTTTATGCTTTACTTTATTTACTTATGCTTCCGCAACAAACAACGAAAAAGTTAACATGAGTGAAAACCCCAATTCAAACCCCTTTTCTTGTGTTTTTTTTACACCTTCAAGCCTCGCTATAGGTACGTCTACCATCAATTCAAATTTGAATTGAGATAATTGCAATTAACCTTACTTTGCAAAAAATATATATACAAGAGATGAAAAACTGTAACCATACAAACCCTATGGTTTGTTGTTAATTTTACCACCTACAAAACCCTTAGTCAAAGATTGATCAAGTCATCAATAATGTTTCTTCAATTTACAATTTGTTGTTACTACCTTGCAAGACCTCGGCGTCTCAAGTTTTTCACCCGGTTGAATTAATCTTAAGCACATAATTATTGAACCCAAGATTTACGAACACGATCCACCATCTCACATTACTCCCTTACAAGGCACCCCTAGTCCCACGAATTTCACTCAATCGGATCCGAATTGTGTAATCTTTTCCAAACCCTTCAAAGAACTCATGTCAATATTCTCGGTAAAACAATCTAATTGGATGTTATCAACTCTAACCTAGATGGTCACCCAATCAAAAAATGATTATGTATAGTTTGATTGTGTGTATGAATAGAAGAGAGGTTAAAGATGATGAGTATGTTTTAAAATCCTGGTTTCATGTAGGTTTTACTCTAAAATCTTTCTAGAAATGATGCATGTATCAAGTATTTATAAGTATGCAAATTTGGAAGCAAAAGGAATGCAAAAGAATGGAGAAAAATATGATTTTTGAAAAAATGCATCGCATGTGTCGACTTATGAAAGCTATATGCCGACCTATGAAGGTATTTGTGTTGACCTATGAAGGTTTTAGGTCGACCTATGAAGGTCTTGTGTTGACCTTGTGACGACCTATGTCACTCAGCGCATGGATAGAGCCTATAGGCTTTAATACTGCAGTGTGGGTGTCGAACTAAATATGTTATGTGTTAACCTATGCTGAAGAGAAAAATTCTATATGAAGACCTAAAATTGTATGTGTCAACCAATGTTGTAGTGCTTTCACAAAAACTTTGTTTTCAATGCATTTATGATGTATGAACCGTTTCCAAAACATTTTAATGCTTCCTAGTGCTAAGACACTCATATAGAATTAGAGGATATCGTCCAATATACATTAACGCTAAATTATCCTAGTTTTGACATCATTCAAAATACATCTAACGGAAAGTTGCACTCATATACCCCCCCCCCCCTTTTTAATGATGTCAAAACTTGAGATAATGCGTTTCGCGACGTTTTGTGTCTTCATGAAGACTCCCCCTGAATATGTCTTGGAATAATTTTTTTAAAATTGACTCAAACATGGGAATGTTTCATTCTATGGCCATATTCCCAGATAATGTGTTTCGCGATGTTTTGTGTCTTCATGAAGACTCCCCATAAATACGTCTTGGAATAATTTTTTTAAAATTGACTCAAACATGAGAATGTTTCATTCTATGGCCATATTCCCATATATATATATATATATATATATATATATATATATATATATATATATATATATATATATATATATATATATATATATATATATATATATATATATATATATATATATATATATATATATATATATATTCCACTTTTATTTATCTTATATTAAACAATATATCAAAATAAAACTTTAAAAGAAATTGTCACCTAAATAATATATAGTCACACAAACTATTGATCTTTTTTTTAATTATATTTACGTTAAATGTCCGATAAGAAAAGTATTGTTGGTTTTTTTTATTGTTGTGTTAGAAAATATCGTTGTAATAAGGTAGATGTACTAATTTTACTTATAGTTATTATCTATGTTTAGATATTTATCACAATATAAGTTAATGTAACAAAAAAAAAAACAATATTAGGTTAAAATTTTGATGTGGTTAATTTTTCTATTTATTGTTATTTATAGCATTTCTTTGGTAGGACACACTCATTAACCATGATTTTTAAGAAACAACTTTAACCAACTGAGAAAAATCTTTCATCTATATAATCACATTTAAATATTGTTTCTTCTTCAATAGAAACCAACCATCATTTTAATTTCTCATATCTCTATTTTTCATTTATAATTGGAATTTGTCAAGAATAATTATACTACATTATGATATATCAAGGTACCAATTATGTTTTGTGGCGTTTTATTTTGATCATTGTGATGGTTATCTTTTTCATTTCAAAATTGAGTTCTGCCAAAGAATCCAAATTAATGGGTTTGAATATGAATATGATTGATCGTTGTTGGAGGCCAAATCCTCAATGGAGAAGGCATAAACAACAAATCGCAACATGTTCTATAGGCTATGTCGGAAAGATGACAAATAACATTGGTAAAGACCTTATACAATATAAAGTTACTGATCCAAATGATGATCCTATAAACCCCAAACTAGGTACATTGAGATACGGAGCCTCTGTAATTCAAGGTAAAGTATGGATCACATTTCAAAAAGATATGAACATTAGACTCATCAAACCTCTTCTCATTAGTAGTTTTACTACCATTGATGGTCGTGGTGTCAATATCCACATCGCTGAAAATGCTTGTTTGATGATATTCAAGGTAACAACCAAATACTTAAGTAACACTAGGAAAAATATTTATTATTTAAAACTATAAATAATTATAGAAAAAATTATCTATAACTCTTTCATCACAATATTTAGAGATGATTTTTTACGTTTTCCTTTTAAATTCTCGTAATTTTTTGTTTTTTTAGTATCAAACCTGTTTCATGCATTCATAACAATTTTTGTTTCCTTGTTTTATTTTTTAGTCCACCAACATAATCATTCATGGTATTCGAATTCATCATTGCAAAGCTCAAGCCCCAGGAATGGTGATGGGGCCTAATGGAAAGGTAATTCATTTGGGTCCAGTAGATGGGGATGCAATAAGATTGGTCACCGCTTCAAAAATTTGGATAGATCATAATACACTTCATGATTGTGAAGATGGTCTTCTTGATGTCACACGAGGTTCTAGTAACGTGACTATATCTAATAATTGGTTTAAAGAACAAGATAAAGTTATGCTTCTTGGTCATGATGATGGATACGTGAGAGACAAAAATATGAAAGTTACTGTTGTGTACAATCATTTTGGACCTAACTGCAACCAACGAATGCCTAGGTAATTAAGTATTTAATTATGATGGTTTTTTTCAAGAAACTTGGTCTTGAATTAAAAAACGCAAATATAAATTTATTATACAATTTTTATTTTTTGTATTGGTAAAAAATGTTATAGGATTCGCCATGGATATGCACATGTAGCCAACAATCTTTACCTAGGATGGATGCAGTATGCTATTGGTGGAAGTATGGGGCCTAGTCTAAAAAGTGAGGCTAATCTCTTCATAGCACCAAAAGTTGGAAGTAAGGAGGTATACAATTGATTTTCGAAAATCAACTTCAACTAGTCGATGACTAATGAAACTCTATTTGCTTATATATATATATATATATATATATATATATATATATATATATATATATATATATATATATATATATATATATATATATATATATATATATATATATATATATATATATATATATATACCATACCATACCATGATTAAGTTATATTAATTGTGTGTAAATAAAATGATTTTATTTTTTACAAAATTCTTTTTGAATTATAAAATGTGTGTAGGTAACATGGAGACAAAATGATCAAGTAAATGGAGACAAATGGGAATTTCATTCCGTAAGAGATGCATTTGAAAATGGAGCCTCTTTTGAGGTAACAAATGGTGGACGAGTGCAAAAGCCAAATTATAGCAAGGAACAAGCTTTTAAAGTTGTTGATGTTAAATTTGTTAAATCATTGACAGAATCGTCAGGCGCATTTCAGTGCACTAGAACCTCTATATGTTGAAAATTAAAATATTTATAGGAGTAATCCTAAAACACAATGTGCATTACTTGAATCTTGTAATTTTAATACATGAGTATGTATATTATTTATATTAATATAAATATAATCAAAACTTAAATGTTTAAAATTACAAATCAGATATTGTTAGTCGTGTACAAGTTTAATTATTGCATATCATATTAATTACATTCGAGTAAATCACTATCATATTATTAGTCGTGTACAAGTGTGTGTGTGTATATATATATATATATATATATATATATATATATATATATATATATATATATATATATATATATATATATATATATATATATATATATATATATAATTTTATCCTAACTACAAATGTATAATCTTTATAATGTAGCTAATGAAAATCCAATGTTCATTTCTTTTTTCTTTTGATTTATTTTGTTATATTGTGAAGGTGGTTAGGGGTGGATATATATATATATATATATATATATATATATATATATATATATATATATATATATATATATATATATATATATATATATATATATATATATATATATATATATATATCCTGAAAAATAAACTAACCGAGCATAAATTAAAAGGTGAAATCGAGTGTTTGTATGATTAAATTATGTTTTATATGGGCATATACAACGATGATGATTTTGTAAAATTGGCTCATCGGCAATCGAAACCACCATTATCACAACTAAGTGAAAGCGAGTGTATGATTCATATGAATAGCTTCACTACATCACATACTTCTTTATTGATAACAATTTTATGACATAATACTTTGCTTGAATATCCACATCGTAAAGTAGTACTTCAGACATTTTTTTTTAATTTACTTGAACATGCGCACTCCATTTTATTAATAGGTTTGACTATTGAAAATTAATAAAATACTTTTATATTTTTTAATGGTTAAATATGTTTTTGATCCTTATAAAATGGATCTTAGACCAATACTTTAGATATAAAATCTGACATAATCAAGGAGAACCGGAAGGAATATAGTAGAAAACGAGATGAGCTGCAATGGTGAGAGGCTTTTCCAGTAAAAATCGTCTCAGGAATTTGCCCTAATCCATAGTAAAAGGGGTTAAACCAAAGGTTGGCCGGATGGAAGTAAATAAGTCCCTCATTACAAAATTTGTATAGGATGTACACCTCAAATAGAAAAGATAAAAAAACAAAAAATAAATAAAAAAACAAAAACAAAAACTAAAGAGGACTTATATGATTTGTATCTAGCACACAGTTTGAGTGCCCTTATATATACCCTTGAACCCGAATGAAGCTGGGAAATAGCAAAATTTAAATATTTTAGGATGGCTATCTAAAACTCAGAAAAAAGCATATGAGGTCATATTATTGAAAACAAACACTCATAGAACATGACCACACATTTATAAAAAAATGCATATACTCATTCCCTAGTGTTGGAAAATGGAAAATAATATAATTTCAAATAACTATACTATTTATGGAGGAGTGTGTATGTGTATGTGGACAACGAAAATAATGTCTCTTTTTCAATTAAGATGAAGATTATTGTGTTAGTTAAAATGATATATGTTAAGAGAAGGTTACACATTTTTTGAATAACTAATGAAGACATAGTGTACAACTCTATCATCAAATTAATCTTGTTTGATATGCGTAAATGTCCAAGATCCTAAAACTTTTAAATTTGAGCAATTTTTCAGTATTTGATTCCATATCTCCATCATTATCTTGAGGTTAATTCATGTTAACATATATTTGTTGGTCAAATAAATTGATGTACTCACAACATCACCATATAAACTCTTGGGCAACCGAAGTCCCAAAAACATGCATCTCACATGCTTCAAAATGGATACATTCATGTGTTCCGCAAGACCATTTTATTATGTTGTTAGTCATGTCTTAGGTCTCTTTATACCTTGTTTCAACAAAAACTCAATAAAATTCCATGAAACAAACTTTAGGCCATTGTCAGATTTTAAAACTTTCAACTTAATTTCTATTTAATTTTCCAAAAAGATCATGTCATTTCTTAACATTTTTAAATTTTCCTTGTGAATTTATGTTTCCTTGTGAGTAATCACTCTTGTCGGACCCAAAAACCTGTGTACATATATGTAAAAGATCTACTAAATTATGCCTCAGCACCCCAAACTTAATCGTATGTTATTTGTCTAGTTTGTAATTATCACAAAAACTTAAAGTACTCATTTTATCACCTCCTAAAAAAATATTGTTTAGCCAACATAACTAAACCTATTTTAGTAACATGTCCTAACCTTAAATTTCATTTTTGGTTTTCTCTTGAACATTTTAACTAGTTAATGATGCATGACCCGTAAAAATAGTTTTATTTCTTTTTAAAAGTAATGGTTAAACATGTATTACTATCTTTCTTTTTGTCCGTTAGTTGAGTCCAACCGAATAATTACTACGATAATTTCATGAAAATATCCATATAAAGACCTCTTTATGAATATAAAAAATCATTTTAAAAAGTATTAAACAATAGATCAACAGTTTCATGATTATAAACTATCAGATATTAATATCAATTGTCTTAAACATATTTTCTGACATGTGAATTTTTTTTTGGAGTTTTTTAGCTTCAAATATAAATTTTTGGTGACGATAATATAAAAGTTCTTAAAATCATAAAATCATAATATATATATATATATATATATATATATATATATATTACCCACCAAGTTATAGAAAGTAACATTCAAAAGATTATTCAAAAAACAAGAGTTTCATAAGTTTTTCTTAAAGTGGTGTAACTTCAAGTGACTATGTTCTTTATGGTGGAGTATGATAGTTCTTTTGAACTATCATTGTCTGTGGTAGATAATGAAAAATGATGTCTCGTCTTCAATTAAGGTAAAGATTGTTGGTGTTAGATAAAATGATACATGTTAAAAGAATAAAAATGGGTGTGTTCATGTTGTTGGAACGGAACTGAATTATTGAGTTAAGAAAGAGGGAAAAGAGAGAAGAGCTTTCTAAGTAAAAGTGGTGACTCCTTGATGAAAGAATCTTGTCATAAGAGTGCATTACATGAGTATTATATACAAAGCTAACTAACTTACAAACTAACTAAATAGTGTAACATGTGTTCCTTGTTGAATTCATCACTCCAAGCGAAATCATTCATCTGTCGAATTCGTCTACTTGTTGAAATTATGACTCATCATCGATAACACAACTTCATGTTCTCATATAAATACAACTCGACTTCAAGTCGAGAGAACAAATAATTAGAAAGCTTTAAAATACAAACAACACCCCTTACTTCATACTTTCTAAACTCCTCATTCCAATGAGATTCTTAAAATCTTAAAACCTTGTCTTCTTCAATGGTTAGTAAGAAATTTTCCAATTGCACTTCTGACTTACAATACTCAAGCTCATTCTTTTATCTATTTACTTGGTCTCTAAGAAAGTGATATCGCCTCTCTATGTGCGTACTCCTTCCATGACACATAGGATGACTGTATAAATTTATGGTTGAATTGCATGACTTTAAGTTCTTCTTGCAACATTTCTATCCATAAGACTTTGCAAGGTGCATAGGATGTTGCTACATACTGAGCTTTACAGGATGATAATGCCACAATCCTTTGCTTCCTTGAGCTCCAAGAGATTGGTTCTTGGCTAATCATGAATATGTACCCTACAATATTTTTCCTTTGATCTTGGTTTCCACTGAATTTAGAATCTGGATATCCATACACTTATGCAACTTTGTTGCTCATCTTTTGTTTTAGAATTAGCACACCATGATCCATTGTTCCCTTGATGCATCTCAACACCCTTTTTAAAATAGTGAGATGACATTTGTGGCTTCTCCATAAACCTGCTTAAAATCCAAACACTTCGATAAATGTCAGGTATGGTATTGCATATATATCTCAAGAATCCAATGATTTTTTTGTACAATGAGGCATTTACAAACTCATCATTTGTATCCTTTCTTAATTTTTCTCCTATCTCCAATATGTGGTAGCTACATTACAGTTTCTCATTTTAAACCTTTTCAAGATGTCTTTAGCGTACTTCTTTTGGTGCAAGCACACTCATTCACTTGTGGTCTTTAAACTCCATTCCTAAGAAATATGACAATTTCCCCAGGTCATGCATCATTTTAGTCATGACCCATTTTATCTCTTCCTCATTTGAACCTATGACCAGCAAGTCATCCACATACAAACATAGAATCACTTGATTGGTTTTGCTTGCATTGTTGACATACACTCGATGCTCTAAGATGTATTTAGTGAATCATGCCTTGATCAAGAAACTATTTATTCTTTTTTTCCAAGATCTAGGCACTTTCTTTAAGCCATATGATGCTTTCCATAACCTGTACAATTTCATTTCTTACCTTTGATCTCAAAACCTAGTGGTTCGCTGACATAAAAATCTTCAACCAATGGTTCATTCACGAATGTTGACTTAACATCCAATTGTATCTTCCATATTTCGTATGTTGTGTCGATGCAACAATACTTATGGTCTCCAACCTTGAAATAGGTTCATAAACTTCATTGAAGTTGACACCAAGTTTTTTAGAAAACCTTTTTCTATTAGTCTTGCCTTATACTTAGAAATTTCACCATTAGGCCTTAGTTTCACCTTGTAGATCCACTTCACATCAATTGGCTTCTTACTAGACCTGTCCATGAGCTTATAGGTCTTGTTTTTCTCGATTGCTCTAATATCTTCTTGCATAACTGCCAGGAAGTTTGAGTCCTCCATTGTTTATCTCAAGTCAATTGATTCTAACTCAGCCATCATCACTCCTTTAATTATATTACCTTCTTCTTCTGCATTAACTTCCTGATTTGGAAATATTTCATAATCAGTAAGTTTTATTGATTCAGTTCTTTTCTTGGTGGATCTTTTGACATGTTGCTAAGGTGCTCTACCCTCTTGACAAGACATCTGTTCATTTTGTTGATCTTCTTCAAGCACGGTTCTAATGCATCTTGTTTATCATGAGGTAACCTCTGAGACCAATCCTAATTATTGCTTTCATCTACTTAAACATCTCTTTTAATCACTAGCTTATCATCATCTGGTGAATACAGCTTGTAGGCACCAGTTGAGTTATAACCTATAAAAACCATTACTTGATTCATATCATCCAGTTTTCTTCTCAAATGTTCAGGTACTTACCTAAAACATATTTATCTAAAACCTTAAATTGATTAACACTTGGCTTTAATCCTTTCCAAGCCTCATAAGTTGTATTTTTCACTATCTAAAAACATTCATCTCATGTTGCTTATGTATATTGTGGTATAATGATATGGCTCCTTAAATTTTCAAATATAACTTAATTTACATATTATAAGTATCTACCTCAATTTAAATGAATGTATTTTAAGTGAGGCATATTAGTGAAACAAACAATCTATATAGAATATAATAAACTCAAACAACCTCATACACCAGAACTAGATACTATAATTTATCATACACCAGAACCAGATACTATAATTTATCACAGACTATATTAAATTGTTACAAGAGAACATACCTCTTAACGACAATGACTTCATACTTCTTATACTTGTTTTTATTGTTTCTAAAACTAGGTAAGATTTGTTGCCACAGTTGTTTCCTCGTTTACTACACATAGCTACACAAACGAGAAGACGAATCCAAAAAAAATGAGAACAATCAACACAAATAACATGCAACAAACGAGAAAATGGGAACTATCTAACAAAAATATTGAAGTAGAAGAATATCTTATTTTCATATATATGTACCTCAACAACTCATACTATAAGCTTGCTACCACCATCATCATCCACCATGTGAAACAAAATCCTACGAAATCGGAAGCAATGAAGAAAATTAGTTAGTATTCAAAACAAAGAAAGCAAAAGTTGAAACAAAACCCTTGAAGAATACCTTATTTTCCATAAATAATATGTACATTACGCTTGCTACTGCCAGCATCATCACCATGTTCATTTAGTTTTAGACTCTACAAGAAGGAATAATAGGATGAAGAAGCCTAAATAAAAAGCTTCATACTTCTTGTATTCCTTTTTGCAGATTCAAAAAAGAGATGAAGCCTTGCTGCCAAAAATGTAGAGGAAAAATGGGTGTTAGGGTTTCGATGTGAAGGAAATGACGCTACTGTCAATAAGGGAAATCATAGTGATAACTCTTTAAAAAGAACCGTAATGATAAGTATATAATAAAAAAGACCCAAATTATAAGTATTTATTAATAATAAATATATCACATTGGTTAACAAGGAAAATCATAGTGATAACTCTTTTAAAAAAATTAAGAAGAGAAACATAAACATCAACAATGTAATTCAAACTCTAACTATTACATTTTATAACAAAGTAAACATTAAAAAAATGATACTAAAAAACATAACATCTTGAGATTTCCATAAAATCTCTCTGATTTCAGTTTATTCTTCAAATTAATGTTCTTCTTCTTTGAATCCTATTACATAATCTTGAAATAACACACAACTTCCAACTATGACTTCATAATGCTCGTATCTTCATTTCCATCTCTTTCTCTCATGTCTTCATCAGCTCATCCCATATGAATAAGTTATAGGTTTTATCACTCCTCCAAAATGGACATCTCCAAAAAAGCCTTCCTTTATTTTGTCCTTTCTTGCATTGGTATGAAACCATACAACCATCACAACCACATAAATTTTCATATCGAGATTTTACTGCAATAGAAGACATAAAAATGCCTTTTGATAAGTTCGTCTTCATATACAACATTGTTAAACCTCAAAGTAGAACAAACGATATAATGAGAAATATGTTACACTAGATGGAAGAAGATGAATACCTTAATGTATGAAGCACAAGATTTAAGTATTATAAATATTATAAATAAATCACAACGGTTTATTATTGTAACCATACTGATACCCCTTTTATTGGTGATTTTAAAATAAATAAAAAAGAAAAGGTGCGTCTTAACATTAAAAGGGTAAAGTATATTAATACGTTGAGGTTCGAACCGATGAAAGTTTAATTATATCACAACGGTTGACTATGAAATTGTTGTTATATACAAATAATTTTACTCAAAATAAATAAATAAGGCAGCGCCTTAGTTAAGATATGTCAATACGGTCTAGGGAAAAACTGTGGTGACCATGACGTCGTTAATTGCGTGTTTTGTAGTAGTGTCTCTTGAATTGTATGAGTCCTACACTCTTTATTTCAATCAGATAAACCCACACATGTCTTGGAAATTCATCTATGAAATTTAGAAAATAGCAATTACCTCCATTTGACCTTACTTCAAAAGGTTCACACACAACAAAATAAATGAGTTCCAGTTTTTTCTTTGACTTCATACGCAAGTCATGCTTGAATGAACTTCTTGCTTGTTTGGCTCTACAACACACTTCATGCATCCGACTTGGCTCCTTTATGTGAGGTGGACCATACAACATCTTCTTTATGTTAAGAATACTTGAACTTCTAAAGTTCAAGTGTTCATACATGTGGTGCCACAGACAATTCTTGTATTATGCCGCAGCCGAAGCAAGACATTGATGATCAATCATGTTGATCTCAATCTTGAAGGCTTTTTTATATGCCAATGGTGCTCTAAGGATCAATTTTCCTTCACCATAAAATGTATTCATTCGACTGTCTACCATTTGGTTATTGTACCCTTTAATAAGTAATTTACTTATGCGTATCTGATTATGTGTCATAAAAGGTACATACAATACATCAGTGATGGTAGCATTCCGACCATTTTTCTTCAACATATTTATGTTACCCTTTCCTTCTGATGTAACATGCATTCCATCTAAAACCTTATTTCCTTCTTCACTAATTCATCCAACATGAAGAACCAACTCTTGTTTCCAATCATGTGATTGCTATATTTTGAATCTACATACCAAACCCTAGCTAGATCATTACTAGTTTGAGTATTGGCCATTAGCAGCACCTCATTGGAATCATTTTCTCCTACATGAGAAAACTATACATTTATCTTTCTTTTTTGTCCTAGGTTCCTTGGGTAATATGCAATTTGTTGCATAATGATCAAACCTTTGACAGTTGTAACACTGCATGTCTTGCATGTCAATCTTCTTTATCGAATTTTTGTTGCCAGTTCCTTTCTCGATTGCATCAGTGCCAACCTTTGAATATACTCGTGGGATTTAATTCTTATATGATAACAATGGGGGACTGATCATGCAATTGTAAGTTATATCAAATATTTCCATAAATATATCTCTGAAAATACCTGACATGCAAAGGTGACAAAAAAGTTCAAATTGTTGTCCACAATTTTGGAGATGCATCTCCGGAACATCCACCGAACTTAGGGATGGCAGGCAGACCCAAATCCGCAAGGCCCACCCGCACCCGAACCCGAGTCAATAGATGAAAACCCGAGTTGACTGGGTTCGGGTTTGGGTTCAGGTGCCACCCGATATTTCGGGTGTGGGTTTGGGCACTGTAAAACCCGCACATGAAACTACTCCCGCTCAAACTTTAATTTTAAAACTTTAATTTTAATTTTAATTTTAATTTTAATTTTAATTATAGACTTTAATTTTAATTTTAATTGTAATGTTAAAATATTGAAGACCTTAATTTTAATTGTAATGTTACCAAACTTGATGGAAAGTTGTAATTTAATTCCTTAATTTCTTTGAGAGACCTTTATGGAATTCTTGTGTTTCAAATTTCAATGTTGTTGTTATATTTTTGTGTTTTTGTTACGAGTTCAGATTTTGAAGAAAAAACCTAAACCCAACAGGTGTGGGTGTGGATGTTATTTTGCCACCCCAATAGCCTTTAGGTTCGAATTTGGGTTCCGGTGGTGATTTCGGATGCGGGTTTGGGTAGTGTGAAACTCGCATCCGACCCGATCATTGTCATCCCTAACTGAACTGGACAATTTAAATGTTATTTTAAAATTGTTCTAAAGATATAACTCCAGAATATCCATTGATCTAAACAATTTAAATGATTTTCTCAAAATATTCCGGAGATATATCTCTAGAATAAAATCAGACTAAATATATGGAACGCCACTCAGAATCATTATTATTGAATCTAATTAAATACATCCGAAGATATATCTCTAAAAACAGAATATATAATTAGAAATATATTCGGTACGCTAGAAGCAATATAGGATACGATAAGAAATCCTCTTTTAAAATATTTGGACTCTCCGTAAGAATTAAACTAGAGTATGTTCAAAGGTTGGAGCCTTTAACCCCTTGATTGGAGGACTAGCTACATCAAATTCAAAACAGTTTCATGTAGCCTGAGTACTGATACCAATGATAATTTATTTACAAAGCATCTACCCCTCAATCCAACAAAAGATCCATTTTTTAATTGACAAAATTGTAAAAGTCTTCCCCAAAGTAAGTGGGACAATATCTTATAGACGAATTTGAAGTCCTTTTCAAATTAATATCCTCCCAATTTAATTTGTATACTTTGAATATTTAAGTTACATACAACCTATTTAAAATTGAGTGTAAGAGAAATTTAAAAATATCATATGGTGAAAGCTTGGAGGCAATTTAAGATTTACCGACATTGACGGTTGGAAATACAGAGAAGGGTCCAAAGGAGATTGCTTCAAGAATGAGTTTACTAGTTTTAGTCTCATTCGTTACAAAATAATTATGTTTGGTGTGTTTGAGGGAACAAACTTGTGAAACTTTTGTACTTAAAATGTTTCGTATTCTTCATTCAATGACGTGTAAGAATATGGCATTTAACTTGTCAACTAAATAAAGTTAACTGCAATTAATGGAAACTGGCAGAGGGACCAAATTAATTAATGCAGTGTCTAAACAATATTCCAGAAATATGATAAAACATGGTCTAGATGAAAATCAAGTGACAAAAGGGAGAAAATTGAGTATTTTACTCCTAAAATTATACTACAAAATAATACTATATACAGATGGTTTTCCAATAGCAATGATAAGTTCGAAAATAGAGTGCAATGATGAAGATTCTTAACTAACGCCCATGGTTTTATTTTGTGAATTTCTTTTCTCACCTTTATATTTTTTCACAAACCAAAAGAATTAGAAATAATTTTAAATTTTGAAATGATTAAAAATAAAATTATAAAAATCTGAAAATACAACTAAAAATTAAATAAAATTAAATCAAGAGTGTACAGTAAGAAATCAAAACTTTTCGAAATATGAAAATTGAAAAACAAGAAATTTAAGATTTTTCATACATGACACGAGGCTTTTATCTTCTTTCTTTTTTTTTTAAATGGCACAGTAAAATTTAGATTTAAACTCGATTTTAAAAAATAATAAGTTTTTGTCTGCCTAAAATGCAAAAACGCAAGGACCGGAACACAATGGTAAGATTTCTATGAGTCTAATATCGGTTAAAATCAACAGAATATTCCCAAAAACGGTGTCATTTTCAATGAAAATCATATAACAAATGGGATCACAGATTTTTCCAGAGATACATCTCCAAATAAAAAAATTTGGAGATATATCTCCAAACCAATTTTTGATAAAAAAATATGATGATTACTTTATTTACTAAGGATGCGATGATTTAAGGTACGTAATTTTGAATTTTTAAGGATGTGAGCCGCATCATAAAAGTGGAAAAAAATTGCCTAATGAAAATATGTCCAATTAAATCATTGCTTTTGTTATGTGCATGTGCTTTGGTATATGTCAGCTTGTTAGAACATGTAAGTTCCAATGGTCAATAATTGATGTCTAGTTATTTAGAGAAAAAATAATTCACAACGTGTGCTGCTGGTCTTAATCAAACATTGATTGAATGAATTGTATTCAAATTTCATTTTCTGTCCTTATATTAAATACTCCCACATGCTAGGGTGGTATAGAATTGTATACAGATTCAGCAATAGGTATAGAATTGTAAACAACTGTAATAGGTGTGATCAATCTACTGCACTGATATCACACAAAAATAACAAACTGCCCAAAAGCTCACTGCCTCCCTCTCTTACCATTTTTTTAGGCTTTTAAGAGTACAAGCTTTCAAAACTATGCAAATAGTAAAAACAGAATCCTCATGGCAATGATATGTGCATTAATACCTCTACATCCTATGATTTCAACTTCTCTAAAAATCAACAGTGTCTCAATTTGCTGTGACAGAGGGAGACTAATAGGATACTCATCACGATTGACGATAGCTCTCATAATAATGAGATACTACAAACTGCCATACCAAAGCCTGTGTTACTGAAGACCATCTCTCACCAGTAATTCTAAAGCTGCCAGCCATCAGATACTAGAAACCAAATCAACTTTTTGGCTCATCAGAATGTGTATAGCAGAGCTATAATCAGTTAGAACTTAACTAATCATCAGCTTACATTTTCTCTACTTATATGTATTGAATGGTTAAAAGTATACACTTAACTAAACTCTTAACTCTTGGCTATGCTTGGATATCATAGAATGACCGCAACAGAGTGTAGCAGAATGTTGTGGAGCGGAATCAAGATTCTATTCCATCATTTCAAAATTTTAGGATGGAACATAGCAAATTCTTTATTCCACTCATACAATGGTAAGTGATAGAATGGAATAAAATTCATCCTGGTCCATTCCATTTCGCTTCATCCAATTTTAAACAATCCAAACAATAAAATACAACTTCATTTCATTTTATACTTCTCCATTCCATCCGATTCTATCAATCCAAGCAAAGCCTAGAGGAACAAAATCCATTCATCTGAGCTTGTCAAGACAGAAATTAGAGATCAAAATATGAGAAGAAACAAGAAAAAGTTATCACATGACATGACAGCAGACCAAAGTATACAAATGATGAAGCAAACAAGCAACATTCAAGTTCGGCGCTTAAGTTAAATAATACAGTTGATACAAAAACGCCAAACAGGTAGCATTCTCAAGCATACAACTCCCTCTTGAAAGTTGAAACCAACTAGAATATTTACAAAACAAAATCATTCAATTTAGCATATAACAGATCAAAAGCTAACTAAAAGCAGTGTAAGTTTTTAACTTAAAAACAACATCACATAACAAAAATAACCGTAAGAAGAACGAGAACTCCAATCAACATAAGCAAATTCTTCAAAACATTGTCCTCCTGCCGTTGCACGTGTCCCGTCTCCTGCGAATTAAAACCTCTCGCATTCGCGTTCCCACCCTGAAACGGGTTAAACCCAATGGGATAACCAGATGTTGTCCCATAAACAGTCCCATCCTGAAAACCATGAAAGTGAATATTGAAAAGCGACGGGAGAAAGCCGCCCAATCCACCCAAACCCGTCGAAAGCGAAAAGTTTCCGAATCTAGCAGTCGCCATCGGAATAAAACCCCCCATCAATCCAACCCCAGCAAAATTCCCTTCGGGAACAGGATGGGGATTCGCCGTCTGCGGCCTCTGTCCTGAAGGACGACGAGGAATCTCCATTCCAGGATACGACTTAGTCCTCGGATCAGTCTGCGATTTTCCTCTACCGTAAAGCGGAACCAGTTTCTCTTCCTGAACAAGTGCTTTGCAAACAGGACATTCTTGAGAATGAGAATGATGATGTAACCACCTATAAAGACATGGCCAACAGAATAAATGACCACAAAGTGTGATCACTGGATCCTGAGCCAAATCAAAACATATGTTACATTCGAAATCACCGGCATCATTGTTCGAACTGTTCCCCGAAGAACACGACGGATTCGGCGCAGTCGCTGATTTCATTGATCCTCCAAAACCACTTGACATTAGCTTAATCCCACAGATCTTCAGATGTAAAAAAACTTATTATCAGGTATAAACACAAAACCCTAAAATTTCATACAAAAATAAAAAAATAAATATACAAAAAAAACAATAATTCATAGGTAATATCGCATAGTCGTGTGAAAATGCACAATTTTTCGATCGGAAAAACTGAGGAAAAATCTAAAAATTTAGTGGCAATTTGTGATAAGCGACGAAAAACGAAAAAAATATATTAAAATGAGAGAGATTGGGACCATATCTTGGAACATCAATGTAAAACAATTTAAGATGAATTGAGAAAGAAACTTACGATTGTGTTACGAGAAAACGGAATTTTCTTCGATTGGAAAAGGGAATTGTTGGAGTGAAAAGCCCTAGATTTGATTTTCACGGAAAATTGTAGAAGTTTCCAGGTTTTTCTTGGAATTTTAGGTACCTCCTTGCTTTGTTATTTTTTTGTCTACCAAACTACTCTACTTTTATTATTGAATTTAATATTGTATAATTTTAAATTATATTTGATATTTTTTAATAATTTAATGACCAAGTCCTTACTATAGTTACTATCAACTAGTATTATTATATCTAAAATTTATTCGATTTGGTCCCTCAAATTTTTCTAATTACTTATTTTGACCTTTTAAGATTTTATCAACTATTATATTTTGGCCCTTTGAGTTTGTTTTATGTTTTGTGTACGGGTTGAATGATCCTAATATTCTGCCATTTGCCTTTAGAAGAAAAAAAAAGTTTCTATCAACTATTAATATCTAAAATATATTAGATTTGGTCCCACAAATTTTCTAATGACTTGATTTTGATTTAGTCCTTTAAATTTTGTTTGATTTAGTCCCTTTTGTTTTTCTCTTTTGTATTTGATAATTCTTTAGTGATATATTCATTAAATTTCAATTTAGGAATATTTTTTTTTTAGGTTTTGATCAGTTTTAAAGTAAAATATCATTTAATTTAAAGATAAATTTATTTGTAATGTGATTCAGTTTTAGATTATCTATCATATAAGAAAATCCACTCTTTGGTGTAAACATGTGACACGTGGATGGACTAAAAAACAATTTTTTTTCTCTCAACCTTAATTTGTTTTATGGTATTCTCATTCCCAAATTGAAACATATTCTCAAATTGTAACGCACATATTTTGCCTATAATGATTGGTCTGTTATTTAAAACCGAGATGATATTTGTTGACAAATTGTTAATTTAAATTTTGTGTGCATCTTTGTATCCAATTGTGATATCTTTGTATGCAATTGTGATATTGGTATGTATTTGTATGTTCAGTTATATGTCATATTTGACGAAAAAATATATTGCAATATTATCTTATTTTTTATTTATTAATTAGTGGTTTAGGAAATTGAAAATTATATTGCAATATTATCTTATTTTTTAATTATTATTTAGTGGTTTAGGAAATTCGTTGTTTAAGAAGTTTTTTATTGATGGGATCTCGGGAGGATATTGGAATATTGTTTGTGTTTGTATTGTATATATTGTATTACACTCTATAAAATAGAAAAAGTCGGGAGGGATATTGGAATATTATTTATGTTTCTATTGTAGTAGTGTAACCTATTCCCATTCCCAAATTGTAATCTATTCTCAAATTGTAACGCACATATTTTTGCCTTATTTAAAACCGACTCAATACATTCAACTTGAGTCTCATCTTGATCTCTACCATATTTTCTATCATATTTTCTGGATCTTCATGGCCTCATTTGTTTTCTCCCAATTCTCATATATTACTCGTAGTTTCATTGCGAAACACCAATGACAATTGGCGAAACATCAATGACAACAAAGAGTTATAGTATTTTGAGATGATATTTGTTGACAAATTGTTAATTTAAATTTTGTGTGCATCTTTGTATCCAATTGTTATATCTATATGTATTTGTATGTTCAATTATATGTCATATTTGACGGAAAAAAATATATTGCAATATTATCTTATTTTTTATTTATTAATTATTGGTTTAGGAAATTGAAAATTATATTATTTTTTATTTATTAATTATTGGTTTAGGAAATTGAAAATTATATTGCAATATTATCTTATTTTTTAATTATTATTTAGTGGTAAAAAGTTTTTTATTGATGGGATCTCGGGAGGATATTGGAATACTGTTTATGTTTATATTATATATAAAAGTCTGGAGGATATTGGAATATTATTTATGTTTCTATCGTAGTAGTGTATATATATTCTATTACACTCTATAAAGTAGTATAAAGTAGTAGTAGTATAAAGTAGTAGTTGTAGTAATATAAAGTAGTATAAAGTAGTAGTAGTAGTATAAAGTAGTATAAAGTAGTAGTAGTAGTAAAGTAGTAGTAGTATAAAGTAGTATAAAGTAGTAGTAGTAGTAGTAGTAATATAAAGTAGTAGTAGTATAAAGTAGTAGTAGTAGTAGTAGTAGTAGTATAAAGTAGTATAAATTAGTAGTAGTAGTAATATAAAGTAGTATAAAGTAGTAGTAGTAGTAGTAGTAGTAGTAGTATAAAGTAGTAGTAGTATAAAGTAGTATAAAATAGTATAAAGTAGTAGTAGTAGTATTAGTATAAAGTAGTAGTATAAAGTAGTAGTAGTAGTAGTAGTAGTAGTATAAAGTAGTAGTAGTAGTAGTAGTAGTAGTAGTATAAAGTAGTATAAAGTAGTAGTAGTAGTATAAAATAGTATAAAGTAGTAGTAGTAATATAAAGTAGTATAAAGTAGTAGTAGTAGTAGTAGTAGTAGTAATATAAAGTAGTAGTATAAAGTAGTATAAAGTAGTAGTAGTAGTATAAAGTAGTATAAAGTAGTAGTAGTAGTAATATAAAGTAGTATAAAGTAGTAGTAGTAGTAGTATAAAATAGTATAAAGTAGTATAAAGTAGTAGTAGTATAAAGTAGTAGTATAAAGTAGTAGTAGTAGTATAAAGTAGTAGTATAAAGTAGTAGTAGTAGTTATGATATAAATATATTTATGATATAAATATAAATGATATGCAATATTTATATTTATGATATGCAATATCTGATATAAATATTTATGAAAATAATAAATGATTATGATACTAATTAATTTATAATTATAACTTTCTTATTTTATGATATCGTCTTATTTGAGGGTATTTGATTTGCTACTGAATCATGTTTTTTTTATATCTGATATGCAATATGTTACAAATTTATAATATTTGTTTTATTCTTTCTTAACTCATGACAAATAATAATCATAAAAAACATATTACAATAATTTATAACACACTCATTATTAAGCATATTTTTTTTAACCAAGAAGTTAATAAAATATATAAATTATAATGAATATACATTTTTTTTTGTAACGCATCTATTCCCAAATTGTAATGCACATATTTCTGTCTTTAATCTTTAAATCGGCTCAATCTTTAAATCAATGATAATTGATGGCTTCAGTCTCATTTTCATCTCTATCATATTTTCTGGATCTTCATGGCCTTATTTGGTTTCTCCCAGTTCTCATATATATATATATATATATATATATATATATATATATATATATATATATATATATATATATATATAGTATAGAATACCAAAAACAAAAAACAAAATAAAAATAAAAATAAAATAGTGTATAGAGTTTTTAATATGAGTTGATATGACGTCGAATTTTTAAAATGTATATAGGCTGAAGTAATCATACAAAATACAAAATAAGAATACAATTTAAATGAACTTCAATATAAATACTAATAGAATGAAACATAAGTAATGTATCAATAAATAGTATCAAAATTGTATTGTATTTTTTATTAATCATACAATCTATTTGTCATTTATAAAAGGAGAAAACTTAGATACAATTATTCGTGTGTGCTTTATACTAAAAATATGACAAGTGTATAATTTCCTTTTGGGGTGGCAAAACGGGACCCCCGCCCATCCTGCTTAATGTCCGCCAAAAAAAGAGCGGGCAAGCATGTCCGCTAAGTTTAAATGGGCATAAAAGTCTAGCCCGTCCCGCCAAGATGACGGACGGCGGACTTACATGCCTTTTTTTTAATGTATTTTTTATTTTTTAAAATAAATTAGATGATTTTTTTATACATTTCAATAAAAAAACATTAAACCAACATTTAGAAAGTTTAAATTGGTTATTTGGAAGGTGAAACTAAAATGATTTATGATTTGAAACAAGTTATGTAATCAATTTTGGTATTAGTTTTTTTAAGATACCTTAAAAAGTGTTTATTTTATAGTTGAGCGGGCTTTGGCGGGCGTTGGGTTTTGGCGGAACAGGCTTTGGCGGGTGGCGGTCTTTAGCGAGGCGGACTTTGGCGGGTGGCGGTCCCAAAATCCCAATCCAACCCGCCATATTTTGGCGGGTGTGCGGACCAGCCCGGCGGGCCATTACCCGTTTTATCACCCTAATTTCCTCCTACATGTATGCAATTTTTTCCATATTTTTACTCCATAAATAATATTTAAATATACTTGTCATATTTTAATTGAAAAATAGTTTAAACCACATCTAAGGAATTGTATCTAAGTTTTCTCCTTTATAAAATTTAAAATTTTAATCGCACAAGTTCATCAATTATCAATATATATTTATCTATATATAATATAAAGAAATTGAAATATTAAAATAAAAACTTTATTGGGGTCAATTCCATTCAAATGTGAAATAATATAGTACATATACTCACAGGTACATATATGGTACTGATATTAACACATTTAATTAAATATTGAATAATAACAAAAATAAATTTACTATTGACTTAAATATTTTTATAAATAATTCCAAAACAAAATTATTTATATATAGAAATAATTATACCGTTGATTCAAATATTTTTATATATAGAATAATATATTTTATTAGTAAATTGATTTTAATCAATAATATATTAAAGTGTTTTTACTAATTAAATTATATAATTTGATTGAATATATCTTCACTATATTTTGTCAATTTAAGATTTTTATTATTATAAAATATTTTATTATCATCAAATATTTTTAAACAATGTCATTTTTTATAAACGGGACTAAGTTTACTATTGATTCATATATTTTTATAATTAATGTCAAAACAAAAATAATATTTATCATTCTTATCAACGAGAAAAAAATTGGTGATTCAAATCCTTAATTATTATTTTACGGATATGACACATATATAATACTTATATTAAACTATTAATTTAAATGTTGAATAATAACATAAACAAATATTATGTGTTCACACGAGTTACTAATTAAAATATTGAATATTATCAGAAACATGAAGTTATTGATTTGATCAAACTATTGAATATTATTTGAAACATGAAGTTGTTAATCAAAATATTGAATATTAAGAGAATCGTGAAGTTATTAATCAAAATATTGATTATTAACGAGAATATTAAATTACTGATCAAAATATTAAATATTAACGAGAACATGAAGTTATTGATATAAATATTAAACAATAACAGTAACATAAATTTACTAATTAAAATATTGGTACCCGAGGGAATTGATTCTATCTGTTTTTAAATATACATTTTTTTTACTAATTTTTATTAATTAATTAATTAGATACTTTTTATTTTCAAATTTTAAATATAAACAAATAAATTCTTATAACAAATACATTTTAAAAACAAATGCGAGTCATCGACGTGTACACGTGCGAACGGGTATCATACTAGTTGGTTAAAAAAATCTGATCTAATCCAATTCAATTTAATGTGGTTCAATTTGGATAGATTTTTTTGGATATCCAAATTATAAATTATAACTTTTATTAATATTCTAAAAATACTAATAAATAGTAAGTTTGCTATAATATATGATATGTTGTATCAAAAGTTAATATTATAAGATGAAAAAAATAAAAATAAAAAGATTAAATCAATCTAATAAATAGTATTTAAATAAATTGAGTATAATTAACATAACATATATATTAATAAAAAATAAATAAGTAAAAAATATATATACATGCGGTTTGGTTTGGTTTGAATCGTTTTTAAAAGACACCAAGAAACGATAGCCAAATTGATCCCCTCCTCGAAACATCAGAAATACGACTACTTAACCCATACCACTTAGCAAAAAAAAAGACCAAATGCACCCTTCAAATTCCATTTCGCTGCCACTCCAAATGCCTATATTGCACCAAACCGAAACTGCAATGGGACAACGAAAAATAATGTGTTCCAGATTCTCATTTGAAACCTTACAAAAAACACATAATCTGGCAGAAATAATTAGCCCCCTCTTACATAGTTTGTCTATCGTTGCGAGCCTCTTCCAAAATAATTTCCATCTGAACATTCTAATTCTCGCCAATATTTATCATCCAAAGCAACACAAAAGAATTCAACTGATTACCATTCTCCAAAGGTTGATATATATATGTAGCATCAACTCACTATACACATCAGAAACGTTAAAGGTCTTTTTGTCCCCTAGAAGCCACTGAATTTCATCTTTACTATGTTGTTACGGTATGTTATCAGCAAGTAATGAGATGAAGTGTTGCACCTCAGCAGCATATGATAATTAGATTTGGTCCCCAACTATTATGGTCCCTCAAATTTTCTAATTACTTATTTTGACTCTTTAAGTTTTCATCAACTATTATATCTAAAATATATTAGATTTGGTCCCCACAAATTTTCTAATTACTTGATTTTAGCCTCTTATGATTTTTTCCCTTTTGTATTTGATAGTTCTTTAGTGACATATACATTAAATGTAATACATCATATTTAATTAAGTGCTCCGGATAATATTAATTAAGTTTAATAGAGTTTCAGTGTACTCTGAGAGTTTTCAGTTAAAATAATTAGAGCAACCGATGAACTCAAAATAATTAATTGAGTATTATCTGACTCATAGGCCTTATTAAATATTTGACTCGGAGATATTTTGGATACTCTCGATTTGGACCCGTTAGAATACTAACTATTGTGTATCGGTATAATATACATTGTTTGGTTATAAAAGAAAGAAATAAGTTATGTGTTATAAAAGGAAAAGAAAAGAAAGTTAGTAAGAAGAAGAAGAAAGAAAGGAAAGAAATAAATAAATAAAGAAAGGGAGAAGAGAAGAGAAAGAAGGAAAAGAAGAGGAAAACCCTAGAAGAGGGAAAACATGGATCATCACCATTTCTTCATCAAATCTTCATCTTCACCAACCTCCTCATCGATTTCAAGGTGGATTCATACTTAGAAACTTTTCTTTTGAGTTTTGGTTGTGTAACACCCCTTTTCTATACCCCCAAATAATCAAATAATCATTTAGGCACATATTAAAATTTCATCAGAGTATAATTTAAAACATAGTATAAAAGGGGTATGTCACATTATACATGAAATTAAAGTCAACCCTAGCTTCTCAATGCTACATATCAGAGTCGACCGACCAACAGAATGAAGACACGTTTCACAAAAAGACCTCCAGCAAACCTACTCTGCAATGCCTCATAGAGCATCATAAAATAGCAGAAAGGTGAGAAATATTATCATAATAACAATGCATATAATTATATATCTTAACATAAAAATACACATATACATATTCTCACCACAATTCATCACTCATCACACATATACATCACAATGTATATATACAAACCAAGCATATTCATCATGCACAATTTCACCATTTCACATCATTCTACATAAACATATACATTCATGTTTATTCACCAATTTCTATCACTCCACATAAACATACATTATTCATGTTTATTCACCAATTTTCAATTATAGATGATAAATGCAAATCATAGAGACCAACTCACGACTTTATGCAAATGCAATGCGGTACCGACTCAATCATCTCAAGTTCACTCAGGAACTTATTGGAACCATCGCTCGTTACCTAAAGTAACTCCCCGTCGGGCATACGATGTTCACCCATTGCTCACACCCTACATGGGCACACAATGTTTATGGATTGCTCACACCCCACACGGACACACAATCTGATTGCTCACACCCCACACGGGAACATAATCTTTCGTGATTAAATCACCCATTGTCCATACCCTACACGGGCACACAATGTTTATGGATTGCTCACACCCCACACGTGTACATAATCTGATTCCTCACACCTCACACGGGCACACAATCATGTTGCAATCATCGCTCACACCCCACATGGGCACACAATGTTACAACGGATTCACATAGAATTTCATAATACAAGAATGCATACATTATGCTTCACATGCAAAATGACCCACAGCATTCTTGAAAATGCATACATATTCACATTATAATTATGCATTCATCACATACAATCACAAACAAACTATACACATTCACATCAATTACGCCAAACGGCAACAAACTCTTTCACTATCAACATGCATTCATATTCACTTCACGAAATGCATTTATTTGCCAAACAGCCACTATACCACAATCAATCCCACAATTCCTTAACTAACATAATTACGTTTTATCGGAAAAGTGGGTAAAAGTCGGCTAAAAATTACATATTTTAGCATCATTAGTTTCTACATGTTTTTAGCTTCGAATCAATATGTGGAACGTTTAAAACAGATCCTCGGATCAAAAGTTATGAATTAAAACACAAAATTCCAACTTCCAGGTCTCGCTGAGCGATGAACGTGCTCACTGAGCGAAAATGTTTCTGGAGAGCTCGTTGAGCGAGCACTGCGATTTCAGCAGCAGCTCAGTCGCTCAACAGTCATACCAAAGGGTTCCAAAACCCCACCAAACCTCAACAAACATGATCATTAACATGTATTAACTATCATACTTCGATTATATCAAGTTTCAACCGATTAATCTACCAATTTCTTAGATTTTCATCAAAAACCCTAAAACCTCATATTCTCTAAACTTCTCCAAAACAAAAATCCAATCAATCTAACACATACATAATCATACACAATGATAAGATAACAATATTTCACACCCTTACCCGATTGTTTCGATTCCTAGGAGCTATCTTGAAGAATTTCCAAGCTTTCCCTCTTTTCTTTCTCTTTTCTCCTCTTCTCCTTTTCTTTCCTTTTTATTTCTTTCTATCTCTCTTTTTCTTCTCTTTCTACTCTTATATATTTCTATCTATTTCTATTTCTATTTTTCTACCAAATATCATTTTCTCTCAAAATTATAATTCTACATAATTTCTAACTTAACATTAATTAGCAATGTCTAAAATACCCTTCAATCTAATTTTTCCCGAAAATTCTCAAAACGGTAAAATAATATAACACATCAACATATCAAATAAACACACAAATTTCATAATTAAAACAATTATCACTCAGTTTAAATAAAAGACTCAACAAAAATGGAAAATAATCGAATCGGGGCGTTACAACTCTTCCCCACTTTATAAATTTTCGTCCTCGAATATATTACCTGATTTAAACAACTCTGGATACGACTCTCGCATCCCACTCTCTAATTCCCAAGTCATATTGGCTTCCGAAGCGCTTCCCCACGCTACTTTCACAAGCGCAATATCCTTGCCTCTTAGCTTCTTAACTTCACGGTCCAAAATCTTAATCGGCAAAACTTCAACCGTAGGTTATCTCTCATTTCAACCTCGTCCATATGAATAACATGTGATGGATCCGGAACATACTTCCGAAGTTGCAAAATATGGAACACGTCATGCAAATTCGAAAGATTCGGAGGCAACGCCACATGGTAAGCCACAACGCCAACTCGTGCAGTAATCTGATACGGACCAATAAAACGAGAAGTCAACTTCTTCGACTTCAAAGCACGACCCACACCCGTAACCGGTGTAACTCTCAAAAACACATGGTCGCCTTCCTGAAACTCAAGATCTTTCCTTCACTTGTCATGATAGCTCTTTTGTCTACTTTGAGAAGCTCTCATCTTCTCCCGAATAAACTTCACCTTCTCCGTCGTTTTTCGTACCATCTCCGGTCCAACTACCGTCCTCTCACCGGTTTCATGCCAACACAAAGGTATTCCACATCTCCGACCATACAAAGCCTCAAACGGTGCCATACCTATGCTTGAATGAAAATTGTTATTGTAGGTGAACTCAATCAACGCTAAATAACTATCCCAAACACCACCTTTCTCTAGCACACAAGTACGCAATAAATCCTCCAACGATTGAATTATCCTCTCGGTTTGACTGTCCGTTTGCGGAAGTTAAGCCGAACTCAATCTTAATTTAGAACCCAAAGCCTTTTGAAAACTCTCCCAAAACCTCGATGTAAATCTAGGATCTTTATCCGATACAATACTCTTAGGAAATCCATGCAACTTCACAACCACAAAAACATAAATCTCGGCTAACTTCTCCAAAGGATAACTAATATCTATTGGAACAAAGTGAGCAGATTTAGTAAGTCTATCAACAATCACCCAAATAGCATTATGACCTCTTTGCGTATTCGGCAGTCCCGTAACAAAATCCATCGATATACTATCTCATTTCCATTCCGGAATATCCAATGGTTGCATCAAACCATTAGGCTTCTGATGTTCTACCTTAGACTTCTGACAAGTCAAACACGCATATACAAAATGAGTTACATCTCTCTTCAATCCGGACCACCAAAAGATCTTCTTCAAATCTTGATACATTTTATTCTCTCCCGGATGAATACTTAAATTACTTCGGTGTCCCTCTTCCAATATCATCTTTTTCAACTCCACATCATCGGGAATACAAACACGACCACGGAATCTCAAAACTATGAAATTATCAACCTTGAAATCCTCATTCTCACTCATCATCAAATCAACAAACTTCAAATCCAACTTTTTCTTTTCACATACGGTTGCAAGAAAATCATTCGTAACATGTAGCATACCAAGTCTCACACTTCTCGGCGTCATTTCACAAACAAAACTCAAGTCTCTAAAATCCTCCAAAAGTTCCCATTCTCTCATCATCAATGCAGACATATGTAACAACTTGCGACTTAAGGCATCGGCCGCCACATTTGCCTTACCCGGATGGTAATTCAAACCAAAATCATAATCCTTCAAAATCTCTAACCACATTCTTTGTCTCATGTTCAATTCCTTTTGATCAAATAAATACTTCAAACTCTTGTGATCACTAAAAACTTTGAATCTTGCACCATAAAGATAATGCCTCCAAATTTTCAAAACAAACACCACGACCTCTAATTCCAAGTCATGTGTAGGATAATTATTTTCATACACCCTCAATTGTCTTGAAGCATAAGCCACAACTTTTCCATCTTGCATCAAAACACCACCTAGCCCAAACAATGAAGCATCACAAAACACCACAAATAGTTCCTTCGGATTTGGAAAAATCAAGATCGGAGCCATTGTTAACCTTCTCTTAAGTTCAATGAAACTCTTCTCACAATGAATATCCCAAATGAAAGCTTTTCCTTTACAAGTCAATTGCGTTAACGGAAGTGCCAACTTTGAAAATCCCTCAATAAACCCCCGATAATAACCTGCCAAGCCTAAAAAGCTTCGAATCTCCGTAGCCGATCTAGGAACTTCTCATTGCATCACCGCATCAATATTTGATGGATCAACACTAATACCACCATCGGAAATAACATGTCCAAGAAAACTTACTTTCGACAACCAAAACTCACATTTCGACAACATAGCATACAATTGTTTCTCTTTCAAAATCTGTAACATAATCCTTAAATGATCTTCATGCTCCTCTTGAGACTTAGAATAAATCAAAATATTGTCGATGAACACAACCGCAAAACGATCCAACTGCTCATGAAAAATACGGTTCATGTATTCTATAAACACACCCGGCGCATTAGAAACTCTGAATGGCATCACAAAATATTCGTAATGACCATACCGTTTCCTAAAAGCCGTCTTTTGAATATCCTCTTCTTTCACACGAATCTGGTGATATCCTGATCTTAAATCAATCTTACTAAAAACATATGCGCCAACCAATTGCTCCATCAAATCATCGATCCTTGGAAGCGGATACTTGTTCTTAATTGTCACCTTGTTCAGCTGTCGATAACCAATGCATAACTGCATACTCCCATCCTTCTTCTTTACCAACAATACCGGAGCACCCCAAGGAGAAACACTTGGCCTTATAAATATCTTGTCCAACAAGTCATTCAATTGCTTCTTCAATTCTACCAATTTTGATGCTGACATACGATACGGTGCCATCGAAATCGGTCTAGTACCCGGAACTAGATCAATAGAAAACTCAACTTCTCTTTCTGGCGGTACATCCTTAATATCCTCTGGAAACATTTCTAGAAAATCACACACCACTGGGAACCCATTGAGTTCAACTTCACTTTCCACCGACAATTGATGCAAACAAACCGAACAATTGAGCTTCGTCTACTAAAATTTTCTTCAACTCCTTAGTCGATAGGAAACTCTCATCTTCAACATCATCCAAAGAAGGAAACCTTACTAACTTGTGGTAGCAATCTATATGAACTCGATTAAATTGCAACCAGTTCATACCCAAGATTACGTCCAATCCCTCCAACAGCAAACAAACTAAATCCATAACAAAATCTTTACCATACATGGTCAAAGAACAACTTACACACACCAAGGATGTAGTTACCGACCCTGAAGCAGGAGTCTCAATAACCATCTCACCACCCCAAGAAGACATAAACAAATTCAAATGCTTAGCGCACTCAAGAGAAATGAACGAATGAGTCACTCCCGTATCAATAATAGCAACTAAAGGCATACTATTAATAAAGCATGTACCTTTAATCAAATGGTCTGCACTAGTAGTGTCCTTCCCTGCTAATGCAAACACCTTTCCGCCTGCTTGAGCTTGCTTCGGCTTAGTACACTTAGTACTAATGTGACCCACTTCTCCACAATTGAAACATTTCACAACATTCCTTCTACACTCGGTAGTAGCATGTCCAAGACCTCCACAGTTTGAACATTTCACTACGTTCTTCCCACACTCAAAAGACTTATGACCCAAATCACCACACTTGTAACACTTAATGGGACCAGAACTCCCTCCACCAAATCTCTTATCAAAGTTTTCCTTATGTTTTCCCTTATCAACAGGTGTCACATACGGTCCACTTCTAGATTGTTGCTTTCCTTTCCTCTCATTCAAACTCTTGTAATGTGTAGAGCGAGCATTGCTATCCTCCTCAAAAATTCTACAACATTCCATCAAATTCGAAAACCTTCTTATTCTTTGATATCCCACAACTTGCTTAATCTCAGGACGCAATTCATTCTCATACTTAATACACTTCGAGAACTCAGCAGTAGTAGCAGCATAGTGAGGATGAAATTGAACCAACTCCACCAACTTAGCAGTATAGTCCACCACGAACATACTACCTTGTTTCAGTTTAAGGAACTCCATTTCATTCTTCCCTTTCACACTTTCAGGGTAATACTTCCTCAAGAACTCAGTACGAAAAACATCCCAAGTTATCTCTTCATCTTCTTCCTCAAGAGCTTGACTTCTACCGACCCATCAATCATCAGCTTCTTCCTTCAGCATGTGAGATCCAAGTCTCGCCTTACTCTCTTCAGCACAGTCCATGACTCTGAAGATTCTTTCAATCTCTTTCAACCAAACTTAAGCACCATCGGGATCAAATCTTCCTTTGAAGACCGGTGGTTGATTCTTCCTGAACTCATCATTAGTATTCACATTCGGAGCACCCTACACTGCCCTAGCCAATGCTTCCAAAGCAGCAGTCATCGTATTGTCATTTCTACCATCCATATTCTGATTATTCCCAAAACAATAACAATGGTAAACAATAGTTCAACCATCACAACAACAAGACAGACACAACTGACTCGACACTAACTCGACACTGGCTCTGATACCACTTAATGTAACACCCCTTTTCTATACCCCAAATAATCAAATAATCATTTAGGCACATATTAAAATCTCATCAGAGTATAATTTAAAACATAGTATAAAAGAGGTATGTCACATTATACATGAAATTAAAACATCCAACACCTACTCAGCAATAGATATGAAATAGTGGAGTAGCTAAATACTTGCAGCCACAACTCAGTCTTTTAGAATAGCAGCGAAAGAAACTAAACATTAAACAACATCAAACATATATACATATAAATATATATATATATATATATATATATATATATATATATATATATATATATATATCATCAAGTTTGATCCACCACATAATTCATGTTTAAATAAACATTCATCACCAAGATACATATACAAATGCATCACCAAAAGGCATCAAGCCAACCCTAGCTACCCGATGCTACATATCAGAGCCGACCGACCAAAAGAATGAAGACACGCTTCACAAAAAGACCTCCAACAAACCTACTCTGCAATGCCTCATAGAGCATCATAAAATAACAGAAGGGTGAGAAATATTATCATAATAACTGTCACACCCCAAATTTTACCCCTAACTGCTCAAATCATACATTCATCGCATTTAGCAGGGTTTTTCCGGATTTTAATTTTTTGTTGCTTTCAACTCATTTTTCAAGCTATTCATTAGTTTAATTTTAATTTCTATTTTCTCATTTCTAACCTTTTAATCCATTTTAATTTCGTGTTTTTGATTTTAACTTCAATTTTAATTTCTATCTCTATTTTATTCTCAAAGTTTTGTTAAAAAAAAAAGATGTAATTTTATTTCCAATTTTAAAGTTTTAAATGTAATTTTATTTATATTTTCATTTTTCAAAGTTCTTATTTCTTAATGTGATTTAATTTTTAACTTTTATTTTTTAATTCACCCCCTTTTTAGTTTAGCCTCCACTTCTAATTTAATTGTAATCTCTAATTGTTTGTTTCTTTTAATCTATTTTTTTAAGTTTCTATTTCTAATTTAACTTCAATTTCTAATTTTTATTTTTAGTTTAAGATTTCATTTCTAATTTAATTCCAATTTCCATATTTTTTTTATTTACTTTAATTTATTTTAAATTTTAAATTCAAGTTTTTATTTTCATTGTATTCCAATTTCCATTTCAATCCATTCCAAGTTCAATTTTCATTCCAAATTTAATTCATTACATTGTTATAAGTTGCATTTATACAATAGAATTCCTTTTAAAAAATTTTAGTTTTATACATAGCCATATTCTATCCATGTTACAATTACAAAGAAAAAATGGTACAAAAATTCAGCACAAAAATACAAATTTCAACAGCACAAAAGCAGTCCCAAAATTCAGCATGCAGCCACCAACAACCTGCATTTCCTGCTCCACTTCTCCACCCACAGCAGCAATTCAGGCCTTGTCCCTTATTTTGAAACCCTTCACCTACAAGCAACCACAAAATTCAGCATAAAAACAATATCAGAACAACTCTCAAAACACAACACAAATCAGCTCAAAGACACTACTGTTACATTCAAAAAATCAGCAGCACAACTACATACCAACAGCCCCCAACAACACACAAACTCAGCCCCAGAACCACATACAAACAACAACACAAATCACTCAAAACAACACTGCAAAACCACAAAAACTCAGCCTTCAAAACAACTCAGAACAGCCCCAACTTTCAAACAGAAACAGAACAAAAAAGAAGAAGAGGAAGAAAGGAGGGAACAAAGAATTCAGCAGCAAGGAGCAGAAGGAGACTTACATCCGTGGATCCTTCACCCCGATAACATTCGGGTCGGTATTGGTTCTTTTTTACTTTCAGCTCTTTTCAACATTTTTATCCATGTTAGTTTCTTTTTTTTTTGTGTTTCATTTCAATTTCAAACCTGCATTCACAAAGAAAACTTCATGTTAAAACTTCCAAAATATACTTAGAACCATTTTTCCAAATCACAAACATTAAAAAAAGAATTCACTAACAGCATCACCATTTTTTGCAACATGTTTTGACTCCCCTTCACTGTAAACCATCCCGTAAACTGATACCAAATCCAAAACCATTCAACCAATCAACTCTTCCTCACCTACAGTACAGCACACAAACCGCCAGCCACCATAACATTACCGCTGTGAAACCGTTCTCATTATCACCACTGTCCCGCATAACCTCTTCAATCATCATACCAGCAACAACATGAAACGAGACCTGAACCGAAACCAAACCGTCACCTGAACCAAGCCTCCTTCACCATCTTAAAACATCATAACACCACATCCTTTTCCACCCCGAAAAAACGAATCCCCTGCACACAAACAGAAACAATAGCCACAACCTTCAATCCGCATCCAAACATAAACCATAAACAGACCACCTGCAAAATAACCAAATCCAAAACACTAATTCGAAACAAAAATCACAGAAATATACCGATTAAAAACCAGTCATGAACTTGTCTCTAAACTCAAAAAACAACAATATTTCATATCCTCCAAAATTCCGAAAAAAAATACATCTCACCTTACACGAAGATTCTTTCAACCTGCATCACATAACTCATAAATCCTTGACTCACCTTCTTCAATAATCACACAGACCTGCAAAAAAGGCTCAGACCACAACCTTTTACAACTTGCTGCAAATAACCACACCTTCCAAGTCGCACAAAACTTTCATCACTCTCGGCCTCTCTCCCTCACTTTGCACTCTCTCAACACAAATCCTCCATAACAGAGCCATTTTGAAACCATTTTCTTCAACAACAATAAAACTTAGATTTAAACAAACTTCATACACCCCTTGGTTCCATAACTTTCAAACCTGAAATAGCACCATCACCACAACGCAGAAAAACACGGAATCATCACCACCCCAAACCCCTTTGAATGTGAAAAAAACAGAATCGCATCAAAACTGAAACCACTTACCGAAAGCCAAGAAAAACAAAACCTGAGAAACCACCAGCCGGACGAAAATCATCCTTCATCAAACCCTTACGCCGCCATGTGAGTTTGAGTGATAGAGTCAGCCGCGAACAAAACCCTTGAACCATCAATCTGAAACGCACAAACCTGAGTGAGAGGCGCCAAATCTCTTGAAATACTTATTTCTCAGATTCATCCTGATCTGTTGGCTGATATTGTCATCGCTAATATGAGCGTTTGCCCAAGACACCCCCACCACTGGCAAGGTTTGAGAATCCATCAGTAACTAGACCAGTAGGTTCCCAAGTCAGTCAATCGCAGGTTATAACAGCATCTGCTTCAACGAATTCTGTCCAATCCTTGACTGTTTCTGCCGAAGCACAATTCCCTTCAACTACGACCATTTCTACCGCCACTACCTCATCACCATTCTTCTTCAAGCCGCCGCTCAAACCGTCAACCCTCACCTTTAAACCACCCTCCACGAAATCACCAACCGATTTGAAACCGGACCACCACCACTGTGAAACAACCTCCACCTTCAAAAGCCGACCCTTAATCCACCGCAAAATCACGAGAAAAAACACCAGCCAAAAACTCACCGTGCCGGCCACCACAGAGACCCTAACCTCTTCTTCCTCACCATTCAACCCACCCTCATAATCCGCCGCGACCTCAAAACACTCACCCACCTCCGCCGATAAACACCATCGAGACCGTGCGGGAACTGACCACCGAGAGAAAACCCAAATCGCGAAATCAGACCTCTCACCGCCGCCGTTTTGAAACGCAATGAGAGTTTGAGAGAGAGGCTGAGAGGGGTGACGATTGAGAATCACTGAGTGAGAGAGAGAGGCCGTTCACGAGCTTCGTGAGAGATCGATTTGAGCGAGATTGGGAGTGAGGGCCTGTGAGAGAGGCGAGCGTGAAAACCATACCGTTTGAGAATCTGTGGAGCAATTCGTGAGAGAGGAGGGATTCGTGTTGGGTTTGTCTGAGGTAGATTTTTTTTCCCATTGCTCTGACCTTGGATTTTGAGACCCTGTTTCCGTTTGCATTGTGTTATGAAGAGAACTCAGTTTCTCTTTGTTTCTATGTTTATTTATTTTATTTTTCTTTTGTTTTCTCTAAACTTTTATTTTGTCTTTTTTATATAATAATTAAATCCTGATTGTTTTCTTTTGTGTTTTATTATTATTATTATAATGGACTTATGAATCCATCTGAATTATACTCACATATCCAACGACAGCGACTCTCTTATTTATGTGTTTAGTTTTTATTATTATTATTATTATTGATTTTAATATTTGACCCATGAATCATATATCTTCATACGCATACCCCCACGAACCCCTATTTTTTCTTCACACAGTATAAATACACAAACCCTTTTTTCTGTTATCTTTTTTTAAAAATTTTTTTTTGTAATATTATCTTATTTCTCCATATTATTATTATTATTATTATTATTATTATTATTACTTTTATTATTATTATTATTATTAATTTAATTATTAATGTTCTTTTACTATTTTAATTACGGTTGACTTTTGATGGTATTAATTTAATTGAATTTTGTTTAAGTCATACATTTTATTTTGTTTTACGCATTTTTTTTCTTTTCGATCCTTAATTGTATTTTCCCTTTTTAGGGCCGATGATATGACAAAGGTCACGATAAATCGTTTCCGATTAATCGTGACCCGTATGAGGCCATACATTTATTTATTTCTTATTCCATTTAATTCATTATTTATTTTATTTAATTTATTTAATTCATTTCATTCTATTCCATAATTTATTTCGCTTTACTTATTTGTTCATTATTTCTCGCGTTTTACACTATACCAATTTCATTTCAAAAATAATAAATCCTTGGTCCAACGCCAAGTGAATTTCACTTCACATATACTTCACTCACACACGTAAGTCGGTCGTTTACGATCGCCATCTGCACAGTTCCTTACACTTTACAGCCTTTTAACTTAAACAAATTGACGCACTACGCTTGTTTCCCACCCCCGCATTCTCGATCCATATATCGAGCCATAGCCTGGTTACTAAGCCTTTGTCTTTGCGTTTTCCATTTACTTCATTCAGTTCATTTATTTTTACAAGTAGCAACCTTTGCCTAGTCTTAGGAGCTTGCACCCTCATTTATTTTTGTTATGCTTTTCAATCCAAAAGGGAAAGACTCCTGCTGTTGACTCAATGTCATAGGAAGTTTAGCCATCCCTAGTTCCTTAGGTCCTTAGCCATTAGGTCCTTAGTATTTTATTTTACAACTTTTTGTGACTTTCTTAAAGTCACGTGAGTGTTTGCCATAACACTTGCCTTCCCCCGCGAACCTTGAGCGTAACCAAGTGTTCGTTAATCCTTAGGAGAACTACGAGTGCTCTGATTCTATACCCGATACGTAGGCATCGATGCGATGTTGTGCGAGCACCATTAGAAATAAAACCTTAGGTTCCCATAATTTTAGCAAGCAATAAACAACAATAATACAAATATTAACAAGAGGTTCCCGTAGGATACTGCGGATGCTTAGGATGCTAACACCTTCCCTAGGTATAATCAACCCCCGAACCTAGTTTCTCCTCATTTAGGGTTTTTACGATCTTTTTCCCTTTTCCCTTTGGATTAAATTAAAGTCGGTGGTGAACATAAAAGTTTTGCGATTCAAGCTTAATCAATAGCTTAGTATCCGATTCTCACCGCGACTATAACAATGCATATAATTATATATCTTAACATAAAAATACACATATACATATTCTCACCACAATTCATTACTCATCACACAAATACATCACAATGTATATATACAAACCAAGCATATTCATCATGCACAATTTCACCATTTCATATCATTCTACATAAACATATACATTCATGTTTATTCACCAATTTCTATCACTCCGTATAAACATACATTATTCATGTTTATTCACCAATTTTCAATTATAGATGATAAATGCAAATCATAGAGACTGACTCACGACTCTATGCAAATGCAATGCGGTACCGACTCAATCATCTCAAGTTCACTCAGGAACTTATTGGAACCATCGCTCGTTACCTAAAGTAACTCCCTGTCGGGCATACGATGTTCACCCATTGCTCACACACCACATGGGCACACAATGTTTATGGATTGCTCACACCCCACACGGGCACACAATCCGATTACTCACACCCCACACGGGCACACAATCATTTCTGATTAAATCACCCATTGCTCACACCCCACACGGGCACACAATGATTATGGATTGCTCACACCCCACACGGGCACACAATCTGATTGCTCACACCCCACACGGACACACAATCATGTAGTAATCATCGCTCACACCTCACATGGGCACACGATGTTACAACGGATTCACATAGAATCTCACAATACAAGAATGCATACATTATGCTTCACATGCAAAATGACCCACAACATTCTTGAAAATGCATACATATTCACAATATAATTATGCATTCATCATATACAATCACAAACAAACTATACACATTCATGTCAATTACGCCAAACGGCAACGAACTCTTTCACTATCAACATGCATTCATATTCACTTCACGAAATGCATTTATTTTCCAAACGACCATTATACCACAATCAATCCCACAATTCCTTAACTAACATAATTATGTTTTATCGGAAAAGTCGGGTAAAAGTCGGCTAAAAATTACATATTTTAGCATCATTAGTTTCTACATGTGTTTAGCTTCGAACCGATATGTGGAATGTTTAAAACAGATACTCGGATCAAAAGTTATGAATTAAAACACAAAATTCCAACTTCCAGGTCTCGCTGAGCGAGAAGCGTGCTCGCTGAGCGAAAATGTTTCTGGAGAGCTCGCTGAGCGAGCACTGCGATTTCAGCAGCAGCTCAGTCGCTCAATAGTCATACCAAAGGATTCCAAAACCCCGCCAAACCTCAACAAACATGATCATTAACATGTATTAACTATCATACTTCGATTATATCAAGTTTCAACCGATTAATCTACCAATTTCTTAGATTTTCATCAAAAACCCTAAAACCTCATATTCTTTAAACTTCTCCAAAACAAAAATCCAATCAATCTAACACATACATAATCATACACAATGATAAGATAACAATATTTCACACCCTTACCCGATTGTTTCGATTCCTAGGAGCTATCTTGAATAATTTACAAGCTTTCCCTCTTTTCTTTCTCTTTTCTCCTCTCCTCCTTTTCTTTCCTTTCTATATCTCTTTTTCTTCTCTTTCTACTCTTATATTTTTCTATCTATTTCTATTTCTATTTTTCTACCAAATATCATTTTCTCTCAGAATTATAATTCTACATTATTTCTAACTTAACATTAATTAGCAATGTCTAAAATACCCTTCAATCTAATTTTTCCCGAAAATTCTCAAAACGGTAAAATAATATAACACATCAACATATAAAATAAACACACCAATTTCATATTAAAACAATTATCACTCAGTTTAAATAAAAGACTCAACAAAAATGGAAAATAATCGAATCGGGGCTTTACAGGTTGAGTTAATGAGTTTTAGGGTTTTTGTGGAAATCTTAGAAATTGAAAGATTAAACGGTTAAAACTCGATTAAATGGAAGTATGATGGCTAATATATGATGATATAAATGTTTAGTGTTTGATTCCTCTGTTGGGTGATGATTTTGGATGAGTTTAGCATGGAAATAAGTGTTTCTCGTAAGCCATTTTTTCTGGAAATTGCAGAGCTCACTCAGCGAGCAGTTTGATTCTGCAGAAAAACCTGAGTTCTGGTATAGCTCGCTTAGCAATCAGGAGCTCGCTTAGCGAGCGAATTAATTTCTAGAAAGGCTCAAATGCAGGAGCTTGCTCGCTCAACGAGACCTAGGAGTGTTTTTTTTTTAATTCATAACTTGTGATCCGGGTATCTTTTTTAGTGTTTCACATATCGATTCAAAGCTAAAAACATTTAATAATTGTTGATGCCAAAAGATAATATTTTTACCCGACTTTTCCGTTTAACCGTAATTTTGTTAGTTAAGGAATTGTGGAATGTACGAAATCGTGAGGATTGAACGAAAGTAGAGACAATGAGATTATTGTAAGAATTGTTTAACAATGATAATTGAACTAAAATGTTAGAATTATATGTTTAAGGACTTTATGATTTTAAGCACCAATAATGGAGAAAGATTGAGGAAATCTTACCTTAAACTGATAATATGGTCTGGTATTGTGACTAGAACTTGTTTAATGGTGTAACTTGTGAGGTGACTAGGTTTACCCTAGGTTGTTACGAACCATTAGCGTGCTATACACTAGGCCTCCGTAATAGTCTTGTGTAAGTCTTGAGGTGGGTAGATCTTGGTCCCACGGGAAGCATCCGTAAAGGCTAGAGGTGTGTATTACACGGATCCTCCGTAGAGTCTTGAGTAAGTCTTGAGGTGGATATTACATTGAGTCCCACGGGAAGCATCCGTAAAGGCTTGAGGTACCGTTTGTGTGTCGTGGGTAGTGGTTTGTTTTTATGCATCGCACTAGATCTTCGGTGAAGTCTTGAGTAAGTCTTGAGGTGAGTGATACTGAGTCCTACGGGAAGCATCCGTAAAGACTTGAGACGCGTATGTTACACTTGATGTCGTTCAGTCGTTTAATTATCGTCTCTTATTCTTTATTCTTGTTCGTTTATGATATTCTAAACATAAACCCTATTTCTATTTTAGTGGTAACGTAACATTCCAATTCAAGACTACAAGATAAATCATTACTATTTTATTTTTTTTATTTTTTATTTTCTTAAAGTAGTCAAATATTACGAAAATATTGCCGTTTGTATCGGCAAAGTTTTCTTATTTTACCACATTAGCCATTTGTATGTCACACAGTGCAGACTTAATTTTTTTAATGTCACGTAAGATAAATTTAGTCTATGGGTCACCAAGGGACTCTATCAAATGCAAAAGGAAGGAATTTTGAAGGGATAAAACCAAGCAATCGAAACTTAATTAAGAGGCAAAATTAAGCAATTGAAAAACTTGAGGGGTCAAAACTACATTTAAACAAATATATTAAAGGAAAATTTTATCGTATATTGTAAATTAATCTCTACAAATACACGTAAAACGTAAAGAATACTCAATTTTTATTTTATTATATTTTTAAATCATTTTGGTGCTCCTTTTATATTTTAAATAAAAAAATATGTGTTAATGGATAATTTTTTAATAAATCTTAAATAAATTATTTAAATTAAAATTAGGAATATAAGTACCACTTTAAAACTCTAGATGTTAAAATAAACAAATATAATTATATATTGTGTGATCATTCGTGCGATCAAGTTCAATTGTGTTTGTCCATTATGTCACTGTTAATGTTGAACATTCTTTTTCATTCTAAGATGAGAAGGATACTATGTTGTTGTGTGTTACACTCATCATTAGTGACATCTTCAACAATTGAAAATATTGGTCGGAGGTACTATAGATGTGAGTTATACAAAGTATGTTTCTAATTTTTTTTTATATAACTTTTATATTGTAATCTTAATCTTCATTGTTCCAAATTTTTGGGTTATATATATTTTTTTTTTGTCTGTAATTTCAGTTACGAGGTAGGAAAGATAGAGAATTTTCGACTAGGATGATAGGAATATAAGAGATGGAGCAAAAGAAGTGATTCATTTCTAGTTAAATAAAGTTAACGATTTGAAGAAGAAGGATAGTGTTGTAAATATATTTTGTTATGAACGGAAGAAGATTATAATTTTAATGTATTGTTTTACTTTTTCATGGGTTTTCACTATTTTGCTGATCCTAATAACTTTGGAAGCATTTACAAGATGTTTTGGGTACTAAGTTGAGGATGAGCTCTGTTTATCATCCACAAATAGATGGTCAGACAAAGAGGACTATCTAATCTTTAGAGGATTTACTAAGAGCTTGTGTGTTGGATAAAGGAGGATCTTGGGATAGTCATTTGTCGTTGATTGAGTTTACTTACAATAATAATTACCATGCTAGTATTGGAAGGGCACCGTATGAGGCGTTGTATAGAAGAAGATGTCTGACTCCATTGTGTTGGTATGAATCAGGCGAGAGTGCAGTACTTGGACCTGAGATTATGCAAGGGACAACTGAAAAGATTAAGATGATACAAGAAAGAATGAATGCTTCTCAAAGTCGGCGGAAGAGTTATCATGATAAGAAGAGAAAATCTCTTGAGTTTCAAGAGGGGGACCATATGTTATTGAGAGTTACTCTGGTGACTGGTGTCAGACGAGCTTTGAAGTATAGAAAGCTCACTTTGTATTTTGTTGGTCTGTATTAGATTTCAAAGGATCAGAGCGGTAGCATATCGGATTGCGTTACCACCATCGCTTGCGAATTTGTATGATGTATTCCATGTGTCGCAATTGAGGAAGTATGTGTGTGATACATCGCATGTGATCTAGATGGATGACGTTCAAGTAAGAGATAATCTGACTGTTTAAGCATTACCATTGCGGATAGATGGACGAGAAATGAAGTAGTTGCGAGGAAAAGAGTTTGCCTTGGTAAAGGTATTGTGGGGTGGACCAACATGTGAAAGTTAGACTTGGGAACGTGAAGATCAGATGAAGGAGTTGTATCCGACTCTGTTTGTTTTAGGTAACATTTTCGAGGATGAAAAATCCTAAAGTAGGGGAGAGTTGTAACCCCCCCCCCCCAATTTTATAATTTAATTATTTATGAACATGTAGTAATTTGTGGTATTTTGTGGAATATTAAGAAGAATGAACTTTTTTATTAAATTGCGATATTAGAATAATTGGATATTATTTAAATATTTTTACTAAAAATAAAATAAAAGAAGTTGGAGGTCTTAGGGTAGGACGATCTTTTGAAAAGTTTATGAGAAAAGGGAATACGGTCAATTTCTCATAATTCGTGTTTTTGGTGAAGAGTGATGGTTGCTCTGAAAAACAAGGAGACAAAGGTTGAAATTTCTCATGAAGTGATCGAGAAAGCTCAATCAAATAAGGTATGGGGAGTAATTCTCTTTCAATATCTATAATGTATCGATAGTCTTATGAGAAAAGAGGATTTTTTAGGGAAAACTTAGGGTTAAGGGAATTGTTGGTAGATTGTGGATGATTTAATGTTGTCAGATGTTAAAGTTGATGATTATAGGATGATAATAGGTAGGAAGGGTGAATTCTATTGTTTTCTGTTGATAATTGGTGGTAATTGAGGGTTTTAGTTGTGGCTGGAACGTGTAGAAAATCACAGGGTTTTCTACAGAATTTTTCCTTCTCGCTTAGCGACCAGGAGCTCGCTTAGCGAGCGAATGAGACTTTGGAAAGTTCGCAAACAGAGAGTTGCTCTCTTAGCGAGAGCAATGCTCGCTTAGTGAGACCTGTAGTATTTTAAAAAATATTTTCTTTTCCCGAACGACTTGAAATGACTTGTTTTGTTGCCCTATGTTGCTTTGATGTTGCTGTGAATTCTTACCATGCTATAACATGTTATATGTGTGAGAATTATGATTAAAATGATGTTTATGTAGAAGCACGCCTTCAACCTCGAAGATTTTGATGAAGACAACACGACTCATGCGCTTCATATTTGCAAAAAGTCAAGAGCTCTCAAACATGATCTAGCAACAAGCATCGGCATTGTGATCAAGCTTCTTTTGCTCATTCGGTTTATTTCAAGCTTGGACGCAATACGTTGAGGTACATCAAAACCCTTTACAAATTGATGTACAAGTGTTCAATAAATCATTTCACATGTTATCATATTGCATACAATTTTTGAAATGTTTTTAAAATGGTTTAACACTTTTAAAATTAAGATTATTTTTGTTTTAACAGTGTTAACCGGTTAACCATTTGGTTAACCAGTTAACGACTTCAATTTTTAAAAGTCAGTGTTAACGTTGCTATACGTTAACCGGTTAACCATTTGGTTAACCGGTTAACACTGAAAGATTTTGAAAAATTCATTTCTTTGAAATTCAAATTATACCTTTTGATTATACCTCTTCAATTAAATTTTGTTTCATAATTTTTCACACATTTTTGAAAGGGTGTTTTGAATATTATATATTCTGAATTTTTTCAAATTCAAAAACACCTCCTAGATATTTTTATAAAAATCACTCAATCAAAATCACTCCATTTTACATATATTTTCAAACTTTAACAAGTGTTCATATTGTGATTCATAACATTTTCATATTCATCATTGAACACTTGTATTGAAATTTATAAAGTGGATTTTGATCAAAGGAGAAGATCAATTTATATTGATATCAAACATTGTACTATTCTCAAAAATTACAAATAATTAAAATAGATTTTCTATTGTGACTTGTGATCCAAGATTGCTGGACTCAAGGGATAGTGATTGCAAGAGGATTGTTCTTGCACACTAGGTTGTTTAGTTGTTTAGAAAGTAGGCCTCACCGATTGAAGGTGCGATAGGTTGTACATTTCTAAAAACTAGTGGAAAATCTCTTTCGTGTTGGAAAGGGGACTGGATGTACCTTCGGATTGTGAAGGGAACCAGGATAATTTGTTGTGTCTCTTTTACTTTCTTGCTTTATCGCTTTCATCCCATAAACAAGTAAAAGAAAAATCCATTCATCAAAGAAAATAATCGAAAAGTTGTATAACACCTAATTCACCCCTCCCCCTCTTAGGAGTACTTTGAAACTACAATTGGAATCAGAGCAGGTTTAGGTAACCTGTTCCTACAAGATCATGTATGGCTTCCGCAAACTCGAATCCTGTTTTCAAAGATGGTGGAAGTAGCAACAAGCCTCCACTCTTCTCCGGCGAATACTTTGATTTTTGGAAAATCAGAATGAAAGCACATCTTGAAACCCAAGGAGAAGGCATATGGAAAGCGATCGAAGAAGGTCCATATAATCCTGTAAATGTGATCAATGGCGTTGGAACCTCAAAGTTAAAGAATACTTATGATGAAAATGATAAGAAGAAGATCCTGAATGAGAAGAAGGCAATCAACATACTCCAAAGCCCTCTCAGTATGGACGAGTTCTTCCGCATATCACAATGTAAATCGGCAAAGGAGATTTGGGATACCTTGGTAGAAACGCATGAAGGAACAACAGAAGTAAAAAGATCAAGGCTTAATACTTTGAGTCAGGAATATGAGATGTTCCGTATGCAACTCGAGGAATCTATTGTTTCCTTACAAAAAAAATCCGTTCATCTAACAAATCACTTGATTGCTCTCGGGAAGACCTTCACCAACGACGATCTCAACTTGAAAGTCCTAAGATCCTTGACAAGGGAATGGCAACCGAAAGTGACCGCTATTTCGGAAAAGAAGAGTCTCTCAGCGATGACATCTGCATCCCTCTTTGAAAACAGTAGGGACTAAAATTGCATGCATACAAAATTTGTAGGGACTAAAATATTTTTTTTTTAATAGGGACTAAATAAAAATTGAGATATTTATAGGGACCAATAACATATTTAACTCATTTACTTATATCTTCTATACAAATTAATACCTTCTATATAATACCTTCTACACAATTGCATATCACAAATTTTATTATATAAATATTTTAAATTAAGATCAAAATTAAATTTAAAAAAATGCTTATATTTTAAATAAAAAAATATGTTTATGATTTAAAATCTACTTGACGGTTTCTAAATAATATAATTTATTTATGCAACGTATAATAATAACCTCATAAAAAGATATACACACTTTTAATTGGACCTTTGTGTCTAATATGATTAGTTTATTTTAGCATGACATTGACATCATCATATAAATAGTTTATGTTAAAATCAAATTATAAAAATTGACACGGTTAATATCTCCGGTTGTATAATACAAGGAGTATTACAATAGTATGAATGAGTTACACAAAAAGCATGTATGTGAACAAAAATGAATGGAAAAAAATATGAAAATATGGCTTCGCCCAGGTTCGAACTGGGGACCTTCAGTGTGTTAGACTGACGTGATAACCAACTACACCACAAAACCACTTACTGTTAAATTTGCAATTATTCGAAATTACGGTTTTACATTGCGTAGTAATTAAATCAAGCAATTTTCTCTAGGGGTGCTGCTACTTTATTTGATTTGAGTTTTCTAATTTTCTTTAATCAAATTACTCCTCTTTGTATTTTATTTGTTCTTTAATATTAATTCACTATTTTTGTTTATTTATTTTGTGTATCTCAATTCACCTAATTTTATTTATTACATACATTTTACTTGATTATTGCACTTACTTTATTAAATCTACAAAAATTTATTTTTTATTTATTTTAAACATTCTTATTTTTTATATATAAACTATTAATGAAAATAAATTATATAAACTAAATCTTTTTTAAGATAATACTTTTGATATAAGGTAATAAAATATAATAATTTATTTTATCTTTTTGAACTATCGATTTTGAATTAAATGATATCATTTTTAAAGCGTTCTTCATTTTTCAAATGGTTTGAAATTATGTGAATTTTCATGAACCACAAAAAGTGATTCTTTTTTTAGAATAACCTAGTTAGATAAAAAAAATCCAAAATAATCTACTTTAAAAAAAACAAAATAACCTACTTTCTACACATGGTCAACATGTGATTTGGCGAAAGTGTGTGTTTTATATACCAATTCGCCAATTGGTATGGCTAATGTCATGCATATTCTCATGCATTCAACAAACCAATTGGCGAATGTGTGTATTTTTTTTACCAATTCGCCAATTGGTATGGTGAACATGTTTGAATGCTTTGATTTGTGAATTTTTCTCTATAAATACATGCTTTAAACAACTTATGCCATTCATTTTTTACCTTTCAAACCCTCTCATAAATTTTGTTCAAACCCTCTCTCATAAATTTTGTTCATCTCCTTCCTCTCTTATAACATGGCTTCTCCTCGTCCATCTAATTTTGCATCGACACCATCATCTTCAACAACAGAAGAACTGCTTCCAAAGTTTGAAATGCTGAAGAAAAATGCTTTGGTGTTTTTCTCAGCAACAAAGCCTTCGATAAAGATGCTGCTTTAGAACATGCAAACTCTAGAACACTTGCACAGAGAATTAAATCGCTGGTTAGAAGGAGAAATCGTACCTAAAGAAAATATCCTTAAAATTGAGAAGCAGGTTGTGGAGTATGGTGTGATGAAATGGAAAAAAGTGGTCAATGATGTTGGTGTTCTTATGATGATGTTAGGTCGAGATGAAGTTGTCTTGATGGTTTTAATAGGCCAAACTTGAAATTATGTATTTTCTTGTTTTACTTATGTACGTCATGCTTGAAATTAAGTATTTTCTTGTTTTGTTTATGTATGTTCGTGTTTGTGGTTGTATGATTTTACTGATATAAATGAAACGAACTAGGCTTCCATTTTAAATAAATACAGTTACAATGGTTTAATTTATGATGTTGAGCTTGTTCTAACGTTGAGACATTTTTTACCATTGTGACCAGGCTGACGATATGAACTGCATAGTCTCACCATCTTATTCTCTGTATCCATTTCGGTGCGAATATGTGTGATGTTAGGACGCCCCTTTTTCTTTCTTCGCATGTTCTCATTGTGCCAGACTATTTCCCCGTTGTAGGTGGGCCAGTAGAGAATATTTAGTTTGGTTTAGGTCAGTTACTACTTCAGAAGGGAGTAACAAGATCAAGCAATTATCAACTCTATTGTAATATGCAGGTTTTTTGTATGTAGGTTGTAATTTTAAGAGCCTTAAGATTTCTTACCACTGAATATCTTAGAAATATTAATTGCTTTAGGTCTTTTTTATAATGATTTCACATACCTCTGATACTTGTATTAAGTACACCTTGTTCTCTATTATGCTGGGTCTGTTCAGCAATTTAGATCAAAGTCTTTTGCTATGTGCTTGAGCAGATGTCTTGTCTCATTGGGATTCAAGAAACAAGACTCGAGCCAAGATGCTTGAGCTACATAAGTCTTTTGTTATGTGCTTGAGCAGTAAGAGTCTTAATGAACAAGGCTGATTGAGCAGAAGTCTTGAGCCAATATGCTTAAGCCTCGTAAGTCTCATTGCTTAAGTAATTGAGCTGTGAAAGTCTTATTCAGCTAGGCTGATTGAGCAAAGGGAAAATTTCCTTTTGAGGGCGTGAGCAGGAAGTCTCAAGTGCGGCTTGAGAAAGGAAGTCTCAATCTGGATGACCAGTGGGTCAGGTGGCCCGGTCAGAGGATGTGAGCAAGGAAGTCTCAATCTGGATGACCAATGGAGCAGGTAGCTCGGTTAGAGGATGTGAGCAAGGAAGTCTCAAACAGAGTGGCCTTTGGAGCAGTAGGCTCGATCAAAGGGTGTGAGCAGAAGTCTCGAGCAGTGGGTTTGAGCAAGTGTAAATGAATTATATATAAGCATAAGTGATTGTAATCATTAGGTGATTATAATGAAAAGTTCTTATGAGACAAGGGGACTGGAGTGCTCTCAGTTAAGGAAGGAACCAGGATAATTTTTTTGTATCTTCTGTTGTTATTTATACTTATGTTAACTCTGCTGCTAATGAATTGAAACAAAATTTGAACACCAGTTCTAATTTTGTAACTCTGATCAGAAGCTAAATTGAGAAAACGTGAAACACAGTTCAACCCCCCTTCTTATGTACTTTTCACACCTTCAATCTATTATATGTTCTTAGACTTGGATGAGGACTGAGAGATCCATATATAACAATTGTTTTGGATCTTGTTTCTTTCATTAACACCTCTTGATATTTGCTAGAGATAACACATTTAGACTTGTTGATGTTAACATTCATACATTAATTACAAAATTGACTAACGTTGATCAAGTTAGAAGTTAATCCTTCTACCAGTAACACATTATCAAGATAAGGGAAACATAGACTAACCAATTTGCATATGCCCTTGATATTTTCTCTAGATCCATCACCAAAGGTGACATAGGTGTTTGAGTAGGGCTTCAAATCTTCAAGATAGTTTTTTTCACAAGTCATTTGTATTGAGCATCCAATATCAAAATACGAATCCTCTCTTGATGACACTCTAAGGGAGGTATAATCAATAAAACAAGTGACAAATTTCTTGGTCTTCCACACCTTTTTAACTTAAGTTCCCTTCCCTTTTCTCCTTTTGGATCTTGACTGATTATAAGATTGAGGATATCCATACATTATCAATTGTGACACTACCATGGATAATACAAAGTAATTAAAAGTATCAAGAGGTTTGAAAAAATTCATATTTTATTGTTATATACAAGCCTTTAAATAATTATTTTATATAGAATTGGAGGAATTTAAACCTTTTTTTCTAAAAAAAAAAGGATGAAACCCAGAAGAAAAAAGAAACTAAAGTAGTTCAACAACCAAATTTGTATCCAAAACTTTATTTACTCCTAAGTGTAATATCAACACTTCAGAAATTTCATTATACAAAATGAGATTTTTGCACGTACAACTCATTTTAGCTTATATTAGCTTCTCTATAAATATGAGATGTGAGAACTATCTCATTAGAAGGAATTTAAACTTTCATTGCAAGAATATTGGTATTGTATTGAATAAATAGTTCTACAAATTTAATTGTGAATCAAGCAAAATATGACACATATGACGATTAAGTTGTGTTTTTTTTAATTACTTCTTTCATCTTATAGTAAGTGTCAATTTTATAATATTTTTATAAATTATTTATTTCTTTAAATATCCATGGTTCTTTTTAAGTGTGCAACTCAATGAAACCAAAGGAGAAGATTTGAAATTTTTGAGCATATCCATGATTTAGTTTCGATGTGGTTATCCTTGTGAGTTGTGAATGACAAATATTTGAATATGTTTTTATTCAGTCCAAATATATAATTTATTTATTCCACGTATGAATTTGACATACATTGTTGATAATAGTCATTCATACATAATCAAATAGCAACAAAACTCATCATATTTAGACAATAAATTCTCATTCAATATACAAAAATAATATTAGATCAAAGTGGAATAAAAAACATAAATAGTAGTATAAAAAAATATCAAAAATATTACAATAAAAAGAAAAAATGGAGGATAGGAAAGATTAGAGAAGATGAAAAAGAAAGATCATAAGATATGTGATATTATAGAAGAAAGGTGCGATAAAAACGTAATTGGATGAGAGCACAATAATATAAAAAAGGAGAAGATGATAATGAAAAAGAGAGAACATAAGATAAGAGATATTAGACTAGAAGAGATGAGATGTACATAACAACTATGATGAGAAGAATGTGCGATACTACTCGAAGAGATTTGAGAATGTTGAAACTAAAACCCTAAGTGTGACTAAGAGAATATTTGTATGGTTAAGGCTTAATAGATTTAAGTTTTGGGTTGGATGTGGGATAAGCGAAGTTTGGGTTGTAACATAATGCGGTTTGGTTTGGTTTAGTTCGGTTTGCAAAATACAAACCGCAAACCGAACCGAACCGCGCGGTTTTGTTAAATAATGGCTCAAATACAACCGAACCAAGTGCGATTTTTTTGCGGTTTCGGTTTGGTTTGGTTTGGTTTGCGGTTTTCTATTGGGTTGGTTTGGTTTTGAACACCCCTAGTAAGATGTGTGAAATTTAATTAGACGTTTTAGGAACTGAAAATTTCATGATGTATATGTCCACATTTTCTCATTAAATACATTAATTCGTTTTAATGTTAAATGAATCTTTATTAGCATATACTTGTATATAGTTTACTAGTAAAATACCCGTGCTCCCGCACGGGTAGATCTATTTTGGTATTAAAAAAATAATATATTCAGATATAAAAACTCATTCTAATAGAGAATGTATGAATAAAAAATTATAAATGCAAAATTGTCAACAATAAATTTATAATATGATTATACAAAATATAATTAAATTCTAATAAAGGATATCAATGATCCAAAATAAGAATATCATGTACTCCTTCCATTCCTATTTATAAGTCAGTTTTAACTCTTAAGGTTCATCGAATAATTGATGTATCTAACATATATATAGTCCAAATATATTATTTATTCAATGAATCTAAAAAATCAAAATTTGCTTATAAATAAGAATAGAGGGAATATGTTTTTGATTGAATTATTTACCCTTACTTTTAGCAATAACATTTATGGAATATGAGTCCTTTCAATCAACATATTTCATACAAGTGCACTTATATGTTGGTAGGGATGGAGAACAAACCGCGTAAATTTATTTGATATAGTATAAAAAAAATTAAACTTATATATAAATTTAAAATGTGTTACTTAATTGTAAATTAAAATAAATATTAATTATATAAACTAAACAATAATACAAAAAGAAAAAAAAAGTTTTGTGAAATAAAGAAAGAAAAAAGATTTCACATTTGAAAATAAAGATTTTGTCTCTTAAATAAAGACAAATGGTGATTAAAATAAAATATGTATTTTGTTGATAGTGACCCGTAAAATTAACATTTTATCCAATTATAAAATAGCATATATGATATTATAAAAATAGACAACACAGTAAAATTTGAAGTGAATATTAATTATATTTGACGTATTCAAAAAACGGTTATATAAAGATGCGAAAGAAAATAATACCCTTAGAAAAAACTTAAAGAAAAAAAAATCATGGGTAAGAAAATAACTTATAGTCAAAATTTTAAAAAGGAGCTTTCCTGAAAAAGAAATAAATGATATAATTACGTAAAATATTAAAAAGAAAAAAAAAGTCAAGATATAAATCTAATAGAATAACTAATACTAATTAAAATTTATTATAAATTAAACTGTTTTTAAGATAAAGTAGTAGTGTAGATAGGCATTGCCTTGTGGAAAATAAATGGAATTATCTTGCTAGTAAAATTATTAAATTGTTGCCTTTTTAGAATGTTTGAGTTGAGATTATAGATCCCTTATTTGAAAATTATCTTTGATATTCAATTAACATAAATATTGTATGAAAAATAATTTTCATAAATAATAAATAATTATTTTAACGGTGAACACCTTGAAATCTATTCTAATTTTAATGAACCACGACATATCAACATATATAAATAGTTTATAATAAAATAAATAAATAATTTCTAATTTGACTATTGTTTACCAAAAACCAATAAACTCTAGAAAAACATCAATCTCCCGGTCACATAGCATGCTAAAGATGGAATCTAGGCTCCAACCCAAACTAACAAACCCCCTCCAAAAGAAGAAACAAAATGCTAAACTGTAGCAATCCACCAGAAGGACCATAATGAAATTTCTTCCCAATTCAACACAGAATTGCCACTATTGACAGAAATGAATCACAAATTTGTTTTGACAGCTCCCTATACCAGCCACGCACCATTTCAAGCCTTCTCTGAATTTTCCAAGACAATGCCAGATTAGATTTTAGAAGTGTCAATTTTATCTTATACAAGTATATACTTCTTTCATCTTATAGTAAGTCTCAATTTTATAATATTTTTATAAATTATTTATTTCTTTAAATATCTATGTTTTTTTTTTAAGTGTGCAATTCAATGAAACCGAGGGAAAAGATTTGAAATTTTTGAGCATATCCATGATTTAGTTTCGATGTAGTTATCCTTGTGAATGACAAATATTTGAATATGTTTTTATTCAGTCCAAATATATAATTTATTCATTCCATGTATGAATTTGACATTCGATTGATGATAATAGTGCCACCTATATCATTAATATTTTGTATAGATAGAAGTAATATTTTTTGGATGAATTTATATTTGGAATTTGATTTATTATATTAATGTATTTATAGTGTAAGATGTGTGAAATTTAATTAGACGTTTTAGGAACTGAAAATCTCATGATGTATATGTCCACATTTTCTCATTAAATACATTAATTCGTTTTAATGTTAATGAATCTTTATTAGCATATATTTGTATATAGTTTATAGTTATCCTTTTTATTCTTTGTATTACTAGGACACGTGTATTAATTATAGCCACTTATATATATATATATATATATATATATATATATATATATATATATATATATATATATATATATATATATATATATATATATATATATATATATATATTAGAGTAAAGAGATAATGAAGAAAGTGTTTCTGTTATGCTTTATTCCAAAACAGAATTGTAACTGTTTGTGCAATTTCTTCTTTCTTTCCATAAGCAAGATCTTCATCTTCTCCAATTTTGTTCGGTATCTTCTGTGGTTATCACAACATTGACATCTCTTTTATATAGATTAAGAAAATTGATAAATAGAAGATGGAAAATAATAGATTTATTAAAAATATTATCTAATATTTCCCTCAAAAATATATATAAAATTAGATTCATCGTATTTAGTATTGTAATATATTAATGCAAATAGTTTACATTCGTTTATCTCAATTAACATGTATTGATATAAAAGCGATGTATATAATATTATTTAAATTTTAATATGTAATTAGTCCTCTAAATAAATCACTTGATTTTAGTCATATATATATATATATATATATATATATATATATATATATATATATATATATATATATATATATATATATATATATATATATATATATATATATATATATATATTATAGTTCGTTTGTTTTAGTATTTGTAAAACCAATTTATATATATACTAAATTATTTTTTATTATAATTATTTTTACTATGTTACTTTCTAATAATAGTTATAAAATATTTGTATAATGTTGATATTTGTGAGACATAATTTAATATAATGTAAATTATTTTTATATTATTTAATAATATACATATTAATTAAATAAAATTTTAAAATAAAATAAATTAGTTTTAAAGGTAAAGTATATACTATTTTTAAAAATAAATATATATCTTTTTAATTTCCAAATATAATGACAATAATTATGAAAAAATACAGAAGTAAAAGATCTAAAGTTAGATTTTGATTTAAGAGTCCTTAATTAACTATACAATAAAAATATTGTCACATCATTTTTCAAAATATTTTAATTTAAAAAAAAATTAAATCAATTAACATTAAAGATATCATTATCTTCCTCCAATCAAATAAAAATGTACAATGTCACATTATTTTATAATATTATTTTCAATTTTAAAAACACTATACCCATTCCCAACAAAAACTAAAGGTATCAATAATTGGCCTTTATTATATTTCATAGTAATAGATAATTCAGATTATCTAATTAATTTTAACTAAACATTCAACATAAGTATTTAATACAAAATTTGCTTATCAAGAAGAAAAATAACAGGGACGGAGCTACTCATTGGATTATGTGGGCACCCCCACTAAAATCCCACATGTATATTCACATAGTATAAATTAAGATTAAACGATATAATTGAATATTCAATTTTTTAATATGTAAACATTTAATTCAACATTGAAATTGTGCTGATTCCAATTGAAATCAAATTTTGTATTAAATACTTATGTTGAATTTTTAGTTAAAATTCATTAGATAATATGAATCATCTATTACTATGAAATAAAGGCAAATTATTGGTACCTTTAGTTTTTGTTGCGAATGGGTATAGTATTTAATGATTTTTAATTTTTAATTTTTAAATTTAAAAATAATATTATAAAATAATGTGACATTGTATATTATTATTTGATTGGAGGAAAATATTGATACCTTTAATGTTAATTGATTCAAAATTTTATATATTATAACAATCAGATCTAATATAAAAAGAAAAAACAAAGATTAACATCAAAATAAAATATATTTGCAAGAATCGATTATATATTTAATTCTACTAACAATATAATGCATTAAAATTTTATATTATATTGAAAATTGAAAATAACTTTTTTTCCCTATACAAATCGAATAATAGAGGGAGACGACTTCTCATCCCCACACCTTTCAAAAACTCTTCGTCCACTTCCTCATTATTTAGCATGTACATATTCTCATGTGTACCCAACAATATAAAAAAAGTATATAGTGTAATACTTTTAGGATATATATATATATATATATATATATATATATATATATATATATATATATATATATATATATATATATATATATATATATATATATATATATATATATATATATATATATCCTAAAATATTTGATATAATGTGAATCAAATGCATGATAGAATAAGTATTATCATGTCTATATCATATTTTATCATTATTCCGATTTATATCTTATCGTCTCTATCATATTCTTTGTATCAAATGGGTCCTTATAATGAATTTTGTACTTACTAAAAGTACAAATGTGTGACAATCCATAAAAGGTTGTCAAATATTTTAGAGTTTGTTGTGAGGTTGAGAGTTAACTTATGTTGGAGTAAGAAGTTTTATATGTGTGTATTTCTTGTATTTGAGTTAGATTGTCCTCTTAATCATGATGATAAGATATTTATATCCATCTTGGGTATGGATCACTCAAGGAATGGGCAATTTATCTCCTTATCTCCTGATACTAAAAGTAGCATGATCCACCTCTCCCATGATTTCTTATGTGTTGTTATAGGATGAAGACATGTCACTCACCAATTCTCACGTCGGGACACTTATCTTGGAGGAAGGCTGAATATTCAATAAAAGGGTGGAACATCTAATAAATATGCGCTTGATCTGATAAAGGGTGACTATGAACCCATATGTTGTCTCCTATGACCTTCACACACATATATTGATACACACTTCCTTAAGCATGAGGGCTTGGGAAATGGCGGAGTGATTTATTTTATTATTCATATCCGGACATTATAGGGGAATCATAAGCGTGACATTTTTCAAGTTGAACTCTTCATACAAATCGTTACTAGTTGAGTCCCTCAAGAAAGATATTAGTTGAGTACATCTGGTGAGAGGCATGCATTCCATGCATGAGTGAGTCTTAACACATATATAGGTGTCAAGACTGTGAGTCATACGTCAGTTGGGAAATCCTAAAACACCTCTTGGAGGGAGAAGCGTGTGAGGCATTTAATTCCATATATGACGACTTAACCTTGGGACTCCCAGTTGCCCTTATTTCCTAGCACATATATCAAAATGTGCATAACCTTTCAAGTCTGATGCGAAACCTATGGGATTTTTATTACCCATGGCTTTCCTCTTATATTTAAAGGGATGAACCCCTAACTCTTTCACTTTTCCACAAATTTTCTTGCTAAAGTTTTCAAAACATTTCTTCTGCCTTTAATAATCTTTGCATTTCCACGAGCTCGAGCCTATATATTAAACACGTACATGTTTGATACTCCATTTTCCCATTTTCTTTATGGTGTTTATTAGTGATTTAGATGAGAATGGAATTTGATAGATCCCTTAACTCGGGACAAGCACATAACCATATGGAACTAGAGTCATAAAAGTGATAGGCGTCCTGGCGAAACTATATATTGTATATTAGTGGAACTAGCATTTTTTACGGTTGCGAGATTTCTCATAATTCTGATAGTGATATTTGTGGTGGTAGTTTTAGTGACTCCTATTTTCCTTCTATTTTCTCATGAAATACGAACTTTATGGCCACCTACAACATTGAGCCCAAGGATGTTAGGGAAGTTGGGTTCATCTACACCACTGAGGACCAAGTAACGTCCCTTCAAAAACAACTTACCTTCAATTCTTTTGATGACGAAGATGTTATTCTTGAGGTATGCTTTTTGGCTGAGGGAACAACATGGTTGCCTCTAAAGCCTCTTCCACCCTTCCTCTTCTACTTACCCACCATTCACGAGGTTGTGGTTCGCTTCCCTTTCTTCTTCTTTGCGGAAGAGGTTTCAAAGATGCTCAATGTTGCCCCACCCAAATCACAGCCAACAGATGGAGCCTGATTAGGGTATTTAAGATTATATTTCGAAGTCATGGTACTTACCTGAACATCTGGATATTTTTCACTTTTTATGCCACCAAAGCATTTTTTCCTGGGGATGGGTAACCCTAGTCAGTTTTCTTGGGAGAGTCTTATTCAACCCCCATTCTAACCACTTCAAAGGCTGGAAAGACAAATTTGTGAGGATGAGGGGACAATATAGTTCCTTTTTACTTACTACTAAGATGGATGGTGCCCATAGATTTTCCTTGTCCAGGAAAAATTTTCTCGCAAGGATCATCGAGTACTATTATACTCGCCTCACTAGTCATGAGGCCGAGGTGGCCTGAATCTTTGACGAGTTTAAAGTCATGGAGTCCCGCACCATGATTGATTTGGATTAATGGGATGATTAATCAATGGACAAATATATAAGTAAGTTTTAATGATGTTATCCTTTGTTTAGGATGTTGATACTTACATAACCCATGCTAATTATTTATATCTTCTTATAAAGAAGATGTCCAAAATCCCATTGGACAAGATGCATGAGCATCTAGCCAAGCAGAAAAATCAACTCTCAAGCTCGGATAATCCTCGAAACCACCTTGGAGGTCTTATAACCATGGGGTCAAATGTAACCTGAGGGCCATGCACGTACTGACTCTTGAACCCAAAAGATCCAGAGGCGGAGGCCTGACTCCTCTCCTAAAGGTAAGGCGGTCAAAGTGATTGTTATAGAGGGGGATAAAAGATAATATGACATTTGAAGCTTTGCCGATGAGGATTCATGGTCGAAAATTGAAGCAACTATGAGGTAAAGAGATTGCTTTAGTGAAGGTATTGTGGGGCAGACCAGCGAGAGAGAGAGAGAGAGAGAGAGAGAGAGAGAGTTGGACCTGGGAGCTTGAATACTAAATGAAGGAGTTGTAACCGACTCTGTTCACTTCAGGTAATTTTCGAGGACGAAAATTCTTTAAGTATGGGAGAGTTGTAACGCACTGAAAATTCATAACTTAATTATTTATTAATTATTTATGAATATATGGCCTTGTGTGATTCATTGTGGTGTTGTGGTGATGAAATTATTTTATTTGGTGGTGATATTAGAATAATTATGAATATTATTTAAATATTATTATTAAAATGAAATAAAGGATTTAGAGGTCTTAAGGATATATTGGTCTTTTGTGGGAAATTATTGAGGTAAAAGTGGAATTGTCTAAATAGGGGTATGTGATAGAAGGGTGAGAGAAGTTGATTTCATTCGTGAAATTATGGAGAAAGAGACAAGAGGAGGGCTCGGAAGGAAGGCTAAGGCTTGAAGTCTTGAAGAATTCAAGGAGATTATTGAAGGAATTTCACAAACCTAAGGTATGAGGAGTATTTTTCGTTCAATGTTCATAATGTAGAGATAGGTCTTATGAGGAATGGGGTTTTGACGGAAATCTTAGGGATTAAGGTGGTTTATGAGATGAGGTTGATTAAATGATGATGTTAGATGTTGTAATTGATAAATACATGATGGTAGGTGACTAATAGAGTGAATTCTGTGATTTTCTGTGGTTAGAAAATGATTTTTGGTGATTTTTATCGCAGTAGGTTCGTGCAGAAATCGCAGGTTTTTCTGCTAGAATTCGTCGTCTCGCTTAGCGATCAATTGAAAATCTGAACTTTCTCCAACCTGAGAGGAAGCCGCTTAGCGAGCCCGGTGCTCGCTTAGCGAGACCTGACACTTTTTGAAAAATATTTTATTCTTGAAAATGATTTAAAATGACATGTTTTGTTGTCTTACGTTGATATGAAGATGGTGTAAATTCTTGCCATGATGTAATATACTAAATACGTAGGAATTTGTGATGAAATGATGTTAAGATGAGCTATGTTGTATTAGGATAATATAGAGTATTGATGACATAAGTAGGTGAAGTATATTAGATGTATGAATGATGAAGGAGGAATGATGATGAATGCGGATGCAATAGTTGATGAGTTTTGATGATGTATGATTGTATTGCGTCTTCATTCATGGCAATACAATGTCGAACTCCATTGTGTTGGTATGATTCAGGAGAGAGTTATGTACTCAGACCTAAAATTGTTCAAGAGACAACATAGAAAATTAAGATGATACGGGAAAATATGAAGATGTCGAAGGTAACCGAATCCCGAATTAGGGGGGGTTTGTTTTAAGGTCGATAAAAAAAACAGAACAATTAAGCGATTAAAATAAGTGATTATGCAATTAAACTAAACGATTTATCTACTGTTTCGGTTTCCCAACTTATCATCGATTTACATAATTTTCATGCCCTAAGCGGATTATAATCCCTTTTCGATAATAATATCAATTAACAAGTGTAAAAGATCCTATAAGACCTATATTCCTAAATTCTGAATTAAGCAAACGGATTAAATCTTCCGTGAATTAAGCAAACACGAAAATTGCGCGGATAAAGCAAATGCGATAAAGTAAAGGAATGATAGGTGCAATATAAATTAATCAATATTTTTCTATATAATTGAATAAAGCAGACAAAGTATATAGCATAATATTAAAAGGGAAAAACAATTAATTGAAAATTATAAAATCTCAAGGTTGCGGTGGAAACCGATTACAGTAGATGAATCTCTGTTATTAGTTCTCCATGATTCGTCTCTTCGAAAGTCAAGAATAAATTCGTAAAAAGTGTGTCAAAGAGCAGATGCGGCTGCTAGATTAAATAGAAAAACCTAAATGACCCGTTTACAACCCAACTGGATCAAACACATAACACATGCCCAATTCTAAATGACCCGAAACTAAATAAAACTAATGCAGCAGCTTCAAATGAATTTCTGGAAAATATGACTCCGAATCTGACTTCGACTCCAACACGAAAGTTGTAGCTCTTTTTTTTAGCTTTCCATCGACTGGTAGAACGCCTCAATCAGATTCCTGGAACTCCGGTTATGCTCATTTCCGTAAAAGCTGAAAATTAAGTACGAAAATTAAATTAAGCCAAAAATAAAGTAAATTAGAAAAACAAATTAAAATATAAAAATAAACAAATAAAACTACAGAAATGCCTAAGTGCAATCATGTAGGAATGTGCACCAAAATGCACTGATCAAATTCCCCCACACTTGAACTTTTGCACTCCGAGCAAAAAATAAACTCAAGACTCAAGAAACACAACATCATTCATACTCATTCTAGGCTACAAACTCTTCTTCGATTAAGATAGCATCGATAGGTACTAATCTTACACACTAAGAATATCGTAAGAACACAAATCCGCAATTGTGCGGTCATAAGCCTCCCTCCTATACAAACAATTTCGAATCATGTTATTATGCCTAAGTCTAACTTACTCATCCTCCATTTTTCTCTCTTTCATTCTAGCGCAATCACATTAAGCCCGTTATCTATTCATACACATGGTAAATAAGCTTGTTAGTGATTATGATCCATACTTAACAATATTTTAAAGTTACTTTAATAACTACAAAAAAAAAAATCTTTTTTTAAGGTTTCATATCCGTTAGGCTAAATGACCGGGTGAGGATCACCTAACTTAGAAGGTGGATTTCTATTCAAATTTCTTTTTAAGCGCAAGATCATTCACTTATTTGCATCAACTTAATTACTTAATGTTTGATTTCTAGATGGTGTTGACTGCTAGATAAACTACTTAAGAGATATTAAAGGATGAGAACTCAAGGTTATGGCATAACAAGTATTCAAAATGATTTCCATATTCAGGAGACTTAAGGTGTTAAAACGATACCGGTCTTGTGAACTTTTCCCAAGTCTCCACAACTAACCTCAAAACAATCTATAGGCTAAAACTTTCAAAAAAAATGTCTACTGTTTCTAAAACAAAACAAAACAAACAAAAACAAAACAAAAACAAAGAAAATAAATAATTCCCTCCCCCGCACTTTAAACAAGCATTGTCCTCAATGGAAGGACATAAATATAAAATAAGAGGGAGAGAAAGGAAAGAACACACCCGAGTAGTCAAGGTGGATAAGTGATCACATAAGCAGCATTTCCTAAAGAGAGCTCTTCTACAGTCTCTTCTTCCAAAGTGGGGATCTCATAGAGTAACTTTGGGTAGTATCCATTAATCTTGGAGTTTTTATTAGTGCCTTCGCCTTTTATTCCAGGATCAAAGAAGAATATTTGATAAGTAAAAGTGTTTAATGTGCAGGTGATAGTGATCTCCTTTTCTACAACTTCAAGAATCAAAGGATTAAGGGGTTGCCTCACTACTTTTGTTCCATCTTCAATTGAGATCCTATGCATACTTATGGATGGGCTAATATCACAAGTGTCAACCAAAGTCCATCTAATTCCCTTCTTATGTTCCTGTAATGATTTATCTTCCTGCACAAATTCAAATAAATTATTAGGAAGTGGCTTCAGCTCTAAAGAGGGTGATTTCTCGATGGATGGTTTGTTCCGGGAAGTCGGGATGTCGAGAGCTTCATTGACATGAACAACTTCCTTTTCAACCTCATCTGCAGTAAGAATATCATCTTGCAAGGCAACCTCAAATTCAGCATAAACAGAGCAAATTTTAGTGTCAGGACAAACATCACAAGAGTAAACATCATCAAAATCAGACAATGATGGAAAATCAGCTGCAACCAAATTAATACAAGTATCACCAACAATTTCAGAAGGCAACTCTATTTGAAAAATAGAATGTTCTTCCAAAGGCTGTTGGTTTGATCCTTGAGCTATCTGCATAGCATTCATCGAAGTGGTAAGTTGATCAAGCTGTATTTGCAAAGTATGAAAATTAGAATCTATTTGTTGTTGAAACTTGATATTATTTGTGGCAATTTGCTTGACAATGTCCTCTAGTGAAGGTTCGGAAGGTGCAGAGCATACAACCTGAAATTCATTCATATGCTTATGTGGATCCTCACCTACAAAACCATTAAAACTTGGCAACAAGTATGTTAAACTAAAATTCAATTCGAAAGGTGCATCAACAACAGGATATTCAATACATAAAGCATTATAATTCACAAGTTTAACAAGTTCTCTCAGAGTTCTTTGATCAGCCATGATATGATTATAAATTTCAACACAGAATCAAATAAAATCACTGCAGATTTAAAAAGAATGGAAAAAACGATTAAAATAAAATATAAAAAATATAAAAATAACGCTAAAAATATAATTAAATCAAATAAAGCTCGCACAAAAAATTTCAGATTTTTTTGAAAATATGAAAATAGAAAATAAATCAAATAAAATAGAAAAACACAAAATTTGCGATTTTGAGGGTCGAAATCTTTTAGAATTTTATTCTAAAAGAGTATTGTTCTTCGATTTATTTCTGATTTTCTGGAAAAAATCGGAGTAAATCGAAACAGTAGCTTCCAACTTACCTGAAAGGCTGGAAAACTTATCACTATAATGGAACCGGTATTGCAACCCTGAAAATCAACAAACACAAAAAAAAACTAGCAAGAAAACTATACCTATGACTATAAAATCAGTTAATAACAACAAGAATCCTCGACAACGGTGCCAATTTGATTCGCGTGTCGCGCACGGATCAAAAATGAGTAATTTTTGAAAACGTAGTATAGCGACAATGACTTGAATCATCTCACAAGGATTCTTGATCTTATTAACTAACAATAGTATCGATTAATGGGGGTTTAGATTTTAATTTGAAGAAAAAGCAGTTAAAATAAAAAGTGATTACCAAATAAGCTAAAACGGCTAATCCTACTGATTTGGGTTCCAACTTATCATTGGTTATTATAATTTCAACCTCCTAAGCGGATTATCTATTCCTATTTGATTATAAAATTCATTGACAAGCGCAACTGGTTTTATGTGATGTATGTTCCTATTATCCGAATTAAGCAAACATATTTAATCTCTCGTGAATTAAGCAAACACGGTTTAATCAAACACGATAACAAATTAAGCAAACGCTAACGTGACTACGGTCAAGGATCATACAACAATTAAATTAAATCAACACTAATGTATGATAATCGAATTAAGCAAACAATGATCACATATCACAATATTGAAAGGAACAGAATTTGGATTGAAAATTATTATAAAATCAAAGTATGATGGAACCTGTAATCAGCAGGATTTTGTCTTGGAATTAGTTCTCCATTCCGGTTCTTTCAAGCGTAAGAAAAATAAAATAAAATCGTAAAAAGTGTGTCAAAGAGAAGATGCGGCTGCTAGATTAAATAGAAAAACCTAAATGACCCGTTTACAACCCAACTGGGTCAAATACATAACACATGCCCAATTCTAAATGACCCGAAACTAAATAAAACTAATGCAGCAGCTTCAAACGAATTTCTGGAAAATATGACTCCGAATCTGACTTCGACTCCAACACGAAAGTTGTAGCTCTTTTTTTAGATTTCCATCGACTGGTAGAATGCCTCAATCAGATTCCTGGAACTCCGTTATGCTCATTTCCGTAAAAGCTGTTAAAGCTGAAAATTAAGTACGAAAATTAAATTAAGCCAAAAATAAAGTAAATTAGAAAAACAAATTAAAATATAAAAATAAACAAATAAAACTAAAGAAATGCCTAAGTGCAATCATGTAGGAATGTGCACCAAAATGCACTAATCAATATCGCAGAGTCGTTAGAAGAGTTACCATGATAAGAGAAGAAAAGCACTTGAATTCCAAGAGGGAGATCACATGTTCTTAAGTGTTACTCCGATGACTGGTGTGGGTAGAGTTTGAAGTCTAGAAAGCTCACTCCTCGTTTTATTGGTCGATATCAGATTATGCAAAGGATAGGAAAGGTTGCCTATCGGGTGGCTTTACCACAGTCACTTGAGAATTTATAGGACGTGTTTCATGTGTCAATGTTGCGAAAGTATATTTCAGACCTGTCGCATGTGATCCAAATGGATGATGTTAAGGTAAGAGATAATCTGACAGTTGAAGCTTTACCGGTGAGGATTGATGGTCGAGAATTGAAGCAACTACGAGGTAAAGATATTGCTTTAGTGAAGGTATTATGGGCGGACCAGCGGGAGAGAGTTGGACCTGGGAGCGTGAAAATCAAATGAAGGAGTCATATTCGACTCTGTTCACTTCAGGTAATTTTCGAGGACAATAATTCTTTAAGTAGGGGAGAGTTGTAACGCCATGAAAATTCATTACTTAATTATTTATTAATTATTTATGAATATATGGCATTGTGTGATTCATTGTGGTGTTGTGGTGATGAAATTATTTTATTTGGTGGTAATATTAGAATAATTATGAATATTATTTAAATATTATTATTAAAATGAAATAAGTGAGTTAGAGGTCTTAAGGATATATTGGTTTTTTGTGGGAATTAGTGAGGGTAAAGGTAGAATTATCTAAATAGGGGTATGTGATAGAAGGGTGAGAGAAGTTGATTTCATTAGTGAAATTATGGAGAAAGAGACAAGAGGAGAACTCAGAAGGGAGGCTAAGGCTTGAACTCTTGAAGAATTCAAGGAGATCATTGAAGGAATTTCACAAACCTAAGGTATATGGGGAGTATTTCCTGTTCAATGTTCATAATTTAGAGATAGGTCTTATGAGGAATGGGGTTTTGAGGGAAATCTTAGGGATTAAGGGGGTTTATGAGACGAGGTTGACTATATGATGGTAGGTGACTAATAGAGTGAATTCTATGATTTTCTGTGGTTGGAACATGTTTTTTGGTGATTTTTATCGCAGTAGGTTCGTGCAGAAATTACAGGTTATTCTGCTAGAATTCGTCGTCTCGCTTAGCGAGCAGTTAAAAATCTGAAATTTCCCTAACCCGATAGGAGGCCGCTTAGCGAGCCTGGTGCTCGCTTAGCTAGACCTGACACTTTTTAAAAAATATTTTATTCTTAAAAATGATTTAAAATGACATGTTTTGTTGTCTTAAGTTTATATGAAGTTGCTGTAAATTCTTGCCATGATGTAATATGCTAAATACATAGGAATTTATGATGAAATGATGTTAAGATGAGTTATGTTGTATTAGGATGATATAGAGTATTGATGAAATAAGTAGGGGAAGTATATTAGATGTATGAATGATGAATGAAGAATGATGATGAATGCATATGCAATAGTTGATGTGTTTTTATGATGTATGATTATATTGCATCTTGCATTCATGGCATAATTATGATGGGGCTTCGGTCCGTTGGTAGCTTCAATCCCATTGTGTGGATTTAAGTGATATGATGTTTATGATATGCTCCCTTGTGGAGGCTTGATAGCCCAATGTCCATCTGTGATGATGATTCGGTACCACATGCATACTCTGAGGATTGTATTTCATTCTTTGTGGCATAACATGATTGCATTTGTGTTTTATGTGATGACGTGATAGATTTTATTGTATATGGGTGAAACTTTAATGAGTTGTCTATTGATGCATGTTGACTTGTAATTATTTCTTTATATTATTTATATTGAATGTGGATTTACTCACCCTGTCTGCCTTTGGTGATGGTCTATTATGTCATCCCGCAGATACTCAAGAATAAGCTTGGTGCATGGATGTAGCTTGAAGTATTGTTTTTCGTTGCTTATTTAGTTAGGTGTGATGTCCTGCTTTGTGTTATGTAACACCGGGTTGGGAACGAATGTGGACCATCGAGTCCTTTTAGTTATTTTCTACATTGTTGAACTATTTGTTGTTTTTAGAATAACTAAGTTCTTTTTATAGATGAAGTATGAAGTTTAATTCCGCTGCGTAGTAAACGTCTAATATGTTGAAACATGTTCTTAACCCGTGTTACGGGACATGAAATCTATAAGATGAATTGATTGTTATGAATGAAATGTGACACCCTATGGTGCTTGTACTCTAATTTAATTGTTTATTTCATATATATTTTGATGTGGGGTAAAAGGGTGTTACATAATACATCAACTTTTATTATGCAGCGGAAAATCAACCACAATAACAATAACAAAGTATAACGATTTTAAGTAACAACCTTCATTTGAAAAACTATAAAGACAACAAGATTTCTTTTAATAAAATTACTCGTGAAAATAGCGTTCCCAACTCTCAATGTTACATATCAGAGCAGACGTCACTAACGTGAAGTACTTTGACTTCACTGACCACGAACTCTAACTACTCCTAATTACCTGCATGTTACCCACATAGAGGCAACATTCAAACAGAAGGGGTAAGATCCTCAAATCAATCAAAAGGAAGAGATGATATAAATACAAGAGCATACATCATCAAGTTATCTACTCACATCACAACAATCAATAACATCACACCCTTCACTTTATACACAGATAATCGCATCAAACATCATGCAACACGACTATCATAAATGCAATGAGACACAATTAGACTCAATGCATGTGATACCAATTTGATCTTTATTTCATGATCACAGCTCCCGTCAGAATGTCTATTAGTCGCTCACACCCCACAGGGGCACATGACAATCATGATTGCTCACACCCCACATGGGCACACAATCACCTCAACAACAACAACATTGATTATGTCAAGGAACCAGGATAAACGCTCACAACCCACATGGGCATACGTCATCTATAACTCATACAAGTGATATGCACCTCAACGACAACACGCAACAATAACTAAATGCACACCCATAACGTATTCATCATCACACCAATACCACTCAACTATCATATGCATTTATCGAACATACATCATTATGTTACTACAACAACTAGACATCTTTGCATCATTCAATCATGCATTTCATATTATCACATCAACATCAACAAAACAAGCATATAACACTTAAATACATGCTCACAACATCACAACAATAAAACAACATTTATATAATATAAAACATATAATTTCCACTAATTTTCAATTAATAAAAATAATTTTTTTGTTCCAGGTCGCGCTAAGCGAGCCCCTATCGCGCTAAGCACGCTCGCCACTGCCTTGAAGAGGCGAAAATATTCCAGACCGTGCTAAGCACACTTTTCAATATCTACAGTCCAAACCCTGTGATGACAACAACTTTCCACCTATGTGTTTTTGCACTAAACTTGATTTCTAACAAGTTTTTACGGATTTTGCACCAATAGCCTATATCTAACAATTGCAATCCAACCAAACAATCTAAACACAACAAATTCATTAATTTCAATCATATTTTCATAAATCCTCCCAAAACCCTTATTCAAGCCCCAAACCGCAATTCCATAGATTCCAACCTAACAATTTATACCTCAAGACCTACATCATTTAAACCTTGAGAGATGAAAGAAATGCCACCCTTGTCTTAGATGATGAACCTTCTTTCTCTCTAATGGAGTCTTCTCCCTTTTTCCTTAGCCTCTACCACTTATGTTCTTCTCCTTTTCACGTACGATCCAAAAAAAACTCCCTTATTCTCTAATTCTCTCTATAAAATCCCTCATCTATGTTATTCCTCTTTTACCCGCACTCATTTCTCCATAATTACCAACTTAACCCTCACTCTCTATACAATCAATTATTTTATTATTTATTTCATTGATCTCTCTCAATAAAATAAAAACAATAATAATAGCAATAATATTAATAATAATCCTCATTATTAACAATTCTACTTAAAACACATCAAAAATATGCCACGACACCCAATCATCACAAGAATTCATAATCATTTCACAAATAATAATTAAATAGAAAAACGGGGCGTTACAAATCACATTTCAACACATACACAGATAATCACATCGAATACAATGCAGCAGAACTATCATAAATACAATGAGACACAACTAATGCATATGGTACCAATTCGATCGATGTTTCATGATCACAGTTCTCGTCGAAACGCCTATTTAGGTTGCTCACGCCCCACATGGGTACACGGCATTCGTGATTGCTCACACCCCACATTGGTACACAATCACCTCAACAGCAAGAACATCAATTTCGTTATAAGGAATCCGAATAAACGCTCAAACCGCACATGGACACACGTCATCCCATAACTTATTCAATATTACATGCACTTCAACAATAACATACAATGACTGCCACATAATCAATGTATCATGAAACTTTAAACCACAACATAACATGCTACCACAATGACACAACAACATCATACTATATCACAATCAACAACTATTGCATTTATAATTTATGTCACAACAACTCAACAATTATACATATTACAACAACTCAACAATCAGTGCAATAAAAGTTATACCATAATAACTCAACTACAATATACAATTATTCAAACGTGTATCTTCATGCTTCCACAACTAAGACACATCGTTGCACAATTAAGTCTCACATTCACGGTATACCATATTAAAACACCAACGGACACATACATAAGCATTGCTACATGGGAACATCGATACAACATTACTATAGCATAAAACACCTATTTTCAATTAATTTTAAATAAATAAATAAAAATATTTTTCGTCCCAGGTCACGCTAAGCGAGCTCCATCCCGCTAAGCATGTCGTTATTGCCTCGAAAGGCTAAATTATTTACAGATCATGCTAAGAGCCCTTAGCGACTTTGAGAGCAAAACCCTTCGATAACAACATATCACCACTGCAAATTCAACCCTCTTAAACTAATTTTAACTCGGATTATTTCACAGATTTTGTTATAATAACCTATACCTAACATGTTCTTTTCAATACAACACTTCCATCAATTTCAATCCTTTAAATCATGAACTCTTCATAAACCCTAACCACTCAAAAATCACAATTCATGGATTCAACCTAATGTTTAACTACCCAAACACATATATCATCAATCCCTTTAGAGATGAAAGAATCACACCCTTACCTTAGATAGATGAACCTTCTTTCTCTCTAATGGAGTATTCTCCCTTATTGTCCTAGACTTTTCCCCTTTTGTTCTCCCTTTTCACGTACGATCAAACTTATTCTCAAATTTTCTCTATAAAAATTCCTTAACTATGTTATGACTCTTTTATCCCTCAATTATCTACACAACCAAATATTTTATTATATTATTAATTATTTCATTGATCCCTCTCAATATTAATAAAATAATAATAATAATAATAGTAATAATAATGATAATAATAACAATTCTCATCTCTACTAATTTCACCAATCCTCTACACATACGTCATACACTCTTACTAAGAGTACACAAATCACATTGAACCACACAAAAACACACAATTAGTCACAACAATTCCTAATTATTTCGTAAATAATAATTAAAAGGAAAACGGGGCGTTACCAATCACCCTCACTTAGAATATTTCCGTCCTCCAAAATTACTTGATGGAACAAACTCGAGTACGACTCTCGCATCTTACTCTCTAATTCCCACGTCATGTTCCCACCGACGACACCTCCCCATACTACCTTCATGAGAACAATCTCTTTGCCTCTCAACTGCTTCATTTCACGGTCATCGATACGCTCCGGTAACGCCTCCACTATAAGATTGTCTCTCAGTTCCACCTCATCCATCAGAATCACATGTGATGGATCCAAAATATACTTCCAAAGTTTTGAAACATGGAATACAACATGAAAATTTGAAAAATTATGTGGCAACACTACTCTATAGGCAACAAGTCCAACTCTTGCTGAAATCTGATACGGACCAATGAACCAAGGAGTAAGCTTTCTCGACTTCAAATCACGCCCAACACCGGTCACCAGAGTGACTCTCATAAACACATGATCTCCTTCTTAAAATTTGAGATCCTTCTTTCTCCTATCATGATAGCTCTCATGTCTACTCTGTGAAGCCTTTATTTTTTCTCGAATCAACTTCACCATCTTTGTAGTCTGCTGGACGATATCATTTCCAAGCACTACACTCTCACCAAACTCATACTAACATAAAGGTGTCTGATACCTTCGACCATACAAAGCCTCAAAAGGTGTCATTCCGATACTGGAATGATAATTGTTGTTATACGTGAACTCGATCAACGACAAATATCTATCCCAAGCACCTCCTTCTTCAAGCACACAAGCCCTTAACAGATCCTCTAAAGATTGTATAGTTCTTTTTGTCTGATATGCGGAACTCAACCTCGGCTTCGAACCTATTGCTTCTTGCAAACTCTCTCAAAATCTAGAAATGAACCTCAGATTTCCATCCATTACAATACTCAACGGAATCCCATGTAACTTCACAATCACGCGGATATAAGTCTCTTCCAACTTCTGCAAAGGAAAACTGATATTAATCGGAATAAAATGCGCCGAATTCGTCAGTCTATCCACAACTACCCAAATTGCGTCATGTTCTCTCAGGGTATTAGGCATTCCCGTAACAAAATCTATAGAAATATTATCCCATTTCCACTCCAGAATATCTGACGGTTGCATCAGACTAGTAGGTTTCTGATGTTCCACCTTCAACTTCTGACAAGTCAAGCAAGCATAAACAAACTGAGCTACATGAAGTTTTAATCCAGGCCACCAAAATATTCTTTTCAAATCTGAATACATCTTTGTAGCTCTTGGATGGATACTCAAGCTACTTCTGTGACTCTCTTCCAGAATCATTCTTTTCAACTCAAAATCACCGGGAATGCAAATCCTATCACAGAACCTCAACACACCTTGTTCGTCCACCCTAAAATTGTTGCTCTCTTCCTAACCAATTCCAATCATCAAACTACTAATTTCACATCCAACGGTTGACCCTCTCTGATACTATTAAGAAAATAATTGTTAACCTTCAACATACCCAATATAACATTATGCGGTGTTTGTTCACAAACCAAACTCATATCTCTAAACTGCTCAATCAACACCAACTTTTAAACCATCATAGCATACATATGCAAAGTCTTTCGACTTAAAGCATCAGCCACGACATTAGGTTTAACGGGATGATAGTTCAATCCGAAATCACGATCCTTCAAGAATTTGAACCACCGTTTTTGCCTCATATTCAATTCCTTCTGATCAAACATATACATCAAACTCTTATGATCACTAAACACCTCAAATCTAGAACCATAAAGATAATGCCTCCAAATCTTTGATACAAATACTACTGCTTCTAGTTCCAAATCATGGGTAGGATAATTCCTCCCATGAACCCTCAACTGTCGTAAAGCATAAGCTATTACTTGACTGTCCTGTATTAACACACCACCCAAACCCATCAAAAAACCATCACAATACACCACAAATGGTTCATCTGGTTTAAGCAAGATCAAAACTGGAGTTGTAGTCAACCTTTTCTTCAGCTCAATAAAACTCTTCTCACAATGAATGTCCCACACAAACTTTTTACCTTTACAAGTTAACTGGGTCAAAAAAAGTGGCAACTTCGAAAAACCTTCAATTAACCTTCGATAATAACTAGCCAGTCCCAAAAAAGCTTCTAATCTTAGTCAACTTCGGAGCTTCCCACTGTAGAATTGCATCTACCTTGGATGGATCCATAATAATACCATCACCTGAAATAACATGACCAAGAAAACTCACCTCTTTCAACCAGAACTCACACTTTGACAACTTAGCATAAAGCTTCTTCTGTTTCAACATTTGCAACACAATTCGTAGATGTTCAACTTGCTCCTCATCTGAGTTAGAAAAAATGAGAATGCCATCAATGAAAACAACCACAAACTGATCCAATACTCATGAAAAATATGATTCATATACTCCATGAATACAACAGGTGCATTAGTAACTCCAAAAGGCATCACTACATATTCATAGTGTCCATATTAAGTCTTGAAAGTCGTCTTCTAAACATCTTCATCCTTTACTCGTATCTGATGATAACCCGACCTCAAGTCAATCTTTCTAAACACACAAGCGCCCACTAGTTGATCCATCAAGTCTTCTATTCTTGGAAGTGGATACTTATTCTTAATCGTCACTTTATTCAGCTGTCTGTAGTCAATACACAACCTCACGATATCGTCCTTTTTCTTTACCAACAACACCGGAGCTCCCTAAGGAAATACAATTGGCCCCACAAATTTCTTTTCCAATAATTCTTCCAACTGCTTCTTCAGTTCCGCTAACTTTAATGTCGACATCATGTATGGTTCCATAGAAATAAGTCTAGTATCAGGTACAAGATCAATATTAAACTCCATTTCTCTTTCTGGAGGTCATCAACAATGTCATCTGGAAACACCTCTAGAAATTCACTCACCATATGCAACTCATAATCATTGCTTTACTTTCTACTGACAATGATGCAAACAATGCAAACACTTGAGCTTTTTCATCCAAGAGCTTTATCAATTCTCTAGCAGATAAATAACCAACTTCATCCTCTTGCTCAGGAGCAATAAATCTCAGTGTCTTGTTGAAATAATTGATATGAACATGATTGAATTCTAACTATTTCATTCCAAAGATCACATCCAGACCTCCCAATGACAAACAAATAAGATCAACATTAAATTCCTTACCATAAATTGATATAGGACAATTCAAATAGACTAAAGAAGTAGTCATTGATCCCTTCGTAGGATTTTCGATAACCATTTCTCCCTTCATAGACGAAACAACAAGGCATAACCTTCTCACACAATTAACAATAATAAACAATGAGTATCACCAGTATCTATCATAGCAATCAAAGATGCATTATTAATGTAACAAATACCTCTGATCAGTCGGTCTTCATAGGAAGTTTGAGTTCCTGTCAAAGCGAACACCTTTCCTTTAGTTGAAGCTTACTTCGGCTTCTGGAAACGGGTGCTGATATGGACCTTCTCTCCATAGTTTTATCAAGTCACCATATTAACCTTACAATCAGCAATTCGATGTCCAGGTTGTCCATACTTGAAACAATTCTCCACGTCACTCCTGCACTCACTGACACAATGACCCAACTCACTACACCTATAGCACTTCGGAGGAGAAGGGGCCCCTCCCTCCACTCGACTTCTTTCCATCAGCATACCTCTGATTACCTTTATCGGTAGAAGCTGCATAAGGCTTCCCATGGTGCATTCATTGTTTTCCCTTTCTCTCGACTAACCTCTTAAAGTGAGTCGATCGAGATTTTTTATCCTCTTCGAAGATCCTACAACAATCAACCAAATCTCGCTTATTTGATCTCAGGCCTCAAACCATTCTCAAACTTGACACACTTCGAGAACTCAGCAGTCGCCTCACTGTAGTGCGGATAAAACTTGGCCAAATCCAAGAACTTGGCAGCATACTCTGTAACTGACTACTACCATACTTCAACTCCAGAAACTCAATCTCTTTCTTCCCTTTAACATCTTCAGGAAAATACTTCCTCAAGAACTCCCTACTGAACACAGCTCGGGTGATTACCTCACCAGTTACATCCAACCTTTGGTGAGTGCTAACCCATCAGTCATTAGCTTTTCCCGTTAACATGTGAGTTCCCAAACACACCTTTTGTGCCTCAGTAAATTCCATGACTCAGAAGATCCTATCGATTTCTTTGATCCACTCTTGCGCTCCATTTGGGTCATAATTTTCCCTAAAAGTAGGCAAATTATTCTTCTAAAACTCTTCATTCTCGCTATTCCCAGCATTCGGCGGATTTTGCACTGCTTGAGCAACAACATACAAATGGGAAGCAAGTACAACATCATTCCTTCCAGCCATTCTAAATCTATTACGCAACAACATCAACAACAACAAATAATGGTTAAGGAACCTACATCGACGATAATCAATTGTCATACACAACGACGACTCAACAACTCGACTACTTGGTCGGACATACCTGCTCTGATACCACTTTGTAACATCCTAACTTACCCCACATAATTTAATTGAAAAATCAGAGTAAAAGAATATAATTAAGAAATTAATGTATTACTTTCAACGAACAATTGCTCTTTTTAAGACATGTAACATCAAAACTAGAGTAAACCAAACTTAATTCATTACGCAACCGAAGATAAATAATCTCAAATGTAAAAAAAAATAGGTTACAAAATCGTAAGGCGAATCTAATATTCTTCAACAAAATAAATGAAATATAAAGCGTTCCCGAATTGAAATGTTACATATCATAGCAGATGCCACTAACGAGAAGTACCTCATCTTCACCGACCACGAACTCAAACTACTCCTGATTACCCGCATGTTACCCACGTGGAGGCGACATTGAAACATAAGAGGTAAGATCCTCAAATCAATTGAAAGAAATAGATGATATAAATATAAGAGTATAAATCATCAAGTAATTCACCCACATCACAATCGATCAAAAAAATCATACTTCAACACATACACAGATAATCACACCGAATACAATACAACACAAGTATCATAAATGCAATGGGACACAACTAGACATAATGCATGTGGTACCAATTTGATCCCTATTTCATGATCAGAGTTTTCGTCGGAACATCTATTTAGGTCACTCACACCCCACATGGGCACATGCCATCTGCGATTGCTCACACCCCACATGGGCACACAATCACCTCAACAACAACAACAACATTAATTCCGTTATAAGGAATTTGGATAAATGCTCACACCTCACATGGGCACACGTCATCCCATAACTTATTCAATATGACATGCACTTCAACAACAACATACAACGACTCTCACATAATCAATGTATCATGCAACTTTAAACCACAACATAACATGTTACCACAATCACACAACAACATCATACTACATAACAATCAACAACTACCACATTTATAATTTATGCCACAACAACTCAACAATCATACATACTACAACAACTCAATAAATAGTGCAATACAAGTTATACCACAACAACTTAACTACAATATACAATTATTCTAACGTGTATCTTTATGCCTCCACAACTAACACACATTGTTATTCAATTAAGTCCTGCATTCATGGTATATCATATTAAAACACCAACAAACACATACATAAGCATTTCTACATGGCAACATCGATACATCAACAATACAACATTACTATACCATAAAACACCTATTTTCAATTAATTTTAAATAAAAAAAATAAAAAATATTTTTCGTTCTAGGTCGTGCTAAGTGAACCCCAGCGCACTAAGCACACATGCTACTGCCTTAAAGGCCAAATTATTTCCAGACTGCGCTAAGCGCCCTTAGCAATTTTGACAGCAAAACCCTGCGATAACAACATCTCACCACTGCGAATTCAACCCTCTTAAACTAATTTTAACTCAAATTATTTATAAAAAAAATGTTATAGTAACCTATACCTAACATATTTTTTTCAATACAACACTTCCATCAATTTCAATCCTTTAAATCATGAACTCTTCATAAACCCTAACCACTCGACAATCACAATTCATGGATTCAACCTAATGATTAACTACCCAAACACATATATCATCAATCCCTTTAGAGATGAAAGAATCTCACCCTTACCTTAGATTGATGAACCTTTTTTCTCTCTAATGGAGTCTTCTCCCTTCTTGTCCTAGACTCTTCCACTTTTGTTCTCCCTTTTCATGTACGATCAAAACATAACTTCCTTATTCTTAAATTCTCTATAAAAATCCCTTAACTATGTTATGCCTCTTTTATCCTCACCCCTTTCCTTGATAATTACCAACTTATCCCTCAATTCTCTACACAACCAAATATTTTATTATATTATTAATTATTTCATTGATCCCACACAATATTAATAAAATAATAATAATAATAGTAATAATAATGATAATAATAATAATCTTCATCTCTACTAATTCCACCAATCCTCTACACATACACCCTTACTAAGAGTACTCAAAACACATCGGACCACATCAAAACACACAATTGGCCACAACAATTCCTATTTATTTTGCAAATAATAATTAAAAGGAAAATGGGACGTTACATGACACATGAGGTGGTGTATCATATCCTAAATATAAAGTCTCAAGAGGATGTTTAGGAAAAAAATTAGAGAGTCAATATATGCCCAAGATCTTAGCAAACAAATTGTTTTTTGAAACAATGTCTACACAAGTTGTGAATGCAAGAAGGATCTCATTTGAAACAACATGTCAATACCTTCAACAAACTAACATTTGTTAGTTTGGTAAGGCTTGAGGTGAAAATCACTCTAGAAGGAAATGTAATTATTCTATTGTGCTTGTTATTGATTATACCCATGGGAGAGAAAATATCATCATGAATGATATTTTTGTTGCAATTTGGTATCACCGTTAAAGGAATTTTTTTTGTTGCAATTTGGTATCACCGTTAAAGGAATTTTTCTTCTTCTTCAGGAATGGCATCACAACAAATGTATATATGTAAAAGGGATTCTAGATCATGGTAAGAACTAAGGAAAATTCGATTCTATAAGATATTTATTTAAATCCACAAAAAAGGAAACAACAAAGTGCTTTGGTTGCAAATAGATCAAGAGTTGGAAAATGAACTTTTCAAATCGATAATAGGGATTCTTCGGATATGAAAACTTGTCAAAACATATGATTCTGACAATGAAAAATATATACTTCATGTTTCATCTAAAATGTGCATAGAAGCATGCATTATTAATTTTGGATGTTCTTACCACATGACGGTGCAACCTATGTGGTTTACCATATTTAGGTTAGGTAGTTTTGTACTTGGGTTAGGTAACATGATATGCTATAATTGTAATGATACAAATTAAAAGTGTTGATCTCATCATTTTTTTCAAGTGTTGGTAATGATGATGAACTTTAGTATGTCAGTCTTCATAATATTCTTGGTGGTGTTTGATGTACCTGTAAACTCTCTAACGATCAAATCAGTGACGATCATAAGTGTGAGTTTTAGATTTTTATAATTGTGTGTATTTGATTATAAGACCTTCTTTAGACTCTATAGTATGGGTTTAAGGCATGGAGACCCCAAAACCTTCTTTGAGAGAATTGTCTCATATGACAAGTTTTTTGAGATCATTGGCCTTCCCGTCTAACAAGTAGTATCATGTGAACATTGAATGATGTCAATTATATTCAATAATTAAAAAATAATTTGATAGTCTTAGGTAATATACATGCAAATGGTTTTTCCTACTGATGGAGATAAGGATATTTTAAAGTATAGAAAAGGTCCCTTTGCAAATAAGAGCAAATAGGACTACTTGTAACATCAGAAATTACAAATAGGACTACTTGTAACATCAGAAATTATTATGCAATATTGTTTCACATAATGACACATATGTTTGGATCTTATTAGTTAGCATGGGATGTTTGAACTTCATAAGAAGATTCTGTTGGAGAGATTTGCAATTGCAAGCTAAATTTGTGCTAGTATTTTTTTTACTCTTGTGCTAGTATTATGTACTAAGAAAATAGTGTTGTGCTTATTTTGAAATTGACAAGTACAAGATCAAGGGAGTCATACATTACGTCCATTATGATCCATTGGGAGTCACTAGAGAGTCCTCTATAGGTGGTTCCAACTATTTTGTGAATTTTACTAATGATTTTCACACATAATTTGGGTGTATTTCCTAAAACACACATTTTTTCCCAAATTCAAGTCGCGGAAATCATATGTAAATAAGCTGAAATCATATGTAAATAATTAGATGTACAAAAAAATCAAGTGTATATGGACAAATAATAAGCCATGGTGCATTGATTAAGGTTTTGATAAATTTGTGTAAATTACGATATTTAGAGGAATTTTCCAATTTAAAATACACTATAGCATAATGGTGTGGTAGAGAGAATGATATGATTTTAAATGAATGGAATGCGCCTCTGTGTAAATACAAGGAATTTTGGACATAGACAATTTATTATTATATATTACTTGATCAAAATGCCATCATGGGCAACATAGAAGAGAAAAGTTTCCTAAGAGGTATTGACAAGTAACTCCATTGATATTGACAATTTAATAATTTTTCCGGTGTCCAGTTTATGTGCATATATGTATCGAAGATCAATCTAAACTTGATCTATAGTCAAAGAAGTGACACTTGTTTGTTATTTAAGGGATTGAAATATCTTTCTCTCTCTCTCTCTCTCTCTCTCTCTCTCTCTCTCTCTCTCTCTCTCTCTCTCTCACACACACACACACACACACACAGAAGCATAGACGATTTTAAGGCCCGACAAGGTCGGGCATGTGCCCAGGCTCTTGCCCAATTTTTTGCCTTATTTTTACTTAATTTATGAAAATTACGGCGGTTAAAATGTGTTAATTAACGAAAATGAAGATTTAAACCAAAAAAATAAATTATAAAATATAAATTATGCAAAATATATATATTAAATATTATAAGTTATGGTTTAAACAAAAAAAAAATATTTTTTTTATGTAGAAAAATACAAATTTAAACCAAAAAATTATAAATTATGCAAATATATATATATATATATATATATATATATATATATATATATATGTGTGTGTGTGCGCGCGCGCGCGCAATTTAACATACATTACATCAATTTTTTGATATTATAATATTTTGATTCAATTACATTACAAAAAGCGCAAGAATTGATATAAAGAATAAAGTTACAATTTAGAACCAAATTAACCAAAAACAAAAAATGAATACTTAGGAGAAATAAAAATTAACATAAAAGTAGTAACTACTAAAATTTAAAAAATCATGTACAGTGTTATAAAAAAGAACAAGAAAATGATATATTTTATCCTCAAATAATATAATATATATATATATATATATATATATATATATATATATATATATATATATATATATATATATATATACATATATATATATATATATACATATATATATATATACATATATATATATATACATATATATATATATATATATATATATATATATATATATATATATATATTAGGACTATATACATTTCTATAGATCAATTTTCACAATTATAAAAGGAAATATTCAATTAAAAAAATAATAAAAACAAAAATCATTGTAAAGTAAGAGACATATCAAAATAAAGGCGGTAAAAATCGCCATTTTTCTATTAACATTACGTCAGTTTATAAAACCACCCTATTTTATTGTAAGTAGTGGCGGTTTTACTAATCGCCATTTTAAAACTGTCATATTTCATGCATTTTTTGTAGTGTTTTTATAGTAAGCTACTTTTTACGGTTTTGTTTTTCGTAGTTTCGAGTTAACTTTTCGACATAATTTTGAGGCAGTTCTAGTTTTGCAGTTTCAATATTGATTTTAAATACTAGCATACAATATTATGAGGTTAAGTGGATGAATGTTTATCTGTTAAAAATACTGAGAAATATAGCTTTTAGTCTTGCCCGCAAGGTGTTCAATAGAATTCTTTAACCAATCTCTCGCCTCTTTTCACTTCATGATGTTGAATCATTGTTGTTTTTGATGATTGTAGTCTTTAAATTTTTGCCCAGACTTCAAAAAATTTATGGCTTTGCCACTGCTCAGAAGAGTGAATTGAAAAACTCCCTTAATTAACATATCTTTACACAGACAAGTTATTACAATTATTAGATTAAGAGGCTTATTAGGCTTAAGCTTTATTACATGAAAGGTTTTTAGAGTTAGTGAAAAGTGGTTGAGTCAGTTAGAGTTTGTAAGAACTAAACCAACTTCAACTAACTATCTCTATATAATTCTTCTATTATTGTGTAACAATTTAAGCTTTGAATGAATGAATAATGAGAATAAATTAGAGATTCAACTTATCAAAGCTATCTAACACTTTTCGCATGGTATGAATCGCCTTTGATCTTTCCTTCCTCAAATCAATTTTTTATTCTCCTTCCTCTATTCTTGCATCTGAAAGCTCGTAGCTGGAAAAAATTTGATGAATTATCACCATTATCCAAGTATCAAACCTCTTCACATGATGTAGCTTCACTTTTTGGAAGCTCTTCTTCTTCTCCATCATTTGGCCCCAAATCTTATATCAAGTTACAAGATGACAACTATCTATTGTGGAATCATCAGTTTGAATGTGTGATCCTCTTGCATAAGCTTCACATCTATGTGGTGAATCCAAAAATTTCTCATATGCTAAAAAAAACGAATATCATCTTCAAAACATTGTTTCAACATAATATAAAACTTGAATAGTGCAAGATCAAACTCTGTTCACGTGGCTATTGTTATTAATCTATGAAACAGTATTGCCACACTTGCTCTCTTGTAAATTATGGTTGTAGTATTCAACATCAAAAGTAAGTATTTTTTATCGTATCAACTGGGGTTGATGCGATATTAAATGTTGTTCAACAATTGATACAGTTTAAGTGAAAAGTTATCAAATATGAGAAAGCTTGCTGGGATTGGGATTCATACACCAATTACACATGTATTCTTTCGACCAGTTATACAAAGACTCGTCATTTGATCAATATTATCATGTATCGCTCGTCGACAACATTTATGTATAAACTCTTGATGAGAGCTCAACCGTATTGTTGAATCGATGATCTCTCAGCCTATTAAACATTACGGTAGCATTAAGATTCAATATTCTTGTGAATGTTAAACCTAAATCTATGTCTAGAGTTTAACATCTAACAAATGATTATCCTAGATCGAGATTCAAAGAGTATTTCTGAATAGCGGTTCAAATCTATAAGTAAAACAAGTAAAAAAGGATAACATCAATATCAATAAACTACTAATTCATATAACACCATGATCAAATAAATACATACGATGCCGATAGATTACTTTCAATCCCAACAAAAAAGAGATTTAGCTACTCATGGTAGATTTGATTACAAATAAGAAGAAAGGAAGATAGATGAGCAAAAATTACGATAATGTGTATTCAGCTTGTATTATTCAAGTCTACTCTTCTCACCGTCTCTTTTTCTCTACTAAGCTATTTTTCTCCTAAAATATCTAAGACTCCTCAAAGAAATGTTTCTAAACTATATATAGTGGTCTTGCCCTACAACTCTCGTCTGGAAAGTTGTTGCCTTGCCTAACGAGACACATTTCTTCACTTTGAAGTCTCTGTCAACTCAGCATCTCAAACCGCCTTGTCTCGCTAACTGAGCTTCCTCGCTACAGCTTCTCCTAGTGACAATGGGACATTTTGCTTCTGAAAGTCTCTGACATGTCTCATCCGACTCTCGTTGCTGCTTCGTTGGGCGAGCTTGCTCGCTTGAGGATCACCCGATGAGAAAAGTGATGTTTTGCTTCTGTTTCTCAACGCCTGAGCCCCGTAGTTGGATTGTTGGGTGAGCGCTCTCCTGGCGAACATGCATGAACTATTCTTCTTTGCTTTTTGTTTCAAACTTGGTTAGTTGTGGAAATTTTTGCACAAAAACAAAGAGATCAAAAAACACCACAATTATATGTATCAAACTTAATCCTATGCAATACTTGGGAAAATCAATGATAGAAAATGTTAGTTTGAGCCAATAAGTGCCAAGTTTTCATGTGCTTAAATACTATCTTTTGACACTTATCAATAAAAATCCTATGAGGTGTGGGATAAGGTTCACAATCACTTCACATTGATTATGAAAGCAAAAGTGATACAAATTTCCCTACCCCTTACACAAACACAAATAGTTAACCTTCTAAGAAGCTTAGTACCACACACTTCAAATTATTTGTCTACTCCCATTAAGGGATTGTCATGTATGACATGGTCTTTGTGGATGACATTTTGATATTTAGCTCATCCTCTACACTTATACATGATATCATTACTAAACTCCATCTAATGTTTGCTCTTAAAAAGCTTGGCAGGCCTGAATATTTCCTTGACATTAAAATCACTCATTGTGCTCAAGGGTAAATTGTATTATCTTAGTCAAAATATATTAAAGACATTCTAACATGTGCTCACATGCCAAATGCTTATGGAGCTCTCACACAATGCTTAGCGATCTCAAACTTAACAAGTTTGGCATGAATACCTTCTCAGACCCTCATCACTACATGTCCACAGTTGGGATACTAGATTATGTTACTTTAACACGTTTTGATATTGCCTCTAGAGTCAATAAGGCATGCTAGTTCATGGCTTCCCCTATCTACACATTAGATTGTTGTCGAATGCATTATAAGGTATCTAAGTGACACAGTCAAGTTTGGCCTCACTCTGCTTCCCTTCAACACTCTTTACAAATTCTCTCTTCATCCATATAGTGATTGTTATTGGGTGAGTGATGTTGATGATAAGAAGTCTACCTCTAGCTCATGTATCTTATTTGACCCTAATTTAGTTTCTTTGAGCTCTAAGAAACAATCACTTGTGGGTAGGTCTAGTGTAGAGGCAAAATATTGCGTTTTGCCACTAACGACTTCAAAATTTCTATGACTTAAGTCACTGCTCTCTAAACTCTGTGTTTCCTTCTTTTCTCCCATATTGATGTGTGACAATATGTGTGTAGTTCATTTCTCTCACAATCCAATTCTTCATGCACATACAAAACATATTGAATTGGACATCCATTTTGTAAGAGAACATGTGGCCTCCCAATAGGTTGACCTTCCACCACCCTAAACTTGAGGGGAAGTATTATAAGTATTAGTTTAAGATGCTTGTTAGACTCTCTATTACTAGAAAGGCTATTAGAGTTAGTTAGAAGTGATTGAGTCAATTAGAGTATATTAGAACTCAACCAACTTCAACTATCTCTCTCTGTATATAATTCTCCCATTATCGTGTAACAAACTATGCTTTGAATGAATAAAGAATGAGAATGACCCATTCAATTCATCAAAGTTATCTAACACTTATAACATAAGCCAACGCAACCAAAATTACTTTGACCTGCTTTTTATGTATCAGAACCAAATTCAACTTTGAATAGCTCGAGCATAATTAAATCAACATTTCTACTAAGTTCACCCTTAATTTGTAATGAAACTTTGATATCTCAAAATGTAATGTAAATTATATGATAGTTTACAGAAGAAAGTTTGGACTGAACACTCTGCATCAGTTTTACACAAAGCCGCATCTAATTTTAACACACAGTTAGCATGTATCTTAATGATCACATCTAATAATACAAAATGTTAGAAATTTTAAACCCAAAATTAAAAAACCCCAAAACTTGTTGTCCAACGGGGACAACTATTTGCTGTATTCTAAAGTCAATGAACAAGAACAAGTAGCTAATGCCTTTGCAATACATCTTTATTTTTGTTTTAGGCCAATTAACTCTTCTTTATCAATGATGCTGTGAAGAATTACCAACTGTGAGAGCAATGGATGAATCAGACAATGGAGGAATGGTTGGAGAACAAACATCCTTAAGCTTATTGTACCTTTCAATGTCAAAATTGTAAAGCTTGATAAGACGCTTCTGCTTCGAGGTGAAACGAGCTTCATAGAAACCTTCGAACGAAGGCTCTCTCGCGGTCCTGAGAAAGAATGTGTAACCAGCCATGAAGTACATGGATGTTAAATAAAAGCAAATTGGTTCCATTACATCCCAAGTCAGCTCCCAAAAGGTGAGTCTCATGAATCCCACTGTTTGTACAATGAGGAAACCCAAACCTCCCCAGAGCTCGCGGCGAACTAAATCATTGGCTTTGTTGTCAATGGCTAGTTTCTTCTTCTCCATTTCTTCATATTCTTTTCTTACCGACTCCGGTACCTTTGATCCTGGTGAAGGAAGCAGACTTTGGATTGTTTTTGCAACCTGTATCACAAAATTTTACAGAATTTGGGTAAATTTTATCTATCTTTTCTTTTCCTTTCTACTTTTGGTTTTTCCTATAGCAATTACACAAACTTATTGTGAAGTTGAAACACTTAACAATTCTACCTACCTATAAGAACAAAACAATTAAACTCTAAACCCCAAACCCCAAACCCCAATTGCGTATCGCACCAAAACCTCGCCATAACAGCCGCTTTGCGGCGCCGTTATAATAAATTATGGCAGAAAATCCACTATATCTGTGCTAACATTTATAATTGCGGAAATTTCCAAAACCGCCGTGTATATCCGCATGGCAGATATTTGATAAAACTTGATTGAATCTAGGATCCTAACTTTCAATTAAGGGTGGTATAACATTGTAATCCTATTTCCTATATACTAATTGTATAATTTCTTATCCTAATTGAACTAAACTATGAAAAAATTCTAAGAAAAAACTTAATTTTCTAATAGTGAAGCCCTTGTGAATAATGATAAAATCGAGTGAATAATATGTGAGGAATGAAAGTTCTTGCGAGCAATCCTTTAAAGCTCTATTTTACCATCGTCCTGTAACACTTTTGTGAAACAACAAAGTTTCAATTTCCTGTGGGAAATAATCATAAAAAGATTATCAGTTTTCGGTATTTTCCAATCCAAATGAATGAAAAATGAACCCATCTTTGATTTCCACCGTTCCACCTAACCCATAAATAAAAACACAACCCAAATAATAATAAAAGCAAAAACAAAAAAAACACCTGAAATGAATTTTTTTAACTAAATAAAATTAAATAAACTCAGAATTGAATAAACCGAAACAAAATAGAGAAATTAAGAAATGAAGAATTTACCTGCTCCGGTTGTAGAAAAACTGTATCTCCAAGAATAATCACAGCCGCAGAATCATCAAGCATCTTTGCAATCTTAACCGCTTGATCATAATCGGAGCAATATTCAGAACAGATCCTAACCAACTCCGAAACCGTTATGCAACTTTTCGCAGAACTCCTCAACCTCGCTTTCACCGACTCCAACTGCGCCACTTTCAACAACTTCTTAACGTCACCGGCGCTAACACCTTCCAGTTCCGTCTTCTCCGGTAGAGGCTTCAACCCGCCCAACCGAATACGATTCCGAGCAATGTCCATTTCTCTCAGTTTATCCACTATGTTCCTCCCACTCATCTGATTCTGACGAAGCTCAGATTTCAACCCGGTCGGTTTCGGTTCAAACCCGGTCCGTTTGTGAATAAACCTCCTGAAAATTCCACTCTCCCCCTTCTCCGGAGAAATATCGAAGTCGCTCACCGCCGTTGAAGCTCGAACGGACGAAGACGAAATGCGACAATTCGTGATATTTTGCGACGAGATTTTGGTGATATTAAAAAGACGTTGAGCAAGGGTTTTTTTGAAAGCCATTGATGGACGAAAAGAAAAGAAAAAAATCGAAAGCAGAGAATGAAATTGAAGAAAGTGATGGGTAACAGAAACGATATTTATAGGTCACGAGGAACAAACACACGTGAGAATTTCAATTTATCGTGAAAGAATCAGACACGTGGAGAAATCAAAAGCGTTGGATTTACCAAAACGTTGGTGCTGACTCAATGTTGCATAAATGGATAAGTTAAAAATAAAATTAGAAAAGTGGATTTAGGTTGTTACAAATTAAAATAGCGTGTAAGGAGAAGAAAGCGAGAAAATGGGAGTCGATGCGGCTACTGGTAGCTGCGTCTACGCAAAACGTGTCGCCACATACACCTTATTAAAACTAGGGTTTATTCGCTGCCATACATGGAAATTTTGGAATGTGCTTTTTTTAACATAGGAATATTAATAAACGATAATCTTAAATATATAATATCACGTTGATTAAATGCTATATTCAGAGAATAGCTCTTTATTTTATAAAGATACGTTGAATAAAATTTTATTTTTATTTTATTATTTTTGGAATATGTTTTCAAATATTAATTTGATGAGATGTGGTTAAATACTTAAATGTATGTATAATTATTTTTATATAAATAGTGTACATATATTAAAATTCTAAATTTTTTAATTCTGATTTTAAAAATTAGTTCAGACCAGTCAATCAATCGAATATAATTAAATTGTCACGGATCCTACGAACTGACAAGAAAATTTATAAGTTGAATTTTCTTACGAAATAAACTTGTGCTTACTTTTTTTTTTAGAGTTAAAATGATACTTTTTTTGTATGATTTTCTAAAAAAACTTGGAAACTTTAAATAAAATAAATTAAAATTAAAATTTAGAAACTAATAAATAAATAAAAATGGTATAAATAAAATCTTTATTTTTATTTATGAAAAAATATATTTTGTTCAAGATATTCTAAAGTTTCATAAGTGTCCTTGTATTTTTCAGAACTTTTTAAAATTGAAATATTTGATTCTACCTGATTTAAATCATACAACTTTGTTATTGAGATTAAAGTATATAATTGAATAATTTGATTTTATATGAATTAGTCATACAATTAATCGATAGTTTTTTTTAGTTTGATCACCAACCCCTTAATTATGGTATTTGTCCAATTTTTTAAACATTGCTTTATCCAAAATTAAATATATAATCAAAATGAATCAAATTATTTTTAACGAATCTGGTCCAAATGTTATATCAAATACATTTAATTATTCTTATTTAAAATTTATTGTAACATGGATATTCTATTTAAAAAATATATATTATGAAATTAAGTTTGGTTTACTATCAATGTAGATTTTATTACATTATCCATCAATGACAACATCCTCTATACATGTATGAATTTTAAGGTGTGTTTTTCTTGGATATAAATGTTATTTTCGGAAATAAGACATTTAAATTTATATATTATTTTGTTTGTTTCAAGTTTTGATAATTTATTTCCATATATTTTTTATTTTTCAGAAATATGTTTTATTCATAAATTTTTTCATTTTTATTCTCATGTCAAATGATGAGAATCTTTATAATCTCATGAAAATATAAAATAATCAACCATAACTTCTCACTCTTATGTTATTTTTCATCTTTACTTTTTTATTTTTTATTTTTAAATATTAATTAAAATAAAATTTAAAAATATTTCTAAGAATTTTATTAATTTGTCAGATACATTGATGAGAATGAATTTCCTAAAAATAATATTTCAAGGATTATAATTTTAATCTATCAAACAAACACACTTTTAATGTTTATTTAAGTATTGTTAAGATTTTAAATAAATCAACAGTTATATAATTGATTGAATATATATTTATATTGTTATTATATTCTAATTATTAAATCAATCTGTATTAAAATTAAAATCGATTTAATTAACCGACATCAAGATAAGTACTACCACGTTTATCAATTGAAATTAACATCTAACAGAGGAAACACAAAATCAGATTGTAGAAAAAAAGTGATATGTTTAATTATTTTCAGAGTTAAATTGATTTTTTTAAAAATAAATTCTACTTAAAATTAAAAATATAACATTAACTTTAAAATTTATTAATTTTATAAAAATATTCAAACATAATTTATTATATGATATAAATTATTGGTGGATATTCTCGTACCCTTGAATTTAATTGGATATCAGCATCTTCAATCATCAAAATTTATTATTCAATGTTATATTACGTTATTATTTTATTTTATTTTAAAATAAATTAAATTTTTATTACAATTTATACTAAAAATACCGATTTTATTACAATTTAATTGGTTTTTATTAAATTTTTATTACAATTTATTACAATTTTCAAAACAATTTCATTCACTTTATTTAAAATAAAAAAAAATTGATTTCCACAAAATTAATTTTCAACACAGTTGAACAAAAAAGACTAGAAAAATTCCTCGATTCAACACACTTAATTTGGGGGACGGTGGTTTGATAAACACACTATATATGGTCACTTACGTTGACAATAGCATTGAACTTTTTTTTATCAAGAAATTTTAAAATGTATGTCAAAAAAATAAAATAAAATAAATATTAATAGACGCACAATCTTGTAGAGATTAATATACAGTATTATTTCTTACTATAAATATTAGCAGAATCAATTTCATTTTGCGAGATGAATTGCTTTGTGTTTTAAATGTGGTTAATTGTATTAAGTTTTAATCTTGAAAGTGGATGTATTATCTGATTTTCTGTTTGGCTTTGTAATTGTAAGGATATAATACCTGTAACCTGTTGTACTGTTGTATTCTAATTTCATTGCCTTTTAAAAAAAGTAAATAAAAAATATAAATTAATAAAGAAAATTAAAACCTGCAAAAAAAAATTTTTATGAGATGTATTTAGATGTAATTTTTTTAAAAATCATTATATTTCTATTGAATTTAAGATTAATTTTTTATAACCGAACCATATATATATATATATATATATATATATATATATATATATATATATATATATATATATATATATATATATATATATATATATATACTTACTTATTTAAATATATTGTATCAATTTATTATTCAATAAATTTATTTTTAAATATAATTTATTAGTTTGATTTAATCTATTTATTTTTAGAGTGAATTGTAAATACTTGTTTTTCATTTTAATTATTATTTGCAAATAATTATGAATTGTTGTGGTTGATTTCGTATTTGGTGTGCGTTTGGTGTGTTTTGTGTACCCGTAAAAGGTAGTGGCATTAAGAAATGAGTCTTGAGAGTAGTAGGGGTGTATGACTAAAAGCGTAGAAATCAGTGGTGTGGAGACAAAAGATTAATTAGTCTATTTTAATTAGTATTTGTTTAATCATAGTGTAAAGTGGATCTTAGTAGCGTGATATAATTGATGAGAGTTATTATTATTATTATTATTAAGATGGGTTAAGAATATTAATAATAATATAATAAAATAAACAGAAAATAATAGTGTAAGGTGTAGAGTGCATTGTGGTAATTATAGACGGATAAATGAGGGCAAAGAAGGTAAACCATAATTGGGGGTTATGTAAGGAGTTAGGGAATGAGGAAGTTGGTATTCATTCTACGTAAAAGTGAGAGAAAAGGGAAGAGGTGAAAAGAGGCTAGGACAAGAAGAGAGGAAGAATCCATTAGAGAAGAAGGAAGTTCATCAATATAAGGTAAGTGTGAGGTTCTTTAATCTCTTAAGTGTTTGATGATATATGTATTTGGATTGAAATCATTAGGTTGAATTCATGTGAATGTTGAATGTTTGTTGATAGGTAGTTTGGGGTTTTGATGAGAAAATGATATGTTCAAATGAGTTAGAATGTTAAGATTCGTTCAGGATGTTGTCTATAATGTGATGCATGTTATTGTTGCTAAATGTTGTTGAGATTGGATGTGATTTTCGTGCACTATGAAGACTGTTTTGGGGAGGAAATTGGGTCTGGTGTAGCAAAAATTCTAATTGTAGAAAATTCGTCACGCGCTCGTAGCGTCGGGCGATGGAATGGTAGCGTCGGCAGGTGCAGTGTCGGGAGATAATCAGGAGGAACATCATGGCACACTATTGAAATTTGTTGGAATTGAGGGAGGGCTTTCCTAGGCGCCGCTAGCGGTGCGAGGAGGGGCAGCCATGCTACTTGTGCAATTTTTGTTGTTTTCGTGTTGTTCGTGAGGTTTCTTGTTGCTTTGTTGATAATTTCTGTAGTTGACGTATTTTGGAGGATTGTTGTGAAAATACATGTTTGAATAGGTGTATGTGTATTGCTGCGCAATAGTGAGTTGAGTATTGATGATATGATATGTTTATGCATTTGTCTCGTTGCCTGTTGTCGTTGAAGGTGCATACACTACTACAAAATGTGTATTAAACGACGTCAGGTTTACAACGGATTCGTATCCCACTGTTGTAATAGGTTAAATTTTTTTCAGCTGATTTATAACGTCATATTCAACGACGGTTAAATTGAAAATTGTTGTAATAGAGTCATATTTAACAACATTTGACTTTAAAACCGTTGTAATACATGTTGTGACAAGCATCGATTCCAAGCAAGTACATTTTTTTCATTTGTTTAAATTTTAAACATATATCTTATTTTATTTTATAGTATTGTTATGGTGACTTTAACCTCAAAACACAACATTCATCTTTGTTTTTCTATTTTTAAGTGAAAGACAATATTTTTATCAAAACTTCTTTAAAATTCATCTTTGTTTTTCTTTTTTCAATTAATTCACTTTTTAGTGTTAATCTTTAAACTTCATTTAAAAAAATGAAAGAGACATGTATATATATATCAAAGAAAACTTCATTATAATTCTAGAAAAGAAGAGTGCATATTATTAATCGTCCGAGCTCATAGCAACAAAAGCATATTCCCAAATGTAACACGGTGGGAGAAGTGACTTTTAATTTTTTGTCGCAAAATATATTACGGTAAGCAAGAGTCGCCACCGACTTTTATTTTATCCAACTTAGGAAAGGTATAAAAGAACGGGAAAGACCTTTAAAAGATTTTGAGTTCGGGGGGTAAGTTATACAAAGGGAAGGTGTTAGCACCCTTTGTATCCATGGTTATCCATGGGCTCTTAATTTCTTAGCTCACTTTATTTGTTTTGTTTGAAAAGTGTAGTGTGTGGTTTAAAATATTTTCGTAAAGATTTAACTTTGTAATGATTCTCGTATGAATGTATACAAAGTGTTTACTTGTTTGAAATTATTTTGAAAAAGAGAGAGTGGGGTGTAAAAATACTTGTTTTGAAAGTTGTGAGAAATCATTAAGCGTTACTTACCCTAAGTTGTAAGGTATTTCTTGTCGTTTTCGTTTCCTTAGGGATAAAATTGTCCTTACTATTAGTTAGTAAGTAGTCTTATCCTTGGATTTGGAGGGACAAGCGTAGGGTCATCGAATGGTTATAGAAGGCAATATGTAAGGATACCTTAGCCATTCGAAGAGACTATCATCATTTTCATAAGGCAACAAAGAAAGGTTACCCTAGAGGTGTGAGTGTGTAAGTGTATTTAATTCAATTATTTTAGTCTTGGAAATTAGGGTTTGCTAACGGTTGATTTTAGTCTTACCATACAATCCTATTAAGCATACATCTAACAGTTTATAATGCGGAAAATAAACCTTAATTTAAAATATTAATTACATGACTTTGGGAGAGATACATAAATAAAAAACTGACTGAAAATGTAAAGTGCGGAAAATAAACCTAAGATATTACAAGGCTTTAGCAATTACATTATTTAAGAAAGAAAATCAGGCGAGAAAAATAAATCTACTTATTACAAGTTTTCACGTAACCTATACAATTATCCTAAGAAATAAAATCGAGTAGAAAAATATGAAGGAAATAAAAGTTTTGAATATTGATTAATTGATTTTTTATTAAAAAAATAAATATTTGATTAAAAAGAATTAATTTGATAAAAATAAATCTAATTTGATTTAATTATGTAAAAAAAAATATTTTTTTGGCATTTTATGATTTATATGAAAAAACATTATTAGGATACCTATTTTTCTTGTTGGTTAAAAAATTAATTGAATTAAATAATTAATTTTAATGAAAAATAAAAGAAATAAGAAATAAGGAAAAAACAAATAAAAAAGAAAGAAGAAAAAAGGTCAAAAAATAGAGGGAGGGACGCTGGAAATAGTCTTTTGAGTTCATTGGTCCATTCAATTTGGTCTGAAATTGCTTCTAGATAGGGTTCCACAAACTCACGACCTTGAACCCTAACAATGGCAATTCACAATGTTTGCACCTAAACTCCAATTGGATGACCCAGATAGCTTGCAAACATCATAAGAAACATAAATATGCAAACAAATTAGATGTATCATGTGTAAAAGTATGAAATCGAAAAACTGAAAAATAAACAAAAATAAATAAATTCAGTTATGGCATTGTAAGAGTCTTTGGAGCAAGGTGATGATTGGGACACCTTCAGAGGAACCTCAGGAACATATTTGGACCTTCAAATGTCCTTGAGAATGGCTGCAACCCTAAAACCGAATCCTACTTACTCTTGAATTTTTTGAAGTTTTGTGTGCTCTCTTTGATCAAAAATTTTGTGTCTTTGCTATCTGAAGGTGTTATGTATTTTTAGAGGAAGGATTTAGGTCAACTTGTGTGCTTGGGTTCAATTTATTTTTGGATGATAGGATTTGATTGAAATTTGATTTCAAAACTTTCTATTTTTGTCATATTTGGCCATCATATCTTTCTCCTCTTGTTTTGCACGAATTTTGGATCAAATATTATGTAAATAAATCTCAATATTTGATCCAAAAATAGTCCAAATATCAAATCTTTGATTTTTCATATTTATTTTGATTAAAATTGAATTTAAATGAATTAAATCCAATAAAATATGAAATAAATAAAGAAAAATCAGAAAATATGACTTAGGGGTTGTGGACTATCTTAAGATTAAATTTGGATTGTGAAAAGATAGGCCCATTTGGCACAAACTCAATTTTTGGTCATTATTTGCTTTATGCACTTCCTCAATTTTGCTCAACTTTAACAATGCACAACTCTCTCAATTTTTATCATATGAATGTGATCTTGGACTTTTTAGAAAACTTAAATTGTCCTTTAATCACTACTTTTGGTCCCATGTCAATTTAATCTTCCATGTTCAAGTTATGAGCTTTTCAAAAAGTTGACTTTTTGTTAACTTTTTCGAGGACCTATAATGTCTTGGCCCATATCTTTCAAATGAAGCATTTCTGGCCTTGGCGTGTGAGACACAAAGTTGTAAAGAATTGAATTTTCTTCAAAATGAGCTTTGGATGAAAAATTTCTGATGAAGCATGTGAAATTTAGGTCTATTCAAAGTTCAGTTGACTTTCTCCTTAAGAAACCCTAATTTAGAAACTTTTGCCTTGTGATGAATTTGAGGTTTTCTTGATGAATCATGATTAACTCTTGATCAAATGAAGAATATTACTTCATAATATTGATAAAAAAAAATTGAAGTCTGACTGTATGTTGACCACAGTTGACGTTTTACCCAAGTTAACTGTTTATTGATTATCTGAGCATCTGACTATCCAAACTTGTAGGGTAAGTCTTGAAACTTGACATGAGGATCCTTTGAAGTATATGGGATACCATTAAGTCCACTTGAGGCTTTAGAATTCCAATTTTCATTGAGAAATACAAAACCCTAATTTGAGATTCACTGCTTAGGAGGAGGCTTTGTCTGATGAAACCTTGAGTTCCTTTGAGCAATTGAGAATCTTATGAACATTACGAGACCTATTGAGACATATTATCTTGAAGATATGAGAGAAAATTTTGGGGTACAACACCAATCAGGGACTCTCTCCTCACTTCCTTTATCATAATTATATATAAAAAGTTATCCTCTGTTTCTTTATCTTCTTCGGCTTCTTTTTTTTCATCATCTTCTTCTTGGCCTTCCTCACCATTAAGGTTGTATCCTGACAACCAAGGATCCAGATGGTGGGCCTTCCTCATCTTGCCTAAGATATTGTTCATTTGCAATCTCATTTGTGATGGTTGTGTTAGCATTGTCATTTGTTGAACTCATTTTTACGAAGAATGTATAATTAAGAAATGTAAAACCGTCTATTTATAGATGGGGTTGAAAATGAAAAGTCTGATATTTAGGTGCTTGTAATAATGATAAATTGTAATGTTTGATATTCTTGAATGATATTTTTTGAAAAATGAAGGAAATCATAAATCATTATTATACTTGGGATGAGCATTTCTCTCTTTCGGGAAGAGCAAATGTTGTGATATTGAAAGAGATATCGCTACGACTCTTATATTTAACTGTTGTGATATAGAACATTGTACCATATAAAAGGGGTATCACTACAGTTCTTATATTTAACCGTTGTGATATATTTATAATAAAAATATATGTATCATTACAGTTGTTATCGTTATCCATTATGAAATATTTACAAATATAAGTGAATTAAGTGACCCTTTGTCACCGTTTCATTCACAGCGAAACCCTAACACCCATTTTTCCTCTTGTGCTTCATACATTAAGGTATTATTCTTCTTCCATTAATATATTTACATATTTCCCATTGAGATATTCCTCATTATATGTTTTTTTGCAAGTTTTTTATTATTATTATTCTTCCATCTTAGGCCGCAAACTTCGTCTAATTTTAGAAACAATGAAAAGAAATATAAGAAGTATGAAGCTTTTGTGTAAGCTTATTCATTTTTGTATTTCTTTTTCATTGCTTCATAAACTAGATGAACATGGTGATTATGTACATATTATTTGTGTAGCTATGAAAAATAAGGTATTCTTCTATTTAGGGTTATAGTCTCACTTCTTAGGGTTTTGTTTCAACTTTTGCTGGTTTTGTTTTGAATACTAACTAATTTCCTTGTTTGAAATAGTTGAAGTTGTATAGTAAAGATGATACATGGTTATGATAATGGTGGTAGCAAGAATTTATGAGTTGATAAGAAGTATGAAGTTTCATCTCTTTTTAGAATCTGCAAAAAGGAATACAAGAAGTATGAAGCTTTTTATTTAGGCCTCTTCATCCTGTATGCCTTCTTGTAGAGTCTAAAACTAAATGAACATGGTGGATGATGATAGTGGTAGCAAGCTTATAGTATGAGTTGTTGAGGTACATATATATGAAGATAAGGTATTCTTATACTTCAATATTTTTTTAGATAGTTCCCATTTTCTCATTTTTTGCATGTTGTTTTTGTTGATTGTTCTAATTTTTTTAGATTCATCTTCTCGTTTGTGCAACTATGTGTAGTAAACGAGGAAACAACCTGTGGCTGCAATCTTACTTAGTCTTAGAAATAATAAAAAGAAGTATAATAAGTATGAAGTAATTGTGGTTAAGAGGTATGTTCTCTTGTAACAGTTTAATATAGTCTGTGATAAATTATAGTATTTGGTTTTGTTGTATGATGTTGTTTGAGTTTATTATATTTTATATAGATTGTTTGTTTCACTAATATGCCTCACTCAAAATACATTTATTTAAATTGAGGTAGATACTTATAATCTTTAAATTAAGTTATATTTGAAAACTAAGTTAAACAAACCATTATTGTTTTTGGATTGACATGTTTCTCGTCATTCAGCTCACGTTCTTTACATTTAATATGGTATAATGATCAGGCATCTCGGATGGATCACTGAATTCGTTTATAGTTAAGTTTCCATTAGAAAATGTGATTGAATAGTCCTTATCCTCCTCCTCATTGATAATCGTAAAAAAAATTAGTATAAAAACTACGATAATAAGTGAGGATGAGAAGATAGACTATCTGTTGTGAATCAGATACCTTAGAAGCAAAGTATAATTGGTTCCTTGATCAATTAGGAAACCCACAAGGGTTAGGGTTTAGAGTAACCAAAGATAACAACAAGGATTGGTTATAAACTTCTATTCTTTCCTTTCTTTTTCAACAAGATTACAAGTATATAAGAATAACAAATAACCCCTCTCACTATAGAATTAGGGTTTTATCTTCCTGTTTTCCATTCTTTAAAATATGAGAGACTAGTATGCTATTTATAATAAAACTAACACACTAATCTAATGAGATTTTTAACAATTACACATTACAAGCTAACTTAGGGTACAAACTAACTTAAACAATTGGATCCATAACATAAGGCCCAATTTAACAACAACATGTGAGCGGACTTCAACGACATGTTAAACCTAGAGTTCGTTCCAATATCTTACAAATCTCCACCTTGGAACAAACTCTACAACATCAAGGAAACAATTAAACATACATACTAGAATTGACTTCGACTACAATATGTATAACTTATGCACTAGCATGTGAACCAGCTTCGACTTCATGCTAAACCTCTTTCCTATCAGAGTTCGATCCAATATTCCACAAATCTCCACCTTGGATAAAACTATATACCAACAAGAAAACAAAACTAGCTTTCTTCATGCAACATTATCAACTGCATACAGTGGAAAAACTTGCAACTGGACAACGTATTTGCAGCTGCCATTAACGCAACATTCATGGTCGCCTCTCCCTTCAACGCTTCCAAACAACTCTACTGAACCAGTAGGGTTTTCATCTTCAAGCGCCACAAACCAAAATCGTTCACTCCGGTGAACTTTTCAATCTCATACTTTGTTGAAGGCATCTCTCCACGCTCACCGCACCAATTTGTTGTGAATCAGATACCTTAGAAACAAAGTATAATTGGTTCCTTGATCAGTCAGGAAACCCACAAGGGTTAGGGTTTAGGGTAACCAAAGATAACAACAAGGATTGGTTATAAACTGTTATTCTTTCATTTCTCTTGAAACAAGATTACAAGTATACAAGAATAAGAAATAACCTCTCTTACTATTGAATTAGGGTTTTATCTTCCTATTTTGCCTTATGCAAAATATGAGAGACTAGTATGCTATTTATAAGAAAACTAACACACTAACCTAATGGGATTTTTAAAAATTACATGTTACAAGCTAACTTAAGGTACAAGTTAACTTAAACACATGGATCCATAACACAAGACCCAATTAAAGAACATCATGTGAGCGGACTTCGACGACATGCTAAACCTAGAGTTCGTTCTAATATCTCACAAATCTCCACCTTGGAATAAACTCTACAACATCAAGGAAACAATTAAACATACATACTAGAACTGACTTCGACTACAATATGTATAACTTCTACACTAACATGTGATCCAGCTTTGACTCCATACTAAACATCTTTCGTATCAGAGTTCGATCTAATATTCCACACTATCCGATCAAATTTTCTTATGAAAATTTAACTATAATTGAATTCAATGATGCATTTAAGGAGCCAAATCATTATACCACAATATATGTAATCATCGTGAGATGAATGACGAGACGCATGCAATTCAAAAACAACAATGGTTTGATTAAATTGGTTTTCAAGAATAGTTTAATTTTTCAGATTATATATTTCTTCGTCAATTTGAATGTATGTATATCTTTAGTGAGGGGTAAAAAACACAAGCAATTTATATAAAATATAATAAGCCATGGGCCTTTCACAATGATTGTCTATTCTAACTGAGCCTAAAAGTAATTTTTGTTTTTGTATAAATTTGTTGTTGATGGGTTTCGAACCCAGTATCTAAGAGTATATATCACAACGATTTGTAAGCATAATCGTTGAGATATGTGACACGCGTCATGGATTACAACAATGATTTATAGACCATCATTGTAAGTACAATATATACAATAACACTCTACATAACAACGCAGGCGCAAATGTCATTTTATATATTTCCCAACCGTTGTTAAAATGGGTTTTTCGTAAAAGTGATAACATGTTGCATGAGTTAAGGGATGGTGTGTACCCATGTGGGGTGTGAGCGTCTATCCAGGTCCCTTTTAATGGAATCAATGTTGTTGTTGTTGAGGTGATTGTGTGCCCATGCAAGGTGTGAGAAATCACAATTGTCGTGTGCCCATGTGGGGTGTGAACGACTAAATAGACGTTCCGACGGAAATTATGATCATGAAACAGGGATCAAAATTGGTACCACATGCATTGAGTCTAGTTGGTATCTCATTGCATTGCTTTTGTTAGTTGTAATGCATTATGCTTTGATTGATGATTTGTGGTTGTGTTGAGGTGTGTGATTCTTGTTGGTATTTATGATATGAGTGAATGACTTGGTGATTTATGCTTCTATATTTATATCTTCTTTCTCTTTTGTTGATTTAAGAATTCCACCCCTTATGTTTGAATGTTGTCTCCACGTGGGTAACGTGCAAGTAATCAGGAGTAGTGTGGAAGTCGTGGTCGGTGAAGACGAGGTGCTTCACTTTAGTCGGTGTCTGCTTTGATATGTAACATTGGGAGTCGGGAACGCTTTATGCTACTTTAATTGTTAAAGAATTCTTAGTTGTTTTTCTGAAAGAGAACTAATTTCTTTAGTTACTTGAAATCGTTTTATTTATTGACTACAATTAATAATTTTCGCTGCGTAATAAATGTTACTTTATTGGATTAAAACCATGTTAATTTATTAATTTATGTTAATATTATTTACATGTTACATGTCTATATATGAGCTAGTGTTTGTTGAATAGTAAAGCCTTTTAGGGTGTTACACGAACACCCATTTATCTATCTCATAAAAATTACATAATCCAAATTAATTATTGATTAAGAAAATAACATACTTAATCCTTATAAAATTTATCAGAATCATATTAATCTCTTTATATTAGTCTCTCTGTTAGTATTATATATATATATATATATATATATATATATATATATATATATATATATATATATATATATATATATATATATATATATATATATATATATATATATATATATTAAATATAATTTATTAGTTCAATTTAATCTATTTATTTTTAGGGTGAATATCCATTTTGCTACTTCATAAAATATATAATCCAAATTAATTTTCGATTAAAAAATATCATATTTAATCCCTTATAAAATTTAATTGACTCATTAATTTCTCTGTTAGTAATTTTTTTTTAAAATCAAATTTGCCCTGCTTTTTATTACTGGACAATCATGCGTATTATTTATACCATATACATATTTTAATAATTACATGAACGACCAAGTTAGATTTATTTTTTAAATACTAAAATATTTTTTTGTTCCCTTAACTCTTAAAGTCTGTCTTATTAGTTATTTTTGTGAAAAAAAAATTTAAAAACTGGTCGTTAAATTCTTCGCTACAGTATTAAAAATAACTAACTTGACACGTTTTAAGAGTTAATTGACCAATATGACGCAGAAAAAAATTAAGGGATCAATATGAATCTAATGGTACAGTTAAGATACCAAAAAATGTATTTTGCCAAAAATATAAAAAAACAAATATTTTTAAGATTAAATATGTTTGTGTTCTTTTAAAGGGTTAAATATGTTTTTGGTTCCTATAAATATCTCAATTTATGATATTTAGTCCTTATAAAAAACGTCGATTTTTAGTCTCTATAAAATTATTTTTGCACACAGTTTTAGTTCCTCTACATGAAAATGTAATTTTATAGGGACTAAAACTCGACGTTTTTCTATAGAGACTAAAAATCAAAATTGAGATATTTATAGGGATTAAAAACATATTTAACCATTCTTTTAATTATCTCAAATTTTATTGTTAGTGATGATATTAACAACTTAGCAAATGAATTAGTGACGGTTTTAACAACTTAGCGATTAAATTAATGATTGTTGACGTAAACGTAATTATTAACAAATACATTTGTCATAAATAATACACATAATAATACAGTCACAATTTAAGAGTATTAAAAAAATTGGTTTAAGAAAAATATTTAAAGAATTATTAATATGATCCGTTAAATTTTTTAAAGAAAATGAATAGAGTCTTTTCTATAGTAATTTTTGTGAGAGACCAAAATGAATATTTATTTTTATTTTATTTATTTCGGGCGTTCTTTCTTAATTTAAAATATTAACTTTTAATATATTATATATTATATCAAACATATATTATTTATAGTGTTTTTATAATATTAATAAAAAAATATCATTTGTAATTTACATGTTCAAAAATTATTTCAAATTAACTATATTAAATTAGATAGGATCGAATTGAATTTCTTAACATATCATTCAAAATTGAACCGAATCACGAATAAATTTATCTTTGGATTGAATAAATTTTTAACGCAAAAGCGATCCAAATTGCATCACAAACATCTCTAAACAGTGATAAATCCAAAAAAAAAACAAAATCTTTAATTTCTATGTTTTTCCTTATTAAAAATTCAAATCAAATCAACAAAAAGAGATAGGTTGAAAAAAGTGAATTTCTATTAAAAAAGAAAATGAAAGAATACTCCCTATTATAACTATGTTAAATAAATATTATATTTTTCAATTCATTACATAATTGATGTATTTGTCTTTAAATATAGGCTAAATACATATGCTATTTAATGAACCTGACAAAAGTAATATTTACTTATATTTTAATAATGTTAGATAGGGTTTAACTGATGACATAGTGCATAGTACTTTGTAGTTGATAAAAGATATATGGTATTATTTGATGTATGTTTTAAGTATGCAGGTTTTTTATGTTTAAAAATATATTCAGAATCTGATATATAAGGACACACTTGAGAGAAGCTGAATTACTAGCTTCTAGTGGTGCAGAATCTGAAGAACACTCTCTAAGTGATGTCTGGCGTAGACTCTGAAGTTGAAAGTCTAGGCATCAGAAAAAGCAACATATTATCTCGACACTTGATGAATGTAATTGACTTCTGGTGATCATTCAGAGTTAATGATAAAGCTAAAGTTGTATGTACTGTAGACAACAAACTGCATTGTCAAATCAGTTTGTCAGCTAGAGTCTAAAGTTCACAAGGCTCAAGAAGAGTTGGCATGCTTTACAAATATCTACTCTAAATGACTCTATAGTACAATATCTCATGGAAGATGTAATGGTTAAACATGTTACACAATGGATCAAGATCTTTTGGTGTATATATCTTCAATGTCTTGTGTACTATGGAGAAAGCAAATACACTTGATCATGTTATCTCCTTCAATGGTTAGTCTTTTACAATTGCTATATTAGTAGCTGGATGTTCAAATTGAATCTATAACAAGGATCAACCAGATAGGGAAATAACAAGATCAACAATTATCAACACAGTCGAGTATGTAGAATTTATGTTGTAATTGTAAAAGCCTTAATATTTCTTAAACATTGAATATCTTAGAAATCTTAAGAGCTTTAGGTCTTTGTTATGGTGATTACTATGTACCTATGATATTTGTATGAAGTACACCTTGTTCTATATTCTGCTGAACATATTGTTTAGCAATTTAGATTAAGTCTCTCGTCAAGATGCTTGAGCCATATAAGTCTTCTACTGTGTGCTAGAGCATTAAAAAATTTAATCAATTGGATTGATTGAGAAACTAAGTCTCTCGCCAAGATACTTGAGCCATGTAAGACTCCTTCTATGTGTTAGATCATTGAAAGACTTAATAAAGTGGATTGACTGAGCATAAGTCTTGAACCTGAGAGGTTTAAGCATAAGTCTTGGGTTCCTGGAACCTGAGCAAGGAATTAATGGACTGAGGGTCTAAGCAGAGAATTCTTGGGTACGTGGAACCTTAGAAGAAGTCTTGGTCCTGAGGGGCTTGAGGAGGAAGTCTCGGGTCTGAGAGACCTGACCCAGAAAGTCTTAGGCTACTGGTCTAAGCAAGGAAGTCTTGAGTCTGAGGGACTTAAGCAGAAGTCTTGAGCCTTAGGGGTTTAAGCAAGAAGTCTCGGGCTGAGGGTCTGAGCAATGTAAAGTCTTATGCTTGAATGCATAAGAGATTGTAATCATGATTTGATTATAGTGAAAAATATATGTATGTTTTGTTATTATTTATTTTCTTCTGTTAACATTCCACTGCAACGTTTAACCAGAATCTGAACACCAGTTTAGATTCTGAATTCTGACTAGACACAAACTAAGAAAACAGAAAACATAATTCAACCCCCCTTATTATGTATTTTTATCACCTTTATAAGGTATATATATATGTTGATAGAGGATACTCAGATGCCTTTGTAGTTAAGGATGGTAAGGGTTTTCTCTCGATGGTGAGAGACCATATTTGGTGAAGTTTATGGTGGTAAGAAAGGAGTACCTAATGTGAGGTGAGAGGCTTTGTTTATAAGTGTGATGTAGAGGGGATACTAATCCCCTCTCTCTTGTTAGAGAAGATGTATTTCTAGAGGCCCCTTGGGCCTAAGGTTCAAGAAACCCTAAGAGATGGTAATTACTTCCTTCAAGACTAGGGGACTGTTGACCGGTACGTTCTAGGGAGTCGTTGTGTGACTTTGTCAAGGTGGTTAATGTCTAGATAACAATATTGTACATGCCTTTCCAAATGGCGAGTCCCCCATGATACACAAAGGTTCCTCAGGGTGATGCTTTATAGGGAGGGGACCTGCAAGTCTCCTATTATTTTGGATTCTCATAAATATATCACTACATGTTCTCTCAAGCACGTAAAATTTGTAACGGGTGAAGTGTTTTTAGACTTCTCTTTGTTTGAGCTTTGTGGTCGGGGGAGAATCCCTTAACTAAAGGTAACACTTTCAACGGGAAGTGAGTCCCTTAGTCTTAGGGGCGAATCTATTAACTTAAAGTGTTCTTTCTATTGGGATGAAATTTCCTCGGCTAAAAGGCAAGTTCCTTAGCTGAAGGCACCCTTTCTAATAGGAGGCAGGTCCCTCACCTAAAAGGCGAGTTCCTCAACTGAAGACCCTTTTTTTAATAGGAGGAAATACCCTAAGCTAAAAGGAGAGTTCCTTGGATGAAGGTACCTTTTCTAATAGGAGGCGAGTCCATCAGTTAAAGGGTGATTTTATCAGTTGAATGCACCATTTCTAATAGGAGGTTAGTCCCTCAGTTAAAGGGTGAGATACGCATCTAAGTTTTCCACTTTAATGGAAGGTGAAACCCCTTAGTTAGGGATGATCTATCACCTTTTTGTGAGATGTTTCTTGGGTAGCTAAATGTTAGTGGGAGACGTCAAGTTTCACTTGATTAACCTTAGATATCTCAAAACGTCAGTCAATTATGATAGTTGTATTTAGAAATTAGGTTTTCATATTAGAATAGATATTTTTATTCCTTTTGTCGTTGTTTTGAACTTATCACAAAATAGTTATAGAAGTAGGATAAATAAATGATCAAATGAACAATGGTAAAAAAAAGGAAGGTGAGTAATTATTAATCCTTTATCTCTTAGCTTAGAGAATTAAGATCAAGAAATTGACCGAAGGAAATTCCATAAGAGACCAATTATTGACATATTAATGCAAGAACACGAAGGAATCTGAGTAAAACCTAGAAAAACTTATTAGGCAAGCCTTTATCCTTGCCCGAAAAAATATGGCAATTTTAGTGACTTTGTAAAGATAAATTATTTTACTTCCTATATGAAAAAATGTCAGTTCTATAAATGATTTATAGGGCACTTGGAAAATGTTTTATAGATCAGAACCCTAAAAAACCCAAGCAAGTTGTGTCAGTCTAATTGAGTCGAATTACGGTGTTCTAACTTTCCTATTGCACAAAAGGAATACGTAGGCACAAGCGACAACGCTTGGCGAACACAATCCTTTAGTCTCTTTCCTCGTTCTTCGTGTCATTTCATCTCCTTATCCTTTCATCTCATTCTTCCTTATTTCTTTTCAGTCCTTTCTAGTAGCAGTTGCAGGAATAATAGACACCCTTTCCCTTTGAAAAAGTGCTAGCAAGCGTGGATCTCGTCGGGTACGACAGACGTTCTGGTGCTAATACCTTATCATTTTGTAACCAACTCCCTTACCCTGTCTCTTTGGTTTGCGAGACCCCGCTTTCTCCTTCTTCCAGGTTTGTGCAACATTACCCTTCCTTCGGGATAAAAATGCCTGGTTGATGAGTCTTCATTTTCCGCACCATTTTCGCGTCAGTACCAGGATGGAAATCCCGGGAGCGACAACTATAACACAAGCTATGAGAGATCGATCATCGAACATCAAATTATTTACTTATTATATAATTTGATGCATACTTTAGATTTATTTGGTATATATAATCTCATTCACTACCAAAAAATGGCATAAATTATGGCGGTTTAACTGTGGTGTTTATGGAAAACCGCCTTTATTTACAGTAAATTACAATGGTTTTTGTAACCAATGTAATATTAAAGCTATCAACCACCATATTCTTACATTTAAAATATTAATAAATAAAATTCACACTAGTTTTATGTTTTCATTTTTCTCTCCTAATTAAACTTTCATTGTGTTTTTACCCCTTTTTCTTTTTTCGAATTTTAAACCAAATTAGAAGGAAAAAAATAATTAGAAAAATAAAATAAAACCCTCCCTTCATCTCATTCACGTTTTTCTTTTTCCCAAATTCAAACCTCAATATCCTTAATCTCATCTTCGTTCCTTATCCTTTCAATTTCAATAAAAGTTTCATCAATGTTTCCATTGCTTCTTCTCTCCTTCCTCGTGATCCAAGCTTTTCTCTCCTTCCTCGATCTTTTTTCTCAAATGAAGCCCAACCCTAAAAGTCGTTGATTATTGAATCCTAACAATAACTTAAATTTTAAATCACACCTAATGAATACTGATATCGAACCGGTCGCTCAACACTAACAATAGTTGGAACCTTAATTTTCAATCTAATATATTGTAGTTCTACAATCAATCGTTCCATCGCTCTGTTGCTCTTCTTCTCAAGAAAACTTCAAGGTAAAATCATGGTTTCTCTTTTTATATAATCATTTGAAACTATAATGAGTTTTTAGATTAGTATTGGAGTTTACTTCTGATATTAATCTTCTATAGTGAGGTATTAATCTTTATATGCATACACCACATTTCCCATAAGAAAGTGACTCTCTGTTCAATATTAGGGAACATATGAGCTCATATACCCTCCATTTTGTCCTCAACAATGAAAATTATAGTGTGAGCCTCATTGTGGATTGGAATAACCAGAAATAACCAATCCTTGAAAATACTACAACTAAGGAAGAGTCCTAAATCCCCTGATTGTCGGCGCCAGAGAAATTAAGCCCTTACTCTATTTTTGGTTTGTAGAACCACGGTGGCGTCGAAAGAGATGAAAGAAAGGAGTCAAAGAAGGTTTCCCCTTCAAGTATTCGCACAATTACTGGAAGACTTTCACATATGCCCAACTTTTTGGATGAAGTTGAGAATGAGTCATTAACATATTGTTGCACCCCACAATTTTCCATCTGATTTTCTAACTTTAACAAAATATTTGTTTCACAGTCATATGCATCCTCAGTAGGTCATTAACATTTGCATTCATTTGCACGAGCTTTGGAGACGTGGGATCGATATTTTCGGAGGAATAAAGGTTTAACACCTTATTTTATGGTTATCAAGGGAATCCAAGGTTTTGGCTATGCAGACATCAGCGACGTCATCTTCTTATGTAGTTGTCACTTGATTAGGGTTAATTTCTCTAATTAAGTGGTATTCAAGGATTTCATTTGCAAAGGTTATTCATTGGCGTGTCTTGCCCATCATCAACAATAAAGTGTGAATTAGGGTTTCTTTTTCATCAAGTTACAGGACTATTCTCGTCTTCTCGACATTTCAGACTATTCTACATATCAAAAGCCTTGGTTTTGGTTCAAATGTGGTTGTTTATTCACGATACAATTTAGATGGATGTTTGACTTATTCTTGGTCAAACTATCAGGAGAATTCTTCAAGTGTAAGATGTTTGTGTCAGTGGCTAATTCCTCGGACAATGTGTTGATGGGCTAAAGACGTATCTAATTATGTGTCTAGCGGTATCTTAACTGCAAGTGCACAGCCTATCGAAGTAATATTTAAGATTATCAATCCACAGGGACTCTATGGTTACTTAGTGCTAGAGGAATTTCTAGTTTAGCTAAGGTGAAGGGTTGTCACGATTTTTGGTTGTTTTTTTAAAGATTAAAGGCGGGAATTAAATTTAAGTTTAAATAAATAATACTAAGGCGGTCGGTATGTAATTATGTTAACTTAGGCGGGTCAATCTAACCTAGGCTTATAAAGATGGTTCACTTAATCTATTCTGTAGAGGTTACCAGTTTAAATATCTTTAACTCACACTCTCGTGGTCTTATCTCAGATCTTACCCCTAAAGCCCTATGCCTGCTCTCTCTAGCCCATAAGTGTTTAGAAATAATTTTTGGAAACTTAGTAATTCTAATTCATTTTAAAGCGCTCTCGCTGTGTTTAAATTAAATGCCTAACTTTAGCTATCTGGTTAAAATCTCACACTCTCGTGGTCTTGACCTAACCTAATACACTTTCCTTACTCTCGTAACAAAAAGGTTGATTTTATAATAAAAAGTCTCAGCCAGAATTTTAAGCTCTTAATTATTTTAAGCCTAGAGTTGATTTTATCGATTTAGTTTGTTTTAATTACATACCGCCCTAAGGTGTTTAGCTACTCATTATTGTTGAACCAGACAGAGGCAGAGAAATATAAAATAAAATATGCATGGCAGAAAAATAAATATTCAACATTAATATAAATGCAATTTAAATATAAACCTGGATAACAATAAAAGTAGTAGACTCCTTCTTCCACAGGCTGGAAAGCTCGGAGTACTGACCGGAATCGGAAATAAATTCTAAAAGAATCTGAAGGCTTTGAAACAAATTAATCTATAACAATTTCCTGATGTTGGAAATTGTTATAAGGTTGGTTTGGATACAGAAAAATTAAAGCAAGAAAACTAATGCTGGAAAAATAAAAGGGTGTAAATAAAATCGGCAGAGCTTCCGCAAGAAAATTAAAAACTAAAACTCTGTAAATTGTTCATTGAAACAAATCTATTTATAGAAAGCATTTTGGGCCTGGCAGTTGGAGTTTGTGCTTGGGCCTCGCAGGAAATGAGAGAATCCAGGGAACGTGGGAATACTTGGTCTGCTGGAGAATAGGCACGTTGGATTTCATGTAGCGTAACGTTCATGACCAAGTCTTCAGTCAAATACCCTAGTTTTCCCTTGTCACGGTCGTGACAAGGGTGTCACATTCGTCTTCCTTGTTTGATATGCGTCACGGTCGTGAGGGACTTGTCACGGTCGTGACTGCTCCTTTTAGCGTGTCACGGTCGTGACTCCTAGGTGACGACCGTGAGTGTAACAAAAAATGCAGGTTATGCATAATTCTCTTTTTCTTCATCTTTTAATGGTTGTTTTTGCTCATTTCACTTGTGGCTCTTGATTTAGCTCTGTATATGATGTATCTGCAAAATGGCAAAGAAAACTCGAGGAATCGGGTGTTAAAACGACAATTATGCGATAAAACGGTATTGAAACATAGCAATATAATCGATACTTTTTCTCGTTATCAAACTTCCCCAAACTTAAACCTTTGCTTGTCCTCAAGCAAATAGTCGGTTGAAAATTGTCGGACAAGTTTTTATCGATGCACTCTCTTAACAAACCGTACGAAGGATCCATTTTATCAGATAAACCGGTACTTTGATAAAACACTAACGATACACTAATGACACAAGCAACAAGCTAAGTCGTCGACTTCCCGTTAAATGAAACATTCGGTAATTGTTTTACGATTTCACCTAGAGTCTTTCGATCTTATTTCGCCCAGTTTCATTCTAGCGCAATCACATTAAGCCCTTTGCCTTAGCACGCACGTAATGGAGTAGCCTGTTTGCGACTTTGATCCTTTATAAGCACGGGGTCTGGTACACGAATGTGGTAACCCTACATACATTATCCAATTTGGAGGTTGTGGGGGATCGAGCCGTAGCACGCCCTACCAAGTTCAGAACCAGTACCTCTGAACCAACCCGCAATGGACTCCTTCTCATATTTCTCGTTTCTTATATGCGACCGTGTACTTTGGTGCAATTTCTTTTCATTTGCATCGAGATATGAAGGATCATTATAGATTAGGCATCAAACACTTATATTCATTGGCTCCCCACGTGGTTTGTGTTCAGACGGTGCTGACTGCTAGTATAAACTACTAGGGGTTACTTTTGAACTGAAACTTAAGGTGTAGTCGTAACAATCATCGGAACGGAATTGCTTAAGTGAGAAGTCTAAGGTGTCAAGACTGTATTGATCTTGTTGAATCGTTCTCAGCTTCCTAATTATGATTTCGTAGGTAAGTCGGGTAATGCGAAGAATTAATTAAAGATTTTTTTCGGTATGGCTAAATAAACGGGGAAAGTTCGAAACTAAAGAAAATAGCACAAAAAATTGCTCTGTTTCATTAACTTACGAAAAGGAAATACAACGGAATGGAAAAGTGCGAAAAGGGAAAATGCGGAAAATGAAAGGTACCTCTCCCACACTATATCAGACATTGTCCTCAATGTTGTGATATAATAGCGGTTAAAGTACAATACAAACAACGGAAATGGAAAAACATAAACAAAAACTAAAACTAAGGCTGTTGATGACCACGACCTCGGCTTCTGGTGCGGGAGCGTCTGGTCGGAGTCGCTTCAGGGTCAGAACCGGTACCGGTGATAGCAGTGATATCAATGCGCAAAGACTCTAGCTCGCTAAAGATCTCTCCGAGCTTCTCATCAGTAGTCCTCTGGTTGGTGGCAACAGTTAGGAGTAATGCATCATGCTGCTCCTTCTGCCTTCGCTCCAGTGCGGCATTCATCTGATTTTGCTGATGAATCGCACGGAGAACGTCCTCAAGTGTGAATTCTTGTGCAGGAGGCTGTCGGGTGGATGACTCAGGAATGTCCTGGACAGGCTCAGTTGCATCCATGGTGTCTTGCATCTCGTCCGCTGGTGGATCGGCCTGCTCATCAGGAATGGGGGCGTGGCCGGCAGCATCCGGTAAAGCAAATAGCCAGTTGGCTCGGCTAGAAGGATCGATGCGGTCACGGCACGGCAAGATGATGTGGTGATAAACAGTGCCTTGGATAACAGGGCTAAACCTGCCATCCTCTCTCTGTGCAATCAAGTGGGCGGACCTGCAATAATTCTTCGTTAGGAACTCGGCGGCTCTGCTCGGCAAATTGACGACCAAGTCACCAAGCTCAAGCTGAATGGCGAGGGTAGTGACAATGCTGCCTATGTAAAAGGGGGTTGCGCCTCTTTGCGCTATGGACTGGATATGGGACAGCATGAACGGGGCAACATTAATGGGCTCGTCATTTAAGGTGCAGTGCAAGAACAAGAGCTCCTTGGAGTTGAGCTTGTGGTTGCTCTCTCTTGCAAAGATGGTGTTGCAGATGATGCGATGAAAGTATCTGATCTCTGGGTTGTGGATATGCGTAGCATTCAGGCTCTGAAAGGCTGAGGCACGGGTGTTGGTGATGTCGTGCCATAGGGTGAAAGCGGTTTCACTGAAATCGTCCGGCACGCGGAGGTGAGCTTCATTCCCGTGATCGAAGCCTAGCAGCTCGGCGATCCTTGTTTGCATAACTTCGAACTCCCGGCCAAGCAATCTGAACTTAGCAACGCCGGTGAGTTGACTCTGAGAACCGGTAGGAGTGATGTAATGAAATGAGCTTAGAAATTCCAATGTCAGAAGCTCGAATGTGGGCTGGGGCTGACTGCATAGATCCCACAAGCCAACCTTTTGAAGCAAGCTCTTGACACTGTTGAGCATTCCCAACTCTCTCAAACATTCAGTGTCGACATATCGCGTGGGTTGAACACCACGGTTCTGGAATCTGATGAACCTCTGTCTCTGATTTTCTCCATACTCACCATCTCTAAACTGAATTGCTTACATTGCATGCAAGAACAAGAGTGGGAGATAAGAGGTTTTTTTTTTGAGGTTTGCGAGAAAAGTGATAAAATGAGAGGAAATTGGTTCGGATTAATAATGCAAGGTGAGAATGTGATAGGTGTGGTGTAAATGGAGAGGTTAATGGGGTTTAATTTGGGTAATGGGAGGTTACGGGAGTTGGAAGAGATAATGGGGGATTTTGAAAGTTATGGAAGTTGAAAGAGGAAGAGGTTGCGAAGAAGAACAATTATGTTTCTCACGAATCCTATAACTGGGGTCGTCACGGTCGTGATGGAGGGATGACGGTCGTGACGCGCTAATTAGCTTGTCACGATCGTTAGAGGGTGATGACGACCGTGAGGGCTTAAAACTTTGAATAATTTCCAGAATGCATTATCTCTCTCACGCTCAATATAATTTATATAATATTTTTTTATGATCACTTCTCACTTTATTTTAAACACAAACACCATAATATATAATACTAACATAATACTTGTAAATTTCATCACACGAGAGATTGTATAAAACATTAATCAATTTAAACATAACAGTAAATAGATTGAAAGCATATAAATTGATTAAATTGGAAAAATTTGTAAACTAGAAATGCTTTGCTTTTGATACTTGAAGAGAAATTACATTAATAAAAATACGGTACGAAAATGTTTGCGAAATGTAAAACTAACTAGAAACGAAAACAATAAGTAAAATAAGCTAGATCACTACAACATTTTCAAAAGTGTTTCTTCAAATCTTCGATTTCAGAGTTCAGGTGGTAGAATTGTTCACATGTTATGTCAGTTAAACCTATAATGTCCAATCGCATGCTCTTAATCTCATCCTTAACAGTATTTATATCGGCTTGGTAAGCTTCAAGAGTGTTCATGATTTTCTTTAAGTTGTCAGCATATTCTACTTGATTCACTTCAGGGGTTTCAATCACTTCGTCAATGTGGTCAATGTCATGGTAACCAGGAGGTGTCTCAGGGTCACTTTCTACATCGGTCATTATATCATCCTTTATCTTGTAAGATTGAGGTGTTTCAGGAGTAGATGGATAGTCAGGAGGGGTTAACTCATAAAGCCAATTATCCTTATTGTGAACACTTACTCTAGCATGGTTTGGTAGTGTGAACAGGGTTACTACTTCATTCCTGATTAGGTACTCGAAAGGTGGATGTCCTAAATTCCTTATGATATGACGATTAAAGCAAAAGTTAAGATTCATAGGACGGATGGTACCTAAACGGTTACACCTGTGCAATTGATATCTAAGTCCTAAGGCATCAGCAATCATGGTTACAAGACCTCCTACTAATATGGGTAAATCAGGTTCTTCTTGGATTCGGGTGAAGGTTTGCATCATGAAAGGCACACCATTGACTGGCTGTCCATTAGTGAAACATGACATAATGAATATCTCATCTTTAGATACTCCAGTAAGGTTTTCTTTTTTTCCAAAGAAGGTGTGGGCAAGGATTTTATGGAAGTAACGGATAGCAGGGTTATGTATCTCATCATTGTTCATGTTATTTGGTTCAGGATGGTAATTTCCGATTAAGGTTCCCCAAAAGAAATCCAGCTCAATGTCCATCAATTCTACCTGTGTGGTAGTAAAAGCAAAGGGTCCACTAGGGAATCCTAATAGGTCAGCTAGTTCTCTATGGTTAAAGTCATATTCTATTCCAAATAGGCGGAAACTGATAAATCATTTCCTGAATCCAAAACCGCGCTCGGGTAGGTAAACTAAGGAGCTGAGGAACTCAAGGGTGAGCTCGCGGTAAGTCACAAACTTTTGTTGAATCAGTGCATTCTCCCATCCAAGTCGGTTAAACAAGTATAGGATGCTATCATGTATATCTAAGGTTTCCATAATCAGATCATCCGGGTACAGAGTCAAATCCATTGGTCTCTGTGATAACTCTTCAAATTTCATTCTTTGGTTCCTACCTCTAAATTTGGTTTTCATAAGGTTTATCGGTTGGTTAGCCATAGTTAGTGTAAATACGGAGGAAACAAATCAGGGGGAGAAGGAAAGTGGAAAAGACTTTAGAAAATCTGAAAAAGTGATTTAAAATTAAAATAAGGAAAAATAAGAAAATAAAATGCATAAATAAAAGCAACAATAGTAATAAAACTATAAAATGGCAAAACAAATAAACGAATAATAAAATGATAAATGACAAAATAATAAAATAATCAAAATGATTTAATTGATTAAATGGGTTGCCTCCCACTAAGCGTTGTTTTTATCGTCTAAAGCCTGACGTAATGCTTAGGTGTAGATTAATCATGGAAATTAGTGGACAACTCTAAAAGCCTTAGACTATTTGCATAATCTCTATTTTCAACTTTATGATAATGTTTTAAACGTTGTCCGTTTACTGTGAATGGTTCACTATTCCTACCCTTAATTTCTATCGCTCCGCTCGGGAACACTCTAGTTATTTCAAAGGGTCCTGACCATCTAGATTTTAGTTTTCCAGGAAAGAGCCTAAGTCTTGAATTAAAGAGGAGTACAACGTCTCCCACACTAAATTATTTCCTAGATAGGCGTTTATCATGCCATCGCTTAGTTCTTTCTTTATATATCTTAGCATTCTCATAAGCATCTAGCCTTAACTCTTCTAATTCGTTAATATCTAGGATTCGCTTTTCTCCTGCAACATTATAGTTTATATTGAGAGTTCTGATCGCCCAATAAGCTTTGTGTTCTAGTTCTACCGGGAGGTGACAAGATTTTCCATAAACTAATTTGAAAGGTGTAGTTCCTATGGGTGTCTTGTAAGCTGTCCTATAAGCCCATAAAGCTTCATTAAGTTTAGATGACCAATCTTTCCGAGATATGGCGACAGTCTTTTCTAAGATTTGTTTGATTTCTCTGTTCGAGACTTCGACTTGTCCACTTGTTTGTGGATGATATGGTGTTGCCACACGGTGTCTTACTCCATACTTAGATAGTAATTTGTCAAAGATTTTTGAAATGAAGTGTGAGCCACCGTCACTTATGACGAGTCTAGGCACACCAAATCTGGGAAATATTATATTTTTGAAAAGCTTTATTACTACTCGTGTGTCATTTGTAGGAGAAGCTATAGCTTCAATCCACTTTGAAACATAATCAACAGCTACGAGTATGTAATTATTACCGAAAGATGATGGGAATGGTCCCATGAAATCTATTCCCCAGACGTCAAAGATTTCTACTTCCAATATTCCTTTTTGAGGCATTTCATCTCTTCTTGAAATATTACCGGTGCGTTGACACCGATCGCAATTTATAACAGCGATGTAGACATCTTTCCATAGATTAGGTCAGAATAGGCCGGCTTGCAAGATTTTTGCACAAGTCTTGGAAGTGCTTGCATGTCCACCATAAGGAGATGAATGGCAATGAGCAATGACATCTTCTATTTCTTCTTCGGGAATACATCGACGAAAGATTCCATCGGGTCCTCTTTTGAACAATAATGGTTCATCCCAATAGTAATGTTTGAGATTGTGAAAGAATTTCTTTTTCTGCTGATAGGTTAAATCAGGTGGAAGAGCTCCTGCAGCTAGGTAGTTAACAATGTCAACGTACCATGGCAGTCCTATAGTTGTTTGGATTGTTTCCACGGGTTCTGGTTCATCTACGTCTAACTGAACTGGGTCGCTTCCTATTTGTGCTATCAGCTGTTCATACGGAAAGTCATCGTTAATCGGCACTTGTTCGGGTTTAATACCTTCTATTCTAGATAAATGGTCCACTACGGCGTTTTCAGTACCTTTCTTATCTTTTATTTCGAGATCAAACTCTTGTAAGAGTAAAATCCATCTCAAGAGTCTTGGTCTAGCATCTTTCTTAGTCAATAGATATCTGATAGCAGTGTGGTCTGTGTAAACGATTATTTTCGCTCCTACTAGGTAAGAACGGAATTTGTCAAGCGCAAAGACAACTGATAACAATTCTTTTTCAGTAGTGGCGTAGTTCATCTGAGCAGAATCTAAGGTTCTACTGGCATAGTAAATCGCATGAAGTTTCTTTTCCTTCCTCTGGCCTAGAACTGCGCCTACAGCATAGTCACTCGCATCGCACATGATTTCGAAAGGTAATCTCCAGTCAGGGGGTTGCATGATTGGTGCGGTTATGAGGGCTGTTTTTAGAGTTTCGAATGCTTTAAGACAATCTTCATTGAATATGAACTCAGCGTCTTTCATTAATAAACCGGTAAGAGGTTTAGTGATTTTCGAGAAATCTTTGATGAATCGTCGGTAGAAACCGACGTGTCCTAAAAAGCTTCGTATTTCTCGAACGGTTTTAGGGGGTTGAAGATCTTTTATGACTTCTATCTTAGCTTTATCAACTTCAATTCCCTTGTCGGATATAATGTGTCCTAATACGATTCCTTCTCTGACCATAAAATGACATTTCTCCTAGTTAAGCACGAGGTTTACTTTTACACATCTTTCTAACACCATTTCTAAATTTGATAGGCATCCTTCAAAACTTTGCCCGCATACAGAGAAGTCGTCCATGAACACTTCCATGATGTTGTCTATAAAATCTGCGAAGATTGACATCATACATCTTTGGAAGGTTGCAGGAGCGTTGCATAATCCAAAGGGCATTCGTCTATAAGCGAACGTTCCATAAGGGCATGTGAATGTAGTCTTTTCTTGATCATCTGGGTGGATAGGGATTTGGAAAAATCCTGAGTAACCATCAAGATAACAGAAATAAGAATGCTTGGCTAATCGTTCTAACATTTGATCTATAAAAGGTAGTGGGAAATGATCTTTTCGAGTGGCTTTGTTTAGTTTACGATAATCGATGCACACTTTATGTCCCGTCACTACTCTTTGCGATATCGATTCGCCTTTAGCGTTTTTCACAACAGTGATACCTCCTTTCTTTGGTACTACGTGTACTGGACTAACCCATTTACTATCAGAGATTGGATATATTATTTCGGCATCTAGTAGTTTCTTAACTTCTTCCTTTACTACAGTGCTAAGGATTGGGTTAATTCTTCTTTGAGATTCTCTGGAGGTTTTGCAATCTTCTTCTAGCAGAATACGATGCACACAGATTGAAGGGCATATTTCTTTGAGATCAGATATGTTATATCCTAACGCAGTTGGATATTTCTTTAAGACATCTAAAATTTTCTTTGTTTCGATTGTTCCTAAACTGGAATTTATTATAATTGGTCTTTTACATTCAATGTCTAAGAATTCGTATCTTAGGTTATTAGGTAAAGTTTTTAATCCTAATGTAGGTTTATCCTTACTTGGCATGGGATCCGGTGTAAGTGCTAAACTTTCACTTAGACTATCATCCTGATACGGTTTACGCATATTATCATCTTCGAAATCGGAGGGATTTGAATTTTCATAATTTCAGAATAGGTAGTTTCTTTCATTTCCATTTCTCTTACACATTCGTCAATTACGTCCAATAGATAGCATGTATCCTCTATAGCTGGTGATTGTAAGAATTGTGTTAAAATAAATTCAACTTTCTCTTCACCTACTTCAAAGGTTAGCTTTCCTCTCTTTACGTCTATTATAGCTCTGGCGGTAGCTAAGAATGGTCTTCCTAGTATGATAGGTGTAGTGGAGTCTTCAGAGATGTCCATGATTATGAAATCAGTAGGGATGTAGAATTGTCCTATACGTACTGGGACGTTTTCTAGTATGCCTACAGGATATTTAACAGAGCGATCGGCTAGCTGAACAGACATTTTAGTTGGTCTTAGGTCTCCCATGTCTAGCCTTTTGCAAATCGTTAAGGGCATAACACTGATACTGGCTCCTAAATCGCTTAGAGCTTTGTCAATGACGAATTTTCCTATTACACAGGGTATAGAGAAACTTCCTTGATCTTTTAGCTTAGGAGGCATATTATTCTGAATTATGGCGCTACACTCAGCAGTAAGTGTAACGGTTCCGTTATCCTCTATCTTTTTCTTATTGGATAAGATTTCTTTTAAAAACTTAGCATACGAGGGCATTTGAGTGATAGCTTCTGTAAACAGAATAGTAATATTCAACTGTTTCAGAAGTTCGACAAATTTCTTAAACTGGCCCATCGTCTTGGAATTAGTTAATCTCTGAGGGTACGGAATTGGTGGTTTATAGGGTGGTGGAGGCACATAAGGCTTTTCTTTCTCCACTGCCTCTTGATTATCATCTTCCTTTTCTTCTGGATCATTCACCATTTCAGTCGGTTTATCCGGTTTTTGGTACATGGCTGGATTGTCAAGTCGTGGATCGGTAGGTCCGTCAAGTTCCTTGCCACTTTTTAATATCACAGCATTGGCCTGTCCTTTCGGATTAGGTTGAGGTTGTCCAGGAAATACTCCAGCTGGTGCAGCGGTAGGTGCTTGTTGTTGAGCTACTTGTGAAATCTGAGTTTCAAGCATTTTGTTATGTGTAGCTAATGCATCTACTTTGCTTACTAATTGCTTAATCTGCTCACTAGTGTGTATGTTTTGGTTTAAGAAGTCCTTGTTTGTTTGAGATTGGTTAGCTATAAAGTTTTCCATCATCAATTCAAGGTTCGATTTTCTAGGGACGTTAGGAGCAGTCTTTTGATATCCTGGTGGTGTAGCTGGTGCTTGACCTGGTGCGTATAAAGCATTGTTATTCTTATAGGAGAAGTTCAGATGGTTCTTCCAACCTGGGTTGTATGTGTTTGAGTATGGGTTTCCTTGAGCATAATTCACTTGATCTGTGGGAATTCCTGTTAATAGTTGACAATCAGGAACTTCATGTCCTGGAACTCCACATAACTCACAGTTAGGTGTTACTGCAACCACGGTGGCTGTTGGTGTTATGGCCAAGTTGTCGATCTTTTGGTTTAGTTGGTCAAACTTTGCATTGACTTGGTCCATACTACTCACTTCGTACATACCTCCTTTTGTTGGTTTCTCAGTTGCGACTCTCTCGCTTCCCCATTGGTAATGGTTTTGAGCCATACTTTCGATAAGTGCATAAGCATCGTTATATTCTTTGTCCATTAGCGCACCGCCTGCGGCAGCGTCAATTGTCATTCTTGTATTGTACAAGAGTCCATTATAGAAGGTATGGATGACCATCCATTCTACTAATTCGTGATGTGGACAAAGTCTCAGCATATCTTTATAGCGTTCCCAAGCTTCGAAAAGTGATTTGTTTTCCCTTTGCTTAAATCCGTTGATCTGAGCTCTCAGCATAACTGTCTTGCTAGGTGGGAAATATCTGGTCAAGAAAACTCTCTTTAGTTCCTCCCACGTAGTTACTTAATTCGAAGGCAGAGATTGAAGCCAGGCTCTTGCTCTGTCTCGAAGTGAAAAAGGAAACAGACGTAATCTGATAGCTTCTTGGGTAACTCCATTGGCTTTTACGGTATCTGCGTATTACACAAAGATCGAAAGATGAAGGTTCGGATCCTCGGTAGGATTTCCGGCGAATTGATTTTGTTGCACGGCTGATATCAGCGAAGGTTTTAGTTCGAAATCGTTTCGGTTGATAGCCGGTGCGGCAATGCTGGAATGCGGTTCAGCTTGCGAAGGACTAGCGTAATATTTGAGTGGGTGATTCTGTTCTTCAGCCATCTCTGCGTCCTTTGATGTTACGACTGGTTTAGGTGGATCTAATTGAAGATCTGGAATGTTGTAATTTTGTTCGTAATCGAATATCTATCTTCTTACGTGTAAGAAGCGTTCCGATTCTGGGATTAGAGGTTGCAAGTCTTCGCCTTGAGAGCGAGTACTTGGCATAACTCGGGAATTTAGATTAAGAAAAGAAAATAGTTGTTACCTTAGTCTAGACAATGCTACCCTAAAGTGCACCAGTAACTAAATTAAGGTCCTCGGCAACGGCGCCAAAAACGTGATGGGCTAAAGACGTATCTAATTATGTGTCTAGCGGTATCTTAACTACAAGTGCACAGCCTATCGAAGTAATATTTAAGATTATCGATCCACAGGGACTCTATGGTTACTTAGTGCTAGAGGAATTTCTAGTTTAGCTAAGGTGAAGGGTTGTCACGATTTTTGGTTGTTTTTTTAAAGATTAAAGGCGGGAATTAAATTTAAGTTTAAATAAATAATACTAAGGCGGTCGGTATGTAATTATGTTAACTTAGGCGGGTCAATCTAACCTAGGCTTATAAAGATGGTTCACTTAATCTATTCTGTAGAGGTTACCAGTTTAAATATCTTTAACTCACACTCTCGTGGTCTTATCTCAGATCTTACCCCTAAAGCCCTATGTCTGCTCTCGCTAGCCCATAAGTGTTTAGAAATAATTTTTGGAAACTTAGTAATTCTAATTCATTTTAAAGCACTCTCGCTGTGTTTAAATTAAATGCCTAACTTTAGCTATCTGGTTAAAATCTCACACTCTCGTGGTCTTGACCTAACCTAATACACTTTCCTTGCTCTCGTAACAAAAAAGTTGATTTTATAATAAAAAGTCTCAGCCAGAATTTTAAGCTCTTAATTATTTTAAGCCTAGAGTTGATTTTACCGATTTAGTTTGTTTTAATTACATACCGCCCTAAGGTGTTTAGCTACTCATTATTGTTGAACCAGACAGAGGCAGAGAAATATAAAATAAAATATGCATGGCAGAAAAATAAATATTCAACATTAATATAAATGCAATTTAAATATAAACCTGGATAACAATAAAAGTAGTAGACTCCTTCTTCCACAGGCTGGAAAGCTCGGAGTACTGACCGGAATCGGAAATAAATTCTAAAGGAATCTGAAGGCTTTGAAACAAATTAATCTATAACAATTTCCTGATGTTGGAAATTGTTATAAGGTTGGTTTGGATACAGAAAAATTAAAGCAAGAAAACTAATGCTGGAAAAATAAAAGGGTGTAAATAAAATCGGCAGAGCTTCCGCAAGAAAATTAAAAACTAAAACTCTGTAAATTGTTCATTGAAACAAATCTATTTATAGAAAGCATTTTGGGCCTGGCAGTTGGAATTTGTGCTTGGGCCTCGCAGGAAATGAGAGAATCCAGGGAACGTGGGAATACTTGGTCTGCTGGAGAATAGGCACGTTGGATTTCATGTAGTGTAACGTTCATGACCAAGTCTTCAGTCAAATACCCTAGTTTTCCCTTGTCACGGTCGTGACAAGGGTGTCATGTTCGTCTTCCTTGTTTGATATGCGTCACGGTCGTGAGGGACTTGTCACGGTCGTGACTGCTCCTTTTAGCGTGTCACGGTCGTGACTCCTAGGTGACGACCGTGAGTGTAACAAAAAATGCAGGTTATGCAGAATTCTCTTTTTCTTCATCTTTTAATGGTTGTTTTTGCTCATTTCACTTGTGGCTTTTGATTTAGCTCTGTATATGATATACCTACAAAATGGCAAAGAAAACTCGAGGAATTGGGTTTTAAGAAGACAATTATGCGATAAAACGGTATTGAAACATAGCAATATAATCGATACTTTTTCTCGTTATCATGTGTGCCCAAGTCGATTTTTCACGTGTGGAATTCATTTGGTTATCAAGTAGTGGTCTGTGAGGGGCTTGGTTCGGAAAATCAGGTACATCATGATTATAGTTCATCAGTTTGTTGTTTTGTTCATCCATGGATTTATCTTGCTAGAAATTGATTCAGACATATTTAAACTGATTCAGAGCTTGTTTCATTCATTATCAGAGATTCAGAAATTTGTCTTCATGTTAAGATTGATTATTGTTCAGTTTGATGATGGTCGTTGTTTCAGTGGAGAATTTTTCAGTTGTTCAGGAGATTCATTTTTGTCAGAGATTTGTGGAAAAGTTTTGGATTTATTTGGTTATTCATCATTCAAATCATATTTCATATCCATTTCATTTCAGATTCTTAGTCCATATTTCTATCCATTTTTATTAATTTCGTCTTCCAATTTCCAATTATTCATCATCCTTAATTTCATTATTTTTATCCTTTATTCAATTTCTCAATGTCCACATTTTATTTTCATACCATTTTAAATCCATATAATTTTCTAAATAATCAATTATATCATTGTTTATACAAGTCCATATTCATTAATACAAGGCATATCATTATTTTCTTAGTCCATTTTCTTTCCAAACCAATTTACAATAAGATAAAAAAAATAAACAAGCTGCTTTTATCAGTTTGGCCCCACATGATTTATTCAACATTTTTTCAGCACACACAATTTTACATTTACATTATCGTCATCTCCTCACCAATTCATGTGACCCTTCCCACTACTACACTCAGCAACCAATTTTCTTTCCACTCCATACACTCATTTTTCGGCAACCACATAGAACAATAGTTGTGTTTTCTCCGTACAGCTCCACACACATGCCAACGCCATTTCACACAAATATTTCGTACACACACGCACCCAATTTTGCTCCAACTTTCAGCAAAAAAAGTTCAGCAGCTGAACACCATGGCCCACAACGTACAAAAAACAAATTTCATAGCTACAACCCAATTTCACGTACAAGCTCATTCCACACAGCATTCCAACGACATAATATGTATGTACGCTACCGAATTCCTCCACTCATATACAAAACACGCATTGCAGAATTTTTTTCAACACTTTTTCTTCTTCCTTCAACAATTTCAAACCTCAATAAACAAACACACCTTCAAACAGAAAAAAACAGAAAACCATCAAAACCCATTCCTTAAAACTGCAACACACATCTCACAATCTTTATCGATTTCAACACACAACACAATTACTTCAACCATTCTTAACCACAATCACAACCCACTGAATCCATCTTCATTAAGCCTTTAAACCCATCACTCAATTCTCTCCTCTTCCTTCATTTCGCACATAACTAGCCATATTCCTCCTCAGCCCCTTTTCAACCTCAATCAATAACAAACGCAGAATCTGAAACTTCCCTTCACTCTAAACAAAAACAACAAAACAACATTCCATTTATCTTCTCTATTTTTTCTAGTCTTCATTCAACCTTCCCTATAACTCTTTTTCCTCTCGTTCAAACACAACATATCTCAACATACCTTCATAACCCTCAAAACATCAACAACAACTTCAATATCTTTTGTCTTTTCACTCTTAAAGACTTGCGCTTGATTCAGGTAACAAATACAAACTCATCCACCTTTACTCACCTTTGGTCACTCCACCGAAAAACACATAACCTCAACCCCTGTTTCACCAAACCAATCACTCACCAACAACAACACAAACCAACAACTCACACCTTCCTCTTCAACTCTCAACCATAAACACACTGAATCCACCCTCAGCCTCACCACACACAAACCGGAATAGAACCGCAAAGTACAGAAGAAGAATAAGAAGAAGAAGTGGAACCAAAAAAGAGAAGAAGAGCCGAGTTCAAGAGATTACCGAGACAAAGTAAATCGCGAATGGGATATAGAGATCAGGAAACGACGCTAGAATCGCACCTAAGGGTGGAACCGCCGTTTCAGAACTCACAGCACAGAGAGATAGAGAGCAAGCTTCAGACCGCCATCACACAGATCGGCCTCGCCTTCTCTGTGTAACCTTGAGCAACGACCGACAATAAAGAGAGATATAACAGATATGTTGGGTTTACGACGATGGAGGTTAACGCCGATAAAAAACTGGATAGTGTTTCCTTGTTGTTTTCAGAACCGCATTCGAAGAGCTTGCTTCTCTGCTACTTCTTTCCCCAATGTTGTTATTTTTGATATGCTGATTGTTTTGTCTTATTTTCTATTTTAGTTTTTTTTCCTTTTCATTTTTTTAAGCAGATCTTGTTGATATTAATGTTGTTGGGTTTTAGCCCAACATTTTTTACTGAACCGTTACTTTTTTCCCCTTATTTTTCTAAACCCCTTTTATTTTATTTTTATTATTTCTTTTGGTTTTCATTTGAGTTGTCCATTGGATCAGAGCTTACGGTTCATCATACCGCTACTTGTTCACACGTTTAACACCCCTTCACATTTTATTTTATTTATTTATTTTTTGTTTTAACAAGAATTATGAAGTTTAATTGTGTTTTGGTTTTGTTTAGGTTTTGAGGAGGACCTTTGGCTAGATCCATGGGTCTTAAGCCCGTTTGAGTTACATTGTTAAACACACTACTTGAATCTAGCGCATACCTCCTCCTTTGTTATTTCTCATTATTGTTTTCTTTTCTTTTAAATGCTTGTTATTAGTAATTGATTTTTTTTATTAACTTTGGTTAAAAATTTAGTTCAAAATTTTAATATTCCTTTATTAGAATTTGTTTATAATTGTTATTTATTTCTTTGGATAGTTTTTTTAACGATTTTATTGTTAATTCTTGATACTAATTTTGTTTAGAATCTTGTTCAAGTTTCGTGTTAATTGTTGAGCGTAATTTGAGTTTACTTATTGGAGCTTTGATCGAACTAACCTTTGTGGATTCGGGATGTTGAACATTTGAGGATGCTTTGATTGATCGAGTGAGTCTTCTGACAGGCTTTCTTGAGTTCATTTACGCGTAATGAAGAGGCAACAAACCTTCTCCGTTAGGTATCACTAAAACTTGATTTTATCTCTTTCGCGCCTCATTCTAGTCCTGATGTCATGTTAGGAGCATACTGGTACATCTGAAGTCCTACCTTGAGTAGTCTTTGTTTGTGCATTGTTTGATCATTTCATGTTGCATTTTTCTTTCACTTGCACATTTACTTCTTCTTCATCTCGTTTCTCTTTTCTTCTTTACTTGAGACTTGGTTAAGTTTTAAGTTCGCTGTTTGGTTTATCTGTTGGTTCACTTGTGCCTAGTTCACATGTCTTCCTTTAGGTGCCTAATCCGACTTAATTTTGAATTAAGTTGGAATAGGATATAAACCTCAACTGTAGTATCAATCATCGCATGATAACTTTTAGGATCGAGTCTCTCTTAGTGTTTTTTCCTTTAACATTTGAGTCTTTCTCTTCTTCCTCATAAAGAAAATCCAAAAACACTTAATAAATACCATAAACAAAAACAACAAAAACATTTCTTTAAAAGACTTGAACCAAGCTTCAATCGTCTTTCCTGCGGGATTCTCTTCTCATCTCATTCTGATGCAGACGCAAGACTTGTCGAGTCCGTTCTACCGCAAACAAGTAAACGCCTGAGTGGTAACACCTAACTGCTGAAATGCGCACTTAACACTGTCAACTTAAAAAACACAAAAAGACTGTGGTCACCCTTAGTTAGCCGAACTACGGCGGTCTGATTCTTATTAGGAGATACGTAGGTACAAGCGCGATGCTTGTCGACCCAAATCTCGTTCTTTTCAGAACTACGTGGACTCTGATTCTCGTTGCAATGAGATACGTCAGTCTGGGGTACGATGCCCTCTCGAGTCCATTTCTTTCTATCACCCATTCAATTTCGTTTTCTGTTTTTCATTCTCGTTCCCGTCCTTTCTAGTTTAGCCTCAGATGGAGCTTCAGACAACTACACCCTTTGAGCATAATAGCGAGCGTGGATCCCATCGAGTTCGAGGACACGAAGGGGTGCTAATACATTCTCTTAGTGTAACCGACTCCCGAGCCCAGACTTGGTTGCGATGACCTCGTCTTTTCCTTTTCCCTCAAGTTTTCTTTGATTGTTCTCCTTTCCCTCGTCTGGATAAAAAAATGTACTGATGACGACTCTTCTGTTTTCCGCCGATTGATTTTTGCGTTGCGACACATATGAATAAGAACTTCTATCTCAAAAGCAATAAATAGCAGAAGAAGAGCTAGAACTGAGAAGGTGCATTCGTAAAATGGGATGTCACAATTTCCATATTTGTTGCATATCATTTAATTCTCGTTCAGAGTCAATATGCCCCAATACGATGATGAACCAACTTCTAGAAAGGCTCCATCAAGATTGTCTTCTTTGGAAAAAATATAAACGGTGGAAGAGTAAACAAAATCCACCCATGAAGATTAAGCATTATTTTGTGATTCATTAGCACTATTTTGTGATTTTTAATCCATAATGCACTAACTTTTTAGATGCAGGAAAGAGAAGTGTAAAAGTGAAAAATAATTGTTAAACTGAGAAAATGACTCAAAGGAAAGCAATGTTGACTCTTCAAAATCTATACGCTAGCATGCAAAAGTAAGTATACCGTGTTAAATGAATCAAATCACTCGCACACAATACTTAAGTGTTTTATTTACCAAAGATTATAGGCTTAATACCCTTTTTGGTCCTCTAACTATATGTTTGGGTCCAATTTAGTCCTCTTTCTTTTAAAAGTTTCAAATTGGTTTTATGCATTATTAAATAGGTACATGTTTGTCCTCGCCGTTAGAAAAGTTAAAGTTTCACTAAAAAGGTTGATGACGTGGTATGATTAAGCTTATGTGGCACGATGAGTAGACTTAAATGCTGAGTTGTATTAACTTGAAGGATGACATGTCAGCTGACAATATTAGTTTTAATAATTTTTTTATGGAAAATCTAATTAAATTAATTTTCACTAACTTTTTAGATGCAGGAAAGAGAAGTGTAAAAGTGAAAAATAATTGTTAAATTGAGAAAATGACTCAAAGAAAAGCAATGTTGACTCTTCAAAATTTATACGCTAGCATGCAAAAGTAAGTATACCGTGTTAAATGAATCAAATCACTCGCACACAATACTCAAGTGTTTTATTTACCAAAGATTATAGGCTTAATACCCTTTTTGGTCCTCTAACTATATGTTTGGGTCCAATTTAGTCCTCTTTCTTTTAAAAGTTTCAAATTGGTTTTATGCATTATTAAATAGGTACATGTTTATCCTCGCCGTATTAAGCTTATGTGGCACGGTGAGTAGACTTAAATGCTGAGTTGTATTAACTTGAAGGATGGCATGTGAGCTGACAATATTAGTTTTAATAATTTTTTTATGGAAAATCTAATTAAATTAATTTTCATAAACCTTAAATATAAAATAATTGGACCTAAGGCACATGCTCTTAATAGTTGTAGCCCAATAATCATGTTTTATTTATAATTGTGTGAACAAACTATATAAACACTATGATTTGTTATAGAATATTCAATGTGGGACTTCACAAACCCATGAATATTCATTATTGGGGTAGGATGTGGATGTCTTTGGTGGAAGGTATTGCCTTTGTCTTTTGTCTTCTGTGAATGTATTATTTCTTAGAAGCTTTCTGCTTACAATTTACATGTTCTTCATTCTCTGTTATGGATATGTATTCTAATTATGGACATGTATTCTAAAGTATTATTTCTCAGAGTTTTGCTCACCTTCGAATAATTGAAACAACACATTATTTATTGTAGAAATAAACACCAATATAGACAAATCTTGCAATGTAAGCCTTATTTTAGTTAATTAATGGTGACAACATCAATCACTTTGTGTCCTATTGCTTCTTAGCCATACACGTTCTAGTTCACAAATCACAATACATACAGAAATTGAGGAGGTGAGCTATACAACAAGAAATACAAACACTTAATGTTAGTTGCTTTAGCACAAACTATTTGTGTATTTACAGAACAACTTCAAAGCATCTGGGCAATATCACTGATAACACGTTTTTATATCTATTATTTAGCTTGGTTTCCATTAATTATATTATCGTTTTTTCGTAATTTACATGTTATTACGCAAGGTATTTATGTGTTTTTGCAGGTAGTCCAATTTATGAGGCTTGTAGAAGAAAAGAGCTAAAATAAGGAAGAAATGAAGTATATATCATAAGAAATGAAGACAAATGACAGAAAACAAATGATTCTACAATTTTACTTCATGACACCCGTAACAAGCTGAGGACGGCCGTCACAAATGTTAAGTGAGACGATCGTCCAGCACACTTGACGCCCGTCACAGGTCATAAACGCATAAATTAAAATGCGTTACTTAGTCAATCCGTGAAGAGTGTCATTGTGTATTTTGCTTGTTCAAACCCAGTCTCAATCAATGCAACCATATCAAAGCCCAACAACTTTATGTCCTGAATTTTCTCAACAATAGTCGTGCATTAGAGGCTATAAATAGAAGCCAAAGAAAATTGCAAAGAAAGCTTCGACCTAGACCTTATTCTGCTGTTTTGTTTTCGAAGCCAACTTTGATTTTATTTTATTTTGTTCAGAGCTTTGTTTTATTTTATTTTTCTGCATTAATTTTCTGTTTCCGTACCCTTACCGAACTAGTAATAGCTTCCTACATCGGGAAGCCATTGCACCTTTATATTTTATTTCAAGCCACTGCCTTCTAGTTTTACTTTCGTAACCCTACCGACCTGTGGAGGTTTGCTACGCCAATAATTATTTCTACTATTTAGGTTTATTAGTAATTTGATTTAATTGCTTTATTTATAATCTGTCATACCTTATGTCATTGTTTACTGCCTTTATTTATTTATGCTTGTTTTAATTAACATGTCTAGCCGAATAGAGAAATAAAACAAATCTTAGAAAAGACCGTCGCTACATCTATGAAAGATTGGCCAACCAAATTATGCGATGAGTTATGGGCTTACATGACAACTTTCAAGACATCCATCGGAACCACACGTTCAAATTAGTCTACGGAAAATCCTGCCACATGTATAACAAAGCCTATCGGACGATTAAAACCCTTAACTTCAACTATACTGACGTAGGTGAAAAACATATGTTAGACTTGCACGAATTAGAAAAATTGAGACTAGACGCTTATGAAAATGGCCGCATATACAAGGAAAGAACCAAGAAATGACATGATGAGTGCATATCTAGGAAATAATTTAGTGTGGGAGATGTCTATTCAACTCGAGACTTAGGTTGTTTCTTGGAAAATTACGATCTAGATGGACCGCTCCTTTCGAAGTGACAAACATTTTGTTGAATGGCGCAGTTGAAATAAAAGGTAAATCTAGTGCACCATTTGTAGTAAATGGGCAGCGTTTAAAACATTATAACTACGTAGAAAATATTGATTTTTCAACAGGTCTAAAATTAGAAGAAATGGATACAGAGACCTCAAGCTAACCTTTCCCTAAATTATGTCGAGCCTCGACATAAAATGAAGCGTTGCGTGGGAGGCAACCCACGAAATTGTTTTCGTTTTTGTTTTAATCATTTATTTTAATTGAGTTTTCGTTTTTGTTTCTTTTTCAAATTGTATTTTCAAATGCAGTAAATTCACTGATTTCTATGTTGATTGTTTTACTATGTGTTTACATGATTTTTAATGTTTTTCTACCTTCCTCCTTCTTCTCTGATTTCATTCAGTGCTCTAACAATGGATAACGAAGATAACATGACTGTGGATTTCAGAGACAGTGCCCAAAGGCATCGTTATGAAGTTTTAGCTCAAAGATTATGGCTCTAACCAAATTTGTCCATGGACCTACTGTTGCACCCCAAAATTTGCCCTCACAATACAAGACTTTGTGTTCTATGAAGGTTCACAAGGTTCACAAGTTTCCCAACACTTTCAAGGCCTTTCATGAGGTTCATGAAGTCTACAAGTTACTTTATGAAGGTTCACAAGGTTCACAAGGTTCACAAGTTTCTCAATGTTTACATAACCTTTCATGAGGTTCATGAGGTCTACAAGTGACTTCATGAAGGTTCACAAGGTTCACAAGGTTCACAAGCTTCACAATACCTCCTATGAGGTTCACAAGACATTTTATGATGGTTCACAAGGTTCACAAGGTTCACAATTGGCCATAAGAATTGACAATTCCCTCAGACAATGCACCTCCTAAGCAGTGCATCCAAAACTAGGGTTTTGACTTTAATCAGGCTAAATGAACTTCCAAGACTTCAAGTGAGCTTCATAACATCTTATAGGTGTGTAAGAACCCCCATGACAAGTTTCAAGACTTTTCTCAAAAGTTTGCTCAGTCAGATGATCAGATAAGTCAAAATCAGTCAATGTAGTTAAAAAGTCAAACTGAGGTCAACTGTGGTCAAACCAAAGTCAAACTTCATGATTTTTTGCCAACATCAAGTATATGAAGTAAAATTCATCATTTGATAAAGGGTTGATCATGATTCATCAAGGAGATTCCAGATCATCAAGAATCAGGAGTTTCTAAATTAGGGTTTCCTTAGTAAAAGTCAACTGAACTTTGACCAGCCATAACTTTCACATGCTTCATCACCAAGTCTCCATCCAAAGCTCATTTTGAAGGAAATTTAATTCTCTACAACTTTGTGTCTCACAAGCCAAGCCCAAAAATGCTTCATTTGGAAGGTATGAGCTAAGACATTATAGGTCATTTCAAAAGTCAACAAAAAGTCAACAACTTCAAAAGGGCATAACTTGAGATTGGTAAATGATATGGACATGAAACCAGTGGGGTTGTTTAGAGGACTCTTCAAGCTTTCCAAAATGTCCAAGAACACCCTCATAGCATTAAAAATGAAGGATATATGCCCTTGCAAAGTTGGGAAATTTTGTGATGGTTTATGATGAAAATGGAGGTCTAGAACCAATTCTTTCCAAATGGGCTTGGCAAATTATGATCCAATCCATACACTATCATCATGCACGACCCAAATGATTAAAATTCAGAATTTTTATTATTTTATTTTTATTTATTTTGATTTAATTCATAAAAAATCATTTTAAATAAATATAAAATATGAAAATACAATATTTGATGAAGATTGAGCTTCTAGAATCTCTTCAATGCTGATTTGAATTGAAAGGGAAGGAAATCATGAGATTGATCCAAAGATAGAAAGCCTTCATACACAAATATTTGAATTTCAAAGCATGATCTTTTTCAATCTTCAAATATAAAAACTTCCACATGATCAATCAATATTTTGACCTAGATTCAATCTCCTATAAGTACTAAACATAATGCAATCCTCAAGCCACGAATTTTCTGCCTCCAAGGTAAGCTTCACAAATTGAAAAACCACTCCAAATTTGAAATTCGGATTTCATCCTCCAGGCTCTTTCAAGGCAATTAGAAGGTGGAGACATGTTCTATGAACATCATTGAACACATTTGAGCCATTTACAACATCAAAATCATGCCTACATGAACAACCCGAATGCATTTTATTCATCTTTCAATTTTTTTCGGTTTGAATTAATTATGCAGTAACAATGAAATCTAATGATATAGTTGTGTTTGTGATGATGCATAGATGCGTTCTGGACAAAGAGATTGAAGGATGAGTGACTAAACCGCAAACGGCCATGATTAGGGTTCTTGAGTGATTTTTAGGGTTCTTCGATTTAGGACTTATAAATTGATTTTGAGACCATAGATTGACTGTATGAGAGGTGGTGATCATAACCCTGTGCTTGATTTAACAAATGGTTGCATATTCATGATGATTGAAATTCGCAGGTTTCAAATGTAGAAAAATTCGCAGGTAAATTCCCAGCAACTTTCGCAGGTGATTTCGCAGGGCAGGAGGTTGAAGAAGAAGTTTTGGCGCGTTCTGGAAATTTAAAATTATTGTTTAAAAATATTATGTTTTATTGATGGTTTGATATCACACGCATACTGTGTGGCCCAGTGGAAACTCAAGCTTGTGTTTGGTGAAAAGGCCAGGGTTCGAATCCTGCCTTGCACCATTATTTTTTCTATTTTTTTCAGGATAAAAGAAGGCATAATATATTATGTTCAGTTGTCATTATATTATCAGATGGGCTCTTCCAGCCGGGTGGTGATGCGTGCGCTTGTGTGTGTAAAGGTCCTGGGTTCAATACCACCCCAGGCCTTTTGTTTCTTTTATTTTTCCAGGTTTTTCACAACAAAGAACAAAACCTATGGGACTCATTGCTTTGCTGCCTGCGTGTGGACTGGCCTAGTGGTATGCCTTAACTGCTGATAAACCTGGTGGCCTGGGTTCAAAACCCAGCCAGGTATGTTTCGCTATTTTCTTTATTTATTTGTTTTTCTTACTTTTGTTAATTGATTTATATTTTATTAATAAATATACATGTAATTAAATTATTTTATAAGTATATATTCAAATAGGTTCAAATATTCAAAAATCATAAAAAAAAAATTTATTTCTTTTATGTAATTAAATTGTAATATGCATGTAATTAATTTAAATAATTTTTGTACATTATATTAAAAACTCTAAAAAATATTTTTCTAAACAAAACCCTAATTTTCAAAACCCTAATTTATTTTCTAAATACTTATTAAAAACCTAATTTTTTATTTTATAATTTTTGTACATGTTCATTTAACATAATTAATTTTAATAAATATAAATATAATCAAACTTTTTTTTATGTAATTATAAATTGTACATAATATAAATTTTTGTTCTATATATATATATGTAAATAATTTTTGTAATTATAATATGTCTAAAAATAAATTAATAACTTGTACATAAATTAAAATGCTATAATAATTATTTAATTGTTCATAGTAAAAACCTAATTTTTGTTTATTATTTTAATATTTTGCTAATTATATGTATTATTATTAACCATGTTATTACTAACTTTTTATTATTATTATTTCACTAATATTATTTAATTTCTCATTATTATTTTACTAACCCTATTTTTTTAATTCTTATTATTACTAACCCCTATTTTATTTATTTATTGCTTATTTATTATTTTTGCTTATTATTTATATTTTGCTTCTATATTTATTTTTTGCTATTTATTTTAATTGCTCATTATAATTATTATGTAATTGCTCCTTGGTGTAAATTTTGTAAATATTAATTTATTTAATTTTCATGCTATGGTTAGTAATTTAGGGAGTGTAAACATGTATTCTCTTAAAATCAAATTTAGATCATTTTAATCATAAGATAAATAATATTGAACACTCACACATGTAAGTCGATTTTTAATCGCCATCTCACATTTCTAAGGTTATCCATCAATGTTGCCTAATCATAAGGTCAAGTGGGGTGTATAAAGCAAGTCCCTTAAAAGAAAAATCATCAAGTCCCTAATGGTTGCCTTTAAAGATCAAGTCCCTTTTCGAATAATGATGATAGTCCCTCCTAAATGCTTAATACACCCCACAGTTGCCTTCACAAAACAGTTGTCCCTCACTTGTCCCTTACATCCAAGGTAATGACTACCTATTCCTTAATAATAGGGATAGTCTTACCATTTAAAGGTTAAAGAACAGAAAAGACTTAAATTTTAGGGTAGGTACCTCATAGTTGCTTGCTCACTTCATTTAAAACTTTTCAAACCTCTCACAAATTTCAAACAATTTTCAAACACAAGTTTTTACGCATCCGTACATGGATCATTATTAACTCTTATGAAAATTTCTATTCACACACTTCACATTTTCAAAAACAATTCAAAGTGAGCTAAGTAACTAAGAGCCCATGGATAACCATGGATGTAAAGGGTGCTAACACCTTCCCTTTACATAACCTACCCCCCGGACCCAAAAATCTTTTAAAAGGTATTTCCTGTTCTTTTATGCCTTTCCTTTGGATAAAATAAAAGTCGGTGGCGACTCTTGCTATCCGCAACATAACTAAAGTCAGTTCTCCCACCGTGTTACAGAACTGGCGACTCTGCTGGGGATTTAATAAAAGAGGGGTACCCTTAGGAATTAGATCACTTTAAAATTGTTTGCCTTGTTTGCTTTATACTTATCTTGTTGGTTGCTCTTATGTGTGAAAGGTACTAACCCGGATCTAGTGTACCTTAGGTAAATGGCAATAGACCAAGGAAACTGTACGACGTATATCGATACGGTTGATCTGGTGGCCATAGTTAGTGCGACTTCTTGGTTGGTGCTTATGTTCCTTAAGTCAAGTTGAGGATAATATGAGGCTGCCATATGTTGTCAATGCACTAACTAACTTTTAGAACCATAGTTAACTCATCTTGGCCTTTAGAAAGTAGTGAGGTAACCGGCTTTGGTGCAGACTGAAGTTGGTTGACACTCGATACTACACTCATTGAGATCTTAAACTTGGAGGGTTTTGGTTGGCAAGTAAGTTGCCTTCTGATCAACCACCCTTGTGAAGGATCAATGATATTGAGATCCCTTAGAACCTGGTTACTTTTGTAGGACAGGATGAACCATCTAACTTCAGGGGAGGGTACTTACCTTTAAACCTCATGCAAGCCTTTAAACCTAGGGCTATGGTGTGACTTGTTTGTGTGTGCCACATGTTTGTGATTGAGCATAACATCATGACATCATCATGCATCATAAGCATATCATTTCACTAACCATTTCAAGGACCAAAGGATTTATCTTTGTTCTTTGTTGCAGGTCATGGCTTCTGCTCGTAGAAACACCATCAGGATCAACTTTGTGGGGATACCTCCCAAGCTTAAAGAGTTGGTTTCTCAGGTGTCTGATCACTCCCAGTTCATCAAGAGACATGGTCACCTACTGGATCTAGTCACTTCAGGGTTCAGTGAAGACATGATGAGTGTTCTGTTTCAGTTCTTTGACCCTAAGCACCATTGCTTCACATTCCCCGACTATCAGCTGGTTCCTACAATGGAAGAGTTCTCTAAACTTCTGGGTATACCTGTTCTTGATCAAAGATCTTTCACAGGTTTGGAGAAAGAACCTAAACCTGAGGTTATTGCTGCAGCTCTACATCTGAAGAAGTCTGATATTGTTCTAGAAACGAGAAGTGGAGTCAAGGGTGTTCTAGCTAAGGTGTTGATAGAGAAGGCTCAAATGTTCTTGAAGGCCATGAGTCATGATGCTTTTGAGGAGATCTTAGCCTTGCTGATTTATGGCTTAGTACTGTTCCCCAATCCAGATCAGTTCATAGACGTTCATGCCATCAACATATTCCTGAGTCACAATCCAGTACCTACATTGCTTGGAGACATTCTACATTCTCTCCATACCCGTACTACAAGGGCAAGGGGAACTTTGATGTGCTGCATACCTTTGCTTTCTAGGTGGTTTATTTCTCACCTTCCTCGCTCAGTAATGAAGAATGAGCAAGGGTTCAGATGGTCCAAGAGGATCATGTCACTTTCTCACTCAGATATCCATTGGTGCTCCAGATCTATGGAGAATGTCACCATCATCGACCGTTGTGGGGAGTTTCCTAATGTGCCACTTCTAGGCATAAGAGGAGGCATCACCTACAACCCCTCTCTAGCTTTACGACAGTTTGGTTACGCTCGAAGTGATGGTCCACATGACATGTTGATTCAGGGCATTGTGTTTGACTACGACAACGATCTTCAGGGTTACCGTCAGAGATTCATACAAGCATGGGGAAAAGTAAACAGGGTTGACAGCAAGACACTAGAGCCTAAGTACACTATTCCTATGGAAGCTTATCTCAGATGGGTGCGATCTCGTGCTCAAACTCTCATGATGCCATATCCTGCCATCCTACCAGTTACCATGGAACCTGTTGCTGAAGGAGACACAGCTTATACCATCCTTCACCCAGACATGCCTACTGATATGGAAGACTTGCAGAGATCATGGATCCAACTGAAGGAGCAAAGGGATACTTTCTAGGCTCATTACAAAGCAAGCCAAGAAAGGATCCTGGAACTAACAAAGCAACTTCACGAGGAACGGAACCTCAATTCATACCTCAACACAAAGAGGAAATGTCCATGGGAGACTTAAAACCCCATCTTTTGTACTTATCTCATTTTCATTTTTGTAAGCCTAAAAGGCAAAACAAATTTATTACTAATAAAAGTTTACTTTCTTGATTGTTTAAGCAAATTTAAGTCCTGCGGTCCTTGAAAACATTGCATACGCATTTACATTCCATTTCATTGCATCACAGGTTTATAATTGTGCACAGGTTTCTCATCTTCTCGCTGTTTATTTCAGCAATGGCTCTTGAACAATCAGTTAAGGATCTCTAGGCACAAAATGCACAGTTCCAAGAGCTGATCCTGAACCTATCCAAGGGGCAGGATGAATTGAAGGCACTGCTGGCCAAGAAGACTAAGAAGACTAGAAGGTCAGGTGGCCTGCTCAACATGGGAAGAAGGTTCAAAGGTCCTGTCAAGACCAAAGAGCAGGTTGAAGACTATGAATCTGAGGAATCTGAAAAAGAGGGAGGCAGTCTCCACAACACTATGGGGGACTTTGATTCTGAGGCTAATTACTATCATGAGCCTAATGAAGACAAATTCAAGATGCTGGTGGATAGGATGGATGCTATGGAGTTGCAGAAATCATCTGGGCTGGATTTTGAGGATTTGAGTTTGATATCTGGGGTAGTCATACCCGTTGGTTTCAAGGTTCCTACCTTTGTTGTTTATGAGGGGGTCTCTTGCCCCAAGCTGCATTTGAGGTCTTATGTCAGAAGGATCCAACCTCACACTGCTGACAAAAAGTTGTGGATCCACTTTTTCCAAGAGAGCTTATCTGGAGCTCAGCTGGAGTGGTATTATCAGTTGGAGAGTGCCAACATCAGAGACTGGAATGATCTTGCTGAAGCTTTCTATAAGCAGTATCAATACAATGCTGACTTAGCCCCCACTCGCATGCAGCTTCAGAGCATGTCTATGGGTGCCAAAGAAAGTTTTAAAGAGTATGCTCAGAAGTGGAGAGACTTAGCTGGAAGAGTTCAACCCCCTTTTGACTGACAGGGAATTGGTTGATATGTTCATGTGTACGCTGAATGGTCCGTTTTACAGTCATCTCATTGGAAGCTCATCATCTGGCTTCACTGAGTTGATTATGACAGGAGAGCGAGTAGAGAATGGTATAAAGAATGGCAAGATCCATGTGGGTGCTTCTTCATCAGGTGCTGCAAAGAAGCCTCCCACTGGGAAGAAAGAATCCAATGCTGTTTATGGTCAACCTGATCGTAACAGAAGGCATCAGTCTGTTAGTGCAGTTCATATTTCCAATCCAACTCCTGCAACAACAGAGCAGCCTCAGGGCAACCAACAGAGGGCTAGAAGGCAGTTCACGAAGATCAACATGTCACTGGCTCAGGCATTGCAACATTTGTTGAAAGCTGAACTCATTACTTTGAAGGAGGCTCCTCAGAATCCCAATGTTACCTCTCCCAGGTACAATCCCAATGCACGGTGTGCATATCATTCAAACTGTCAGGGACATGATACTAATAACTGCTGGGTCTTGAAGAACAAAATTCAAGATATGATCGAGGCTGGAGAGATTGAGTTTGACCCTCCGGGTACTCCAAATGTGATTACTGCTCCAATGCCAAATCACGAGAAGACTGTCAATGCCATTGATGAAGACCTACATGTCTATTCAGTTATGGAGTTGAACACACCATTGTCTGTTATTAAAAAGAGGTTAGTACAAGCTGGGATCTTTCCAGGTTGTCGTGAAGATTGTTTGTATTGTACCTATAAGCCAGATAGTTGCTTCATATTGAGAGATGGAATTCAACGTCTCATGGATAAGTATACTATAGTGTTTGAGAGGACTCCGTCGTCTATAGAAAGTATGGTGGATCATTTGACTCAAGGTAGGAAGATTGAAGAGGTTGATATGGTTGACAAAGTACCGGTAAGAATCACTTCAAAGAGACCTATTAAAATCACTCATCAGGGTCCAATCAAGATCACTGCTGAAGGCCCTGTGAAAGTTGTTGCTGAAGCCAGAGTGGCCCCTCTGATTATTACTACTCCTGGTCCTATTCCTTATACATCTGATAAAGCTGTGCCTTGGCACTATGGGTCTGATGTTTACATCCATGGTGTTAAGCAGGAGCCTTTACCTGATGTGCCTGCTGACATTGATAATATTGCTGGATCTAGTAAGATCACGCGTAGTGGAAGGGTCTTCTCTTCTCCAGTTACTTCCAAGGATGCAGTTACTCCTGCTGCTACTTCCACCACTGATGCTCGGGGCAAAGGTCTTGTTATTGAGCCTGTATCTACTGATGTGCCAGCTGCTGATGACCTCTCTAAGCAAATGGAAGAAGTATTGAAAATCATTCGCAAGAGTGATTATGACATTGTTGATCAGTTGGGGCATACTCCCTCAAAGATTTCTATGTTGTCCTTGTTGTTATGCTCTGAGGCTCATGCCAAGTCCTTGATCAAGTTTCTGAAGACTGCTCATGTGCCCAATGCCATTTCTGTTGACCAATTTGAGAACTGTGTTGCCCACCTGACTTATGATAATGGGTTAGGATTTTCTGATGCTGATTTGACCCCTGCCAAGAGGGATCATAACAGGGCCTTGAATATTTCAATTGAATGCAAGGGCACTACCCTGTCACATGTGCTGATAGACAATGGTTCCTCTTTGAATGTGTTGCCTAAGGAAGTCCTGAACAAAGCTGAGTCCTGAAGATGCTGTGCTGAAGCCCAGTAATATTGTGGTAAAGGCTTTTGATGGTTCTAGAAGAATAGTGCATGGGGAAATTGATCTTCCAATCAAAGTTGGCTCCCAGGTTTTTACTGCTACATTTTATGTGATGGATATTCGTCCTTCATACTCTTGTCTGCTTGGTCGTCCCTGGATCCATGGGGCAGGTGCTGTAACCTCTACATTGCACCAAAAATTGAGATATCCGGTGAATGGAAAGGTTGTTACTGTCTATGGAGAAGAAGAATACTTTGTCAGCCATGTGAATACTTTCAAATATCTGGAAATGGAAGGTGAATACATTGAAACTCCGTGTCAGACATTTGAAGTGGTTCCCTGGGTTGTTAATGATTATGTAGCTCCTCCTATTGCGAAGAAAGTTCCTGTGGTGACCAGAAAACCTCCAACAATGGCAATGGCCTCTCTCAATGATGCTAGGGCTGTGGTAGATGAAGAGTCCCAGAAGGCTGTTCGTCGTGCTCGTGCTGTTCGTATCACCAATCAAGGGGTTATGAAAGATCAGATCAATGCTGTGGGAGACTATGATGAAGATTACAATCTGGATGCTTGGATCTTTCCTACTGTGGGTGCTGGACTCAATAATTGGAAAGCTGAAGATGTTATCCCTATCTCCTTTAGTCAGGAGTAAATACTATTACTGTGTTGTTGCTTTTAAGTTTGTAATTTTTTGAACAATAAAACTTTCAAGCCATGTGCCTTACCCGGGGCACAATGGTGTGCTTGTTACGGGCTGTCATTTCATTTGCATACTTCATTCAATAAAATCAGTGGACGTTTCGTTTTCGTAAATATTGTGTTCCTTGTCTTTCTTTTTTCTTTTATTTTTGTTTTATCAGCTATGTGTTCTTACACACACCCACATCACTAAAATGCAGATCCTCATCTACTCTGGATCCTGTTGATAACAGTTCTACTATTGCCAATTATAATTTCGAGAATCCGATCTATCAAGCTGAAGACGGAAATGAGGACGATTGTGAAATACCTGTAGAGCTTGCTAGGTTGTTACAACAAGAAGAGAAAGCTATACAGCCACATGAAGAGCCAGTCGAAGTTGTGAATCTGGGAACTGAAGAAAACAGAAAAGAGGTCAAGATAGGGGCTGATTTAGAATACAGTGTCAAGAGCAGATTGATTCAGATGTTACGTGACTATGTGGAGATCTTTGCTTGGTCTTATGAAGATATGCCAGGGTTGGATACAGACATTGTGGTTCACCGTTTGCCAGTAAAAGAAGATTGTCGTCCAAAGAAGCAGAAGGTTCGTCGTATGCGTCCTGAAATGTCAGAAAAGATCAAAGCAAAGGTAATGAAACAGTTCAATGCAGGGTTCTTAGCAGTGACTTCTTATCCTCAGTGGGTTGCAAATGTGGTACCAGTTCCTAAGAAAGATGGTAAGGTACGTATGTGTGTGGACTACAGAGATTTGAATAAGGCTAGCCCTAAAGATGACTTTCCACTCCCTCATATTGATATTCTGGTAGACAACACTGCTCAGCATAAGGTATTCTCTTTTATGGATGGTTTCTCTGGTTACAATCAGATCAATATGGCACCTGAAGACATGGAGAAGACAACATTTGTGACACAGTGGGGCACTTTTTGCTATAAGGTGATGCCATTTGGTTTGAAGAATGCAGGGGCAACATATCAGCGTGCTATGGTGGCTTTGTTTCATGATATGATTCATCATGAGATAAAGGTATATGTGGATGATATGATAGCCAGGTCTCAGAATGAAGAGCAACATCTTGATCATCTGCACAAGTTGTTTGAGAGGTTGAAGAAATATAAGTTGAGATTGAATCCAAACAAGTGTACTTTTGGAGTTAGATCTGGAAAACTCCTGGGTTTCATTGTCAGTGGAAAAGGTATCGAAGTGGATCCTGCAAAAGTGAAAGCTATACGAGAGATGCCAGCTCCCCGTACTGAGAAGGAGGTTAGAGGTTTCTTGGGACGATTGAATTACATTGCAAGATTTATTTCCCAATTAACTACCATCTGTGAGCCAATCTTCAAGTTGTTGAAAAAAGATCAGGTGATGGAATGGAATGAGGAGTGTCAGACTGCCTTTGATGAAATCAAGAGATATCTGCTAGAACCTCCAATTTTGATGCCACCAGTTGATGGAAGACCCTTGATTATGTACTTAACAATATTAGACAACTCAATGGGGTGTGTGTTGGGGCAACATGACGAGTCTGGTCGAAAAGAGCAGGCAATATACTACCTTAGCAAAAAGTTTACCGACTGTGAAACAAGATACTCACTGCTCGAGAAAACTTGTTGCGCTTTGGCATGGGCTGCTCGCCGACTAAGACAGTATATGTTGACCCATACTACCTTGTTGATTTCGAAGATGGATCCAATCAAGTACATATTTGAGAAACCTGCTCTCTCCGGAAGAATTGCAAGATGGCAAATGATCTTGACAGAATATGACATACAGTACATTACTCAGAAGGCCATCAAAGGAAGTGTTGTTGCTGATCATTTGGCTCATCAAGCAGTAGATGATTATCAGTCAATGAGTTTTGAGTTCCCCGATGAAGACATTATGATTATTACCAAAGAACCTGGACAATATGACGGACCTGAACAAGGATCCCGATGGACTATGGTTTTTGATGGTGCCTCTAATGCACTTGGTAATGGTGTTGGTGTTGTGATTAGTTCCCCTGAAGGTTGTCATACCCCGATTACTGCCAGACTTTGTTTCTATTGTACCAACAACATGGCTGAGTATGAGGCATGTATCCTGGGTATTAAAGCTGCTATTGATATGAAGATTCAGTTCCTTGATGTGTATGGAGATTCAGCCCTGGTAGTCAGTCAGATTAAAGGAGATTGGGATACTAAGCATGATAATCTCATTCCTTACAGAGAGCATGTGTTGTCTTTGATCCCGCATTTCAAAGAGATTACCTTTGGACATATTCCACGAAGAGAGAATCAGTTGGCAGATGCATTGGCCACCATGGCATCCATGTTTGAGATCAGCTGGGATGATGAAGCTCCCAAGATTACTATTGATAGATTTGAAAAGCCTGCATACTGCAATGAGATTGACACAGAAGGGGCAGAGGAGAAGCCTTGGTTCTATGAAGTGAAAAGATATCTTGAAACTCAGGAGTTCCCTGAAGGGGCATCTGTCAAAGATAGGAAGTTTCTGAGAAGGTTTTCTGCTAAGTTCTTTCTGAGTAATGGCATTCTGTACAAGCGCAATCATGATTCAACTTTGCTTCGTTGTGTGGATAAGAAGGAAGCAATTGAGATTATGGAAGATATGCATGATGGGATCTTTGGCACTCATTCCAGTGGACATACTATGGCAAAGAAGATTTTGAGAGCAGGTTACTATTGGTCTACCATGGAAGCTGATTGCTATCAACACTCCAGAACATGTCACAAGTGTCAAATTTATGCTGATAAAGTACACATACCTCCATCACCATTGAATGTGTTGACTGCTCCTTGGCCCTTTGCCATGTGGGGCATTGATATGATTGGTGAGATCAAGCCTACTGCTTCTAATGGGCATCGTTTCATCCTGGTTGCTATTGATTATTTCACGAAGTGGGTGGAGGCAGCTTCATTTGCATCTATTACCAAGAATGTTGTGGCTCGATTCATTAAGAATAATCTCATATGTAGGTATGGCATACCTGAGAGGATTATCACTGACAATGGCTCTAATCTGAACAACACTATGATTACTGATCTCTACACGCAGTTCAAGATTAAGCATCACAACTCTTCTCCGTATCGTCCAAAGATGAATGGGGCAGTTGAAGCTGCTAACAAGAACATTAAGAAGATTGTACAGAAGATGACTGTTACTTATAAGGATTGGCATGAGATGTTACCATTTGCTCTTCATGGTTATCGTACTACAATACGTACTTCAACAGGGGCAACCCCATTCTCTTTAGTCTATGGTATGGAAGCAATTCTGCCCATTGAAGTTCAGATTCCCTCCTTAAGAATTATGAAGGATGCAGGCTTGGATGAAGATGAGTGGATTCAGACTCGACTGGACCAGTTAAATTTGATTGATGAGAAGAGGCTAGCAGCAGTTTGTCATGGCCAGATGTACCAGAAACGAATGATCAAAGCTTTTAACAAGAAGGTTAAACCGAAGGTATATCAGGCTGGTGACTTGGTAATCAAGCGTATTATATTACCACAGGGTGATCCTAGAGGCAAGTGGACTCCAACATATGAAGGTCCATTTGTAGTCAAGACAGTGTTCTCAGGAGGTGCCATGATACTTACTACAATGGATGGTGAGGACTTCCCACAGCCTGTAAACGCAGACATAGTTAAAAAATACTACGCATGAAAAGAGACCCGCTAGGTTGACAGGCCTAGGCAAAAATAAGGGCATCCCGGCAAACCAAAAGGGTTTGGGCAAAAATTAGGGATATATATATAAAAAGATGTACACCCGGCAAGTCGAAAACCTGAAAAGGCGGCTTGGGCAAAAAAGGGTATCCCGGTGGATTGAAAACCTGAAAGGGCAATCCAGGCAAAAGTTAGGGATTAAAGCGTATGACTATGTCTCGTTAGGATCACCCATGAAACTGCAACCAGTTGTGTTACTTACTCAAGCTCGAACAGATAAAGCTCAATTCAATCATTTCCGTCTCAACAACAGAAGATGAGATACTCGAAGATAATGGCAATAGTAGAATTGAAACTCAATAAGATCGTTTCCCACATAGCTGATTTTCTTTGTTTTGTAAAAACTTTATGACAAAATCCTCTTACTAGGGTTTATGTCTCCTTGTACAAACTTACCCGCGTATGGGTCACTTTTTGATATAAATAAATTCCATCTTTTGAATCCAGATTTACTTTTACCCTATTTACATAAGCGAAACGTCCATTGGTTGTGTTTGAATGTATGTATGTTTTTGAATATGATTGATGTTTACCAAAAATGCATGTATGCTTAATATGATTAATGTTTACCAGAAATGCATGAAAATGCAGTAATAGTATTTACTAAGGACGAACGATGGAAGGATTTCAACGAAGCTTCGCCGGTTCATCTCTACAAGACAGTTACAAACCCTCAGTAGGACAAATCCATCTTCATAAAGTCTCATCTCCCCTGGAATTTATATCCATCTCTTTTATCCTCATACGGATATACGGGAAATTACTTTCCAATAAGAGTACGAAGAACGAAGACGGGATGTTGTATCTACTCTACTATCCCCAGCAGACGGGAGGTTATATATACCTTACTATCCCCAGCAGACGGGAGGTTATATATACCTTACTATCCCCAGCATACGGGAGGTTATCTATACCTTGCTATCCCCAGCATACGGGAGGTTATGTATATCTCATCATCAAACAAGACAGGGACGGGTTCCTCATATTCTTCAGCAACAAATCGGGATTTATTTTCCCTGGCCAGCAGTTGTTATATGAAGATATCCAGACGCTTCCGGCAGTATCATATCATACATACATCATTTACATCATACCATAACATACATATCCATAGATACATAATATATTACTTAAGTGCACCATATCATACATGCATACATAGTACATAAACTAATATTATTATACAAATGCTACCTTGTTTCAGGTTATTTATCCAGCAAACAATACTTATGACTATCAGGATTGCTTTATCCTCCTGAAAACTTATCATCTCTCAAGACTGCTTCATCCTCTTGGGAACATATTACTACACCAGGACTGCTTCATCCTCCTGATAGCTTATCATTCCCTCAGGACTGCTTTATCCTCCTGACAGCTCATTATTACCTCAGGATTGCTTCATCCTCCTGACAGCTTCTTATACCTCAGGATTGCTTCATCCTCCTGACAGCTTCTCATACATCAGGACTGCTTCATCCTCCTGAAAACTCCTATTACATCAGGACTGCTTCATCCTCCTGAAAACTCCTATTACATCAGGATTGCTCCATCCTCCTGAAAGCACATCATTACATCAGGATTGCTTCATCCTCCTGAGAGCATATTATCAAATACCTCAGGGTTGCTTTATCCCCCTGACAGCTTCTTACTACATCAGGATTGCTTCATCCTCCTGAAAAACATATTATTACATCAGAATTGCTTCATCCTCCTGACAAGCTATCATCTTATACCTCAGGATTGCTTTATCCTCCTGACAGCTTCTCGTACCTCAGGATTGCTTTATCCTCCTGACAGCTACCATTATACCTCCATATTTTGGACTGCTTCATCCTCCAAGACATGTATCTGAAGAACTTTCCTCCAAGTGGCATCTTTAAGCCCACTCAATCATATTCAACTAGCCATCTGTACCACTTTATGCACTGGTGAGTGCAAATTTTTGGGCTTTTGTGTTCAATCCCCTTCAACCTTCCGGGTCACGACTGGCAAACATACCAATCTAACCCCTCAGGTTTCAGAAAATTGAACAGGGGCAGCTGTTGCACCCCAAAATTTGCCCTCACAATACAAGACTTTGTGTTCTATGAAGGTTCACAAGGTTCACAAGTTTCCCAACACTTTCAAGGCCTTTCATGAGGTTCATGAAGTCTACAAGTTACTTTATGAAGGTTCACAAGGTTCACAAGTTTCTCAATGTTTACATAACCTTTCATGAGGTTCATGAGGTCTACAAGTGACTTCATGAAGGTTCACAAGGTTCACAAGGTTCACAAGCTTCACAATACCTCCTATGAGGTTCACAAGACATTTTATGATGGTTCACAAGGTTCACAAGGTTCACAATTGGCCATAAGAATTGACAATTCCCTCAGACAATGCACCTCCTAAGCAGTGCATCCAAAACTAGGGTTTTGACTTTAATCAGGCTAAATGAACTTCCAAGACTTCAAGTGAGCTTCATAACATCTTATAGGTGTGTAAGAACCCCCATGACAAGTTTCAAGACTTTTCTCAAAAGTTTGCTCAGTCAGATGATCAGATAAGTCAAAATCAGTCAATGCAGTTAAAAAGTCAAACTGAGGTCAACTGTGGTCAAACCAAAGTCAAACTTCATGATTTTTTGCCAACATCAAGTATATGAAGTAAAATTCATCATTTGATAAAGGGTTGATCATGATTCATCAAGGAGATTCCAGATCATCAAGAATCAGGAGTTTCTAAATTAGGGTTTCCTTAGTAAAAGTCAACTGAACTTTGACCAGCCATAACTTTCACATGCTTCATCACCAAGTCTCCATCCAAAGCTCATTTTGAAGGAAATTTAATTCTCTACAACTTTGTGTCTCACAAGCCAAGCCCAAAAATGCTTCATTTGGAAGGTATGAGCTAAGACATTATAGGTCATTTCAAAAGTCAACAAAAAGTCAACAACTTCAAAAGGGCATAACTTGATATTGGTAAATGATATGGACATGAAACCAGTGGGGTTGTTTAGAGGACTCTTCAAGCTTTCCAAAATGTCCAAGAACACCCTCATAGCATTAAAAATGAAGGAGATATGCCCTTGCAAAGTTGGGAAATTTTGTGATGGTTTATGATGAAAATGGAGGTCTAGAACCAATTCTTTCCAAATGGGCTTGGCAAATTATGATCCAATCCATACACTATCATCATGCACGACCCAAATGATTAAAATTCAGAATTTTTATTATTTTATTTTTATTTATTTTGATTTAATTCATAAAAAATCATTTTAAATAAATATAAAATATGAAAATACAATATTTGATGAAGATTGAGCTTCTAGAATCTCTTCAATGCTGATTTGAATTGAAAGGGAAGGAAATCATGAGATTGATCCAAAGATAGAAAGCCTTCATACACAAATATTTGAATTTCAAAGCATGATCTTTTTCAATCTTCAAATATCAAAACTTCCACATGATCAATCAATATTTTGACCTAGATTCAATCTCCTATAAGTACTAAACATAATGCAATCCTCAAGCCACGAATTTTCTGCCTCCAAGGTAAGCTTCACAAATTGAAAAACCACTCCAAATTTGAAATTCGGATTTCATCCTCCAGGCTCTTTCAAGGCAATTAGAAGGTGGAGACATGTTCTATGAACATCATTGAACACATTTGAGCCATTTACAACATCAAAATCATGCCTACATGAACAACCCGAATGCATTTTATTCATCTTTCAATTTTTTTAGGTTTGAATTAATTATGCAGTAACAATGAAATCTAATGATATAGTTGTGTTTGTGATGATGCATAGATGCGTTCTGGACAAAGAGATTGAAGGATGAGTGACTAAACCGCAAACGGCCATGATTAGGGTTCTTGAGTGATTTTTAGGGTTCTTCGATTTAGGACTTATAAATTGATTTTGAGACCATAGATTGACTGCATGAGAGGTGGTGATCATAACCCTGTGCTTGATTTAACAAATGGTTGCATATTCATGATGATTGAAATTCGCAGGTTTCAAATGTAGAAAAATTCGCAGGTAAATTCCCAGCAACTTTCGCAGGTGATTTCGCAGGGCAGGAGGTTGAAGAAGAAGTTTTGGCGCGTTCTGGAAATTTAAAATTATTGTTTAAAAATATTATGTTTTATTGATGGTTTGATATCACACGCATACTGTGTGGCCCAGTGGAAACTCAAGCTTGTGTTTGGTGAAAAGGCCAGGGTTCGAATCCTGCCTTGCACCATTATTTTTTCTATTTTTTTCAGGATAAAAGAAGGCATAATATATTATGTTTAGTTGTCATTATATTATCAGATGGGCTCTTCCAGTCGGGTGGTGATGCGTGCGCTTGTGTGTGTAAAGGTCCTGGGTTCAATACCACCCCAGGCCTTTTGTTTCTTTTATTTTTCCAGGTTTTTCACAACAAAGAACAAAACCTATGGGACTCATTGCTTTGCTGCCTGCGTGTGGACTGGCCTAGTGGTATGCCTTGACTGCTGATAAACCTGGTGGCCTGGGTTCAAAACCCAGCCAGGTATGTTTCGCTATTTTCTTTATTTATTTGTTTTTCTTACTTTTGTTAATTGATTTATATTTTATTAATAAATATACATGTAATTAAATTATTTTATAAGTATATATTCAAATAGGTTCAAATATTCAAAAATCATAAAAAAAAATTTATTTCTTTTATGTAATTAAATTGTAATATGCATGTAATTAATTTAAATAATTTTTGTACATTATATTAAAAACTCTAAAAAATATTTTTCTAAACAAAACCCTAATTTTCAAAACCCTAATTTATTTTCTAAATACTTATTAAAAACCTAATTTTTTATTTTATAATTTTTGTACATGTTCATTTAACATAATTAATTTTAATAAATATAAATATAATCAAACTTTTTTTTATGTAATTATAAATTGTACATAATATAAATTTTTGTTCTATATATATATGTAAATAATTTTTGTAATTATAATATGTCTAAAAATAAATTAATAACTTGTACATAAATTAAAATGTTATAATAATTATTTAATTGTTCATAGTAAAAACCTAATTTTTGTTTATTATTTTAATATTTTGCTAATTATATTTATTATTATTAACCATGTTATTACTAACTTTTTATTATTATTATTTCACTAATATTATTTAATTTCTCATTATTATTTTACTAACCCTATTTTTTTAATTCTTATTATTACTAACCCCTATTTTATTTATTTATTGCTTATTTATTATTTTTGCTTATTATTTATATTTTGCTTCTATATTTATTTTTTGCTATTTATTTTAATTGCTCATTATAATTATTATGTAATTGCTCCTTGGTGTAAATTTTGTAAATATTAATTTATTTAATTTTCATGCTATGGTTAGTAATTTAGGGAGTGTAAACATGTATTCTCTTAAAATCAAATTTAGATCATTTTAATCATAAGATAAATAATATTGAACACTCACACATGTAAGTCGATTTTTAATCGCCATCTCACATTTCTAAGGTTATCCCTCAATGTTGCCTAATCATAAGGTCAAGTGGGGTGTATAAAGCAAGTCCCTTAAAAGAAAAATCATCAAGTCCCTAATGGTTGCCTTTAAAGATCAAGTCCCTTTTCGAATAATGATGATAGTCCCTCCTAAATGCTTAATACACCCCACAGTTGCCTTCACAAAACAGTTGTCCCTCACTTGTCCCTTACATCCAAGGTAATGACTACCTATTCCTTAATAATAGGGATAGTCTTACCATTTAAAGGTTAAAGAACAGAAAAGACTTAAATTTTAGGGTAGGTACCTCATAGTTGCTTGCTCACTTCATTTAAAACTTTTCAAACCTCTCACAAATTTCAAACAATTTTCAAACACAAGTTTTTACGCATCCGTACATGGATCATTATTAACTCTTATGAAAATTTCTATTCACACACTTCACATTTTCAAAAACAATTCAAAGTGAGCTAAGTAACTAAGAGCCCATGGATAACCATGGATGTAAAGGGTGCTAACACCTTCCCTTTACATAACCTACCCCCCGGACCCAAAAATCTTTTAAAAGGTATTTCCTGTTCTTTTATGCCTTTCCTTTGGATAAAATAAAAGTCGGTGGCGACTCTTGCTATCCGCAACATAACTAAAGTCAGTTCTCCCACCGTGTTACACCTACCATGACTGCTTTAGACATAGGCGCTAGCATTGACTATATGTTTAATCATATAGGATGAGAATGTTTCGCTATTAAAAAGCATAAGACTTATTACAAACTAACTTTAGAATTTCTGAGCTCACTTGCTTATACCCCCAACCGCGGAAAAGGATTTAATAGAGGATGGATTGCCTTCAGACTGTTTGGATATCCTTGTGAATTTAACATCCGAGAGATGGATGAAGTGTTGGGTTTCCCCGATGGTCCTACTGTTTTCTCTAAGGCACAAGAAGATGTACTTATGGAGGACGAACTTAACCGTTTTTTGAGTAGTATCTCAGGATGCCCTGGTCATGACCTTTATCTTATGCTATCCACGAATATTCATAACCCGACCATTAGATATTTCCATATGATCCTGGCTTATACCCTCTTTGGAAAAGTTGAGAGTGACAACAACGTCTCTAGAGATGAGGTCTTTATAATGTTCTGCGTGTTTCAATCTCGACCTGTTAACGGAGCTATCTTCATGTTTGCAAACTTCTGTAAGATTCTATGATCTGAGCACCAACCCATTCTGATAGGTGGTCTGGTTGCTAAAATAGATGATGCAATGACATTTAGAACCCACCTTTCTCAGGTAAAACTTCTAGGAGACAATATACCTATGAATATCACATTCTATTTCGATGGGGCAATGCTTAGAGACCGTGAACCACATCATTTCCAGCTCCTGATCAACAATGTAGTTGTGCCTCACTTTACTCTGCCTGACCATGAACGCACAAGTGTGCATAACTGTCGCAACTGGCTGTATGACTTGGATGAACCATTGTATGAACCTGAAGACGCTTGGTCCGAAGTAGAAATAGATCCAAAAACACCTCCACATTACTATAATCTATATTATCCCGAAGACCCGATTGAAGAAGAAAATCTCACTCATGTTTCCATTGATACACAATCCACCATTGAGAATTTTCGTTTTGAACTGACCATAATGCACAATGAGCTTCACACCTTGCGCATCGATGTCATCACTCTAAGGGATATGGCCGTCGAGCAATTTGACCACCGGAGCCAAGGCATATAATCAATCCAACAAAACTGTGGCTAATTACTAACACCGACATTTATCAACATTTTATCGCATTTTAGTTTATTTCAGTTTTTTAATATTTCAGTTTTTACAGTTTGCAAATGCAAATGTCAACCAAATGCAAATGTCAAATGCAATCTCAAATGCAAATGTCAACCAAATGCAACTTAAATGCAATCTAAATTCAAACCAATTTCAACTTGAATTTGAATTACTATTCAAGACTACCATTGTATAGATTCTAAACTTCTTTTCATTATCTCTTATTACAAACTAATGTGAGAGTTTGAAATTCATTTTAGTGGTTTTTGTTTGCTTTACCATTGTACACATATTGATTTCCATTTGTAGTACTGGTAACTAGGTGAGGCGTATAAATGTCATAATACAAGGGTTATATGATTGCATAAATCTAAACATATGATATGTAGTTCACTATTATTGTTGATGACTTCCTTTAATGTTTTTATTAATTACTAATAATACAGAGATATATGAATGTTTTACACATGAATAAGCTGGTTGATTAACAAGTACCTTATCATTGTAGTAAGAACACAGGTACATACACACCAGCTTCATAAAATTAATCAATCAAACAAAACAAGCCAAAGTTCTGCTGCTAACTAGTGTATTTAATTATCTTTTGTGTAACCACTGTCCTTGCTCTCCCAGTCCATCGACTACATTGATCGGCCTGCACACTCAAACTCTCGATAATCTCCGCAAAAGTTTCTATTTTCTTCTTAATCTCGTCGATCGCAAGCTTTACAGCATCCTCGTTTCCAAGAGCAAAATCAGCATTTTGCATCATGGATTCAATCTTTATTTCCAGTTGACCGATACGCACCCGAATGCTGTTCATATCTATCAATGTGATACGAGTACCAACCTCCATTGAACTGATTACTTCTCGTTGGCCTTTTAAAGCTGTCTCGTATTTCTTAAAGAGCGAGTTGCACCATTTTCCAACGGAGCCGATTGGAACAGATAATGCCCCGGCCAAAGCTGTTATAACAGGTGGTGCGGCGATTGCAGCTGCCACTACAGAGAAAATCAACACAGCGACAAAAGCAGCTACGAAGATAACACTTGAAACCCTCTTCAGTGTTTTGAGAGATTTCAGTTTCTTATCGAGCTTTTGTTTTCTAATCAGCAATTTCTTCAGCATTGATGATTGTTGAGTATAAACCTTCTGAAACAAAGAATAAAACTCTTCTGTAAAAGGGTCTCCAGTTTCCTTGAAATCCTTAAGACCTTTCAATGTCTTTAAATAAGTCGAGCCTTCACCACCATTTTGAACCTCTTCGTCAAAACACGTCATAGCAGAGTTAACCACGACAAGTTTTTCGCGCGCTCGTTTCAAGCATTTCTCAAGAGCATTACAGAATTTCAATGTTTGGAGACTATTATCGAAAAAATCCTCCACCAAGGAGAACAAGTCACGGTCTTTCTTGTTCCATATATCTTGTTTGCACTCGAGAATGACTTTGACGACTTCCTGGTTCATGTCAAGAAGACTGCCGGTAACTTCACCTAGTGACTCAAGTGATATCGAACGAACCTCGATCCCTTGAGCAAGAGAGTTGATCACCCTATTGGTGCGCTCTTGAATGGTAGCATCGAAGGATTGCAAGTTCGGATCATCAACACAAGCAGCTTCATAAGAGCTTAGATCAGCCGCGTAAAGAGAATGCGCACCCATTTGAATCGGGGTTGGGACATCGGTATTAGTAGAACTAGTCCCCTTGCTGGACTGACATCCCATCCCAAATTCACCGCCCCAACAGAGAGCTAAGAAGCACAAAAAGATTAGTGAGTATTCAATGTTGCAATTACAAAGATTGACTTTGAAAATTGATTCTGATCAAAATTGAGTTAAATGTAAAGTGATTTATAATTGGATACATTCATGTAAAAGTGATGCCAACGATAACGTTGAAGCTAAAAATCAATTATAGAGGCAAAAACTCCAAATTCTTACTGGCTAGAATAAATTTTAGAAGCAAAATCATTTCTATTTGAGAACATTCAAACATGTCAATAATCAATTTTGTGTACTTCAAAAGTTTGAACCAAACATACATTAAACCTAATTTCAAAACTAGAAAGCTACTTGCATTCTTGAAATAGTCTTTGCTCAATTCATCACCATCAGGGTCAATTCTTCAAAAAAACCCAGAAAATACAAAGTTTCAAAAGTTCACAAATAAATTACAAGAAAATAAATAAATAACCCAGATTCAAAGTTTCAATTTTTAACTATTTATAAACAAAATGGGGGTAATTCTAGAAGTTCTTATTACCTGAGTTTATGTCAGAATCTCAGAACTATGTTGGAATGTTTCCTTCAAGAAGAGAAAGGAACTGCAAAAAAATTGAAGTTAAGGTGAAAGATGAATGAATAGAGATCAATGGCTAATAATAGAAGCATTGACTTGAGTTGGAAGACGAAGATCTATATATATATATATATATATATATATATATATATATATATATATATATATATATAAACATGTTCTTTATGGTTGTTATTGTTTTGTTTTCATTTTTTACTGTCTTGTTTCTTCAATAAAAATATCTACTTTGTCCCTCCGCAGCCATAATAATTATTTAATAAATAATCGATTTAGTTGTTAAAGTATATTAGTATTAAAGTGTTGTTTTATCTGACCTTTTGAAATTTGAATTACAATATAGCTTAAAGATATTTTTAGTTGATTTTTGGAATAATCTCTTATTGTCACCTATAGAAAATTTGAAAAAACGGGTCTTTTCACACTATTCTGATCCAATTTGTTATTGTTATATTGTTTAGGCTATTATCTTCTCAAATAAGCTTCCAAAGTTTATACACACAGCATCTTTATCTTTCATTTCATTTTTGACAATTCTAACTTTTGCTTTCCTCTTTCCTCTTCTTCCCAACCACAAACAACTTTCTTCTTTCCTCTATCATTCTTCTCCATTTCCTTTTTATGGTTTGGGTTTAAAGAACTCTAAAAAATGAATAAAATTCTTCAACAGTGGTATTTGTAAAAGGAATTTCCTCGAAGCCTTCTTCAATAGTGATATTTTATACTACTCTCAGCTTTTCATATTTCATCTTCTTTTTTGTATTCAGTTGAAGAAGGACACATCCATTACTCACCTTCACTTAAGTATTTATTTAGGCTCCTAAATCGTGTTAGGTATTCCACTTCTTCTTTACGTTGAAGAAAAATGAGATATTTTGAATGGACGAAAGAATGTGAATAGGTGTTTTTGAAAATGAATGTGTTTGTCACCGTCCATTCTAACACACTCGATACTTGGTTCACTATTATATCTCTATATGTATGTTACTGATCAGAGGTTAAGTTAAATACTTGTCTGGGAAACAGGTAAAGTAAAGCGATTTGTCTATTTTGTGAGAAAAATGTTTAGAGTTCTGAGACTCGTTATCAATATGATAGAAAGGTTCGTATTGATAGTAGTGGTGACTGCAAGAAAGTTTGGGCCTTATTCTCAAGAACATCAGATACTGGTAAAAACAAATTAACTGGTACACCAAGTCCTTAAGAAGCTAGACATGTCCTGAATGATGGTATCTTAGGCAATCAAACTATTTTAATATCACAAGTCCTGGTAGATTTTCTGGCAAAGTTCAACACGCCCACCAGCAAAGAAGTCTCCTCCGCTTGGATCCATTCAGTGGATGAAGCCTCTAACATCAAAGGGAGCGACATTGGGGTATTGCTAGAAGTACCAAAGGGTTTATTGACCGAGATGTCATTAAAGTTAGAATTCAAGGCTAGTATTAACCATACCTAATATGAAAGCCTCATCGTCGGCATGACCCTCACCTAGGAAGTGGGAGCGACGACTCTATAAGCCAGGAATGACTCTCAAGTGGTGGAAAAGCAAGTCTTCAATGAGTACCAGTCAAAAGAGCCTCATGTCATCAAATACTTAAAAAAGGCATGTGATTTGTTTAAACGGTTCAAAAAATTTGAGATAGATCATGTGTCCGTGTAGAAGAACTTTAGGGCATGTATGCTTTCCTAGCTGGCTAGTTCGAAGAAAGCAGGGTTCAACTTCAATATAATACATAAAACACTCACCATCCCAAGCATAGAAACGGGGGAGGCATATGCTATCGGTATCTCCCTGAGTGACAACTGGATCGCGCCCATAGTCCAATATATGCAGACAGACGAGCTGCTGCAAGACAAGTTAGGAGCTAAGAAAATTTGCAATCGTGCAGAAAAATACATCCTTATGTCAAGAAATATTTATAAAATGGGAAGATTCAATCATATGCTAAGAGGTTTAGAGGAGAATGAAATCAACCTAGTCTTGACCGAAGCTCACTAAGGAGCGTGTGACAACCATATTGGTGAGCGAGGCTTGGCCCACAAGCTGGTATGAGAAGGTTATTATTGGCCCTCATTAATGAGAGGTAGTATAACTCGTCAAGAAATGTGACAAATATCATAAATATGCCAATCTACACTATGTTTTAACTAAACTCATTCAATATGTATCAATGCCTTGGCCATTTTATTAGTTGGGTGTTGACATTGTAGAGTCATTTCCTATAGCTCTTGGATAACTAAAGTTCATGATCGCATGAATAAACTACATCAAAAAGTGGATAGAAGCATAATATGTGTCCAAGATAACAACAAAGAAAGTTCAGTGCTTTTATTGGAAGAAGATCATGTGTAGTTTCGATTTACCAATAATCATCGTCTCGGGAAATGGAACTCAGTCCAAAAATGTCTTTGTAACCAATTTCTACAAAGACATGGGACTACAAGCCAAATTTGTATTTTTCATCACCCATATGCGAATGGACAAGCAGAGTCAGATACTAATATAATGTTGAAAGGGATCAAGAAGAAGTTGGATGAAATCAATGGTATATGGGTTTAGCACTTGCACAAATTTTTATGGTCATATCACATTAACCCTCACTCCACCACCGAGTAAACCCCTTTTACACTAGCATGTGGGGTGGAAGTCATGCTACCAGTAGAAACTGACACACCAACACGGGGACACTCCCATTTTAACGAGGAGGAAAATGAGATAGGGATAAGATGTAGCGCTAACCTAGTAGACTAAATAATAGATATCTCCCACATTTGAAAGTTTGTCGCTAAACAACGAACGACCCGAAGATATAACTTCAAGGTAATTCAAAGAGATATGCATTAAGGATACTTAGTGTTACAACAAGTTGTATTGTCCTTCCAGCTGGGAAAGTTACAACTTAACTAGGAAGGGGTCGTATCATATATTTTAGAATCTTCCTAATGAAGCCTACAAACTCGAAGAGTCAGATTGATGAGTCATCCTTATAACATGGAAAACAGTCAATATGAGATACTATTATAGTTGAATGGTAGGAGGGAGAATCACCTATTATTGAAACATATGTAAATTATTATGTCATTTGAAACAAGTTAGCATAGTTTGAATGTCAAAATTATATTTCTTCCATAGGAAGGTCCTTGTTGTCCTACGGGGTAATTACATTGTTGGACTTCCGTAGGAAGATCCTTGCCGCCCTACGAGTTAATTACATTGTTGGACTTCCTCATGAAGTTCCTTTCCGCCCCACTGAATAATTACAATGTTGGACTTCCACATGAAGTTCATGAAGGTGTGAGAAAAATACAAGAAAATGGGGGGATTGAATTGAGGTTTTCACTCTTGGCTACTTTTCACACTTTGATGAGTTACGTTAAGCTATGCTATAAATGCGTTGTGGAAGCATAAAGAAATTAAAGCATAAAGCAAGAGTAAAGAACACATGATATATCCTGGTTCACTTGAGAACTTCTCAAGCTAGTCCAATCCACCCACCAAGGTAATTTCTCCTTAAACAAGGACTTAATCCACTATAACCAAGATCCATGATTACAATTGCACACTCGCACTATGACTAACTCAATGAACCGTTCAGGGATCCTACCGGGTATAACATTTATTGACCCAACAAAACCTCTGCCATGATTTCACCTCAACTCACAGCTATACCATTCAGGCATCCCACCAGGACATAACGTCTACTTGAGGAGGAACCTACGCGGCAACCTGTTGTGACTAACTGAACAATACCAAGTGTCATGACTTTCTACGCGGCCTACAACCATGACTAACTGCATAACAACCTGTTGCAACTTCATGCTCCAGAACCAACTGTAACGCCATATTTATTTAATTAAATATTTATGTATTATGTTGTCTGGTTAAGTGTCGAAGTTTTCAAAAAGTTGATTTAAGTTGTTTGTGGTTGGTCGAATTAATTAAGTTGACTTAAGTTGTAGAATTATTAGAATGATATCATTATATTTAGTGGGCTTGTTGGTGAATAAAAGAAGGAAGAGTGGAGGTATATGAGTTAGGCTTATTAGAATTATTAAAATTAATAAAATTATAAGATTAATTGGGATAATAAGAGAAGTTAGGCTATCAGTAAAAGAAAAACAAGTTTTGGGAGAAGATACGTGAAATTGGAGAGAAAAGAGAAAATCTTCAATTGGAGAACTAGAGTGACCTTCAATCCAAGGTAAGGGTGGCGTTCTAACTCTATAATTAGGATTTATGATGAATAGTATGTGGGATTGGGTTTATAGAATTGTATCTGTTTATATGTTGAATTGTTAGGGCTGAATAACAAAATTGATAAATGTTGTCGATTTAGTCGTAGATTAATTAATATAAGTTATTTGTGTATGGCTTTTGGTATATTGTTGTTGGAATGTAATGAGATGATTGGAATAATAGGTCTGATATGGAAAATAAGGAGAAAATCTGGTTGAAGATGAACTGAGACGAACATAAATTTGGAGGTATGTTCCTGACATTTTGCTATGCGAAGCTTAGCGAAGTCACTTCGCTTCCGGTCGCTTCAAGCAAAGTCTAGGAATTTTCTTCTGTTTTAGTTCACTTCCACTTTGCCTTTGGTCGCTACGCTAAGTACCTTCGCCTTCATTCGCTTCAAGCGAAGTCTGGAACGTTTGCCTCTGTTTGCTGCGACTTCGCTTTTGGTTGCGACGCGAACTGACTTCGCTACCTCTTCGTTATGCAAACTAACTGAGACATATTTGATAAGAAAATGATCTAGGAGGACAGTAAGGAACTAATAGCATAACTTACACAATGATAGTACTAGAATAGTCCTAATAATATTAATGTAGAGTAGGAATAGTAGAAGAATAGTTATGCGGTGAGGTTGTGGTATAATTGGTTTGTTCTTTGTGTTGTTGTTTCTTGTTCTTAGTTTTGAAGTTGTTGGTTGTGAATTTTGTTGCAGTGCATTATCAGTGGCAAAATACAAGTTGCAGACCTATGACCAAAGTTGAATTATTGTTGTTTTTCTATGTAATTATTATTGTTGTTGTTTTGATATTTGAGTTGAGTCGCATTGCATAACATATCAAGTTGGAGTCGTTGCTTGGTAAGTTGGCCTGGATTGGAAAAATTAAGTTGAAGGCTTATGCCTTGTTTTTGACGCCTCTATTAATTAGAAAATTATTAAGTTGGGAGTTGTGCTCCAATGGTACCACATGCATGTGCATTATCTAAGTTGTATTTCAAAATTACATAATTATGTTGTTGTGTTATCTTATGTTGATTGACGTTGTTTGTGAGTTGTGAAGTGGTGATTGTATATAGTCTGATCTAATATGTTATTTATCATATATTCGATTATATTGTTTGATATCTCACCCTTTCTGTTTGAATGTGGCCCTCTATTGGTAATGTGCAGGTAATCCAGAGTAGAGCTGCTTACATTAGTAGATTTGAGTCGGTGTTGTCGCTCTGATACGTAGCACTCGGGGGGATAACACATGTTTTCATTTAATGTTGGGTTTTATCATGTTGTTGGATTTTAAGTTGTTTTCATTAAAGACTTTTTGTTTTTAAGTTGTTTTGATGTTGAACACGGGTTATGTTATTTCAAGTTGAATTTTAAGTTGTTTTCATTTGATGTTTTGTTGTTTTATTTTTAAAGAGTAATCAGGTGTTTGTATGTCGTTGCTTAAGTTGAAATTGTAGCATTCCATTTGTTTTGTGGGGATTTTTGTAACTCTGATTTTATAATATTTTTTGGGTAGAAATGAGGTGTTACATTAGTGGTATCAGAGCAGGTCGGTTTGTCCAGCCAAGTTGTTGAGTCGTAGTTGTTTAACAATCAAGTATTGTTAACTAGTTTTAACCTTTGTTTGTGGTGTATTGATAAGTTGAGATGGATGGAAGGAACAATGTTGTAATGACTGCTGCTATGCAAGCAATGGCTCAGGTTGTGCAGAATTTACCGAACGCTGACGAGAATGTTGGATCTCATAGTTTGGCGACTTTTCAGAGGGAGAATCTGCCTACCTTCAAAGGCAAGTATGATCCTGATGCAACGTTGGAATGGTTGAAGGAGATTGAGAGAATCTTTCGTGTGATGGATTGCACTCCAGCGTAGAAGGTTTGGTATGGGACTCATATGCTAGCAGTCGAGGCTGATGAATGGTGGCTAGAGACTCGTTAGAGGTTGGATGTTGCAGGTGAAGAGATCACTTGGGTTGTGTTCCATAGGGAATTTCTGAGGAAGTATTACCCAGAGGATTCCCATGGAAAGAAGGAAATTGAGTTTCTTGAGCTGAAGTAAGTTAACATATCAGTTACTGACTATGCTGCAAAGTTTGTTGAGTTGGCTAAGTTTTATCCACACTATAATGAGGCGAATGCTGAATTTTCAAAGTGCATCAAGTTTGAGAATGGGTTGCGTCCAGATATCAAGAAGGCAATTGGATATCAAAAGATCTGTGTTTTCTCTGATTTTTTTGATAGTTGCAGAATTTATGAAGAGGATAACAATGTTTATTATAAGATTATTAATGAGAGTAAGATCAAGCACCAGCAGAGTTGTGGCAAGTAGTATGATACTCCGGTTGGTAAAGGCAAACAGAAAATGGCCGAGGGTAAGAGAACTAGTGGGGGAGATGCTCCTGCTGGTGTGGTTTCTTTCAAATATGGGAAACCTGGTCATAAGAGTAATGTGTGTACTGTTGAGGTAAAAATGTGTTTCTGTTGTGATAAGATTGGGCATGCAATATCTAAATGCAAGCATAAAAAGATGATTTGTTTCAACTGTAGTGAAGAAGGGCACATTAGTAGTCAGTATCTGTCGCTCCCGGGATTTTCATCCTAGTACAAACGCGAAAGTGGCGCGGAAAAGGTAGAGTCGCCAGCCAGACATTTTTATCCCGAATGAATGGGAAAGGTAATGTTGCACAAACCTAAGGAAGAAGTAAAGGACAAGGTCCTGCGAACCAAAGATCTGGGTTCGGGAGTCGGTTACGACCTGGGAAGGTATTAGCACCCCAGACCGTCTGTCGTACCCGACTGGATCCATGCATGCTTGTTTGTTTCAAAGGGTGAGAAATAAGAGCTGCTGCTGAATAAAACTACTGACTGGAATGGGAATGAGAAATGAGAAAGGGACTGAAATAAGAATAAAAAGAAAGAATGGGGAAAATGTAGGGAAAATAAAGAATGTGCTCGAACGGGCCCTACCCCGCTGCCTACGTACCTCATCGGGATAATGAGGATCAGAGTCGACGTAGTTCGCCTAACTAAGGCGGGAACTATTTGTTTGTGTTTTTTATGGCTGGAACTGCGTATGTCTATGCTCAGGTGTTGCAGGCTCGTCTGGTACGAGTGCGTTTACCGTCTTGCATGCGAGACAAGTCGTTGCAAGTTCGCGTTGTGAGTGAATGAGATGAGAAAAGAAATTCCCGCAGGATAGTCGCTTGTTATTTGTTTTTGTCTTTTAAGAGAAGTATTTTGAATTTGTTTGTGAACGGTCTTGTACTAAGACCTATCCATCGCGGGAAGTATTTACACCTTGCCCCGAAACAGGACGCGTATAAACACTCCGCAACAAAGTCTCGTGTCATACAAGATTGTTTGGCTTTTCATTAGATGTTTTATTATTTTCTTTATGAGATGAGAAAGAATGACTCAAATTGCAAAAGGGAAAATCTAATGGGGGACTAAGACACAACCCTAATTTTATTGATTTATTTATGTGGGAAATCCTATGGTTTGTGAGGTTTCTAAACCTAATGGAAAAAGAACTTAGAACTAATAGAATACAACTTACTTCCTAAGGAAGATAAGTTGATTCTAAAGCCAAGGGAAAACCTATAAGAAATTGAAATATTAATCAACATACACAACATTAAAATTTGAAAGTAAGAATAAAATTCAAAACAAATCAATTAAAGGTATAAACTAAAATAGTCCTAATTTGTATTCTAAGTCTAATTAAAATGAATCCTAAGCCTAAGTTCTAAACTAAGGTCATTACCTAATATTTTCATTCTAAAAAATCAGAATCTAAACTAACCTAAGTCCATATTAAATCCTAAGATTAAATCTAATCTAAACTATTTTTTAATGAAACTTAATATCATAGCCTAAACTAATGGAAATTATATGCATAAAGGCCTAAGAATTAATATCCTAAAAAATAGTAAAACTTCTGGAAAAATTATGAAATTTATTCTATGAGTTCCTAAAACTACCTATAATATTGTGTTATAAGGGATCCTAAAAATCATAATTTTTCTATGCCTAAAAAATCATTATTTCCACCTAAGAATTAACTACTATTTCCTAAGGATTAAACCACTAAAACCTAAATAAAATGTCCTATAAAATCCACTAAAATTACCCTAAGTACTACTATGAGTCCTCTAACTATAGTAAAAAGAATGGGCGAAAAAAGTTACTGGAAGACCTAAAAATAAAATCTACAAATTTATGTACAATTGAAGAAAATCTATTAAGAACTATTTACATGAAAAATTCACAATAAAATCAAAAATAAAACAAAAACAGAAAAATAAAGTTCTAAACAATTCTAAAGGGAATTGAAAATCTACTTAATTTTTTATAGAATTTTTTTAATCATTTTACTATTTTTAATGAACTATTTTCTAATTATGACTAAACAAAAAAATTAAGATCTAATGAAAATGAAGGGAGGGTGGTTTTAGTGATATTTTTTTAGTTATTTTTTTATGATGGGCTCTGAATGGGGTGCGGATAGCAATGATATTTGGCCCATTTCGCATGGAAGCCAGGGGGTGCTGGAAGGAAATATTTCATGTTGTTTTTCTGTATGGGCCTTAAAATGGGGGTGCGGATAGCAATGATATTGGGCCCATTTTCGCAGGAATTGGGGGAGCATATGGTGGATTTCAGTCAACATCTTGACTCCAATCTTGACCATTAGATCATGGATCTTCTAGTAGTAATCAGATCAAATGATTATGAAGTGAGAGTGCATGGCATTAGGGTGGAATGGGCATACAGAACCACCGCATGGGAAGCCAACCGGACGGTGACACGTGTCACCGCCGGTATGGAAAAAACGCATCCCAATCCTACCACTTAGATGAATGTAATGGTGCATTAATCCCTGTATTAATCTCCCTTAATCTCCAATAAATCCACATTAAAACTTGATCCACCCTAATCTTCACATTAAAACCTAATAAATCTAATAATTAACTCTCATTCATTTTTATAAACCTTAAAAAAATACTGATACAATGTGAGGACCAAACGCCACAAACCCTAAAATCTAAAACATCCGCGGCGCCTTCTCTCGGACTTCTCCTTATCCGCCGACGCCACCGCTCCTCATCATTAGCCATTGCCTCCAGGTCCTCTTCACTTCCGCCATCACCATCGAAACAAACCCTGCTTTATCTTTTTCCTTGATCCCCAAATTAAACCCTACTTCCGTCTACTCTTCAATCGCTAGCGGTAAAATCTTGCTCATACACTCCAAAATCGTAAGAACTAGACGCAAGAGTGATGAGGGAAAGCTTGTACCTTGTGTATTGGGAAGGGATCGAAGATTTGCTGGATACGTAGTCGTGATGAAGAGCTGTGGTGACGATGATGCAGTTTGAAGCAGAAGATTGTTGAGAGGGCCTAAAGGTTGAGGTTGAAAACGCAACAAAGCAAGGGTTACGCGACGAAGATGACGGTGACAATTGAGGGAAGACCTTCTCCGCGCGGTATGCACTTTTTCCCTGATTCTTGTTTTCGATGGAATTTGCTTTGGTGCTTTTCTGATATTCGATACTAGCCCTTTGTGATTTCTTGTTGAATTTGATTCGTTCTTGTTGTGTCAATGCTTGACTTTTCAGGATTATTGAAGGTGTGAATTGTAAGCGGATTAAAGTTGAGGAAAGTTCACCTCGATGAAGATGATATTGGATCTTTGATGAAGAGAGGGTTGGAGATATAGATTCGGAATGGGAAATTGTGGAAGAAGTGTGTGAGGGTGATGGAAGGAGAAGAAGTTGAAGGATGGTTGGTTGATTGAAGAATGGTCAGAAGAAGAAGAGGTGGAAGAGGGATGAAGAATTGAAGGAGAAGATTGGAGAGATGGAAGCCAACCCAACTGAATAAGAGGAGCTTTGCTTTATACCGAATTCAGGTGAGGTTCTAGAAATTTCTTCTGTTATTCTGGTTGTGAAAATTAGGGTTAGTTATGATTCTGTTAGAATTTTTTTGGTTTTCCCAATTCTATTATGAGCTTTATGACTTCTGTTATGGTTGCCTTTGGATATGAAACTCTGCTTCCTGTTTTCTTGAGATTTGATGGATTCTGTTACAGTTTCGGTTAGTTGTAACTGAAATTCTGTTAGGGTTTTCTTTGTGAAACTTTGTTTTGAAGTTAATTGATTAGAAGGGTTGGCTATGAAATTGATTAAAAAAATTTTGTTGGCAGGTCCTAAGCTATTTTGACCTTCTCAAGTGTCTTCAACCCCTCAACTATCCCTGGGCCACGAAACAATTTTGAAGAGGTCCGATTAACTTTGTCAAAACTTGATTTGAAAATCAACAGAATTCCAAATTTACGAAACATTTTTGATGTGGTTAGCCATTTGCATACTGTGCTCATCTGATTCCATCACCTTGGAACCTGCTAACAGGCATAATAGGTTTGCAGCCTTGAGCTGGTTACACAGCAAACGAAGGATCCACTTTTTCTGTGAAAATGAAAGCTGCAAGAAAACACTTAGAGTTTGGTTGATTGGTGATGATGAATGAATTTTCTGCTGTGTTGTTTTCTTCATACTAGTTCTTTGGAGGTTAATGCAAGTGAGGGAGTGAGATTCAGAAGAAGATTGATGAAGCCCCTTCTTCTTTTTTTCCGAAGATTCCCTTGATTTTTGTTATCTGCGATCCCTGTAATTTTTCCTGATATATTTTGGCTAGAATCCTGTAACTGAACTTTTCTGCCTTTCTGCTATTTTAATGAATATTTTTGGGTATCACTTTGTTATTTTCTTCAGTAATTTTTTCAATAATTCAATAGTTGAAGAAGTTTGATCTATGCCAGAAAAATTAAATCGTGCATGGTCTTCACGATAGTGTGCAAAAGCCTCTAATTTCTCCAACTGTTCAATGGTCTCTTCATAATTAGAAATCAATCTAAATTTGTTTCGTATAGGACAAAAAAAAAACCCTATAAAAATCAAATGTTTTTGTATACTGAGGACAATTCAAGATACGTAACTCCAACTGCAAGCAAGCATTTAACAACTGACAAACAATGGTCTCCCCTCCACCTGTTTCCCCAACAAGTAGCCAATGAAAAAAAATGATATGCTTAATGCCAATGAAAAAACGAATTCGGATATTGGGCTTCAAACTTAAAGGGACTTTTGGTTTAAACAAGGAGTTTTGAAATGAGATTAGGATTAGAACAAATGACTTATGGTAAAATGAATTTGGTTAAAAAAATGGATTTGGATGACTAAATGGATGTAGTTATTTAATTGGTTTGAGATATGGCTAGGTACATATGAAAAAATGGGTTTGATAATAATGAATGTAGGAAATGGATAATAAGAGTATTAAAATGGACTTGAAATTAAAAGATGGGTACAACAAAAATATGTAATAGGCTTCAAGAAAAGAAACACACGGAATTGAGATCTTAAGATTGGTATGAGGAAAAAATGACCATGGATAATTTGGGTAATTGGACTTGGGTTTGAAATATGAGTTTGATATGGGGTATGAAAATTTAAAGGTGGTTCTATATGGATTACGGACAAAAAATAAATGGAAAAGTGAATGAAAGAAACCGAAAACAAATTGATGAAAACATATGGAACAACAAAATTGAAAAGAAATAAAAAATTGAAAAAAAAGGTGAGAGCGGAATGGGATAGTTGGGAATGGTTCATAACAATGAGAATGAATGGATATAAAGTCCCGATTTTAGCCCAAAGCCTATTTTGAATTCTTCCACAAGTCTATAAACACAACCACTTTTGAGCCACTGAATATTTTTCATATTAGTCACAACTCCTTGAATCGTCTGAAACATGCCATGACTATTCGAATCCAGATGAATCACTGAAGATTTGAACCAAATTTCACACAAAACAATGTTCGATAAACGGATGAACCTCAGCACACGACAACATGATCTTTGAATATGCACTGTCTTAGAGATAGTCCAGTGGTCCAAAATAATCTTGCAATTGCAGTGATTTTTTTGAAAATTTGACCAAAATTAGTTCAAGCCCCTATCTGAATTGAAACACAACTGAACAACTGCATTTGAAGTGGAATCGTTGTCCAGTGAATATTCTCCACCATTTCAAACCCTGGCAGATACAGATAAGGTACGAAACCCTAGATTCAAAGGGCCTGAATCACATGCCTTATAAATCCATGAAATGCACTATTATGATGCTAATGAACTGACGAGGAATGCAGATGAATACGAAACGATAAGCCAATAGAGGAAATAAATATGAGGGCAAATTTTGAGGTATTACAGTATCAGAAACCAAAGAATGCACAGACTGGAAAAGGGTTCGCGTTGGCTGGGAATCATAAAACTAATGAGGACAGACTCATCAGAGGTACATGTTTCATTAATAGTACTCTTTTAATTACTATTATGGATATTGGTGCTACTCATTTCTTTATTGCTACTGATTGTGTTAAAGGATTAAGTCGTATGTTGTCTGCTATGAATGGAGAATTGGTCGTCGAGATTTCGGCTAAGGGATCGGTGACTACTTCTCTTGTGTGTTAAAGTGTCCTTTATCTATCTTAGGTAGAGACTTTGCTATTGATTTGGTGTGTTTGCTATTAACCGGAATGGATGTGATTTTAGGAATGAACTGGTTATAATATAACTATGTTCATAAATATCAATTGTTATAGCAAGTCGGTGAGGTTTTCTACTCCTGAAGAGGAAGGAGTTGGTTTGTTGTCTTTTAGGCAGCTACAACAGTTGATGGAAGAAGAAGCTCAGATGTTTTCATTGATGGCGTTGTTGTCTATTGAGTGCAAAGCTAAAATTAAGGAGTTGCAAGTGGTGCGTGAATTTCCTAAAGTTTTCCCTGATGAGATTCCTGATGTTCCTCCAGAGAGAGAAGTTGAATTTGCAATTGACCTTGTACCTGGTACTAGACATGTGTCTATGGCATAATATAGAATGTCTGCATCTTAATTGTTAGAATTAAAGAAGCAATTAGAGGATTTATTTGAAAAGAATTTAGTGAGGCCAAGTGTGTCACAGTGGGGAGCTCCAGTGTTGTTAGTAAAGAAGAAATATGGAAGTATGAGGCTTTGTGTTGATTATAGACAATTCAATAAGGTTACGATTAAGAACAAGTATCTGCTTCCGAGAATAGATGATTTGATGGATCGATTAGTAGGTGCTCATGTGTTTAGAAAGATTGATTTGAGGTCGCGCTATCATCAAATTAAAGTGAAAGATGAGGATATTCAGAAGACGACTTTTAGAACACGTTATGGACATTATGAGTATTTGGTGATGCCTTTCGATGTTACTAATGCACCGGGAGTATTCATGGAATATATGAACCATAGCTTCCATACTTATTTGGATTATTTTGTGGTAGTGTTCATTGATGATATACTGATTTACTCTAAGTCGGAAGAAGAGCATGCAGAACACTTGAAATTAGTATTGCATGTTTTGAAAGAGAAAAAACTATATGTAAAGTTATCTAAGTGTGAAGTTTTGTTGACGGAGGTTAGTTTTCTTGGGCATGTTATATCTGGAAGTGGTATTGTTGTGGATCCATCTAAAGTAGATGTTGTGTTACAATGGGAAACTCCAAAGTCGTTTTCTGAGATTAGAAGCTTTTTAGGGTTAGTTGGTTATTATAGAAGGTTTATCGAAGGGTTTTCTAAGTTGGCACTTCCGTTGACTATGTTTACTTGTAAAAGTAAAGCTATTGTGTGGGACGTCCAATGCGAAGAAAGTTTTACAGAATTGAAGAAGAAGATGACGTCGGCTCCAATTTTGACATTACCGAATGCAGGAGAACCTTTTGTGGTATATTGTGATGCTTCTAAGATGGGTTTAGGAGGTGTGCTTATGCATAATAATAAGGTAGTTGCTTATGCGTCAAGGCAGTTGAGAACTCATGAAAAGAACTATCCTATGCATTATTTAGAACTTGCTGCAGTTGTTTTTGTACTGAAAATTTGGAGACATTATCTTTATGGTTATAGATTTGAAGTGTTTACTGACCATAAGAGTTTGAAGTATTTGTTTGATCAGAAGGAGTTAAATATGAGACAACGAAGGTGGTTGGAATTATTAAAGGATTATGATTTCGATTTGAACTACTATCCAGGTAAGGCTAATGTTGTAGTTGATGCTTTAAGTCGGAAAACATTGCATATGTCGGTGATGATGGTTAAAGAGTTGGAACTAATTGAATAGTTCAGGGATATGAGTTTAGTTTGCAAAATGACACCGCAGAGTGTTATGTTGGGAATTTGAAGATTAACAATGATTTTCTAGACAGTATCAAAGAGGCTCAGAAGTTAGACGTGAAACTAGTAGATTCAATGGTAGGAATCGATCAGTATGAGAATAATGATTTCAAGTTTGATGCGTAAGGTGTGTTTAGATTCCATGATCGAATTTGTATTCTTAATGATGCTGAGATGAAGAAAGTGATTCTTAAAGAAAGTCATAGGAGTAAGTTGAGTATTCATCTGGGGGCTACAAAATGTATCAAGATTTGAAGAATTTATTTTGGAGGTCTGGGATGAAGAGCGGTGTAGCACATTTTATTCATGCATGTTTAAGTTATCAAAAGTCAAAAGTTGAGCATCAGAAGCCTACAGGATGATGCAACTGTTAGAAGTTCTAGAATGGAAATGGGATAGCATTTAAATGGACTTTGTGACGGGATTACCTAATACTTCAAGGGGACATGATTCGATTAGGATGATTATTGATAGGCTTACGAAGTTGACTCATTTTATTCCTATTAACATCAGTTTTCCAATATCTAAGTTGGTGGAGATTTATACTAGTGTAATTGTAAAGCTGCTTGATGTTCCTTTATGTATTGTGTCAGATAGAGATCTGAGGTTTACTTCTGATTATTGGAAGAGTTTGTGATCTTACCTGATCAGGAGGGCCTTCCAGCAATTGAACATGAACATCTAGGTTGATGGAATGGAGGGGGTATACCTGCAAGGTGCTCCGATGCCAAAGTCAATAGAGGTACAACAAAAGGTAAGTTAGAAGAGTTAAATCGGAATACCTGACCCTTTAGTGAAAAAGGGTATTTATAATGAGCCCTTAGCACCAGGCCAAGGTCCTTCCTTGGGTTGGATCAGCGAGGCCCAAGGAAGAACTGCCAAGGTACGCGTAAGGAGCATGTAGACCTAGCAAGTTGCCTAGTCCTTGATCGAACTGCCCCTATCTTTTAGGAGATAATGGGGGACAGTTGGGTAACGTGGTAAGTGGAATGGTAGATCTGTTCTCTGCCCGTCTCGCAGAGTGTGTGCCTAACTCATGGAATGCATGCCCGACCGTTAAGTGGTTTCGCCCGTCTAACAAGTATACTTGCCCGAGCGTATGGGCATCTGCTCTACGTATTGGGCCACGACCCAAAACATTCTCTGAAGGCCCAGTCTAGAACAGGAGCCCCCCAAGTCGAGTCTCTGAGTCGGAGCGATGAATTATAAAAGAGCCGAGCGCACATTGTGTCGAAGGGGGAGTCATGTTGGATGTCGAGCATATGCCCGTGTCAAAACGTGATATTTTCAAGCCGCTACGGGCGTCGTTCAAATCTTCGGGCACGTGGTGCCCATCCCTGAGAACACCACGTGCCTGACGATTTGAATGGCTCCCGTAGCGGCTTGAAAATATCACGTTTTGACCCGGGCATATGCTCGAGATCCAACATGACTCCCCCTCGACACAATGTGCACCCAAATCTTTTAGAATTCATCGCTCCGACTCGGAGACTCGACTTGGGGGGATCCTGTTCTGGACTGGGCCTCTAGAGACTGTATTAGGCTGTGGCCCAATACGTCGAGAAAATGCCCATACGCTCGGGCAAGTATACTTCTTAGACGGGCGAAACCACTTAACGGTCAGGAATGCATTCCATGAGTCGGGCACACACTCTGCGAGGTGGGCAGAGAACATATCTACTATTCCACTTACCACGTCGCCCAACTGTCCCCCATTATCTCCTGAAAGATAGGGGCAGTTGGACTAAGGACTATGCCACTTGTTAGGTCTACACGCTCCTTACGCGTACCTTAGCAGTTCTTCCTTGGGCCTCGCTGATCCAGCCCAAGGAAGGGCCTTGGCACAGCGCTGGGGGCTCATTATAAATACCCTTTTTCACTAAAGGGTCGGGTATTCCGATTTAACTCTTCTAACTTACCTTTTGTTGTACCTCTATTGACTTTGGCATCGGAGCGCCTTGCAGGTACACCCCCTCCATTCCATCAACCCAGTTGTTCACGTTCAATTGCTGGAAGGCCCACCTGATCAGGTAAGATCAAGTTGCATTACATAGAATATCAAGTTGGAGCTGTTGCTCGGTAAGTTGGAATGGATTGGCAAAATTAAGTTGAAGGCTTAGGTCTTATTGTTGATGCTTCTATTAATTGGAAAATTATTAAGTTGAGTGTTCTGCTCCAATGGTACCACATGCATGTGCATTATCTAAGTTGCATTTTAAAGTTGCATAATTATGTTATTGTGTTATCTTATGTTGATTGACGTTGTTTGTGAGTTGTGAAGTAGTGATTGTATATAGCCTGATCTAATATGTTATTTATCATATATTCAATTATATTGTTCGATATCTCACTCCTTCTGTTTGAATGTTGCCATCTGTTGGTAACGTGCAGGTAATCAAGAGTAAAGGTACTTACCTTAGTAGATTCGAGTCAGTGTTGTCGCTCTGATACGTAGAACTCGGGGGGATAACACATGTTTTCTTTTAATGTTGGATTTTAAGTTGTTTTCATTAAAGCCTTGTTGTTTTAAAGCTGTTTTGATGTTGAACATGAGTTATGTTATTTCAAGTTGAATTTTATGAATCCGCTGCGTAGTAATGAAAGTTGTAATATTTTTAAAGAGTAATTAGGTGTCTGTATGTTGTTGCTTAAGTTGAAATTGTAGCATTCCATTTGTTTTGTAGGGATTTTTGTAACTCTGATTTTATTATATTTGTCAGGTAGAAATGGGGTGTTACACCAACCATTCTGAGCTACACCAGAACCTTAACCCCAGAACATATCATCAGAACACATAGTTCTATGAATGCCCTGGCCACTAACTTTTGTGCCTTCCTAAAGTTCTGACCTTTATCAGGTCCTTTAGGGAAAGGTTGTTTACAAATGTTGCGCTTCTTAATGAGAAGATTGCAAACTCACTTAAGTACATCAGAAGAACCTAAATACACACTAAGAATATTAAATTTTATTCTTGCTCCGTTGTGAGCACTACAACAAACAAGACCTTAGACAGCGCTTTTTTTTCACTTAGACAGCGCTTTAAAGCGTTATCTAAACCTCCGCTGCTAAAGGTTTAGACAACGCTTTTTTAAATCTTAAAAGCGTTGTCTAAGGTGCCCTTAGACAACGCTTTTAGGAATACCTTAGACAGCGTTTTTTATTTAAGCGCTGTCTAATCCCCTCCTATTTTAATTTATTTAGGTATACCTTAAACAACACTTTTGGTGAAAGCGCTGTCTAATCCCCTCCTATTTTAATTTTTTTTAGGTATACCTTAGACAGCGCTTTTGGAAAGCGCTGTCTAAGCCCCCCTTAGACAGCGCTTTTTCCAAAAGCGCTTTCTAAGCCCCCCTTAGACAGCGTTTTTTGTGTAAAGCGTTGTCTAAGGTATACGAAAAATTTTGAATAAATTTTTTGAAACCACTTTTTTTACCAGGTTTTTAAACCAGAATTTTGACCTGTTTTCAACCAAATTTTGGCAGACAAATATCACAAATTATAGATCAATTTATGCACCAAAATTATAAATCCATAAAATGCAATTCAAACCAATATATATATATATATATATATATATATATATATATATATATATATATATATATATATATATATATATATATATATATATATACCAATTCAAACCATTTTGGCCTATTATAATTACAAGTCATTGCATTTTACTACAAATGTACATATTATAAGTACACATATCTAATCCATCCAAAGCATTGCTTCAAATATACATAGGTCCCGAAACAACACAAAGATTGTAATTCAATTAATAAACAATATTATAGAAATTACAATGTTACACATATTTAAATTCTCATTAATTAAAGTAAGAGTACAATATTATACCTCACATAACACCTAGCTCTATAATGAATTGACACCATTCCTCTTTGATTTCGTCCACTTGATCTTTTGTATAATATGCACACTTGAATTCATCAAAGTACTACATAATAATATAACATAGTTTGATTTAATTTCAACTATTTAATTATATGAGAGATATGTGTAAATATTAAAATAACTCATAACTTAGAAATACATACAGCGGTGGGAACCTCTAATCGGTCCAAAACAAGAGTATCTCACATAAACCTCAACATGAAATATCTGCAATCTATTTGATTACGTTGCTGAGGACACTACAGATGAAAAGAAAATATGGATAAATCCTAAATTTTATCAAGTATCATCACTAATATAATAAAAAATGTGATAAAAATGAAAATGGATATCTCGTTGGGCTCGAAAGCTTGTAGGATGCTAATAAAATAAAAATGAAGTAATTAGAACAATTCACATAAATTAATAAATACACACAAGAAAATTTAGAACAATCTCACTTACGTGTCAATTGTGTCCTTCATATCCGGGTATGTTGTCAAATCATTTCCTAACGAGTCAAGATAATAAACGATTTCTCTGATAGGATTGATTGCGAGCAACAACCAATGTCCACTGTATGATTAAACAAATGTTAGATGTAAATTTTCTACACGACGTCAAAATACAAAATAATTATAATAGATGAATTTAGAATGAAATTCTAACCCGGTATTAAACGGTATAAAGAACAACTTCTCCGCATCTTTGTTGGCCATGAAGATCCTGAGAACGTACTCCGTCACAGTATCCGGTCTACTTATGATTAAACTTAAGTTGACGGACGCGGATGCTAAGAATCCAAATGTTACGTCCAATCCATTGGGGTGCATCAATTTGTCATACAAGAACCTTAAATAAAAACATCATTAACATTAGACGTCTCATTTGAAACATAAAGTAAATAAGTTGTTCAATTAATATAACAAAGTATACCGGATTTACCTGATATACATATTGACAACACTGACGCCAATTTCTTCACGACCAAAAACTTGCATGAAGTCTTCATTACCAATCATTTGTTCGTAATCAAAGCCGAAAATACCTTCCTCCATATGCACAAGACGAACACCTCCAGTCGGTATATTTGTCATCTCTAGAAATGTCTGGAGGCGCGTCCTATACTTGGTGGTAGGTTTTTTCTTAGCTACGGTCTTCTTAGCACCAGCCTTTTTTTGTTGTGCGGAGGCGTTGCTAACCTTCTTTTTTTGTTGTGCGGAGGCTTTGCTAACCTCTTTTTTTGGTGTGCGGAGACCTTGCTAACCTCCTTTTCTTAAAGCTACATATCATATAAGTAGTTAGATGAAATTAAGAATTTAACAACTTCCATGCATATATGTTATATAATTGTATTGTACCTGTTTTTTTGAAACCACTCACTCGGTATGCCGCAGAATAGCATTATCTTTTGATTTGGATCTTGTGGGAGTCTATTTAACATAACCAAGTAAAAAATGTATGTAAAATGCCCATAAAGACTTTGAATATACACATTAAGGTTAACAAAGGTTTAGACATACCTCATATCCTACGCTAATGAGGTTTGTCGGCCATGCAACAAACGAACCTACTGCTTCGTCCACCGTTGTTACATCCGAACCATCGTTAGGATATGGTAATGATGCATTCGGCTCAATTGCAATATCAACTGATACTTTCAAACATCCAGCAGGGAGCTCTCTAGTGTGAAGTAATACTTCGCTAATGTTATGCATTTTTCCCTTGCCAACCATCCGATAATATGGTGACGATAAATAGAGCTAACAATGGGAAATGCCCTAAAACCAATAATAAAATGAAATTGTTAATGTGTATATATGTCAAATACATAATTTGAGCAAATAGTTCTATTTAAGACAATTATATGTAATTACCTCTGGAACGTTCGGCTTAAAGGTACAGTTGATACTATCTTTGTCTGAAGCATCTCCGAAACATGCTGAGGCGCTAGCCTCTCTTTCTCTCCTTAATGCATCAAGCTCAGCTTGCATTGCTTCCAATTTTGCATGAAGCTCCCGATTACTAGGAGCCTTTCCTTTTTTAATACTCAGGGAGGTCGGAGTGACTCCAAATCCCTTACCCCTCACCCGACCAGAATACTCACAGACATCTAATGCCTGACTAAGTATGCTCCTAGTATCATCTAGAGGTAAAGACTGAGATACCGCCTCCTGAAAATCAGATGAATACCGTATACTTGTCAAATATTTGTTTATAAAGTTTTTATTTAATTAAATAAAAAATGTTATACTTACACATTTCTCGTATACTTGTAAAACATCTTCTTTAGGAACTCCAGATTTGCCCACACGGGCTTCCTTCCACAAAACATGTGCCGGAATAGATGTTTCGGAACTTTTCTCCTTCTGCAGCTACACATTAAGTCATACAATATGATCAAATAAAACTAATATATGATGAACAAATATGTTATCGCAATTTATAAATACTTACCATGGATTGTTCTATGTGTCCATATCTGACACGTCCTTTTCGGTACGGATATGTGGGACTTGATGCTCTTTCCCGATTTGTGGCACTTAGTCTTTTAAATATAGGGTCCTGTCGTTTGGATTTGAAGGCTTCCCATTCTTCTACTGATATCAAACTTTCATATTTTTTAGGAAGCTCTGCATCAACATAATTATCATCCGCATCCTTAAGGAACTTGGATGATAAAAATGTTCTAAACCCTCGTAAAAGCTTTCCGGCCAATTTCATACAAAAACCTCTTCTTTCTTCTTCGATGTTAAAACACCGCTAAGAAAAACATACAGATTGTGCGTTAGTACAGGTAATTGAAAAAACATAATTGATTCGCATAATTAAAGACATAATTATTGTACCTTTATCTCAGTCCAAATTCTTTCTTTGGAGTCATTCAAATCTTTGTTTCTCCAATCATCACAAGTAATGGGAACTTTATTACTTACTAGTGCACCGATCAAACTAGTTAAGGTGTGCTCATTAGGTTCTATAAGTTGCCCCTGATGGCTCCAATTCACATCTAGAATGATGCCTCGAGATCTACCATTGACCACTCTTCTCATAACCGTTATACCTCTTCGAATCTCTTCTTCAATTGATACTTTTTTACTACCTCCTTCATGTGTCGAATGATCATCATGTGGGTTATCATCATTAGTGGCCATGTCTAACCTGTAATAAAGAAACCAAGGAGGATCAAATATAACTTATAATAAAAGCAATTGAAAACACAAAAATAAAGAAACCATGCATGATCAAATCTAACTTATAATCAAATAAATACAACAATGTCAAATAAATACATATATAATAAAGAAACCATACATGATCAAATCTAACTTAATAAAAAGTGCTTAAACTAATAAAAATGCTTATTTTATGAATCTTTCATCTATTATAATTTTGTGTATTGAGAATATCTTTGTCTATTAGTTTGATCATCTCAAAATTTTCATGAATACCCTATCAAAAAGCTTCAACAATGAACTAATAAGCAAAAAGTTTCATGAATACCCTATTAAAGTGTTTATTTTATGAATCTTTGTATATTAGTTAGATATTCTCAAAAGTTTCATGAATACCCTATATTGATACATACTCTAAGTTTCATGTCCAATATTAATAACTTACACTATTCTAGTTTTTATGTATAGAATAGTGTAACTATATACAAAAAGAGCTTAAAATAATAAGCACTTCTTCAAACAATGTCAATCATATACAAAAAAATATTAAACTCATAAGCATTTCAACAACAATGTCAACTATATACTAAAAGAGCTTAAACTAATAAGCACTTCTACAATAATATACAAAAAGAGCTTAAACTAATAAGCACTTCTACAACAATGTCAACTACAACAATGTCAACTACAACAATGTCAACTACAAACAAAAAGAGCTTAAACTAAAAGAGATAAAGTTAATTTCGTTCTTGCCCTAAACAGAGAAGAAAAGAACAGAGAAGAAAATAATAGAGAAGAAGATTACCAAATAATGTGGTGGACGACGGTGAACGTGGAGGACGACGGTGGCGAGAAGCTCAGTTAGGGAAATGGTGGCGAGAATCTCAGTTAGGGCAATGGTGGTGAAAAGCTCAGTTAGGACGACGATGGTGTTCGTTCGTAGAAAGTGAGAGAGTTCGCAGAAGAGAGGGAAATGAAAATAGAAACTGTATATTTTTAATATAATTAGACCTTAGACAACGCTTTTGGGAAAGCGCTGTCTAAGGTTGACCTTAGACAACACTTTTGATTTTAATTTTTTTTTATATTGAAAGCCTAAGACAGCGCTTTTTTAAAAGCGCTGTCTAAGGTCTATCTTTAAAAGCGCTTTCGAAAAGTGTTGTCTAAGGTCTATCTTAGACAACGCTTTTTCAAAAGCGCTGTCTAAGGTATGACTTTTAGCAGCGCTTTTATTATTTTTTTGAACAGTTTCCGTGTTTTCTTATAATTTTGACCTATAGCAGTGCTTTCTTTATAAAGCGGTGTCTAAGGTGCGTTGTTAAATGTCAATTTTGGCATAGTGGAGGTCTTCTGCTTCTTCATTGAGAATTTGAAGGTTGAAGTATTCATCTTCTTTAAAAGCTTTACTAGCTTGATCTTCGATAAGGCATGAGAAGGAATTCTTCATCTTGATTCACATAAGAACATTTCTGGACAGAAACCCATGTTCTTCTTCAATCCAATGATCACTTCAGTAGTTGATTTGTTATTGAAGCTTCCATGATCACCTTCATTGTCTTCTGAGACTTAGCAAGTCTTCTGCAAAATATGAAGTTAAGCACATTGTGAATTCAAGATCTCTATGTTTTTAGCAGATTGTTATCAAAGAGTAAAGCTAGAAGAGCTTCATATTCAGGTAGATCTTTGTGGCTTGTTCTAATGCCATTTTTGTTTATCATCAACCTTATGTGATTGTATGACAACATCAACAACATGGTTTAAAGACCATTTGACAACTTGGTTGTATATGTGTTACGAAACCTTTCGGTTATATCAATCAACATCAACACATAAACCAATTGGATGTATCATTGATTACTTCACATATGAGAATATTCAATTTGTGGATAATCAACCTGGTTACGCTTCAGCAAAACCAACAATGGTTGGGATCCTATCAGGACCTTCAACGGTTGAGTTCACTCACACCAACAACATCACAAAGCATGCGATGTTTTCCTTTTATAGCTAAACATAAAAGAACTGTTACAGCCCAATTCGGCTACTGAGGAATCTGTTACACAAGGAATAAAATAGTACAACCATGTATTGTCCTTTTCCACAATTCAAAGATAGTTAAGAGGTAGTGGGATAAAAAATTATCGTACTATGTACTATCCTTGCCAGCGGTAACATTGTCATCTAAACTTCATAGGCTTCTGATTATAAATCAATGATTGAAGCATGAGTTAGAGACAATGATACTTGGGTATTCAAAGAACCTAAGTCTTTACTCTTCAGAACTTATTCACATAAAACTATGTTCTTCAGGACTTTATAACTTAGCTTGAAACCTATGGTCTTCAGAACTTCAAGTCTTAGAGTCTTCAGAACTTTGTTCACATAGAATATTATCTTCATAGTCTTCAGCACTTGGTTCTTTATAACCATTCTTCATAACTTTAAGTCTTAGAGTCTTCAGATCTTTGTTCACATAGAACATTGTCTTCATAGTCTTCAGAACTTAGTTCTTCATAATCTTAATCTTTAGAACTTGTAAGTCTTTAGAATCTTTCAGGCACTTGGTCTTCAGACGTTAAGTCTTCATAATCTTTTAGGAACATGGTCTTCAGACGTTAAGTCTTCAGAACTTCAAGTCATTAGAGTCTTCAGAACTTTGTTCTTCAGAAGATTAGTTTCAGAAGCTTTACTTTGCTATTTGATCAGAACCATGTTCAGAACAACATCCATAAGAGCATTGTCAATGCAACATCCGCGCTCTTGGATCTTTCTAATTGTGTTTAGATTCAGAAGCACACTTTCTTCTTCAGCACATTTGCAACTAATATTACACATAGTAACTTCGCATATTAGCATTCACGTACTCATTCATAATGTTTGTTTGATCTTAATATATAAAATATTCATGATCTGCATTTTAACAAACATCAAAACATAAAATGGCTTTTTCATAAATACGTCATTGTTATCATCAAAACATAGAGATGGAATGCAGAGACAACTCTTGTTCTTACAATCTTCCCATTTATGATGATGACAAAACCATGTATTTTGATAGAATATTTTATACAGGAAATCACCAATCGTAACAGGGTAATAACCAGTAAGAACATATTCAGAGTTTCAGAGCAACAACTCCCCCTGAATGTGTTATCCCCAAAATTTTATTAATGCTTATTCAGAGTCTCCTTTTGATTCTAAGACTTACAAAATACAAATTTTGAGTTGTTTAGAACATATGAGAGAAGGATTACTTCCCTATACTCATCAGAGTCTGAATAGAACACATGCCTTCATCTCAGAACCTTGTTACTATCAGAAATCTATGATTGTTCTTAGTCTGATACCATATGCAATATCATTGCTCGGTCTATCAGAACTTCTTCATAGTTCTTCAAGTATAAAACACTATACTTCTAGAGTATCAGAGTTTGTATTGACATAACTTCTTTCTTATATCTTCATATCCAGATATTCTTTCTTGGATCTCATCATAACCTATTTCTAAGTATGCCTAGTGAACTTGTTAAGTTCCTTGGATAAACATCATACATCAAACATTAGTGATAAATAACTTATATCATTTGATTTGTTTGAGTTGCATTTTTAAGGATATTTTATCAAAATCATATTTTCATTTCTCCCCATTCTTGACATCATAAAAAAGTTAGAGCATCTTAGAATGTTAATATAATAATGATTCTGATTAAATCATATGATATGACCGTTAAATTATGCAGAGCAGACACACACACACACACATAAAGCAAGATCCTTTGCAGAAAATAAAATCATTCATAAAGGATCATCAAAACATAATCGTAAAACATTGAATTAAATCAAGGAAATAAAGAAATAAATAAACACTTCAGAATAAAACAAAACATTTTCATTTATTGAAAGAAATTTGAGTACAAGAACATGAAAAATAAAAGCTAGGCAATCTAGGAGCTTCAGTCATCGAAATCTTCAACGACATTTGCAACAACACACTTTCTTTCATCTATAGTCCATTATGGTTTAGTTTTCTTGATCACACCCCAAATCCCCTCATTGAATATAATCTTAGACAATATCCTTCCATAAGGTATGTAGGAATGTGTCTCTGATCTTGAAACTTCAATGGAATATTTTAGGTGATTGAAGATAGTCTTAGGAAGATTTATCTTGAAATTGTGTGCTAAAAGAAATATAAAGATTTTGTCATCATGAGTCAGAGTGCTTCTTACTCTAGCTCGAGGACGAAGATTGGTCAGAGAGAATCTAAACCAAGTTCTTACAGAAAGGAGAATGTTTTTAGGTTGGTTTGGCTCATAAGGAATAGAACCATCAAAGAGAATCTTACACCTTTCTACCATATTTAGATCATACAAGTAATCATCAATAGTTACTCCAGAGGAGACACATTTGGTGACATATTCTATGGATGAAATGGATATGGCTATAGGAATTCTATAAATTTTAGACCATATGAGATTCCATCGTCACTGATTCTTGCATGCATCCAGAATTCTTTTACTAAGTCAGTAAAGAAAATACCATTTATAAGAGTGTAGTTCCCTTGCCAAGCATTTAGTTCCATATTCTTTACAATATCTATTCCATCTTCTTTCAGACGAGGAAGATTAGGACACCTTTCAAGAATAAATTCAAGGGCATCTTCGTCTTTGAGGAAGGTTTTAGAGTTCATGTTTGAATAAGAATGCAAGAAGGAGATAGGAGAATTTGACTATAAAGTGTAGGATTGAAGGAATGCATTATAAGAGAAGTTTAGTGAGACACTCAATTAGATAAAGTATGTAGAAGTTGTTGTTTTTCAAGAAGTAGGTTCAAAACTATGGTAAATAAAGAGACGGACATATCATGAATATAGACAGTTTAAACACGATAATTTATGCAAAATAAAAGGTAGGGAAGAATGAGAAGTTAATGAAAATATAACTGCTAACTGACCATGATTAAAGGAAATTTAAATGCACCTACGAAAATAGCAACGCGTAAAGGGTGAGTCTAAGCGATAAAGCTGCAACTACTCCTAATGTGTCTTATCCTAGTCATGCACGCTCAGAGAGAAATAAGGATGACGTATTTACACGACCTCAGAGGATTCAATCACATTAAATATTATGCCTTTTTATTATCTAGAGGATAATTCAAGGGTTTCCTTTAAGGCGGGAAAACAAGCTTACTCATGAAACTTTCATTTATTTTGAAAGTTCACTTGTCAGAGTCACAAACTACACTTAAAGAAATATTTTTTATAAAGCTTTATTTATAAGAAAAACAATTAAAATTCATAATTTATATACAAAACTTTACCTTTTCTCTTATGGAAATCTTTATCTGATCTCCATCCATTCTGACTTGAGCTTGCTTTCCTCAGGTATTCTTCACGCGACTCTTCCCATCTAATTCTGACTTTTGACTTAAGCATCTTCTAGAAGAGCTTCTGATCAAATTTTCTTCATCCAGGTTCTGAAGGTTCTTCTTCTTCTGAATATTGACTCTGATATTGATGATCAGAACTAGTCTTCAGATCATAATAAATCTTAGAACTTTTGAAGATTTTCCTTGTAGTGTCCTTATCATCAGAACATTCATCTTATTATCAAGAACTTCTTGACAAGAGACTGAATATCAGAATATCAATAATTCCATTATCTTGAACATAACGTTTGAGAGGTTATATGCTAGGTAGAATTAATTGACATCTTCTGATCTTCTTATTCTTCTTCCTTACACAGATGAAAATCTTTGTCAGATACAAGTATCAACAAACTTAGACAAGTTTGAGTGACAATCTTGATCTTGAAATACTGAGTTAAATTGATCAGAGTTAGTTCAACAAAGATTGAAAATTTATCTACTTCTGAAAAGAATCTTTATTGATTTCTTCAAGGTGAATAATATCAGTGATTTAAATTCTTTCAACTCAGAACAGATGACTTATGTCCCAGCATCTCTGATTCCAGATATTCATTATTCATGAATTTCTAAGTAGAATGTTGGATAACATCCTGAACAATTTTATTTTGTTCAATTGAGATAGATACTAAATTTAATAGAACTTTAACTGTCAGAGTTACTTCTATAAAGTTCTTAGAATACTCCATTAATGAAATTCTCGAGGAATCACTAAGCTTTCTTCTTTTGAATACACAGAAACATCATTCAATCTGCATCGAATCTTCTAACTATTGAACTAGTTAGGTCTTGGACGTTATGACAAAAATCATTTTCGGTTTGACATCCTCTGTTTATGATTTTTGACTTTTTCTGTGGACTTCAACATGGAGTTCTTATAACTAGAAATCATACTTTAACAATCATCCTTTTCACTTCATAAAAACATCCAATGAGCTTATATGAGAAAGTCATGGGTGGACTAATCTGTTTCTTGAAAACATCACATACTCATTTAGAAATAATCTTCAACAAACAAGATTTCTTGTTTTCTGATGATTTGATTTTTGAGCAAAATATGTTGATCAAACAATCGTATTTAAGATAAACATTCAACAAATATATAACCTTATTTGAAGAATCTATCTTGTCAGCTGATTCTGCCAAATTAGTGACTTGCTCAAATGTAATCCATCTGGCTACAATTCAATATCCTTTCAATACCATCAACTGATATGAGACTGAAATTGTCAGTGGATTCACCTCAGATGTTTTCAACACACAACAATGGATCTTTATCTGACACTGTTAAGTGTTAAATATCCATCAATAACATAACCAAAGCTCTGATACCAATTGAAGGTGTGAGAAAAACACAAGAAATTGGGGGATTGAATTGAGGTTTTCACTCTTAGCTACTTTTCGCACTTTGATGAGTTGCGTCAAGCTATGCTATAAATGCGTTGTAGAAGCATACAGAAATTAAAGCATAAAGCAATAGTAAAGAACACACGATATATCCTGGTTCACTTGAGAACTTCTTAAGCTAGTATAGTCCACCCTCCAAGGTGATTTATCCTTAAACAAGGACTTAATCTACTCTAACCAAGATCCATGATAACAATCACACAACTGCACTATGACTAACTCAATGAACCGATCAGGGATCCTACCAGATATAACGTTTATTGACCCAATAGAACCTCTGCTAGGATTTCATCTCAACTCACAACTAGACCGTTCAGGGATCCCATCAGGATATAATGTCTACTTGAGGATGAACCTATGCGGTAACCTGTCGTGACTAACTGCACAATACCAAGTGTCATGACTTCCTGCGCGACCTACAACCTTGACTAACTGCACAATACCCTGTTGCAACTTCATGCTCCAGAACCAACCGTTCTGAGATACACTAGAATCTTAGCCCCATAACATATCATCAAAACACATAGTTCTATGAATGCACTGGCCACCAACTTCCATGCCTTCCTAAAGTTATGACCTTTATCAGGTCCTTTAGGGAAATGTTGTTTACAAATTGTAAACACCCCAAATTTGCCCTCACCCATTCACACCATGGCTTGTGATCTTTTCATATGCATAAGTTCAATCATAGCATCTCATATTGCATTTTTTATTCACTGCATTGCTTCTAAGTCATCTGCATCTAGGGTTTGTGATCTGAGCAATCCAAGAGCCATTTTGAGCCACTCCAAAGGTCATCAATCACTTAAAAGGGGTCCATGTATGTTCAAGCATAATATTATATCCTCTCAAAGTCAAGAAAATCAAAGAATCACAAGAACTGAGATTGGCATGGAGGCAGAGCCAGGTTTAACTGCACAGATGACCTAGAATTAGGGTTTTGGTTTCAGAGGCCATAACTCCAAATTTTTTGGTCATTCTTGTTTCTATTGGTCTCTATATGTTATAAGGATCATGCATATCAATTTTCATGAAGAAATTCCATGGGGAAGGCATCTGATCAAGAGTTGACTTTTTAAGCAAGTCAGTGCAAAATCAGGGCATCTGAGGCCCTCAATGACCCAACCAAAGGGTGTTCATCATCATTTTGATTATGTATGATCTTTATTTGATCATAGAAGATGTTAGAAGTTCACAAAATTGAAGAATTTCAAGCCATTTGCAAAGTTGACTTTTTGGGAAAATGACTTGTAATGGAAACTTGCTATTTTGGGAAAGTTTTTCAACCCTTTCTTTTTGATTCAAAAATGCTTCAAATGGGAAAACTTTGGTCATGAAAGTTGTATAATGGATCATTCCCTTTTCAAAAAGTACAAGAACTCATTCTAATTCATTTTGGATCAAAAGTTATGGCTTGGCAAAGTTGGCAAAAATCACATAATTTCATGTTTTACACCAAAGAGGCATTTTGCAAAATGGTATGACAAGGCATTCTAGAGGCTTCAAATGTGCACAAACACTTCACAACATGCTCATATGACTTCTAAAAATCAGAATTGGCCCAAGAATTATGCATTTTGGTGCCTTGAACTTCATGAATTTCCAAAAGGGCCAAAGTTGGACAAATTTGCAAAATCACCCATGAACCCTAATCCATGTGCTGGCTGACTTCAAAATGGATCCCATGGTTCTCCTTACTTCTTGCTGCGCAGGACACCCCTCTTGTCCTTGGCTAGCCATGAGCCCATACCTCTCTTACACAAAGCTTGACTTTTTGGCAAAAGACCCATACCAATCACAATAGGGCACACCAACTCCACAGACCTATCCATGAGTGATAAGTGGACCAAAGGCAAGCCATAACACATAACAACTCATGCTGAAACACTCTCCAAGCCATAGTTACCAAAAATCCTCCAACTTGCAAAACCATTCGAAACACATAGCACAAGCATCAAACACAAAAACAAACTTCACAAAACATCTCAGCATGTCTCACTGATCATCCCTGACCCTTCACTTTGCCCTGAAACTCCCTGAAATCAAAACACGATTTCCTCACTTCACTGAACAGAACTTGTACAATCTCACAAACCAGCCATTTTAAACCCCAACCAAGCATTGCAAGCTTCTCAGGAGGTTCATTAGAGGCGCTTTGGATCAAAGGGCCAGCCAGAAAGTCCCAAAGATCAAAGCTCCAGTTCAGGTGAGCTCAAGAACTTTTTTTCCAGAAACATGTTTTTAAGTTCTTAAATGATTCTCTATGCTTCACTGATCATGTTGATATGTTTTGTTACGAAAATGATTGAGTATTGAGTATGTATGAAGCTTCTGAAACTTTTTTGACCTAAATGCATTTTGTTTCGATTCAGCTTAAATATGAAAAATAAATGTGTTTTGATTGTTGATTCTTGCTCTATGATGTTTGGGGATGGATTCTGGGCAGAGAGATTAGGTTTTAATGGCCTGGGGAGTGAGCTAGCAATTTTCAGGGAGACATGTGGCCGGAGAAGATGACCGGAGGTAATTTCCGGCCACCTGAGAGTCATTAAGCCCTAATTACATCATTAATGAGAGTTTGAATGTGGAGCGTAGGATGGTTTGACCAGGGTTGACTCGCGCGTGAATGAGTGGCCAGGATGCATCATTAGAAACCCTAATCCCTGATTATTTAATTTTAATTTTGTTTAATTAATTCATAAAACAAATTAGCCAGGTTTGAATCTGGGCCCTTGGATCTGGCGCGCAGTCAACCAAACCAAGCCCAGATCAAATCCTGGCCTTCCCTTTTAATTACTTTCATTTATTCTCATTTTTAATTCATTTTCTTTTCCTTTTATTTATACATTTTATTTAAAATAGCAAAATACCTTTAAAAATTCTGAAATTTTTTGTCAAAGGTTCAATTAATTTTCAGAACACAAAAATATTTTTATTTTTATTTTTTGCATTAAAAATTATTTTTAAATCATTTAAAGGTTTATTTTTAATTAGTTAATGAAAATTAATTAATTAAAAATACTTTTAGGTATTTAAAAATCACAAAAAAATTCATGTTGCATTTAGGAACATTTAGAAACATTGTCCAAATCTCAAACCAAATTTATTTTTTGTTCTTGATGCCTTTTGATCATTTTCAATGGAATTAAATTCATTTTGAGGCAATATTTTGTGACAAACTTCAAAAATTCATTTCTGCCTAACCATTGAGAGTTGAACAATGATTCTTTTTGCATTGCATCTTGCATAACATGTAGTTTATAGGATAAAATTGGCATAAATTGATCTTGCATTTTCAATTTGTTTTGCATTTTTCTTGTCAAGGTACCTTAAAACCCTAGCAATCTTAGGAAATTCATAACTTCCACTAGGTTTAGAGTTGGATCCCCTCCTTTGGGAAGTGAGTTTGTATAGGTTTAGGGTACCTTTTATTGCATTTTCAAATTTTTATCATGTCATTTGCTTCTGGTTTTGGATTTTTGCTTTGTATGATGCATGAAACCCTAATTTGTGCCTTCCTTTGCATCCATCTTTCATCTGCTTGCATCCAATGACTTGCCATGACATTTTGTGCATCCACGTGATTCATGAGACATCTTAGGACATATTAGAATCAAGTTTGACCATTGCATCTTTCATTTGTCATGTTATGCATTCATATCATTTCATAAACTTTCATGAACATTCATGGTTCAAAGCATGCCTCATCTGCATCCATGTCCTTGTATGATCATTCTCATGCCTTGCCTCATGTTTGCATCATCTCTTAGCATCATTAACATCATACTTATGCTTCTGGTTTTGGTTTGCATCATGACATTGCATCCCATTTTACATTGCATTTCATTTCTTTTGCTGACTTTTCAGGTGGTAAGTTGTTTGAGAAGTGAATTTGCCTTCACTTCTCACATTCTCTTTTCATCTCTTTCATACTTCCCTTGATGCATTTTGTATGTGTATTGGATTGAGCTTGCTCATTCTTGTTCATCTCACCTCCTTTCTTCAAGCAACTTGACTTCTTGAATGAAGCAAGTTGTTTTGCTTCTCCTTTCTTCTTCTCCTTTCATCTTGTTCCTCCTTGGTGGCCTTTGAAGATTTCTTTCTCTCTTAAGCCTCACAAACCCTAGGATCTCCAAGTATGATAACAATTAGGGCTTGATTAGTTCCCCATTTAGTTTTGCCTTTGTGTCTCTTTGAGTCTTCTCTTCTCATCTCATAATCAGGGACTAAACCTTAAAGGTTTTAAGGCTTTGTGATTAAGCTTATGCCTGCATCCTTCTATTAGGATGGAGTGTATAACTTTAATCCTAAGTGTTAAACCCTTAATGTGTTTAAATCCTTTAATCAAATCACTTAATAATTATCAAGACATCAAGCTTGTAACTTGTGCCTTGCATTAGGGTTCTAATTCTTCCTTAATTGGTTAAGAAGGACTAACCCTAGTGTTAATGGACAAGTCCTCCTCAAGTTGTCTTACAAACCATAAAAGCCACTTCTTCATTTTATCATTAATTAAAATCCATCTAATAAAGGCTTTGTTTTGTCATGAGGTTAATCCCTAATCATGGATTAAGTTGAGGAGTCTTCCTCAGCTTAAACATTCTCATATATTATCCTTCTATTAGGATGGTGTAATGAGTCTGTTTAATCCCTGATTATGGCTTAATCTCATTACTCAAAACTAAACAAAAACAACAAAAACATCTAAATAATCACAAGTAGGTTAATGATCTTAACCCTACACCATGGTGATTAAGTGTGAGATATTGACTTCACACTTAAGGTATTCTCATTACCCCTAATCAGAGGGAAGATGTGATGAGTTTACTAACCCATTGGTTTAGGCTTAAGCTCATTAACTTATGACAAACATCAAAAAGAAATAAAAGACTGAAAATGCAAAAACAAACAATAATCGTCTCCTTCGGGATTCTTTTCTCATCATCATTCACTCATAACCGAGAGCTTGCTTCTTTCGTCTAATGCAAGACAGTTTGCACCTGAGCCAGACAGGTCATACACTTGAGCATAGACAAGTAAGCAGTTCACAAGTCAATTTATCTTTCAGTCTCTTTGGGTCGAACTACGGTGTTCTGACTTCCTCATTGCACGAGAGGATACGTAGGCATAACTTAACAGTTATTGAACAAAAGTCTCTGTATATTCCCCCTCTTCCAGCATTATTCTTTAAGCCTCATAGTCTTGAGCATTTCACTCTTGTTATTACACTGACACTTCACAATTCTTTTACATTGACACTTGCATTCTTTTCCAGCTATGATACACAAATTGCACTGACACTACCCCTTTAAAACACAAATCTTTTAAGCGTGGATCCCGTCGAGTACGGCGGACAATCTGGGTGCTAATACCTTCCCAGGTTGTAACCAACCCCCTTTCTCAGTCTCTCTGGTTCGCAACCGTCTTATCCATATCTTTCTAGGTCTATGCAGCATTGCCTTTCCTTCGGGATAAAAATTCCTAGCTGGCGACTCTTGTCTTTCTGAGTTCACCCTTGTGTGTTCTCTTCTCTCTTTCGCCGACCGTTCGCGTCTGTACCCCTCTTGGCCCTGTGTCATCTGGTGGGAGCGATAGCTTGGCGACTCTGCTGGGGACCCTTATACTGTAACCAGGGCTTCTGGTTCTTTTTGTGGGTTCCTCCTAGCGCTTGATTGATTTGTGTTTACTGGGGTGTTATGTGCTAATTGTGTTTGTATATTTATTTTGTTTATTGCTTTATGTACAGTTGTTTTATTGCTTTCTTTACAACTTTATATACATCATACTGTCATACTGTTATCTGGCTGGATCTGGTTTTTGTCTTGGTGGGTGGGGTTCATTGAGACTTTAAGGTCCTATACCTGGGACCTGAGTGACACCTAGGCTAGAGTGGTTCATGTTCTTTCCCATTCCATTTCGGTCTGGTGCGGGAATATGAAACACGGTTCAGATGTGGGTTTCTTCTTGAGAACTCTGTGCTACAGATTTCCTGTAGTGCTAGGGCTATCTAGGAAGCCTGCTAAGTCTGGATGACCTTTACTATGACCTTCAGAAACTGAGGGGAATTAGAGGAGGATCCTTTATGGTTATTGTAAACACTGTACCTCTGGGTTAGAAGTGTTTACACTTCTCATAACTGATCCAAGTCTGAGGATCCTTGTTTTAGAACATCACCTGTGAGGGGGTTAGGCTGTTTACAGGTTTGCAGGAACCCTTGACCACATCATACCCTGTTATTTTTTGTGTTTAAGAATGCTCCACTTTGGACAGTTCTTGTGATTTAACCCTGGACATGTGACTCTTTATTTGAGTCCCCCACCTTGGTTACTGGACTTCTAAACCTCCATCTGGACTTCTTAGACATACATGGCAGTAATCAGATCCAGCTTGATCACAAACCCTTGCATATCATTTGCATACTCATCATTTGCATCATTTAACATTTGTTTATTTGTTTTTCAGGGTATCCACATTACATTTGTCTTGGTTTTGACCCCTTCATCTGCATAGACCCTAGTTCACCAGTTGCCTGCTTCAGCTATCTTCATCAGTGGTTTGCTTCAGTACCTTCATCATCAGCCTATCAGTGGTTCATTTCCAGTATCAGTCTTCATCATCAGCATCTGTTTTCAGCTCTTCATCAGCAGTCATGGTACCCAAGAAGAGCAATATTTCATACCACTTCTTTGAGCCTGTGTTGGCTGGCATCAGGCAGGTCCAGGCACTTATTACTCCAGACCACATCCCTTTATTCAGAGAGCATTATGGAGGCATCCTTGATATGGTTATGGACTTGGACCCTTCTCAGAGGAGTTTGATTCACACTTGCCTACAGTTCTATGATCCTCCTTTGAGATGCTTCACTTTCCAGAACTTTCAGTTGGGACCTCTGCTGGAGGAGTTCTCATCATTGATTGGAGTACCTGTCAGGGGTGGTATCCCCTTCAACCCTGAGATGACTTCTCCCAGCAATGGAGAAGTGGCTAAGGCACTGTATTTAGAACCTATTTTGATTGAGCAGAACATGACCACAAAGGCTGGGATCCCTGGTCTGCACTTGGACTTCCTGACTTCTCAAGCCATCCTGAAGGCCTCCTTGGGATAATGGAAGGCAGTTTGTGCATTGTTAGCCCTCAGTATATATGGGGTTATACTTTTTGCAGATGAGCCCAATTTTATCAGCAAGAATGCTATTCATCTCTTCCTTTTGAGGAACCCAGTGCCCACCTTGCTGGGAGATTTCTATTATTCTGTTCACCAAAGGAATGAGAAGCAGAGAGGGAGATTGGTGAGATGCTGTGCTCCTCTATTTCACACATGGCTGCTTAAACACTTACCCAAAACTGATGCCTTCCTGAACCCTCACCAACAGAAGAATTGGGCCAGGAGACTTATTGCTTTGACTTCAGATGACATCAGATGGTGCACCCAGGGCACCAAGGGCAGAGACATAATCACTAGCTGTGGGCAGTATCCCAATGTACCTCTAATAGGAGTGAAGGGTTGCATCAATTACAATCCTTTGCTGTTTAAAAGACAATTGGGCTATGCTTTGGTTCACCCTCCTAGAGTGCAAGACTTGGCTGAAACCCTGTATTGTGAGATAAAGCCTAATCTAGCTGTTGTCAGACAAGCATCTTGGGCTTGGGACAACATCCAGACCAAAGGGATGGCCATTCTTGGGAGATGCAACAATGTGGCTTCAGCTCAGTATTATGAGTGGTCTCATGCTAGGGCTCAGATTTCTGGGATGCCTTTCACCATTGAGGATGCACCTGGACCATCCACAGTACCACCCCCAGCCACTGTCAGCTTGGAAGAATTTGAGAAGCTGAAGGAAAGGAATGAGAATCTGTCACAAGCTCTGAAGAAGACCCTCTGGGAGAGGAGTAATGGTCGTATAGACATTGAGAGGTTGGAGAAGCTTATAGTGGAACATCTAGCCAAGATTGAGAAAGCAGAAGACTACATCAAGAAATCAAGAACTGGAGAGCAAATATTGAAGAATGCCTGCAAATAGGCCCAGTTTCAGAAGGCTATGACTGATCTCTATCTGAAAGAAAGTCAAGATAGGTGGGTCAGGATCACTGAAGCTCGCACTCAAGAGGATAAGAGAACTCAGACTAGGATTGAGCAATTAGAGGCCATTGAGAAAAAACAACAGGAGGCTCTGCTAGCAGCCCAAAAGGAGATTTCAGAATTGAAGATTAAGGCTGGTGTGAAGAGGTCAAAGGACCAAGACAGACACAAGAAGCTAACCACTGCTATTGCCACCAGGAACCTTCTTATCAGGAACATCACAGAGCATCCAGCTGGTCCTGTGACTGAAGCACTTTTGAAGGAGGTTAAGGAGGATGAGTTTGGCTTAGATGTTTGACTTCTTTGCTTGTTGTTATTTCCTTTTGATGTACTTTTCTTTTATGTTGTATTTTGACCCCCCAGGGGCATATGTTGTAAAAACAGACTATGTATTATTCACCATTTGTAATGTATTTGTCAGTTTGTTTCATTAAGTTTTCTTTCTCTCAAGCAACATCAAAGCACCTTCCTCAGGGTCTGGAAAGGTCAAAACCAAGTACCAAGCCGGATACCTTGGAAACAAATAAGCATACTGCATTGCATGCTAACTGTTGTTTTGTTTTGTAGGTTTGCCTTTACTTTATTTTGTTTCTAACTCTGTTGTGATTCAGGAATTATTGCTCGCCGCCGGGTGTTCCCTCTCAACCGTCCGCACTGGTATCCTACTCGCAACAATCTTCCTGGTATCCAGATGGATCAAGTACAGCAAGATCTGACAGAGGTCAGGACCCAGATGGCTAATGAAAGGTTGGAAATGAGAAACCAAATGACCCAGTTCATGGAAGTAATGAATGGCTTGGCTCAAAGTCAAGAAAGATTGAGGGCATTGGTAGAAAGACAAGCCCCGGAAGAGCCTCCTCTAGGAACTGGAGGAACAAGTAACAATGAGAGGGGACAGCCTCATGTTACTCCACCAGTATATGGGCCTCAACTACATCCAGAAGTCAACATCCCGGGTAATGTGCAAGGAAATACTACTGGAGGAAGGATCTTACAGGAAGACCCCCAGGAAGAGCAGTTCACTATGATGGGAGCTGGGGATGAAGTCTATGACAGGAGGTTTGATGAAATTGCTGAGAAATTGAGATCTCTGGAGTCTCAAAACTCTTTAGGGTTTGATGTCATGGATATGGGGTTAGTGGATGGGGTAAGGATTCCCCACAAGTTTAAACCCCCGTGCTTCGAGAAGTACAACGGAACTTCCTGTCCACGAACTCACTTACAGTCCTTTCTGGGAAGACTTAAGGCATACACCATGGATGAGAAACTGTGAATGTTCTATTTCGAAGATAGTTTGACTGGGGCTTCAAGGGAGTGGTACTCTCACTTGACCAGAGCTACTATCAGATGTTGGAAGGACCTAGCTGAAGCTTTCATCAGACAATACCAATACAATCTAGACATGGCTCCTAACAGAACCCTTCTGATGGGAATGTCTCAATCCTCCAGAGAAAGCTTCAGGGAATATGCCTAGAGGTGGAGATAGCTTGCTGCTGCTGTTCAGCCACCCATGTCGGAAAGAGAAATGGCCGACATGTTCATGAATACTCTACAAGGAACATATATTGATAGACTAGCTGCCTTTTCTTCCACCAGCTTCGCTGACGTAGTTATAGCTGGGGAAAGAATTGAAAGCCTTCTGAAGATGGGTAAGATTTCTGATAATGGTGCAAGTTCGTCAAGCAATCCCAGGAAGCCTTTTGTAGGACCTAGAAGAACCAGTGAGACAAATGCCATTTATGCCAACAGGGGCAGACCTCAGCATGTCCACAGATCAGTAGCAGCTGTCACTATTCCAGCTCCAATTCCTCAGCAACCAGCATATCAACCACAACAACAACCACATTATCAACAGCAAGTTCAGTATCCGCCACAAAGAACCTACAACAACAACAACAACATCAATCAACAACAAAGACCCTTTCAGCAAAGACCATCACAGGCAAATAGGGTGATTGACCCTATCCCTATGCCTTATGCTGCCTTGTTGCCACAACTCCTGAAGCTCAACTTGGTTGAGTTAAGGACATTGGCACCTCCAGATCCTTCCAATCTGCCAAGAAACTATGATGTCAACGCCAGATGTGCTTTCCACTCCAATGCACCTGGCCACAATACTGAGAAATGCAGGGCTTTACAAATGAAGGTACAAGATCTGGTAGATTCTAAAGCCCTCAACTTTGCACCCCCTCCAAATGTCAACAAGAATCCCATGCCCAATCATGGAGGACCAAGAATTAATGCCATTGAGGAAGACAAGCCATCTTTCTTAATCACCAGTGTTGGGCAGATTCGGACACCTCTGGTAGAAATTAAAGCTCAGCTTCTAGAATGCCAGATGTTCCCCGGGTGTGAGCTCGGTTGTGGTTATTGCAACATTTCGATCAACGGGTGTGATAACTTGAGAAGCGGCATAGATGGTCTCATCAAAAGTGGTATCCTCCAGATCACAACATCAACACCTACAAATCCAGCAATCCCTTTGACAACAATTCCCGACTCTTCTACAACTGCAACAACAATCATTCCGACCAATTCATCAATATCATCAACCATGGCTCCATCCATCACTTCAACAAATCAAATGCCGTCAACCATTTCTTCTACAACATTAGCACCCATTTATTCAACAGGATCTTCTACAACGCCAACAGAAATTAATGAAGATATCTCAGCAGTCACCATCTACTATGATCCGTCATTTGTTCCTCCAAACAACAACTTTCAACAATAAGCAGTGGCATCTCCTGCCAGGTCACCGGTCACCATTTACTACGATCCGCACACCATTGCAGTACCCTCCTCTGCTGCGGTCAGTCCAGTTACCATCACGGTGCTTGGACCAGTTCCATATGAAAGCAGTAATGCCATCCCTTGGCATTATGGATCTGACCTTTACTGCAACGGAGAGAAGATCACTTTGGATTCTTTAACCTCTTCTCCACAGATTGACAATGTTGGGGGAGGCGGAGGCTTCACCAGAAGCGGACGCCTTTTTGCCTCACAAACTCAAAGACCTAATGCCGAAGCAGAAGCTGCTGCAAAAGCAAAGGGAAAGAGTGTGGCATTTGAAGAGCCGGCTGTCAAAGAAACCCAGAAGACATCTTTTGAGCAAGATGTAGACGAGTTTATGAGAATCATAAAGAGAAGTGATTACAAAGTGGTGGATCAGCTTCACCAAACTCCCTCAAAGATCTCCATATTATCCCTGTTGATGTGTTCTGAAGCTCACAGGAATGCATTACTGAAAGTCTTGCACGCAGCATACGTGCAAGAAGAGATCACTGTTAATCAACTAGAAACTGTGGTAGCAAATGTCAACACCAGTCATGGACTGGGCTTTACCAATGCTGACTTGACAACTGAGGGACGTAACCACAACAAGGCTTTACACATCACTCTAGAATGTAAGGGTGCTGTTCTATCTCATGTACTGGTGAAAACTGGGTCTTCACTCAATGTTCTACCAAAGAAAGCCTTGGTGAAGCTGGAATATGATGGCTTGGCACTACGTCCAAGTAATTTGGTAGTGAGAGCATTTGATGGCTCTAAAAGATCAGTGCTTGGGGAGATTGATCTGCCTATGGTGATTGGCCCACAGACTTTTAAGATTACCTTCTATGTGATGGACATTCAGCCGGCCTACAGCTGTTTGTTGGGTAGACCTTGGATCCATGCCGCTGGCGCAGTTACGTCTACCCTTCACCAGAAGCTGAAATTCGAGTGGGAAGGCCAAATCATCACCATCTGTGGTGAAGAGGATATCTTTGTTAGCCACCTGGCTACGTATAAGTACATTGAAATGGATGGAGAAATCCATGAAACCATGAGCCAGGGATTTGAGGCCCTGAACATAAATGAAGCATCTGCTGTACTGGGAACCTCCATGACATCTTATCAGCAAGCCAGGAAGGTTGTTGAAGAGGGGACTGCCCAAGGCTGGGGCAAGCTGCTGCCCGTGGAGAAGAAGGAGGACAGATTTGGGTTGGGTTACAAACCAACTCAACAAGATCAATCAGAGGCTGCTAAGAAGCCCAACTTTGTCAGTGGGGGGATGCTCACCCCGGATGCAGTGAACAACTTGGAAGATGAGTCGGAAGATGAGCGCAACCTGGAGAGCTGGATACGTCCAAGGACCCCGGGGAGCCATATCTCAAACTGGTCTTCCCAGGAAATTATAAGGGTTACTCCTGCAGAGTAATTATTATTTCCTGTATATTTTAAGCATGCATCAAGTCTTGCGTCTTGCCCAAGATGTCAAGACTCATTTTGTAATCGGGCCATCTTGTAATTTTGTGCAAACAGATCAATCAATGAATATCAGACATCTTTTGCAAATGAGTCTTTTTCTTTCCCGCTCACTGTTTTTTCCATTTTTCTTTTTGTACAAAAATAAAATGGCAATGTTTTCCAAAATGATAACTTTATTTCACTTTTTCTAAAACAAGACTAAAATTGATCACTAAAATGAACAATCTAAACCCTTGCAGAGAGTGCCTTTCAGACTGCACCAACAACAACACATCTATGACTTCGTATGACTATGATAATCCAATCAATCAAGCTGATGAAGGGTGTTGCACCCCAAAATTTGCCCTCACAAGACAAGACTTTGTGTTCTAAGAAGGTTCACAAAGTTCACAAGTTTCACAACACTTTCAATACCTTTCATGAGGTTCATGAAGTCCACAAGTTACTTCTTGAAGGTTCACAAGGTTCACAAGTTCCATAATGCTTTCAACACCTTTCATGAGGTTCATAAAGTCTACAAGTTACTTTATGAAGGTTCACAAAGTTCACAAGATTCACAATGATTACAAAGCTCTCCTGAGGTTCATGAGGTCTACAAAGCCACTTCATGAGATTCACAAGGTTCACAAGCTTCACAATACCTCCCATGAGTATCACAAGACATGTTATGATGGTTCACAAGGTTCACAAGGTTCACAATTGGTCAGAAGAATTAATAATTCCCTTAGACAAGGCACCTCCTAGGCAGTGCATCCAAAACTAGGGTTTTGACTTTAATCAGGATAAATGGACTTCCAATACCTCAAGTGAGCTTCATAACATCTTATATGTGTATAAGAACCCCCATGACAAGTTTCAAGACTTTTCTCAAAAGTTTGCTCAGTCAGATGATCAGATAAGCCAAAATCAGTCAGTACAGTTAAAAAGTCAAACTGAGGTCAACTGTGGTCAAACCAAAGTCAAACTTCATGATTTTTTGCCAACATCAAGTATATGAAGTAAAATTCATCATTTGATCAAGGGTTGATCATGATTCATCAAGGAGATTCCAGATCATCAATAATCAGGGGTTTCTAAATTAGGGTTTCCTCAGTAAAAGTCAACTGAACTTTGACCAGCCATAACTTTCACATACTTCATCACCAAGTCTCCATCAAAAGCTCATTTTGAAGGAAATTTAATTCTCTACAACTTTGATGTTGCAAGTTAAGCCCAAAAATTCTTCATTTGGAAGATATGAGCTAAGACATTATAGGTCATTTCAAAAGTCAACAAAAAGTCAACAACTTCAAAAGGGCATAACTTGAGATTGGTAAATGATATGGACCTGAAACCAATGGTGTTGTTTAGAGGACTCTTCAAGATTTCCAAAAAGTCCAAGAACACCCTCATATCTTTAAAATTGAGGGAGATATGCTCTTGCAAAGTTGGGAAATTTTGTGATGGTTTATATTGAAAATGGGGGTCTAGAACCAATTCCTTCCAAATGGGCTTGCTAAATTGTGATCCAATCCACATCATATCATCATGCACGACCCAATTGACCAAAATTCAGAATTTTTATTATTTTATTTTTATTTATTATTGATTTAATTCATAAAAATCATTTTAAATAAATATAAAATATGAAAATCTATTTTTGGGTGAAGATTGAGCTTCTAGAATTTCATAAATGTTGATTGAATTTGAAAGAGAAAGGAATCATGAGATTGATCCAAGAATAGCAAGTCTTCATGAACAAATATTTGACTTTTACACCATGATCTTTTTCAATCTTTTTTGGATCAAATCTCCACACAACCAATGAGTTTTCTTAACCTAATTCACTCACATATATATACTAAACACAAACCTAACATTCATTCACGATTTCCAGCAGCCAAGGGTAAGTTTCAAAATCTCAAAAATTCATCAAAAAAGTGACATTCGGATTCTTCAATCCAAAAGGTTTCAAGGTAAAATAAAGACATAGACGTGTTCTTGGATCATCACTGAAGCTAAAGCATCCCTCACATTCATCCAAATCATGCCATAATGCTTTACCCGAACTCATCTTTCTCTTAAAATTCAAATTTTCGAATCCATTAATATATGTATTATGAATTGTTTTTGATGACTGATATGTGTTTATCTTGATCCCTAGAACGATTCTGGACAATTGGATTGAAGAATGAGTGTCTAAAACGCAAACGGCCATGTTAGGGTTCATAAACTCACAATTAGGGTTTATCGTTTGAATGCATATAAATGAATTCTGGAATCATAGAATTGTTGTGTGAACTGTGAGGATTGTAAATCACTAACCAATTTCATGAATTGATGCTGTTTCATGAGTGTTAGGGTTTCGCAGGTTTGAACAGGTAGCAAAATTCGCAGGTAAACTCCCAGCTATTTTCGTAGCTAAATTCGCAGCTCTGGAGGTAGAAGATGACCTCTTCCCGCGCGTTGGAGAATCCAAAAATTAATGAAAATATTTTATCTTTAATTGTTAGTTTGTTTATCACACGCGCGTGTATGTCTCAGTGGTAAGGCTTGTAGGCTTGTTGGGTGATGGCATGAGTTCGAATCTGGCTTGTACCACTATTTTTGTTCTATTTTTTTCAGGATAAAAGAAGATGTAATATATTATAGTTTCTTGTCAACAAGCTATCAGTTAGGCTCTCCCAGCCAGGCGGTAACGTATGCATGCTTGTCACCAAAAGGTCCTGGGTACGAATCCCACCCCAGGCCTTTTTGTTTCTATATTTTTCTGGATTTTTCAAGCAAAGCACAAAACAAATTCTCCTCCCTTCATTGTTGCCTGCGTGTGGGCTAGCCTGATGGTTATTGTTGTTGCTGGCAAGTGTGATGTCATGGGATCAAATCCCAACCAGGTAAGTTTCTCTCTTTTTTGCAATTTTTCTATTTTTTTTATTTAATTATTAAAATCATATGTATATAAATATAATTAAAATAATGTTATAGATATATGTTCAATATAATTCAAATTCTATATTTCTTTTTTTTTCTGAAAAATTATTTTTATAATCATGTAAATAAATTATAATATGTATATTAGCTAAAATAATCTTATAAACCCTAAAAATATTTTCTAAAATAAAACCTAATTATTTTTTTCCTAAATAATTTTATTTTCTAATCCTTAATGTAATTATTATATATATTCATTTATTTATTTAATATGATTCTTGTAAATTTTGTAAATATATTTATAATCTAAATTATCTTTCTTTTAATATATGTTTAGAAACAATTTAATTTACAATAATTATATTTTTTAGAATAATTTTGTAAATATAATAACTAATAAAATTAAATTTTATAAATATGATTAATTTTGTGAATATAATATTTAAAATTTATTTTCTCCTTATAATATGTAAATAATTGTTTTTTTTTTTAATAAATACTAATATATGTTTAAAAAAAATGATTAAATTTGTAATAATTAGAATTTATAATTGCATTATGTTTGAAATTTTTTTAATTAATTCTTATTAAATGTTATATATTAAAACCCAATTTTTTGTCATTATAATATTTCTTATTTAATTGTATTTATTTTAATTATTGTTACTAACTATATTATTATTTATTATTATCTTATATTTCTTATTATTATTTCTCTAACCTTGTTTATTTTTCTAATTATTATTATTATTATTTTATTCTCACTAACCTTATTTTTTTTTTAATTATATTTATCACTAACCCCTATTTATTTATTTATTGTTTACTTATTATTTATTGCTTATTTATTTATATTTTGCTTTATTATTTATTTTTGCTATTTATTTATTATTATAATCATGTAATTGCTTCTTGGTGTAATTTTGTAAATATTTAATTATTTAATTATTGCTATGGTTAGTAATTAGGGAGTGCAAAACATGTATGTTATTTAAAATTAACTTAGATCACCTTAATCATAAGATAATTAATATTAAACACTCACACACGTAAGTCGATTTTTAATCGCCGTCTCACTTTCTAAGGTTATCCCTCAAGTTGCCTAAATCATAAGGTCAAGTGGGGTGTATAAAGCAAGTCCCTTTTAAAACAAAAAATCATCAAGTCCCTCATGGTTGCCTTTACGAATCAAGTCCCTTCGAATAAATGATGATAGTCTCTCCTATATGCTTATTACACCCCACAGTTGCCTTCATAAAACAGAATGTCCCTCTTATGTCCCTTACATCCAAGGTAATGACTACCTACTCCTTAATAGTAGGGATAGTCTTACCAATGAAAGGATAAAGAACAAGAAAGACTTAAAACTTTAGGGTAGGTTCCTCTTATGTACTTGCTCACTTCAAACTTTTCAAACACTTAAACAAATTTCAAACCAATTTTCAAAAACAAGTTTTTACGCATCCATACATGGACCATTATCAACTATTCTGAAAATTTTTCTATTCACACACTACACTTTCAAAAACAATTCAAAAGTGAGCTAAGTAACTAAGAGCCCATGGATAACCATGGATGTAAAGGGTGCTAACACCTTCCCTTTACATAACCTACCCCCCGGACCCAAAAATATCTCTTAAGGTCTTTCCTGTTCTTTTATAACCTTTCCTTTTGGATAAAATAAAAGTCGGTGGCGACTCTTGCTATCCGCAACATAACTAAAAGTCAGTTCTCCCACCATGTTACAGAACTGGCGACTCTGCTGGGGATTTAAATTTAAGAGGGGTACCCTTAGGAATTAAGATCACTTTAATATTGTTTGATTTGTTTGATTTATTATTATATTGTTGGGGTGCTCTTATGTGTGAAAGGTCCTAACCCGGATCTAGTGTACCTTAGGTAAATGGCAATAGACCAAGGAAACTGTACGACGTATATCGATACGGTTGATCTGGTGGCCATAGTTAGTGTGACTTCTTGGTTGGTGCTTATGTTCCTTAAGTCAAGTTGAGGATAATATGAGGCTGCCATATGTTGTCAATGCACTAACTAACTTTTAGAACCCTAGTTAACTCATCTTGGCCTTTAGAAAGTAGTGAGGTAACCGGCTTTGGTGCAGACCGAAGTTGGTTGACACTCGATACTACGCTCATTGAGATCTTAAACTTGGAGTGTTTTGGTTGGCAAGTAAGTTGCCTTCTGAACAACCACCCTTGTGAAGGATCAATGATATTGAGATCCCTTAGAACCTGGTTACTTTTGTAGGACAGGATGAACCAACTAACTTCAGGGGAGGGTACTTACCTTTAAACCTCATGCAAGCCTTCAAACCTAGGGCTATTGTGTGACTTGTTTGTGTGTGCCACATGTTTGTGATTGAGCATAACATCATGACATCATCATGCATCATAAGCATAACATTTCACTAACCATTTCAAGGACCAAAGGATTTATCTTTGTTCTTTGTTGCAGGTCATGGCTTCTGCTCGTAGAAACACCATCAGGATCAACTTTGTGGGCATACCTGCTAAGCTTAAAGAGTTGGTTGCTCAAGTGTCTGATCATTCCCAGTTCATCAAGAGACATGGTCACCTATTGGATCTAGTCACTTCCGGGTTCAATGAAGACATGATGAGTGTTCTGTTTCAGTTCTTTGACCCTAAGCACCATTGCTTTACATTCCCCGACTATCAACTAGTTCCAACCATGGAGGAGTTCTCTAAACTTCTAGGTATACCTGTTCTTGATCAAAGACCCTTCACAGGCTTGGAGAAGGAGCTTAAACCAGAGGTCATTGCTGCAGCTCTACATCTGAAGAAGTCTGACATTGTTCTAGAGACGAGAAGCGGAGTCAAGGGTATTCTTGCCAAGGTGCTAATGGATAAGGCTCAAATGTTCTTGAAGGCCATGAGCTATGATGCTTTTGAGGAGATCTTAGCCTTACTGATATACGGTTTAGTATTGTTCCCCAATCCAGATCAGTTCATAGATGTTCATGCCATCAACATTTTCCTGAGTCACAATCCAGTGCCTACATTGCTTGGAGACATCCTGCATTCTCTTCACACCCGTACTACAAAGGCAAGAGGAACTTTGATGTGCTGCATACCTTTGCTTTCTAGGTGGTTTATTTCTCACCTTCCTCGCTCAGTAATGAAGAATGAGCAAGGGTTCAGGTGGTCCAAAAGGATCATGTCACTTTCTCACTCAGATATCCATTGGTGCTCCAGATCTATGGAGAATGTCACCATCATTGACCGTTGTGGGGAGTTTCCTAATGTGCCACTTCTAGGCATAAGAGGAGGCATCACCTACAACCCTTCTCTAGCTTTACGACAGTTTGGTTACGCTCGGAGCGATGGCCCACATGACATGTTGATTCAGGGCATTGTGTTTGATTACGACAACGATCTTTAGGGTTACCGTCAGAGATTCATACGAGCTTGGGGAAAGGTAAACAGGATTGACAGCAAGACACTGGAGCCTAAGTACACTATTCCTATGGAGGCTTATCTCAGATGGGTATGATCTCGTGCTCAGACACTCATGATGCCATATCCTGCCCTCCTACCAGTTACCATGGAACCTGTTGCTGAAGGAGACACTGCTTATACCATCCTTCACCCAGACATGCCTACTGATAAGGAAGACTTGCAGAGATCATGGATCCAATTGAAGGAGCAAAGGGATACTTTCGAGGCTCATTACAAAGCAAGCCAAGAAAAGATTCTGGAACTAACAAAGCTACTTCATGAGGAACGGAACCTCAACTCTTACCTCAACACAAAGAGGAAACGTCCATGGGAGACTTAAAATCCCATCTTTTGTACTTATTTCATTTTCATTTTTGTAAGCCTAAAAGGCAAAACAAGTTATTACTAATAAAAGTTTACTTTCGTGTTTGTCTAAGCAAATTTAAATCCTGCGGTCCTTGAAAACATTGCATATGCATTACCATATCATTTCATTGCATCACAGGTTTATAATTGTGCACAGGTTTCTCATCTTCTCGCTGTTTATTTCAGCAATGGCTCTTGAACAATCAGTTAAGGATCTTCAGGCACAAAATGCACAGTTCCAAGAGCTGATCTTGAACCTGTCCAAGGGGCAAGATGAATTGAAGGCACTGCTGGCCAAGAAGACTAAGAAGACTAGAAGGCCTGCTGGGTTGATTAACATGGGAAGAAGGTTCAAAGGTCTTGCCAAGACCAAAGAACCAGCTGAAAACTATGAATCTGAAGAATCTGAGCAAGAGGTAGGCAGTCTCCACCATTCAATGGGGGACTCTGATTCTGAGGCTAATTACTACCATGAGCCTAATGAAGACAAATTCAAGATGCTGGTGGATAGGATGGATGCCATGGAGTTGCAGAAGTCATCTGGGCTGGATTTTGAGGATTTGAGTCTGATATCTGGGGTAGTCATACCCATTGGTTTCAAGGTTCCTACATTTGTTGTTTATGATGGGGTCTCTTGTCCCAAACTGCATCTGAGGTCCTATGTCAGAAGAATTCAACCCCACACTGCTGATAAAAAGTTGTGGATCCATTTCTTTCAAGAGAGTTTATCTGGAGCTCAGTTGGAGTGGTATTATCAGTTGGAGAGTGTCAACATCAGAGACTGGAATGATCTTGCTGAAGCTTTCTATAAGCAGTACCAGTACAATGCTGACTTAGCCCCCACTCGCATGCAGCTTCAGAGCATGTCTATGGGTGCCAAAGAAAGTTTTAAAGAGTATGCTCAGAAGTGGAAAGATTTAGCTGGAAGAGTTCAACCCCCTTTAACTGACAGGGAACTGGTTGATATGTTCATGTGTACGCTGAATGGTCCGTTCTACAGTCATCTCATTGGAAGCTCATCATCTGGCTTCACTGAGTTGATCATGACAGGAGAGCGAGTAGAGAATGGTATAAAGAATGGTAAGATCCATGTGGGCACTTCTTCATCAGGTGCTGCAAAGAAGCCTCCCACAGGGAAGAAAGAATCTAATGCTGTTTATGGTCAGCCTGATCGTAACAGAAGGCATCAGTCTGTCAGTGCGGTTCATATTTCAAATCCAACTCCTGCACCAACAGAGCAGCCACAGGGCAACCAACAGAGGGCTAGAAGACAGTTCACGAAGATCAACATGTCGATGGCTCAGGCATTGCAACATTTGTTGAAGGCTGAACTTATTACTTTGAAAGAGGCTCCTCAGAATCCCAATGTTACCTCTCCCAGGTACAATCCCAATGCACGGTGTGCATATCATTCAAACTGTCAGGGACATGATACTAATAATTGTTGGGTCTTGAAGAATAAAATTCAGGATATGATTGATGCTGGAGAAATTGAGTTTGATCCTCCGGGTACTCCCAATGTGATTACTGCTCCAATGCCGAATCACGAGAAGACTGTCAATGCCCTTGAGGAAGATCTACATGTCTATTCAGTTATGGAGTTGACCACACCACTGTCTGTTATCAAAAAGAGGTTAGTACAAGCTGGGATCTTTCCAGGTTGTCGTGAAGATTGTTTGTATTGTACCTATAAGCCGGATAGTTGCTTCATATTGAGAGATGGAATTCAACGTCTCATGGATAAGTATACTATAGTGTTTGAGAGGACTCCGTCGTCTGTTGAAAGTATGGTGGATCATCTGACTCAAGGTAGGAAGATTGAAGAGGTTGACATGGTTGACAAAGTACCAATAAGAATCACTTCAAAGGGTCCCATTAAAATCACTCATCAGGGTCCCATCAAAATTACTGCTGAAGGTCCCGTGAAAGTTGTTGCTGAAGCCAGAGTAGCTCCTGTGGTCATTACTACTCCGGGTCCTATCCCATATACGTCTGACAAAGCTGTGCCTTGGCACTATGGGTCTGATGTTTACATCCATGGTGTCAAGCAAGAGCCTGTAGCTGATGTGCCTGTTGACATTGACAATATTGCTGGATCTAGCAAGATCACTCGTAGTGGAAGGGTCTTCTCTCCTCCAGTTGCTTCTAAGAATACAGTTACTCCTGCTGCTACCACTGATGCTCGGGGCAAGGGTCCTGTTATTGAGCCTATATCTACTGATGTGCCGGCTGCTGATGACCTCTCTAAGCAGATGGAAGAAGTATTGAAAATCATCCGCAAGAGTGATTATGACATTGTTGATCAGTTGGGGCATACTCCCTCAAAGATTTCTATGTTGTCCTTGTTGTTATGCTCTGAGGCTCATGCTAAGTCTTTGATCAAGTTTTTGAAGACTGCTCATGTACCCAGTGCAATTTCTGTTGACCAATTTGAGAATTGTGTTGCCCACCTGACCTATGACAATGGGTTAGGATTTTCTGATGCTGATTTGACCCCTGCCAAGAGGGATCATAACAGGGCCTTGCATATTTCAATTGAATGCAGGGGCACTACCCTGTCACATGTGCTGATAGACAATGGTTCCTCCTTGAATGTGTTGCCTAAGGAAGTCCTGAACAAGCTGAGTCCTGAAGATGCTGTGCTGAAGCCCAGTAATATTGTGGTAAAGGCTTTTGATGGTTCTAGAAGAGTAGTGCATGGGGAAATTGATCTCCCAATCCAAGTTGGTTCCCAGGTGTTTACTGCTACATTTTATGTGATGGATATTCGTCCTTCATACTCTTGTCTGCTTGGTCGTCCTGGATCCATGGGGCAGGTGCTGTGACCTCTACATTGCACCAAAAGTTGAGATATCCGGTGAATGGAAAGGTTGTTACTGTCTATGGAGAAGAAGAATACTTTGTCAGCAATGTAAACACTTTCAAGTATCTGGAAATGGAAGGTGAATACATTGAGACTCCGTGTCAGACATTTGAAGTGGTTCCCTGGGTTGTTAATGATTATGTAGCTCCTCCTGTTGAGAAGAAAGTTCTTGTGGTCACCAGAAAACCTCCAACAATGGAAATGGCTTCCCTCAATGATGCTAGAGCTGTGGTGGATGAAGGTGGTTGTACTATTTGGGGTCAGCTTCCTGATATTCCATACAAGTCTGACAAGTTTGGTTTGGGTTTCACTGCAGAGTCCCAGAAGGCTGTTCGTCGTGCTCGTGCTGCCCGTATCACTAATCAAGGGGTTGTGAAGGACCAGATTAATGCTGTGGGAGGTCAAGATGAAGACTACAACTTGGATGCATGGATTTTTCCTACTGTGGGTGCTGGACTCAATAATTGGAAAGCTGAAGATGTTATCCCTATCTCCTTTAGTCAGGAGTAAATACTATTACTGTGTTATGTTTTTTAAGTTTGTAATTCCTGAACAATTGAACTTTCAAGCCATGTGCCTTACCCGGGGCACAATGGTGTGCTTGTTACGGGTTGTCATTTCATTTGCATACTTCATTCAATAAAATCAGTGGACGTTTCGTTTTCGTAAATATTGTGTTCCTTGTCTTTCTTTTCTTTTATTTTCGTTTTATCAGCTATGTGTTCTTACACACACCCACATCACTAAATGCAGATCCTCATCCACTCTGGATCCTGTTGATAACAGTTCTACTATTGCCAATTATAATTTCGAGAATCCGATCTACCAAACAGCAGACGGAAATGAGGACGATTGTGAAATACCTGTAGAGCTTGCTAGGTTGTTACAACAAGAAGAGAAAGCTATACATCCACATGAAGAGCCAGTCGAAGTTGTGAATCTGGGAACTGAAGAAAACAGAAAAGAGGTCAAGATAGGGGCTGATTTAGAAGACAGTGTCAAGAACAGGTTGATTCAGATGCTACGTGACTATGTGGAAATCTTTGCTTGGTCTTATGAAGATATGCCAGGGTTGGATACAGACATTGTGGTTCACCGTTTGCCAGTGAAAGAAGATTGTCGTCCAAAAAAGCAAAAGGTTTGTCGAATGCGTCCTGAAATGTCAGAAAAGATCAAGGCAGAGGTAATGAAACAGTTCAATGCAGGGTTCTTAGCAGTGACTTCTTATCCTCAGTGGGTCGCAAATGTGGTACCAGTTCCTAAGAAGGATGGTAAGGTACGTATGTGTGTGGACTACAGAGATTTGAACAAGGCTAGCCCTAAAGATGACTTTCCACTTCCTCATATTGATATTCTGGTAGACAACACTGCTCAGCATAAGGTATTCTCTTTTATGGATGGTTTCTCTGGTTACAATCAAATCAAGATGGCACCCGAAGATATGGAGAAGACAACATTTGTGACACAGTGGGGCACCTTTTGATATAAGGTAATGCCATTTGGTTTGAAGAATGCAGGGGCAACATATCAGCGTGCTATGATGGCTTTGTTTCATGATATGATTCATCATGAGATAGAGGTATATGTAGATGATATGATAGCCAGGTCTCAGAACGAAGAGCAACATCTTGATCATCTGCACAAATTGTTTGAGAGGTTGAAAAAATACAAGTTGAGGTTGAACCCAAACAAGTGTACTTTTGGAGTTAGATCTGGAAAGCTCCTAGGTTTCATTGTCAGTGGAAAAGGTATTGAAGTAGATCCTGCAAAAGTGAAAGCTATACGAGAGATGCCAGCTCCCCGTACTGAGAAGGAGGTTAGAGGTTTCTTGGGACGATTGAACTACATTGCAAGATTTATTTCCCAATTGACTACCATCTGTGAGCCAATCTTCAAGTTGTTGAAGAAAGATCGGGTGATGGAATGGAATGATGAGTGCCAGACTGCCTTTGATGAAATCAAGAGATATCTGCTGGAACCACCAATTTTGATGCCACCAGTTGATGGAAGACCCTTGATTATGTACTTAATTGTGTTAGACAACTCAATGGGGTGTGTGTTGGGGCAACATGACGAGTCTGGTCGAAAAGAGCAGGCAATATACTACCTTAGCAAAAAGTTTACCGACTGTGAAACAAGATACTCACTGCTCGAGAAAACTTGCTGCGCTTTGGCATGGGCTGCTCGCCGACTAAGACAGTATATGTTGACCCATACTACCTTATTGATTTCAAAGATGGATCCAATCAAGTACATATTTGAGAAACCTGCTCTCTCCGGAAGAATTGCAAGATGGAAAATGATCTTGACAGAATATGACATACAATATACTACTCAAAAGGCCATTAAAGGAAGTGTTGTTGATCATTTGGCTCATCAAGCAGTGGATGATTACCAGTCAATGAATTTTGAGTTCCCTGATGAAGATATCATGATTATTACCAAAGAACCTGGACAATATGACGGACCTGAACAAGGATCCCGATGGACTATGGTTTTTGATGGTGCCTCTAATGCACTTGGTAATGGTGTTGGTGTTGTGATTAGTTCCCCTGAAGGTTGTCATACCCCGATTACTGCCAGACTTTGTTTCTATTGTACCAATAACATGGCTGAGTATAAGGCATGTATCCTGGGTATTAAAGCTGCTATTGATATGAAGATTCAGTTCCTTGATGTGTATGGAGATTCAGCCCTGGTAGTTAGTCAGATCAAAGGAGATTGGGATACCAAGCATGATAACCTCATTCCTTACAGAGAGCATGTGTTGTCTTTGATCCCGCATTTCAAAGAGATTACCTTTGGACATATTCCACGAAGAGAGAATCAGTTGGCAGATGCATTGGCCACCATGGCATCTATGTTTGAGATCAATTGGGATGATGAAGCTCCCAAGATTACCATTGATAGATTTGAGAAACCTGCATACTGCAATGAGATTGACACTGAAGGGGCAGAGGAGAAGCCTTGGTTCTATGAAGTGAAAAGATATCTTGAAGCTCAGGAATTCCCTGAAGGGGCATCTGTCAAAGATAGGAAGTTCCTGAGAAGGTTTTCTGCTAAGTTCTTTCTGAGTAATGGCATTCTGTATAAGCGCAATCATGATTCAACTATGCTTCGTTGTGTGGATAAGAAAGAAGCAACTGAGATTATGGAAGACATGCATGATGGGATCTTTGGCACTCATTCTAGTGGTCATACTATGGCAAAGAAGATATTGAGAGCAGGTTACTATTGGTCTACCATGGAAGCTGATTGCTATCAACACTCCCGAACTTGTCATAAGTGTCAAATTTATGCTGATAAAGTCCATGTACCTCCATCACCCTTGAATGTGTTGACTGCTCCTTGGCCCTTTTCCATGTGGGGCATTGATATGATTGGTGAGATCAAGCCTACTGCTTCTAATGGGCATCGTTTCATCCTGGTTGCTATTGATTACTTCACGAAGTGGGTAGAAGCAGCTTCATTTGCATCTGTGACTAAGAATGTTGTGGCTCGATTCATTAAGAATAATCTCATATGTAGATATGGCATCCCTGAAAGGATTATCACTGACAATGGCTCTAATCTGAACAACACTATGATTACTGATCTCTGCACGCAGTTCAAGATTAAGCATCATAACTCTTCTCCGTATCGTCCAAAGATGAATGGGGCAGTTGAAGCTGCTAATAAGAACATTAAGAAGATTGTATAGAAGATGACTGTTACTTATAAGGATTGGCATGAGATGTTACCATTTGCTCTTCATGGTTATCGTACCACAGTACGTACTTCAACAGGGGCAACCCCATTCTCTTTAGTCTATGGTATGGAAGCAGTTCTGCCCATTGAAGTTCAGATTCCCTCCTTGAGAATTATGAAGGATGCAGGCTTGGATGAAGATGAGTGGATTCAGACTCGACTTAACCAGATAAACTTGATTGATGAGAAAAGGCTAGCAGCAGTTTGTCATGGCCAGATGTACCAGAAGAGAATGATCAAAGCTTTTAACAAGAAGGTTAAGCCAAAGGTATATCAGGTTGGTGACTTGGTAATCAAGCGCATTATATTACCACAGGGTGATCCTAGGGGCAAGTGGACTCCAACGTATGAAGGACCATTTGTAGTCAAGACAGTGTTCTCAGGAGGTGCCATGATATTGACTACAATGGATGGTGAAGACTTCCCACAGCCTGTAAACGCAGACATAGTTAAAAAATACTACGCATAAAAAGAGACCCGCTAGGTTGACAGGCCTAGGCAAAAATAAGGGCATCCCGGCAAACCAAAAGGGTTTGGGCAAAAATTAGGGATATATATAAAAAGATGTACACCCGACAAGTCGAAAACCTGAAAAGGCGGCTTGGGCAAAAAAGGGTATCCCGGTGGATTGAAAACCTGAAAGGGCAATCCAGGCAAAAATTAGGGATTAAAGCGTATGACTATGTCTCGTTTGGATCACCCATGGAACTGCAACCAGTTGTACTACTTACTCAAGCTCGAACAGATAAAGCTCAATCCATTCGTTTCCGTCTCAACAACAGAAGATGAGATACTTGAAGATAATGGCAATAGTAGAATTGAAACTCAATAGGATTGTTTCCCACATAGCTGATTCTCTTTGTTTTGTAAAAACTTTATGACAAAATCCTCTTACTAGGGTTTATGTCTCCTTGTACAAACTTACCCGTGTATGGGTCACTTTTTGATATAAATAAATTCCATCTTTTGAATCCAGATTTACTTTTACCCTATTTACATAAGCGAAACGTCCGTTGGTTGTATTTGAATGTATGTATGCTTTTGAATATGATTGATGTTTACCAGAAATGCATGTATACTTTTAATATGATTGATGTTTACCAGAAATGCATGAAAATGCAGTAATAGTATTTACTAAGGACGAACGAGGGAAGGATTTCAACGAAGCTTCGCCGGTTCATCTCTACAGAACAGCTACAAATCCCTCAGTAGGACAAATCCATCTTCATAAAGTCACATCTCCCCTGGAATTTATATCCATCTCTTTTATCCTCATACGGATGTACGGAAATTACTTTCCAATAAGGATACAACGAACGAAGACGTGTGTTCTATCTACTCTACTATCAATCGAAGACGGGATGTTATATCTACCCTACCATCAAACGAAGACGAAGGTTATATATACCTTATTATCCCCAGCATACGGGAGGTTATCTATACCCTGTTATCCCCAGCAGACGGAAGGTTATGTATAATATATTCTTCAACAACGAATCGGGATTTATTTTCCCTGGCCAGCAGCTGTTATACGAAGATATCCAGACTCTTCCGGCAGTATCATATCATACATACATCATTTATATCATACCATAACATACATATCCATAAATAAATAATACATTTACCTAAGTGCATCATATCATACATGCATACATAATGCATAAAATAACACTATCATACAGAATGCTACCTTGTTTTCAGGTTAATTATCCAACAAATGATCATCAGGATTGCTCTACCCTCCTGAAGACATGCTGTTACATCAGGATTACTCCAGTCTCCTGAGAGCATATCATACTATTACCTCAGGGTTGCTTCATCCTCCTGACAACTTCTCATTGTTTCAAGACTGCTTTAGAGCTACTGATTGCTCTATCCTCCTGAAATCATATTAATACTTCAAGACTGCTTTAGAGCTATTGATTGCTCTATCCTCCTGAAATCATATTATTACTTCAAGACTTCTTTAGAGCTATTGATTGCTCTATCCTCCTGAAATCATATTATTACTTCAAGACTGCTTTAGGGTTATCATTATTGATTGCTCTACCCTCCTGAAGACATGCTGTTACATCAGGATTACTCCAGTCTCCTGAAAGCATATCATACTATTACCTCAGGGTTGCTTCATCCTCCTGACAACTTCTCATTGTTTCAAGACTGCTTTAGAGCTACTGATTGCTCTATCCTCTTGAAATCATATTATTACTTCAAGACTGCTTTAGAGTTATCATTATTGATTGCTCTATCCTCCTGAAATCATATTATTACTTCAAGACTGCTTTAGGGTTATCATTATTGATTGCTCTATCCTCCTGAAGACGTGCTGTTACATCAGGATTACTCCAGTCTCCTGAAAGCATATCATCAATCTCTCAAGATTGCTCTACCCTCTGGAAATTATATTGCTACCTCAGGACAGCTCCAGACTCCTGATAGCTTCTCATATATCAAGATTACTTCTCATCCCCACTGAAGACATGCTGTTACATCAGGATTACTCCAGTCTCCTGAAAGCATATCATCAATACCTCAGGACTGCTCCAGACTCCTGACAGTTTTCATTATACCTCCATATTTTGGACTGCTTTATCTTCCAAGAAATATATCTGAAGAATTTTCCCTTAGTGGCATCTTTAAGCCCACTCAATCATATTCAACTAGCCATCTGTATCACTCTATGCACTGGCGAGTGCAAATTTTTGGGCTTTTGTGTTCAATCCCCTTCAACCTTCCAGGTCACGATTGGCAAATATACCAATCTAACCCCTCAGGTTTCAGAAAATTGAACAGGGGCAGCTGTTGCACCCCAAAATTTGCCCTCACAAGACAAGACTTTGTGTTCTAAGAAGGTTCACAAAGTTCACAAGTTTCACAACACTTTCAATACCTTTCATGAGGTTCATGAAGTCCACAAGTTACTTCTTGAAGGTTCACAAGGTTCACAAGTTCTATAATGCTTTCAACACCTTTCATGAGGTTCATAAAGTCTACAAGTTACTTTATGAAGGTTCACAAAGTTCACAAGATTCACAATGATTACAAAGCTCTCCTGAGGTTCATGAGGTCTACAAAGCCACTTCATGAGATTCACAAGGTTCACAAGCTTCACAATACCTCCCATGAGTATCACAAGACATGTTATGATGGTTCACAAGGTTCACAAGGTTCACAATTGGTCAGAAGAATTAATAATTCCCTTAGACAAGGCACCTCCTAGGCAGTGCATCCAAAACTAGGGTTTTGACTTTAATCAGGCTAAATGGACTTCCAATACCTCAAGTGAGCTTAATAACATCTTATATGTGTATAAGAACCCCCATGACAAGTTTCAAGACTTTTCTCAAAAGTTTGCTCAGTCAGATGATCAGATAAGCCAAAATCAGTCAGTACAGTTAAAAAGTCAAACTGAGGTCAACTGTGGTCAAACCAAAGTCAAACTTCATGATTTTTCGCCAACATCAAGTATATGAAGTAAAATTCATCATTTGATCAAGGGTTGATCATGATTCATCAAGGAGATTCCAGATCATCAATAATCAGGGGTTTCTAAATTAGGGTTTCCTTAGTAAAAGTCAACTGAACTTTGACCAGCCATAACTTTCACATACTTCATCACCAAGTCTCCATCCAAAGCTCATTTTGAAGGAAATTGAATTCTCTACAACTTTGATGTTGCAAGTTAAGCCCAAAAATGCTTCATTTGGAAGATATGAGCTAAGACATTATAGGTCATTTCAAAAGTCAACAAAAAGTCAACAACTTCAAAAGGGCATAACTTGAGATTGGTAAATGATATGGACCTGAAACCAATGGTGTTGTTTAGAGGACTCTTCAAGCTTTCCAAAAAGTCCAAGAACACCCTCATATCTTTAAAATTGAGGGAGATATGCTCTTGCAAAGTTGGGAAATTTTGTGATGGTTTATATTGAAAATGGGGGTCTAGAACCAATTCCTTCCAAATGGGCTTGCTAAATTGTGATCCAATCCACATCATATCATCATGCACGACCCAATTGACCAAAATTCAGAATTTTTATTATTTTATTTTTATTTATTATTGATTTAATTCATAAAAATCATTTTAAATAAATATAAAATATGAAAATCTATTTTTGGGTGAAGATTGAGCTTCTAGAATTTTATAAATGTTGATTGAATTTGAAAGAGAAAGGAATCATGAGATTGATCCAAGAATAGCAAGTCTTCATGAACAAATATTTGACTTTTACACCATGATCTTTTTCAATCTTTTTTGGATCAAATCTCCACACAACCAATGAGTTTTCTTAACCTAATTCACTCACATATATATACTAAACACAAACCTAACATTCATTCACGATTTCCAGCAGCCAAGGGTAAGTTTCAAAATCTCAAAAATTCATCAAAAAAGTGACATTCGGATTCTTCAATCCAAAAGGTTTCAAGGTAAAATAAAGACATAGACGTGTTCTTGGATCATCACTGAAGCTAAAGCATCCCTCACATTCATCCAAATCATGCCATAATGCTTTACCCGAACTCATCTTTCTCTTAAAATTCAAATTTTCGAATCCATTAATATATGTATTATGAATTGTTTTTGATGACTGATATGTGTTTATCTTGATCCCTAGAACGATTCTGGACAATTGGATTGAAGAATGAGTGTCTAAAACGCAAACGGCCATGTTAGGGTTCATAAACTCACAATTAGGGTTTATCGTTTGAATGCATATAAATGAATTCTGGAATCATAGAATTGTTGTGTGAACTGTGAGGATTGTAAATCACTAACCAATTTCATGAATTGATGCTGTTTCATGAGTGTTAGGGTTTCGCAGGTTTGAACAGGTAGCAAAATTCGCAAGTAAACTCCCAGCTATTTTCGTAGCTAAATTCGCAGCTCTGGAGGTAGAAGATGACCTCTTCCCGCGCGTTGGAGAATTCAAAAATTAATGAAAATATTTTATCTTTAATTGTTAGTTTGTTTATCACACGCGCGTGTATGTCTCAGTGGTAAGGCTTGTAGGCTTGTTGGGTGATGGCATGAGTTCGAATCTGGCTTGTACCACTATTTTTGTTCTATTTTTTCAGGATAAAAGAAGATGTAATATATTATAGTTTCTTGTCAACAAGCTATCAGTTAGGCTCTCCCAGCCAGGCGGTAACGTATGCATGCTTGTCACCAAAAGGTCCTGGGTACGAATCCCACCCCAGGCCTTTTTGTTTCTATATTTTTCTGGATTTTTCAAGCAAAGCACAAAACAAATTCTCCTCCCTTCATTGTTGCCTGCGTGTGGGCTAGCCTGATGGTTATTGTTGTTGCTGGCAAGTGTGATGTCATGGGATCAAATCCCAACCAGGTAAGTTTCTCTCTTTTTTGCAATTTTTCTATTTTTTTTTTATTTAATTATTAAAATCATATGTATATAAATATAATTAAAATAATGTTATAGATATATGTTCAATATAATTCAAATTCTATATTTCTTTTTTTTTTCTGAAAAATTATTTTTATAATCATGTAAATAAAGTATAATATGTATATTAGCTAAAATAATCTTATAAACCCTAAAAATATTTTCTAAAATAAAATCTAATTATTTTTTTCCTAAATAATTTTATTTTCTAATCCTTAATGTAATTATTATATATATTCATTTATTTATTTAATATGATTCTTGTAAATTTTGTAAATATATTTATAATCTAAATTATCTTTCTTTTAATATATGTTTAGAAACAATTTAATTTACAATAATTATATTTTTTAGAATAATTTTGTAAATATAATAACTAATAAAATTAAATTTTATAAATATGATTAATTTTGTGAATATAATATTTAAAATTTATTTTCTCCTTATAATATGTAAATAATTGTTTTTTTTTTTAATAAATACTAATATATGTTTAAAAAAAATGATTAAATTTGTAATAATTAGAATTTATAATTGCATTATGTTTGAAATTTTTTTAATTAATTCTTATTAAATGTTATATATTAAAACCCAATTTTTTGTCATTATAATATTTCTTATTTAATTGTATTTATTTTAATTATTGTTACTAACTATATTATTATTTATTATTATCTTATATTTCTTATTATTATTTCTCTAACCTTGTTTATTTTTCTAATTATTATTATTATTATTTTATTCTCACTAACCTTTTTTTTTTTTTAATTATATTTATCACTAACCCCTATTTATTTATTTATTGTTTACTTATTATTTATTGCTTATTTATTTATATTTTGCTTTATTATTTATTTTTGCTATTTATTTATTATTATAATCATGTAATTGCTTCTTGGTGTAATTTTGTAAATATTTAATTATTTAATTATTGCTATGGTTAGTAATTAGGGAGTGCAAAACATGTATGTTATTTAAAATTAACTTAGATCACCTTAATCATAAGATAATTAATATTAAACACTCACACACGTAAGTCGATTTTTAATCGCCGTCTCACTTTCTAAGGTTATCCCTCAAGTTGCCTAAATCATAAGGTCAAGTGGGGTGTATAAAGCAAGTCCCTTTTAAAACAAAAAATCATCAAGTCCCTCATGGTTGCCTTTACGAATCAAGTCCCTTCGAATAAATGATGATAGTCTCTCCTATATGCTTATTACACCCCACAGTTGCCTTCATAAAACAGAATGTCCCTCTTATGTCCCTTACATCCAAGGTAATGACTACCTACTCCTTAATAGTAGGGATAGTCTTACCAATGAAAGGATAAAGAACAAGAAAGACTTAAAACTTTAGGGTAGGTTCCTCTTATGTACTTGCTCACTTCAAACTTTTCAAACACTTAAACAAATTTCAAACCAATTTTCAAAAACAAGTTTTTACGCATCCATACATGGACCATTATCAACTATTCTGAAAATTTTTCTATTCACACACTACACTTTCAAAAACAATTCAAAAGTGAGCTAAGTAACTAAGAGCCCATGGATAACCATGGATGTAAAGGGTGCTAACACCTTCCCTTTACATAACCTACCCCCCGGACCCAAAAATATCTCTTAAGGTCTTTCCTGTTCTTTTATAACCTTTCCTTTTGGATAAAATAAAAGTCGGTGGCGACTCTTGCTATCCGCAACATAACTAAAAGTCAGTTCTCCCACCATGTTACAGAACTGGCGACTCTGCTGGGGATTTAAATTTAAGAGGGGTACCCTTAGGAATTAAGATCACTTTAATATTGTTTGATTTGTTTGATTTATTATTATATTGTTGGGGTGCTCTTATGTGTGAAAGGTCCTAACCCGGATCTAGTGTACCTTAGGTAAATGGCAATAGACCAAGGAAACTGTACGACGTATATCGATACGGTTGATCTGGTGGCCATAGTTAGTGTGACTTCTTGGTTGGTGCTTATGTTCCTTAAGTCAAGTTGAGGATAATATGAGGCTGCCATATGTTGTCAATGCACTAACTAACTTTTAGAACCCTAGTTAACTCATCTTGGCCTTTAGAAAGTAGTGAGGTAACCGGCTTTGGTGCAGACCGAAGTTGGTTGACACTCGATACTACGCTCATTGAGATCTTAAACTTGGAGTGTTTTGGTTGGCAAGTAAGTTGCCTTCTGAACAACCACCCTTGTGAAGGATCAATGATATTGAGATCCCTTAGAACCTGGTTACTTTTGTAGGACAGGATGAACCAACTAACTTCAGGGGAGGGTACTTACCTTTAAACCTCATGCAAGCCTTCAAACCTAGGGCTATTGTGTGACTTGTTTGTGTGTGCCACATGTTTGTGATTGAGCATAACATCATGACATCATCATGCATCATAAGCATAACATTTCACTAACCATTTCAAGGACCAAAGGATTTATCTTTGTTCTTTGTTGCAGGTCATGGCTTTTGCTCGTAGAAACACCATCAGGATCAACTTTGTGGGCATACCTGCTAAGCTTAAAGAGTTGGTTGCTCAAGTGTCTGATCATTCCCAGTTCATCAAGAGACATGGTCACCTATTGGATCTAGTCACTTCCGGGTTCAATGAAGACATGATGAGTGTTCTGTTTCAGTTCTTTGACCCTAAGCACCATTGCTTTACATTCCCCGACTATCAACTAGTTCCAACCATGGAGGAGTTCTCTAAACTTCTAGGTATACCTGTTCTTGATCAAAGACCCTTCACAGGCTTGGAGAAGGAGCTTAAACCAGAGGTCATTGCTGCAGCTCTACATCTGAAGAAGTCTGACATTGTTCTAGAGACGAGAAGCGGAGTCAAGGGTATTCTTGCCAAGGTGCTAATGGATAAGGCTCAAATGTTCTTGAAGGCCATGAGCTATGATGCTTTTGAGGAGATCTTAGCCTTACTGATATACGGTTTAGTATTGTTCCCCAATCCAGATCAGTTCATAGATGTTCATGCCATCAACATTTTCCTGAGTCACAATCCAGTGCCTACATTGCTTGGAGACATCCTGCATTCTCTTCACACCCGTACTACAAAGGCAAGAGGAACTTTGATGTGCTGCATACCTTTGCTTTCTAGGTGGTTTATTTCTCACCTTCCTCGCTCAGTAATGAAGAATGAGCAAGGGTTCAGGTGGTCCAAAAGGATCATGTCACTTTCTCACTCAGATATCCATTGGTGCTCCAGATCTATGGAGAATGTCACCATCATTGACCGTTGTGGGGAGTTTCCTAATGTGCCACTTCTAGGCATAAGAGGAGGCATCACCTACAACCCTTCTCTAGCTTTACGACAGTTTGGTTACGCTCGGAGCGATGGCCCACATGACATGTTGATTCAGGGCATTGTGTTTGATTACGACAACGATCTTTAGGGTTACCGTCAGAGATTCATACGAGCTTGGGGAAAGGTAAACAGGATTGACAGCAAGACACTGGAGCCTAAGTACACTATTCCTATGGAGGCTTATCTCAGATGGGTATGATCTCGTGCTCAGACACTCATGATGCCATATCCTGCCCTCCTACCAGTTACCATGGAACCTGTTGCTGAAGGAGACACTGCTTATACCATCCTTCACCCAGACATGCCTACTGATAAGGAAGACTTGCAGAGATCATGGATCCAATTGAAGGAGCAAAGGGATACTTTCGAGGCTCATTACAAAGCAAGCCAAGAAAAGATTCTGGAACTAACAAAGCTACTTCATGAGGAACGGAACCTCAACTCTTACCTCAACACAAAGAGGAAACGTCCATGGGAGACTTAAAATCCCATCTTTTGTACTTATTTCATTTTCATTTTTGTAAGCCTAAAAGGCAAAACAAGTTATTACTAATAAAAGTTTACTTTCGTGTTTGTCTAAGCAAATTTAAATCCTGCGGTCCTTGAAAACATTGCATATGCATTACCATATCATTTCATTGCATCACAGGTTTATAATTGTGCACAGGTTTCTCATCTTCTCGCTGTTTATTTCAGCAATGGCTCTTGAACAATCAGTTAAGGATCTTCAGGCACAAAATGCACAGTTCCAAGAGCTGATCTTGAACCTGTCCAAGGGGCAAGATGAATTGAAGGCACTGCTGGCCAAGAAGACTAAGAAGACTAGAAGGCCTGCTGGGTTGATTAACATGGGAAGAAGGTTCAAAGGTCTTGCCAAGACCAAAGAACCAGCTGAAAACTATGAATCTGAAGAATCTGAGCAAGAGGTAGGCAGTCTCCACCATTCAATGGGGGACTCTGATTCTGAGGCTAATTACTACCATGAGCCTAATGAAGACAAATTCAAGATGCTGGTGGATAGGATGGATGCCATGGAGTTGCAGAAGTCATCTGGGCTGGATTTTGAGGATTTGAGTCTGATATCTGGGGTAGTCATACCCATTGGTTTCAAGGTTCCTACATTTGTTGTTTATGATGGGGTCTCTTGTCCCAAACTGCATCTGAGGTCCTATGTCAGAAGAATTCAACCCCACACTGCTGATAAAAAGTTGTGGATCCATTTCTTTCAAGAGAGTTTATCTGGAGCTCAGTTGGAGTGGTATTATCAGTTGGAGAGTGTCAACATCAGAGACTGGAATGATCTTGCTGAAGCTTTCTATAAGCAGTACCAGTACAATGCTGACTTAGCCCCCACTCGCATGCAGCTTCAGAGCATGTCTATGGGTGCCAAAGAAAGTTTTAAAGAGTATGCTCAGAAGTGGAAAGATTTAGCTGGAAGAGTTCAACCCCCTTTAACTGACAGGGAACTGGTTGATATGTTCATGTGTACGCTGAATGTTCCGTTCTACAGTCATCTCATTGGAAGCTCATCATCTGGCTTCACTGAGTTGATCATGACAGGAGAGCGAGTAGAGAATGGTATAAAGAATGGTAAGATCCATGTGGGCACTTCTTCATCAGGTGCTGCAAAGAAGCCTCCCACAGGGAAGAAAGAATCTAATGCTGTTTATGGTCAGCCTGATCGTAACAGAAGGCATCAGTCTGTCAGTGCGGTTCATATTTCAAATCCAACTCCTGCACCAACAGAGCAGCCACAGGGCAACCAACAGAGGGCTAGAAGACAGTTCACGAAGATCAACATGTCGATGGCTCAGGCATTGCAACATTTGTTGAAGGCTGAACTTATTACTTTGAAAGAGGCTCCTCAGAATCCCAATGTTACCTCTCCCAGGTACAATCCCAATGCACGGTGTGCATATCATTCAAACTGTCAGGGACATGATACTAATAATTGTTGGGTCTTGAAGAATAAAATTCAGGATATGATTGATGCTGGAGAAATTGAGTTTGATCCTCCGGGTACTCCCAATGTGATTACTGCTCCAATGCCGAATCACGAGAAGACTGTCAATGCCCTTGAGGAAGATCTACATGTCTATTCAGTTATGGAGTTGACCACACCACTGTCTGTTATCAAAAAGAGGTTAGTACAAGCTGGGATCTTTCCAGGTTGTCGTGAAGATTGTTTGTATTGTACCTATAAGCCGGATAGTTGCTTCATATTGAGAGATGGAATTCAACGTCTCATGGATAAGTATACTATAGTGTTTGAGAGGACTCCGTCGTCTGTTGAAAGTATGGTGGATCATCTGACTCAAGGTAGGAAGATTGAAGAGGTTGACATGGTTGACAAAGTACCAATAAGAATCACTTTAAAGGGTCCCATTAAAATCACTCATCAGGGTCCCATCAAAATTACTGCTGAAGGTCCCGTGAAAGTTGTTGCTGAAGCCAGAGTAGCTCCTGTGGTCATTACTACTCCGGGTCCTATCCCATATACGTCTGACAAAGTTGTGCCTTGGCACTATGGGTCTGATGTTTACATCCATGGTGTCAAGCAAGAGCCTGTAGCTGATGTGCCTGTTGACATTGACAATATTGCTGGATCTAGCAAGATCACTCGTAGTGGAAGGGTCTTCTCTCCTCCAGTTGCTTCTAAGAATACAGTTACTCCTGCTGCTACCACTGATGCTCGGGGCAAGGGTCCTGTTATTGAGCCTATATCTACTGATGTGCCGGCTGCTGATGACCTCTCTAAGCAGATGGAAGAAGTATTGAAAATCATCCGCAAGAGTGATTATGACATTGTTGATCAGTTGGGGCATACTCCCTCAAAGATTTCTATGTTGTCCTTGTTGTTATGCTCTGAGGCTCATGCTAAGTCTTTGATCAAGTTTTTGAAGACTGCTCATGTACCCAGTGCAATTTCTGTTGACCAATTTGAGAATTGTGTTGCCCACCTGACCTATGACAATGGGTTAGGATTTTCTGATGCTGATTTGACCCCTGCCAAGAGGGATCATAACAGGGCCTTGCATATTTCAATTGAATGCAGGGGCACTACCCTGTCACATGTGCTGATAGACAATGGTTCCTCCTTGAATGTGTTGCCTAAGGAAGTCCTGAACAAGCTGAGTCCTGAAGATGCTGTGCTGAAGCCCAGTAATATTGTGGTAAAGGCTTTTGATGGTTCTAGAAGAGTAGTGCATGGGGAAATTGATCTCCCAATCCAAGTTGGTTCCCAGGTGTTTACTGCTACATTTTATGTGATGGATATTCGTCCTTCATACTCTTGTCTGCTTGGTCGTCCTGGATCCATGGGGCAGGTGCTGTGACCTCTACATTGCACCAAAAGTTGAGATATCCGGTGAATGGAAAGGTTGTTACTGTCTATGGAGAAGAAGAATACTTTGTCAGCCATGTAAACACTTTCAAGTATCTGGAAATGGAAGGTGAATACATTGAGACTCCGTGTCAGACATTTGAAGTGGTTCCCTGGGTTGTTAATGATTATGTAGCTCCTCCTGTTGAGAAGAAAGTTCCTGTGGTCACCAGAAAACCTCCAACAATGGCAATGGCTTCCCTCAATGATGCTAGAGCTGTGGTGGATGAAGGTGGTTGTACTATTTGGGGTCAGCTTCCTGATATTCCATACAAGTCTGACAAGTTTGGTTTGGGTTTCACTGCAGAGTCCCAGAAGGCTGTTCGTCGTGCTCGTGCTGCCCGTATCACTAATCAAGGGGTTGTGAAGGACCAGATTAATGCTGTGGGAGGTCAAGATGAAGACTACAACTTGGATGCATGGATTTTTCCTACTGTGGGTGCTGGACTCAATAATTGGAAAGCTGAAGATGTTATCCCTATCTCCTTTAGTCAGGAGTAAATACTATTACTGTGTTATGTTTTTTAAGTTTGTAATTCCTGAACAATTGAACTTTCAAGCCATGTGCCTTACCCGGGGCACAATGGTGTGCTTGTTACGGGTTGTCATTTCATTTGCATACTTCATTCAATAAAATCAGTGGACGTTTCGTTTTCGTAAATATTGTGTTCCTTGTCTTTCTTTTCTTTTATTTTCGTTTTATCAGCTATGTGTTCTTACACACACCCACATCACTAAATGCAGATCCTCATCCACTCTGGATCCTGTTGATAACAGTTCTACTATTGCCAATTATAATTTCGAGAATCCGATCTACCAAACAGCAGACGGAAATGAGGACGATTGTGAAATACCTGTAGAGCTTGCTAGGTTGTTACAACAAGAAGAGAAAGCTATACATCCACATGAAGAGCCAGTCGAAGTTGTGAATCTGGGAACTGAAGAAAACAGAAAAGAGGTCAAGATAGGGGCTGATTTAGAAGACAGTGTCAAGAACAGGTTGATTCAAATGCTACGTGACTATGTGGAAATCTTTGCTTGGTCTTATGAAGATATGCCAGGGTTGGATACAGACATTGTGGTTCACCGTTTGCCAGTGAAAGAAGATTGTCGTCCAAAAAAGCAAAAGGTTTGTCGAATGCGTCCTGAAATGTCAGAAAAGATCAAGGCAGAGGTAATGAAACAGTTCAATGCAGGGTTCTTAGCAGTGACTTCTTATCCTCAGTGGGTCGCAAATGTGGTACCAGTTCCTAAGAAGGATGGTAAGGTACGTATGTGTGTGGACTACAGAGATTTGAACAAGGCTAGCCCTAAAGATGACTTTCCACTTCCTCATATTGATATTCTGGTAGACAACACTGCTCAGCATAAGGTATTCTCTTTTATGGATGGTTTCTCTGGTTACAATCAAATCAAGATGGCACCCGAAGATATGGAGAAGACAACATTTGTGACACAGTGGGGCACCTTTTGATATAAGGTAATGCCATTTGGTTTGAAGAATGCAGGGGCAACATATCAGCGTGCTATGGTGGCTTTGTTTCATGATATGATTCATCATGAGATAGAGGTATATGTAGATGATATGATAGCCAGGTCTCAGAACGAAGAGCAACATCTTGATCATCTGCACAAATTGTTTGAGAGGTTGAAAAAATACAAGTTGAGGTTGAACCCAAACAAGTGTACTTTTGGAGTTAGATCTGGAAAGCTCCTAGGTTTCATTGTCAGTGGAAAAGGTATTGAAGTAGATCCTGCAAAAGTGAAAGCTATACGAGAGATGCCAGCTCCCCGTACTGAGAAGGAGGTTAGAGGTTTCTTGGGACGATTGAACTACATTGCAAGATTTATTTCCCAATTGACTACCATCTGTGAGCCAATCTTCAAGTTGTTGAAGAAAGATCGGGTGATGGAATGGAATGATGAGTGCCAGACTGCCTTTGATGAAATCAAGAGATATCTGCTGGAACCACCAATTTTGATGCCACCAGTTGATGGAAGACCCTTGATTATGTACTTAATTGTGTTAGACAACTCAATGGGGTGTGTGTTGGGGCAACATGACGAGTCTGGTCGAAAAGAGCAGGCAATATACTACCTTAGCAAAAAGTTTACCGACTGTGAAACAAGATACTCACTGCTCGAGAAAACTTGCTGCGCTTTGGCATGGGCTGCTCGCCGACTAAGACAGTATATGTTGACCCATACTACCTTATTGATTTCAAAGATGGATCCAATCAAGTACATATTTGAGAAACCTGCTCTCTCCGGAAGAATTGCAAGATGGAAAATGATCTTGACAGAATATGACATACAATATACTACTCAAAAGGCCATTAAAGGAAGTGTTGTTGATCATTTGGCTCATCAAGCAGTGGATGATTACCAGTCAATGAATTTTGAGTTCCCTGATGAAGATATCATGATTATTACCAAAGAACCTGGACAATATGACGGACCTGAACAAGGATCCCGATGGACTATGGTTTTTGATGGTGCCTCTAATGCACTTGGTAATGGTGTTGGTGTTGTGATTAGTTCCCCTGAAGGTTGTCATACCCCGATTACTGCCAGACTTTGTTTCTATTGTACCAATAACATGGCTGAGTATAAGGCATGTATCCTGGGTATTAAAGCTGCTATTGATATGAAGATTCAGTTCCTTGATGTGTATGGAGATTCAGCCCTGGTAGTTAGTCAGATCAAAGGAGATTGGGATACCAAGCATGATAACCTCATTCCTTACAGAGAGCATGTGTTGTCTTTGATCCCGCATTTCAAAGAGATTACCTTTGGACATATTCCACGAAGAGAGAATCAGTTGGCAGATGCATTGGCCACCATGGCATCTATGTTTGAGATCAATTGGGATGATGAAGCTCCCAAGATTACCATTGATAGATTTGAGAAACCTGCATACTGCAATGAGATTGACACTGAAGGGGCAGAGGAGAAGCCTTGGTTCTATGAAGTGAAAAGATATCTTGAAGCTCAGGAATTCCCTGAAGGGGCATCTGTCAAAGATAGGAAGTTCCTGAGAAGGTTTTCTGCTAAGTTCTTTCTGAGTAATGGCATTCTGTATAAGCGCAATCATGATTCAACTATGCTTCGTTGTGTGGATAAGAAAGAAGCAACTGAGATTATGGAAGACATGCATGATGGGATCTTTGGCACTCATTCTAGTGGTCATACTATGGCAAAGAAGATATTGAGAGCAGGTTACTATTGGTCTACCATGGAAGCTGATTGCTATCAACACTCCCGAACTTGTCATAAGTGTCAAATTTATGCTGATAAAGTCCATGTACCTCCATCACCCTTGAATGTGTTGACTGCTCCTTGGCCCTTTTCCATGTGGGGCATTGATATGATTGGTGAGATCAAGCCTACTGCTTCTAATGGGCATCGTTTCATCCTGGTTGCTATTGATTACTTCACGAAGTGGGTAGAAGCAGCTTCATTTGCATCTGTGACTAAGAATGTTGTGGCTCGATTCATTAAGAATAATCTCATATGTAGATATGGCATCCCTGAAAGGATTATCACTGACAATGGCTCTAATCTGAATAACACTATGATTACTGATCTCTGCACGCAGTTCAAGATTAAGCATCATAACTCTTCTCCGTATCGTCCAAAGATGAATGGGGCAGTTGAAGCTGCTAATAAGAACATTAAGAAGATTGTACAGAAGATGACTGTTACTTATAAGGATTGGCATGAGATGTTACCATTTGCTCTTCATGGTTATCGTACCACAGTACGTACTTCAACAGGGGCAACCCCATTCTCTTTAGTCTATGGTATGGAAGCAGTTCTGCCCATTGAAGTTCAGATTCCCTCCTTGAGAATTATGAAGGATGCAGGCTTGGATGAAGATGAGTGGATTCAGACTCGACTTAACCAGATAAACTTGATTGATGAGAAAAGGCTAGCAGCAGTTTGTCATGGCCAGATGTACCAGAAGAGAATGATCAAAGCTTTTAACAAGAAGGTTAAGCCAAAGGTATATCAGGTTGGTGACTTGGTAATCAAGCGCATTATATTACCACAGGGTGATCCTAGGGGCAAGTGGACTCCAACGTATGAAGGACCATTTGTAGTCAAGACAGTGTTCTCAGGAGGTGCCATGATATTGACTACAATGGATGGTGAAGACTTCCCACAGCCTGTAAACGCAGACATAGTTAAAAAATACTACGCATAAAAAGAGACCCGCTAGGTTGACAGGCCTAGGCAAAAATAAGGGCATCCCGGCAAACCAAAAGGGTTTGGGCAAAAATTAGGGATATATATAAAAAGATGTACACCCGACAAGTCGAAAACCTGAAAAGGCGGCTTGGGCAAAAAAGGGTATCCCGGTGGATTGAAAACCTGAAAGGGCAATCCAGGCAAAAATTAGGGATTAAAGCGTATGACTATGTCTCGTTTGGATCACCCATGGAACTGCAACCAGTTGTACTACTTACTCAAGCTCGAACAGATAAAGCTCAATCCATTCGTTTCCGTCTCAACAACAGAAGATGAGATACTTGAAGATAATGGCAATAGTAGAATTGAAACTCAATAGGATTGTTTCCCACATAGCTGATTCTCTTTGTTTTGTAAAAACTTTATGACAAAATCCTCTTACTAGGGTTTATGTCTCCTTGTACAAACTTACCCGTGTATGGGTCACTTTTTGATATAAATAAATTCCATCTTTTGAATCCAGATTTACTTTTACCCTATTTACATAAGCGAAACGTCCGTTGGTTGTATTTGAATGTATGTATGCTTTTGAATATGATTGATGTTTACCAGAAATGCATGTATACTTTTAATATGATTGATGTTTACCAGAAATGCATGAAAATGCAGTAATAGTATTTACTAAGGACGAACGAGGGAAGGATTTCAACGAAGCTTCGCCGGTTCATCTCTACAGAACAGCTACAAATCCCTCAGTAGGACAAATCCATCTTCATAAAGTCACATCTCCCCTGGAATTTATATCCATCTCTTTTATCCTCATACGGATGTACGGAAATTACTTTCCAATAAGGATACAACGAACGAAGACGTGTGTTCTATCTACTCTACTATCAATCGAAGACGGGATGTTATATCTACCCTACCATCAAACGAAGACGAAGGTTATATATACCTTATTATCCCCAGCATACGGGAGGTTATCTATACCCTGTTATCCCCAGCAGACGGAAGGTTATGTATAATATATTCTTCAACAACGAATCGGGATTTATTTTCCCTGGCCAGCAGCTGTTATACGAAGATATCCAGACTCTTCCGGCAGTATCATATCATACATACATCATTTATATCATACCATAACATACATATCCATAAATAAATAATACATTTACCTAAGTGCATCATATCATACATGCATACATAATGCATAAAATAACACTATCATACAGAATGCTACCTTGTTTTCAGGTTAATTATCCAACAAATGATCATCAGGATTGCTCTACCCTCCTGAAGACATGCTGTTACATCAGGATTACTCCAGTCTCCTGAGAGCATATCATACTATTACCTCAGGGTTGCTTCATCCTCCTGACAACTTCTCATTGTTTCAAGACTGCTTTAGAGCTACTGATTGCTCTATCCTCCTGAAATCATATTAATACTTCAAGACTGCTTTAGAGCTATTGATTGCTCTATCCTCCTGAAATCATATTATTACTTCAAGACTTCTTTAGAGCTATTGATTGCTCTATCCTCCTGAAATCATATTATTACTTCAAGACTGCTTTAGGGTTATCATTATTGATTGCTCTACCCTCCTGAAGACATGCTGTTACATCAGGATTACTCCAGTCTCCTGAAAGCATATCATACTATTACCTCAGGGTTGCTTCATCCTCCTGACAACTTCTCATTGTTTCAAGACTGCTTTAGAGCTACTGATTGCTCTATCCTCCTGAAATCATATTATTACTTCAAGACTGCTTTAGAGTTATCATTATTGATTGCTCTATCCTCCTGAAATCATATTATTACTTCAAGACTGCTTTAGGGTTATCATTATTGATTGCTCTATCCTCCTGAAGACGTGCTGTTACATCAGGATTACTCCAGTCTCCTGAAAGCATATCATCAATCTCTCAAGATTGCTCTACCCTCTGGAAATTATATTGCTACCTCAGGACAGCTCCAGACTCCTGATAGCTTCTCATATATCAAGATTACTTCTCATCCCCACTGAAGACATGCTGTTACATCAGGATTACTCCAGTCTCCTGAAAGCATATCATCAATACCTCAGGACTGCTCCAGACTCCTGACAGTTTTCATTATACCTCCATATTTTGGACTGCTTTATCTTCCAAGAAATATATCTGAAGAATTTTCCCTTAGTGGCATCTTTAAGCCCACTCAATCATATTCAACTAGCCATCTGTATCACTCTATGCACTGGCGAGTGCAAATTTTTGGGCTTTTGTGTTCAATCCCCTTCAACCTTCCAGGTCACGATTGGCAAATATACCAATCTAACCCCTCAGGTTTCAGAAAATTGAACAGGGGCAGCTGTTGCACCCCAAAATTTGCCCTCACAAGACAAGACTTTGTGTTCTAAGAAGGTTCACAAAGTTCACAAGTTTCACAACACTTTCAATACCTTTCATGAGGTTCATGAAGTCCACAAGTTACTTCTTGAAGGTTCACAAGGTTCACAAGTTCTATAATGCTTTCAACACCTTTCATGAGGTTCATAAAGTCTACAAGTTACTTTATGAAGGTTCACAAAGTTCACAAGATTCACAATGATTACAAAGCTCTCCTGAGGTTCATGAGGTCTACAAAGCCACTTCATGAGATTCACAAGGTTCACAAGCTTCACAATACCTCCCATGAGTATCACAAGACATGTTATGATGGTTCACAAGGTTCACAAGGTTCACAATTGGTCAGAAGAATTAATAATTCCCTTAGACAAGGCACCTCCTAGGCAGTGCATCCAAAACTAGGGTTTTGACTTTAATCAGGCTAAATGGACTTCCAATACCTCAAGTGAGCTTAATAACATCTTATATGTGTATAAGAACCCCCATGACAAGTTTCAAGACTTTTCTCAAAAGTTTGCTCAGTCAGATGATCAGATAAGCCAAAATCAGTCAGTACAGTTAAAAAGTCAAACTGAGGTCAACTGTGGTCAAACCAAAGTCAAACTTCATGATTTTTCGCCAACATCAAGTATATGAAGTAAAATTCATCATTTGATCAAGGGTTGATCATGATTCATCAAGGAGATTCCAGATCATCAATAATCAGGGGTTTCTAAATTAGGGTTTCCTTAGTAAAAGTCAACTGAACTTTGACCAGCCATAACTTTCACATAATTCATCACCAAGTCTCCATCCAAAGCTCATTTTGAAGGAAATTGAATTCTCTACAACTTTGATGTTGCAAGTTAAGCCCAAAAATGCTTCATTTGGAAGATATGAGCTAAGACATTATAGGTCATTTCAAAAGTCAACAAAAAGTCAACAACTTCAAAAGGGCATAACTTGAGATTGGTAAATGATATGGACCTGAAACCAATGGTGTTGTTTAGAGGACTCTTCAAGCTTTCCAAAAAGTCCAAGAACACCCTCATATCTTTAAAATTGAGGGAGATATGCTCTTGCAAAGTTGGGAAATTTTGTGATGGTTTATATTGAAAATGGGGGTCTAGAACCAATTCCTTCCAAATGGGCTTGCTAAATTGTGATCCAATCCACATCATATCATCATGCACGACCCAATTGACCAAAATTCAGAATTTTTATTATTTTATTTTTATTTATTATTGATTTAATTCATAAAAATCATTTTAAATAAATATAAAATATGAAAATCTATTTTTGGGTGAAGATTGAGCTTCTAGAATTTTATAAATGTTGATTGAATTTGAAAGAGAAAGGAATCATGAGATTGATCCAAGAATAGCAAGTCTTCATGAACAAATATTTGACTTTTACACCATGATCTTTTTCAATCTTTTTTGGATCAAATCTCCACACAACCAATGAGTTTTCTTAACCTAATTCACTCACATATATATACTAAACACAAACCTAACATTCATTCACGATTTCCAGCAGCCAAGGGTAAGTTTCAAAATCTCAAAAATTCATCAAAAAAGTGACATTCGGATTCTTCAATCCAAAAGGTTTCAAGGTAAAATAAAGACATAGACGTGTTCTTGGATCATCACTGAAGCTAAAGCATCCCTCACATTCATCCAAATCATGCCATAATGCTTTACCCGAACTCATCTTTCTCTTAAAATTCAAATTTTCGAATCCATTAATATATGTATTATGAATTGTTTTTGATGACTGATATGTGTTTATCTTGATCCCTAGAACGATTCTGGACAATTGGATTGAAGAATGAGTGTCTAAAACGCAAACGGCCATGTTAGGGTTCATAAACTCACAATTAGGGTTTATCGTTTGAATGCATATAAATGAATTCTGGAATCATAGAATTGTTGTGTGAACTGTGAGGATTGTAAATCACTAACCAATTTCATGAATTGATGCTGTTTCATGAGTGTTAGGGTTTCGCAGGTTTGAACAGGTAGCAAAATTCGCAAGTAAACTCCCAGCTATTTTCGTAGCTAAATTCGCAGCTCTGGAGGTAGAAGATGACCTCTTCCCGCGCGTTGGAGAATTCAAAAATTAATGAAAATATTTTATCTTTAATTGTTAGTTTGTTTATCACACGCGCGTGTATGTCTCAGTGGTAAGGCTTGTAGGCTTGTTGGGTGATGGCATGAGTTCGAATCTGGCTTGTACCACTATTTTTGTTCTATTTTTTCAGGATAAAAGAAGATGTAATATATTATAGTTTCTTGTCAACAAGCTATCAGTTAGGCTCTCCCAGCCAGGCGGTAACGTATGCATGCTTGTCACCAAAAGGTCCTGGGTACGAATCCCACCCCAGGCCTTTTTGTTTCTATATTTTTCTGGATTTTTCAAGCAAAGCACAAAACAAATTCTCCTCCCTTCATTGTTGCCTGCGTGTGGGCTAGCCTGATGGTTATTGTTGTTGCTGGCAAGTGTGATGTCATGGGATCAAATCCCAACCAGGTAAGTTTCTCTCTTTTTTGCAATTTTTCTATTTTTTTTTATTTAATTATTAAAATCATATGTATATAAATATAATTAAAATAATGTTATAGATATATGTTCAATATAATTCAAATTCTATATTTCTTTTTTTTTCTGAAAAATTATTTTTATAATCATGTAAATAAAGTATAATATGTATATTAGCTAAAATAATCTTATAAACCCTAAAAATATTTTCTAAAATAAAATCTAATTATTTTTTTCCTAAATAATTTTATTTTCTAATCCTTAATGTAATTATTATATATATTCATTTATTTATTTAATATGATTCTTGTAAATTTTGTAAATATATTTATAATCTAAATTATCTTTCTTTTAATATATGTTTAGAAACAATTTAATTTACAATAATTATATTTTTTAGAATAATTTTGTAAATATAATAACTAATAAAATTAAATTTTATAAATATGATTAATTTTGTGAATATAATATTTAAAATTTATTTTCTCCTTATAATATGTAAATAATTGTTTTTTTTAATAAATACTAATATATGTTTAAAAAAAAATGATTAAATTTGTAATAATTAGAATTTATAATTGCATTATGTTTGAAATTTTTTTAATTAATTCTTATTAAATGTTATATATTAAAACCCAATTTTTTGTCATTATAATATTTCTTATTTAATTGTATTTATTTTAATTATTGTTACTAACTATATTATTATTTATTATTATCTTATATTTCTTATTATTATTTCTCTAACCTTGTTTATTTTTCTAATTATTATTATTATTATTTTATTCTCACTAACCTTATTTTTTTTAAATTATATTTATCACTAACCCCTATTTATTTATTTATTGTTTACTTATTATTTATTGCTTATTTATTTATATTTTGCTTTATTATTTATTTTTGCTATTTATTTATTATTATAATCATGTAATTGCTTCTTGGTGTAATTTTGTAAATATTTAATTATTTAATTATTGCTATGGTTAGTAATTAGGGAGTGCAAAACATGTATGTTATTTAAAATTAACTTAGATCACCTTAATCATAAGATAATTAATATTAAACACTCACACACGTAAGTCGATTTTTAATCGCCGTCTCACTTTCTAAGGTTATCCCTCAAGTTGCCTAAATCATAAGGTCAAGTGGGGTGTATAAAGCAAGTCCCTTTTAAAACAAAAAATCATCAAGTCCCTCATGGTTGCCTTTACGAATCAAGTCCCTTCGAATAAATGATGATAGTCTCTCCTATATGCTTATTACACCCCACAGTTGCCTTCATAAAACAGAATGTCCCTCTTATGTCCCTTACATCCAAGGTAATGACTACCTACTCCTTAATAGTAGGGATAGTCTTACCAATGAAAGGATAAAGAACAAGAAAGACTTAAAACTTTAGGGTAGGTTCCTCTTATGTACTTGCTCACTTCAAACTTTTCAAACACTTAAACAAATTTCAAACCAATTTTCAAAAACAAGTTTTTACGCATCCATACATGGACCATTATCAACTATTCTGAAAATTTTTCTATTCACACACTACACTTTCAAAAACAATTCAAAAGTGAGCTAAGTAACTAAGAGCCCATGGATAACCATGGATGTAAAGGGTGCTAACACCTTCCCTTTACATAACCTACCCCCCGGACCCAAAAATATCTCTTAAGGTCTTTCCTGTTCTTTTATAACCTTTCCTTTTGGATAAAATAAAAGTCGGTGGCGACTCTTGCTATCCGCAACATAACTAAAAGTCAGTTCTCCCACCGTGTTACAAAGGGGTTGAAGAAGATTATGAGCTTCCTGAAGAGCTAGCCAGGTTGTTAAGGCAAGAGGAGAAGGTTATCACTCCTCATCAGGAGGAGGTCGAAACGGTTAATCTTGGTACAAAAGAAGATGTGAAAGAGGTCAAGATCGGGGCTTGCCTACAAGATTCAGTAAAGGGACAATTGATTGACTTGCTTCGTGAATATGCGGATGTCTTTGCTTGGTCTTATCAGGATATGCCAGGGTTGGACACCGATATTGTTATGCACAAGCTGCCTTTAAAAGAAGACTGCCCACCAGTTAAACAGAAGCTGCGCCATACTCGCCCAGATATGGCAATGAAGATTAAGGAAGAAGTACAAAAGCAATGGGACGCCGGGTTCCTTGCTGTGACTAGCTATCCGCCGTGGGTTGCTAAAATTGTACCTGTGCCTAAGAAAGACGGCAAGGTGAGGATGTGTGTGGACTACCGGGATCTGAACAGAGCCAGCCCGAAAGATGACTTCCCTTTACCTCACATTGATGTACTGGTTGATAATACGGCTCAGTTCTCGGTATTCTCCTTCATGGATGGATTTTCAGGATACAATCAGATCAAAATGTCACCTGAAGACATGGAGAAGACAACTTTCATCACACCCTGGGGCACGTTCTGTTACAAGGTGATGCCATTCGGATTGAAGAATGCTGGTGCTACTTATCAACGGGCTATGGTAACATTATTCCATGACATGATCCACAAAAAATTGAATGTTATGTGGATGACATGATTGCCAAGTCCCTCACAGAAGAAGACCACCTGGTGAATCTGTTGAAATTATTCAAACGTCTGAGGAAGTACCAGTTGAAGTTAAACCCCAACAAGTGCACATTCGGGGTGAGATCTGGTAAGATGCTGGCATTTATTGTGAGTGAGAAAGGGATTGAAGTTGACCCTGATAAAGTCAAAGCCATTCAAGAAATGCCTGCACCAAAGTCTGAAAAAGAAGTTCGGGGTTTCTTAGGTAGATTGAACTACATTTCTCAGTTCATATCTCACCTTACAGCAACCTGTGAACCTTTGTTCAAACTGCTAAGGAAAGAACAAACGGTCAGGTGGAACGAAGACTGCCAGAGGGCTTTTGACAAGATCAAGGAATACTTACAAGAGCCACCAATCCTTATGCCTCCAGTTGAAGGAAGACCTCTGATAATGTACTTGACAGTATTAGAAGAGTCAATGGGGTGTGTGTTGGGCTAGCATGACGAGTCTGGTCGAAAAGAGTATGCAATATACTACCTAAGCAAAAAGTTTACCGACTGTGAACAACGTTATTCACTGCTCGAGAAAACTTGCTGTGCTTTAGCGTGGGCTGCTCGCCGACTGAGACAGTATATGTTGACCCACACTACTTTATTGATATCAAAGATGGACCCAGTCAAGTATATATTCGAGAAGCCAGCACTTACCGGACGGGTTGCAAGATGGCAAATGATCCTCACAGAATATGACATTCAGTACACTTCTCAAAAAGCCATCAAGGGCAGTGTATTGTCTGAATATCTTGCTGAGCAACCCATTGATGATTACCAGCCTATGAGATTTGACTTCCCTGATGAAGACATCATGTTCATAAAAGCAAAAGATCATGAAGAGCCTGTTCACACTGAAGGGCCGGACCCAGGAGAAGAGTGGACTATGATGTTTGATGGGGCTGTTAATATGAATGGTCGTGGTGTTGGTGCAATACTCATTACACCTAAAGGAGTTCACATGCCTTTCTCGGCAAAGCTCACCTTTAACTGCACTAACAATGAAGCTGAATACGAAGCTTGTATTATGGGTCTTGAGGAAGCCATTGACCTCAGGATCAAGACTTTGACTGTGTTTGGAGATTCAGCTCTGGTAATTAATCAAACCAACGGCAAATGGTACACACACCAGGATCATCTGATACCTTACAGGGATTATACAAGGAGGTTATTGACTTTCTTTACAATAGTCAAACTTGAGTATATCCCTCGAGATGAAAATCAATTTGCAGATGCTCTTGCCACCATTTCATCCATGATCAAAGTTCAAGCCGCCAACTTTGTACCTCGAATTTCAGTGTCCAGACTTGACAGACCAGCATTTGTGTTCTCAGCAGATGTTCTTAAAGATGATAAGCCTTGGTTCCATGACATTAAGCGCTTCTTGGAGGATCAAACATACCCACATGGGGCATCTTCCAATGATAAGAAGACTTTGAGAAGGCTAGCTGGTAGTTTCTTCCTGAATACTGATGGTTCCCTCTACAAGAGAAACTTTGATATGGTACTCCTCAGATGTGTTGACAGGACAAAAGCAGACCTGTTGATGCACGAAGTGCACGAAGGATCCTTTGGTACCCATGCAGGAGGGCATGTAATGGCCAAAAAGTTGTTAAGATCAGGCTATTACTGGATCACAATGGATGCAGACTGTTGTGCTTATGCCAGAAAATGTCATAAATGCCAGATTTATGCTGATAAAGTGCATGTGCCTCCCAATCCCCTGAATGTGATGTCTTCACCCTGGCCCTTTGCCATGTGGAGCATTGATATGATTGGCAAGATTGAACCGACTGCTTCGAATGGCCACACATTCATCCTGGTTGCCATCGACTATTTCACCAAGTGGGTCGAAGCAGCTTCTTATGCAAATGTTACAAGGCAAGTGGTAGCCAGATTCCTGAAGAGAGATATCATCTGTCGGTATGGAGTTCCCGAGCGAATCATTACTGATAATGGTTCCAACTTGAATAACAAAATGATGGCAGAACTGTGCCGGGACTTCAAGATCCAACATCACAATTCTTCTCCTTACATGCCAAAGATGAATGGCGCTGTTGAGGCAGCTAACAAGAATATCAAGAAGATTGTGCAAAAGATGGTAGTCACTTACAAAGACTGGCATGAAATGCTACCGTTTGCCTTGCATGGGTACCGTATGTCAATCAGAACATCCACTGGGGCAACACCGTATCAGCTTGTTTATGGTATGGAGGCAGTCATACCTGTTGAAGTTGAATTACCCTCCCTGCGGATATTGATGGATGTTAAGTTGAATGAAGCAGAGTGGGTCCGATCCCGATACGAGCAACTGAGTCTGATTGAAGAAAAGAGGTTAGCTGCAATCTGTCATGGGCAGCTGTATCAGAAAAGAATAAAGAAAGCCTTCGATCAGAAAGTCAGGCTCCGAGAGTACCAAGTGGGAGATCTTGTGCTGAAAAGATTCCTCCCTCCTCATACAGACCACAGGGGCAAGTGGACTCCGAATTATGAAGGACCATTCGTAGTAAAGAAAGTTTTCTCCGGTGGAGCACTCATGCTCAGCACTATGGATGGTGAAGACTTTCCGTCCCCTGTGAATTCAGATGCAGTAAAAAAATACTTCGCATAAAAATGACCCGCTGGACATAAAAACAGAATGTAAGTCCAGGCAAAAATAGGGCATCCCGACGAGTCAAAAACAGAATAAAAGACTCGGGCAAAAATAAGGGAAAATAAACAAAAGAATGTACACCCGCTGAGTTGAAAAGCCGCATCGGACAACTCAGGCAAAAAAGGGTGTCCCGATGGATTGAAAACCCGAAAGGGCGATCCATGCAAAATAAGGGAATAAGCGAAAAATTGCATTCTGAATTCGTCTGTATCACTCACAACTTGGTAAGTTTCGAAAGGTTCAAGCGACGGTCAGAATCAGCCTTCTTTAGAAAGCAAGACGAGAAGAACGTCAAATGTCATACGAGTCATAGCAAAGGGAAGCTCCTTGAAGCGTCATCAATATTGCCAATACCTTTTATTTCTCAATTTGTAACAATCTCCTCATTTTAGGGGATTTGTTTCTTTGACTGTATCTTGCCAATTCAGGGCACCCAGATTAATAAAATCAGACTTTCAGTCATGTTTCATTTTGTACATTTCATTTTCATTTGCAAGGATGTCCGATGTCTTTAAAATACTGATTGCATGAATACAGATGCTTCTCTTCTAAAAAATACGTGCTTGCAGGAAATATGCTTACTCCCGGGAGTGTCTAAACTCCTATGACGGAATCCAGTAAGGGATACCTCGGGATTACTTGTGCATTTCTCTGTCTTTTCAGGATTGCAGGTGTTCAAAGCACAGCATGGGGCATGAAAGCTTCATCCCAGCAAGCTGGCAAATCATTATCCACTCAGTCTGAACACCGGAGGTGCCTTCTCCCCAGCTGAGTTGCCATTTATTTCCTCCTCAGCCAAGTACAAAAGCCAGGGAACCATCTCCCCACAGAGTCTCAACCTCTATCCAGCGAAGCAATAACCTGAAGATCTCGCAACAGAGTGGTGAAAGCTTCTACAACCCCCAGCTGGGTCCCTCATTATCAAAGACAGGTCTATCAGTGACCCATATCCCCAAGCAGAGTTCCATATGTCAGATCTACCAATGATCTTTCCCCAGCTGGGATGTCCACTTCAAGCAGATCAGTCAGAGATCTCCTCGGCAACGGGACCCGGATCCCGGATCAGTACCTTTGCATAATCATAACATTAGCATCATATTCTCCCCACAGAGCGTAGCATTCTGTCTAATACGGAGCATTACGGCAAAAATCAAACATATTGCATGATCATAAGCCATTTTTCTGAATCAAACACTTGTAAATACTGGCAATCCATCAGCAAAATACAAATACTTCCCCAAAACTCCCCGGCAGAATATCAAAGCATTTCCTTTACACTCACAAATACAGAAGCATGTCTCTTGGAACTCGTCTGTGTCATCATTCCCCAGTAAACTCGCCCGAGCATACAGATACTTATATATTACAGATACTTCTTGACACCCGTCCGTGTCATATCCCCAGTAGAAAGCCAAAGCGTCCTCTTTGCACTCACAGATACATATATCTATACAAATTCCCTGATACCCGTCCGTGTCACCTTCCCCAACATAGCTACCTAAATACTTTGTAAATCATACACTTGTTTATATTACACTCTCTTCTTTTGACACTCGTCCGTGTCACTCTCCCCAGCAAGTTAAACACCCGTCCGTGCACCACTTGTACTCATTGCTCCTGTTTCAGTCATGCAGATACTCGTTCGTATCTTATATACACCACTTATACCTCATCAGATTCGACACTCGTCCGTGTTCTTTGTTAACCCGTTGGTACTCGTCCATATCATCATCTCAGAGCATGCGTCAAGCGTTTGTTTCTACCTGATACTCGTCCGTATCATAGTCTTAAGGATGCTCGTCCGCATTTTTAATCCATACACGTGTCAAACACTCATGTCGTCTTGAGTTTAGACACTCGTCTGTGTCTACTATTCCCCAGAAGAGTCCCCACAGAAGCAACACTCGTCCGTGTTCCTTGTTAACCAGTTGATACTGGTCCGTATCATCATATCTGAACATGTGTCAGCGTTTGTTTCTACCTGATACCCGTCCGTATCGTGGTCTTAAGGATGCTCATCCGCATCTTTAATCTATACACTGTGTCAAATACTTATGACTTCATGAGATTAAACACTCGTCCGTGTCTACTTTTCCCCGGCAAAAGTCCCAGCAAAACTTCTTTTCTATCTGACATTCGTCCTGTGTCATGATACCTTTCGGCAGCCGTACCCTGCCCGGTGATCGTCCTTCACCTTTGGATGACCGTCCCTCATCCTTTCCCCAGCGGAGTCTCCATTATTGGAACCCTTTTCTATCCGGCATTCGTCCTATGTCGTGATATTTAGCAGCCGTACCCTGCTAGGTGATCATCCTTCACCTTTTGATGATCGTCCTTCATCATTTTATCCGATGGCCGTCCCCATCGTTGATCTTGTTATCTGACATTCGTCCTATGTCATGATACCTTCAGAGCAGCCGTACCCTGCTAGGTGATCGTCCTTCACCTCTTGATGATCGTCCTTCATCATGTTTATCCGATGGCCGTCACCATCGTCGACCTTTTATCCGGCATTCGTCCTATGTCGCGATACTTTTAGCAACCGTACCTTTCCAGGTGATCGTCCTTCACCTTAGATGACCGTCCCTCATCTTATCCCCAACAGAGCAGTCGTCCCCTGCTAGGTGATCGTCCTTCACCTTTGATGACCGTACCTCATCATTTTATTTAATTTATCTCTAATCCCCAGAGAATCTTATAGCATTACTTGATGGCCGTCCCCATCATAACCTCTCATATCCCCAGCTAGTCGGTCGTCCCCGTCTTTGCTTTATTTCCCACATCTTCCCCAGCATGTCGGTCGTCCCCGTCATCGCCTTTTCCCCAGCAGTCGTCCTCTGCTCGACGGTCGTCCTCCGTCGCCCGCACTTTATAAATATACTTTATTTTCCTTTTACAATCAATATCCCTTTTCTTCTTCATTCCGTGAGTGCAAATTTTGGACTGTCTTTGGTATTCAACCACAAGTTATCTTGTTTGCCTGTTAAGCCGTTGCTCACATCCTGCACAGCTAACTCATGCTTGAATAGGGGCAGCTGTAAACAACCCAAATTTTCCCTCATCCATTCACACCATGGCTTGTGATCTTTTCATATGCATAAGTTCAATCATAGCATCTCATATTGCATTTTTGATTCACTGCATTGCTTCTAAGTCATCTGCATCTAGGGTTTGTGATCTGAGTAATCCAAGAGCCATTTTGAGCCACTCCAAAGGTTATCAATCACTTAAAAGGGGTCCATGTATGTTCAAACATCATATTATATCCTCTCAAAGTCAAGAAAATCAAAGAATCACAAGAACTGAGATTGGCATGGAGGCAGAGCCAGGTTTAACTGCACAGATGACCTAGAATTAGGGTTTTGGTTTCAGAGGCCATAACTCCAAATTTTTTGGTCATTCTTGTTTCTATTGGTATCTATATGTTATAAGGAGCATGCATATCAATTTTCATGAAGAAATTCCATGGGGAAGGCATCTGATCAAGAGTTGACTTTTTAAGCAAGTCAGTGCAAAATCAGGGCATCTGAGGCCCTCAATGACCCAACCAAAGGGTGTTCATCATCATTTTGATTATGTATGATCTTTATTTGATCATAGAAGATGTTATAAGTTCACAAAATTGAAGAATTTCAAGCCATTTGCAAAGTTGACTTTTTGGGAAAATGACTTGTAATGGAAACTTGCCATTTTGGGAAAGTTTTTCAACCCTTTCTTTTTGATTCAAAAATGCTTCAAATGGGAAAACTTTGGTCATGAAAGTTGTAGAATGGATCATTCCCTTTTCAAAAAGTACAAGAACTCATTCTAATTCATTTTGGATCAAAAGTTATGGCTTGGCAAAGTTGGCAAAAATCACATAATTTCATGTTTTACACCAAAGAGGCATTTTGCAAAATGGTATGACAAGACATTCTAGAGGCTTCAAATGTGCACAAAAACTTCACAACATGCTCATATGACTTCTAAAAATCAGAATTGGCCCAAGAATTATGCATTTTGGTGCCTTAAACTTCATGAATTTCCAAAAGGGCCAAAGTTGGACAAATTTGCAAAATCACCCATGAACCCTAATCCATGTGCTGGCTGACTTCAAAATGGATCCCATGGTTCTCCTCACTTCTTGTTGCGCAGGACACCCCTCTTGTCCTTGGCTAGCCATGAGCCCATACCTCTCTTACACAAAGCTTGACTTTTTGGCAAAAGACCCATACCAATCACAATAGGGCACACCAACTCCACAGACCTATCCATGAGTGATAAGTGGACCAAAGGCAAGCCATAACACATAACAACTCATGCTGAAACACTCTCCAAGACATAGTTACCAAAAATCCTCCAACTTGCAAAACCATTCGAAACACACAGCACAAGCATCAAACACAAAAACAAACTTCACAAAACATCTCAGCATGTCTCACTGATCATCCCTGACCCTTCACTTTGCCCTGAAACTCCCTGAAATCAAAACACGATTTCCTCACTTCACTGAACAGAACTTGCTCAATCTCACAAACCAGCCATTTTAAACCCCAACCAAGCATTGCAAGCTTCTCATGAGGTTCATTAGTGGCGCTTTGGATCAAAGGGCCAGCCAGAAAGTCCCCAAGATCAAAGCTCCAGTTCAGGTGAGCTCAAGAACTTTTTTTCCAGAAACATGTTTTTAAGTTCTTAAATGATTCTCTATGCTTCACTGATCATGTTGATATGTTCTGTTTCGAAAATGATTGAGTATTGAGTATGTATGAAGCTTCTGAAACTTTTTTGACCTAAATGCATTTTATTTCGATTCAGCTTTAATATGAAAAATAAATGTGTTTTGATTGTTGATTCTTGCTCTATGATGTTTGGGGATGGATTCTGGGCAGAGAGATTAGGTTTTAGTGGCCTGGGGAGTGAGCTAGCAATTTTCAGGGAGACATGTGGCCGGAGAAGATGACCGGAGGTCATTTCCGGCCACCTGAGAGTCATTAAGCCCTAATTATATCATTAATGAGAGTTTGAATGTGGAGCGTAGGATGGTTTGACCAGGGTTGACTCGCGCGTGAATGAGTGGCCAGGATGCATCATTAGAAACCCTAATCCCTGATTATTTAATTTTAATTTTGTTTAATTAATTCATAAAACAAATTAGCCAGGTTTGAATCTGGGCCCTTGGATCTGGCGCGCAGTCAACCAAACCAAGCCCAAATCAAATCCTGGCCTTCCCTTTTAATTACTTTCATTTATTCTCATTTTTAATTCATTTTCTTTTCCTTTTATTTATACATTTTAGTTAAAATAGCAAAATACCTTTAAAAATTCTGAAATTTTTTGTCAAAGGTTCAATTAATTTTCAGAACACAAAAATATTTTTATTTTTATTTTTTGCATTAAAAATTATTTTTAAATCATTTAAAGGTTTATTTTTAATTAGTTAATGAAAATTAATTAATTAAAAATACTTTTAGGTATTTAAAAATCACAAAAAAATTCATGTTGCATTTAGGAACATTTAGAAACATTGACCAAATCTCAAACCAAATTTATTTTTTGTTCTTGATGCCTTTTGATCATTTTCAATGGAATTAAATTCATTTTGAGGCAATATTTTGTGACAAACTTCAAAAATTCATTTCTGCCTAACCATTGAGAGTTGAACAATGATTCTTTTTGCATTGCATCTTGCATAACATGTAGTTTATAGGATAAAATTGACATAAATTGATCTTGCATTTTCAATTTGTTTTGCATTTTTCTTGTCAAGGTACCTTAAAACCCTGACAATCTTAGGAAATTCATAACTTCCACTAGGTTAAGATGCATTTTTCTGGTTTTGGATTTTTGCTTTGTATGATGCATGAAACCCTAATTTGTGCCTTCCTTTGCATCCATCTTTCATCTGCTTGCATCCAATGACTTGCCATGACATTTTGTGCATCCACATGATTCATGAGACATCTTAGGACATATTAGAATCAAGTTTGACAATTGCATCTTTCATTTGTCATGTTATGCATTCATATCATTTCATAAACTTTCATGAACATTCATGGTTCAAAGCATGCCTCATCTGCATCCATGTCCTTGTATGATCATTCTCATGCCTTGCCTCATGTTTGCATCATCTCTTAGCATCATTAACATCATACTTATGCTTCTGGTTTTGGTTTGCATCATGACATTGCATCCCATTTTGCATTGCATTTCATTTCTTTTGCTGACTTTTCCGGTGGTAAGTTGTTTGAGAAGTGAATTTGCCTTCACTTCTCACATTCTCTTTTCATCTTTTTCATACTTCCCTTGCTGCATTTTGTATGTGTATTGGATTGAGCTTGCTCATTCTTGTTCATCTCACCTCCTTTCTTCAAGCAACTTGACTTCTTGAATGAAGCAAGTTGTTTTGCTTCTCCTTTCTTCTTCTCCTTTCATCTTGTTCCTCCTTGGTGGCCTTTGAAGATTTCTTTCTCTCTTAAGCCTCACAAACCCTAGGATCTCCAAGTATGATAACAATTAGGGCTTGATTATTTCCCCATTTAGTTTTGCCTTTGTGTCTCTTTGAGTCTTCTCTTCTCATCTCATAATCAGGGACTAAACCTTAAAGGTTTTAAGGCTTTGTGATTAAGCTTATGCATGCATCCTTCTATTAGGATGGAGTGTATAACTTTAATCCTAAGTGTTAAACCCTTAATGTGTTTAAATCCTTTAATCAAATCACTTAATAATTATCAAGACATCAAGCTTGTAACTTGGGCCTTGCATTAGGGTTCTAATTCTTCCTTAATTGGTTAAGAAGGACTAACCCTAGTGTTAATGGACAAGTCCTCCTCAAGTTGTCTTACAAACCATAAAAGCCACTTCTTCATCTTATCATTAATTAAAATCCATCTAATAAAGGCTTTGTTTTGTCATGAGGTTAATCCCTAATCATGGATTAAGTTGAGGAGTCTTCCTCAGCTTAAACATTCTCATCTATTATCCTTCTATTAGGATGGTGTAATGAGTCTGTTTAATCCCTGATTATGGCTTAATCTCATTACTCAACACTAAACAAAAACAACAAAAACATCTAAATAATCACAAGTAGGTTAATGATCTTAACCCTACACCATGGTGATTAAGTGTGAGATACTGACTTCACACTTAAGGTATTCTCATTACCCCTAATCAGAGGGAAGATGTGATGAGTTTACTAACCCATTGGTTTAGGCTTAAGCTCATTAACTTATGACAAACATCAAAAAGCAATAAAAGACTGAAAATGCAAAAACAAACAATAATCGTCTCCTTCGGGATTCTTTTCTCATCATCATTCACTCATAACTGAGAGCTTGCTTCTTTCGTCTAATGCAAGACAGTTTGCACCTGAGCCAGACAGGTCATACACTTGAGCATAGACATGTAAGCAGTTCACAAGTCAATTTATCTTTCAGTATCTTTGGGTCAAACTACGGTGTTCTGACTTCCTCATTGCACGAGAGGATACGTAGGCATAACTTAACAGTTATCGAACAAAATTCTCTGTATATTCCCCCTCTTCCAGCATTATTCTTTAAGCCTCATAGTCTTGAGCATTTCACTCTTGTTATTACACTGACACTTCACAATTCTTTTACACTGACACTTGCATTCTTTTCCAGCTATGATACACAAATTGCACTAACACTACCCCTTTAAAACACAAATCTTTTAAGCGTGGATCCCGTCGAGTACGGCGGACAATCTGGGTGCTAATACCTTCCCAGGTTGTAACCAACCCCCTTTCTCAGTCTCTCTGGTTCGCAACCGTCTTATCCATATCTTTCTAGGTCTATGCAGCATTGCCTTTCCTTCGGGATAAAAATGCCTAGCTGGCGACTCTTGTCTTTCTGAGTTCACCCTTGTGTGTTCTCTTCTCTCTTCCGCCGACCGTTCGCGTCTGTACCCCTCTTGGCCCTGTGTCATCTGGTGGGAGCGACACAAATGTTGTGCTTCTTAATAAGCAGATTGTGAACTCACTTAAGTTCATCAGAAGAACCTAAATACACACTAAGAATATTACATTTTATTATTGCTCCGTTGTGTGGTCTTATGCTTCTTCAAGTTGCTTCTTCATTGAGCACTTGAAGGTTGAAGTCTTCTTCTTCTTCAAATCCTTTTCTAGCTTGATCTTCGTTGAGGCACAAGAAGGACTCCTTTGTCTTGATTCAGATAAGAACATTTCTGGATAGCAACCCATGTTCTTCTTTAATCCAATGATCACTTAAGTAGTTGATTTCTTGTTGAAGCTTCCATGCTTATCTTCATTGTCTTTTGCGACTTAACAAGTCTTCTGCAACATATGAATTTAAGCACATTGTGAATTCAAGATATATTTGTTTTTAGCATATTGTTGTTAATGAGTAATCAGCTAGCAGAGCTGCATATTCAGGTAGACTGTTTGTGTCTTATTCCAATGTCATCTTTGTTTATCATTAACCTTATGTGATTGTATGAAAACATCAACAACATGGTTCATCGACCATTTGACAACTTGGTTGTATGTGTGCTATGAAACCTTTCGGTTATGTCAATCAACATCAACAAATAAACCAATTGGATGTATCCTTGATTAATTCACATAGAAAAATATTCAATTTGTGGATAATCAACCTAGTTGTGCTTCAGCAAAACCAACAATGGTTGGGATCCTATCAGGACCTTCAACGATTGGGTTCACTCGCACCAACAACATTACAAATCATGTGATGTTTTCCTTTTATAGCCAAACATAAAAGAGTCGTTACAACCCAATTCGGCTACTGAGGAATCCGTTATACAAGGAATACAATAGTACAACCACGCATTATCCTTTTCCACAATTCAAAGATAGTGAAGAGGTAGTGGGATAAAGCATTATCTTACTTTGTACTATAATTGCCAACAATAACATTATCATCTGAACTTAAGAAGCTTCTGATTATAAATCAATGAATGAAGCATGAGTTAGAGACGATGATACTTGGGTATTCAAAGAACCTAAGTCTTTACTCTTCAGAACTTGATCACATAGAACTACGTTCTTCAAGACTTTAGCACTTGACTTGAAACCCATGGTCTTCAAAACTTCAAGTCTTAGAGTCTTCAGAACTTTGTTCACATAGAACATTATCTTCAGAGTCTTCAGCACTTGGTGAAGGAAAATTGCGATCTAAACGCAGCGGAAAACAAAAATTTCCTTTAGTGATCCTTACGAATGAGCATGGTCAGTGATAGAATCGTTACCTCTTTGTGGCGATTCAGATCTTTGATGCAGCGATCACAAGCGTTGATGAAGTGCAGCGCCTCTACTCAGTCCACACGAACAGCTTCCGGTCACAGTGCTAGCTGCTTACGAACGGAATTATTTGAGTGAGAAAAGAGAATCAAAAACGAAATTGCATCAAGTGAAAGCTTCATCACAAGGGTTCCTTTTATAGACTCTCTTGTGGGCTGCGGGCTAAAAGCCCAATTCACATGATCCATAATAATATTACATATTATTATAATAACTATTATTATAATAAATATATTTATTTTATTATTATTTTATAACCATTATAAAATAACAATAATTATTATTATATTATCCGAATTTCTATTTTCACTTAAGTGCACCGTACCTTACGGTGTTCCTTTGATTTCTCTATCTCTCATCAAACTGTCCTTATGTGTGTGACCCTGTAGGATTTCGTAACGTTGGTAATTATATTAAATTATATATTTAACATAATAAACAGTGAGCGGTATCTAGCAACACATCACTGCTACCCAAGTCACGAAAATGTCATGTGATCTGACAAAACCTTTTTCGTGATAATATATGTTTGTACAATTACCCTTTTGCCCCTATGTCTATATTGAACACAAGGCATACACTGTGTCATCCTTGTCCAGTTCAATATTGGGCCCTTAGACATTTCTCCTGTTATGCAAGATTGGCAAATTCCATCTAGGACACTCATGTCCCTCAGCATGCTTCGTGGAGTGCCCATCAACTGTCTTTATGATCATCCAGTTACGAATAATGTTTGATCAGCAATAAAGCACCCGACTCTACATCTAGGGTCCATAGTGGTTTCAGGTCGAAGGGTGGTAATACACCATTATCACCATGAGAATAACTTATGACACTTTGCATAACATACTATGTAGTATTCTCATAGCGGGTCAATCCGGTATAAATATTACTCCTAATATTTATACCTATGTCAAGACTTGATAACACTTTATCCATGATCCATGAGATGTGATCATCAGTCTATCTTCATAATAGTCTCAATGCTTTAATGTTATCCCACTTTGCAATAAAGCTTGACTACGGATATTTTAAGAATAATGTCTTTATGTTTAATGGGATCTCATGATTAAGTCACACTTAAAATTTCATTAAACATACTAACTATTCTAGGGACTTTATTATTCTGAAAGACAAACATAATAAAGAAATGCCTTTTTATTATTAAACGAATAATCCGATACAAGTACCAAAAAGTATTGGCCTCTAGGGCTTACACCAACAATCTCCCACTAGCACTAGAGCCAATTAGGCATACCCTTAATACCCATAGATCTAGTATGACCATCATGCTTTAGTTGCGCAAGAGGCTTTGTTAATGGGTCAGCGATGTTGTCAAGTGTAGGTACTCTGCATATCTTCACATCTCCCCTATCGATTATCTCTCGAATGAGGTGATAACGCCTAAGTATGTGTTTGGATCGTTGGTGAGATCTAGGCTCCTTAGCTTGTGCGATAGCACCATTGTTATCACAATATAAACCAATGGGATCCACAATGCTAGGGACTATGCCAAGTTCACTAATGAACTTCTTGATCCAAACAGCTTCCTTTGCTGCATTTGAGGCAGCAATATACTCGGCCTCAGTTGTAGAATCAACAACTGTTTCTTGCTTTGAACTTTTCCAGCTCACAGCGCCACCATTGAGACAGAACACATAACCAGATTGTGATTTAAAATCATCCTTATCTGTCTGGAAGCTAGCATCAGTGTAACCAATTACATCAAGCTCTTCCTGACCTCCATATATCAAGAATGAATCCTTAGTCCTTCTCAAGTACTTAAGGATATTCTTGACAGCTACCCAGTGAGCATCACCGGGATCAGATTGGTACCTACTCGTTGCACTTAATGCATACGAGACATCTGGTCGAGTACATAACATGGCATACATGATAGATCCTATTGCAGATGCATATGGAATCTTATTCATGCGATCCCTTTCTTCCTTAGTTGAAGGGGATTGTGTTTTTGATAAACACAGACCATGTTGCATAGGTATGAATCCTTTCTTGGAATCATGCATATTAAAGCGTCTCAACACTTTATCTATGTATGTACTCTGACTTAGGCCAAGCAGTTTTTGTGATCTATCTCTATAGATCCTAATTCCTAATATATAGGCTGCTTCACCTAGGTCTTTCATAGAAAAACAATTCCCTAACCAAGTCTTCACTTGTTGCAAGGTAGGGACATCGTTTCCAATGAGTAATATGTCATCTACATATAATACCAGAAACACGATCATGCTCCCACTAACCTTCTTGTAGACACAAGGTTCATCTTCATTTTTGATGAATCCATATTGTTTTACGGTTTCATCAAAACGAAGATTCTAGCTTCTGGAAGCTTGCTTCAATCCATAGATTGATCGCTGTAACTTGCATATCTTTTGGGCATCTTGTGGTATGTCAAATCCTTCAGGTTGTGTCATGTACACATCCTCAAGAAGATTCCCATTAAGGAAAGCAGTTTTGACATCCATCTGCCATATTTCATAATCATGATATGCAGCGATGGCAAGTAAAATCCGAACAGATTTAAGCATTGCAACTGGTGAAAAGGTTTCATCATAGTCAACCCCATGAATTTTTTTATAGCCTTTTGCAACCAGTCTTGCTTTATAGGTATGTACCTTACCATCCATGTCAGTCTTCTTCTTGAAGACCCACTTGCATCCTATAGGGTTAACTCCTATAGGAGGTTCTACCAAGGTCCAAACCTGGTTTGTGTACATGGAATCCATTTCAGATTTTATGGCTTCTAGCCACTTCTCAGACTCAGGACCAGTTATGGCCTCTTTGTAGGTCACAGGCTCATCTTGATCCATGAGTAATACATCACCCTGATCACTTATGAGATATCCATATCTCTCAGGTTGGTGACGTATCCTGCTTGACCTACGCTGGTCTTGTTCTACTTGAGCAGGTTGCTCTTCCACAACTACTTGTGTTTCCTGCTCTAGTTCCTCCATAGGTGTTTCAATGTTTTGTGATTCTTGAATTTCTTCAAGCTCTATTTTCCTCCCACTGTTTCCTTTGGAAATAAAATCCCTTTCCAGAAAGACTCCAGTTCGAGCGACAAACACTTTGTCCTCAGAAGGATTGTAGAAGTAATATCCTCTTGTTTCTTTAGGATACCCCACAAATAAGCATTTTTCAGATTTGGGCTCAAGCTTGGTTGAAATTTGTCGTTTGACGTAAACTTCGCAACCCCAAATCTTCATGTAAGACATATGTGGTTTCTTACCACTCCATATCTCATATGGTGTCTTATCAACCTTTTTGGATGGAACACGGTTAAGTGTGTAAGCTGCTGTTAATAATGCATGTCCCCAAAAGGAGTTTGGAAGATCGGCGTGACTCATCATGGATCGGACCATGTCTAACAAGGTTCGATTTCTTCTCTCAGATGCACCATTCCATTGTGGTGTTCCAGGAGGAGTAAGTTGGGATAGAATCCCATACTCTTTTAGATGGTCATCAAATTCTAGGCTTACATATTCACCGCCTCGATCTGATCGAAGAACTTTAATATTCTTACCTAGTTGGTTTTGTACTTCATTCTTGAATTCCTTGAACTTTTCAAAGGACTCAGATTTGTGTTTCATTAAATACACATATCCGTATCTACTGAAGTCATCAGTAAAAGTGATGAAGTACTGAAAACCTCCTCTGGATGGTATGTTCAGTGGTCCACATACATCAGTATGTATGAGTGCCAAAAGATCATTAGCCCTTTCACCTTTTCCTGTGAATGGGGACTTTGTCGTCTTTCCAATTAAACAAGATCTGCATGTCTCATATGATTCATAATCAAAAGAGTCCAAGAGTCCATCTTTATGGAGTTTGGAAATGCGTTTCTCATTTATGTGGCCTAATCGACAGTGCCAAAGGTAAGTTGGATTCAACTCATTAGGTTTCAACCTTTTAGTATTAATGTTATAAATTGGCATTTCAAGATCAAGGACATATAGTCCATTATTCATTTTTGCAGTAGCATAGAATATATCATTCAAATAAATGGAGCAACAATTGTTCTTTATTATGAATGAAAAACCAAACTTGTCCAAACAAGAAACGGAAATAATATTCCTGCTAATTGCAGGTACATAATAACAGTTCTCTAACTGAATTATTAAACCACTAGGTAAAGTTAAAACATAAGTTCCTACAGCTAAAGCAGCAACATTTGCTCCATTGCCAACTCGTAGGTCAACTTCACCTTTTGCCAAATCTCTACTCCTTTTTAGCCCCTGCACATTAGTACAAATGTGAGAACCGCATCCAGTATCTAATACCCATGATGCAGAAGTAGATAAATTAATTTCAATAACAAAAATACCTGAATTTGAAGTCTCTACTCCATTATTCTTATCTTCCAGGTACTTTGGGCAATTTCTCTTCCAATGTCCGATCTTACCGCAATGGAAGCAAGTGCCCTTCTTTGCTATTCCTCCACTAGGCTTCAAAACAGGAGGAGTGGGTTTGGGTTTGGCAACTTCCTTGCCTTTCCCTCTACCACCCTGTTTGATGGGCCTCTTGTTCTGTTTCTTTCCATTACTGACCATCAGAATGGATTTCCCTTTTGTCTTCATATTCTGCTCAGCAGTTCTCAACATGCCTAGCAGTTCTGGAAGACTTTTGTCCAAGTCATTCATATTGAAATTCAGGACAAACTGACTGAAGCTCTCTGGCAACGATTGCAAGATCAGATCAATCGCAAGTTCTTTTCCAAGGGGAAACCCTAATCTGTCAAGGTTCTCCACATACCCAATCATCTTGAGTACATGGGGACTTACAGGGGCTCCCTCAGCTAACTTGCTGTTAAAAAGGGACTTTGAAACCTGAAACCTCTCATTTCTTGCTTGCTCTTGATAAAGCATTTTCAGATGTCCGATCATATCGAACGCAGACATGTTCTCGTGTTACTTTTGCAACTCAGAGTTCATGGTAGCAAGCATGAGGCAAGCGGTTTCATTTGCATCATCGAAATGCTTCTTATAAGCATCTCTTTCTGCCTTTGGTGCAGAACTAGGAGGTTCCTCCTCAGGAACTGGTGTCTCCAAGACATACAGCTTCTTATCGTGCTTGAGGACAATCCTCAGATTACGGTGCCAATCCAGGAAATTTGTCCCAGACAATTTTTCCTTATCTAGGATGGATCGCAAAATATTGTTCGATGTGTTTGTTGTCATGGTAATCTACAAGAGAAATATGAAAATATAAGTATCATTAAAAAAAAACATATTTAATTAGGCCTTTAATCAAATATGCTCCCACTATTTTATTCAAAACAAATGACCCTCATCATTTGATTCGGAAAATCCCGTTGGAAGACTTTCTAGTGGGTCGAGATCCATGTTTCACTTTGTTTTAAGTCAGCGTTAGGCTGATTACACAAAACTAAGTTATTTAGGTAGGAACTCCTTCCAATTGTATCTCATACAACTCTCGAATATTTTCAATTGGGTGAATAACTCCTTATTCTGATCCATCACATGAATCATTCCCAATTCTTGCTTCTAAACATGTATAATCTTATTATAATTTGTTTAGTTAAGTTTGACCCATTGTTTTAGCAATTGGATATTACAATTATCCCATCACACCTTACTAATATAGAACATGCACCTCGCGTAGGCGAAACCTACAATGCTCGATACTAGTCTTGATGAGTGCTAAAAATTGGAAAGCATAAACTTAATATTTAATTTTGAGGGAATTTGTTATTAGTTTGATCTCACCGGCTTAACATGCAAAACGTCTCTCACATGCATCAACATACAATTACATGCATCAACATACATATAAAAAGATACAATTATGGCCCCCTAACGCAATTGTTCTCTCAAGCCAATGAGAGAACCTAAGCTAACCTAATAACGATCTAAGCTTCTCCAAGCATGATCTCCAAGGTTATCCTCCTTTAATATTGAATACTTCTTTTTTCTTCATAACATAATATTACATTACATATAAGAAAACTCGTTTTACATACGAGGGAGTGAGATGAGAAAAGAAGTTACATAAAGAGATTGAGAGAGAGGCACGACACGCAGGCCGTATTTAAAAATCCCAAAACAATAATAAAGGATAAACTAAGGCCATAACTGATCACCACAAATAAATAATAATAAACACACTTTTATTATTAGTTTAAAATTCCGATAATTAAATAAACTAAATTAAATTTCGGCTGATTGATCACACTTTGCAGACTTAGCCGGGGGTTCCGTTGCCCGGTCAGCGGACGGTGGTTCCGCTGACCGTTCAACGGACGGGGTTCAAGGGGGCAGCGCCTCCTTGCGGGGTTGTTAGGGGCAGCGCCCCGACGAAAAATTTTATGAACACTTCATTGTATTTCACGTCGTTTCCTGCACAACTTTTGTGCATTTACAACCCCAACCGGAAAAGTCTGCGGCAATACAACACTTGTACTGCCATTAATCCTAATGCAACAATTTCATGCCGTCAAACACAACTCGATTGATAACTCAATATGATAGATCAACATGTCATTGCTTCACCATACTAACGTCGGATTCCGAAGCGAATGAAAATGATGATCTTTCAAAAGAATTACAATCCTTATGTGATTGAATGGATGAAATCAAAACAGTATATCCCATATACCATCTTTGCATCAAAATTTCTTATATCTTATATAAAAGTGATCGATCTAATTGTGTAACCTATGGATGATCAATGTATCGCACAACTTCACCATACTAATGTCGGTTTCTGAAGCATAATCAACATCAATCATCCAAATCGTACACAACAGATGCCAAATTTAATTAATCGTTTATTGTTAAATTCATTCTGTGTTTTAATCGAATCAAATACAGAAAAGACGGAAATTTAACAGCTATCAGATCCATGGTTTCGTAAGTGGCTCTGATACCACTGAAGGAAAATTGCGATCTAAACGCAGCGGAAAACAAAAATTTCCTTTAGTGATCCTTACGAATGAGCATGGTCAGTGATAGAATCGTTACCTCTTTGTGGCGATTCAGATCTTTGATGCAGCGATCACAAGCGTTGATGAAGTGCAGCGCCTCTACTCAGTCCACACGAACAGCTTCCGGTCACAGTGCTAGCTGCTTACGAACGGAATTATTTGAGTGAGAAAAGAGAATCAAAAACGAAATTGCATCAAGTGAAAGCTTCATCACAAGGGTTCCTTTTATAGACTCTCTTGTGGGCTGCGGGCTAAAAGCCCAATTCACATGATCCATAATAATATTACATATTATTATAATAACTATTATTATAATAAATATATTTATTTTATTATTATTTTATAACCATTATAAAATAACAATAATTATTATTATATTATCCGAATTTCTATTTTCACTTAAGTGCACCGTACCTTACGGTGTTCCTTTGATTTCTCTATCTCTCATCAAACTGTCCTTATGTGTGTGACCCTGTAGGATTTCGTAACGTTGGTAATTATATTAAATTATATATTTAACATAATAAACAGTGAGCGGTATCTAGCAACACATCACTGCTACCCAAGTCACGAAAATGTCATGTGATCTGACAAAACCTTTTTCGTGATAATATATGTTTGTACAATTACCCTTTTGCCCCTATGTCTATATTGAACACAAGGCATACACTGTGTCATCCTTGTCCAGTTCAATATTGGGTCCTTAGACATTTCTCCTGTTATGCAGGATTGGCAAATTCCATCTAGGACACTCATGTCCCTCAGCATGCTTCGTGGAGTGCCCATCAACTGTCTTTATGATCATCCAGTTACGGATAATGTTTGATCAGCAATAAAGCACCCGACTCTACATCTAGGGTCCATAGTGGTTTCAGGTCGAAGGGTGGTAATACACCATTATCACCATGAGAATAACTTATGACACTTTGCATAACATACTATGTAGTATTCTCATAGCGGGTCAATCCCGTATAAATATTACTCCTAATATTTATACCTATGTCAAGACTTGATAACTCTTTATCCATGATCCATGAGATGTGATCATCAGTCTATCTTCATAATAGTCTCAATGCTTTAATGTTATCCCACTTTGCAATAAAGCTTGACTACAGATATTTTAAGAATAATGTCTTTATGTTTAATGGGATCTCATGATTAAGTCACACTTAAAATTTCATTAAACAGACTAACTATTCTAGGGACTTTATTATTCTGAAAGACAAACATAATAAAGAAATGCCTTTTTATTATTAAACGAATAATCCGATACAAGTACCAAAAAGTATTGGCCTCTAGGGCTTACACCAACACTTGGTTCTTCAGAACCGTTATTCATAACTTTAAGTCTTAGAGTCTTCAAAAATTTGTTCACATAGAACATTGTCTTCAGATTCGTTAGAACTTAGTTCTTCATAACACGTAAGTCTTCAGAATCTTTCAGGCACTCGATCTTCAGACATTAAGTCTTCAGAACTTCAAGTCATCAGAGTCTTCAGAACTTAGTTCTTCAGAAGATTAGTTTATGAAGCTTCGTTTTGCTATCTGATCAAAACCATGTTCATAACATCATCCACAAGAGTATTGCCAATTCAACCTCCGTATACTTGGATCTTTCTGATTGTGTTCAGATTCAGAAGCACACTTGCTTCTTCAGCATGCTTGCGACTAATGTTACACATTGTAACTTCGCATATTAGCATTCACGTACTTATTCATAATGTTTGTTTGATCTTAATATATAAAATGTTCATGATCTTCACTTTAATAAACATCAGAACATAAAATGTTTCTTTCATAAATACATCATTGTTATCATCAAAACATAGAGATGAAATACATAGACAACTCTTGTTCTTACAGTTCATTTTCTCCCTACGGGGTAATTACATTGTTGGACTTTCTTAGGAAGATCCTTTCCGTCCTACAGGGTCATTATATTGCTGGACTCTAGAACCTTGTTTTACAGGTTACTTATAGAGAGATATGTCTTTATGAGGACAACTACTTTTGATGATAACATTTAATTTTTTAATGATGATAAGAACTAAAGTCAAACTTAAAGAGGTTAAAGATGCAAACCAGATTATTAAGGTTTGATAGACTTTACTTTCCAAAATATGCCATCTAATTGATTATTTTTAAGCCCTATTAATTAGGTGGTGATGATTTTGAAGATTTTGTGTGTTCTCCATCAATTCACTAATTTAATTTTCTTGGATACGAATATTCAATCTGATCTGATTTGAAATTTGAAACGCATAAGGTATATAATAGATTAGGATAATCAATTATTTTCCTTGATTTTAGCCTGCTTGGTCTTTTTAGGCCTTGAGTTGATATTTGACTTTGACATACTACTTTTGACACCGTTTTTCATCTAGTTTGCACCTTTTTCTCTAAAAATGCTAAAAACTAAAACATTTTATTAGTAATATTTTTTAATTGATAAGAAAATGTTAAATCACATTTTTAGAGGGTTAATTAGGTTTTTCTGATTATTCAACCTCTAAAAAGTGTATTAACTTAAATATCAATTAACCTTGATAAAAACTCCCATTTTCGAAGAAACTACAAAACAATGCCGCATATCCTTCTTTGAAAATCACTGGATACAAGAATTGGTTAAAACCACGAGATAGATAAATTCATTACAAACTTATCTTCTCAACCTACTAAGAGGTTAACTGGTCATCACAGATCATAAGTGTTGAGAACCATCCTTAATAAGAATAGCTTTAATCATGTCCATTGAAATATTCCTTATACAATTGTTCCGTGAATATTGCTGTTTTTTTCTCCTTTATACGAGTGTTGAATACAATTCCATAAAATATAAAATAAAACAAGAAATAAAATCTAATATATATGGGAGGAAATGGTTGCTAAGCAATAGGTAACTGATCACGGTACAATAAGAATATTTGGATCACAAGCATCTATATCATTAACTACCATCAAGTACATATGGTATACTCAAAGGTATACATATTGTTTTTCACAACTTCATTTAATATGCATTAAGGCTTCACTAAAGTTGCACATCATCTCTATAAAATAAACTAGGTTTTCACCTTTGGTAATGAAATCTTTTTGGGTCTTGGTGACTTAGTAATTCTAAGAGGCGTATGGCTACTACCTTTATACCTTATTATCTTATCATAACATAATGGCTCTAGGTGGCCAAGCATATCACAAAAGGAGAGTTTATACATAGGGAGATTCATTTTCTCCCCATTAAAGCCTTTATAATGTGATATATTATATTTAAGCCCTAATCTGGTTCTATTCAATGAAGGTCTTTGATTTTATAGAGTCAGACCTAGGTTTTCTTCCCACCTTAGTAAATTTACTAAGGGTTTCATGCATATCTTTCGCTTCATTTTTAATTGTAACACAAATATCACATTTACTAGCTTGGTTTCTAATATTAGTCATTTCATATCTTAACGTTTCATTACTTTTTTCTAGAAACACAATGTAGTCTCTAAAATATATGATACGTTTTTCAATATTATCATGTTTCTATATTAATTTAGCATTTAATTTAAAAAATTGCTTGTATGATAACTTTGTTACCTCGAAACCACCTTCCTCGTGAGAGACTTTCAGGAAACTTGTTTATCTTCTTCGTTGGAAGAGGATTCTTTGAAGGTTCTATGAGAGGTTAGTTCTTCGAGATTTCTCCTTGATGTTAAGTATCTAGATGTATTGCTATTTGATATTTCTTCCTTATTTCTTCTTTTGAAGATTATAATGGACAAAAATTCTTCTTCCTCATATTCTCTTTTGATGAAGTTTCTCCATTAGACATTAAATCTTCCAAGGATCGTTCAACCACCAAGATTGTTCTTTTGAAAGAGATTACTGAAGATGGTTTTTCTTCCTCTTCTTTTTTAAAATAGTTCTTTGATGAGTTTTCTAGATATTCATCTAAGTTTGAGGTCACCCATTCATCTTTTAACATATGAATCAACTCATTCAATTTCTCGATGATTTCTTCCTTGTTGAATTTTATCTGAAAATCATGAATATTCTCATCTTTCGATTAAAGGATTAGATCAGGTTTCAAATTCTTAATTCTTAGATATTTTTTAGCAACAATAGTTTTAATATTATTTCCTAAATTTATAAAGGTTGAAAAAAATTTGTGAAAGAAACATTCACGTTCATCTTCTTCACCTCGTGTGTTCATTCCATCTTGTTTAATATTTGGAGAAACTCCATATATCATTTCAAGAGTGTCTCACATTTCCTTAGTGGAATTACAATTAAGGACATAGAGAGATTTATTTTCGTTTAAACACATAACTAAAAATTTTTTTTGTTCTAAAATCAATTTTAAACTTTCTTTTTTCCTCTTCGATCTAAAGAAAATTTGGTTTATCTACTACTTCTCCATTAATACAATTAGTAAGGATAAACAAACCGTTGATTATTATTTCCCACAATTCAAGATCAAAATTTTAATGAATATTTTAAATCTATCTTTCCACAATTCAAATACATCACCATTAAACAATGAATGTGTGTTTAGAAAAGTCCTCTTGTTAAAAGAAGTGTTGAAAGTCATCTTCCTCCTGGGACGATTAATCTTTAAACAAGAGTTAGACTCTAACACCACTTGTTAGACATTTGACTCCATACATAAGAAGGGATGAATTGTGGAGGTTTGAAAAATGATAATTAAAAAAATCATTGATAAATCAGAGTTTGAAAATATTTAAGAAAATGTTTGAATAACTATGCAACAATAATTCAAAATAAGGAAAATTACTAAAAATAAATGAGATAAGTGAAGAGAAATAACACATGGGAATTTTACAAGTTTGACCCAGAAGCCTTAATCGTGTCCCCGAGAATTGATCTCGAGAGTATCCTTTTTGCTTGAGAGCTTTTAGAAGGTTATGCATGTAAACCCCCTTATACAAGAAAATGAAGTTGCAGGATAACTTCCAACGAAACAACGAACACGACTTAAAGAGGTTATAGTCTTCACACCAAACAAAGATTTTGTACGTGTTGATCTTGAACCGATATGAAGTTTTGAGTTGGATATCATCTTAACCGAACCAGGATTTTATATTAGATAACCACGAATTGAACTGAGATTTTTATTAGGATGATCTTGAACCTACTGAATTTTTATACTGGGCTAAACTCAAAAACCAATTGAGATTTTACACCTGGTTGATCTTGAACTAATAAAGCTTTTAACCGGGTTGAGCTCAAGAATCATTGTGGAGATTTTTACTAGTTGATCTTCACAAACTAAAAGAGAGATTTTTCTTCAAAGACTAAGATTGATCCCCAAAAATAAACAAGAGCTTTTTAAAAGGTTTAGCTCCCGACCAAAATAAAAACTTCATAAGGAATAATTATTTACTCAAGAGAAAAATCTATTTTTGGTATATTTATAATTTTACCCTCACACAGTATAATATTTTTCACTAGACTCAAGAACACTCTCAAAGTACTAAGGCTAAAATAAGGTAGAAAGTTAAAAATATTTAGAGAGATAATGAGTGAAACGAAAAAAGTGAGATTTTTCACGTTTTCTGGATGTGAAAATTTGACAGAGAAGATCTTTATCTATAGGCCAAAGCGTGGTATAAATTTGAAAAAGTCTATGAGTTAAATTATTGACTTAATCGATTGGCAATACAAATAATCAGTTATTATATATGATCCAAAATGGAAGGCTTAGATATACATGTGATATGAGTCATTGAGAAACTGTCACAATCGATTATACACTCAATTATCCATCATCTAATTGATGAGGCCCAAAATCTAATCGATTATACATTTGCAAAAAGTCTCATAATTAATTGAACACTTCCCAAATTAACTAGATATGCTCCAAAAATATTTTTGGTGATTTTATTTATAAAATAAAAAGTTTCTCAATGATTTTATTGTATGTGTGTGTGTGATTTAGCCATAATGTTTCTAAAATGTCCTTGTGTCTTTACAAGACACCGATCAATCAAACATACACGATCAGTTGATCTTTCACACTTCTTCTCTTTCACACTCTGATGATATAAACCTTGGCATCATTGTCTTTGATTTTAGAATCACACAAGAACCTTGAGTCTTCTTGATGTGACTTGAGATATATCCATGTTGATACCATCATTTGAGAGTTTGAAAGGTTAAACCACTGGTGATCATAAACTCTATAGTATTGACTTTAAACAAATGTCTAGATTGATTCAGGAGGATAACTTAATTTACCATCAAACATTGTCAACATCAAAACTAAACAACTACTAGTTGACTTGCGTCCTTGTTATCCATAAGTTTTTCTGTCTTTATGATCACCTCTTGAATATATCTACAAACATATAAATTTATAAGAGTCTCACATCGGACGATATATACATAAATTTGTGTTTATAAATAACAACAATCCTCATCTTACAATTCAATTTAATAGAAATAAGTTAACCTTAACCATAATTGTTAGAGTCATTTCTAGAAAACCCATCCTAAAGTATCTCTACCTCATCTTCCATGTCTCCAAGATTTAAGTATTCTATAATTTCAAAGTGACTAAATGAGTATGTTTTTGGTTAAATGTTATGCAATTAAAAGTTTGGTACATGGATTCTCTGACATAATAGAATCTTCTAACAATGGAGAGAAAAATAAATGTAATTAAACTTAACAACTATATTTATAGACTCTTGGACATAACGCAAATATAATATCAGTATAATTAAAAGATTGAAATTTTATATAATATATACAACTTACATTTAAACGACTTGATTCAGAATTGGATTTAACAAGTGAATCCTTCTTCTCCTCCTCATCTACAATTATAAAAGAAATTCAAGTAAGTACTGACATCTTTTTATTAAGTGATTAGGCTTTCTATGAATATAGAATAAATATGAGATAAAATGAAAGAAGAAATAAAGAAAAAGAAGAAATAACCGTGAAAAGAAAGTGCAACAAAGAAAGAGCCGTAAAGACACAAAAACATATAACAGCAACAGAAATATTTGATTTATTACAAATTCAACTGAAATTACAATTCATCTTTAAAATAAAATAAAGAGCAACAATGTTACATTAAAACAATTGAATTTATTTGATGATTATTTTACTTAACCTAAAAATCCATTGGTCTAATTTTGCCTATAAGCAATGTAATTAGTTAAAGCAAGCAAAGGAGCACTCTTTTCAAAATCAAAACCAACAAGACAGTCATGTGCATCCTTAACCAATTTTTCAGCAAATTCTTTTGATTTTTCCAATCCCAAAAGCTTAGGATATGTAACTTTATCAGCAACCAAATCCTTCCCTGCAGTTTTCCCCAATTCCTCAGAAGATTTTGTAACATCCAGAATATCATCAACAACCTGAAACAACAAACCAATACACCTTGCAAATTTTCTCAAAATCTCTATTTCATCTTCACTTCCACCACCAACTATTGCTCCCATAACAACCGAAGCTTCCAGTAAAGCCGCGGTTTTACGCAGATGAATGAACTCGAGTCTCTCTAAATCAACATCCGATAAACCTTCAGATTCCAAATCAACTATCTGCCCTGCAACAAGTCCTTCTTTTCCAACTGATTTCGCCAGCTCAGCAATCGCTCTAACAACTTTCTCAGGTGGGACCCCTTCCGTTGCAACCGCCACGTGTTCAAAAGCCAACGAAAGCAACGCGTCTCCAGCAAGGACAGCCACATCCTCACCGTAGACTTTGTGGCTCGTTGGCTTTCCACGTCTCAGATCATCGTTATCCATGCATGGTAAATCGTCATGGATCAACGACATGGTGTGGATCATTTCCACAGCACATGCCGATGGGATAGATGTCTCTACTTTGCCGCCTACGAGTTTGCAGGCGGCAATGCAGAGAATTGGACGGACGCGTTTCCCTCCTGCAAGGAGGGAATATCGCATTGCTTCATGAATCTTTACCGGTTCTTGAAGTGCAATTGATTCATCCAATGCTTTGTTAACAATACTAGCTTTTTCTAGCATGTAGACATTGAAATCGAAATCCGATATGGTTTCTTCGATTTTTTTGTCTGCACTAGTCTGAACTGCAGAAATTTTGTTAGAAGAAAAAGAAGAAACCAAATTTCTTCTTCTTTGTTGATTGGTGATTGAGGAAATGGGAATAGCTAGAAAGGGAACGAGAGTTTGGTGTTTGGTTGTGATAGTTTTCTTCAACAAAGAATTGGGACAAACCAATGTATTAACAATGATTGAACTCATTATTGGTGATTGATTTTTCTTGTTCACCTAGTTATATTATATATAGTTTCAATGAGGTTTCTGTTTTATTCTTTGTCAAATTATATTAATACACGATATAGAATTTTAAAATGGTTAGAGAGCTTGAAAGAGAAAAAATTGAAAGGAAAAAAAAAGGTAATATAATAATAAATTATTGATGTGATAAGAAGGAAAATATTTAAAATATTTATTAATAATAAAAAATGAGAAATGTACATATAATCATTAACCTTTTAAGAAACAATTAAATTAAAATCCAAAAACAATAATTATTAAATAAAAACTTATATATATATATATATATATATATATATATATATATATATATATATATATATATATATATATATATATATATAATTGATAAAGTAAAATACTTACAAATTTAATTTATATTTTTGGATCATCTCTTTAATATATTAGTGTACACATGGACTCAAAATTTAATTTATATGATAATGTTGTGAAATTGTTACAATACATTTAATCACGAGAAAAAAGAAACAATACATTTAATTTTTTTTGTCGACAATTGAAATGTCCATTTTAAAATGAATAGTTAATTTTTAAATAATTAGATACTTTGTACTAAAAAATATAGAATTATATTATACAATTCAAATAAAATGAATTCCATTAGATTTTAGAAATATAAAAATAAAAAATTATATATACTCGTGTTTGCAAAAGTATGTAAAGAAAACGGAACAAATGAGACATGTATATTCGAGGATGGGATCTAAATCCTTAATTTATTCTACAAGGTAAATAAGTAAAAACAGATATATCCGATGAATTGTCATCTCGCTGTTAATCCAAAAAAACAGATAATGTTGGATTAATATAATTTGACATGACTCATTTTATTATTTTATTATGGTGTTGTTTAAAAATTAGTACATTTTTTCACTTTAAATAGTTGAGTATCTTTCAATATACTTACGATACTATTATCACTTCTTAAAGGAAGAAATTAAAAAATTAAGTTGAAGCGATAAGGTCAAGCTGTGCCAATATGTAAATGACAAACATAGAATTTGAAATTAATTGAGTTTTTAAGAAAAGGGAATCTATATATTTTTTGGTACGGTTTACCTAAATCACTAAACAAAACCATCAACCGTTGGATGCAATATTTAAAGAAAGAAGTTAGAATTGAAGATCAATCGATTAAATCGAGAATCGGTTGCTGATATTTATATTTTAATTTGATTAAATCGATCAAGTCTAATTAAGTTAACCGATTTTTACTTTTGTATTTCTTTTACTTTTTAAATATTATTTTATTTTACTTTAGTTATTCATATACATAAATTGATCGAGGTAACCTTAATCTCAACGTTTAGTCATTCGACTTTTGTTTGATTTTTAAAATATTAATTTGATGGTATAATGTATTGTATTTTAGTCTTGAAATAGATATTTTTGATAGATAAACGGAAAAAAGTTAAATATTAGAAATATTAATTTGATGATATAACCTATTGTATTTTAATCTTGAAATAGAAGTTTTTAATAGTTTAACGCAAAACAAAAATATTAAAATATTCAATAATTATTTTGGTGAAGAAAAAAATAGAGTTTTAATATTATGAGTTAAACTTTTATAACGTTAAGAAACAAAATTCAAATATCATTTTAAATATGAATATTTCATTAAAAGAAAACTATTTAAAAGGGATATTTTAATAATTTTGATAAATTTCTATAAAAAGATTGTTTTGAAAATGATACTAATTTGACTGACCCTATCTAATTTGTTAAATTTTATTTAAATTTATATATTTAAATAACCATTTGGTAAAAAAAAATGATAAAATTATTTTGCATTTGTGATATCCAATGAAATAAAATTTCTTTTTTTTTGTTAGGAGTTGGTAATTACCATAATAAGACTTGACTAATGTGGATTTAGTCTTGCTCTTGATGTTTTCAGGAATAATAGATGATTTCAATTTTTTGTTTTCACCACCAGTTTAATCTGGTTCGGGGGGTCAGTTATATCATCAAGTGGTTACAGTCTCTTTCCGATCGTAGTTGCAGAAAATCGAACTGTGATCGTTCCTACCAATTGCAACGTCAATCACCACTGGATCAATTAACAATTGGTTAATGTTGACAACTTTGAATCTATGTTGTATCTTTATAATCGTTAAGTGTTATATCATTGAGTTTATACATTATATTATTAAACTAATATTATTAGGTTTATGTAGAGTGACATATTTCACCTTATAAATTGAATTAGTATGAGTTAGATTCAACCAACATACTCTAATAGTATATTTCAAGGTCCTTTAATGATATTAAGAATGAATGATTATATGCATATTATTTGCTCATCTTGCGGGAAATTCTCCATTCACAATTATTCGGCTGATGAAGAATATGACAAATCAAAAGAATCATGATGGGGCAATTAATGGCCAGATTAAGGTGACTACATATTTAACGAGAATATTTATGAATGTTGGTTACGAGAAAAAAGAGTAATTAACAAGTCGTCTAATATGAAAATAGTAATTGTCAATAAGTATACTATATAAGTTAAAACAGTAGTTAAGTCCAAATTAAAAGAGAAATACTCAAGATAAAAAGATGATATTGAATTTCCCACAACTCTGTTAGGGTTATGTTCTGGACTGGCCCAATTTCCATAATTGGGCCAAGCAAACCAACTTGGCAGAAGCGCTCGACGTCGAGCAGAATCGAGGAAGAGCGTACCGACCAAGACAAAGTCCTTCAACGGCTAGTTTTGACCGTTACCTATTTTTACGAATTCCTCAATCCGCGCCCCACAATATGGACCAATAATCTTCCACTTAGCCCTTTATATAAACCCTCTCATTTGAGAGGGTCATGTATTCAATTCTTTGACCTTAATTCTCGTACTTGCCCACTCTTTGCTCGGTTACTTACTTCAGCATCGGAGTGCCTTGCAGGTACACCCCCCTCTTCTCCTCACCGACCGTCTTTCAACAACTCTCGAAGCCAGCCGTATCGGATCCTGATCTCCAGGTACGATCAGGTGGCGCCGTCTGTGGGAAACTGATTTCCCCGTTCTTCTCTCTCAAAGTCTTCAAAGAACCAAAGTTTTTACCAAGATCCATGGCTGCTCGGGATAACCGATCAAACGACGGCATGATTCTCACGCAACGTGAGAGCAACATTCATCCCCCTCCGCACGAAGAAACTGTGCAAGATCACCCAGACGGAAAGACAACACCGCCTTCTCCCGATCGCGATCAACCTCTGGAGAGTCGCCCGGAAACTCTCTTTCCCTCGACTCCTTCAAGGTCGGATTTCGCCGCACTGGCCGAAATCCTAAATCAGACAAACCTGCTGCTCCTCGCCCATGGCGAGAAAATCTCCCGTCTCGAAGATAATTCCCGTCGACCACCGTCTCCCACGAGACCCCAAAGAAAGCGCACCCCCTCTCCTTCCAGGAGAAAAAGGAAAGGACACGTCGACGAAGAAACGCGTTCACAGATCTCCTTCGTTCAACTCCAGCGACGACGAGGACGCTCGGGGTCCCCTCTCGTCAGAAATCATGGCGGCTAAACTTCCAAGAGGTTTAGAGAAACCCCCACCGCTAGGCTCGTACGACGGAACCACAGATCCAGACGAGCATATCGAGAATATCGATGCGCTGCTCGATTACCGGGGAGTACGAGGAGCGATCAAATGTCGCCTCTTTCCTACAACGCTGAGGAAAGGAGCGATGACATGGTATAAAAGCCTCGAGGCTGAGTTCATCACCTCTTGGAAACAACTTGGACGCACGTTCTCCAGGCACTTCACCGCCTCAAGGAGGCACCCAAAGACAGAGGCTTCGCTCGAAGCGATCATCCAGGGGAAAGACGAACCTTTACGAACTTACATCGAAAGGTTCAATAAAGAGGCAGTCCAAGTATCCACAACCGACGATATGAAGAAGTATCTGTTGGAACGAGGACTACGCCCGTCAACAGATTTTCACCGGGCAGTCGGCATCGAGACCCCTGCCACCCTCGACGCGTTCTTGCTGAAAGCCCAAGCCTATATCCAGTATGAGGAAAAACAGGCAGCTAGCTCAGTAAGAGACGCTCGACGTCGTGAAGATGCGAAGCCCCACCGAGTCGATGAACCCTCGACATCTCGTCGGGGAGGAGACAAAAGAAAGGACGATCGCTCCCGTGAACCGCGGGAGCACATAGGACCCATCGGCCGATTCCATGAATATACTCCTCTCCTGGCTTCCAGGGAGAAAATATTGTCCGAGTGTGCCAACTCGGAGTTCAGGCAAGCAGGGGTACGCTTTCCAAAGCAGCAACCCAGTAAACCGGGCACGGACAAAACGAAATATTGCAGATTCCACAAGAGTCATGGCCACAAAACAGAAGATTGCATCCATCTCAAGGACGCAATCGAAATTCTTATCAAGGACGGGCACCTTAAGCAATTCACCAAATCCAGAGACACTCCTCGACAAGAAGCGCAGGAGACTCAAAAGTTCGAGGAGGCTATACCCATACCTGCGGATGCGAACATGCAGGTTGCCCTGAGCATCTATCGCCCGGAAGATTTCTTCCTACCTTATCACACCGGGAGTCCGGGGCACCTTTCCTCCCATAGTCCATGGGAAACCTTTCCATCCGCAATGGTCATCTCGGGAGGAGGGTTCAACAAAATCACGGTCGGATCCGTGAAACGAAAATTCGACCAACTGATTGCGAAGGGGCCCGCGCAAAAGGCAACCCTGGACCCACTAAGAGAAGGCTCGGTACCCCTTGCCTTTTACCAAGAAGAACTCCTGGGAGGAGCGCCCAACGCCAGCATTCCTTTGCTCATCCGGGCGCGTATGGCAAATTTTGATATGAGGAGAATCTTGGTGGACCAGGGCAGTTCCTGCGACATTATGTACTCCCAGCTGTTTTCAACACTCCAGTTGAACGAGACACACCTGACTCCGTACGTCGGATCAGATTTGAAAGGCTTCAACGGAGCAGTTTCCCGACCGTGGGGCTACGTCGATCTGTTTGTCACCTTCGGAGCAGCTGAGACGGCCAGGACGGTCAGAGTCCAGTTCCTAGTCGTGGACTGCCCGTCGTTGTACCAGTGCATCCTGGGACGACCAACACTAGCCGAGCTAATCGTTGTACCATCCACCGTCCACCTGAAGATAAAGTACTACACTACTTCGGGCAAGGTTGCCACACTGCACGGGGACGTCGATGCTGCTCGCAGGTGTTTCGAAGCAGCATCTAAAGGTCTTAGCTCAATATCGTACCAACTGAACCCTTCGACATCGAATTCACCAGATGTTCCCAGGGCTTTCCCTCAGGTAGACTCAATCGACCTGGACTACAGGTTCTCGGACGATAACGAGGGCATCCAAAAACCAACAGATTCGCTATCCCGACCAATCTCGGACGGAGAGTTCGAGATGATTCCCCTGGGAGATGACCCAACCCGGTGCGTTAAGATCGGAGCACATATGCCCGACTTGGTAAAGCGACAGTTAGATGCTTGCCTCAAAGGGAACGCATATCTGTTTTCCTAGAGCGCCGCAAAGATGCCAGGACTCGACCCCGAGACAGCCTGCCATCACCTCTCCATCGACCCAACACACAAAGCGGTCGCTCAGCGTAGGAGGAAGCAGTCGACCGAAAAAACTGAAGCGGCTGAATCTGCTGTTAAAGACCTCCTAGAGGCAAAATTTGTAACCGAGGCCAGGTACACAACCTGGCTCTCAAATGTTGTATTTGTCAAGAAATCTAATGGAAAGTGGAGAATGTGTGTTGATTATACTGATCTCAACCGGGCATGCCCGAAAGTTGCATACCCTTTACCTAACATTGATAAATTGGTCGACAATTCGTCCGGCTTCAAGCTGTTGTCCTTCATGGACGCCTACTCAGGGTATAATCAAATACCCATGGCCGTGTCTGACAAAAAATACACGGCCTTCATGACCGAATTGGGCAATTATTATTACAACGCCATGCCCTTCGGTCTGAAAAACGCAGGCGCGACATATCAGCGCATGATGAATAAAGTATTCCGAGCAGAAATCGGAGATATGCTCGAGGTATACATGGACGACATGATCGTGAAATCTCAACAAGAAACGGACCACGCGTCCCACTTACGAAAAGTGTTCGATCAGGCATGAAAATGCAAAATGCGTTTCAACCCCGAGAAGTGCACATTTGGGGTCCGAGCAGGGAAGTTCCTCGGATTCTACCTGACCGAACGAGGCATCGAAGCCAACCCCGAAAAATGCCGAGCATTCGCAGAACTCTCGACTCCTACTTCTAAAAAATCCATACAATCCCTAAATGGGGTCCCTACCTCCCTCGCTCGGTTCGTGGCAAAATCCGCTCAACACGCTCTCTCCTTTTACAAGCTCCTCCGCAAAGAGGCAACTTTCGAATGGACGAAGGAGTGCGAGCTAGCATTGTCCCACCTAAAAAGGGCACTAAGTGAACCCCCAGTTTTGTCTAGACCCGAAGAGGGGGAGATACTTTATCTCTATCTTGCCGTTGCAAACGAAGCAGTAAGCGCGACCCTCGTACGCGACTTACCCGAGGGGCAGAAGCCTATTTATTTTACGAGAAAAGCACTCCATGGCCCGTAAATTCGGTATCTCCAGGTAGAAAAGGTGGCTTTGGCCCTCCTTCTCGCAGCCAGAAGGCTGCGCCATTATTTCCTGGCTCACACCATCATCGTAAGAACCGATCAACCCATAAGACAATTGCTCGGTCGACCAGATATGGCCGGACGAATGCTAAAATGGTCGTTGGAACTATCCGAATTCGACATCAAATTCGAGGGAAGACAAGCTCTCAAAGCTCAAGCGCTGGCCGACTTCGTGGCTGAACTTACTTTCACCGAGCAAGAGCCAAAATCTTCCTCCAGGTGGACTATTTTCGTAGACGGGGCATCCAGCCCAGCAGGTAGCGGAGCTGGGATTATCCTGGAGAACGAGGAAGGAAACGTCATCGAAGTATCCTTAACCTTATCTTTTCCCACTTCCAACAACCAGGCAGAGTACAAGGCTTTCCTAGCAGGCATAGGGCTCGCGACCGACTTGGAGGCAGAAGAAATCACAATCTGCACGGATTCTCAGCTGGTCGCTAGCCAAGTCCGAGGAGACTTTCAAGCCAAAAACGATAACATGGCCGAATACCTGGCCCTCGTAAAAGGTGATTTAAAGCGATTCAAAAGCGTAAAAGTCAAACACGTCCCACGAGAGAACAATATCCGGGCCGACATCCTTTCCAAGTTGGCGAGCACTAAAAGGAAGGGAAACAACAAATCCGTCATACAGAAAACGCTCCCCCGACCAAGCATTGGGCAGTCATCAATCCACGTAGACATTAATCTCATGGGCGACACGAGCTGCTGGATGACCCCAGTATTTAACTACCTAACTAAAGGAGAATTACCGACCGACCCAAAAGCGGCCAGTACAATACGACGAAGGGCATGCTCATATTCTCTAGTGGATGGACGTATGTATCGTCGAAGATTCTCTACACCCCTCCTCAGGTGCGTAGAAGAAGAAAACATCCCGCACGTGCTAAGAGAAGTTCATGAAGGAATCAATGCGCAACATCCTGGCGGACGATCGTTGGCTCGAAAAATTCTTCGGGCAGGATACTATTGGCCCACACTCCAACACGACGCAAAGGAGCACGTAAAAAGGTGCGACAAGTGCCAACGACACGGGGATGTACACGTAGCACCCCCATCCGAGCTAAAATCATTATCGTCGCCTTGGCCATTCGCATGGTGGGGGATGGATATCTTAGGACCATTCGTCGTCGGATCCGGCCAAAATAAATACCTAATTGTAGGCGTCGATTATTTCACCAAGTGGATAGAAGCTGAGGCCTTAGTGATCACACTAAAATTCACCGTGTTTCTGACTCCGATTTCGCATGCATTCTTAGCTTTTATTGTTGTTTTGTTTTGTTATTACTTTGTTTTCTTATGTTTTCAGGTTTTTATAATAATCGGAGCTTGAATCGAGAAAAGGAGCGAAAAAGGAGTGAAAACGGACGTAAACCTAGAAATTCAGCATTTTGCACTTACGGCACCCACCGTGGCAGGCGCCATGGGGTTAGCCATGACGTGGCCACGTCTCAAGACCACTCCTCAACCTCCAAGACCCACGATCCCCACTCTCCAATCCCCTGTAGGGACCATGGCGGGCGCCATAGGCCTGTGGCGGGCGCCACAAGGCCAATTTCAGTAACCTCCACTTTTTAGTGGAGGGGCATCCCAGTCTTTTCATGCTTTCAGTTTTCCTATAAATAGGACCTTAGATTTTTGTTTTTCTTCATCCAAACTTAGAATCTCTTAGGCATATATCAGTTTTAAAGCAGTTATCATTCCACATCAGGGTGATACTGCAATCGAGTGATCGAGTCTGTATACGTCTGTGTGATCGAGTTTTGGAGCACTCTGGGAGGAAGTTAATCCTGCCGCCATTTTAATTCCAGTTAGTATTTTATTTTTCCGCATTGCTTTACTTTTATTTACTTTCCTGCACTCGCTTTACTTTTATTTATTTCTCGCACTGCTTTACTTTCATTTATTATCCGCACTCGCACTTTATTTTATTTATTTCCTGCACTCGCACTACTTTTATTTACTTTCCGCACTCGCACTAAATTAATTTTATGAAAAATTATAAAAAGAATCTTTACTTTATCATGTCTAACTAATTCCATAAAGGTTAGAATGTAAGGATCGTAATTAAACCAGTAATCCGTACAATTGTTCGTGGAAACACTTAAGGGCTATTTTATCTTTCAATTTAAGTTTAATTGTTTTTTAACTATTTCAAAAACAGCCAAAAGCGCTTTGTCTAGTTTATTAGGAGTTTTTAGATTAAAAAGAAAGGAGATTTTAAAACGACTTTTGAACGCGTTAAAGAAGTTTAGAGTCTGGTTCGTGAGAACCTCTTTTTGCTAAGAAATCCAGGTTAAAGTACTTTTCAACTTAGTTAAGATACTATATTTCTTAAAAATAGGTTTACTACTCTAACGCAATACGCACCTTTTTATCCGTGACAATAGGAGGGGTTGATTAGAGAGTACAACTCGGTTCTGAATACGCGAAAGCGACAGTTCCTGTTAAATTAGTTCTTTTCAAAGGAGAAAACATTGCCCATAAGTAGTTCCATTAACAAGTACTGGATTATCATTGATTACGTGAATTAAATTCGAGCCTGTCTTTGTTTATTGTTTAAAATTATTATTTTATTTACCATTGCACCCTTCTTAAAACCCCTATATTTAGTTGCCTTAGATACACACCATAACAACAAGTACGATAGATTGACACTTGGTCTCTGTGGATTACAATCTTTTATATTACTCTAACGCGTTCGTACACTTGTGAAAAACACGCATCAAGTTTTTGGCGCCGTTGCTGGGGACCAATTTCGTCAAATTTCGTACCCTGTAGTTATACCGTATAGACTAAGGCTTTTACAAAAAAAAAAAAAATCACTATGTTTCACTCAAACAATTTCTACAATCATCACTCCCAGTATTTCGGGGGATCACGTGAATCACATATGTCCAACCTCGAAATACAAAGGGAGAATTCGTATGCATCACTAACTTATTCTCACCCAAATCACCACTCACAAAATTTTGAGGAACCGCTAGAATCTGTTAATTCAAACCTCAAAAGGTTAATGGAGGATTTCATTGAAACAACAAATAATTCTAGGATAGAATCTATGATGAGGCGCTTTGTGGGAACACAAACCCTCAAGAATGAAGAGTTTAGAAGACAACATCTCGATACTTATGAAACCCTTAGGCAAATAACCACTAAGGTCGATTCCCTCGTGAATCACACTAAGGCATTGGGGACTCAAATCTTCCTACTTGCACAAAAACCTATAGGACCACCTCCTGAGGAGAATGCATATGTTATAACAACTAGTATTGAAGAACATATCGAAAATCCTAAGGAGAGGGATAATGAGCATAACGAGAGTTGTGGTGAGAATAGAGTAGAGAAAAATCCATTGAAACCATCCGAAAGGAAAGGTGTCATAAAGGTAGAGAATGAAGCAACTATTGTTGTTACCCCTCCATATATCCCACCATTTCCTTTCCCGCAAAGTTTTGTGGAAGATAAGGTAGAATCCCAATCCAAAACATACGTGGAAGTATTGAAATATACCCGCACCCATGTACCATTATTCGAGCTCCAACATAAAAAGAGAAAAATTGAGGACCATGAAACTAGGGGAATCATTAGTGCTAAGAGGGTAAGGCTAACCTTTGAGATGGTGAATGAAATGACTAAGCTCAAATTTGAAAAGCTAATACTTAGCATAGATCCAGAACCACCACCACAAGTTCAAAAGAATGAGCCAACCTACAAAAGGAAGAAAAGAAAAGGTGAAGGATATGTGAGATGGCTTGATAAATGGGCCTACATAACCGTTTTCAAAACCCCTATAGGAACAACCCCATACCAACTAGTTTATGGGAAATCATGTCATTTACCTTTTGAGTTAGAGCATAAAGCCTATTGGGCCATCAAAACTTTGAATTTGGATTACTTGACAGCTGGTGAGAAACGTATCCTTGATATCCACAAGTTAGAAGAACTCAGACAATCTGCCTACGAAAATGCCATCATATACAAAGAAAGAACAAAAGCTTGGCATGACAAAAGAATCATAAGAAGAGACTTCAAAATAGGCGATCCTGTTCTCCTGTTCGATTCTAGGTTACGACTTTTTCCAGGGAAGCTTCGTTCGAGATGGACTGGCCCTTTCGAAGTATCTAAGATTCTAAGATCTGGTGTTATCGAAATCAAGAACCAAACATGTAAACCATTCATCGTCAATGGACAGAGGTTGAAGCTCTACGAAGGAGGTGACATCCCAACAACATACTCCATTCATACTCTGAGTGATCCACCAAATCCTCCGTACGATATATAAAATCCGGTCGTCGAGCTAATGACGTTAAACAAGCGCTGCATGGGAGGCAACCCATGGTTTTCTTATTTATGTACTTTTTATTTTTACTTTATTTTAATTAGTTTATTATTATTATGTCAGGACTAACGATTGAATGTTTTATGTGCTTTCAGGACTTGTTTGCTAACCTTGTACAGAATGCAGAACCCTGATGACATGCACGTGGCCTTTCGAGACGACGCACAGAGAGAGCGTTACCATGTCCACATGAGACGCCCTATGGCTCCTACCAGGTACCCTGACCATGACTGCATGGATGCCTTGGGGATAGAGCCAAGCGTCAGATTTTTATGCCATCAACTCCACTGGGGCCAGTTTGACTACAGGAACAACACTTATAGGAACTTGAATCTTGAGTTCCTCAGCTCGTTTCATCATGACCCTTGGGCTGGACCCGATGGACTCGCTGTTTTCAGGTTGTTCGAGATTGACTACTTATTCTCTCACAAAGAGTTTGGTGATTTACTAGGTTTCCAGACTACTCCTGATGCTATTCCAGAGACTCCGATGGGGTATTTTATGAGCAGAGAAGTGGAAAAATTTTGGACTAAAATATCAGGCGGAGGGAGCCAAGATCCTTCTACCTAGTTTTCTCAGGTAATCCACAACCCTGCATTGAGGTACTTCCAGATGATTCTAGCACATTCTTTCCTAGGTTTGCCAGATACAGAGACACTGCTAAGTGAAGAGGAGATTTTCCTACTGTTTTGTGCGACTCAGTCTCGCCCTGTTGCTTGTGGCAACTTTCTGTTGAAGGGCCTTGCTAGTGTTGCCAGATCATCAGTAGGCATCATACATATCGGTGGGATTGTTACACAGATAGATACTGCATTGGGTCTGTCTCGCAAGCTATTGCACCTCAGGACCTTCTGCTGCTACACCACCCTGGATATTGATTTTTGTCTTGATAGAGGACTGATGAGGAGGGCTTCTTTTGAGCCCAACATGTTTAGATTGCTGATCGACGGCGAAGCGATACACTATTTTACATTACCAGATCAGCTGATGACCAGTGTCCATGATCCTGAAAATTGGAGTTATGCTCTAGAGGGTTATGGAGAGACTGTCGAAGAGCCGAAATCGCCTCCCGCCGCTGAGTACACTCCTACACCTCTTGCTCCCCGAATCACTGTTATGTCTAACAATATGTCTTTGCAGCCACCTGACCTACAAACACAGATTTATGAGCTCCGTAAGGAGACTGCCCTGCTCAAGCAGGAAGTGGCAGACTTAGAGTTACAGATGCAGGTTTCTGATCTCACTCATGCCTCAGAGGCCGATGCTCTATATCAGGCGATTGAAGAGCTTCGGAGGGAGATAGCTGAGATTCGTGGATCAAGCCAGGAGAAGAAACCTACCACATGACTCATTCTACACTGACATCGCTACCCAAGTATTTAATTTCCTTTTTACTCTTTATTTTATTTATCGCATTTCCAGACATATATTACTTTATTGCAGTTTTTTTATTTTCATGTACTTTGAATTCCTTATATATATACGTATTATGCACTAATGTTTCTTTTTTTTCTTTTTTTGATTTTTAATTATTTTATTTTTGTCGTGCAAAGAAAAAAAAATATAAGACAAAAATATTTTCATTTTTGTCTTCACAAAAAAATATGCAAGCCTCATGCCTTGAAAAGAAGAAGAAAACGCTATCCAGACCCCCCCGAAGACCAAAGATGCAAGGAAGGCCCAAAGGAGGATCCAAAAACCACAAGGCCCAGGAATTGGCCTTATGGCGTGCGCCATAGGCCCTGTGGCGGGCGCCACGCCGTCCCAACAACAAGTACGGGGCAGACCTTCATTTTCCACCATTTTCATCCCTTTCTTCACCAAAAACCCATTTTTACAACCTTCCAAAACCTCCTTGAACCCCATTAAAGCTCCCCCATTTCCAAAATACCCTCCATCCATAAAACATATCCAACATCCATTTCCATTTTCATCCATCAAAAACCAAAAAAATCAAAACTTTATCATTCCCCTCATAAACCACTTTTCTACCATTTTCACTACCTAAGGAGCATTCAACAATGGAGTTCAATGGATTTCTTCTTCGTGATGGAAGACCAGGCGATAGGCAACGAAAAATTATTCAGAGGCTTCAAAATCGAGAAATTCTCTCGACTAGGTACGTCGACGATAACTGTCTGTATGCTTTGGGTATTTATCATAGTGTTTTTAATTTATTAGAATTTCTAGGCTTGCATAATATTTTCATTAATCAGGAACCTACCTATGAGAAACTGACAACTGAGTTTTTGAGTTCTTTAATATACACTGTCAGTCCTAACACTGCTAGTACTGTCGGTTCTGTTATTTTTAGACTGTTTGGAATTGAATATGAATTCAGTACCGACGATCTAGCAGGTTTGTTAGGAATCCCTCATAGGGAAGGTGCAATTTGTGAGGCACCTTTGGATGCGGAATGGTCGGCCGAGGTATTTACCTTCTGGCAAAGGCTTTCAAGTACTTCAATTAATTCTTTTGAAGGGATACTTGCGTCGACCATTCACAACCCGGCCATAAGAGTTTTTAGACTTCTTTTGGCATGTACTATTTTTGGCCGGGAAAGTCCAAACAAGGTAAATGCTCGTGAACTCCTATTTTTGCAAGGATGCCTCACTAGAACCCACATCAATCCGGTCCCGTTTATGCTTGCCCACATGACTTTATTTACTAATAAAACAGGACCGATTGTTTTTGGAGGGCTTGTTACGTCTATTGCTCGGGCCCTTGGCCTGAATGATGAGATAGCTACACTTGAACCACTACCTCCTCGCACAATTAATTTAAAATTTCTGAAAGACATGAAATTATGCCGAACAAGGAGAGAAGGTGGTTATGAGTTGATGGTTCATGGGGTAGCTATCACATCTGTTGCTTTACCATGCAGTAGACGTACTGATGTACGTGATGAAAGGAACTGGACCTATGATCTTAATGCTCCACGTGTTTTGGGTCCACTTCCTCCTAATATTCCCGATGGGGAGGCACATGACACTGATGAAGAGTATGATCGGAGAGAGCAGTCTCCCATCCCTCACATGTCCCCCCATCGTCCTTCACAGGCACACACCGCACCATCTTCCTCTAACCCTGTTGCAGGTACTGCTCCTGGATTCTTTGTCACCGAGGAGATGTGGCGTGATATGACAGCTAGAGAAGAAAGGCGTGATGGCCTTCTCTCTACTATTTCACAACAGCTGACGGACAACATGAGCTTCATGCAACAATTGCGATTGGTTTCGGATCGTGCTTATAGCAACGTTTGCCGTACCTTGAACGATATTTCATTAGAGCAGAACCGTCAGAGAGAGTTCAACAGCCGACACTACCAGCTTGTAGAGGCCACTCAAGGTTCCATCTTAGGTAACCTTTGAGAGGTCCGAAGTGCTCAGGCTGCTTTATCAGCACGACTCGACCGGAGGGACCAGCATCGTAGTAGATCCCGTCGTTCTAGACCATCACAGCAGGACGGCGAAGGCACCAGTGCCCCTCCTCAGTAGTCTTTTTCAGGTTACCCCCCTTATCTTATTTCGAAACATTGGGGACAATGTTCGATTTAAGTGTGGGAGGGGATTTTATTGCTTTCTGTCATTTCCCTTTTTAGTTAATTATTTCCTTTCAGTTATTTCCCTTTTCAGTAATTTAATTTTCTTAGATAATGCATGAGTCTGACGAGTCACCAGTATAGTGTATATTTAGTTCATCTTCATTTTTTTCCCATTTCCTTAGCCTTACCAGAAAAAATTTTAAAAAGAAAATAATGATGTTTCACATGTTTTTTGGGCTTTGAGACAGGTTTAGATTAGGATGTGGTGACTTAGGTCAACTTTTTGAAACATCAGAACCATTTTAGCACCATTGACCTCTTGAATATAGAAATCACTCCTAAACCCCACCACCATGGCCTTTATTATCATTTAAAAAATTGTCCTAAGTAGTTTATTTTAGCAGTCAGCTCCGGCCTAAGCATGCTCTACGTAGGGGGCCGATGAATATAAGTGAATGATCCAGTGCTAATAAAAAAAAAAAAGGGCAAACTCTGGTATAGGTGACCCTCACAAAGTCATTTAAACCGAAAAAAGAGAAGAAAAAAAAATTTTGCCACAAAAAGAAAAAAATTGCAAGTCACCTATTGTTAGTTGGTTCAGAGGTATCTGGCACTGAACTTGGTAGGGCGGATTACGATCCGATCCCCCGCAACTACATTTAGGCGAAATAAAAACAGGTTTACACATGCTTATGTGCTAGAAACCTTATGTTATGGATCAGAATCACTAACCGGTCACTCTACTATGAAGCATGTACGGATAACGGGCTTAATGTGATTGCGCCTGAATGAAAAGGACACAAAAAGATGAGAAGATAGGCCTAGGTATCGTGGGATGATATGGAGTGGTTAATATAGGATTGAAGTTTGTGTTTGTGTTACTATGGTACCCTTGGTTCACTTAGTTAGTATCTGTCACTACATCCTGACTTGAACTTAGAATCCCTTTAGCCCAAAGACACGTGTTGACACCATATTTTCTTGAGCTTTAATGTTTGCTTGAGGACAAGCAAAGGTTTAAGTGTGGGAGAATTTGATCACACTAAAATTCACCGTGTTTCTGACTCCGATTTCGCATGCATTCTTAGCTTTTATTGTTGTTTTGTTTTGTTATTACTTTGTTTTCTTATGTTTTCAGGTTTTTATAATAATCGGAGCTTGAATCGAGAAAAGGAGCGAAAAAGGAGTGAAAACGGACGTAAACCTAGAAATTCAGCATTTTGCACTTACGACACCCACCGTGGCGGGCGCCATGGGGTTAGCCATGACGTGGCCACGTCTCAAGACCACTCCTCAACCTCCAAGACCCACGATCCCCACTCTCCAATCCCCTGTAGGGACCATGGCGGGCGCCATAGGCCTGTGGCGGACGCCACAAGGCCAATTTCAGTAACCTCCACTTTTTAGTGGAGGGGCATCCCAGTCTTTTCATGCTTTCAGTTTTCCTATAAATAGGACCTTAGATTTTCGTTTTTCTTCATCCAAACTTAGAATCTCTTAGGCATATATCAGTTTTAAAGCAGTTATCATTCCACATCGGGGTGATACTGCAATCGAGTGATCGAGTCTGTATACGTCTGTGTGATCGAGTTTTGGAGCACTCTGGGAGGAAGTTAATCCTGCCGCCATTTTAATTCCAGTTAGTATTTTATTTTTCCGCATTGCTTTACTTTTATTTACTTTCCTGCACTCGCTTTACTTTTATTTATTTCTCGCACTGCTTTACTTTCATTTATTATCCGCACTCGCACTTTATTTTATTTATTTCCTGCACTCGCACTACTTTTATTTACTTTCCGCACTCGCACTAAATTACTTTTATGAAAAATTATAAAAAGAATCTTTACTTTATCATGTCTAACTAATTCCATAAAGGTTAGAATGTAAGGATCGTAATTAAACCAGTAATTCGTACAATTGTTCGTGGAAACACTTAAGGGCTATTTTATCTTTCAATTTAAGTTTAATTGTTTTTTAACTATTTCAAAAACAGCCAAAAGCGCTTTGTCTAGTTTATTAGGAGTTTTTAGATTAAAAAGAAAGGAGATTTTAAAACGACTTTTGAACGCGTTAAAGAAGTTTAGAGTCTGGTTCGTGAGAACCTCTTTTTGCTAAGAAATCCAGGTTAAAGTACTTTTCAACTTAGTTAAGATACTATATTTCTTAAAAATAGGTTTACTACTCTAACGCAGTACGCACCTTTTTATCCGTGACAATAGGAGGGGTTGATTAGAGAGTACAACTCGGTTCTGAATACGCGAAAGCGACAGTTCCTGTTAAATTAGTTCTTTTCAAAGGAGAAAACATTGCCCATAAGTAGTTCCATTAACAAGTACTGGATTATCATTGATTACGTGAATTACATTCGAGCCTGTCTTTGTTTATTGTTTAAAATTATTATTTTATTTACCATTGCACCCTTCTTAAAACCCCTATATTTAGTTGCCTTAGATACACACCATAACAACAAGTACGATAGATTGACACTTGGTCTCTGTGGATTCGACAATCTTTTATATTACTCTGACGCGTTCGTACACTTGCGAAAAACACGCATCACTTAGCCAAAATCACTGCACTCAACATACTACGTTTCTTCAAGAGGAACATCCTCGTCCGGTTCGGAGTACCGCTCGCCATTGTAACCGACAACGGCACTCAGTTCACAGATAAACACTTCAAAGAATTCGTTGCATCAATAGGAACGAAACAACATTTCGCTTCGGTGGAGCACCCCCAAACTAACGGGCAAGCAGAGGCCGCGAATAGGGTAACCCTAAGAGGCTTGAAACGAAGGCTGGACGAACATAAGAAGCACTGGGTCAAGGAGCTACATAGTGTGCTATGGGCATATAGGACCACCCCCACTCAACAACCGGGGAGTCCCCGTTCCGATTAGCGTATGGAACCGAGGCAGTGATCCCTATAGAAATGCACGTCTTATCCAAACGCACAGAATCCCCCATGGACCAAGACACCAACTCCTAGGCTTTGAGGGACGAGCTCGACCTAGTCGAGGAAGTTCGATCAGAAGTTGCTCTTCGAGAGACCATTCTCAAACAAAAAATAGTCGCTCGGTACGATTCTAAAGTCATAAGACGAACGTTCGAGGTAGGCAGTCTTGTTCTCAGAAGAAATCACAGGAACCCCCGCGAGGGAAAGCTTACACCCAATTGGGAGGGCCCGTATCGCGTCTGGGAAAAAACCGAAAATGGAGCCTATTATTTAGAAAATTTGCACGGGGAAGAGCTCGCTCGGTCGTGGAACGCCGAGAAGCTCAAGCAATATTACAGCTAACTCACAAAGTCACCCTGCTCAACTCTCAAGCGAGGAGCAATAGGACTGACCAAGAACTGCGTGCCTAGGTACGAGCACGACAACCCAAAAATGACATAATCAATCAGGATCTCCTTTCGAGGGAAGGAGAAACCTGCTGCACGGACGGATACTCAAACGAGTCTGACGTCGCCTAAGTACCACGACCAGGCAGAACCCCAGCTCGCGATGGGACGTTTAAGCCACGGAGCCCGGGCCATTACCTTGGCCCGGGCACCGGCCAGGAGAAAAACTCCAGAATCTACTTGGTCCCCCAAACCAATGGATCATGAACACACCCCGTATACATTCAATCACATCCAATTAAGTGCAAAAACGCACGACAAACACTTAGCATTTGAAATATAGAGAGAACAGTCCTCCGACGGACGAGCAATTGAATAATGAATATAACAAAACAAACGACCATTAATAAACATCAAATTGTGAGCACAAAAATGCGACCTCGAAGGGCCGACTTGTTCATAATTAATTACAAAGGGGACTACGCCCCAAAACTGAGAAACATAAAATTACAAGGCACGTGTAACACGGTGGGAGAACTGACTTTTAGTTATGTTGCGGATAGCAAGAGTCGCCACCGACTTTTATTTTATCCAAAGGAAAGGCATAAAAGAACAGGAAAGACCTTTAAAAGATTTTTGGGTTCGGGGGGTAGATTATGTAAAGGGAAGGTATTATCACCCTTTACATCCATGGTTATCCATGGGCTCTTAGTTACTTAGCTCACTTTAAAATGTTTTTGAAAAGTGTAGTGTGTGATTAGAATTTTCTTTAAGTACTTTATAATGATCCATGTACAGATATATATAAAGTCTTTGTTTTGAAAATTTGTTTGGAAATGTGAAGTGTTTAAAATGTTTTTGAAGAGTGAGCAAGTACGTAAGAGGAACCTACCCTAAGTTAAGTCTTTTCTGTTCTTAAATATCCTTTAAATGGTAAGACTATCCCTATTATTAAGGAATAGGTAGTCATTACCTTGGATGTATGAGGGACAAGTAAAGGGACATCTGTTATTTAGGCAACTGTAAGGTGTATAAGCAATTCGAAGGGACTTATCATCTTTATTCGAAAGGGACAAGATCATTACGAAGGCAACCACGAAGGGACTTGATCTTTTTATCTGTTAAGGGACTAGATGATATAATAGGAGGGACTTTGCTTTACACCTTACTTGACCTTTTGTTTAGGCAACTTGAGAGGTAACCCTTAAGAAGTGAGATGGCGATCAAAGATCGACTTACGTGTGTGAGTGTACCAATTCAAATATTTATCTTGAGATTTAATGATCTAAATTCAATTTTACATACAAACATGTTTTACACTCCCTATTTTACTAACCATGGCATTTAAAAATAAATAATAAAAATTACTACAACTATTACATATTGGATACAATTACATTAAAACAAATAAATAAATAAATAAATAAATAATTGGGTTAGTAATAATAATAATAAATAATCACATAATAGATAAATAAATAAAGAAGTTAGTAATAATAATAATAATATAAAAAAGAAATTAGCATAATAAAAAAAAGTTCAATTTTTTAAATAAATAATTATTTTTAGATTTTTAATAAAAGAAATAAATAAATAAAAAATATGATTAATTATCTAATTATTTAATTTTATATACATATTATAAAAATATTGGTTAATTATAATTAAATAAACATACTATAAAAATAAATTATATTCATAAGATCAAATTAGGATTTTTAATTGTTTTAAAAAAAATAATCTAGGGTTTACTTTTTAATTAAAATTATTTACATGTGAAAACTATATTCAATAATAATTATAAACAAATTATAAAATAATGTACATAATTAAAATTTACAAATAAATAAATTAAAAGTTATAATATAATTAGGTTTTATAAGAATATTAAGATTAATCAAAATAAATTAGGGTTTATGAGAATATTAGGTTTTATATAAAATATTTTTAGGGTTTTAGAAAATATTAGGGTTAAGTAATTAATTTACAAAATAAATTCAAATTATATATATATTTAAATAATATGAACATATAATATATAAACAATTAAATTTTTGAAATAAATTTTTGATTAGAAAAAATGAATTTTAGATATAACTGAAATTCTGTGATCAGGTATGAGATGTCGAATGAGATGTTCCAACACTTGACAAATTTAACCAAAACTTAAAGTGCAGGAAAATTAAACAACACAGTAATTTGTTAACCCAGTTCAGTGTATAACCACACTTACATCTGGAGGCTACCAAGCCAGGAGGAAATCCACTATAAGTAATATTAATTCTAGACTTAAACCACCCAGTTTAATCTTTCACTTAATATCTACCCAATGCAATTTCTACCTAAGACACAACTTAGATATGAGTACCAATTCACTCCCCCTCAATCACACAGTGATCTTGTTTACAAGTTTAATAAAATTGAAGTCATACTTCAAACAAAACAGCTTGATCTTACTTCACAGTTTCAATCAAGACACAAATACACTTTTGCTTAAAAGCTCATAAAGTGGTACAATTAAAACAACCTGCTATTAAAACACAAAACACCCTATTTGGTCTTCTTAAATTCGCACTAAATTCTGAGAGTTTCTGTTGATTAAATAGGTGTATGGATTTTGGGCTTTCTGTAGGTTTATCCAACCCTGAAACGCATGCAGCTTCCACCTTGAATTAGGGTTTGTTACTTCCTAGATTCTAGGTGATTCAGTTCTTCTGATTATGCTGAAGTCTCATAACAACACTCCCTACAGATGCGCCTTATTCTGTTCTTGTCCATCCATAATTAATTCCAGATAACTTTCCTTAAATTACTCAGTTCTGTTAGTCATTAATTAATTCTGGTAGCAGGTTTGAGATGTCACAACATCTGTTGGGACATCCTGAAAAACTGAACTTAAATCATTAACACAATGTCCCAACATCTAGTGTGACATCCTGAATTAAGTTCATTTACTTAAACTCTGTTTGATAATGTCCCAACATCTGATAGGACATCCTGAACTGAATTCAACATTTCTTGTTGGTCAAAAATTCTGCCAATTCTAAACATCTACAAACTCCCCCTTTGGCTAATTTTTGGCTAACATATTTTTCTGGTTATCAGAGTGCAGCAGAAGTTCTTTTATCAGAGTATAGCAGTTCTTTTCTGTTGAGTCATGTGTGAGTTTACTCCCCCTCAAACATACATGTATTCAGTCTTGTTGCAACAGAAATTTTCATTAACTTCACAGATTTAGTTCAGAAGCAAACAGAGGTTTTTCATTAATAACTAAACAGCATCATACATTGTTGTTGTTGTTCTTGTTCTCCCCCTTGTTAGACATAAAATTGGGGCCAAAGTTGCTAATTCAAAATTACAATGCAGAAGCTGTCATTACATATTCCTCACATACAATTTTCACTCAGATTCCTCATAGTCAGTTTCTTCCTCTTCCTCAGTCTCCTCATCAGAAGTAGCAGCTTTCTGAGCACTTTCTTCAATCTCTAGCCTTTGGATAATCTCCTCAAGCTTCTGCTTCCTTGCATCCAGTTCTTTGCAAGTGCTCTTCAGTTCAGCAATCAATGCAGCTTTGGAGATTGGAGACTTTGCCTTTGAAGGACCAGCAGATGTCCTAGAGGGAGCTTCAACATCAGCTGCATGATGACTCAAGAACAACTTGTAGTGGAAGGCCAGAGGGCTTTCTCTTTTGCAAATTGTGTCCTTCTCAGTGAGGATACCAGGATACTGACTCAGCACTATTCCACACAGCAAGGAAGGGAAGGCAATTGGCAGCTTTGTTGCAGATGATCCAGCATGCTTCAATGTCTGATCAAAGATATAAGCTCCATAATCCAGCTTTGTTTGGGTGCCTACAGCATATATGAACCTGCCCAATCCAGTTGATATTGAGGATGTATGATTGGTAGGGACCCAGTTTGCTGTGCCAATCCTATTCAGCATGGCATACTTCCTTGTCAGCATGCTAACTGATAGCTTCCCTTTAACTGGCCAAGCCTTGACCTGATTAGCAGTGATAACCTTGCAAACCTGGTTATCAGTCTTCCCTAATTCATTTGGGCCATCAGATTCTCTTCCAAGGTAGTGGTTGATATCCCTAGGAGAGAATTCTACACACCTTCCTCTTACATATACTTTTCTAAAGTCAGCAGACTTACCATTAGCACAATCTTCTTGGAGGTTGACTATGAATTCCTTGACAAGCAGCTCATAGCAAGGAGAGAAGTTGGAGACAGTTTTGAAAAGGCCAGCAGAAGAGATGAGATCAATTAACTCTGTGCACTCAAGTGCATTACTGCTCAGCTCTCTTTCAAGTGCTACCCTTCTTTGATAAACAAACTTCCATCTATTCACACTTGAAACATGATGAAAGGAGATGTTGTCCAAGGGAGCTTCTGGAACAGCAGTTGATGACCTTGAGGGTGCTGGTTTCTTCTTTGGAGGAGATGTTGGGACATCTTCTTCAACATCTGAATCTGGAGGAGTGACAGCTTTCCTCTTTTGTGTTTGCACCTTGCTCCATTGTTTTGTAGGACCAAAGACAACTTTAGCTTTGTCCTTCTTTGGTGTAGCTTGCTTCTTCTCAGGAATTGCATGTCCTGCATTCATCTTTTCTTTCCTAGTCCTAAGCCTTTTGGCTATGCTAGGATTTACAGAAGCAATGATTTCTGTATCAGAATCATGCTCTAGGTTCACAACAGGAGGAGGTTGAGCAGTCTCCTCTTCAGCTGGTGGATCAACAGAGATTTGCTCTTCAGTGGAGGCCTTGTGCTGGTCCTCAGATGCTTCTTCATCACTATCAGTGGAGGCCTTTTTCTGGTCCTCAGATGTATCATCAGCAGTATCAGATGAGACCTTTTGCTGGTCTTCAGATGGTTCAACATCTATTGGGACATCCTGTTGAGCAGGAGTGTCCTTTTCAGCCTGAGTTTGTTGATCTTCTTGTGGAGCTGGCATGGTGTTCAGAGGGATAGAAATGCCACTTACCACTCTTTGCTCAGATAGGATCCTGTTTACCAACTCCTTTATGGAATCATCCACGTATTCAGAAGCTTTTGGAGTGGTGTTTGATGGTGAAGGTAAGCCTTTGGCCTTGCTGAAAACAGGATCTTTTGTTCTTTTTGGAGTTCTTGGCTTTTGAGCAAGAGGAACACTTCCTCTGATTTCGTCCATTGGAGTTGAATCCATGGGTACCACAGAAATGGGGGTTGCATGCACCACATCTTCCTTGTTGAGGATTTCTTCAGAGATGTTAGGGTTTTGGTGATGAGCCATTTTGAGAATGTGGTGAAGAAAAAGATTGAGATTGGTTGAGTTTGATGATCTCAGAGAGTTAGCTATAGCAAGCAAGTTGTTGTGAGAGAATGCTGAGAAGATGAATAGCTGAATGTGAGCTGATATTCTTATAAGAGCCGTTACTTGGAGAATTTTTAGGAGTGGAATACACAAGGTGCTTGACCAGACTGGTGTTGCCATCTGGTGATCATGCCACACGATGTCATATGACATGTTGGCACATCTCCATAACTGCTAAATTTCACACAAACAGATTCCCAATTTACCCCTTAGGTTTTCAAATTGGGTAGCATCCAATGCTTTAGTAAATATATCAGCCAATTGCAGATTTGTAGCTACATGTTCCAATGAGATCACTTTTTCTTCTACAAGATCTCTGATGAAATGGTGCCTGATATCAATATGCTTGGTCCTGCTATGTTGGATAGGATTCTTTGATATGTTAATAGCACTTAAGTTGTCACAGTACAATGTCATGACATCTTGTGGGACATTGTACTCAGTGAGCATTTGCTTCATCCAAACCAACTGTGAACAACTGCTTCCAGCTACAATATATTCAGCTTCAGCAGTAGATAAGGATACACAATTTTGTTTCTTACTGAACCAAGAAATCAAATTGTTTCCTAGAAAGAAGAATCCTCCTGAAGTGCTTTTTCTGTCATCAGCACTTCCAGCCCAATCAGCATCACAGAAGCCAGTGAGAATTGGTTTGCATCCATGAAAGTACATTATGCCATAGTCACAAGTACCATTAACATATTTCAGAATTCTCTTGACTTGATTAAGATGACTAACTTTTGGATCAGCTTGATATCTTGCACATACACCTACTGCAGATGCTATGTCTGGTCTGCTAGCAGTCAGATATAACAAGCTTCCAATCATACTTCTGTATAGGCTTTGATCTACATTCTCACCCTTGTCATATTTAGTCAGCTTTAAATGTGTGGGGGCAGGAGTTCTCTTATGAGTAACATTGTCCATCCCAAATTTCTTGACTATGTTCTTAGCATACTTGCTTTGGGAAATGAACATGGAGTCCTCCATTTGCTTTATTTGCAGTCCAAGAAAATAGGTTAATTCTCCTACTAGGCTCATTTCAAATTCAGATTCCATCTGATTGACAAAATGTTTAACCATCCTGTCTGACATCCCACCAAAGACAATGTCATCTACATATATTTGAGCAATCATGACATTTCCTTCTTCATCTTTAACAAACAAGGTTTTGTCAATTCCACCTTTCCTGTACCCTTGCTTGATAAGGAAAGTAGTCATCCTTTCATACCATGCTCTTGGAGCTTGCTTCAGACCATAAAGAGCCTTCTTTAGTTTGTATACATGATTTGGACAGCTTGGATTAACAAATCCTTTAGGCTGTTCTACATATACCTCTTCATTAAGATAACCATTTAAAAAGGTACTTTTCACATCCATTTGAAATAGCTTGAACTTTAAGATACAAGCAATTCCCAAAAGTAGTCTGATTGATTCAAGCCTTGCTACTGGTGCAAAGGTTTCATCAAAGTCTACTCCTTCAATTTGTGTGTATCCTTGAGCTACAAGTCTAGCTTTGTTCTTTGTAACAACTCCTTGCTCATTTGACTTGTTCTTATACACCCATTTAGTTCCAATCACATTTATGTCATCAGGTCTAGGAACAAGGTTCCACACTTCATTCCTTGTGAATTGACCTAATTCCTCTTGCATAGCACAAATCCAGTATTCATCAGTAAGAGCTTCCTTGATGTTTTTAGGTTCTATTTTTGAAACAAAACAGGAACCTGGAATCACTTCTATTGATCTAGTGCTTACACCTCTGTTGGGATCACCAATTATCAAATCTTTGGGATGATCCTTCTGGATTCTGATGGAGGGAGGTTTGCTGGATTGTTCTGTCCTTGCATCAGTTTGAGTGAAGTCAGAATGATCACTCTTTTCTTCAGCTTCAGTTTTGATATCAGCAGATGTTCCAACATCTTCTGGAACATCTGTAGGAGCATCATCAATTATCACATTTATGGACTCCATGATAACCTTGGTTCTAGAATTAAATACTCTATATGCTCTGCTGTTTATAGAGTATCCAAGAAAAATCCCTTCATCACTTTTAGGATCCATTTTTCTTCTTTGCTCCCTATCTGCCAGAATATAACAGTTACTTCCAAACACATGGAAGTACTTAACTGTGGGTTTTCTACCCTTCCAGACTTCATAGATTATGGACAAAGTTCCTTTACTTAGAGTAACTCTGTTATGGATGTAACAAGCTGTGTTCATAGCTTCATCCCAGAAGTACAAAGGTAACTTTTTAGCATGGATCATAGCTCTTGCTGATTCTTGAATAGTTCTATTCTTCCTCTCAACAATCCCATTCTGTTGAGGAGTGATTGGTGAAGAGTATTCATGATTGATTCCTTCTGAAGAACAGAAATCTAAGAATTTTTGGTTCTCAAATTCTTTTCCATGATCACTTCTTATTCTGATCACACAGCTGGCTTTTTCCCTTTGTATTCTTTGGCATAAGTCTTTGAATACATCAAATACATCAGACTTTTCTTTGATGAAATTTATCCATGTATACCTTGAAAAGTCATCAACCACCACATAGGCATACCTCTTACCACCAAGGCTCTCAACCTGCATAGGTACCATAAGATCCATATGCAATAGTTCCAAAACTTTGGAAGTTGTCAGATGTTGGAGCTTTGGATGGGACATCTTGGTTTGCTTGCCTATTTGACATTCACCACATATTTTTCCATCATCAATTTTCAGTTTAGGAATACCTCTCACAGCATCCATAGATATGATTTTCTTTATGCCTCTGAAATGAAGATGACCTAGTCTTTGGTGCCATAGTTTCACTTCTTCTTCTTCTTTAGCTAAAGAGCAAGTTGAAGTGAGACTGAAGTCTTGAGGTTCCCACATGTAACAGTTGTCTTTAGATCTGGCTCCTCTCATGACAACCTTTTGTTCTTTGTTAGACACTATGCATTCAGTTTTGGTAAAGTTTACACTGTACCCTTGATCACATAATTGACTTATGCTGATCAGGTTAGCAGTTAAACCTTTAACTAGCAGCACATCATCTAGTCTTGGTACATCTGGACAGTCCAAGGTCCCAACTCCCTTGATTTCTCCTTTAGCTCCATCTCCAAAGGTTACATATCTGGATGAATATTAATTTAAGTCTACTAGCAGATTCTTCAATCCAGTCATGTGTCTTGAACATCCACTGTCAAAGTACCAGTCTTCTTTAGCTGATACTCTTAGTGATGTATGAGCTATATATGTGTTCGCTGTGATTTCTGGCGAACAACCTCTGGTTAACCAATTTCTTCAGAAAACTGGGTTACTTGCAGGACCAACCAAACAAGTCCTGGGACACATGTGCATTGGTTTTGTCGAACTATTCTTAGAGTTGGTGATTGGTTTATGGTTTGTTTCGTCAATGTTGTCAAAGTGTTAAGAACTTTGATTTTTACAAGAAAAGTAAAGTTTTAAGTTTAAAATGAAATAAAACTAAAAGTTTAAACAAGAATAAGAAGAAATGTCGAAAGCTAGAACTTGCAGAAAGGTAAATAAAGCTTTGAAAATAACATAAACTTGATGAATAAACAAGTAATTTAAATGACTTTGAAATATAAATGGTGTTCAAACGTACATGGTTCCAAATATCAAACTCATTTTCTCTCACACTGGGTACTTAGAGTATTTTACAGGAATTTTGTATCAATTTTCACACACCTATTCTAAACACAAACTATCCTATTTATATACAAACAAAATAACTGCTTAGAACGGAAAAACTATAACTAAATGACAAGTGTCAGCCTGCATGTAATTTTCTTCTCTAAAACTTCCATGTGTCCAACTGCCAAAGGTTACAACCTTTTGAATTTGAATTCCTTTCTTTGGTGACGAAACCTTGCACCTCTTTAATCTGTCGAAACCTTTTAAAGAAGAAACAACTCTTCCAGCATCTGCCAAACCCTATCTTTTGTCAAAACCCTCTTCTGTCGAAACGTCGAAAGACAACTTACTTCTGTCAAATACTTAGCTACAAGTAACTCTCCAACTTATTCTGCCAGAACACTATTTGCCCTTCTGTCGAAGCAATGAAGTTTCTAAACCTTGTCAACAATTCTTGAATTCTCTTTCTTTTATTATCCTTCGACAAAGATGACCTCAAGCTCTCAATTTCAGTCTGTCGAAATTATGGGTTTACAAATTGCCCCCCAGCAAAGATGTTTTCGACTATTCTTGGAGAAATATCTTTTGCTGTCGAAGTGACCTTTGACTTCCTGTCAGTCTCATTTATTGTAAAGTGATTTTGTTGAGTCCCAAGAAAACATCATGATTTCCACTTTATGAAAACGTCATGTCTAGCCCACGTTTTACACAATCTCCCATGACCCTATATTGTAGGTAAATCATGGCCTCCTACCAACTGCCACTTTCTAACTTCCACCAATGGATCAAAAAATGCACGTCTCCACTTCCCAACTGAAAGTCTTTTTATTTTCCTTTTTTTTATTATTAGTCATTTATTTCATCTTCTATAAATACCAACTTCAACAACATTTCATACTTTTCACATTCTCAACTCTTCTCTTACCCAAACGCAAAACTCCATTTCAAGACCTTTTCAAAGCTCCTGCTCCTTCAACCTTTTCATCAAATCAATGGCTCCTCCAAAGACTACTACTGGTCGCAGTGCAAAAAAGGCAAAGAAGACCATGGATCTTCCTCCTGCTCACATACTATCTGGGCCCATACAAATGCAGCAACAACAGTATTTTCCAGAACCCCCAAATGAAAGGGAGAAAGCAAGCATTTACAGGTCACAGGTAATGATTCCCATTTCTGTTTCTGGAGTCCATCATGCTATGTTAGGTCCTATTTTTGATCCCACTGTTGACCCTAACCGTCTGAAAGAATTTTATCCCTGTTATTCTGCTTCTAAACCCATAGCTGCTAGCAAAAACCCTAAGCCTGTCGAAACCTCATCCAAAGAACCTGAAATCCTCATGGCTTCGACAGAGATAGATCTGTCTTACCTAAACCAAACTAGGATTTTTAGGAGTCCCCCTTTGACGAAAGATCCCTCCGACTACTTAGCGTGGCTCACTAGGGTCGAACAAGCCAAAGAAAAGTTTTGGAAGAAAACTGGTATTTATGACCTGATCCAACTGTCGAAGGAGGGTCCCCGTTATTGCCAAAACATGCTGTTAGCCTCTTTGTACTTTTGGGATAGTACTTACAATACATTCCATTTACCCTGTGGAATGATGACTCCTACCCTATTCGACATAGCAGCCATAACTGGCCTTAGTCCTTTAGGAGAAATCTTTAACCCTGAACACTTAAACAAGGATCCCATAGGCTTCGACACAAAGCATGCTGGGTATTCTGTTTTCATCACTCATCACCAAGGTGAAGACAATGAAGAAGTCTCCGACAGAGAGCATATTGCTTTCCTTACCCTGTGGTTAGCCAAATTTGTTTTCTGTACTAGGTCCCTTCAGGTGGCCAGAAGTTACATCGTTATGGCCAATCAACTTCATAATGGAGTTGCATTCTGCCTGAGTGAGCTACTTTTGGCAAACCTCTATGAATCCTTGAGTGAAAGTGTAAGTAACCTCAAAACCCTTAAGGACAAAGGTAACATTAGTCTTACAGGCCCTTTCTGGCTCCTACAACTATGGTTGAATGCAACCTTTGAAACTTTCATCCCCATCAAAATGCCAGTTGTCGAAGAAGCAGTAAAAGAAAGGCGCGTCGAATGGCCTAGGTTGGTTCAACTGACCCCTACTGATGATAACATAAGCGTTCGACAAGCATTCACTGGTTACATCATGATGTTCGCCAAACGCTACAAATTTACTCCTCCTATGGCACCATTCGCCAGTAGACTTGTAGGTCCCAGGTGGTTCACCAGACAACTCCCAGTGGAGAACCAGAAAGACGAAGATTCCTATATCTCTATTTGGGAAGCTTTTCTCATGCCAAGGCACTTTTTCTCCCATCATAGTCTCAACAATACCAAGGTGTCCCTCATTGCTTACCAACCCAACCTGGTAGCTAGGCAATTTGGATTAATTCAGACGAAGACAAAGCCTATTTACCACAAGAAAGGTGCCATTATATTCTATAACTCATTTCAAAGCTTCGACAGAAGTTTAGAGCTATACAACAAATTCTTCGACTCATCTTTAGAAGTTTACCCGACCATCTTTCAACCAAGCTTCCTCTGTACTGAAGACTTTGACGTTTGGTGGAAGGAATATTACATCAACAAATTTTTTGACGTAGCAACCTTCACTACTCTCCTGACGAATGCTTTTACTTTTGTGCAGGATAAGAAGAAAAAAGGTACAGACAAACACATTAAAGAGATTCAAAAGTTTCAAAAATATTTTGAAACTATTTACAGGCCCAATGATCTTCGTCGAACCATAAGTGAAGCAGCAGTAACTCTAAAACAAAAGTTTACAGAAAAATTGGATAAGTTAGGGGTGCCTTCGTCTCTCCCACCACATGCACGTTACAACTTTGCATTCACAACTTTTCCTCCAAAATTCCCTCCACTCCCTTCTGCAGAATTTGGTGTGGCTTTGAGCCCTCCATTTCCAGATTGGTTTGTGTGTGGATCTGATTTAAAACTGCTTCGCGAATCCAGCAAGAAACTTGCCGAACGTGTGGTTCCGACGAAGTATCACTTGGGCAACTTCACTGGGCACCTTCATGTTGGGATAGAACATATTAGTGTCGAAGAACCCATTATTGAAGGTGTCGAAGAAATTACATTACTCTTTTTAATTCTAACTCCTTTTATTGTTATATCAATGTTCATGCAATTCTTTCTCTTTCAGCTGTCAAAATTGTCAAGAAAGCTGCTGGCGAAGGAACCTCCTCTAAAACAGTCGAGAAATCTCCCATGCCTGCCAAGAAGGTTTCGACAAAACAAAGAAGTACCTCCCTATTCATGCCTCTCAATCTTCTCCTATACTGAATACTTCTTCTTTCATTTGCAGGTCACTCGTACACCAGCTAAGAAAAGAAAACAAGAGGAAAAGGAGATAAGTGTCGAAGAATCTGAGGATGAATCCCCTGAACCTCAACCCTTGAAAAGAAACAAAGGTCTGAGAATAAAAACAGTGGCCTCTCAAAGATCCATAGTTCACAGACGAACTCCCCCTGCAAGTCCAATCAACAAAATTCCCTCAAAGAGTGAAAAAAGTGGAGACTCAAGTGTCCACACTAAGATTCCTCAAGTATTTTTTTCGACCAACAACATTCCTAATCTTGACTGCATATATTCTTACATCATACTTCCCTTTTATGTTCTCTGTAGGTTGTTATTGATGTCGAAGAGACTTCCACAATCCAAGAAGAAAATGTCCCTTCTAACTCTGAGAAGACTCTGGCTGAAAGGCTTCAAGATGATGCCACTCCAGATGCAGGTGTCCATGGACCTCAAACTTTGGATGAATTCAACCTCAGTGACTCTGAATCTTCTGGCAACAATTCTCCTTTTCGACCAGACTCCACTGCAGAAGAAAAGATAACTCCAGAGCAAGATGCACCACTTCAAATACCAGCTGCTGTACCAGAAACTGACGAAGATGCTCTTGTTCAGGATGTACAAGCTCCAGATCCAACTGACACCACAACCATTGACAAAGAGAATGTCGAAGAAGAGGTCACTCTGTCGAATCAACCAGGAGTCAACTTGAGCTTTGGAGGAACTTCTCAAAACGTTCCTTCTTCATCCAAAGTTCCTGCAGAAACCTCTCTGGGTACTAATTCGACGAGCTTGTCACACGAAGAGATTGAAAGCTTGAAAGTTAGAAAACCTTTGGAATATTTAAAAGCCTTACTCAACTCCAGGTATAACTTCCAAGACTCCTCTCCCAGTGGTTCGACAGCTTCAGGGGCCACTTCTGACATCCAACCCATCAGTGTCATTATGGATGAGATCAAAGCAAAAATCCTTGGGGTGGACCTGTTTGAGATCTTGGCTGAGAATGCTTCTGCCCAGTATGATCTGAAGAAACTCCTGAAAAGAGCCAATTTGTTGGAGGCTTCGACTGAAGAAAGCCGTTTGATTATGGACTTGATGTCCTTAATTGATTCTGTGAGTGCTGATTTGGTTCGTCAGAAGGAATTTTCTCAGAATATTACAGCCAAATCTGAAGAGCACGTTTCAGAATGGAATATAGTGGCGTCTTCGACAGAAAAAATCTCAGAACTGAATAAGCTTTCTGACGAATACACCAAGGCTGCTGCTGAGTGTGAAAACAACATTCAGGCCTATCAAGCTCAAATTGCTGATCTTCAGAAGAAAATCCTCCAAGAAAAGGAACGCCAGGACTCTCTCCAACAGCCCAATCAAGAGGCAATCGACAGTGAACTCCAGAAGGGTCTACAACATGCAGAATCAGCCCAACAACTCCACAGGGAGATTGAAGAACTGACTGTCAGTAAGAGTCTCTGCGAGCGTCGAATTCAGCTTCAGAAGAAAAAGTTCGACGAACTCAAAGCTACCTTCTTTCGACAGTAGTTTGTAATAGGACTTAGGAAAATTTATTTGTTTAAGAATACTTTCTTTTAGCAATTTCATATGTAATGCTATTTCACGCCACCTGTTTGGCGAAGACAAGTTTTATTTGCAATTTCAATTTATTCCTATTTTTATTTCCTGCAATGTTGGTTTATACTTCTTCAAGTACTTTCCATTTATTTTCAGCACTCTTCTGTCTTTTCCTAATTCTTCGACTTCGTATGCACCATTTGAAAAAACTCTTAGAATTTTGAAAGGTCCTTCCCATTTAGGGGACCATTTTCCCATCACTCTGTCTTTCTTCTCCATGGGCAAGATCACTTTCCAAACTAAATCATTTACTAAAAAGGCTTTGAATTTTACTTTTTTGTTATAAAACTTTTCTACTCTCTCTTTCTGCCTTCTTATTAATTCTAAAGCATGCAACCTTTCTTCATCTAAATCAACCAACTCATCCATCATCATACTCCAGTAGATTTCAGATGGAATCTCATGATGTCTTTGAACTCGTATTGACTGTAAACAGATTTCGACTGGCAACACTGCATCATGTCCATAGGTTAATTTAAATGGGGTAGAATTAGTTGCCTCCTTAGGGGATGTTCGACAAGCCCAAAGGATTTGATCCAGAGTCTTATGCCAATTTCTGGGTTTTTTACCCACATGCTTCTTTATCAGGTTTATTACTACTTTGTTGGCTGCTTCGACCTGACCATTTGCTTGGGCATAATAAGGTGTCGAAGTTAACAACTTAAAACCTGTCTCTTTTGCAAATGCTTGCATATTTCTTCCAGTAAACACAGATCCTTGGTCAGTGGTTATTGTCTCTGGTATTCCAAATCTATACATTATGTGTTTCTGGATGAAGTCTATGACTGCTTCCTGATCTACATTTGTCAATGGTATGGCTTCAATCCACTTAGTGAAGTAGTCTACCCCTACTAAAATGTACTTCTGCCCTTTTGAAGAGGCTGGTCGAATTTCACCAATCAAATCTAAAGCCCAACCTCTGAATGGCCAAGGCTTTATAATGGAATGTAACTCATTCGCTGGTACATGAGGTATGCCTGCATGAATTTGACATTCCTGACAACCCTTTGCAAATTCGACACAATCTTTCAACATGGTTGGCCAATACATCCCTTGTCGAAATAGTAGCCATTTCATCTTGTGCCCTGCTTGGTGTGCACCACATGCACCACTGTGTACATTCGACAAAGCTATATAAGCTTCAGTCTCTCCTAGGCACTTTAATAGAACTCCTTCTGTAGTCTTTTTAAACAATTCATTTCCAAAGAGCACATAACTTATAGCTCTATACTTTATCTTTCTTTCGACTGTCTGGTTTGGATTTTGTAAATAATCTTTGACAGGTTTTCTCCAATCTCCTACCTCTAGATTATCTATATTAAAAATCTCAAAGTTTTCTTCATCACCATATCCCAATCTTATTGTCTCCAAATCAGATGGGGACAGTCTGGTGGACAAAACTTTTCCTCTCACTTCGACAACTTTCATCAGATTTTCCTTCGACACTTTATACCCTGAAGCCAATTGAGCCAGGTCATTTGCTTCCTGATTTTCTAATCTGGGAATGTGTCTAAAGACTACACTGTCGAATCTCTTGAGGAGTCTGTTGGCTATCACAAAGTACATGATCAAATTTTCTTTGACACATTTGTACTCTCTCGTCAATTGTTTTATCACCAATTCAGAGTCACCCATTATTTCGACCTCTGTTGCCCCCAGTTCCAACAAAATTTCAAGTCCAGCAATTAAAGCTTCGTATTCTGCCTCATTATTTGAACAACAATTATACTTGAACTTTGTTGGAATTTTATTGGGAGAAATAATTAACACCCCAACACCTGTTCCATTTTTATGACTGGAACCATCAAAATATAACCTCCAAGGCTCTTTTTCGACATAATTTGTCTCATCTCCAAGTATGGAGTGGTCAGCTATAAAGTCAGCAACTACTTGCCCTTTAACAGCTTTTAGAGGCATATATTTTAAAGAATATTCAGTCAAGGCTAAAGCCCATTTTCCAATTCGACTATGTAAAATAGACTTAGACAACATATGCTTTATTACGTCGAAATGAGAAGATATATGTACATCAATGGGTTTTATATAATGCTTCAATTTTGTACAAGAGAAATATACACATAAACATAATTTCTCTATCATAGTATATCTAGTTTCAGCATCATTTAAGACTCTGCTGAGATAATAAATGGCTCTTTCGACGCCATGTTCATCTTCTTGACAAAGCATACTTCCTAATGTTCTGTCAGATGCTGATATGTAAAGCCTCATGCTCCTTTTTCGACAAGGAGATATTAAGACTGGAGGATTTGCCAGATACTCCTTGATCTTGTCGAAAGCATCTTGCTGTTCTTGCCCCCAAGTGAAGCCCTCCTTCTTCAGTCGAAGCAGAGGTGAGAAGGCCTGTGTCTTTCCACTAAGGTTGGAGATAAACCTTCTGAGAAAGTTGATTTTCCCTAGTAGAGACTGTAATTCCTTCTTTGTCGATGGCGCTTTTGCTTCCATTATTGCCTTAGCCTTGTTTTCATTAATTTCAATCCCTTTCTTGTGGACCACAAAGCCTAAGAAGTCCCCAGCCTGCACACCAAAAGCACATTTAAGAGGATTCATTTTCAAACCAAACTTCCTCATCCTTTCAAAGGACTGTCGAAGATGGTTAATATGGTCCAAACCTGAAGCGGATTTAATCACAATGTCATCTATATAAATTTGCATAAATGTTTCGATGAAATCATGAAAAATAGAATTCATGGCCCTTTGGTAAGTAGCTCCAGCATTTTTCAAACCAAAGGGCATGACTACCCACTCATATGTTCCTATTGCTCCTGGACAACGAAAAGCTGTTTTTGGAACGTCTTCTTCAGCAATGAAAATCTGGTTGTAACCAGAATAGCCATCAAGCATACTTAAATACTTATGACCTGCTGCAGAATCTACTAGCATTTCTGCTACTGGCATAGGATACTCATCCTTAGAGGTGGCTGAGTTTAGATCTCTAAAATCAATACACACCCTTAGTTTGCCATTTTTCTTAATCACAGGAACAATATTAGCAATCCATTCGACATACCTTGTTGTACGGATGAATTTGCATTTTAGAAGCCTTTCGACTTCTTCTTTGATTTTTGACAGAATTTCAGGTGCAAAGCGTCTGGGAGTCTGCTTTATGGGCTTCTTCCCTTCCAGTATTGGCAACTTCAATTCAACCAAACTTCTGTCTAAACCAGGCATTTCATCATAATCCCAGGCGAAGCAGTCTTTAAACTCATTCAGCAGTTGGACTATTTCGACTCTGAGTTGAGGATTCAACTTGGCACTGATGTAAGTGGGCATTTTCTCTGCCCCCAGTCCCAGATTAATCTCCTCTAAAGGATCCTGTGCCACCATTTTCATATTGGTTGAAGTTGGATCCTTTTCGAACCCCAAAGGTTCGTCATCATAAATGGCATCAAGTCTTTGACTCTGCCATTCGCCATTTGAGTCTTCTTCAAAACTCTTCTTTGCATGTTGTTCCTCAATATTTTCTTGAGGATGTTGTTCTTCGACAACCTGAGTGCTGGCTTCGACAGCCATATTCCTAACTTCAGCCTCAAGGGCCGTTTTGAGTTGTTTTTCGGCTATATAAGCCGAAATCCTTTCCATTGCTGAAACTTCAGTCATTTTCACTGAATTCACTCCCCCATCCAGTTGGGTTGACATGGGCAGTTCCCCAAGTGTAATTTGTCTCCCCAATTATTTCTTTATCCCACTGGAAACCATACGTAGGATGGAGGTACATGGAACAGTAAGCATTGTCGGAAGCTGTTAGGTCGAAAGCAGCAGGATTGCATGGTGCTATATGGGCCAGGTTTTTGTCGAAGTTACGACTAGTGACATTGTTCACATCAGCTGTGAAGTAACTCTGATCTGCTTCTATGTTTTCGACAATCCCATCCGGCCTCCAGATTGCTATCCTTTGATGCATGGAGGATGGCACAACCCCAATCCCATGGATCCATTCTCTTCCCAACAGTAAGTTGTAATTTGCCTTTGATGCTATTACCACAAACATTGTAGGCCTGGTGATGGATCCTACAGTCAATTTCAGTTGTATTACCCCCAGTGTTGTCCCTACTTTACCTTCATAGTTGGACAACACCATATTGTGAGGCTTAGTGTCGGAGTCATCTTTTCCAATCCTCTTTATCATGTAATGAGGAATTAGATTTACAGCTGCTCCACCATCTATCAAAATTTTGTTGACACCCACGTTTTCTACCTTTCCTTTTATGAAAAGAGGTTTTAAGTGAGCCTTCATTGCATCATCTGGCTTTTCGAAGAAAGCATTTTGCTCTTCGACACAACCATTGTTCATTATGTAGTAGCATACAGGCTTCAGGCCTATGCTATCATCTGCCATGTCATCCTCTTCGTCTTCAACTTCCATTATCCTGTCATAATCTCTGGGCAACACAGAAACCACATTGCAGGTTACGTCGAAGGAAGCATCTGACTCTGAACTAAAGTCATCTGAAACCTCTTCGTCCACTGGCATTCCGTTGTTTGTTTTCTGCATTTCTGTGGTGTCACTAGATCCATTCTTCTGAGGGGTTTGTTTTTCTGCCAGAGGTCTCCCCTTGCTTGTGACCTGCACATACTTGCCTGATTCAGCTTCTTTCTGCCCAACCCTTTTGTGTCCTACAGATTCTTTTTCACTTTTCTTCTGCCTTTGGAATCTCCTCCATTGGGACCTGGACATAGGATTCTTCCCTTTGTAGTTTTCAGAGACGTACTTTGGCCTTGCCTCCTTTTTAACTTCCATTGAGGGTCCCCTGTTCACTTCAAAACTCTTCCATCTCTTCTGACCTTGGGCATCCCTTATAGGCTGAACCCATTTGTCATCATTTGGCCTGTTGGATGGTTTGTAAGTGTTGAAACGTCTTTCTCCCGCTCCTTGGATGTGATGCTTTCCTTTTCTTGGGTCGAATCTTTCGTTTCTGGTTGGTGGGATTGTCCCCCAATTTCTTTTCCTCTGGGTCTTCTCTGCTGCTTCTAAGTCATCAGCTGCTTTCCTGTCGAACACAGCACTGCATCTTGGGCAAAGCATAACTTCTGCGTTCTTCCTTTGACACCTCTGGATGAATTCGACAAGACTTTCGTTCTCTTCTGGATAAACCAGCTTCTGATGCTTTTCCTGACGTTTCTTTCCTTTGTTGGTATCTGGTCCTACCTTTTGGGTGATTTCCACCATATGAATCCCAGCATTCTGTTCAGTTGTAATCTTTAATTTGTTCATTTTTTCGACTAGCATCATTTCTTCTGGAATATTCTCCTTTGACTGATTCACATTGCCTTTTGGGTGTAAACCCTTATAGATGTATTTGCAGCAGTGTGCAACACTTTCGACAGGATGTTCTTCAGTTCTGATGGTACCACTGTTTATTGGTTCGACAGTAAGGGAATTGTCATCAGTCCCTGTTGTCTTGATCTCATCTTGGTCAAGGCCCTCAGTGGCCTCTTTTTGGACAGTGAGTGTTTTGTTATCCTCCTCTTTGTCATCATCTTTGAAAGAATCTCCCCATCCTGTGGGTTTTATTTTGTTGATATCTGTTTTGGAGCTTGGTGGTGCTGAATATTTCACCATGAAATCGAACTTCCCATTCGACTCTCCTAGAGTGTCCCAGATCACCCCCTGCCCAGCATCTCTTTCATAGTTTTTCTTGTCGAAGCTTCTTCCCACTTTGACTGTATTTCTTTCGTCGAAACCTTCAGTGGTTTCAATGGCATTCTCACTGTCGAAGTCTTCAGAAACTTTGACTTCTTTTTCCCCAGCCTGGTCAGTAAGATCATCACCTTCTTCCACCACATTTACCTGGGTGTCGAAACCTTCAGCAGCTTCTATCATAGTGAAGTTGGTGTCGAAGCTTTCAGTAACTTCTACCATTTCAAAACTTTTCTCTGCCATGATCTCCATTTCGACCACATTTACCATTTCTGGTTCAGCATAATTGGCCTCCACAACCTGCATGGGATTGGAGTCAATCCTCATCTGTTGCTTGGCTTTGTCTCCAAACTTCAGCCTTCCATTTTGGATTGCATTATGGACAAGATCCCTGAAAAGGTAACATTGAGAAGTTTTATGACCCAAGAAATTATGGTATTTACAAAAACCTCTCTTTTTCTGTTGGTCTACAGGAGGCTCCTTAGTGCCTGCTGGTTTTATTAACTGACCATCTTTGACTAATAAATCAAATATTTCATCACATTTGGTGATGTCGAATGTATAGGTTCTTTTAGGGAACCTGTCATTCTTTTCCACTTCGACTGGATTTTTTCCATTCGACGGGGCTAAAACTTTACAAGAATATGGAGGGCCTTGTTTTAATTCTGCCAGATCAATTTCTTGCTGGTCGAAATTGATTGGTTTGTTTTTGTCATAGTCATCTTCTTGTACTATTCCTACATAGGCCACTCTTTCCTTCTTGTTTTTATTTGATCTAAATTTTTCATTTTTTAGTCTTTCTATTTGCCTCACTCTGTCTGCCAGTTGTGCCATGTCTCTCAAGTATTGGGTATCCAATTTTTTCCTTATGGAATAATCTAGACCCCCTGCAGCCATTTCGACTAGTTCTTGTTCCGGCACTTGCGTAAAGCATCTGGCTTTTAACAATCTAAACCTATTCAAATAGTCATCTATAGGTTCAGAAAATTTTCTTTTAACACTTGCCAACTCTTTCAAACTTATCTTAGTTTGTCCCATATAGAATTGTTCGTGGAACAATCTTTCTAATTGGGTCCAAGTGAAGATTGAAGTTGCAGGAAGAGATGTAAACCAAGTGAAAGCATTTTTTGTCAAAGAACTTGGGAAATATTTCATCCTTAAGTTCTCATTATTAGTAATCTCTCCTGCCTCTATCAAATAACGTGCTACGTGTTCTATGGTGGACTCACTAGTATCCCCTGGGAATTTTGTGAATTTGGGGACTTTCCACCTTGGTGGTAACTCTTGTTGCAAGACAAATTCAGACAGGGGGGAAGTATAACTAGGCCTTTGTAATCCTACGTTTACTCCATTTTGTGCCATTATTCTCTCAACCATGGTGGCAATATTATTTTCGACAGGCATGTTATTGTAACGCATTCTCTGCTGTAATATTTCATCAGCATTTTGGTTTCTCTGGACTATTATTCTCCTTGGTTCCTGTCGGATAGGCTCTTCTACATTTGGCTGTTCGACTATCACCTCTTGCCCCCTGGGATTTTCATGAGGGTTTCCTAAGGGCCTTTGGTTTATAGTAAGTTCTTCTTCGACAACCCTATTGGCAGGATTCTGATTTAATTGCATTCTTTGCTGTGCTTGCGGGACTCCAAAAAAGTCAGCAATGCGTGCCATCTGTTATGCCAATATTTGGTTTGTTTGGGTAGTGTTTTGTATTAAAGGATTGAACACTTCTCCCATTTGTTGTGTCAAAGCCTGCACCATATCATGATTGCTTTCATCCATCTGTTGACGAATTACTTGTGCAGAATGGTTTGTCATAGTGGGCATATGGAAACCTGGTGGAATTTGATTCATTCTATTTCCATTTCCACCATATCCCGATCCCTGCAATGGCGATGCCACTTGAACCATAGCATCAGAGAATAATGGTGACGAATTATGTAGGCTTGCCATCATTGAAGTTGGCATTCCATATGGTTGTTCCCTCCCCGTCAAAGGCTGAGAATAATTCAGATATGGCCTGAATGTATTTCCCCCAGGGGGAGGGGTTCCAAAGGGTCTGGCGTGTCCCATGGTGGAAGAACTAGGCGCATTCTGGGATCCTGAACCCGTTGGTATGGAATCTCCCAAAGGAGGCCTAATTTGTTCTAAAACAGGGCCAGACGCTGGTATTGTTCCTGACGAAGGGATAGGATTGGAAACTGGTATTGTTTCGTCAGGATTGTTTGAAGTATTTGGCAAGTTAGCCATCTTTCTTCTTCTTGTTCTCTTAGGTCTCTCTACGTCAGTTACGGTTAGTTTACCGCTTCTAAGAATCATACAATGTAGCAAGGAACAATTTTTCTAAGAAGTTCTCTATTAGATTTTATCAAATGCACAAGTCCCACTGGGCGTGCCAATTTGTTCGCTGTGATTTCTGGCGAACAACCTCTGGTTAACCAATTTCTTCAGAAAACTGGGTTACTTGCAGGACCAACCAAACAAGTCCTGGGACACATGTGCATTGGTTTTGTCGAACTATTCTTAGAGTTGGTGATTGGTTTATGGTTTGTTTCGTCAATGTTGTCAAAGTGTTAAGAACTTTGATTCTTACAAGAAAAGTAAAGTTTTAAGTTTAAAATGAAATAAAACTAAAAGTTTAAACAAGAATAAGAAGAAATGTCGAAAGCTAGAACTTGCAGAAAGGTAAATAAAGCTTTGAAAATAACATAAACTTGATGAATAAACAAGTAATTTAAATGACTTTGAAATATAAATGATGTTCAAACGTACATGGTTCCAAATATCAAACTCATTTTCTCTCACACTGGGTACTTAGAGTATTTTACAGGAATTTTGTATCAATTTTCACACACCTATTCTAAACACAAACTATCCTATTTATATACAAACAAAATAACTGCTTAGAACGGAAAAACTATAACTAAATGACAAGTGTCAGCCTGCATGTAATTTTCTTCTCTGAAACTTCCATGTGTCCAACTGCCAAAGGTTACAACCTTTTGAATTTGAATTCCTTTCTTTGGTGACGAAACCTTGCACCTCTTTAATCTGTCGAAACCTTTTAAAGAAGAAACAACTCTTCCAGCATCTGCCAAACCCTATCTTTTGTCAAAACCCTCTTCTGTCGAAACGTCGAAAGACAACTTACTTCTGTCAAATACTTAGCTACAAGTAACTCTCCAACTTATTCTGCCAGAACACTATTTGCCCTTCTGTCGAAGCAATGAAGTTTCTAAACCTTGTCAGCAATTCTTGAATTCTCTTTCTTTTATTATCCTTCGACAAAGATGACCTCAAGCTCTCAATTTCAGTCTGTCGAAATTATGGGTTTACAATATGCAACACCTTTCTTTGACCATTTGAGTTGAGATTTCTTTTGATACCTCTGCCCTGTGTATTGTTCATCAGTAGAGCTCCAAGGTTGTTTGTTGATCTTGTTCTTGGGCATGTAGCTTTGATCAGCATGAAGACTAGCTTTTGGTCTCCATACCTTCTTGATGACCTCTGTCTTCTGCTTAGGGGGTTGCTGATCTCTTTGATGTCTATACAACACTTTCTTGGTAACTTCTATCTTCTGCTTAGGAGGTTGCTGATACATCTGATTTGGATATCCATGCAACTTATAGCAATGAGGTTTGATATGTCCAAATCTTCCACAATGATGACATCTCCATCTTTGATACTTCTTCTTCATCATGTTCTTTTCAGGATGTTGAGACATCTGTTGGAACATTATGTTTGGCTTTGTGTTCTTTTCATGATGTTGAAGCATCTGTTGGGACATCTTGTTTGACTGTATGGACTTTGAAGTAGTTTTGCTAGAGCTAGCTTCAACCTTATGAACTTTGTTAAATCCCATTTCACTTTTATCCCCTGAATGCTTATTGTTGTTGAGAATAACATCCAGTGTGCTTGAGCTACTGTTCAGCATTCTAACAGATTTGGACATATGTTCCAACTTGGAGTTGAGAAGACTTACTTCACTTTTCAAGGTGTCAATGATCTCTAGATCACTTTCTTTTTCATCTTTTAGTGCCTCAATCTGCTTCTTTAGCTTTATACTCTCCCTGCATATTTCAGTGCTTCTTTTGAATAGTTCTCTATATGATTACTCAAGTTCTTCAAAAGTAAGCTCCCCATCACTGGATTCACTTTCAGATTCACATAATCCAGCTAGAGCAGTGATATGCTTAGCTGATTCTTCTTCTGAATCACCTCCTGAGTCTTCATCAGACCAGGTTACAGAGAGTCCTTTCTTTTGCCTTTTTAAGTAGGTAGGACATTCATTCCTGATGTGTCCATATCCTTCACATCCATGGCATTTAATTCCTTTTTCTTGACTGGTCTTTTCATCATAATTTGACCTTCTATTAGCATCATAAGGTCTTTTGTTCTCAGAAGAGTTTGTGTATCTTCCACTTGGTCTGGATTTGTCTTCCATCCTTCTGAGAATCTTTTTGAATTGTCTTCCAAGCATAGCAATGTTGTCTGATAAGCTTTCACCAGTTTCTGATTCATCATTTTCTTCTTCTTCATCAGTATTTGTCACCAAGGCTATGCTTTTGTTCTTCTTTACACTTGTGTCATTCATTCCCATCTCAAATGTTTGAAGGGAACCAATGAGCTCTTCAACTTTCATTGTGCATATGTCTTGAGCTTCTTCTATTGCTGTGACTTTCATGTCAAATCTTTTTGGCAAAGATCTGAGAATCTTTCTTACAAGCTTTTCATCAGTCATCTTTTCTCCCAAGGATCCAGAAGTATTGGCTATTTCTAAGATGTTCATGTAGAATTCATGAATTGTCTCATCTTCCTTCATTCTCAAGTTTTCAAACTTGGTGGTGAGAAGTTGAAGTCTTGACATCTTTACCTTTGATGTTCTTTCATGAGTTGTTTTGAGAGTGTCCCAAACATCTTTGGCCAGCTCACAGTGATGCACAAGTCTAAAGATGTTCCTATCAATGCCATTGAATAAAGCATTTAAGGCCTTGGAGTTGCCAAGTGCTGAATCTTCTTCCTCCTTACTCCATTCTTCTTCAGGTTTCAACACTTTTGCTCCATCTTTGGTGTCTTGGACAGGATGTTCCCATCCATTGTTGACTGCTTTCCAGGCCCTATTGTCAAGTGATCTTAAGAATGCAATCATTCTTGGCTTCCAGTAGTCATAATTAGATCCATCCAGTATAGGTGGTCTATTTACTGATCCTATATCTCTGTCCATGTTTCCAGAATTTGTATTCCCTAGATCTCACCCAGTATAAACAGGCAGGGTGCCTGCTCTGATGCCAATTGAAATTCTGTGATCAGGTATGAGATGTCGAATGAGATGTTCCAACACTTGACAAATTTAACCAAAACTTAAAGTGCAGGAAAATTAAACAACACAGTAATTTGTTAACCCAGTTCAGTGTATAACCACACTTACATCTGGAGACTACCAAGCCAGGAGGAAATCCACTATAAGTAATATTAATTCTAGACTTAAACCACCCAGTTTAATCTTTCACTTAATATCTACCCAATGCAATTTCTACCTAAGACACAACTTAGATATGAGTACCAACTCACTCCCCCTCAATCACACAGTGATCTTGTTTACAAGTTTAATAAAATTGAAGTCATACTTCAAACAAAACAACTTGATCTTACTTCACAGTTTCAATCAAGACACAGATACACTTTTGCTTAAAAGCTCATAAAGTGGTACAATTAAAACAACCTGCTATTAAAACACAAAACACCCTATTTGGTCTTCTTAAATTCGCACTCAATTTTGAGAGTTTCTGTTGATTAAATAGGTGTATGGATTTTGGGCTTTCTGTAGGTTTATCCAACCCTGAAACGCATGCAGCTTCCACCTTGAATTAGGGTTTGTTACTTCCTAGATTCTAGGTGATTCAGTTCTTCTGATTATGCTGAAGTCTCATAACAACACTCCCTACAGATGCGCCTTATTCTGTTCTTGTCCATCCATAACTAATTCCAGATAACTTTCCTTAAATTACTCAGTTCTGTTAGTCATTAATTAATTCTGGTAGCAGGTTTGAGATGTCACAACATCTGTTGGGACATCCTGAAAAACTGAACTTAAATCATTAACACAATGTCCCAACATCTGGTGTGACATCCTGAATTAAGTTCATTTACTTAAACTTTGTTTGATAATGTCCCAACATCTGATAGGACATCCTGAACTGAATTCAACATTTCTTGTTGATCAAAAATTCTGCCAATTCTAAACATCTACAATAACAAATAATACATGTATTTATTTTAACATTTTTAAAGAAATTATTTAAGTTTAATTATAAAATATAGAACAAAATAAAAGAAAAGAAAACATACCTGGGGCTGGGATTCGAACCCAGGCCCTAGGCTTCAATCTTTGAGTCCTGCCTCCACAACCACCAGGCCAGCGTGCGCTTGGTGATAACAAACAGATGCAAATCATTATATTTTTAGCCTGGAAAATAAATGAAATAAAACAAAAAACTTGCTGAGGCTGGGATTTGATCCCTGGACCTTTGCTTCTCACGCGCACACCTTCACCACCAAGCCATCAGCGTTTCTCATAACATATAATACAAACAATAATATATAATTCATATCCAAATTCGAATATTTGAATTTCACGCCAGGGGGTCTTCTTCTTCCTCAATACCTGCAAAAATACCTGCGAAATCACATGTGAAATTTCCTGCGAATTTCAAAAACCAGAAACCTACGTTTTTTGAACCATCATGCAAACCATCATAATAACAAAAATTAGTAACCCAGATCAATTGTACAAGGTTCATATGTCACAGCCATGGTCTTAGAATTCGTTTTAAGGTCCTACATGCTTGGTTCCCGTTTTGAAGCTCCAAACCCTAACAATGGCAAACTTCGATACAGTCCACAATAACTGAATTAATTCATTCAAAAATCTTCTAAACATCACAACAAACACAAATCTATAATTAGTTTTCAATATCAAAGCATAAATCAATCAAATCGAAAAAACTTAGAATATGAAAGGGATGCATTCGGTTTGTGCGAATTAGGGCATGAATGGACAATGTTTTGATCCAGAATTGATCTATGAACTCCAAGGAACAAGTTGCAACCGTTGGTTTGTCTTGAAAGTAGCTCTAGGTATCAAACCGAATTTGTGTTCTTAGGATGAATTTTGAAACTTTGTTCTTACCTTTGGAGGCTCAAATTTTTGTCCCTATGCATTTGTGTAGTTTGTATACTTATAGAGGAATGGAATTAGGTCAGAAAAGTGGTGGATTTGTGGGCTTAATGGATACCTTGAGTGTGAAGAAATCTCCTTGCCAAATTAGTCAAAAAATCAAATATTTTCATGCTATAATGCCTTAGCACGAATTTGTATAGCATCAAATCAACTTAAATGGTCATTAAGAGTTTCTAGAAGAAGAATCACTTTTAAATATTCAATTTTCATATTTTATTTTGATTTAAAATGGTTTTAAATGAATAAAATAAAAATAAATAAAATAAAAAATAATAAAAATATGAATAAATGAGGATTGGGTCGTGCATGATGTCATGTTGAAGATTGGATCACAAAATTGCAAGCCCATTTGGAAGAAATTGGGTTTAAAGTCCTATTTGCTTCATAAACCTCCCAAAAATTTCCCAACTTTGCAAGGGCACAAATCCTTCAATTTTAATGCTATGAGGGTGTTCCTGGACATTTTATAAAGCTTAAACAGTCCTCTAACCAACTCCATTGGTTTCATGTCCATATCTTTTACCATTCTCAAGTTATGCCCTTTTGAAGTTGTTGACTTTTTGTTGACTTTTAAAAGGACCTATAATGTCTTAGCTCATACCTTCCAAATGAAGCATTTTTGGGATTGGCTTGTGAGACACAAAGTTGTAGAGAATTAAATTTCCTTCAAAATTAGCTTTGGATGGGAAAAATTTGATGAAGCATGTGAAAGTTATGGCTGGTCAAAGTTTAGTTGACTTTTCCTGAGGAAACCCTAATTTAGAAACTCCTGATTCTTGATGATCTGAAATCTCCTTGATGAATCATGATCAACCCTTGATCAAATGATGAATTTTACTTAATATACTTGATTTTGGCAAAAAAATCATGAAGTTTGACTTTGGTTTGACCACATTTGACCTCAGTTTGACTTTTTAACTGCTTTGACTGATTTTGACTTATCTTATCATCTGACTGAGCAAACCTTTGAGAAAAGTCTTGAAACTTGTCATGGGGATTCTTAAACACCTATAAGATGTTATGAAGCTCACTTGAAGTCTTGGAAGTTCATTTAACCTGATTAAAGTCAAAACCCTAGTTTTGGATGCACTGCTTAGGAGGATGCATTGTCTGAGGGAATTGTCAAATCTTCTGACTAATTGTGAACTTTGTGAACCTTGTGAACCTCATAAGATGTCTTGTAAAGCTTGTGAACCTTGTGAACCTTGTGAACCTCTTAGCACACAAAGTCTTGTTTTGTGAAGGCAAATTTTGGGGTGCAACAGCTGCCCCTGTTCAATTTTCTGAAACCTGAGGGGTTAGATTGGTATATATGCCAGTCGTGACCTGGAAGGTTGAAAGGTATTGAACACAAAAGCCCAAAAATTTGCACTCACCGGTGCATAGAGTGATACTAATGACTAGCTGTATATGCTTGAGTGGGCTTAAAAGATGCCACTTGGAGAAAAGTTCTTCAAATATATCTCTTGGAGAATAAAATAGTTTAAAGTATGAAGATATAGCTTTTGGGAAGATAAAAAATGTCCCAATATTACCTTTGGAAAGATAAACAATGGCCCAAGGTAATGATACGGTCTTTTGAGAAGATAAACAACGTCTCAAGATAGCCTTCGGGAAGATAAACGACGTCCCAAGATAATGAGATAACCTTTGGGAAGATAAACAACGGCCCAAGGTAAGGGTATAACTTTTGGGAAGATAAACAACGGCCCAAAGTCACGATAGCTTTCAGGAGGATAAACAACGTCCCGAGGTATAAGTATAACTTTTGGGAAGATAAACAACGGCCCAAAGTCATGATAACTTCCAGGAGAATAAACAACGTCCTGAGGTATAAGTATAACTTTTGGGAAGATAAACAACGACCCAAAGTCATGATAGCTTTCAGGAGAATAAACAACGTCATGAGGTATAATTATAACTTTTGGGAAGATAAACAACGGCCCAAAGTCATGATAGCTATCAGGAGGATAAACAACGTCCTGAGGTATAAGTCGTTGATATTGTTTTACCTGTATATAACTATCCTGCAAGGAAAATATTAGTTTATGCATTATGTATGCATGCATAGTATGAAGCACTTAAGTAATGTATTATGTACTTATGGATATGTATGTTATGGTATGATGTAAATGATGCGTGTATGAATCATGAGTCTGAAGCGTCCGGGTATCTTTGTATAACAATTGTTGACCAGGGAAAATAAATCCCGATTTGGCACTGAAGAATATGAGGAACTCGTTTCTGTCTCGTTTGATAATATAGTATTCATAAATTCCCGTCTTCGTTCGATAGTAAGGTATCTATAACCTCCCGTCTTCGTTCGATAGTAAGGTATCCATAACCTCCCGTCTTCGTTCGTCGTACTCCTATTGGAGGAATAAATTCCCGATTATCCTTCTGAGGATAAAAGAGATGGACATAAATTCCATGGGAGATGTGACTCGAAGTATTTATGAAGATGGATTTGCCCTACTGGGGGACTTGTAGCTGTCTGGTAGGGATGAACCGGCGAAGCTTTGTTGAATTCCTTCCCTCGTTCATCCTTATTAAATACTATTACTGCATTTCATGCATTTCTGGTAAACATCAATCATATTAAGCATTTTATGCATTTCTGGTAAACATCAATCATATTCAAAAGCATACATACATTCAAACACAACCAATGGACGTTTCGCTTATGTAAATAGGGTAAAAGTAAATCTGGATTCAAAGATGAAATTTTATTTATATCAAAAAGTGACCCATACATAGGCAAGTTTGTACAAGGAGACATAAATCCTAGTAAGAGGAATTTGTCATAAAGTTTTTACAAAACAAGGAGAATCAGCTATGTGGGAAATAATCCTATTGAGTTTCAATTCTACTATTGCCATTATCTTCAAGTATCTCATCTTCTGCTGTCGGGATGGAAATGATTGGACTGAGCTTTATCTGTTCGAGCTTGAGTAAGTAACACAACTGGTTGTAGTTTCATGGGTGATCCAAACGAGACATAGTCATACGCTTTAATCCCTAACTTTTTCCTGGATTTCCTTTTCAGGTTTTCAATCCACCGGGATACCCTTTTTTGCCCAAGCCGCCTTTTCAGGTTTTCGACTTGCCGGGTGTACATTTTTTTATATATTTTCCCTAATTTTTGCCCGAACCCTTTTGGTTCGCCGGGATACCCTTATTTTTGCCTAGGCCAGTCAACCTAGCGGGTCTCTTTTTATGCGTAGTATTTTTTAACTATGTCTGCGTTTACAGGCTGTGGGAAGTCTTCACCATCCATAGTAGTAAGTATCATGGCACCTCCTGAAAATACTGTTTTGACCACAAATGGTCCTTCATATGTTGGAGTCCACTTGCCCCTAGGATCACCCTGTGGTAATATGATACGCTTGATTACCAAATCACCAGCCTGATATACCTTTGGCTTAACCTTCTTGTTAAAAGCTTTGATCATCCGGTTTTGGTACATCTAGCCATGACAAACAACTGCCAATCTTTTCTCATCAATCAAATTTATCTGGTCAAGTCGGGTCTGAATCCACTCATCTTCATCCAAGCCTTCATCCTTCATGATTCTTAAGGAAGGTATCTGAACTTCAATGGGCAGAACTGCTTCTATACCATATACTAAGGAGAATGGGGTTGCCCCTGTTGAAGTACGTATTGTAGTACGATAACCAAGAAGAGCAAATGGTAACATCTCATGCCAATCCTTATAAGTGACATTCATCTTCTGTAGAATCTTCTTAATGTTCTTATTAGTAGCTTCCACTGCCCCATTCATCTTCGGACGATACGGAGAAGAGTTGTGGTGCTTAATCTTGAATTGCGTGCAGAGGTCAGTAATCATAGTATTGTTCAGATTAGAGCCATTGTCAGTAATAATCCTTTCAGGGATGCCATACCTACATATAAGATTATTCTTAATGAATCGAGCCACCACATTCTTAGTAACAGATGCAAATGAAGCTGCCTCCACCCACTTCGTGAAGTAATCAATAGCGACCAGGATGAAACGATGCCCATTAGAAGCAGTAGGCTTGATCTCACCAATCATATCAATGCCCCACATGGCAAAAGGCCAAGGAGCAGTCAACACATTCAAGGGTGATGGAGGTATATGTACTTTATCAACATAGATTTGACACTTGTGACACGTTCTGGAATGTTGATAGCAGTCAGCTTCCATGGTAGACCAATAGTAACCTGCTCTCAATATCTTCTTTGCCATAGTATGACCACTAGAATGAGTGCCAAAGATCCCATCATGCATATCTTCCATAATCTCTGTTGCTTCCTTCTTATCCACACAACGAAGCAAAGTTGAATCATGATTACGCTTGTATAAAATGCCATTACTCAAAAAGAACTTAGCAGAAAACCTTCTCAGAAACTTTCTATCTTTGACAGATGCCCCTTCAGGGAACTCCTGGGCTTCAAGATATCTTTTCACTTCATAGAACCAAGGCTTCTCTTCTGCTTCTTCAGTGTCAATCTCATTGCAGTATGCAGGCTTCTCAAATCTATCAATAGTAATCTTGGGAGCTTCATCATCCCAACTGATCTCAAACATGGATGTCATGGTGGCTAAGGCATCTGCCCACTGATTCTCTCTTCGTGGAATATGTCCAAAGGTAATCTCTTTAAAATGTGGAATCAAAGACAAAACATGCTCTCTGTAAGGAATGGGGTTATCATGCTTGGTATCCCAATCTCCTTTAAACTGACTTACTACCAGGGCTGAATCTCCATACACGTCAAGGAACTGAATCTTCATATCAATGGCAGTTTTGATACCCAGGATACATGCCTCATACTCAGCCATGTTATTGGTACAATAGAAACAAAGTCTGGAAGTAATCGGGGTATGACAACCTTCAGGGGAACTGATCACAACACCAACACCATTACCAAGTGCATTAGAAGCTCCATCAAAAACCATAGTCCATCGGGATCCTTGTTCAGGTCCGTCATATTGTCCAGGTTCTTTAGTAATAATCATAATGTCTTCGTCAGGGAACTCAAAACTCATTGAGTGATAATCATCCACTGCTTGATGAGCCAAATGATCAGCCACAACACTTCCTTTAATGGCCTTCTGAGTAGTATATGTCGCTCCCACCAAAATGACACCGGGCCAAGAGGGGTACAGACGTGAACGGTCGGCGAAAGGAGGAATGTGAGAACACACATGAGTGAACTCACAAGAAAAGAAAAGAGTCGCCAGCTAGGCATTTTTATCCCGGAGGAAAGGTAATGCTGCATAGACCTGAGAAAAGATATGGATAAGACGGTTGCGAACGAGAGAGACTGAGAAAGGGGGTTGGTTACAACCTGGGAAGGTATTAGCACCCAGATTGTCCGTCGTACTCGACGGGATCCATGCTTAAAAGATTTGTGTTTTAAAGGGGTAGTGTTAGTGCAATTTGTGTATCAAAGCTGGAAAGAATGCAAGTGTCAGTGTAAAAGAAATGTGAGGTGAAATATATGAAGTCTCAGTGTAAGAACATGAGTGAAATGCTCAAGATAATGAGGCTAAAAGAATAATGCTTGAAGGAGGGGGAATATACAGAGACTTTTGTTCGATAACTGTTAAGTTATGCCTACGTATCCTCTCGTGCAATGAGGAAGTCAAAACACCGTAGTTCGACCCAAAGAGACTGAAAGGAAGATTGACTTGTGAACTGCTTACTTGTCTATGCTCAAGTGTATGACCTGTCTGGCTCAGGTGCAAACTGTCTTGCATTAGACGGAAGAAGCAAGTTCTCGTTTGTGAATGAGTGTGATGAGAAAAGAATCCCTGAGGAGACGATTATTGTTTGTTTTTTGTGTTTTCAGTCTATTATTGCTTTTTGAAGTTTGTCATAAGTTAATGAGCTTAAGCCTAAACCAATGGGTTTAGTAAACTCATCACATCTTCCCTCTGATTAGGGGTAATGAGAATACCTTAAGTGTGAAGTCAGCATCTCACACTTAATCACCATGATGTAGGATTAAGATCATTAACCTACTTGAGATTATTTAGATGTTTTTGTTGTTTTTGTTTAGTGTTAAGTAATGAGATTAAGCCATAATCAAGGATTAAACAGACTCATTACACCATCCTAATAGAAGGATAATAGATGAGAATGTTTAAGCTGAGGAAGACTCCTCAACTTAATCCATGATTAGGGATTAAACTCATGACAAAACAAAGCCTTTATTAGATGGATTTTAGTTAATGATAAGATGAAGAAGTGAGTTTTATGGTTTATAAGACAACTTGAGGGGGACTTGTCCATTAACACTAGGGTTAGTCCTTCTTAACCAATTAAGGAAGAATTAGAACCCCAATGCAAGGCCCAAGTTACAAGTTTGATGTCTTGATGATTATTAAGTGAATTGATTAAAGGATTTAAACACATTAAGGGTTTAACACTTAGGATTAAAGTTATACACTCCATCCTAATAGAAGGATGCAGGCATAAGCTTAATCACAAAGCCTTAAAGCCTTTAGGGTTTAATCCCTGATTATGAGGTGAGAAGAGAAGACTTAAAGAGACACAAAGGTAAAAGCTAAGTGGGGGACTAATCAAACCCTAATTGTTATCATGCTTGGTTGTTCCTAGGGTTTGTGAGGCTTAAGAGAGAAAGAAACTTCAAGAAACCACCAAGGAGAGAAGCAGATGAAAGGAGCAAAGAAGAAGCAAAACAACTTGCTTCACTTAAGAAGACAAGTTACTTGAAGAAAGAAGGTAAGATGGACAAGAATGAGCAAGCTCAATCCAAAGAACAAGACAAAATGCAGCAAGGGAAGTATGAAAGAGATGAAAAGAGAATGTGAGAAGTGAAAGCAAATTCACTTCTCAAACAACTTACCACCTGAAAAGTTAGCAAAAGGAATGAAATGCAATGCAAAATGAAATGAAATGTGATGATGCAAACCAAAACCAGAAGCATGAGTATGATGTTAATGATGCTAAGAGATGATGCAAACATGAAACAAGGCATGAGGATGATCATACAAACATATGGAATGCAAAAGAAACATGCTTAGAACCATGAACATACATGAAAAGTTATGAAATGCAAATGTCATACAACATGGCAAATGAAAGATGCAATGATCAAACATGATTCTAATATGTCTTAAGATGTATCATGAATCAAATGAATGCATAAAATGTCATGGCAAGTCATGGTATGCAAGCAAATGTAAGATGAATGCAGAAGAAAGCCCAAATTAGGGTTCATGATCAATACACAAAGCAAAATTCTAAACCAGAAGCAAACATTATGATAAAAATTTGAAAATGCATTCAAAGGAACCCTAAACTTATACAAACTCACTGCCCAAAGGAGAGGATCCAATTCTTAACCTAGTGTAAGTTATGAATTTCCTAAGTTGGCTAGGGTTTTAAGGTACCTTGTCAAGAAAAATGCAAAACAAATTGAAAATGCAAGATCAACTCATGCCAATTTAATCCTATAAACTACATGCTATACAAGATGCAATGCCAAAAGAATCATTGTCCAACTCTCAATGGTTAGGCAGAAATGAATTTTTGAAGTTTGAATCAAAATAATGCCTTGAAATGAAATTAATTCCATTGAAAATGATCAAAAGTCATCAAGATCAAAAAAGAAATTTGGTTTGAGAGTTGGACAATGTTTCTAAATGATTTTAAATGTCACATGAATTTTTTGTGATTTTTAAATACCTAAAAGTATTTTTAATTAATTAATTTTCATTAATCAATTAAAAATAAACCTTTAAATGATTTAAAAATATTTTTTAATGCAAAAAATAAAAATGAAAATATTTTTGGTTTCTGAAAATTAATAAAAGGCTTGATAAAAATTTTCAGAAATTTTTGATGATTTTTACTATTTTTAAATAAATGAACAAAACAAATGAAATAAAATGAAAATAAAAATGAATAAAATGAGAAGTAATCAGATCTGAGGGCTGGCATTCAAACTGGACGCGCGAGAGTTGACTGCGCGCGTGATTCAGTGGCTGACATTCAAACTGACTAATCTTAATTAATTAAATTTAAATAAATGAGATTAGGGCTAAGTGAGGAATCTGGGCCATTGAAACGCGCGGGGAATTGACTAAGTCAGCCTAATCTACGCTCCATATTCAAACTTCATTTAATGACAAAATTAGGGCTAATGACTTTCAGACGGCCGGAACAGTGGTTCCGGTCGTCTTCTCCGACGAGCCATTTTCTTATCTCTCTCTCTAAGCATCTAAAACAACATCTCTCTGCCCAGAATCAAACCCCACACATCAATGAATCAAAACCCCCAAACAAAAACCATTTTTCACTCATCAATCATGCAAATCGAAGCAAAACAAATTTAGGGCGGAAAGTTTCAGACAACTCATACATACTCAATATTCCACCATTTTCATTTTTAAACACATCATGATGATCAGGATAACATGTAGAATCAATTTATAACAAGTAAATGAAGTTCTGGAAAAATGTTTTGGATGGTTACCTGAGCTGGAGTTCTTCTGGTTCCAAGCTCCCTGGCCTCAAGCTTTGCACAAACCTTCTCCTTTGATCCTCCTGATGATGGACTGAAGCTTAGAAAGCTTTGAAAGTGGCTGGTTTGGGAGATTGACAGAGTTCTGTTCAAGGGGGGAAGGAAATCGTGTTTTTGTTTCAGTGACTTTCAGGTTGTTTTAATGGTTGGTTTGTGACCAGTGAAGCATGTTGAGATCAATGGTGAAGTTTGTTTGTGTGTTTTAAGCTAGTGGAGTCAGTTTCAAATGGTTTTGCAAATGAAGCATAAACTTGGAACTAGGGCTTGGAGTGTGTTTCAGCATGAATGGTTATGTGTTATGGCTTGCCTTTGGTCCACTTATCACTCATGGATAGGTCTGTGGAGTTGGTGTGCCCTATTGTGATTGGTATGGGTCTTTGGCCAAAATGTCAAACTTTGTGTAAGAGAGGTATGGGCTCATAGCTAGCCAAGGACAAATGGGGTGTCCTGCGTAGCAAGAAGTGTGGAGAGCCCTAGGATCAATTCTGAGGTCAGCAAGCAAGTGGATTGGGGTTTGGGTGAGGTTTTGCAACTTGCTTCATCTTTGGCCCTTTTGAAGTTTCTTGCCCCACAAGTCACAAAATGAGTGATTCTTTGATGCAATCTGACTTTTAGGCCTTGGTTCATGTTTGTATGAAGTTTAGAAGTCCATTTGATAGCATAATTTGCCTTGGCAAGTGATTTTGCAACTTTACCTCTTTGGTGGAAAACTTGAAATTATGTGATTTTGGCCAACTTTGACAAGCCATAACTTTTGATCCAAAATGAATTAGAATGAGTTCTTGTACTTTTTGAAAAGGTAATGATCCATTCTACAACTTTCATGACCAAAGTTTTTCCATTTGAAGCATTTTTGAATCAAAAAGCAAGGGTTGAAAAAGTTTCCCAAAATGGCAATTTTCATTATAAGTCAACTTTCCCAAAAAGTCAACTTTGCAAATGGCTTGAAATTCTTCAATTTTGTGAACTTCTAACATCTTCTATGATCAAATAAAGATCATACACAATGAAAATGATGAAGAACACCCTTTGGTTGGGTCATTGAGGGCCTCAGATACCCTGATTTTGCATTGACTTGCTCAAAAAGTCAACTCTTGATCAGATGACTTCCCCATTGAATTTCTTCATGAAAATTGATATGCATGATCCCTATACCATATAGAGACCAACAGAAACAAGAATGACCAAAAAAATTGGAGTTATGGCCTTTGAAACCAAAACCCTAATTCTAGGTCATTTGTGCAGTTAAACCTGGCTCTACTTCCATGCCATTCTCAGTTCTTGTGATTTTTTGACATTCTTGACTTTGAGAGGATATAATATGATGCTTGAACATACATGGACCCCTTTGAAGTGATTGATGACCTTTGGAGTGGTTCAAGTGGCTCTTGGATTGCTCAGATCACAAACCCTAGATGCAGATGACTTTGAATCTATGCAGTGAATCAAAAATGCAATATGAGATGCTATGATTGAACTTATGCATATAAAATGATCACAAGCCATGGTGTAAATGAGTGAGGGCAAATTTGGGGTGTTTACAGCTGCCCCTATTCAAGCATGAGTTAGCTGTGTAGGATGTAAGCAACGGCTTATCAGGAAAACAAGATAACTTGTGGTTGAATACCAAAGACAGTCCAAAATTTGCGCTCACAGAATGAAGAAGAAAAGGGATATAGATTGTAAAAGAAAATAAAGTATATTGTAAAGTGTGGGCGACGGAGGACGACCGTCGAGCAGAGGACGACTGCTGGGGAAAGAGCAATGACGGGGACGGCCGACATGCTGGGGAAAATGCGGGAAGTAAAGCAATGGCGGGGACGGCCGACAAGCTGGGGACAAAAGGGATTATGATGGGGACGGCCATCAGGTAAAGCTATAAGATTCTCTGGGGATTAGAAAACAATGATGGGGACGGCCATCAGGCTCATAAAGTAATGTAAACAACGATGGGGACGACCATCGGGCTAAACTGATGAAGGACGATCATCAGGAAAAGGAAAAGGGACCACGACGGGGACGGCCATCGGGTTAAAGAATAAATGAAATACTGATGAGGGACGGTCTTCAAAGGTGGAGGACAATCACCTGGCAGGGTACGGCTGCCGAAAGTATCGCGACATAGGACGAATGTCAGATAAAAGGTCGACGATGGGGACGGCCATCGGACGAGCATGATGAAGGACGATCATCAAGAGGTGAAGGACGATCACCTAGCAGGGGACGGCTGCTCTCAAGGTTTATCATGACATATGACGAATTTCAGATAACAAGATCAACGATGGGGACGGCCATCGGATAAAATGATGAAGGACGATCATCAAAAGGTGAAGGACGATCACCTAGCAGGGTACGGCTGCTAAAAATCACGACGTAGGATGAATGCCGGATAAAAGGTCGACGATGGGGATGGCCATCGGATAAAATGATGAAGGACGATCATCAAAAGGTGAAGGACGATCACCTAGCAGGGTACGGCTGCTAAAAATCACGACATAGGACGAATGCCGGATAGAAAAGGGGTTCTAATGAATAGAGACTCCGCTGGGGAAAGGATGAGGGATGGTCATCCAAAAGGTGAAGGACGATCACCTGGTAGGGTACGCCTGCCGGAAGTACTATGACATAGGACGAATGTCAGATAGAAAAAGGTTGCTTTGCTGGCGACCTAAATGGGGAATAGTAAACACGGACGAGTGTTCACATCCAAGAAATAAAAGGTATAAGTGTTTTGATGTTGTGTATAGATTAAAGATGCGGACGAGCATACCTAAGACTACGATACAGACGAGTATCAGGTAGAAACAAATACTGACACGTGTTCAGAGATGATGATACGGACGAGTATCAACTGGTTAACAAGGAACACGGACGAGTGTCGATTCTGAGGGGACTCTTCTGGGGAATAGTAGACACAGGCGAGCGTCTTAATTCAAGAAGACATAAGTGTTTGACACGTGTATGGATTAAAGATGCGAACGAGCATCCCTAAGACTATTATACGTGTGAGTATCAGGTAGAAACAAACGCTTGACGCATGCTATGAGATGATGATATGGACGAGTATCAACTGGTTAACAAAGAACACGGACGAGTGTCGAATCTGAGGGGATTTAAGTGGTATATACAAGATACGGACGAGTATCTGTTATGAGTGACATAAGTATGAGTGGTGTACAGGAGAATGTTTATATTGTTGAGGAGGGTGACACGGACGAGTGTCAAAAGAAAAGAGTGTAATATAAACAAGTATATGGTTTGCAAAATGTTTAGGCAACTGCGCTGGGGAAGATGACACGGACGGGTGTCAGGGAATATGTATAAAGATGTATCTGTGAGTGCAAAGAGGAAGCTCTGGCTTTCCACTGGGGGTATGACACGGACGGGTGCCAAGAAGTATATGTAATATAAGTGTCTGCTTGTAAAGAAGGCTCGGGCGACTTTACTGGGGAATCATGACACAGACGGGTGTCAAAAGGAGTGTGTATTTGTATTTACAAGTGTAAGGCAAATGCCTTGGCTCTCTGGTGGGGAATTTGGGGAGTTTGCTGTATACTGTTGATGGGTTGTCAATATTCACAAGTGTTTGATTCAGAACATGGCTTAAGTTTATGCAATATGTTTAATTTTTGCCGTAATGCTCCGTATTAGACGGAATGCTACGCTTTGTGGGGAGAATATGATGCTAATGCCATGATTATGCACAGATACCGATCCGGGATTTGGATCCCGTTGCCATGAAGATCTCTGGTCGATCTGCTTGAAGTGAATATCCCATCTGGGGATGAGATCATTGACATATGGGACTCTGCTTGGGGATATAGGTCACTGATAGACCTATCTTTGGTAATGAGGGACCCAACTGGGGTTCGTAGAAGCTTTCTTTACTCTGTTGTGAGTTCTTCGGGCATTGCTCTTCTGGATGGAGGCTGAAGCTCTGTGGGGAGGTGGTTCCCTGTCTTTGCACTTAGCTGCGGAGGAAATAAATGGCAACTCGGCTGGGGAAGAAGAAAGACCATGGGAAGGCCTTCCTGGAGATTTCTGTAAGGGTCTCGCTGAGGACGATACTGGACAACTCAGCTGGGGAGAAACCACTCCCGGTGTTAGGACTGAGTAGATAATGATTTGTCGGCTTGCTGGGATGAAGCTTTCATGCCCCATGTTGTGCTTTGAATACCTGCAATCCTGAAAAGACAGAGAAATGCACAAGTAATCCCGAGGTATCCCTTACCGGATTCCATCATAGGAGTTTAGACACCCCCGGGAGTAAGTATATTTCCCGCAAGCACGTGTTTTAAGAGAAGCATCTGTATTTATGCAATCAGTATCTTAAGGACATCAGACATTTTGCAAATGAAAATAAAATGTACGAGACAAAACATGACTGAAAATCTGATTTTATTGATTTATACGCCCTGAATTGGCGAGATACAGTCAGAGGAACAAATCCCCTAAAATGAGGAGATTGTTACAAATTGAGAAACAAAAGATGTTGGAAATGTTGATGACGCTTCAAGGAGCTCCCCTTTGCTATGACTCGTATGACATTTGACGTTCTTCTCGTCTCGCTTTCTGAGGAAGGCTGATTCTGACAGAAGCTTGATCCTTTCGAAGCTTACCAAGTTGTGAGTGATACAGATGAATTCAGAATGCAGTTGTTCGCTTATTCCCTTATTTTGCATGAATCGCCCTTTCGGGTTTTCAATCCATCGGGATACCCATTTTTGCCTGAGTTGTCCGATGGGGCTTTTCAACTCAGCGGGTATACATTTTTGTTTATTTTCCCTTATTTTTGCCCGAGTCTTTTATTATGTTTTTGACTCGCCGGGATGCCCTATTTTTGCCTGGACTTACATTCTGTTTTTACGTCCAGCGGGTCATTTTTATGCGAAGTATTTTTTAACCGCATCTGAATTCACAGGGGACGGGAAGTCTTCACCATCCATAGTACTGAGCATCAGTGCTCCACCGGAGAAAACTTTCTTTACTACGAATGGTCCTTCATAGTTCGGAGTCCACTTGCCCCTGTGGTCTGTATGAGGAGGGAGGAGTCTTTTCAGCACAAGATCTCCCACTTGGTACTCTCGGAGCCTGACTTTCTGATCGAAGGCTTTCTTCATTCTTTTATGATATAACTGCCCATGACAGATTGCAGCCAATCTCTTCTCTTCGATCAGACTCAGTTGTTCGTATCGGGATCGGACCCACTCTGCTTCGTTCAGTTTAACATCCATTAATACCCGTAGGGAGGGTAATTCAACCTCAACAGGTAGGACTGCCTCCATACCATACACAAGCTAATACGGTGTTACCCCAGTGGATGTTCTGATCGACGTACGGTACCCATGCAAGGCAAATGGTAGCATTTCATGCCAGTCTTTGTATGTGACTACCATCTTCTGCACAATCTTCTTGATATTCTGGTTAGCTGCCTCTACAGCGCCGTTCATCTTTGGCCTGTAAGGAGACGAATTGTGGTGTTGGATCTTGAAGTCCCGGCATAGTTCTGCCATCATTTTGTTGTTTAGATTGGAACCATTATCAGTAATGATTCGCTCGGGAACTCCATACCGACAGATGATGTCTCTCTTCAGAAATCGGGCTACTACTTGCCTTGTAACATTTGCATAGGAAGCTGCTTCAACCCACTTGGTAAAATAGTCGATAGCAACCAAGATGAATCTGTGGCCGTTTGAAGCGGTTGGTTCAATTTTGCCGATTATGTCAATGCCCCACATGGCAAAGGGCCAGGGTGAAGACATCACATTCAGAGGATTGGGAGGCACATGCACCTTGTCCGCATAAATCTGGCATTTATGGCAGGCATAAGCACAACAGTCGGCATCCATTGTGATCCAGTAATATCCTGATCTTAGCAACTTTTTGGCCATGGCATGCCCTCCTGCATGGGTACCAAAGGATCCTTTGTGTACTTCGTGCATTAACAAGTCTGCTTCTGTTCTATCAACACATCTGAGGAGTACCATATCAAAGTTTCTCTTGTACAGGGAACCATCGGTATTCAGGAAGAAACTACCAGCTAGCCTTTTTAGTGTCTTCTTATCATTGGAAGATGCCCCAGGTGGGTATGTTTGATCCTCCAAGAAGCACTTAATGTCATGGAACCAAGGCTTGTCATCTTTAACAACATCTGCTGCAAATACATACGCTGGTCTGTCAAGTCTGGATACTGAAATCCGAGGCACAAAGTTGGCAGCTTGAACTTTGATCATGGATGAAATGGTGGCAAGAGCGTCTGCAAATTGATTCTCGTCTCAAGGGATATACTCAAGCTTGACTGTTGTAAAGAAATTTAATAACCTCCTTGTATAATCCCTGTAAGGTATCAGATGATCCTGGTGGGTGTACCATTTGCCATTGGTTTGATTGATTACCAGAGCTGAATCTCCGAATACAGTCAAAGTCTTGATTCTGAGGTCAATGGCTTCCTCAAGACCCATAATGCAAGCTTCGTATTCAGCTTCGTTGTTAGTGCAGTTAAAGGTGAGTTTTGCCGAGAAAGGCATGTGAACTCCTTTAGGTGTAATGAGTACTGCACCAACACCACGACCATTCATATTAACAGCCCCATCAAACATCATAGTCCATTCTTCTTCCGGGTCAGGCCCTTCAGTGTGAACAGGCTCTTCATGATCTTTTGCTTTTATGAACATGATGTCTTCATCAGGGAAGTCAAATCTCATAGGCTGGTAATCATCAATGGGTTGCTCAGCAAGATAATCAGACAATACACTGCCCTTGATGGATTTTTGAGATGTGTATTGAATATCATATTCTGTGAGGATCATTTGCCATCTTGCAACCCGTCCGGTAAGCGCTGGCTTCTCAAAAATGTACTTGACTGGGTCCATCTTTGAGATCAATAAGGTAGTGTGGGTCAACATATACTGTCTCAGTCGGCGAGCAGCCCACGCTAAAGCACAGCAAGTTTTCTCGAGCAGTGAATAACGTTGTTCACAGTCGGTAAACTTTTTGCTTAGGTAGTATATTGCATACTCTTTTCAACCAGACTCGTCATGCTGGCCCAGCACACACCCCATTGACTCTTCTAATACTGTCAAGTACATGATTAGAGGTCTTCCGTCAACCGGAGGCATAAGGATTGGAGGTTCTTGCAAGTATTCCTTGATTTTGTTAAAAGCCCTCTGGCAGTCTTCGTTCCACCTGACCGTTTGTTCTTTTCTCAACAGCTTGAACAAAGGTTCACAAGTTGCTGTAAGGTGAGATATGAACCGTGAAATGTAGTTCAATCTACCTAAAAACCCCCGAACTTCTTTTTCTGACTTCGGTGCAGGCATTTCTTGAATGGCTTTGACTTTATCAGGGTCAACTTCAATCCCTTTCTCACTTACAATAAATCCCAGCAGTTTACCGGATCGCACCTCGAATGTGCATTTGTTGGGGTTCAATTTCAGTTGGTACTTCCTCAGACGCTTGAATAACTTCAACAGATTTACCAGGTGGTCTTCTTCTGTGAGGGACTTGGCAATCATGTCATCCACATAACATTCAATTTCTTTATCGATCATGTCGTGGAATAATGTTACCATAGCTCGTTGATATGTTGCACCAGCATTCTTCAGTCCGAATGGCATCACCTTGTAACAGAACGTGCCCCAGGGTGTGATAAAAGTTGTCTTCTCCATGTCTTCAGGTGACATTTTGATCTGATTGTATCCTGAAAATCCGTCCATGAAGGAGAACACCGAGAACTGTGCCGTATTATCAACCAATACATCAATGTGAGGTAAAGGGAAATCATCTTTTGGGCTGGCTCTGTTCAGATCCCGGTAATCCACACACATCCTCACCTTGCCATCCTTCTTAGGCACGGGTACAATGTTAGCAACCCACGGCGGGTAACTAGTCACGGCAAGGAACCCGACGTCCCACTGCTTTTGTACCTCTTCTTTGATCTTTATTGCCATGTCCGGGCGAGTACGGCGTAGCTTCTGTTTAACTGATGGGCAGTCTTCTCTTAAAGGCAGCTTGTGCATAACGATATCGGTGTCCAACCCTGGCATATCCTGATAAGACCAAGCAAACACATCCACATATTTACGAAGCAGGTCAATCAGTTGTTCCTTTACTGAGTCTTGTAAGCAGGCCTCGATCTTAACCTCTTTCACATCTTCATTCGTACCAAGATTAATCGTTTCGACCTCCTCCTGATGAGGAGTGATAACCTTCTCCTCTTGCCTTAACAACCTGGCTAGCTCTTCAGGAAGCTCATAATCTTCTTCAACCCCTTCATCAGCTTGATTGATTGGATTGTCAAAGTCATACGAAGCCATAGCTGTGCTGTTGTCGGTGCAGTCTGAAAGGCACTCTCTGCAAGGGTTTAGATTGTTCATTTTAGTGATTGATTTTAATCTTGTTTATAAAAGTGAAATAAAGTTGTCATTTTGAAAACATTGCCATTTTATTTTTGTACAAAAAGAAAAATGGAAAAACAGTGAGCGGAAAAGAAAAAGACTCGTTTGCAAAAGATGTCCGATATTCATTGATTGATCTGTTTGCACAAAATTATAGATGACCCGATTACAAAATGAGTCTTGTCATCTTGGGCAAGATGCAAGACTTGATGCATGCTTAAAATATACAGGAAATAATAATTACTCTGCAGGAGTAACCCTTATAATTTCCTGGGAAGACCAGTTTGAGATACGGCTCCCCGGGATCCTTGGACGTATCCAGCTCTCCAGGTTGCACTCATCTTCCGACTCATATTCCAAGTTGTTCACTGCATCTGGGGTGAGCATCCCCCCACTGACAAAACTGGGCTTCTTAGCAGCCTCTGATTGATCTTGTTGAGCTGGTTTGTAACCCAACCCAAATCTGTCCTCCTTCTTCTCCACAGGCAACAACTTGCCCCAGCCTTGGGCAGTCCCCTCTTCAACAACCTTCCTGGCTTGCTGATAAGACGTCATGGAGGTTCCCAGTACAGCAGATGCTTCATTTATGTTCAGGGCCTCAAATCCCTGGCTCATGGTTTCATGGATCTCTCCATCCATCTCAATGTATTTGTATGTAGCCAGATGGCTAACAAAAATATCTTCTTCACCACAGATGGTGATGATCTGGCCTTCCCACTCGAATTTCAGCTTCTGGTGAAGGGTAGACGTAACTGCGCCAGCGGCATGGATCCAAGGTCTACCCAACAAACAGCTGTAGGCCGGCTGAATGTCCATCACATAGAAGGTAATTTTGAAGGTCTGCGGGCCAATCATCACAGGCAGATCAATCTCCCCTAGCACTGATCTTTTGGAGCCATCAAATGCTATCACCACTAAATTACTCGGACGTAAAGCCAAGCCATCATACTCCAGCTTCACCAAAGCTTTATTTGGTAGAACATTGAGTGAGGACCCAGTGTCCACCAGTACATGGGATAGAACAACACCCTTGCATTCTAGAGTGATGTGTAAAGCCTTGTTGTGGTTACGCCCCTCAGTTGTTAAGTCAGCATTGGTAAAGCCCAGTCCATGACTGGTGTTGACATTCGCTACCACAGTTTCTAGCTGATTAACAGTGATCTCCTCTGGCACGTATGCTGCGTGCAATACTTTCAGTAATGCGTTCCTGTGAGCTTCAGAACACATCAGCAGGGATAATATGGAGATCTTTGAGGGAGTTTGGTGAAGCTGATCCACCACCTTGTAATCACTTCTCTTTATAATTCTCATAAACTCGTCTACATCTTACTCAAAAGATATCTTCTGAGTTTCTTTGACAGCCGGCTCTTCAAATACCACACTCTTTCCTTTTGCTTTGGCAGCAGCTTTTGCTTCGGCATTAGGTCTTTGTAATTGTGAGGCAAAAAGGCGTCCGCTTCTGGTAAAGCCTCCGCCTCCCCCAACATTATCAATCTGTGGAGAAGAAGTTGAAGAGTCCAAAGTGATTTTCTCCCCGTTACAGTAAAGGTCAGAGCCATAATGCCAAGGGATGGCATTACTGCTTTCATATGGAACTGGTCCAGGTACCGTGATGGTAACTGGACTGACTGCTGCAGAGGAGGGTACTGAAATGGTGTGCGGATCGTAGTAGATGGTGACTGGTGACCTGGCAGGAGATGCCATTGCTTGTTGTTGAAAACTGTTGTTTAGAGGAACAAATGTTGGATCATAGTAAATAGTGACCGCTGAGATATTTGTTGGTGTTGTAGAAGATTCTGTTGAATAAATGGGTGCTGATGTTGTAGAAGAAATGGTTGTTGACATCTGATTTGTTGAAGTGATGGATGGGGCCATTGTTGATGATATTGATGAATTGGTTGGAATGATTGTTGTTGCAGTTGTAGAAGAGTCAGGAACTGTTGTCAAAGGGATTGCTGGATTTGTAGGAGCTGATGTTGTGATCTGAAGTATACCACTTTTGATAAGACCATCTATGTCGCTTCTCAAGTTATCACACCCGTTGACCGAAATGTTGCAATAACCACAACCGAGCTCACACCCGGGGAACATCTGGCACTCTAGGAGCTGAGCTTTAATTTCTACCAGAGGTGTCCGAATCTGCCCAACACTGGTGATTAAGAAAGATGGTTTCTCTTCCTCAATGGCATTAATTCTTGGTCCTCCATGATTGGGCATGGGATTCTTGTTGACATTTGGCGGGGGTGCAAAATTGAGGGCTTTGGAATCCACTAGATCCTGAACTTTCATTTGTAAAGCCCTGCATTTCTCTGTATTGTGGCCAGGTGCATTGGAGTGGAAAGCACATCTGGCGTTGACATCGTAATTTCTTGGAAGACTGGCAGGATCTGGAGGTGCCAATGTCCTTAGCTCAACCAGGTTGAGTTTCAGGAGTTGTGGCAATAAAGCGGCATAAGGCATAGGGATAGGGTCAATCACCCTATTTGCCTGTGATGGTCTTTGCTGAAAGGGTCTTTGCTGTTGATTGCTGTTGTTGTTGTTGTTGTTGTAGTTTCTCTGTGGCGGATACTGAACTTGTTGCTGATAGTGTGGTTGTTGTTGTGGTTGATATGCTGGTTGCTGAGGAACCGGAGCTGGAATAGTGACAGCTGCCACTGATCTGTGAAGGTAATGAGACCTGCCCCTGGTGGCATGAATGGCATTAGTCTCACCGGTTCTTCTTGGTCCCACAAAAGGCTTCCTGGGATTGCTTGACGAACTTGCACCGTTATCAGTAATCTTACCCATCTTCAGAAGGCTTTCAATTCTTTCTCCAGCTATGACTACGTCAGCGAAGCTGGTGGAAGAAAAGGCGGCTAGCCTATCAATATATGTTCCTTGCAGGGTATTCATAAACATGTCAGCCATTTCACTTTCCGACATGGGTGGCTGGACAGCAGCAGCAAGCTGTCTCCACCTCTGGGCATATTCCCTGAAGCTTTCTCTGGAGGACTGAGACATTCCCATCAGAAGGGTTCTGTTAGGAGCCATGTCTAGATTGTATTGGTATTGTCTGATGAAGGCTTCAGCTAAATCCTTCCAGCATCTGATAGTAGCTCTGGTCAAGTGAGAGTACCATTCCCTTGAAGCCCCAGTCAAACTATCTTCAAAGTAAAACATCCACAGTTTTTCATCCATGGTGTATGCCTTAAGTCTTCCCAGAAAAGACTGCAAGTGAGTTCGTGGACAGGAAGTTCTGTTGTATTTTTCAAAGCACGGGGGCTTAAACTTGTGAGGTATCCTTACCCCGTCCACTAAGCCCATATCCATGACATCAAAACCCAAGGAGTTTTGAGACTCCAGGGATCTCAATTTCTCAGCAATTTTGTCAAGCCTCCTATCATAGGCTTCGTCCCCAGCTCCCATCACAGTGAATTGATCCTCTTGGGGGTCTTCTTGTAAGATTCTGCCCGCAGTTGTATTTTCTTGCACATTAACCGGGATATTGACTTCCGGGTGTAGATGAGGCCCATATACTGGTGGGTTAATATGGGGCTGACCCCTCTCATTGTTACTTGTTCCTCCAGTTCCTAGAGGAGGTTCTTCTGGGGTCTGCCTTTCTACCAATGCCCTCAATCTTTCTTGGCTTTGAGCCAAGCCATTCATTACCTCCATGAACTGGGTCATTTGGTTCCTCATCTCCAGCCTTTCGTTAACCATCTAGGTTCTGACCTCTGTCAGCTCTTGCTGTACTTGGTCCATCTGGATACCAGGAAGATTGTTGCGAGTAGGATATCTGTGTGGACGGTTGAGAGGGAACACCCGACGGCGAGCAATAATTCCTGAATCACAACAGAGTTAGTAACAAACAAAACAAAAACCTACAAAACAAAACAAAAGTTAGTATGCAATGCAGTATGCTTATTTGTATCCAAGGTATCCGGCTTGACACTTGGTTTGGACCTTTCCAGACCCTGAGGAAGATGCTTTGATGTTGCTTGAGAGGAAGAAAACTTGATAAAACAAACTAACAAATATATTACAAAAGGTGAATGAGTACACAGTTTGTTTTTACAACACATGCCCCTGTGGGACCAAAATACAACACAAAAAGAAAAGTACATGAAATGGAAACAACAACAAGCAAATAAGTCAAACATCTAAGCCAAATTCATCCTCCTTAACTTCCTTCAAAAGTGCTTCAGTTACAGGACCAGCCGGATGCTCTGTAATGCTTCTGATGAGAAGGTTCCTGGTGGCAATAGCAGCAGTCAGCTTCTTGTGCCTGTCCTGGTCCTTTGACCTCTTCACACCAGCCCTGAGCTTCAATTCTGAGATTTCCTTCTGGGCTGCTAGCAGAGCCTCCTGTTGCTTCTTTTCATTTGCCTCCAACTGCTCAATTCTGTCTTGAGTTCTCTTATCTTCTTGAGTGCGAGCTTCAGTAATTCTGACCCACCTAGCTTGACTTTCTTTCAGATAAAGATCAGTCCTAGCCTTCTGAAACTGGGCCTCTTTACAGGCATTCTTCAAAATTTGCTCTCCAACTCTTGATTTCTTGATGTAGCCTTCTGCTTTCTCAATCCTGGCTAGATGCTCCACCTTTAGCTTTTCTAACCTCTCAATGTCTATACGACCATCACTCCTCTCCCAGAGGGTCTTCTGCAGAGCTTGAGTCAGATTCTCATTCCTCTCTTTCAGTTTCTCAAATTCCTCTAGGCTGACAGTAGCTGGAGGTGGTACTGTGGATGGTCTAGGTGCATCCTCAACGGTGAAAGGCATCCCAGAAATCTGAGCCCTAGCATGAGACCACTCATAATACTGTGCTGAAGCCACATTATTGCATTTCCCAAGAATGGCCATCCCTTTGGTCTGGATGTTGTCCCAAGCCCAGGATGCTTGTCTGACAACAGCTAGATTAGGCTTTATCTCACAATAAAGGGTTTCAGCCAAGTCCTGCACCCTAGGAGGGTGAACCAGAGCATAGCCCAACTGTCTTTTGAATAGCAAAGGGTTGTAGTTGATGCAACCCTTCACTCCTATCAAAGGTACATTGGGGAACTGCCCACAGCTAGTAATTATGTCCCTGCCTTTGGTGCTCTGGGTGCACCATCTGATGTCATCTGAAGCTAAAGCAGTGAGTCTTCTAGCCCAATTCTTCTGTTGGTGAGGGTTCAGGAAAGCATCAGTCTTGGGTAGGTGTTTAAGCAGCCAGGTATGAAATAGAGGAGCACAGCATCTCACCAATCTCCCTCTCTGCTTCTCATTCCTTTGGTGAACAGAATGATAGAAATCTCCCAGCAAGGTGGGTACTGGGTTCCTCAAAAGGAAGAGATGAATAGCATTCTTGCTGATAAACTTGGGCTCATCTGCAAAAAGTATAACCCCATATATACTGAGGGCTAACAATGCACAAACTGCCTTCCATTCTCCCAAGGAGGCCTTCAGGATGGCCTGAGAAGTTAGAAAGTCCAAGTGTAGGCCAGGAATTCCAGCCTTCAGGAATTCAAAGCAGGTTCTAAATACATTGCCTTTGCCACTTCTTCATTGCTGGGAGAAGCCATCTCTGGGTTGAAGGGGATACCACCCCTGACAGGTACTCCAATCAAAGATGAGAACTCCTCCAACAGGGGTCCCAACTGAAAATTCTGGAAAGTGAAGCATCTCAAAGGAGGATCATAGAACTGTAGGCAAGTGTGAATCAAACTCCTCTGAGAAGGGTCCAAGTCCATAACCATATCAAGGATGCTTCCATGATGTTCCCTGAATAATGGGATATGGTCTGGAGTAATGAGTGCCTGGACATGCCTGATGCCAGCCAGTACAGGCTCAAAGAAGTGGTAAGAAATGTTGCTCTTTTTGGGTGCCATAACTGCTGATGAAGAGCTGAAACAAATGCTGATGATGATGACTGATACAGGAAGTGAGCCACTGATAGGCTGAGGATGATGATAGAGGTAGTTGAAGCAGGCAACTGATAACTGATGCAGATAACTGATGAGCAGGGGTCTATGCAGATGAAAGGGTCAAAACCAAGCCAAATGAAATGTGGATACCCTGAAAAACAAATAAGCAAATGTTAAATGATGCAATGATGATGTATGCAAATGATATGCAAGGGTTTGTGATCAAGCTGGATCTGATTGCTGTCTTGATATAAAGGTCCATGTATGTTCAAGAAGTCCAGATGGAGGTTCAGAAATCCAGTAACCAGGGTGGGGGACTCAAATAAAGAGTCACATGTCCTGGGTTAAATCACAAGAACTGTCCAAAGTGAAGCATTCTTAAACACAATAGGTAACAGGGTATGATGTGACCAAGGGTTCCTGCAAACCTGTAAACAGCCCAACCCCCTCACAGGTGATGTTCTAAAACAAGGATCCTCAGACTTGGATCAGTTATGAGAAGTGTAAACACTTCTAACCCGGAGGTACAGTGTTTACAATAACCATAAAAGATCCTCCTCTAATTAATCTCAGTTTCTGAAGGTCATAGTAAAGGTCATCCAGACTTAGCAGGCTTCCCAGATAGCCCTAGCACTACAGGAGATCTGTAGCACAGAGTTCTCAAGAAGAAACCCATATCTGAACCGTGTTTCATATTCCCGCACCAGACCGAAATGGAATGGGAAAGAACATGAACCACTCTAGCCTAGGTGTCACTCAGGTCCCAGGTATAGGACCTTAAACTCTCAGTAGAACCCCACCCACCAAGACAGAAAACAGATCCAGCCAGATAACAGTATGACAGTATGATGCATATAAAGCTGTAAAGAAAGCAATAAATAACTGTACATAAAGCAATAAATAAAAGCAACTATATAAACACAATTAGCACATAACACCCCAGTAAACACAAATCAATCAAGCGCTAGGAGGAACCCACAAAAAGAACCAGAAGCCCTGGTTACAGTATAAGGGTCCCCAGCAGAGTCACCAAGCTGTCGCTCCCACCAAAATGACACCGGGCCAAGAGGGGTACAGACGCGAACGGTCGGCGAAAGGAGGAATGTGAGAACACACAGGAGTGAACTCACAAGAAAAGAAAAGAGTCGCCAGCTAGGCATTTTTATCCCGGAGGAAAGGTAATGCTGCATAGTGTTGCACCCCAAAATTTGCCCTCACAATACAAGACTTTGTGTGCTAAGAAGGTTCACAAGGTTCACAAGACCTTTCATGAAGGTCATGAAGTCTACAAGATACTTTATGAGGTTCACAAGGTTCAAAAAATTCACAATACTTACAAGACCTTTTCATGAAGTTCATGAAGTCTACAAGACACTTTATGAGGTTCACAAGACACTTTATGAGGTTCACAAGGTTCACAAGACCTTCCATGAGGTTCACAAAGTTCACAAGACCTTCCATTAGGTTCACAAGGTTCACAAGACATCTTATGATGGTTCACAAGGTTCACAAAGTTCACAAATAGTTAGAAGAGTTGACAATTCCCTCAGACAATGCACCTCCTAAGCAGTGCATCCAAAACTAGGGTTTTGACTTTAATCAGGCTAAATGAACTTCCAAGACTTCAAGTGAGCTTCATAGCATCCTATATGTGTTCAAGAATCCCCATGACAAGTTTCAAGACTTTTCTCAAAGGTTTGCTCAGTCAGATGATCAGATAGGTCAAAATCAGTCAAAGCAGTTAAAAAGTCAAACTGAGGTCAACTGTGGTCAAACCAAAGTCAAACTTCATGATTTTTTTCCAACATCAAGTATATGAAGTAAAATTCATCATTTGATCAAGGGTTGATCATGATTCATCAAGGATGTTTCAGATCATCAAGAATCAGGAGTTTCTAAATTAGGGTTTCCTTAGTAAAAGTCAACTGAACTTTGACCAGCCATAACTTTCACATGCTTCATCACCAAGTCTCTATCCAAAGCTAATTTTGAAGGAAATTGAATTCTCTACAACTTTGTGTCTCACAATCCAAGCCCAAAAATGCTTCATTTGGAAGGTATGAGCTAAGACATTATAGGTCCTTTTGAAAGTCAACAAAAAGTCAACAACTTCAAAAGGGCATAACTTGAAAATGGTAAATGATATGGACATGAAACCAGTGGGGTTGGTTATAGGACTCTTCAAGCTTTCCAAAATGTCCAAGAACACCCTCATAGCATTAAAATTGAAGAGTGTGTGCCCTTTCAAAGTTGGGAAATTTTTGGTTGGTTTATGAAGAAAATGGAGGTTTAAAACCAATTTTTTCTAAATGGGCTTGCCATATGATGACCCAATCCACACCAAGACCTCATGCACGACCCACCCATGTAATTTTATGATTTTTTTTATTTAATATTTATTTGAATTTTATTCATTTAAATACATATTAAATCAAAATAAAATCAAAAAATCAATATTTAAGGGTGATTCTTCTTCTAGAAAGTCATAAACACTATTCAAGACCAATTATCAACATCCAAATTCGTGCTAGGCCAAAATAGTAAGAATATATTGGATTTTTTTGATATTTTTGGATGAGAGATTTCTTCATAATCAAGTAATCAATTTTCATGATACAAGATCCATTCTTTTTAACCTAATTCAATCATTATATATACTTGAAGACACTGCAAGCACTAGGGACGATTTCCAGCCTCCAAAGTGTAAGTTTCATATTTGCAAAAACCACACAAAACTCAAATTCGGTTTCAACTCCACAAGGCATTTGAAGGTATTTTGAGGACACAAGAATGTTCACTAAGCTTCATTGAGTCGAAACCAATGATCATTTGCATCCAAAACATCTCATATAGCATAAACCGAATCTCTTTTGTTCTTGAATTTAAATTTTTCGATTTCGATTGTTTAACCATTATTAATGAATTTTGTTTGTTGATTTGTTATTGTTTGAAGCTTTGGATGAATTCTGGATGGTTTGATTTGATTTTCATGAACTGAGACGAATTTCACCATGGCTAGGGTTTTCGGCCTCCATTAGGGTTTCACATTCAAGCCAATATAAATCCATTCTAAAAACATAGATCAATGCCAAATTGTCTCTGGATCATGTTTGAACAATTAATTTGGTGAAATTTTACAGTTTGTATGATGTATGAGATTCATAGGTCTTGCTGCAAATTTGAAATTCGCAGGAAAGCTGGTGGGTAATTTCGCAGCAAAATTCGTATTGCCAGAGGTTGAAGATGATCCCCCAGCGCGCGCGTTTTGGAATTTGAAATTTGTTTTAATATTATAATGTTTTATTTCTGTTTGTTTCACAAGCATGGTGCTTGGCCCAGTGGTATGAAGCGCGCGTGTGTAGCTAAATGACCTGTGTTCGAGTCCTGGTTCCCCCAACTTTTGCTTATTTTTCAGTTTAGTTATTAGGTATCATATATTATTTATTATAGTCACTACTTCAACAGGTGCGCTCTCCCAGCTGGATTGGTTAAGGTGTTTGTGTGTATTGTGAAGGTCCTGGGTTCGATCCCCCCAGGCCTTTTGTTTTTCTTGCTTTTTTCTTTGATTTTCAGGCATAAGGCACAAAACCAAATGGATCTCCTCCTTTACTACCTGCGCACAGGCTGGCCCAGTGGTTGTTGTTGCTGTCTTGAGTGTGTGAAAGCAAGAGGTGCTGGGTTCAATTCCCAGCCAGGTAAGTTTTCTTTTTCTTTTTATTTCTATTTGTTTTGCTTATTGTTAATATTAATTAATTGAAATTATAATTTAATAAAATCCTAATATGTTTCATAAATATAAATCCTAATAATATTTTCTAAAACAAATTGTTTTTTTTACTAATATGTATATATATAATTTATTTGTATAATTAGATTAATATTTAATATTTAACATTTTTTTTTATATAAAACCTAATTTATTTTTTTTAAAACCCTAAAAAACATATTTTTCTCAAACCCTAATTTTCCTTATTCTATTTGCTTAATATCATTATTAATATATATTATATTCATAGTTTAGTTAAAAATTCTTAATTTTCATTAATGTATAAATTGTTTATAATTTAAATTTTTGTACATAAATATGTTTAAAAATTAAAATGCTTAATTTATTTTTATAATATGTAAATATTTTATAATTGCTTATAATTTAATTGTGCATGTAAATAATTTCTATTATATGTTTAAAATTGCTAATTTAATTATAATTTATTTTCATAATATGTTCATAATTAATTTATTATATAATTTATACATAACTTTAAAATTTTATAATAATTAGCATAATTGTTTATATTTTAATATTAAATAATAATTGTTTATAAAATTGAATTTTTTTGCTTATTTCATTATTATTATTAATTATATTCTTATGATATTTGTTTATTACTAACCCCATTTAATTTAGTATTATTTTTTATTATTATTTTCACTAACCCAATTATAATTATTTATTTATTTTACTTATGCTATTTAAATTGCTTTATTATTATTATTGTAATTGCTCCTTGGTGTAATATTTAATAGTAATGTTTAAATTATTTATTTTATGCTATGGTTAGTAAATAGGGAGTGTAACATGTATGTTTATTTAAAATTAATTTAGATCACTTAATTTAAAAGATAAATATTTAAAATTGTACACTCACACACGTAAGTCGATCTTTGATCGCCATCTCACTTCCTTAGGGATACCTCTCATTGTTGCCTAATCAAAAGGTCAAGTAGGGTGTATAAAGCAAAAGTCCCTCAAAATAAAGTCATCTAGTCCCTTAACAGATAAAAGATCAAGTCCCTTTCGAATGTTGCCTTCGTAATGATCTTGTCCCTTTCGAATAAAGATGATAGTCCCTTCAAAATTGCTTATACACCCCACAGTTGCCTACATAAACAGATGTCCCTTCACTTGTCCCTCACATCCAAGGTAATGACTACCTATTCCTTAATAATAGGGATAGTCTTACCATTTAAAGGATTCAAGAACATAAAAGACTTAAACTTAGGGTAGGTTCCTCATAGTTACTTGCTCACTCTTCAAAAACAATTTCAAACACTTCACACTTTCAAACAAATTTTCAAAACAAAGGTTTTTTACGCATCCGTACATGGATCATTATCAAACTCTTAAGAAAATTTCTATTCACACACTTCACATTTCAAAAACATTTTAAAGTGAGCTAAGTAACTAAGAGCCCATGGATAACCATGGATGTAAAGGGTGCTAACACCTTCCCTTTACATAACCTACCCCCCGGACCCAAAAATCTTTTAAAAGGTCTTTCCTGTTCTTTTATGCCTTTCCTTTGGATAAAATAAACGTCGGTGGCGACTCTTGCTATCCGCAACATAACTAAAGTCAGTTCTCCCACCGTGTTACAGAACTGGCGACTCTGCTGGGGATTTAATATTAAAGAGGGGTACCCTTAGGAATTAGATCACTTTAAAATTGTTTGCCTTGTTTGCTTTATACTTACTTGTTGGGCTTTTATGTGTGAAAGATCCTAACCCGGATCTAGTGTACCTTAGGTAAATGGCAATAGACCAAGGAAACTGTACGGCGTATACCGATATGGTTGATCTGGTGTCCATAGTTAGTGTGACTTCTTGGTTGGTGCTTATGTTCCTTAAGTCAAGTTGAGGATAATATGAGGCTGCCATACGTTGTCAATACACTAACTAACTTTTAGAACCCTAGTTATCCCATCTTGGCCTTTAAAAAAGTAGTGAGATAACCGGCTTTGGTGCAGACTGAAGTTGGTTGATACTCGATGCTACGCTCATTGAGATCTTAAACTTGGAGGGTTTTGGTTGGCAAGTAAGTTTCCTTCTGAACAACCACCCTTGTGAAGGATCAATGATATTGAGATCCCTTAGAATCTGTTTACTTTTGTAGGACAGGATGAACCATCTAACTTCAGGGGAGGGTACTTACCTTTGAACCTCATGCAAGCCTTCAAACCTAGGGCTATTGTGTGACTTGTTTGTGTGTGCCACATGTTTGTGATTGAACATAACATCATGACATCATCATGCATCATAAGCATAGCATTTTCACTAACCATTTCAAGGACCAAAGGATTTATCTTTGTTCTTTGTTGCAGGTCATGGCTTCTGCTCGTAGAAACACCATCAGGATCAACTTTGTGGGCATACCTGCTAAGCTTAAAGAGTTGGTTTCTCAAGTGTCTGATCACTCCCAGTTCATCAAGAGACATGGTCACCTATTGGATCTAGTCACTTCAGGGTTCAATGAAGACATGATGAGTGTTCTGTTTCAGTTCTTTGACCCTAAGCACCATTGCTTTACATTCCCTGACTATCAGCTGGTTCCTACAATGGAAGAGTTCTCTAAACTTCTAGGTATACCTGTTCTTGATCAAAGACCCTTCACAGGCTTGGAGAAGGAGCTTAAACCAGAGGTTATTGCTGCAGCTCTACATCTGAAGAAGTCTGACATTGTTCTAGAAACGAGAAGCGGAGTTAAGGGTATTCTTGCTAAGGTATTAATGGATAAGGCTCAAGTGTTCTTGAAGGCTATGAGCTATGATGCTTTTGAGGAGATCTTAGCCTTGATGATTTACGGCTTAATGTTGTTCCTCAATCCAGATCAATTCATAGACGTTCATGCCATCAACATATTTCTGAGTCACAATCCAGTGCCTACATTGCTTGGAGACATCCTGCACTCTCTTCATACTCGTACTACAAAAGCAAGAGGAACTTTGATGTGTTGCATACCTTTGCTATCTAGGTGGTTTATTTCTCACCTTCCTCGCTCAGTAATGAAGAATGAGCAAGGGTTCAGGTGGTCCAAAAGGATCATGTCACTCTCTCATTCAGATATCCATTGGTGCTCCAGATCTATGGAGAATGACACTATCATTGACCGTTGTGGAGAGTTTCCTAATGTGCCACTTCTAGGCATAAGAGGAGGCATTACTTACAACCCTTCTTTAGCTTTACGACAGTTTGGTTACGCTCTGAGTGATGGTCCACATGACATGTTGATTCAGGGCATTGTGTTTGACTACGACAATGATCTTCAAGGTTACCGTCAGAGATTCATACGAGCATGGGGAAAAGTGAGCAAGGTTGACAGCAAGACTCTGGAGCCTAAGTACACTATTCCTATGGAAGCTTATCTTAGATGGGTGCGCTCTCGTGCTCAGACTCTCATGATGCCATATCCTGCTATCCTGCCAGTTACCATGGAACCTGTTGCTGAAGGAGATACTTCTTATACCATCCTTCACCCAGACATGCCTACTGACATGGAAGACTTACAGAGATCCTGGATCCAGTTGAAGGAGAAAAGGGATATTTTCGAGGCTCATTACAAAGCAAGCCAAGAAAGAATCCTAGAACTAACAAAGCAACTTCATGAGGAACGGAATCTCAACTCATACCTCAACACAAAGAGGAAACGTCCATGGGAGACTTAAAACCCCACCCCTTGTATTTATTTCATTTCATTTTCTATAAGCCCAAGAGGCAAAACAAATTTATTACTAATAAAAGTCTACCTTCTTGTTTGTTTAAGAAAATTTAAATCCTGCGGTCCTTGAAAACATTGCATATGCATTCACATACCATATCATTACATTACAGGTTTCTTGTGCACAGGTTTCTTATCTTCTCGCTGTTTATTTCAGCAATGGCTCTTGAACAAACAGTTAAAGATCTCCAGGCACAAAATGCACAGTTCCAAGAGCTGATCCTGAACTTGTCCAAGGGACAAGATGAATCGAAGACACTGCTGGCTAAGAAGAGGAGTCCTGAGGACAACAAGGATGGTCAGTTGGAACAATTGCAAGCTGAGATAACAGAAATGAGGATCCAGATGAATGGCCAGGTGGCTCTTATCCAAAGTTTAGCTCAGGGGCAAGAAGAGCTGAGAACCTTTGTCCAAAAACTTCAAAGTAATGGAGTCAGGAATCTAATTGTCAATCAACCTCCGTTAAAACAAGCTGATTTGGTTGAAAAGAAGATGAGGATAAAAGAAGGTAAGAAACCGGTTACCACTGATTGTTCTTCAGTTGAAGAAAAAAGACATGGTAAAGTTAATCCACCTCAACACAAGGGATGTAGAAGACAGTTTATCAAATTCAGCACTCCAATGTCACAAGTTCTGCAATGCTTGTTGGAGATGAAACTAATTTCCTTGAAAAATTCTCCTCAAAATCCTAAAACTTCCTCTCCTCGCTATAATCCCAAGGCAAGGTGTGGGTATCACTCCAACTGCCCTGGACATGATACTAATAGTTGTTGGACGTTGAAGAAAAAGATCCAAGACCTGATTGACGAAGGAATCCTAGAGGTTACTCCAGAAGGTCAAGTTGAATTCTACTATCACCCATCAAACACCGAAGTTGCAAGACAAGTTGCCCAGTGTAGCAAGAAAGGAAGCCTACCTATTCCTGTTGAGATATGGGGCACCTTGGGACATCCAAGTGGTAAATTTGATTTCATGGTGAAGTATACTGCTCCTCAAAGTTCACAGATTGCAATTGAGGACATTCAGCCAACTGGATGGGACAACATTTGAATTTTCATTTGTAATTTCTTTTATTTGTTTGAACACTTACTATTATGTTAAACTTTTATTTTCATTAATGCATTGCATATGTTTGTCTTGAATTAATCCATTCGTTCCACTATATTTTGAATTATGCTTCTTATTTCTATCTTGTGATATTTAACTCCTGATAAAGCTATAAGCCTGTAGAGGGAGGATGATGAAAACAATACCATAATCTTATGCAATATGCTTTTGAACAGACTATGCTGACAATGTACAGGCATTGTTTCAATTCCTAAACAGTGGAGATATAAGGAAGTTAATCCCTAGTCAACCCTTTTGAGCCTATGAAGTAGGAGTTTTTATTCTCGCACAAATTAAAACCCTTATTCATAACCCGGGGCAGGGTAGTTACTCGGTTAACTCAAAGATGCCAATTATCTGTGTTGTACACAACTAATGATGGTTCTCTGTAATCATTAAACCTGACAGTCAATATCCAGCAAAAGAAAAAACCCACTAAGTCAAAACCTATGAAGGAGACTTAGTAAAAAAAAATTTGAGAAATTCCGCTGACTGTAATTTTGAAACAAACAGTTAAGGCAAAAAGAAGATATAACAAAGTCAAAAGAAAAAAAGAGGTCACTATGAATCCTCAACAAAGAAAGATGACTGAATGTTCAAATAAAGTTTTGGTTTCTGAACCATCATAAATGTCAGTGTTACAATTCCAAACTCATTTGAGCCTCAATGCATAAGTTAACTGAGCATAGGACTGAAGAACATCATGGAGATTGGGTTGGGTACAAATAAAATTTGAGCCTTTATCCTTTGTTTATTAAACCGTGAACCAGGCCACGTTATAACCCTTTAAAAGTCCTAACTGAAGCATGGTTAGTTCGAAAGCGTACTGCTACAAAAAGGTATCCTGACTCCTTTAGGGCTTATTATAAAACTTGAGTTAATATCACAGTTTTCTTAATAAAAAAAATTTAAAGTAATTCTTTTTCAAAAAAACTTCAAGACAGACATAAGCATTGCATTTTTGAATATATTTGTTTGCATATACCTGAGTGTTTGACGAATGAAGAAACTTACAGGATGAATGTTCAATGAACCAAAGTCCTTCCAATAAACAAAGTTGTTTCCTGGATCAAAGTCCATGTATACAAAGGGGCATAGTCATTATCTCCCAATCAAGGGGGCAGGCCATGATACTTCCTAACTCATCTGGGGCAATCAGGAAAGGATTCAACTATGTTAAGTATTTAGGGGCAGATCTCCACATCTGTCTAAATTACTGAGGGTAACATTACAAAGTTCATAATGCCAGGGGCATAGTCACTGTTTCCCAGTCAAGGGGCATACCAACTTACTGTTCAATTCATTTGGGGCAATCAGGTCCAGATTCAACAATGCTTAATAGCCAGAGGCAGCTCTCCTCATATATGTGAATTTCATGATGTCAGGGGCATATTGTTGTGAAGCACTCTGTTTATTTCTCTTGAGGTAACTACATTCAGATACTTACATTATGGTATAATTCATCCTCAACCAAGGGGCAATGCATTCTCTTCAAATCTAATACCCGGAGCGTATATGGTCCATCACAATTTGAAGACACGTTCCTCTCATTATATTACCTTGATATTGGGTTCTCAGCAGGAGCCATTGTGGAAATTAATTGTCTACGCCAGTAGTATCAGATGGTGTCAGTATCGTATCTTCAGATCCAGCCATGAGGATTTCTGGGGAGGTATTCAGGAAAGTTAAGAATCTCAGGAGCTCTAAATCCAATTGGTTATACACTCTCAAAGTTGAAACGATTTTGTTTTCGAGTTCAGCTTTACTTTTCCCTCTTTATTCAGGATTACTTTTCCTCTTTTACTAAAGTGAAAAACGTCTATTGGTCGTGTTTGAATGTATGTATGCTTTTGAATATGATTCATGTTTACCAGAAATGCATAAAATGCAGTAATAATATTTACTAAGGACGAATGAAGGTAGGAATTCAACGAAGCTTCACCGGTTCATCCCTACGAGACAACTACAAATCCCTAGTAGGGCAAATCCATCTTCATAAGTACTTCAAGTCACATCTCCCCTGGGATTTATATCCATCTCTTTTATCCTCATACGGATAGTCGGGAATTTATTTTTCCAATAAGAGTACGACGAACGAAGACGGGAGGTTATGTATACCTTGATATCCCCAGCAGACGGGAGGTTATGTATACCTTGCTATCCCCAGCAGACGGAAGGTTATGTATACCCTACTATCAAACGAAGACGGGAGGTTATGTATAATATATTATCAAACAAGACGGGAACGAGTTCCTCATATTCTTCAGCAACGAATCGGGATTTATTTTCCCTGGCCAGCAGTTGTTATACGAAGATATCCAGACGCTCCAGGTTGCATGATGCATACATACATCATACATCATCATAACATACATATCCATAATTACATAATACATCACTGAAGTGCATCATATCATACATGCATACATAATGCATAAGCTATTATTATCTTGCAGAATGTTATAATCTTGTTTTTCAGATTAATTCTCCAGCAGACAGACTTCATTAACAGCTTGTGACTATTGGGCCGTTGTTTATCTTCCCAAAAGTTATTATTTCCTCAGGACGTTGTTTATCCTCCTGAAAGCTTCTTATACCTCAGAACATTGTTCATACTTCTGAAAGCATATCATCACCTCAGGATGTTGTTTATCCTCCTGAAAGCATATTATCTCCTCGGGACGTTGTTTATCTTCCTGAAAGCTATCATCACTTCCTCAGGACGTTGTTATCCTCCTGAAAGCATATTATTACCTTGGGCCGTTGTTTATCTTCCTAAAGGTTACCATTTCCTCAGGACGTTGTTATCCTCCTGAAAGCTATCAATCCCTCAGGACGTTGTTATCCTCCTGAAAGCTATTAATCCCTCAGAACGTTGTTCATCCTTCTGAAAGCATATCATCACCTCAGGACGTTGTTATCCTCCTGAAAGCATATTACTACCTCAAGACTGCTTTATCCTCCTGAAAGCATATTATCAATCCCTCAAAACATTGTTCATCCTTTGGAAAGCATATCATCACCTCAGGATGTTGTTATCCTCCTGAAAGCATATTACTACCTCAGGACGTTGTTATCCTCCTGAAAGCATATTATTACCTCAGGACGTTGTTTATCCTCCTGAAAGCATACTATCTCCTCGGGACGTTGTTGTAAACACCCCAAATTTGCCCTCACCCATTCACACCATGGTTTGTGATCATCCTCATATGCATAAACACAATCATGTCATCTCACATCTCATTTTTTATCCACTGCATAGCTTTCAAGGCATCTGCACCTAGGGTTTGTGATCTGAGCAATCCCAAAGCATCTTGAGCCATTCCAAGGGCAACCAATCAACTCAAAGGGGTCTATGTGTGTTCATACATCATATTCTATCTCCTCAAAGTCAAGAATGCAGAGGAATCACAGGAGCTAGGGTTTGAGTGGATGCAGAGCCAGGATGAACTGCACAGTTGACTGAAAATTAGGGTTTTGGTTTCAGAGGCCATAACCCCAATTTTTTTGGTTATTCTTGTTTCCATTGGTCTCTATATGGTATAGGGAGTATGCATATCAATTTTCATGAAGAAATTCCATGGGGAAGTCATCTGATCAAGGGTTGACTTTTCAGACAAGTCAGTGCAAAATCAGGGCATCTGAGGCCCCAATGACCCAACCAATGGGTGATCTTCATCATTTTGAGTGTATATGATCTTTATTTGATCATGGAAGAAGGTTGAAGTTCATAGAAATCAAGAATTTAGGTTTTTTGCAAATGTTGACTTTTTGGGCATAGTTGACTTTTCAAGAATGCATCATTTTAGGTCATTTTTCAAGCCATGATTCATGATCCAAAAATGCTTCAAATGGAAAAACTTTGGTCATGAAAGTTGTAGATCTCATCTTTCCCTTTTCAAAAAGTACAAGAACATGATCAAACTCTTCTTGGATCAAAATTTATGGCCATGCAAAGTTGGTTAAAATCATTAATTTTCAAGGCATGCCTCATTTGGAAACTTTGCAAAATCTTGGACCAATGCATCATGTGACCTCTAATTCATTTCAAACCATTACACAAACATTCTCTAAGTCCTAAAAATCAGAATTGGACCAAATTTGCTCATGGCTTGGTTTGTGTAACAAGACTTTATCACATGTGAACCAAAATGTCACAACTTGCAAAAACCATCATGATCACTTCACCAACTTGATACATTGGCTGCTGAGCTTTGCTAGACCTCTCCCTCATCCTTGCTGCGCCAGCCCATGCCTTGTACTTGCCTAGACTTTGAGCCATGCCTCACTTACACAAAAGTTGACTTTTTGGCAAAAGCAAACTTACCAATCACAAAAGCACAAGTCACATCAAGCAGCCAATCAGCATTGTTTATACAAACAATTTGCAAGCAAAACATGATAACACACAAGGCTGAAGCTTCCTCATTCATAACATACACAAAAACCTCCCATCTTGCAACTTGCTTCGAATTCTTCTCCACAGCCACTAAACATTCAAGCTAACTTCACCAATCATCTCACCTGGCTCCATAGACCTCAAACCACCCAAAGCACAAGCCTGAAACAGCCAAGAGATCCCACTGCCATTTCTCACTCCATTTCTGCAGTTGCTTTCGAATCTCCTTCCCTAGCTCACAAACAGCCAAACAAACCTTGCAAAGCTTCTCCATACATCATTCAGACCTCAAACCATCATTCACCATGACCTGAAAGAGCCAGAATCACCATAGCCATTGTTGGCTGAGCTTGAAGCAGGAGCATTCGAATCTCATCATCCAGTCAACTCAAACTCATTTTGAGCACTCAAATATCATCAAGGGGTTCTAAGGAGTAGATTGCATATAAAGAGAAGGCCAGAAAGTCCTCAAGTGGAAAGCTTCAAATCTCAGGTAGCTTGAAATTTATTTTTCCAGAAATGATTTTTCTTGTTACAAATTTGTTCTTCATGCCTTGCTGATCATTCTGGTACCATTAGTTTTTGAAATGGTTGTGATTTGAGCATTTAATTTGCTTCTAAAGCTCGCGTGCCCTAGAACTTTCTTTCTTTGATTCAGCTTGTTTACAAAATATAAATTTGTTTTAGGTTAGGGGTTTGATTCGTGAGGATGTGGGGAACATTTCCCAGTTTTTAGATTTCATTTTTGTTACGTTTTTAGGAAGTTTGAAGTTTTCAGGGGAGAAGGTCACCGGAGAAGACGACCGGAGCTCGTCTCCGGTGACCTGAGAGTGATTAATTTTTAATTAGGGTTAGGGCATTGAGTTTGAACGTGAGCCATTGGATTCCATTTCCCGCGCGTGAATAGAAGGCCAGGATCTTTTCATTAAGTTTTAATTATGAATTAATATTTAATTAATCAGGATTAGGTTGGTTTGAATCTGGGCCGTCCAGATGCGCGCCCAGTCAACCCCTTTTAACCCAGCAGCTCATCTCAGCCTCTCATTTGGATTACCTTTCATTTTTATTTAATTTTAATTCATTTCTTTCTCATTTGTTTTGCATATTTAATTTAAAATAGCAAAAATGTCTTAAAAATTATGAAACTTTTTTCTTTAAAGTTTTAATAATTTTTAAGACCCAAAAATATTTTTATTTTATTTTTCATCATTAAAAAAGTATTTTTAAATATTTAAAAGATTATTTTTAATTGATTAATGGGAATTAATTAATTAAAAATACTTTTAGGTATTTAAAAATTACAAAAAAATTCATGAAATGTTTTAAGACATTTAGAAACATTGTCCAACCTTCAAACCAAATTTCTTTTTTGATCTTGATGCATTTTAAGAATTTTTCATTGAATTAAATCATATCTTGTGCATTATTTTGATCATAAGTTCAAAAATTCATTTCTGTCAATTGGTGAAGGTTGAGACATTGATTCTTTTTGCTTTGTCTTGTGTTTAACATGTATTTTCAAGGATAAAAAGGCCATGAATTGTTCTTGCATTTTCAAATTGTTTGGCATTTGTTTTGATAAGAACCCTAAAAAACCCTAATAACTTAGGAAATTCATATCTTGAGTTTGGTTGAGAGTTGAGAGCTCCCCTTTGGGAAGTGGTTCATTATAGGTCTAGGGTTTCCTTAGGTACCATTTTCCATTTTTACTTTAGGGTTTTGCTTCTGTTTTTGGTTTGTGTTTGATGTTTGATCCATAAACCCTAATTTGGGCTTTCATTTGCATCCCTCTTGCATTCTCTTGCATAACATGACTTGTCTTTGCATTTTGTGCATTCTTGTGATTCATTTGACATCTTAAGACATGTATAAAGCATCATTGATCATTGCATTACATATTTGCCATGTCATTTGTCTTGTATGATTCATAACATTCCATGTTTGTTCATGCTCCTTAGCTTGCATCATTTGCATTCATAATCTTGTATGAACATCCCCATTGTCTTGCCTCATGTTTGCAGCACCTCATAACATCACAATATCATGTGCATGCTTCTGGTTTGGTATAGCATCATATCATTTCATCTCATCTTGCATTGCATTGCATTTTCTTTCTAACATTGCAGGTGATAAGTAACTTGAGAAGTGGATTTGCCTTCACTTCTCATACCTTTTCTTTTCATCTCTCTTGCATCCATTGCTGCATTCTTATTTGTGTTTGAGTTTGAGCTTGCTCATTCTTCTCCTCCCCACTTTCTTTCTTCAAGTGACTTGACTTCTTGAATGAAGCAAGTCACTTTGCTCCTCTTGATCCTGTTCATCTGCTTCCTGGTGGTTCCTCTGAAGATTGTTCTTGGAAACCTCACAAACCTTAGGATCATCCAAGCATGACAATGAATTAGGGTTTTGATTAGTCCCCCCATAGTTTACCTTTGTGTCTCTCTTTGAGTCTCCTCTTCTCACCTCATAATCAGGGACTAAACCCTAAAGGCTTTAAGACTTTGTGCTTAGGGTTATGCCTGCATCCTTCTCTTAGGATGGAGTGTATAACTTTAATCCTAAGTATTAAACCCTTAAGGTGTTTAAATCTCTTAATCAATTCACTTAATAAATATCAAGACATTACACTTGTAACTTGGGCCTTGCATTAGGGTTCTAATTCTTCCTTAAGTGGTTAAGAAGGACTAACCCTAGTGTTAATGGACAAGTCCCCCTCAAGTTGTCTTACAAATCATAAAACTCACTTCATCATCATATCATTAATCTAAAATCCACTTAATAAAGGCTTGTTTTGTCATGGGTTTAATCCCTAATCATGGATTAAGTTGAGGAGTTTTTCTCAACTTAAACATTCTCATCTATTATCCTTCTTTTAGGATGGTGTAATGAGTCTGTTTAATCCTTGATTAAGGCTTAATCTCATTACTCAACACTAAACAAAAACCACAAAAACATCTAAATAATCACAAGTAGGTTAATGATCTTAATCCTACACCAAAGGTGATCAAGTGTGAGAATCTGACTTCACACTTAAGGTACTCTCATTACCCCTGATCAGAGGGAAGATGTGATGAGTTTACTAAATCCATTGGTTTAGGCTTAAGCTCATTATCTTATGACAAACTTCAAAAAGCAATAAAAGACTGAAAACACAAAAACAAACAATAATCGTCTCCTTCGGGATTCTTTTCTCATCACACTCATTCACAACCGAGAACTTGCTTCTTCCGTCTAATGCAAGACAGTTTGCACCTGAGCCAGACAGGTCATACACTTGAGCATAGACAAGTAAGCAGTTCACAAGTCAATTCATCTTTCAGTCTCTTTGGGTCGAACTACGGTGTTCTGACTTCCTCATTGCACGAGAGGATACGTAGGCATAACTTAATAGTTATCGAACAAAAGTCTCTGTATATTCCCCCTCTTCCAGCTTCATTCTTTAGCCTCATGATCTTGAGCATTTCACTCCTTTCTTGCACTGGCACTTTCATACTTCACTACACTTATGCACTTCACACCTTTTTTACACTGACACCTGTACATTCTTTTCCAGCCATTTTACACACAGATTGCACTGACACTACCCCTTTAAAACACAAATCTTTTAAGCGTGGATCCCGTCGAGTACGACGGACAATCTGGGTGCTAATACCTTCCCAGGTTGTAACCAACCCCCTTTCTCAGTCTCTCTGGTTCGCAAACCGTCTTATCCGTATCTTTCTAGGCCTACGCAGCATTGCCTTTCCTCCGGGATAAAAATGCCTAGCTGGCGACTCTATTCACCTCCAGTGAGTTCACGGCTGTGTGTTCTCACTGTTCCCTTCGCCGACCGTTCGCGTCTGTACCCTCATATGACCCGGTGTCACTTGTTGGGAGCGACAGCTTGGCGACTCTGCTGGGGACCCTTATACTGCAACCAGGGCTTCTGGTTCTTTTTGTGGGTTCCTCCTAGCGCTTGTTTGATTTGCGTTTACTGGGGTGTTATGTGCTTATCTGTGCTTGTATATTCATCTTTGTTTATTTGCTTTATGTACAGTTACTTTACTGTTTTCTTTACTGCATTTATATATCATATTGTCATTATTGCTGGCTGGATCTGTTGTTTGCCTTGGTGGGTGGGTGATTCATTGAGAGTTAAGGTCCTATACCTGGGACCTGAGTGACACCTAGGCTAGAGTGAATCATATTCTTTCCCATTCCATTTCGGTCTGGTGCGGGAATATGAAACACGGTTCAGATATGGGTTTCTTCTTGAGAACTCTGTGTTGCAGATTTCCTGCAATGCTAGGGCTATCTGGGAAGCCTGCTAAGTCTGGATGACCTTTTAGTATTGACCTTCAGAAACTGAGGTGAATTAGAGGAGGAATTGTTATGGTTATTGTAAACACTGTACCTCCGGGTTAGAAGTGTTTACACTTCTCATAACGGATCCAAGTCTGAGGATCCTTGTTCTAGATCACTACCTGTGAGGGGGTTGGGCTGTTTACAGGTTTGCAGGTACCTTGACCTCAGAATACCCTGTTACTTTGACTTTGTTAAGAGTACTCCATGTTGGATAGTTCTTGTGATTCTAAAACCCTGGACTTGTGGCTCTTTATTTGAGTCCCCCCACCCTGGTTACTGGATTTTTAGACCTCCATCTGGAATTCTTGAACACACATGGATCTATACCAAGGCAGTTAATCAGATCCAGCTCAGTCACAAACCCTTGCATTTCATTTGCATACATACCCATTGCATCATATTAACATGTGCTTATTTGTGTTTCAGGGTATCCATTTTCATCTGGTTTTGGTTTTGACCCCATCTGTTATCTTGACCTATCTCCATCAGCACTTGCTTCAGCCTGCCAGCCATACTTCAGTTACTTGCACTAGCCAGTCAGTGGCCCTCTCCTCAGCATCTTCATCAGCACTTATTCTACTCAGTCTTCAGCATCATGGCTCCAAAGAAAAGCAACATCACTTATCATTTTTTCCAACCAGACTTATCAGACATCAGGAGGATCCAAACCCTGATCACCCCAGATTACATTCCTCTGTTCAGAGAGCATTATGGAGATATACTGGACATGGTTATGGATCTGGACCCTTCACAGAGGAGCCTCATCCACACCTGCATTCAGTTTTATGATCCTCCATTGAGATGTTTCACCTTTCAAGACTTTCAGTTGGGTCCTCTTTTGGAAGAATACTCATCATTGACCGGTCTGCCCATCAAAAGAGAAATCCCTTTCAACCCTGAAATGGTTTTTCCCAGCAATGGAGAGATAGCAAAAGCTTTGCACCTGGAACCTGTATTGATTGAACAACACTTGACCTCTAAAGCTGGGATCCTTGGATTTCACCTGGACTTCCTGATTTCTCAAGCTAGTTTGAAAGCCTCCCTGGGAGAATGGAAAGCTGTTTGTGCTCTGTTGGCCTTAAGTGTGTATGGAATTGTGTTGTTTGCAGATGAGCCTCGATTCATCAGCAAGAATGCAATCCATTTGTTCATCCTGAAGAACCCAGTGCCAACTTTACTGGGTGATCTCTATTACTCAGTCCATCAAAGAAATGAGAAGCAGAGGGGGAGATTAGTAAGAATTTGTGCTCCATTATTCCATGCTTGGCTTCTCAGGCATCTACCCAGGACAGATGCATTTCTAAATCCTCATCAGCAAAGCAACTGGGCTAAGAGACTCACTGTCCTAACTTCAGCAGATATCAGATGGTGTACTCAGAGCACCAAGGGCAGAGACATGATCACCAGCTGTGGGCACTTTCCCAATGTGCCTTTGATAGGAGTTAAGGGAAGTATCAACTACAACCCTCTGCTGTTCAGAAGGCAATTAGGCTATGCACTGGTCCATACTCCTAGGGAGCAAGATTTGGTGGAGACCCTCTACTGTGAGAACAAGATTAGTTTGACTGTTGTTAGGCAGGCTGCTTGGGCCTGGGATCATGTTCAAACCAAGGGAATCACCATTCTGGGGAAGTGCAATAATGTGGCATCAGTCCAATATTATGAGTGGTCCCATGCTAGGGCCCAATTCTCTGGAATGCCCTTTACCATAGAAGACATGCCTGAGTCATCTTCAGCACCACCCCCTGCCACTATCAGTTTGGGGGAGTTTGAAAGCTTGAAGGAAAGAAATGAGAAGTTAACTCAGGCTTTACAGAAGACCCTCCGGGAGAGGAGTGAGGGTGTGAGGGAAATTGAAAGACTGGAGAAGTTGAGGGTAGAACACTTGACTAAGATTGAGAAGTCTGGGGAGTATATCAACAAGTCTAAAGCTGGTGAGCAGATTCTGAAGAATGCTTGTAAAGAAGCCCAGTTCCAAAGAGCAAGAACAGACTTATACTTGAAAGAGAGTCAGGCCAGGTGGGTCCGGATCACTGAGGCCCGTACTCTAGAAGACAAGAGAGCTCAAGACAAGATGGAGCAGATGGAAAAAGCCCTGGCGGCAGCCCAGGAGGAAATATCAGAGCTGAAAATCAAAGCAGGATTGAAGAGGTCTAAAGATCAAAGTCAGAACAAGAAGTTGACTGCAGCTGTTGCAACAAGAAACCTTCTCATCAGAAGTCTCACGGAGCATCCGGCTGATCCTGTGACCGAAGCACTTCTCAAGGAAGTTCGTGAGGATGAGTTTGGCCTTGGAGTTTGATCATTTGCTTGTTGTTGTTCCTTTTCCATGTACTTTTGCTTTATGTGATGTATTTTGGCCCCTTTGAGGGTTTGTATTGTAAAATGAACAAATTGTATTATTTCGCCTTTGTAATATATTTGTGTTGGTTTCTATCTGGGATCACATCAAAAGCAACTTCAACAGCATCATCTTCAAGGGTCTGGAAGGGTCAAAACTGAAGGCCAAACCGGATACCTTGAGAACAAATAAGCATAACTGCATTGCATGCTAACCATTTTGTTTGTTTTGTAGGTTTTTGTTTTGTTATTGCTAACCTCTGTTGTGATGTTCAGGAATTATTGCTCGCCGCCGGGTATTTCCTCTCAACAGGCCTCACAGGTACCCAACTAGGAACAACCTTCCGGGAATTCAGATGGATCAGATGCAACAAGACCTTACGGAGGTCAGAAACCAGATGGCAAACGAAAGGTTGGAGATGAGAACGCAGATGACGCAGTTCATGGAAGTTATGAACAACATGGCTCAGAGCCAGGAGAGACTAAGGGCCATGGTGGAGAGGCAAAATCAAGAGGAGCCTCATGTAGGAACTGCAGGCACCAGTAATAATGAAAGGGTGCAACCACATGTTAATCCCCCTGTGTTTGGTCCACATCTACATCCTGAGGCCAACATCCCAGTCAACATTCAAGGGACAGCCACTGCAGCCAGAGTACTTCAAGAAGATCCTCAGGAGGACCAGTATACAGTAATAGGTGCCGGAGAGGAAACTTATGATAGACGGTTGGAAGAAATAGCTGAGAAGTTGAGATCACTGGAGTCTCAAAACTCTTTGGGGTTCGACGTCATGGACATGGGTTTGGTAGAAGGGGTCAGGATCCCCCACAAGTTCAAACCTCCATGTTTCGAAAAGTATAATGGGACTTCATGCCCCCGGACTCATTTGCAATCATTTCTGGGAAGGCTGAAGGCCTATACAATGGATGAGAAATTGTGGATGTTCTATTTTAAAGATAGCTTGACTGGAGCATCGAGGGAATGGTATTCCCATCTGACAAGAGCAACTATAAGATGCTGGAAGGACCTGGCAGAAGCCTTCATCAGGCAGTATCAGTATAATCTAGATATGGCACCCAACAGGACTCTCCTAATGGGAATGTCACAGTCTTCGAGGGAGAGCTTCAGAGAATATGCTCAAAGATGGAGGCAATTGGCTGCTGCCGTTCAACCACCAATGTCTGAGAGAGAAATGGCAGACATGTTTATGAACACTCTTCAGGGAACCTATATTGACAGGTTAGCTGCTTTCTCTTCCACCAGCTTCGCAGATGTTGTCATAGCCGGGGAGAGAATTGAAAGCCTGTTAAAAATGGGAAAGATCTCAGACAACGGTGCAAGCTCGTCCAGTAGTACAAGAAAGCCTTTTGCAGGCCCGAGAAGAACTGGCGAGACCAATGCCATTCACACCAACAGGGGTAGGCCCCAATATGCTCAGAGGTCAATAGCAGCAGTCACTATCCCTGCTCCAGCTCATCCTCAGCCAGTCTATCAACCTCCTCAACAAAACTTCCAACAACAACCTCAGTATCATCAGAATCAGTATCCTCCAAGAAACTACAATAACAACAACTCCAACAACAACAATCAACAGAGGCCATTCCTACAAAGGCCATCTCAAGCTAACCGAGTGATCGACCCGATCCCAATGCCGTATGCTGCCTTGCTACCACAACTTCTGAAACTCAACCTAGTTGAGCTAAGAACGTTGGCACCTCCGGATCCCAACAGTCTACCAAGGAACTATGACTCCAACGCTAGGTGTGCTTTTCATTCCAACGCACCTGGTCACAGTACAGAAAAATGCAGGGCTCTGCATATGAAGGTACAAGACTTGGTAGACTCCAAGGCTCTGAATTTTGCACCTCCGCCCAATGTCAATAAAAACCCAATGCCAAACCATGGTGGTCCTCGAATTAACGCTATTGAAGAAGACCAACCGTCTTATTTGATAACTAGTGTGGATCAGATCAGGACACCATTGGTGGAAATCAAAGCTCAGCTCCGTGAAAACAATATATTTCCGGGGTGTGAACTAGGATGTCCATACTGCAATATTTCATGGAATGGGTGTGAAGATTTAAGGAATGGCATTGACAGCCTTATTCAGAGTGGCCTGCTACAGATCACTACATCATTTCCGACAAATCCGGCAACTTCATCAGCAACGGTTTCAGATCCTCCTACAAATGCAACAACTATTGTTCCCGACAATTCATCAGCACCATCAACAAGTACTCCACCCGTCCTCCCAAATGATCAGTTTTCAACAGTTCCTCCTGCTACAACTTCAGCTTCATTCCATTTCGACTCTCCATTAACAGCAACAACAGTCCTTCCAACAGTACCTCCTACAACACCAGCAAACAATCATGAAGATGTCTCTACTGTTACCATATTCTACGATCCTGAAAATAATTCCGCTTACCATTCAGAAGGTGCTGCTCCCGCCAGAGCACCAGTTACAATCTTCTACGATCCACAAACAATAACAGTCCCTTCAGCAGCAGCAATCAGTCCAGTCACTGTCACGGTGCCTGGACCAGTACCATATGAAAGCAATAGGGCCATCCCTTGGCACTATGGCTCTGACTTGTACTGTGAAGGAAAAAGAATCACTCTTGAAACATCAACACCTGCACCACAAGTAGATAATGTGGGGGGAGGCGGAGGCTTCACTCGAAGCGGACGTCTCTTCGCTTCACAAGTTCAAAGACCTACTGCCGAAGCAGAAGCTGCTGCCAAGGCAAAGGGTAAAGGCCCGGTGCAGGAAGATCCAGCTGCCAAAGAAGCCCTGAAAACTCCATTTGATCAGGAAGTTGATGAGTTTATGCGGATCATCAAAAAGAGTGACTACAAAATTGTGGATCAGCTTCACCAGACGCCATCCAAAATCTCTATCCTCTCACTGCTTATGTGCTCCGAAGCCCATCGGAATGCACTACTTAAAGTCCTGCACGCAGCTTACGTGCCTGAGGAGATTACTGTCAACCAATTGGAAACCGTGGTTGGAAATGTTACTGCTAGCAATGGGCTAGGGTTTACCAATTCTGACTTGACAGCGGATGGCCGCAATCACAACAAAGCCTTGCACATAACCATGGAATGCAAAGGAGCTGTCCTTTCTCATGTGCTGGTGGACACAGGTTCTTCCCTGAATGTCTTACCGAAGAAGGCTCTGGTGAAGCTTGAATATGATGGATTGGCATTGAGACCCAGCAACCTGGTAGTAAGAGCCTTTGATGGTTCTAAGAGATCGGTTCTGGGAGAGATTGAGCTGCCTGTGACAATTGGCCCACAGACTTTTAAAACTATCTTTTATGTGATGGACATTCAGCCCGCCTACAGCTGTTTGTTGGGTAGACCCTGGATTCACGCCGCTGGCGCAATAACGTCTACCCTTCACCAAAAGTTAAAATCTGAGTGGGAAGGTCAAGTTGTCACAATCTGTGGGGAGGAGGACATTTTCGTTAGCCATCTGGCTACTTATAAATACATTGAGATGGATGGGGAGATCCATGAAACAATGAGCCAAGGTTTTGAGGCCTTGAACGTCAATGAAGCATCTGCTGTATCTGGTACTCCAATGTCATCTTACCAACAAGCCCGGAAGGTTGTTGAAGAAGGAACTGCCCAAGGCTGGGGCAAGGTTTTAGCTGTGGAGGAGAAGAAGGATAAGTTTGGGTTGGGTTACAAACCAACTCAACATCAAGCAAAGGCTGATGCAGAGCCCGGTTTTGTCAGTGGGGGGATGCTCACCCCTGATGCTATCAACTGTTTGGAAGACGAGCTAGAAGAGGAGCGCAATCTGGAGAATTGGATTCGTCCGAAGATCCCGGGGAGCAGTGTCTCGAACTGGTCTTCCCAGGAAATTATAAGTGTTACTCGAGCAGAGTAATTATTATTTCCTGTATTTTTTATAGCATGCATCCAAGTCTTGCATCTTGCCCAAGATGACAAGACTCATTTTGTAACCAGGGCCATCTGTACTTTTGTGCAAACAAGATTAAATTAATGAAATATCAGACGTCTTTTTGCAAACGAGTCCTTTTCTTTTATGCTCACTGTTTTTCCATTTTTCTTTTTGTACAAAAATAAATGGCGGTGTTTTCAAAATGATAACTTCATTTCACTTTTTCTAAAGCAAGATTAAAATCAATCACTAAAATGGACGAATTTAACCCTTGCAGAGAGTGCCTTCCTGACAGCACCGACAACAGCACAGCTATGACATCGTATGACTTTGACAATCCAATCAATCAAGCTGATGAAGGGGTTGATGAAGAATATGAGCTTCCTGAAGAGCTAGCCAGGTTGTTGAGACAGGAGGAAAAGGTTTTTACTCCTCATCAGGAGGAGATTGAAGTGATTAATCTTGGTACGGAAGAAAATGTGAAAGAAGTTAAAATCGGGGCCTGCCTGCAAGACTCAGTGAAGAGACAACTGATAGATCTGCTTCAAGAGTATGTTGATGTGTTTGCTTGGTCGTATCAAGATATGCCAGGGTTGGATACCGACATTGTTGTGCACAAGCTGCCTTTGAGGGAAGAATGCCCGCCAGTTAAACAGAAGTTGCGCCGGACTCGCCCAGACATGGCTATGAAAATCAAGGAAGAGGTACAAAAGCAATGGGACGCCGGGTTCCTTGCTGTAACTAGCTATCCGCCGTGGGTTGCTAACATAGTACCTGTGCCTAAGAAAGATGGCAAAGTAAGAATGTGTGTTGACTACCGGGACCTGAACAGAGCCAGCCCGAAAGATGACTTCCCATTACCTCACATTGACGTATTGGTGGATAACACGGCTCAGTTCTCGGTATTCTCCTTCATGGATGGATTTTCAGGATATAATCAGATCAAGATGTCACCTGAAGACATGGAGAAGACAACATTCATTACACCTTGGGGCACGTTCTGTTACAAAGTGATGCCATTCGGACTGAAGAATGCTGGTGCAACATATCAACGGGCTATGGTGACATTGTTCCACGATATGATCCACAAAGAAATAGAATGTTATGTGGATGATATGATCGCCAAGTCCCTTACAGAGGAAGATCATCTGGTGAATCTGCTCAAATTATTCAAGCGTCTGAGGAAATATCAACTAAAGTTGAACCCCAACAAATGCACATTCGGGGTGCGATCCGGTAAGCTGCTGGGCTTTATTGTAAGCGAGAAGGGGATTGAGGTTGACCCAGATAAAGTCAAGGCTATACAAGAAATGCCTGCACCGAAAACTGAGAAAGAAGTTCGAGGGTTCTTAGGTCGATTGAACTACATCTCACGGTTCATATCTCACCTTACAGCAACCTGTGAACCCTTGTTCAAGCTGTTAAGAAAGGAACAAACGGTCAGGTGGAATGAAGACTGCCAGAAAGCTTTTGACAAGATCAAGGAATATCTGCAAGAAACTCCAATCCTCATGCCGCCAGTTGAAGGAAGACCTCTGATTATGTACTTGACAGTGTTAGAAGAGTCAATGGGGTGTGTGCTGGGCCAGCATGACGAGTCTGGTCGAAAAGAGTATGCAATATACTACCTAAGCAAAAAGTTTACCGACTGTGAACAGCGTTATTCACTGCTCGAGAAAACTTGCTGTGCTTTAGCGTGGGCTGCTCGCCGACTGAGACAATATATGTTGACCCACACTACCTTATTAATCTCAAAAATGGATCCAGTTAAGTACATTTTCGAGAAGCCAGCTCTTACCGGACGGGTTGCAAGATGGCAGATGATTCTCACAGAATACGACATACAGTACACATCTCAGAAAGCCATCAAGGGCAGTGTACTATCTGAATATCTGGCTGAGCAACCCATTGATGACTACCAGCCTATAAGGTTTGACTTCCCTGATGAAGACATCATGTTCATTAAAGCAAAAGATCATGAAGAGCCTGTTCACACTGAAGGGCCCGACCCGGAAGAAGAATGGACTATGATGTTTGATGGGGCTGTTAACATGAATGGCCGTGGTGTTGGTGCAGTACTCATTACACCTAAAGGAGTTCACATGCCTTTCTCGGCAAAACTCACTTTCAACTGCACTAACAACGAAGCTGAATACGAAGCTTGCATTATGGGTCTTGAGGAAGCCATTGACCTCAGGATCAAGACATTGACCGTATTCGGAGATTCAGCTTTGGTAGTCAATCAAACCAACGGGAAATGGTACACCCACCAGGATCATCTGATACCTTACAGGGATTATACAAGAAGGTTATTGACTTTCTTCACAACAGTCAAGCTTGAGTATATCCCTCGAGACGAGAATCAGTTTGCAGATGCTCTTGCTACCATTTCATCCATGATCAAAGTTCAAGCCGCTAACTTTGTACCTCAGATTTCAGTATCTAGACTTGATAGACCAGCATATGTATTCGCAGCGGATGTTGTAAAAGATGATAAGCCCTGGTTCCATGACATTAAGTGCTTCTTGGAGGATCAAACATACCCACCTGGGGCATCTTCCAATGATAAGAAGACTTTGAGAAGGCTTGCTGGTAGTTTCTTCTTGAATGCTGATGGGTCTTTATACAAGAGGAACTTTGACATGGTACTCCTCAGATGTGTTGACAAGACGGAAGCGGATTTGCTGATGCATGAAGTGCACGAAGGATCTTTTGGTACCCATGCTGGAGGGCATGCCATGGCTAAGAAGTTGTTAAGATCAGGCTATTATTGGATCACAATGGATGCAGACTGTTGTGCTTACGCCAGAAAATGTCACAAATGCCAGATCTACGCAGATAAGGTGCATGTGCCTCCCAATCCTTTGAACATCATGTCTTCGCCATGGCCCTTTGCTATGTGGGGCATTGATATGATTGGCAAGATTGAGCCAACTGCGTCAAACGGTCACAGATTCATCCTGGTCGCCATTGACTATTTCACCAAGTGGGTTGAAGCAGCTTCATATGCAAATGTTACAAGGCAAGTGGTAGCCCGATTTCTGAAAAGAGATATCATCTGTCGGTATGGAGTGCCCGAGCGAATCATTACTGATAATGGTTCCAACTTAAACAACAAAATGATGGCAGAACTGTGCCGGGACTTCAAGATCCAACATCACAATTCTTCTCCTTACAGGCCAAAGATGAACGGCGCTGTCGAGGCAGCAAATAAGAATATCAAGAAGATTGTGCAGAAGATGGTAGTCACCTACAAAGACTGGCATGAAATGCTACCATTTGCCTTGCATGGGTATCGCACATCAATCAGAACGTCCACTGGGGCAACACCGTATCAGCTTGTGTATGGTATGGAAGCGGTCCTACCTGTTGAAGTTGAACTACCCTCGTTACGGGTATTGATGGATGTTAAACTGAGTGAAGCAGAATGGGTACGGTCCCGATACGAACAGCTGAGTCTGATCGAAGAGAAAAGATTGGCTGCAATCTGTCATGGGCAGCTATATCAGAAAAGAATGAAGAAAGCCTTCGATCAGAAAGTCAGGCACCGAGAGTACCAAGTAGGAGATCTTGTGTTGAAAAGAATCCTCCCTCCTCATACAGACTACAGGGGCAAATGGACTCCAAATTATGAAGGACCATTTGTTGTAAAGAAAGTTTTCTCTGGTGGAGCACTGATGCTCAGCACCATGGATGGTGAAGATTTCCCATCCCCTGTGAATTCAGATGCAGTTAAAAAATACTTCGCATAGAAAATGACCCGCTGGACATAAAAACAGAATGTAAGTCCAGGCAAAAATAGGGCATCCCGGCGAGTCAAAAACAGAATAAAAGACTCGGGCAAAAGTAAAGGAAAATAAACAAAAAATGTACACCCGCTGAGTTGAAAAGCCGCATTGGACAGCTCAGGCAAAAATGGGTATCCCGATGGATTGAAAACCCGAAAGGGCGATCCATGCAAAATAAGGGAATAAGCGAACAACTGCATTCTGAATTCGTCTGTATCACCTACAACTTGGTAAGCTTCAAAGGATCAAGCTTTAATCAGAATCAACTCTCTCCAGAAAGCAAGACGAGAAGAACGTCATTGTCATACGAGTCGTAGCAGGAGAGGAAGCTCCTTAAAGCGTCGTCAACACCGCCAGCACTTTATTTCTCAATTTGTAACAATCTCCTCATTTCAGGAGATATGTTTCTCTGACTGTATCTCGCCAATTCAGGGCACATGAATTAATAAAATCAGATTTTCAGTCATGTTTCGTCTTTTACATTTATGTTTTGCAAAGAGTCGTCTGATATCTCTAAAAAACAATTGCATAAGTACAGATGCCTTTCTCTAAAAATGAAAACACATGCTTACAGGGAATGTGATTACTCTCGAAAGTACTTAATTCCTATGACGGAATCCAGTAAAGGATACCTCGGGACCTTTTGTACGTTCCATTATCTTTGCAGGATTGCAGGTATCCAGAACGCAACCAGGGGCATGCAGGTTACGTCTCAGCAAGTAGGCGAATCATTATCAACTCGGTCTATCTTCCACATGGCACTAGAAGGTGCCCATTTCCCCAGCGGAGCTGCCGAATCAACATGCACTCAATCTCAGCATCCAAGATGCTCTATCCCCAGCTGAGTTGCTCCCCATTGCTTTCCCCAGCAAGCTGGCTGATCAACAAAAGATATCAGCATCCAAGATGCTCTCCCCAGCTGAGTTGCCTCTCACTTCCCCAGCCGAGTTGCCATTCTTCCTCAACAGAATGCAGAAATCAGGGAACCATCTCCCCACAGAGCTTCAGCCTCTATCCAGAAGAGCAGCGCATGAAGGATCACAACAGAGTACAAGAAGCTTCTACAAACCCCAGCTGGGTCCCGTACTTTCAAGGTTATGTCAACCAGTGACATATATCCCCGAGCAGATACATCATTGGATCTACCAATGATCTCACCCCCAGCTGGGACGTCCATTTCAAGCAGATCATCCAGAGATCTTCGCAGCATGGGGATCCGAATCCCGGATCTGTGCCCCTTTGCATAATCATGGCATCCGCATCATATTCACCCCCCAGAGCGTAGCATTCCGTCTAATACGGAGCATTACGGCAAAAATCAAATGCATAGCATAATCATAAGTCATGTTGTGAATTAAACACTTGTGAATACAGATTACTTTCCCCAAGAGTCCCCATCAGGGTCCCAGCAAAAGCAGCTGCCTCATAAATCACAAACACCAGTATATACACCTTTTGGCACCCGTCCGTGTCATCACTTCCCCAAACAGGTCGCCTGAATACACCCTTTACAAACAAATCACCCTCATTACGGATACATTCTGGCACCCGTCCGTGTCGAATCACCAGCAAAAGCCAAAGACATCCTTTTTGCACTCACATACCTTATATGCACCCCTTTTTGACACCCGTCCGTGTCATATCCCCAGCGCAGTCGCGTGCACCTTCATCACCCATACACTTGTTAATATTATACTTTTCTCTTTTGACACTCGTCCGTGTCACTCTCCCCAGCAGATAAACACTCATCATCAATACAATGCTCGCCCGTATTTTGTATACATCATCACTCATATCCCCACAGATTCGGCAGTAGTCCTTGTTCTTTGTTAACCAGTTGGTACTCGTCCGTACCATCATCTCAGAACAGTGCGTCTAGCGTTTGTTTCTACATGATACTCGTCCGTATCATAGTCTTAGGGATGCTCGTCCGCATCTTTAATCCATACACCGTGTCAAACACTTATGTCTTCCTGGATATAGATACTCGTCCATATCTACTTTTCCCCAGAAGAGTCCTTTCAGATGCAACACTCGTCCGTGTTCCTTGTTAACCAGTTGATACCCGTCCGTATCGTCATCTTTGAACATATGTCAGTTTGTTTCTGCATGATACTCGTCCGTATCATAGTCTTAAGGATGCTCGTCCGCATCTTTAATCTATACACAATACCAAACACTTATACCTTTTGTTTCTTGGATGTAAACGCTCGTCCGTGTTTACTACCTCCCCAGTAGATCACCAACAAAGTTTCTTTTATTTAACACTCGTCCTGTGTTATGATACCTTTGAGAGCAGCCGTACCCTGCTAAGTGGTCGTCCTCCACTTCTTGATGGTCGTCCTCCATCATGCTCATCCGATGGCCGTCCCCATCGTTGATTTTAGCAGCCGTCCCCTGCTAGGTGGTCGTCCTCCACCCTCTTGATGATCGTCCTTCATCACTTTATCCAATGGCCGTCCCCATTGTTGATTTTGGTTATCTGACACTCGTCCTGTGTTACGATAAACCTTGAGAGCAGCCGTACCCTGCTGAGTGGTCGTCCTCCACTTCTTGATGGTCGTCCTCCATCATGCTCATCCGATGGCCGTCCCCATCGTTGATATTTCCGGCAGCCGTACCCTGCCAGGTGGTCGTCCTCCACCTCTGATGGCCGTCCCCATCATATTTCTTTTATACCCAACAGAGCAGCCGTACCCTGCTAGGTGATCGACCTTCACCTTTGATGGCCGTACCCCATCATCTGTTTATTTCATTTATTCTTTAACCCGATGGCCGTCCCCGTCGTGGTCCCTTTTCCTTTTTAGCCCGATGGCCGTCCCCATCGTGGTTTATTTTACCTACTTTATGAACTTGATGGCCGTCCCCGTCATATTTCATTAATCCCCAGAGAACTTTGCAGCTTTATCTTGATGGCCGTCCCCATCATGATATTTTATTTTCCCCAGCTAGTCGGCCGTCCCCGTCTTAGCTTCACCTTTTGTCCCCAGCATGTCGGCCGTCCCCGTCATTGCTTTATACACTTTACCAGCATGTCGGCCGGCCCCGTCATCGCTTTGCTTCACATACCACCTTACCCAGCAGTCGTCCTCTGCTCGACGGTCGTCCTCCGTCGCCCACACTTTACAATACTTTATTTTCCTTTACAATCTATATCCCTTTTCTTCTTCATTCTGTGAGTGCAAATTTTGGACTGTCTTTGGTATTCAACCACAAGTTATCTTGTTCGCCTGTTAAGCCGTCGCTTACAACCTGCACAGCTAACTCATGTTTGAATAGGGGCAGCTGTAAACACCCCAAATTTGCCCTCACCCATTCACACCATGGTTTGTGATCATCCTCATATGCATAAACACAATCATGTCATCTCACATCTCATTTTTTATCCACTGCATAGCTTTCAAGGCATCTGCACCTAGGGTTTGTGATCTGAGCAATCCCAAAGCATCTTGAGCCATTCCAAGGGCAACCAATCAACTCAAAGGGGTCTATGTGTGTTCATACATCATATTCTATCTCCTCAAAGTCAAGAATGCAGAGGAATCACAGGAGCTAGGGTTTGAGTGGATGCAGAGCCAGGATGAACTGCACAGTTGACTGAAAATTAGGGTTTTGGTTTCAGAGGCCATAACCCCAATTTTTTTGGTTATTCTTGTTTCCATTGGTCTCTATATGGTATAGGGAGTATGCATATCAATTTTCATGAAGAAATTCCATGGGGAAGTCATCTGATCAAGGGTTGACTTTTCAGACAAGTCAGTGCAAAATCAGGGCATCTGAGGCCCCAATGACCCAACCAATGGGTGATCTTCATCATTTTGAGTGTATATGATCTTTATTTGATCATAGAAGAAGGTTGAAGTTCATAGAAATCAAGAATTTAGGTTTTTTGCAAATGTTGACTTTTTGGGCATAGTTGACTTTTCAAGAATGCATCATTTTAGGTCATTTTTCAAGCCATGATTCATGATCCAAAAATGCTTCAAATGGAAAAACTTTGGTCATGAAAGTTGTAGATCTCATCTTTCCCTTTTCAAAAAGTACAAGAACATGATCAAACTCTTCTTGGATCAAAAGTTATGGCCATGCAAAGTTGGTTAAAATCATTAATTTTCAAGGCATGCCTCATTTGGAAACTTTGCAAAATCTTGGACCAATGCATCATGTGACCTCTAATTCATTTCAAACCATTACACAAACATTCTCTAAGTCCTAAAAATCAGAATTGGACCAAATTTGCTCATGGCTTGGTTTGTGTAACAAGACTTTATCACATGTGAACCAAAATGTCACAACTTGCAAAAACCATCATGATCACTTCACCAACTTGATACATTGGCTGCTGAGCTTTGCTAGACCTCTCCCTCATCCTTGCTGCGCCAGCCCATGCCTTGTACTTGCCTAGACTTTGAGCCATGCCTCACTTACACAAAAGTTGACTTTTTGGCAAAAGCAAACTTACCAATCACAAAAGCACAAGTCACATCAAGCAGCCAATCAGCATTGTTTATACAAACAATTTGCAAGCAAAACATGATAACACACAAGGCTGAAGCTTCCTCATTCATAACATACACAAAAACCTCCCATCTTGCAACTTGCTTCGAATTCTTCTCCACAGCCACTAAACATTCAAGCTAACTTCACCAATCATCTCACCTGGCTCCATAGACCTCAAACCACCCAAAGCACAAGCCTGAAACAGCCAAGAGATCCCACTGCCATTTCTCACTCCATTTCTGCAGTTGCTTTCGAATCTCCTTCCCTAGCTCACAAACAGCCAAACAAACCTTGCAAAGCTTCTCCATACATCATTCAGACCTCAAACCATCATTCACCATGACCTGAAAGAGCCAGAATCACCATAGCCATTGTTGGCTGAGCTTGAAGCAGGAGCATTCGAATCTCATCATCCAGTCAACTCAAACTCATTTTGAGCACTCAAATATCATCAAGGGGTTCTAAGGAGTAGATTGCATATAAAGAGAAGGCCAGAAAGTCCTCAAGTGGAAAGCTTCAAATCTCAGGTAGCTTGAAATTTATTTTTCCAGAAATGATTTTTCTTGTTACAAATTTGTTCTTCATGCCTTGCTGATCATTCTGGTACCATTAGTTTTTGAAATGGTTGTGATTTGAGCATTTAATTTGCTTCTGAAGCTCGCGTGCCCTAGAACTTTCTTTCTTTGATTCAGCTTGTTTACAAAATATAAATTTGTTTTAGGTTAGGGGTTTGATTCGTAAGGATGTGGGGAACATTTCCCAGTTTTTAGATTTCATTTTTGTTACGTTTTTAGGAAGTTTGAAGTTTTCAGGGGAGAAGGTCACCGGAGAAGACGACCGGAGCTCGTCTCCGGTGACCTGAGAGTGATTAATTTTTAATTAGGGTTAGGGCATTGAGTTTGAACGTGAGCCATTGGATTCCATTTCCCGCGCGTGAATAGAAGGCCAGGATCTTTTCATTAAGTTTTAATTATGAATTAATATTTAATTAATCAGGATTAGGTTGGTTTGAATCTGGGCCGTCCAGATGCGCGCCCAGTCAACCCCTTTTAACCCAGCAGCTCATCTCAGCCTCTCATTTGGATTACCTTTCATTTTTATTTAATTTTAATTCATTTCTTTCTCATTTGTTTTGCATATTTAATTTAAAATAGCAAAAATGTCTTAAAAATTATGAAACTTTTTTCTTTAAAGTTTTAATAATTTTTAAGACCCAAAAATATTTTTATTTTATTTTTCATCATTAAAAAAGTATTTTTAAATATTTAAAAGATTATTTTTAATTGATTAATGGGAATTAATTAATTAAAAATACTTTTAGGTATTTAAAAATTACAAAAAAATTCATGAAATGTTTTAAGACATTTAGAAACATTGTCCAACCTTCAAACCAAATTTCTTTTTTGATCTTGATGCATTTTAAGAATTTTTCATTGAATTAAATCATATCTTGTGCATTATTTTGATCATAAGTTCAAAAATTCATTTCTGTCAATTGGTGAAGGTTGAGACATTGATTCTTTTTGCTTTGTCTTGTGTTTAACATGTATTTTCAAGGATAAAAAGGCCATGAATTGTTCTTGCATTTTCAAATTGTTTGGCATTTGTTTTGATAAGAACCCTAAAAAACCCTAATAACTTAGGAAATTCATATCTTGAGTTTGGTTGAGAGTTGAGAGCTCCCCTTTGGGCAGTGGTTCATTATAGGTCTAGGGTTTCCTTAGGTACCATTTTCCATTTTTACTTTAGGGTTTTGCTTCTGTTTTTGGTTTGTGTTTGATGTTTGATCCATAAACCCTAATTTGGGCTTTCATTTGCATCCCTCTTGCATTCTCTTGCATAACATGACTTGTCTTTGCATTTTGTGCATTCTTGTGATTCATTTGACATCTTAAGACATGTATAAAGCATCATTGATCATTGCATTACATATTTGCCATGTCATTTGTCTTGTATGATTCATAACATTCCATGTTTGTTCATGCTCCTTAGCTTGCATCATTTGCATTCATAATCTTGTATGAACATCCCCATTGTCTTGCCTCATGTTTGCAGCACCTCATAACATCACAATATCATGTGCATGCTTCTGGTTTGGTATAGCATCATATCATTTCATTTCATCTTGCATTGCATTGCATTTTCTTTCTAACATTGCAGGTGATAAGTAACTTGAGAAGTGGATTTGCCTTCACTTCTCATACCTTTTCTTTTCATCTCTCTTGCATCCATTGCTGCATTCTTATTTGTGTTTGAGTTTGAGCTTGCTCATTCTTCTCCTCCCCACTTTCTTTCTTCAAGTGACTTGACTTCTTGAATGAAGCAAGTCACTTTGCTCCTCTTGATCCTGTTCATCTGCTTCCTGGTGGTTCCTCTGAAGATTGTTCTTGGAAACCTCACAAACCTTAGGATCATCCAAGCATGACAATGAATTAGGGTTTTGATTAGTCCCCCCATAGTTTACCTTTGTGTCTCTCTTTGAGTCTCCTCTTCTCACCTCATAATCAGGGACTAAACCCTAAAGGCTTTAAGACTTTGTGCTTAGGGTTATGCCTGCATCCTTCTCTTAGGATGGAGTGTATAACTTTAATCCTAAGTATTAAACCCTTAAGGTGTTTAAATCTCTTAATCAATTCACTTAATAAATATCAAGACATTACACTTGTAACTTGGGCCTTGCATTAGGGTTCTAATTCTTCCTTAAGTGGTTAAGAAGGACTAACCCTAGTGTTAATGGACAAGTCCCCCTCAAGTTGTCTTACAAATCATAAAACTCACTTCATCATCATATCATTAATCTAAAATCCACTTAATAAATGCTTGTTTTGTCATGGGTTTAATCCCTAATCATGGATTAAGTTGAGGAGTTTTTCTCAACTTAAACATTCTCATCTATTATCCTTCTTTTAGGATGGTGTAATGAGTCTGTTTAATCCTTGATTAAGGCTTAATCTCATTACTCAACACTAAACAAAAACCACAAAAACATCTAAATAATCACAAGTAGGTTAATGATCTTAATCCTACACCAAAGGTGATCAAGTGTGAGAATCTGACTTCACACTTAAGGTACTCTCATTACCCCTGATCAGAGGGAAGATGTGATGAGTTTACTAAATCCATTGGTTTAGGCTTAAGCTCATTATCTTATGACAAACTTCGAAAAGCAATAAAAGACTGAAAACACAAAAACAAACAATAATCGTCTCCTTCGGGATTCTTTTCTCATCACACTCATTCACAACCGAGAACTTGCTTCTTCCGTCTAATGCAAGACAGTTTGCACCTGAGCCAGACAGGTCATACACTTGAGCATAGACAAGTAAGCAGTTCACAAGTCAATTCATCTTTCAGTCTCTTTGGGTCGAACTACGGTGTTCTGACTTCCTCATTGCACGAGAGGATACGTAGGCATAACTTAATAGTTATCGAACAAAAGTCTCTGTATATTCCCCCTCTTCCAGCTTCATTCTTTAGCCTCATGATCTTGAGCATTTCACTCCTTTCTTGCACTGGCACTTTCATACTTCACTACACTTATGCACTTCACACCTTTTTTACACTGACACCTGTACATTCTTTTCCAGCCATTTTACACACAGATTGCACTGACACTACCCCTTTAAAACACAAATCTTTTAAGCGTGGATCCCGTCGAGTACGACGGACAATCTGGGTGCTAATACCTTCCCAGGTTGTAACCAACCCCCTTTCTCAGTCTCTCTGGTTCGCAAACCGTCTTATCCGTATCTTTCTAGGCCTACGCAGCATTGCCTTTCCTCCGGGATAAAAATGCCTAGCTGGCGACTCTTTTCATCTCCAGTGAGTTCACGGCTGTGTGTTCTCATTGTCCCTCTCGCCGACCGTTCGCGTCTGTACCCTCATATGACCCGGTGTCACTTGTTGGGAGCGACAGTTGTTTATCTTCCTGAAAGCTATCATCACTTCCTCAGGATGTTGTTTATACTCCTGAAAGCATATTATTACCTTGGGCCGTTGTTATCTTCCCAAAGGTTACCACTTCCTCAGGACGTTGTTATCCTCCTGAAAGCATATTATTACTTCAGAACGTTGTTTATCTTTCTGAAAGCATATTATTACCTCAGAATGTTGGTTATCCTTCTGAAAACATATCATTACCTCAGAACGTTGTTTATCTTTCTGAAAGCATATCACTCCCTCAGGACGTTGTTATCTTCCTGAAAGCATATTATTACCTCAGGACTGCTTTATCCTCCTAAAAGCATATTATTACCTCAGGACTGCTTTATCCTCCTGAAAGCATATTATTACCTCGGGACGTTGTTGATCTTCCTGAAAGCTATCATCATACCTTCATATTTTGGACTGCTTTATCCTCCAAGAAATGTACCTGAAGAGTTTTTCTCCAAGTGGCATCTTTAAGCCCACTAAAGTATATACAACCAGTCATCAATACTACCCTACGCACCGGTGAGTGCAAATTTTTGGGCTTTTGTGTTCAATCCCCTTCAACCTTCCAGGTCACGACTGGCACATATACCAATCTAACCCCTCAGGTTTCAGAAAATTGAACAGGGGCAGCTGTTGCACCCCAAAATTTTCCCTCACAATACAAGACTTTGTGTGCTAAGAAGGTTCACAAGGTTCACAAGACCTTTCATAAAGGTCATGAAGTCTACAAGATACTTTATGAGGTTCACAAGGTTCACAAAATTCACAATACTTACAAGACCTTTTCATGAAGTTCATGAAGTCTACAAGACACTTTATGAGGTTCACAAGGTTCACAAGACCTTCCATGAGGTTCACAAAGTTCACAAGACCTTCCATGAGGTTCACAAGGTTCACAAGACATCTTATGATGGTTCACAAGGTTCACAAAGTTCACAAATAGTTAGAAGAGTTGACAATTCCCTCAGACAATGCACCTCCTAAGCAGTGCATCCAAAACTAGGGTTTTGACTTTAATCAGGCTAAATGAACTTCCAAGACTTCAAGTGAGCTTCATAGCATCCTATATGTGTTCAAGAATCCCCATGACAAGTTTCAAGACTTTTCTCAAAGGTTTGCTCAGTCAGATGATCAGATAGGTCAAAATCAGTCAAAGCAGTTAAAAAGTCAAACTGAGGTCAACTGTGGTCAAACCAAAGTCAAACTTCATGATTTTTTGCCAACATCAAGTATATGAAGTAAAATTCATCATTTGATCAAGGGTTGATCATGATTCATCAAGGATGTTTCAGATCATCAAGAATCAGGAGTTTCTAAATTAGGGTTTCCTTAGTAAAAGTCAACTGAACTTTGACCAGCCATAACTTTCACATGATTCATCACCAAGTCTCCATCCAAAGCTAATTTTGAAGGAAATTGAATTCTCTACAACTTTGTGTCTCACAATCCAAGCCCAAAAATGCTTCATTTGGAAGGTATGAGCTAAGACATTATAGGTCCTTTTGAAAGTCAACAAAAAGTCAACAACTTCAAAAGGGCATAACTTGAAAATGGTAAATGATATGGACATGAAACCAGTGGGGTTGGTTATAGGACTCTTCAAGATTTCCAAAATGTCCAAGAACACCCTTATAGCATTAAAATTGAAGAGTATGTGCCCTTGCAAAGTTGGGAAATTTTTGGTTGGTTTATGAAGAAAATGGAGGTTTAAAACCAATTTTTTCTAAATGGGCTTGCCATATGATGACCCAATCCACACCAAGACCTCATGCACGACCCACCCATGTAATTTTATGATTTTTTTTTATTTTATTTAATATTTATTTGAATTTTATTCATTTAAATACATATTAAATCAAAATAAAATCAAAAAATCAATATTTAAGGGTGATTCTTCTTCTAGAAAGTCATAAACACTATTCAAGACCAATTATCAACATCCAAATTCGTGCTAGGCCAAAATAGTAAGAATATATTGGATTTTTTTGATATTTTTGGATGAGAGATTTCTTCATAATCAAGTAATCAATTTTCATGATACAAGATCCATTCTTTTTAACCTAATTCAATCATTATATATACTTGAAGACACTGCAAGCACTAGGGACGATTTCCAGCCTCCAAAGTGTAAGTTTCATATTTGCAAAAACCACACAAAACTCAAATTCGGTTTCAACTCCACAAGGCATTTGAAGGTATTTTGAGGACACAAGAATGTTCACTAAGCTTCATTGAGTCGAAACCAATGATCATTTGCATCCAAAACATCTCATATAGCATAAACCGAATCTCTTTTGTTCTTGAATTTAAATTTTTCGATTTCGATTGTTTAACCATTATTAATGAATTTTGTTTGTTGATTTGTTATTGTTTGAAGCTTTGGATGAATTCTGGATGGTTTGATTTGATTTTCATGAACTGAGACGAATTTCACCATGGCTAGGGTTTTCGGCCTCCATTAGGGTTTCACATTCAAGCCAATATAAATCCATTCTAAAAACATAGATCAATGCCAAATTGTCTCTGGATCATGTTTGAACAATTAATTTGGTGAAATTTTACAGTTTGTATGATGTATGAGATTCATAGGTCTTGCTGCAAATTTGAAATTCGCAGGAAAGCTGGTGGGTAATTTCGCAGCAAAATTCGTATTGCCAGAGGTTGAAGATGATCCCCCAGCGCGCGCGTTTTGGAATTTGAAATTTGTTTTAATATTATAATGTTTTATTTCTGTTTGTTTCACAAGCATGGTGCTTGGCCCAGTGGTATGAAGCGCGCGTGTGTAGCTAAATGACCTGTGTTCGAGTCCTGGTTCCCCCAACTTTTGCTTATTTTTCAGTTTAGTTATTAGGTATCATATATTATTTATTATAGTCACTACTTCAACAGGTGCGCTCTCCCAGCTGGATTGGTTAAGGTGTTTGTGTGTATTGTGAAGGTCCTGGGTTCGATCCCCCCAGGCCTTTTGTTTTTCTTGCTTTTTTCTTTGATTTTCAGGCATAAGGCACAAAACCAAATGGATCTCCTCCTTTACTACCTGCGCACAGGCTGGCCCAGTGGTTGTTGTTGCTGTCTTGAGTGTGTGAAAGCAAGAGGTGCTGGGTTCAATTCCCAGCCAGGTAAGTTTTCTTTTTCTTTTTATTTCTATTTGTTTTGCTTATTGTTAATATTAATTAATTGAAATTATAATTTAATAAAATCCTAATATGTTTCATAAATATAAATCCTAATAATATTTTCTAAAACAAATTGTTTTTTTTACTAATATGTATATATATAATTTATTTGTATAATTAGATTAATATTTAATATTTAACATTTTTTTTATATAAAACCTAATTTATTTTTTTTAAAACCCTAAAAAACATATTTTTCTCAAACCCTAATTTTCCTTATTCTATTTGCTTAATATCATTATTAATATATATTATATTCATAGTTTAGTTAAAAATTCTTAATTTTCATTAATGTATAAATTGTTTATAATTTAAATTTTTGTACATAAATATGTTTAAAAATTAAAATGCTTAATTTATTTTTATAATATGTAAATATTTTATAATTGCTTATAATTTAATTGTGCATGTAAATAATTTCTATTATATGTTTAAAATTGCTAATTTAATTATAATTTATTTTCATAATATGTTCATAATTAATTTATTATATAATTTATACATAACTTAAAAATTTTATAATAATTAGCATAATTGTTTATATTTTAATATTAAATAATAATTGTTTATAAAATTGATTTTTTTTGCTTATTTCATTATTATTATTAATTATATTCTTATGATATTTGTTTATTACTAACCCCATTTAATTTAGTATTATTTTTTATTATTATTTTCACTAACCCAATTATAATTATTTATTTATTGTACTTATGCTATTTAAATTGCTTTATTATTATTATTGTAATTGCTCCTTGGTGTAATATTTAATAGTAATGTTTAAATTATTTATTTTATGCTATGGTTAGTAAATAGGGAGTGTAACATGTATGTTTATTTAAAATTAATTTAGATCACTTAATTTAAAAGATAAATATTTAAAATTGTACACTCACACACGTAAGTCGATCTTTGATCGCCATCTCACTTCCTTAGGGATACCTCTCATTGTTGCCTAATCAAAAGGTCAAGTAGGGTGTATAAAGCAAAAGTCCCTCAAAATAAAGTCATCTAGTCCCTTAACAGATAAAAGATCAAGTCCCTTTCGAATGTTGCCTTCGTAATGATCTTGTCCCTTTCGAATAAAGATGATAGTCCCTTCAAAATTGCTTATACACCCCACAGTTGCCTACATAAACAGATGTCCCTTCACTTGTCCCTCACATCCAAGGTAATGACTACCTATTCCTTAATAATAGGGATAGTCTTACCATTTAAAGGATTCAAGAACATAAAAGACTTAAACTTAGGGTAGGTTCCTCATAGTTACTTGCTCACTCTTCAAAAACAATTTCAAACACTTCACACTTTCAAACAAATTTTCAAAACAAAGGTTTTTTACGCATCCGTACATGGATCATTATCAAACTCTTAAGAAAATTTCTATTCACACACTTCACATTTCAAAAACATTTTAAAGTGAGCTAAGTAACTAAGAGCCCATGGATAACCATGGATGTAAAGGGTGCTAACACCTTCCCTTTACATAACCTACCCCCTGGACCCAAAAATCTTTTAAAAGGTCTTTCCTGTTCTTTTATGCCTTTCCTTTGGATAAAATAAAAGTCGGTGGCGACTCTTGCTATCCGCAACATAACTAAAGTCAGTTCTCCCACCGTGTTACACATAGACCTGAGAAAAGATATGGATAAGACGGTTGCGAACCAGAGAGACTGAGAAAGGGGGTTGGTTACAACCTGGGAAGGTATTAGCACCCAGATTGTCCGTCGTACTCGACGGGATCCACGCTTAAAAGATTTGTGTTTTAAAGGGGTAGTGTTAGTGCAATTTGTGTATCAAAGCTGGAAAGAATACAAGAGTCAGTGTAAAAGAAATGTGAGGTGAAATATATGAAGTGTCAGTGTAAGAACAGGAGTGAAATACTCAAGATAATGAGGCTAAAAGAATAATGCTGGAAGGAGGGGGAATATACAGAGACTTTTGTTCGATAACTGTTAAGTTATGCCTACGTATCCTCTCGTGCAATGAGGAAGTCAGAACACCGTAGTTCGACCCAAAGAGACTGAAAGGAAGATTGACTTGTGAACTGCTTACTTGTCTATGCTCAAGTGTATGACCTGTCTGGCTCAGGTGCAAACTGTCTTGCATTAGACGGAAGAAGCAAGTTCTCGTTTGTGAATGAGTGTGATGAGAAAAGAATCCCGGAGGAGACGATTATTGTTTTTTTTTTGTGTTTTCAGTCTTTTATTGCTTTTTGAAGTTTGTCATAAGTTAATGAGCTTAAGCCTAAACCAATGGGTTTAGTAAACTCATCACATCTTCTCTCTGATTAGGGGTAATGAGAATACCTTAAGTGTGAAGTCAGCATCTCACACTTAATCACCATGATGTAGGATTAAGATCATTAACCTACTTGAGATTATTTAGATGTTTTTGTTGTTTTTGTTTAGTGTTAAGTAATGAGATTAAGCCATAATCAGGGATTAAACAGACTCATTACACCATCCTAATAGAAGGATAATAGATGAGAATGTTTAAGCTGTGGAAGACTCCTCAACTTAATCCATGATTAGGGATTAACCTCATGACAAAACAAAGCCTTTATTAGATGGATTTTAGATAATGATAAGATGAAGAAGTGAGTTTTATGGTTTGTAAGACAACTTGAGGGGGACTTGTCCATTAACACTAGGGTTAGTCCTTCTTAACCAATTAAGGAAGAATTAGAACCCCAATGCAAGGCCCAAGTTACAAGCTTGATGTCTTGATGATTATTAAGTGAATTGATTAAAGGATTTAAACACATTAAGGGTTTAACACTTAGGATTAAAGTTATACACTCCATCCTAATAGAAGGATGCAGGCATAAGCTTAATCACAAAGCCTTAAAGCCTTTAGGGTTTAATCCCTGATTATGAGGTGAGAAGAGAAGACTCAAAGAGACACAAAGGTAAAAGCTAAGTGGGGGACTAATCAAACCCTAATTGTTATCATGCTTGGTTGTTCCTAGGGTTTGTGAGGCTTAAGAGAGAAAGAAACTTCAAGAAACCACCAAGGAGAGAAGCAGATGAAGGAGCAAAGAAGAAGCAAAACAACTTGCTTCACTTAAGAAGACAAGTTACTTGAAGAAAGAAGGTAAGATGGACAAGAATGAGCAAGCTCAATCCAAAGCACAAGACAAAATGCAGCAAGGGAAGTATGAAAGAGATGAAAAGAGAATGTGAGAAGTGAAAGCAAATTCACTTCTCAAACAACTTACCACCTGAAAAGTTAGCAAAAGGAATGAAATGCAATGCAAAATGAAATGAAATGTGATGATGCAAACCAAAACCAGAAGCATGAGTATGATGTTAATGATGCTAAGAGATGATGCAAACATGAAACAAGGCATGAGGATGATCATACAAACATATGGAATGCAAAAGAAACATGCTTAGAACCATGAACATACATGAAAAGTTATGAAATGCAAATGTCATACAACATGGCAAATGAAAGATGCAATGATCAAACATGATTCTAATATGTCTTAAGATGTATCATGAATCAAATGAATGCATAAAATGTCATGGCAAGTCATGGTATGCAAGCAAATGTAAGATGAATGCAGAAGAAAGCCCAAATTAGGGTTCATGATCAATACACAAAGCAAAATTCTAAACCAGAAGCAAACATTATGATAAAAATTTGAAAATGCATTCAAAGGAACCCTAAACTTATACAAACTCACTGCCCAAAGGAGAGGATCCAATTCTTAACCTAGTGTAAGTTATGAATTTCCTAAGTTGGCTAGGGTTTTAAGGTACCTTGTCAAGAAAAATGCAAAACAAATTGAAAATGCAAGATCAACTCATGCCAATTTAATCCTATAAACTACATGCTATACAAGATGCAATGCCAAAAGAATCATTGTCCAACTCTCAATGGTTAGGCAGAAATGAATTTTTGAAGTTTGAATCAAAATAATGCCTTGAAATGAAATTAATTCCATTGAAAATGATCAAAAGTCATCAAGATCAAAAAAGAAATTTGGTTTGAGAGTTGGACAATGTTTCTAAATGATTTTAAATGTCACATGAATTTTTTGTGATTTTTAAATACCTAAAAGTATTTTTAATTAATTAATTTTCATTAATCAATTAAAAATAAACCTTTAAATGATTTAAAAATATTTTTTAATGCAAAAAATAAAAATGAAAATATTTTTGGTTTCTGAAAAATTAATAAAAGGCTTGATAAAAATTTTCAGAAATTTTTGATGATTTTTACTATTTTTAAATAAATGAACAAAACAAATGAAATAAAATGAAAATAAAAATGAATAAAATGAGAAGTAATCAGATCTGAGGGTTGGCATTCAAACTGGACGTGCGGGAGTTGACTGCACGCGTGATCCAGTGGCTGACATTCAAACTGACTAATCTTAATTAATTAAATTTAAATAAATGAGATTAGGGCTAAGTGAGGAATCTGGGCCATTGAAACGCGCGGGGAATTGACTAAGTCAGCCTAATCTACGCTCCATATTCAAACTTCATTTAATGACAAAATTAGGGCTAATGACTTTCAGACGGCCAGAACAGTGGTTCCGGTCGTCTTCTCCGACGAGCCATTTTCTTATCTCTCTCTCTAAGCATCTAAAACAACATCTCTCTGCCCAGAATCAAACCCCACACATCACTGAATCAAAACCCCCAAACAAAAAGCATTTTTCACTCATAAATCATGCAAATCGAAGCAAAACAAATTTAGGGCAGAATGTTTTAGACAACTCATACATACTCAATATTCCACCATTTTCATTTTTAAACACATCATGATGATCAGGATAACATGTAGAATCAATTTATAACAAGTAAATGAAGTTCTGGAAAAATGTTTTGGATGGTTACCTGAGCTGGAGTTCTTCTGGTTCCAAGCTCCCTGGCCTCAAGCTTTGCACAAACCTTCTCCTTTGATCCTCCTGATGATGGACTGAAGCTTAGAAAGCTTTGAAAGTGGCTGGTTTGGGAGATTGACAGAGTTCTGTTCAAGGGGGGAAGGAAATCGTGTTTTTGTTTCAGTGACTTTCAGGTTGTTTTAATGGTTGGTTTGTGACCAGTGAAGCATGTTGAGATCAATGGTGAAGTTTGTTTGTGTGTTTTAAGCTTGTGGAGTCAGTTTCGAATGGTTTTGCAAATGAATCATAAACTTGGAACTAGGGCTTGGAGTGTGTTTCATCATGAATGGTTATGTGTTATGGCTTGCCTTTGGTCCACTTATCACTCATGGATAGGTCTGTGGAGTTGGTGTGCCCTATTGTGATTGGTATGGGTCTTTGGCCAAAATGTCAAACTTTGTGTAAGAGAGGTATGGGCTCATAGCTAGCCAAGGACAAATGGGGTGTCCTGCGCAGCAAGAAGTGTGGAGAGCCCTAGGATCAATTCTGAGGTCAGCAAGCAAGTGGATTAGGGTTTGGGTGAGGTTTTGCAACTTGCTTCATCTTTGGCCCTTTTGAAGTTTCTTGCCCCACAAGTCACAAAAATGAGTGATTCTTTGATGCAATCTGACTTTTAGGCCTTGGTTCATGTTTGTATGAAGTTTAGAAGTCCATTTGATAGCATAATTTGCCTTGGCAAGTGATTTTGCAACTTTGCCTCTTTGGTGGAAAACTTGAAATTATGTGATTTTGGCCAACTTTGACAAGCCATAACTTTTGATCCAAAATGAATTAGAATGAGTTCTTGTACTTTTTGAAAAGGGAATGATCCATTCTACAACTTTCATGACCAAAGTTTTTCCATTTGAAGCATTTTTTAATCAAAAAGCAAGGGTTGAAAAAGTTTCCCAAAATGGCAATTTTCATTATAAGTCAACTTTCCCAAAAAGTCAACTTTGCAAATGGCTTGAAATTCTTCAATTTTGTGAACTTCTAACATCTTCTATGATCAAATAAAGATCATACACAATCAAAATGATGAAGAACACCCTTTGGTTGGGTCATTGAGGGCCTCAGATACCCTGATTTTGCACTGACTTGCTCAAAAAGTCAACTCTTGATCAGATGACTTCCCCATTGAATTTCTTCATGAAAATTGATATGCATGATCCCTATACCATATAGAGACCAACAGAAACAAGAATGACCAAAAAATTTGGAGTTATGGCCTTTGAAACCAAAACCCTAATTCTAGGTCATCTGTGTAGTTAAACCTGGCTCTGCTTCCATGCCATTCTCAGTTCTTGTGATTTTTTGACATTCTTGACTTTGAGAGGATATAATATGATGCTTGAACATACATGGACCCATTTTAAGTGATTGATGACCTTTGGAGTGGTTCAAGTGGCTCTTGGATTGCTCAGATCACAAACCCTAGATGCAGATGACTTTGAATCTATGCAGTGAATCGAAAATGCAATATGAGATGCTATGATTGAACTTATGCATATGAAATGATCACAAGCCATGGTGTGAATGAGTGAGGGCAAATTTGGGGTGTTTACAGTATACTGTATATCATATTCTGTTAAGATCATTTGCCATCTTGCTATTCTTCCGGAGAGAGCAGGTTTCTCGAATATGTACTTGATTTGGTCCATCTTCGAAATCAACAAGGTAGTATGGGTCAACATATACTGTCTTAGTCGGCGAGTAGCCCATGCCAAAGCGCAGCAAGTTTTCTCGAGCAGTGAGTATCTTGTTTCACAGTCGGTAAACTTTTTACTAAGGTAGTATATTGCCTGCTCTTTTCGACCAGACTCGTCATGTTGCCCCAACACACACCCCATTGAGTTGTCTAATATTGTTAAGTACATAATCAAGGGTCTTCCATCAACTGGTGGCATTAGAATTGGAGGTTCTAACAAATATTTCTTGATTTCATCAAAGGCAGTCTGGCATTCATCATTCCACTCCATTACCTGATCTTTCTTCAACAACTTGAAGATTGGCTCACAGATGGCAGTTAATTGGGAAATAAATATTGCAATATAATTCAATCGTCCCAAGAAACCTCTAACTTCCTTATCAGTACGGGGAGCTGGCATCTCTCGTATAGCTTTCACTTTTGCAGGATCTACTTCAATACCTTTTCCACTGACAATGAAACCCAGGAGTTTACCAGACCTAACTCCAAAAGTACACTTGTTTGGGTTCAATCTCAACTTGTATTTCTTCAACCTTTCAAACAACTTATGCAGATGATCAAGGTGTTGTTCTTCATTCTGGGACCTGGCTATCATATCATCCATATACACCTCTATCTCATGATGAATCATATCGTGAAACAAAGCCACCATAGCACGCTGATATGTTGCCCCTGCATTCTTCAAACCAAATGGCATCACTTTATAACAAAAAGTGCCCCACTATGTAACAAATGTTGTCTTCTCCATATCTTCAGGTGCCATCTTGATTTGATTGTAACCAGAGAAACCATCCATGAAAGAGAATACTTTATGCTGAGCAGTGTTGTTTACCAGAACATCAATATGAGGAAGTGGAAAGTCATATTTGGGGCTAGCCTTGTTCAAATCCCTGTAATCTACACACATACGTACCTTACCATATTTCTTAGGTACCGGCACCACATTTGCAACCCACTGAGGATAAGAAGTTACTGCTAAGAACCCTGCATCAAACTGTTTCATTACCTCTGCCTTAATCTTCTCTGACATTTCAGGACGCATGCGACGGACCTTCTGCTTCTTTGGACGACAATCTTCTTTTACTGGTAAACAGTGAACCACAATGTCTGTATCCAGCCCTGGCATATCTTCATAAGACCAAGCAAAGATCTCCACATAATCATGTAACATCTGAATCAATCTGCTCTTGACACCGTCCTCTAATTCAGACCCTATCTTGACCTCTTTCCTGTTTTCTTCAGTTCCCAGATTCACAACTTCGATTGGCTCTTCATGTGGCTGTATAGCTTTCTCTTCTTGTTGTAACAACCTAGCAAGCTCTACAAGTACTTCACAATCTTCCTCCTTTCCATCTTCAGCTTGATAGATCGGATTCTCGAAATTATAATTGGTAATAGTATAACTGTTATCAACAGGATCCAGAGTGGATGAGGATCTGCATTTTAGTGATGTGGGTGTGTGTAAGAACACATAGCTGATAAAAGAAAAGACAAGGAACACAATATTTACAAAAACGAAACGTCCACTGATTTTTATTGAATTAAGTATGCAAATGAAATGACATCCCGTAACAAGCACACCATTGTGCCCCAGGTAAGGCACAAGGCTTAAGAGTTTAATTGTTCAAAAATTACAAACTTTAAAAGTAACAACACATTAATAGTATTTACTCCTGACTAAAGGAGATAGGAATAACATCTTCAGCCTTCCAGTTATTGAGCCCATCACCCACAGTAGGAAAAATCCAAGCATCCAGATTATAATCTTCCTCATAGTCACCCACAGCATTGATCTGATTCTTCATAATCCCCTGATTGGTGATACGAACAGCACGAGCACGACGAACAGCCTTCTGGGACTCTGCAGTGAAACCCAAACCAAATTTGTCAGTCTTGTAAGGAATGTCAGGAAGCTGAACCCAAATAGTACAACCACCTTCATCCACCACAGCTCTAGCATCTTTGAGGGAGGCCATTGTAGGAGGTACTCTGGTGACCACAGGAACTTTCTTGACAACAGGAGGAGCTTCATAATTATTAACAACCCAAGGAACTACTTCGAATGTCTGGCACGGAGTTTCAACATATTCACCTTCAACTTCAAGATATTTAAAGGTGTTCACATGGCTAACTATATATCCTTCCTCTCCGTAAACAGTGACAACTTTTCCTTCTACTGGATATCTCAGCTTCTGATGTAAGGTGGAGGTTACAGCACCTGCCCCATGGATCCAGGGACGCCCAAGCAAACAAGAATACGAAGGAAGAATATCCATTACATAAAAAGTAGCATTGAAGACTTGAGAACCTACTTTGATTGGGAGATCAATTTCTCCATGTACCACTCTTCTCGAGCCATCAAAAGCTTTCACCACTATATTACTGGGCTTCAACACAGCATCTTCAGGACTAAGCTTATTCAGAACTTTTTTGGGCAACACATTCAGAGAGGAACCATTGTCTATTAACACATGTGACAGGGTAGTGCCCCTGCATTCAATAGAGATATGTAGAGCCCTGTTATGACCCCTCTTAGCAGGAGTCAAATCAGCATCGGAGAAACCTAACCCATTATCATAGGTCAAGTGTGCAACACAATTTTCAAACTGGTCTACAGAAATCTCATTTGGTACATGAGCAGTCTTCAGAAATTTAATCAGGGCCTTGGAATGAGCCTCAGAACACAACAATAAAGACAACATAGAAATCTTGGAGGGAGTATGCCCCAATTGATCAACAATGTCATAATCACTCTTGCGAATGATCTTCAATACTTCTTCCATCTGCTTAGCAAGATCATCAGCAGCTGGCACATCAGTTTGTATAGGTTCAATAACAGGACCTTTTCCCCGAGCATCAGTAGTGGAGGTAGTAGTTGGAGTAACTGTATTCTTGGAGGTAACTGGAGGAGAGAAGACTCTTCCACTTCGTGTGATCTTACTAGATCCAGTGATATTATCAACATCAAGGTTTTCACCAACAACAGGTGTATTAGATAAGGATTCCTGCTTAACACCATGGATATAAACATCGGAGCCATAATGCCAAGGCACCGCCTTATCAGAAGTATATGGAATAGGACCAGGAGTGGTAATGATCATATGAGCCACTCTAGCTTCAGCAACAATCTTCACAGGGCCTTCAGCAGTAATCTTAATTGGACCCTTATGAGTGATTTTGACAGGTCCTTTAGAAGTAATCCTTACCGGCACTTTATCAATCATATCCACCTCTTCAATCTTCGCACCTTTAGTTATATGATCAACCATACTCTCCACAGAAGGTGGTGTCCTCTCAAACACTATGGTGTAATTATTCATGAGGCGTTGAATTCCGTCCTTCAACCTCCGGCAGCTATCCGGCTTATAAGCACAATATAAACAATATTCACGACAACCTGGAAAGAACCCAGCTTGTACCAACTTCTTCTTAATAACAGACAATGGTGTATTCAAATCTGCAACTGAGGAAATATGTGAAACTTCATCAATGGCATTGACAGTCTTCTCATGATTTGGCATGGGAGCAGTAATCACATTTGGAGTACCCGGAGGGTCAAACTCAATCTCTCCAGCATCAATCATATCCTGAATCTTATTCTTCAATACACAGCAACTATTGGTATCATGTCCCTGACAATTGGAATGATATGCACATCGTGCATTAGGATTGTACCTGGGAGAGGTAATATTGGGATTCTGAGGAGGATCCCTCAAAGTGATAAGTTCACCCTTCAACAAGTGTTGCAAGGCTTGGGCCAGTGACATGTTGATCTTAGTGAATTGCCTTCTAGTCCTCTGTTGATTGCCCTGGGGTGGCTCTGGTGTTGCAGGAGTTGGATTAGAGATATGAACTGCACTCACAGACTGATGCCTCCTATTACGATCAGGTTGACCATAAATAGCATTTGACTCTTTCTTCCCACTGGGAGGCTTCTTTGCAGTACTGGATGAAGAAGCACCCACTTGGATCTTGCCACTCCTTATACCACTTTCTACGCGCTCTCCTGTCATTATCAACTCAGTGAAGCCAGATGATGAGCTTCCAATGAGATGACTGTAAAAAGGACCATTCAATGTACACATGAACATATCAACTAACTCCCTGTCAGTTAGAGGAGGTTGCACTCTTCCAGCCAAGTCTCTCCACTTCTGGGCATACTCCTTGAAATTTTCTTTAGCACCCATAGACATGCTCTGCAGTTGCATGTGAGTAGGGGCTATATCAGCATTGTATTGACATTGCTTATAAAAGGCTTCAGCAAGATCATTCCAATCACGGATGTTGACACTCTCCAATTGATAGTACCACTCCAATTGAGCTCCAGATAAGCTCTCTTGGAAGAAATGGATCCACAACTTCTTATCAGCAGTATGGGGTTGGATTCTACGGACATAAGACCTTAGATGCAGCTTGGGACAAGAGACACCATCATAAACTACAAAAGTAGGAACCTTGAAACCAATGGGTATGACCACCCCAGATATCAAACTTAGGTCTTCAAAATCCAGCCCAGAAGACTTTTGCAATTCCACAGCATCCATTCTATCCACCAGCATCTTGAACTTATCTTCATTAGGCTCATGATAGTAGTTAGCTTCAGAATCAGAGTCCCCCGTTGTATTATGGAGACTGCCTCCCTCTTTCTCAGACTCTTCAGACTCATAATCTTCAACCTGTTCTTTGGTCTTGACAGGACCTCTGAACCTTCTTCCCATGTTGATCAGGCCTCCTGACCTTCTAGTCTTCTTAGTCTTCTTGGCCAGCAGTGTCTTCAATTCATCCTGCCCCTTGGACAAGTTCAGGATCAGCTCTTGGAACTGTGCATTTTGTGCCTGGAGATCTTTAACTGTTATTTCAAGAGCCATTGCTGAAATAAACAGCGAGAAGATAAGATACCTGTACATAAGAAACCTGTGATGCAATGATATGGTGTATAAATGCGTATGCAATGTTTTCAAGGACCGCAAGATTTAAATTTGTTTAAACAACCAAGAAAGTAAACTTTTATTAGTAATAAATTTGTTAGCCCTTTGGGGCTTACAAAATGAAATGAAATAAATACAAAAGATGGGGTTTTAAGTCTCCTATGGACGTTTCCTCTTTGTGTTGAGGTATGAGTTGAGATTCCGCTCCTCGTGAAGTTGCTTTGTTAGCTCCAGGATTATTTCTTGACTTGCTTTGTAATGAGCCTCAAAAGTATCCCTTTGCTCCTTCAACTGGATCCAGGACCTCTGTAAGTCTTCCATGTCAGTGGGCATGTCTGGGTGAAGGATGGTATAAGAGGTATCTCCTTCAGCAACAGGCTCCATAGTAACTGGCAGGATGGCAGGATACAGTATCATGAGAGTCTGAGCACGAGATTACACCCATCTGAGGTAAGCTTCCATAGTAATAGTGTATTTAGGCTCCAGAGTCTTGCTGTCAACCTTGTTCACTTTTCCCCATGCTCGTATGAACCTCTGACGGTAACCTTGCAAATCGTTGTCGTAATCAAACACAATACCCTGAATCAACATGTCATGAGGACCATCACTCCGAGCGTAATCAAACTGTCGTAAAGCTAAGGAAGGGTTGTAAGTAATGCCTCCTCTTATGCCTAGAAGTGGCACATTAGGAAACTCCCCACAACGGTCAATGATAGTGACATTCTCCATAGATCTGGAGCACCATTGGATATCTGAATGAGAGAGTGACATAATCCTCTTGGACCACCTGAACCCTTGTTCATTCTTCATTACTGAGCGAGGAAGGTGAGAAATAAACCACCTAGATAGCAAAGGTATGCAACACATCAGAGTTCCTCGTGCCTTTGTAGTACGAGTATGAAGAGAATGCAGAATGTCTCCAAGTAATGTAGGCACTGGATTGTGACTCAGAAATATGTTGATGGCGTGAATGTCTATGAACTGATCTGGATTGGGGAACAACACTAAGCCATAAATCAACAAGGCTAAGATCTCCTCAAAAGCATCATAGCTCATAGCCTTCAAGAACACTTGAGCCTTCTCTATCAACACCTTAGCAAGAATACCCTTAACTCCGCTTCTCGTTTCTAGAACAATGTCAGACTTCTTCGGATGTAGAGCTGCAGCAATAACCTCAGGTTTAGGCTCTTTTTCTAAGCCTGTGAATGGTTTCTGATCAAGAACATGTATACCCAGAAGTTTAGAGAATTCTTCCATTGTAGGAACCAGCTGATAGTCGGGGAATGTGAAGCAATGGTGCTTAGGATCAAAGAACTGAAACAAAACACTCATCATGTCTTCATTGAAACCTGAAGTGACTAGATCCAGTAGGTGACCATGTCTCTTGATGAACTGGGAGTTTTCAGACATTTGAGAAACCAACTCCTTAAGCTTAGGAGGTATGCCTACAAAGTTGATCCTGATAGTGTTTCTACGGGCAGAAGCCATGACCTGCAACAAAGAACAAAGATAAATCCTTTGGTCCTTGAAATGGTTAGTAAAAATGCTATGCTTATGATGCATGATGATGCTATGATGTTATGCTCAATCACAAACATGTGGCACACACAAACAAGTCACACAATAGCCCTGAGTTTAAAGGCTTGCATGAGGTTTAAAGGTAAGTACCCTCCCCTGAAGTTTAGTTGGTTCATCCAGTCCTACAAAAGTAACCAGGTTCTAAGGGATCTCAATATCATTGATCCTTCACAAGGGTGGTTGTTCAGTAGGCAACTTACTTGCCAACCAAAACCCTCCAAGTTTAGGATCTCAATGAGTGTAGCATCGAGTATCAACCAACTTTAGTCTTCACCAAAGCCGGCTATCTCACTACTTTCTAAAGGCCAAGAAGGGATGACTAGGGTTCTAAAAGTTAGTTAGTGCATTGACAACATATGGCAGCCTCATATTATCCTCAACTTGACTTAAGGAACATAAGCACCAACCAAGAAGTCACACTAACTATGGCCACCAGATCAACCATATCGGTATACGCGGTACAGTTTCCTTGGTCTATTGCCATTTACCTAAGGTACACTAGATCCGGGTTAGGATCTTTCACACATAAGAGCACCCAACAGATAAGTATAAAACAAACAAGGCAAACAAATGTAAAGTGATCTTAATTCCTAAGGGTACCCCTCTTTTAAAAATCCCCAGCAGAGTCGCCAGTTCTGTAACACGGTGGGAGAACTGACTTTTAGTTATGTTGCGGATAGCAAGAGTCGCCACCGACTTTTATTTTATCCAAAGGAAAGGCATAAAAGAACAGGAAAGACCTTTAAAAGATTTTTGGGTTCGGGGGGTAGATTATGTAAAGGGGAGGTATTAGCACCCTTTACATCCATGGTTATCCATGGGCTCTTAGTTACTTAGCTCACTTTAAAATGTTTTTGAAAAGTGTAGTGTGTGATTAGAATTTTCTTTAAGTACTTTATAATGATCCATGTACGGATATATATAAAGTCTTTGTTTTGAAAATTTGTTTGAAAATGTGAAGTGTTTGAAATGTTTTTGAAGAGTGAACAAGTACGTAAGAGGAACCTACCCTAAGTTAAGTCTTTTCTGTTCTTAAATATCCTTTAAATGGTAAGACTATCCCTATTATTAAGGAATAGGTAGTCATTACCTTGGATGTATGAGGGACAAGTAAAGGGACATCTGTTATTTAGGAAACTGTAAGGTGTATAAGCAATTCGAAGGGACTTATCATCTTTATTCGAAAGGGACAAGATCATTACGAAGGCAACCACGAAGGGACTTGATCTTTTTATCTGTTAAGGGACTAGATGATATAATAGGAGGGACTTTGCTTTACACCTTACTTGACCTTTTGTTTAGGCAACTTGAGAGGTAACCCTTAAGAAGTGAGATGGCGATCAAAGATCGACTTACGTGTGTGAGTGTACCAATTCAAATATTTATCTTGAGATTTAATGATCTAAATTCAATTTTACATACAAACATGTTTTACACTCCCTATTTTACTAACCATGGCATTTAAAAATAAATAATAAAAATTACTACAACTATTACATATTGGATACAATTACATTAAAACAAATAAATAAATAAATAAATAATTGGGTTAGTAATAATAATAATAAATAATCACATAATAGATAAATAAATAAAGAAGTTAGTAATAATAATAATAATATAAAAAAAGAAATTAGCATAATAAAAAAAAGTTCAATTTTTTAAATAAATAATTATTTTTAGATTTTTAATAAAAGAAATAAATAAATAAATAATATGATTAATTGTCTAATTATTTAATTTTATATACATATTATAAAAATATTGGTTAATTATAATTAAATAAACATACTATAAAAATAAATTATATTCATAAGATCAAATTAGTATTTTTAATTGTTTTAAAAAAAAATAATCTAGGGTTTACTATTTAATTAAAATTATTTACATGTGAAAACTATATTCAATAATAATTATAAACAAATTATAAAATAATGTACATAATTAAAATTTACAAATAAATAAATTAAAAGTTATAATATAATTAGGTTTTATAAGAATATTAAGATTAATCAAAATAAATTAGGGTTTATGAGAATATTAGGTTTTATATAAAATATTTTTAGGGTTTTAGAAAATATTAGGGTTAAGTAATTAATTTACAAAATAAATTCAAATTATATATATATATTTAAATAATATGAACATATAATATATAAACAATTAAATTTTTGAAATAAAGTTTTGATTAGAAAAAATGAATTTTAGATATAACAAATAATACATATATTTATTTTAACATTTTTAAAGAAATTATTTAAGTTTAATTATAAAATATAGAACAAAATAAAAGAAAAGAAAACATACATGGGGCTGGGATTCGAACCCAGGCCCTAGGCTTCAATCTTTGAGTCCTGCCTCCACAACCACCAGGCCAGCGTGCGCTTGGTGATAACAAACAGATGCAAATCATTATATTTTTAGCCTGGAAAATAAATGAAATAAAACAAAAAACTTGCTGAGGCTGGGATTTGATCCCTGGACCTTTGCTTCTCACGCGCACACCTTCACCACCAAGCCATCAGCGTTTCTCATAACATATAATACAAACAATAATATATAATTCATATCCAAATTCGAATATTTGAATTTCGCGCCAGGGGGTCTTCTTCTTCCTCAATACCTGCAAAAATACCTACGAAATCACATGCGAAATTTCCTGCGAATTTCAAAAACCAGAAACCTACGTTTTTTGAACCATCATGCAAACCATCATAATAACAAAAATTAGTAACCCAGATCAATTGTACAAGGTTCATATGTCACAGCCATGGTCTTAGAATTCGTTTTAAGGTCCTACATGCTTGGTTCCCATTTTGAAGCTCCAAACCCTAGCAATGGCAAACTTTGATACAGTCCACAATAACTGAATTAATTCATTCAAAAAGCTTCTAAACATCACAACAAACACAAATCTATAATTAGTTTTCAATATCAAAGCATAAATCAATCAAATCTAAAAAACTTAGAATATGAAAGGGATGCATTCGGTTTGTGCGAATTAGGGCATGAATGGACAATGTTATGATCCAGAATTGATCTATGAACTCCAAGGAACAAGTTGCAACCTTTGGTTTGTCTTGAAAGTAGCTCTAGGTATCAAACCGAATTTGTGTTCTTAGGATGAATTTTGAAACTTTGTTCTTACCTTTGGAGGCTCAAATTTTCGTCCCTATGCATTTGTGTAGTTTGTATACTTATAGAGGAATGGAATTAGGTCAGAAAAGTGGTGGATTTGTGGGCTTAATGGATACCTTGAGTGTGAAGAAATCTCCTTGCCAAATTAGTCAAAAAATCAAATATTTTCATGCTATAATGCCTTAGCACGAATTTGTATAGCATCAAATCAACTTAAATGGTCATTAAGAGTTTCTAGAAGAAGAATCACTTTTAAATATTCAATTTTCATATTTTATTTTGATTTAAAATGGTTTTAAATGAATAAAATCAAAATAAATAAAATAAAAAATAATAAAAATCTGAATAAATGAGGATTGGGTCGTGCATGATGTCATGTTGAAGATTGGTTCACAAAATTGCAAGCCCATTTGGAAGAAATTGGTTTTAAAGTCCTATTTGCTTCATAAACCTCCCAAATATTTCCCAACTTTGCAAGGGCACAAATCCTTCAATTTTAATGCTATGAGGGTGTTCCTGGACATTTTGGAAATCTTAAATAGTCCTTTAACCAACCCCATTGGTTTCATGTCCATATCTTTTACCATTCTCAAGTTATGCCCTTTTGAAGTTGTTGACTTTTTGTTGACTTTTAAAAGGACCTATAATGTCTTAGCTCATACCTTCCAAATGAAGCATTTTTGGGCTTGGCTTGTGAGACACAAAGTTGTAGAGAATTCAATTTCCTTCAAAATGATCTTTGGATGGGAAAAATTTGATGAAGCATGTGAAAGTTATGGCTGGTCAAAGTTTAGTTGACTTTTCCTGAGGAAACCCTAATTTAGAAACTCCTGATTCTTGATGATCTGAAATCTCCTTGATGAATCATGATCAACCCTTGATCAAATGATGAATTTTACTTCATATACTTGATGTTGGAAAAAAATCATGAAGTTTGACTTTGGTTTGACCACATTTGACCTCAGTTTGACTTTTTAACTACTTTGACTGATTTTGACTTATCTTATCATCTGACTGAGCAAACCTTTGAGAAAAGTCTTGAAACTTGTCATGGGGATTCTTAAACACCTATAATATGTTATGAAGCTCACTTGAAGTCTTGGAAGTTCATTTAACCTGATTAAAGTCAAAACCCTAGTTTTGGATGCACTGCTTAGGAGGATGCATTGTCTGAGGGAATTGTCAAATCTTCTGACTAATTGTGAACTTTGTGAACCTCATAAGATGTCTTGTGAACCTTGTGAACCTCATAAGATGTCTTGTAAAGCTTGTGAACCTCGTGAACCTTGTGAACCTCTTAGCACACAAAGTCTTGTTTTGTGAGGGCAAATTTTGGGGTGCAACAACACGCAGGCCAGAAACTAGTTACCCTCGCCCTCCGGGCGGCCTTCTTCTTGGCGAGCCTCATCCTGGTCCGGCTGCGCTTCAAGCTGATCGGGATGAACAATCGACCCCGGCTGAGAATCATCCACTACCAGGTCCGAAGGAACCACAATCTGGCCGTCCTCAACCTTGTACAGGTAGCTGATCCGACCAACGTCCAAGGCCAAGTCGGGATGAAGAGCCCTTATCTGATCCACGACATTCTCGAAACTGAGCTCAGTTGATGAGTTCAGATCTTCCATGTCTTGGTCGATCTAAGCAAGAAACTGAGCCCTCGTTACCATACTTTTAGTCTCAGCATCCTCGTCCTCCTTCGGGCAGAAAGCATCCTTCAGCTTTTTGTTCTGCTCCAAAACCCTTTTCTTGTCGACCTACAACTTGGAAATTATGTTGCCCCGCTCAGTCAGCTCCTTGGCCGTGGCACTAGCTTCCTCAGTGGCCGCTTTCAGCTTCTCCTCAGCGGCAACCAGCTCCTCCTTCAGCCTACCCATCTCCCTCTCCTGCCCAGGACTTCCTTCGGCCGTCAGCCAGGCCATTGTCAAGACCCGCATGACCGCACTTGCATCCTGAGCCAGGGACAACCGCCGGGCAGGACGATCCATGCCTTCCAGAAACAAGGAGTCTGCACGGTCCACCTCCATGCTCGTCCCCTCAAAAAATTTGCGCTTCACGAAGCACGACGCCAGCTCATGCTTCGGCTTCGGAGGAGCGTTGGCCGTCAGGTCCACAGTCGCTGCGGACTTGTGCTTCTTCATCAGGGAGCCAGTTGAGGCGCTCGGAAGGCCCTGGACCAAGGAGCCCGACCCAGAGCCACTTGTCTCGGTCAGCTTGGTCTGCACAACCCTCGATCTTTTCTTTTGCTGCTGGCGCAAGCGTTCCTGGATTTTGTCAAGCGGGTTTGACAGGGAGCCTGAAAAAGAAAAAGATTAGATTCATCATGGACGACAGAATAATATCAAAGATATGACTAATAGAAATAAAACAGATACCAAAGAAGTCGGACACTTCCTGCCCGGTATTGCACGCCAGCAATTCTGTAACATCGATCAAGGGACGCTCCACAGCTTCCCCCCATCTTGATCGAGCATAATTTTCCCCTCTCCGTCCAGCAGGGGGTCGGAGTGAAAGACGCTATCAACCTTCTGAAGGCCTCGAAACTGGCCGCGTCGTCCTCATTCAAAGAGTCCCCCACCTGGACGAACTCACCAACAGACCTCTCGTAATGGGTGTAACTCCAGGAAAAAGGGAACAACCAAAGCCTCCTCGGGATCACCTGCCCTTGATCGTCGAGCTTGGGTTCGTCATTCTCATCGGTGTCTATCCCCAGAAAGCTCATCGTCCTCACAGCCACCGTGCTCGCGGGTTTGATCAGAAAGTAGTCCATCTTGAAAGCTCTGATGGATTCTGAATGGGCCTTGAAAATTTTCGTCCTCTGTTTAAAAGACACGAACCCCTTTCGATCAGTTCCTCGCCCGACTTGACGCTGCAGGGAAAACAGACGGAAGAACAGAGGAAGCGTGGCACCAACACCCAAATGGGTGCACGTCAACTCAAACGCCTTCAAGAACGCATACGAGTTAGGATGCAGCTGGGAAGGAGCAACACCCAGATGCCCGAGCACAACACACACCAAGTCACTAAAGGGCAAAGTTACCCCCAGGACCGAAACTCCATACTCGTACATGGAGAACGCCCGACCTCCAAAATCTGAGAAGATGCGCTCATCATCTCCTGGGAAAGTTACAACCCAATCAGCAGGGTTGCCGATGACGGGCAGCGGCTCCGCTCGAGGCCTTGAGAACGAGGACACCTTGTCCAGCAGATCCTCCACCACCCATTCTTCGGGAGAGATCCTTGTCTGTTCGGGGAATTGTGGCGAGTCTGTTGATGCTCCCTCTTCTGTAGTGCTCGCGTCCGAATCTCCCGAGGAACTCCCGGAACCAGAGGGGACTGACGCAGAAGATCCAGAATCTTCCGAGGACGTCTCTTCCGAGGACACGTCTAACGGGTCCATAAGCGAGTTTTCACCTGAAAAGCAGAGGAAAGGCGTCAGTGAATTCGATTGAGAATATCAAATCCACCCTTCCACCGCTCGACAGAGAAAGGGTGCGCATCAGCCCAGGGACAGGGTCCCGAGTTGTAGCCCTGGCTGACCATCGCTCGGAGCGATGGCTTACGCCCAACGTCAGGAGTTACGGGGTCTAACCTAAATACTTGTCAAAGCCCAAGTCAAGGTCGACCAACACCTATGTCGACCATGAGTTAGGGTTTGCAGCCGACCAACAACGGTGACAGAAGTTCTAAAGTTTACCAGTTCTAAATCTAAGACTACCGTTAAAACTATCCTAAACCACATACATTTCTATGATATCTAACCTATAACTACTAAAAACAGCGAAAAGGAACCGTACCTTGTTCTTGAGAAGCCATTTGCAGAAGATGAAGAATCTGGAATCGGTGGTCGACAGTGAGATGCGGTGGTCGACGGCTGGGAGCGGTGGTGGTTGAACGAGCAAGACGTCGGAGAAGAAGATGAAGCGAAAAGTTCAGAATGGAGCCTGGAAACCCTATTTATAAGGGGGGAAACACGTGCAAGCACGCGTGACCCCTACACGCTAGCCCCTAGGCTAGCCGTCATATCATTAATAAGCGTGAATTCCCAAATATTCCAGCTTTTCGTTTCACATTCTCCAGTCGAGCAACGTACCAACTGCTCGCCCTTCGAAGGTCGGCAGTGTAAACACCCCAAATTTTCCCTCACCCATTCACACCATGGCTTGTGATCATCTCATATGCATAAACTCAATCATACCATCTCATATCACATTTTTGATCCACTGCATTAGTTCTAAGTCATCTGCATCTAGGGTTTGTGATCTGAGCAATCTAAGAGCTTCTTGAGCCACTCCAAAGGTCAACAATCACTTCAAAGAGGTTGTGTGTGTTCAAGTATCATATTATACTCCCTCAAAGTCAAGAATGTCAAAGAATCACAAGAACTGGGATTGGTATGGAAGCAGAGCCAGGCTTGACTGCACATATGACCTAAAATTAGGGTTTTGGTTTCAAAGGCCATAACTCCAAATTTTTTGGTCATTCTTGTTTCTATTGGTCTCTATATGGTATAGGGAGTATGCATATCAATTTTCATGAAGAAATTCCATGGGGAAGTCATCTGATCAAGAGTTGACTTTCTGAACAAGTCAGTGTAAAATCAGGGCATCTGAGGCCCCCAATGACCCAACCAAAGGGTGTTCTTCATCATTTTGATTGTATATGATCTTTATTTGATCATGGAAGATGTTAGAAGTTTACAAAATTTAAGAATTCCAAGTTTTTTGCAAAGTTGACTTTTTTGGGCAAGTTTGACTTTCAATGAATTTGTCATTTTAGGCAACTTTTCAACCCTTACTTTTTGATTCAAAAAGGCTTCAAATGGAAAAGCTTTGGTCATGAAAGTTGTAGAGTAGATCTTTCCCTTTTCAAAAAGTACAAGAACATGACCTAATTCATTTTTGATCAAAAGTTATGGCTTGTCAAAGTTGGCTAAAATCACAAAATTTCAAAGTTTCTACCAAAGAGGTATTTTGCAAAATGACTTGATCAAGTGTTCTAGAGCTATCAAATGGACTTCTAATTCACATAACATGATCACACAACACCTAAAGTTCAGAATGGACCAAAGAATTACACATGTGCATGGTTTTTGGAACAAGATCTTTTCATAAGAACCAAAGTGAACCAAGTTGCAAAAGTCATCATATCTCCTCATCCACTTGCTGGCTATTTTGCTAATCCACCCTAGGCTTTTCCTCACCTCATGCTGCGCAGGACATGCCCTTTGTACCAAGCTAGCAAGTAGCCCATGCCCTTCTTACACAAAAGTTGACATTTTGCAAAAGCACCCATACCTATCACAAAAGGACATGTCATGTCATCTGACCAATGAGAATTGTTTATGTGAATCAATTGCAAGCCAAACATAAGAAGGAGCAAGCCTGAAACCAGCCATAGCACAACATACACATTTTCACCCTCACTTGCAAAACCCTTCGAAACTGATCACACAGCTCACAAACACAAAAACAAACTTCATAGATCAACTCAACTCATCTTCCTGGTCACAAAGCATCCATCATCCTTGCCTTAAACTGCCAGAATCACAGACACGATTCCTTCACTGCACTGAACAGAACTTGTTCAAACTTCCAAACTAGCCAACATAAACTCCTTCTAAGCATCAATATGTCATCAGGGGCCTAAAAGGAGTGGATTGCACCAAAGAAAGATGTCAGAAAGTTGCAAACTGAAGAGCTTCAAACTCAGGTAGCTTCATGAACTTTTTTTTCCAGAAGCATGATTTTAAGTTCTAAATAGCTTCTATACACTCCCCTGGTCATGAATATGTGATTATTTTTGAAAATGGTTGAGAAACCAGGATGTATGCTTTGTCTGAAATTTTTGCCCTAAAACATGTTTGATTCGATTCTCCTTGTTTCTGAATGATAAATGTTGTTTGAATGAGGGGTTCAATTTGTTTTTGAGTGGGGAAAAGTTCTGGGCTGTTGGATTTCATTTTCATTGCGTGTAGAGTGAGTTTGTGATTTTGGATGATCGGAGAAGACGACCGGAACAGTGTTCCGGTCGCCTGAGAGTCATTAAGGCTGGATTAGGGCTAATTAATTAGGGTTAGTGAGTTTGAACGTAGGCCGTCCAGATGCGCGCCTAGTCAACTCCCGCGCGTGTGAGTTTGAATGCTGGCCTTAGGATCAGTTGACTTCTTCATTAATTCATTTAATTTCATTTTTATTTTCATTTAAATACATTTGTTTTCTATATTTTATTTAAAATTGCAAAACTTATTCAAAAATTCTGAAATTTTTTGTACAAACTTTTATTTAATTTCAGAAACCAAAAATATTTTTATTTTTATTTTTTGCATTCAAAAAAATATTTTTAAATATTTAAAAGTTTATTTTTAATTAATTAATGAGAATTAATTAATTAAAAATACTTTTAGGTATTTAAAAATCACCAAAAAATTCATGAAACATTTAAAACCATTTAGAAACATTGTCCAACCCTCAAACCAAATTTCTTTTTTGATCTTGATGCATTTTGAGAATTTTCCATGGAATTAATTCATTTTCAAAGCATTATTTTGATCCAAACTTCCAAAAAATCATTTCTGCCTAACCATTAAGGGTTGGACCTTGATTCTTTTTGCATTGCATTGTGTTTAGCATGTAGTTTGTGAGATTAAATGGGCATGATTTGATCTTTCATTTCCCATTTGTTTGACATTTTTCTTGTTAAGGAACCCTAAAACCCTAGAAAACTTAGGAAAATCATAACTTGAATTAGGTTAAGAGTTGGAACTTCTCCTTTGGGCAGTGGGTTAGTATAGGTTTAGGGATCCTTTGAATGCATTTTCAATTTTTTATATTGATGTTTGCTTCTGATTTTGGTTTGTGTTTGATGCTTTGATCATAAACCCTAATTTGGGCCTCCATATGCATCCATCTTGCATTTGCTTGCATAACATGACTTGCCATAGAATTTTATGCATTCTTTTGATTCATTGGACATCTTAAGACATAGTAGAAGCATGTTTGATCATTGAATTTTGCATTTGCCATGTTGTATGCCATTTGCATCTCATAACTTCTAATGTATGTTTATGGTTCTTAACTTGTTTCATTTGCATCCCTGAGCTTGTATGATCATCCCCATGTGTTGTTTCATGTTTGTAGCATCTCATAGCATCATTGACATCATGTATGTGTTTCTGGTTTTGCTTCTCATCATGCCATTTCATTCCATTTTGCATTGCATTGCATTCCTTTCACTAACATTTCAGGTGGTAGGTAACTTTGGGAAGTGGATTTGCCTTCACTTCCCACATTTTCTTTTCACTTCCTTCATGCATCCTTGCTGCATTTTGTTATGTGCTTGAGATTGAGCTTTCTCATTCTTCTTCTTCTCACTTTATTTCCCCAAGTGACTTGACTTCTTAAATGAAGCAAGTTACTTTGCTTCTCCTGATCTTTTCATCTACTTCCTGGTGGTTCCATTGAAGATTTCTATTGTTAACCTCACAAACCTTAGGAACAACCAAGCATGACAATGGTTAGGGTTTTGATTAGTCTCCCCTCTTAGTCTTTACCTTTGTGTCTCTTTGAGTCTTCTCTCTTCACCTCATAATCAGGGACTAAACCCTAAAGGCTTTAAGGCTTTGTGATTAAGCTTATGCCTGCATCCTTCTATTAGGATGGAGTGTATAACTTTAATCCTAAGTGTTAAACCCTTAATGTGTTTAAATCCTTTAATCAATCCACTTAATAATCATCAAGACATCAAGCTTGTAACTTGGGCCTTGCATTAGGGTTCTAATTCTTCCTTAATTGGTTAAGAAGGACTAACCCTAGTGTTAATGGACAAGTCCCCCTCAAGTTGTCTTACAAACCCTAAAAAACACTTCTTCATCATATCATTAACTAAAATTCACTTAATCAAAGGCTTGTTTTGTCATGAGTTTAATCCCTAATCATGGATTAAGTTGAGGAGCTTTCCTCAGCTTAAACATTCTCATCTATTATCCTTCTATTAGGATGGTGTAATGAGTCTGTTTAATCCTTGATTATGGCTTAACCTCATTACTTAAAACTAAACAAAAACACCAAAAACATCTAAATAATCACAAGTAGGTTAATGATCTTAATCCTACACCAAAGGTGATTAAGTGTGAGAAGCTGACTTCACACTTAAGGTATTCTCATTACCCCTAATCAGAGGGAAGATGTGATGAGTTTACTAACCCATTGGTTTAGGCTTAAGCTCATTAACTTATGACAAACTTTCAAAAGCAATAAAAGACTGAAAATACAAAAACAAACAATAATCGTCTCCTCCGGGATTCTTTTCTCATCTCATTCACTCATAACCGGGAACTTGCTTCTTCCGTCTGATGCAAGACAGTTTTCACCTGAGCCAGACAGGTCATACACTTGAGCATTGACAAGCAAGCAGTTCACAAGTCAATTCACCTTTCAGTCTCTTTGGGTCGAACTACGGTGTTCTGACTTCCTCATTGCACAAGAGGATACGTAGGCATAACTTAACAGTTATCGAACAAAAGTCTCTGTACATTCCCCCTCTTTCCAGCTTCATTCTTTAGCCTCATGGTCTTGAGCATCTCACTCTTGCTCTTACACTGACACTGTATATATTACACTTCACTTCTCTTACACTGACACCTGTACATCCTTTTCCAGCTCTCTCTTATACACAGATTGCACTGACACTACCCCTTTAAAACACAAATCTTCTAAGCGTGGATCCCGTCGAGTACGGCGGACAATCTGGGTGCTAATACCTTCCCAGGTTGTAACCAACCCCCTTTCTCAGTCTCTCTGGTTCGCAACCGTCTTATCCATATCTTTCTAGGTCTATGCAGCATTACCTTTCCTCCGGGATAAAAATGCCTAGCTGGCGACTCTTTTCATTCCCTGTGAGTTCACTCCTGTGTGTTCTCGCACCCTCCCTTCGCCGACTGTTCGCGTCTGTACCTTTATTTGGGCCATTCCCATCTATCGGGAGCGACAGCTTGGCGACTCTGCTGGGGACCCTTATACTGCAACCAGGGCTTCTGGTTCTTTTTGTGGGTTCCTCCTAGCGCTTGATTGATTTGTGTTTACTGGGGTGTTATGTGCTATTTGTGTTTGTATATTTGTTTTGTTTTTACTTTATGTATAGTTTGCTTACTGCTTTCTTTATAGCTTTACATACATCATACTGTCATACTGTGCTGGCTGGATCTGTTTTGTTGCTTTGGTGGGTGGGTGTTCTATTGAGAGTTGAGGTCCTATACCTGGGACCTGAGTGACACCTAGGCTAGAGTGGTTCATATTCTTTCCCATTCCATCTCGGTCTGGTGCGGGAATATGAAACACGGTTCAGATATGGGTTTCTTCTTGAGAACTCTGTGTTGCAGATTTCCTGCAATGCTAGGGCTATCTGGGAAGCCTGCTAAGTCTGGATGACCTTTATTATTGACCTCCAGAAACTGAGGTGAATTAGAGGAGGAACTTTTATGGTTATTGTAAACACTGTACCTCCGGGTTAGAAGTGTTTACACTTCTCATAACTGATCCAAGTCTAAGGATCCTTGTTTTAGAACACCACCTGTGAGGGGGTTGGGCTGTTTACAGGTTTGCAGGTACCCTTGACCTCAGCATACCCTGTTACTTTGTTTTGATTAAGAGTACTCCATTTTGGAACAGTTCTTGTGATTCTAAACCCTGGACATGTGACTCTTTATTTGAGTCCCCCACCTTGGTTACTGGACTTATGAACCTCCATCTGGATTTCTTGAACATACCTGGACCTATATCAGAGCACTTGATCAGATCCAGCTCAGTCACAAACCCTTGCATATCATTTGCATACATCATCATTGCATCATTTTAACATTTGCTTATTTGTGTTTCAGGGTATCCATACTTTATTTTTGGCTTGGTTTTGACCCCATCATCAGCATAGACCTATCTTCATCAGCATCTACTTCAGCTATCAGCTACCTGCTTCAATCACCTGCACCAGCCAGTCAGTGGCCCATTTTCAGTATTATCATCAGCACCTGTCTCAACTCCTCTTCAACCACATGGCACCTAAGAAGAGTAACATCTCCTATCATTTCTTTCAGCCTGAGTTAGCTGACATCAGGAAGATTCAGACCCTGATTACTCCAGACCATATACCACTATTCAGAGAACACTATGGAGGCATACTTGATGTGGTTATGGATTTGGACCCCTCACAGAGAAGCCTGATTCATACTTGTCTGCAGTTCTATGATCCCCCTCTAAGGTGCTTTACCTTTCAAGATTTTCAGCTAGGACCTTTATTGGAAGAGTATTCATCATTGGTGGGTGTACCTATCAGGGGTGGAGTCCCCTTTAACCCTGAGATGGCTTTCCCAAGTAATGAAGAAGTGGCAAAGGCATTGCATCTGGAACCAGTTCTGATTGGACAGAATATGACCACCAAAGCTGGAGTCTCTGGCTTACATCTGGATTTATTGATCTCTCAGGCTACCATGAAGGCTTCTTTAGGAGAGTGGAAGGCAGTCTGTGCTTTATTGGCACTTAGCATATATGGGATCATATTATTTGCAGATGAGCCTAAGTTTGTTAGTAAGAATGCAATCCATCTTTTCATCCTGAGGAACCCAGTGCCCACCTTATTGGGGGATTTCTACTACTCTGTTCACCAAAGGAATGAAAAGCAAAGAGGAAGATTGGTAAGGTGCTGTGCTCCCCTGTTCCATACCTGGCTGCTCAAGCACTTGCCCAAGACTGATGCATTTTTGAATCCTCATCAGCAGAGGAACTGGGCTAGAAGACTCACTGCTTTGACTTCAGCTGATATCAGGTGGTGCACTCAAAACACAAAAGGCAGAGACATCATTACCAGTTGTGGGCAGTTTCCCAATGTACCCCTGATAGGAGTTAAGGGTTGCATAAACTACAACCCTCTGCTATTCAAAAGACAACTGGGCTATGCATTGGTCCACACTCCTAAGGTACAAGATTTGGCTGAGACTCTTTACTGTGAGAACAAGCCTAATCTGGCTATTGTCAGGCAAGCAGCCTGGGCCTGGGACAATGTTCAAGCTAAAGGAGTAACCATTCTGGGGAAGTGCAACAGTGTGGCATCAGCACAGTACTATGAGTGGTCCCATGCCAGGGCTCAATTTTCTGGGATGCCCTTCACCATGGAGGACATGCATGGGCCATCCTCAGCACCACCTCCTGTCACTGTCAGCTTAGAGGAGTTTGAGAGTTTGAAAGAGAGAAATGAGAAGTTGACTCAGGCTCTGCAGAAGACCCTCTGGGAGAGGAGTGATGGTAGGTTGGATATTGAAAGGTTAGAGAAGCTGAAAGTGGAGCATCTGGCTAGAATTGAGAAGTCAGAGGATTATATCAAGAAGTCTAGGGCTGGAGAACAGATCTTGAAGAATGCCTGCAAGGAGGCTCAGTTCCAGAAAGCCAGGACTGATTTGTATCTGAAGGAGAGTCAAGCTAGGTGGGTCAGGATCACCGAAGCTCGTACCCTAGAAGATAAGAGGACTCAGGACAAGATTGAGCAGCTGGAAGCTAGTACAAGAGAGCAACAGGAAGCCCTGGCAGCAGCCCAGAGGGAGATCTCAGAGTTGAAGATTAGAGCTGGAGTGAAGAGGTCAAAGGACCAGAGTCAACACAAGAAGCTAATTGCAGCTGTTACTACCAGAAATCTCCTTATCCGGAATCTCACAGAGCGTCCAGCTGATCCTGTGACCGAAGCACTTCTCAAGGAAGTTCAGGAGGATGAGTTTGGTCTTGGTGTCTGACTTTTGCTTGTTGTTGCTTTCATTTTATGTACTTTTATTTTCTTGTGTTGTATTTTTGACCCCTCAGAGGGCTTGTATTTGTAAACAAACTGTGTATCAGTTACTTTTTGTAATATATGTATCAGTTTGTTCCATCTGAGCAACATCAACAGCATCTTCAAGGGGTCTGGAAAGGTCAAAACCAAGTGCCAAGCCGGATACATTGGAAACAAATAAGCATACTGCATTGCATACTGACCTTTGTTTGTTTTGTAGGTTTGTTTTGTTTGTTGCTAACTCTGTTGTGATTTCAGGAACTATTGCTCGACGTCGGGTATTCCCACTCAACCGTCCACACAGATATCCCACCCGCAACAATCTTCCGGGCATACAGATGGACCAGGTACAGCAAGACCTTACAGAGGTCAGGAACCAAATGGCCAATGAAAGATTGGAAATGAGGGCTCAAATGACACAATTTATGGAGGTGATGAATAATATGGCTCAGAGCCAAGAGAGATTAAGAGCAATGGTAGAGAGGCAGAATCAGGAAGACCCCCATCTAGGGACTGCTGGGACAAGCAACAATGAGAGGGTCCAACCTCATGTCAACCCCCCTGTATTTGGACCCCACCTTCACCCAGAGATCAACATTCCTGCTAATGTGCAAGGGACTGCCACTGCAGGCAAAGTGCTGCAAGAAGACCCCCAGGAAGATCAGTTCACGGTGATGGGAGCTGGGGAGGAAGCCTATGACAGAAGGCTGGATGAAATTGCTGAAAAATTAAGATCCTTGGAGTCCCAAAACTCCTTGGGTTTTGATGTTATGGACATGGGCTTAGTGGACGGGGTCAGGATTCCCCATAAGTTTAAGCCTCCTTGTTTTGAAAAGTACAACGGGACTTCCTGCCCGCGGACCCACTTGCAATCCTTTCTGGGGAGGTTGAAGGCATACACCATGGACGAGAAGCTATGGATGTTTTATTTTGAGGATAGCTTAACGGGAGCTTCAAGGGAATGGTACTCACATCTGACTAGAGCAACCATCAGGTGTTGGAAGGATTTGGCAGAGGCTTTCATTAGACAATATCAGTATAATTTGGATATGGCAACCAACAGGACCCTCCTGATGGGAATGTCACAGTCATCCAGGGAAAGCTTCCGCGAGTACGCCCAGAGATGGAGACAGCTGGCTGCTGCTGTCCAGCCACCTATGTCAGAGAGGGAGATGGCAGATATGTTTATGAACACCCTTCAAGGGACATACATTGACAGGCTGGCTGCTTTCTCTTCTACCAGCTTCACAGATGTCGTTATAGCTGGAGAGAGAATTGAGAGCCTGTTAAAAATGGGCAAAATTTCTGACAACGGTGCCAGCTCATCCAGCAACACAAGAAAGCCTTTCGTAGGCCCGAGAAGAACTGGTGAGACCAATGCTATCCATACCAACAGGGGCAGACCCCAATATGTTCATAGGTCTGTGGCAGCAGTCACCATTCCCGCTCCAATTCATCCACAACCAGTTTATCAACCACAGCAACAAAATTATCAGCAACAAACTCAGTATCCTCCTCAGAGAAACTACACCAACACCAACAACAACAATCAGCAAAGACCGTTCCAACAGAGACCTTCTCAGGCCAATAGGGTGATCGATCCGATCCCTATGCCATATGCCACATTACTGCCACAACTCCTGAAACTCAACCTGGTTGAGCTAAGGACATTGGCACCTCCAGACCCCACCAGTCTACCCAGAAATTATGACTCCAACGCCAGATGCGCTTTCCATTCAAATGCACCTGGCCATAGTACAGAGAAGTGCAGAGCTTTGCACATGAAGGTACAGGACTTGGTAGACTCTAAGGCTCTAAACTTTGCACCACCACCGAATGTTAACAAGAACCCTATGCCAAACCACGGAGGTCCCAGAATCAATGCTATTGAAGAAGATAAGCCGTCTTATTTGATAACCAGTGTGGGTCAGATTCGGACACCGTTGGTAGAGATTAAAGCTCAACTCCTCGAATGTCAAATATTCCCGGGATGTGAGCTAGGGTGTGCTTATTGCAACATTTCAGTGAATGGTTGTGACAACTTGAGAGATGGCATAGATGGTCTCATCCAGAGTGGCTTGCTCCAAATCACAACATCAATTCCTACCAATCCAGCAATCTCCTTAACTGCAATCCCCGAGTCTTCTACAAATGCAACAACCATTGTTCCAAGCAACTCTTCAATCTCATCAACAAATGCTTCATATGTCACTTCAACGGACCAGATATCAGCAAACATCCCTTCTACAACTTCAGCACCCCTTCATTCAGAATCTCATACAACAACAATATCCATCCTTCCAACAATGTCTCCTACAACTTCAGCAGCAAATGTCTCAACGGTTACAATTTATTATGATCCTGAAAATGATTCTACCTACAACTCACAAAATGCCACTCCTATCAGAGCACCAGTCACAATATACTACGATCCACAGACTATCATGGTCCCTTCTGCAGCTGCCATCAGTCCAGTCACTATCACAGTGCCTGGGCCAGTACCTTATGAAAGCAGTAATGCCATCCCCTGGCATTACGGCTCCGATCTATACTGCGAAGGACAAAAAATCACTCTTGAATCATCAACCCCTGCACCACAAATAGATAATGTGGGAGGAGGCGGAGGCTTCACTCGAAGCGGACGTCTCTTTGCTCCACAAATTCAAAGACCCACTGCCGAAGCAGAAGCTGCTGCTAAGACAAAAGGGAAGAGCTTGGTGCAGGAATAGCAGATTGTTAAATAAGCTTTAAAAACACCTTTTGATCAAGAAGTTGATGAATTCATGAGAATCATCAAGAAAAGTGATTACAAGATAGTGGACCAGCTTCACCAGACGCCTTCCAAGATCTCTATTCTATCATTGCTCATGTGCTCCGAGGCTCATCGGAATGCACTACTAAAAGTCTTGCACGCAGCTTATGTGCCGGAAGAGATCACAGTCAATCAGTTGGAAGCTGTGGTTGGAAATGTTAATGCTAGTCATGGACTAGGGTTCACCAACACTGATTTGACTACGGAAGGCCGCAATCATAACAAGGCTTTGCACATTACCATGGAGTGTAAAGGTGCAGTTCTTTCCCATGTGTTGGTAGACACAGGGTCATCCCTCAATGTCTTACCTAAAAAAGCCCTTGTGAAGCTAGAGTATGAAGGATTGGCATTGCGCCCCAGTAACCTGGTAGTGAGAGCCTTTGACGGTTCTAAGAGATCGGTTCTGGGAGAAATTGAGTTGCCTATAACGATTGGCCCGCAAACTTTCAAAACGACCTTCTACGTGATGGATATACAGCCTGCCTACAGCTGTCTATTGGGTAGGCCATGGATTCACGCCGCTGGCGCCGTGACCTCAACCCTTCACCAGAAGTTAAAATTCGAGTGGGAGGGTCAATTCGTTACTATCTGTGGAGAGGAGGATATTTTTGTTAGCCACCTGGCTACCTACAAATATATTGAGATGGATGGGGAGATCCACGAGACGATGAGTCAAGGGTTTGAGGCCTTGAACATAAATGAAACATCTGCTGTACCTGGAACCTCAATGACGTCATACCAACAAGCTCGGAAGGTTGTTGAAGAAGGAACTGCCCAAGGCTGGGGCAAATTGCTACCTGTGGAGAAGAAAGAAGATAGATTTGGGTTGGGTTACAAACCAACTCAACAAGATCAAGCAGAGGCTGCTAAGGAGCCCAACTTTGTTAGTGGGGGGATGCTCACCCCCGATGCTGTCAACAACTTGGAAGACGAGGATGAAAGCAACCGCAACCTGGAGAGTTGGATCCGTCCAAAGGTCCCGGGGAGCAGTATCTCAAACTGGTCTTCCCAGGAAATTATAAGAGTTACTCATGCAGAGTAATTATTATTTCCTGCATTTTTTATAGAATGCATCAAAGTCTTGCATCTTGCCCAAGATGACAAGACTCATTTTGTAATCGGGCCATCTGTAATTTTTGTGCAACAAGATTAATCAATGAAATATCAGACATCTTTTGCAAATGAGTTTTTTTCTTTTCCGATCATTGTTTTTCCATTTTTCTTTTTGTACAAAAAATAAATGGCAATGTTTTCAAAATGATAACTTTATTTCACTTTTCTAAACAAGATTAAAATCAAATCACTAAAATGAACAAACTGAACCCTTGCAGAGTGTGCCTTCCAGACAGCACCGACAACAGCACGGCTATGACTTCGTATGACTTTGACAATCCAATCAATCAAGCTGATGAGGGGGTTGAAGAAGAGTATGAGCTTCCTGAAGAGCTAGCCATATTGTTGAGACAAGAGGAGAAGGTTATTACTCCTCACCAGGAGGAGGTGGAGACGATCAATCTTGGTACAGACGAAGACGTGAAAGAAGTTAAAATTGGGGCCTGCCTACAAGACTCAATGAAGAGACAACTGATTGACCTACTTCAAGAATATGTGGATGTGTTTGCTTGGTCTTATCAAGATATGCCAGGGTTGGACACCGACATTGTTGTGCACAAGCTGCCTTTAAGAGAGGAATGCCCACCGGTTAAACAGAAACTGCGCCGTACTCGCCCAGACATGGCAATGAAAATCAAAGATGAGGTACAAAAGCAATGGGACGCCGAGTTCCTTGCCGTGACTAGCTATCCACCATGGGTTGCTAATATTGTGCCTGTGCCCAAGAAAGACGGAAAAGTAAGGATGTGTGTTGACTACCGGGATCTGAACAGAGCCAGCCCGAAAGATGATTTCCCATTACCTCACATTGATGTATTGGTGGATAATACGGCTCAGTTCTCGGTATTCTCCTTCATGGATGGATTTTTAGGATATAATCAGATCAAGATGTCACCTGAAGACATGGAGAAGACAACCTTCATCACACCCTGGGGCACATTCTGCTACAAGGTGATGCCATTCGGACTGAAGAATGCTGGTGCAACATATCAACGGGCTATGGTGACATTATTCCACGATATGATCCATAAAGAAATCGAATGTTACGTGGATGATATGATTGCCAAGTCCCTCACTGAAGAAGACCACTTGGTAAATCTGCTGAAGCTATTCAAGCGTCTGAGGAAGTACCAACTGAAGTTAAACCCCAACAAGTGCACATTCGGGGTGTGATCCGGTAAGCTGCTGGGTTTTATTGTGAGCGAGAAAGGGATTGAAGTTGACCCTGATAAAGTAAAAGCCATTCAAGAAATGCCTGCACCGAAGACAGAAAAAGAAGTCTGAGGGTTCTTAGGTCGATTGAACTACATTTCAAGGTTCATCTCCCACCGTACAGCAACCTGTGAGCCCTTGTTCAAATTGTTGAGAAAAGAACAGACGGTCAGGTGGAACGAAGACTGCCAGAAGGCTTTTGACAAAGTCAAGGAATACTTGCAAGAGCCTCCAATCCTTATGCCTCCAGTTGAAGTAAGACCTCTAATAATGTACTTGACAGTATTAGAAGAATCAATGGGGTGTGTGCTGGGCCAGCATGACGAGTCTGGTCGAAAAGAGTATGCAATATACTACCTAAGCAAAAAGTTTACCGACTGTGAACAACGTTATTCACTGCTCGAGAAAACTTGCTGTGCTTTAGCGTGGGCTGCTCGCCGACTGAGACAGTATATGCTGACCCACACTACTTTATTGATCTCAAAGATGGATCCAGTCAAGTACATATTTGAGAAGCCAGCACTTACCGGACGGGTTGCAAGATGGCAAATGATTCTTACAGAATATGACATCCAGTACACTTCTCAGAAAGCCATCAAGGGCAGTGTATTGTCTGAATATCTTGCTGAGCAACCCATTGATGATTACCAGCCTATGAGATTTGACTTCCCTGATGAAGACATCATGTTCATAAAAGCAAAAGATCATGAGGAGCCTATTCACACTGAAGGGCCTGACCCGGAAGAAGAATGGACTATGATGTTTGATGGGGCTGTTAACATGAATGGTCGTGGTGTTGGTGCAGTACTCATTACACCTAAAGGAGTTCACATGCCTTTCTCGGCAAAACTCACTTTCAACTGCACTAACAACGAAGCTGAATACGAAGCTTGCATTATGGGTCTTGAGGAAGCCATTGGCCTCAGGATCAAGACGTTGACTGTATTCGGAGATTCAGCTCTGGTAATTAATCAAACCAACGGCAAATGGTACACCCACCAAGATCATCTGATACCTTACAGGGATTATACAAGGAGGTTATTGACTTTCTTTACAACGGTCAAGCTTGAGTATATCCCTCGGGATGAGAATCAGTTTGCAGATGCTCTGGCTACCATTTCATCCATGATCAAAGTTCAAGCTGCCAACTTTGTACCTCAAATCCCAGTGTCCAGACTTGACAGACCAGCATATGTATTCACAGCAGATGTTGTCAAAGATGATAAGCCTTGGTTCCATGACATTAAGTGCTTCTTGGAGGATCAAACATACCCACCTGGGGCATCTTCCAATGATAAGAAGACTTTGAGAAGGTTGGCTGGTAGTTTCTTTCTGAACACTGATGGTTCCCTGTACAAGAGAAACTTTGATATGGTACTCCTCAAATGCGTTGACAAGACGGAAGCAGACTTGTTAATGCATGAAGTGCACGAAGGATCCTTTGGTACCCATGCTGGAGGGCATGCAATGGCCAAGAAGCTGCTAAGATCAGGGTATTATTGGATCACAATGGATGCCGACTGTTGTGCCTATGCCAGAAAATGCCATAAATGCCAGATTTATGCGGATAAGGTGCATGTGCCTCCCAATCCTTTGAATATAATGTCTTCACCCTGGCCCTTTGCCATGTGGGGCATTGATATGATTGGCAAAATTGAACCGACTGCTTCGAATGGCCACAGATTCATCCTGGTTGCCATTGACTATTTCACCAAATGGGTCGAAGCAGCTTCATATGCAAATGTTACAAGACAAGTGGTAGCCCGATTCCTGAAGAGAGATATCATCTGTCGGTATGGAGTGCCCGAGCGAATCATTACTGATAATGGTTCCAACTTGAACAACAAAATGATGGCTGAACTATGTCGGGACTTCAAGATCCAACATCACAATTCTTCTCCTTACAGGCCAAAGATGAATGGCGCTGTTGAGGCAACAAATAAAAATATCAAGAAGATTGTGCAGAAGATGGTAGTCACTTACAAAAACTGGCATGAAATGCTACCATTTGCCTTGCATGGGTACCGCACGTCAATCAGGACATCCACTGGGGCAACACCGTATCAACTTGTGTATGGTATGGAAGCAGTCCTACCGGTTGAAGTTGAATTACCCTCTCTACGGGTACTGATGGATGTTAAGCTGAGTGAAGCAGAATGGGTTCGGGCCCGATACGAACAATTGAGTCTGATTGAAGAGAAAAGATTGGCTGCAATCTGTCATGGGCAGTTATATCAGAAGAGAATGAAGAAAGCCTTCGATCAGAAAGTCAAGCACCGAGAGTACCAAGTAGGAGATCTTGTGCTGAAAAGAATCCTCCCTCCTCATACAGACCACAGGGGCAAGTGGACTCCGAATTATGAAGGACCATTTGTAGTAAAGAAAGTTTTTTCTGGTGGAGCACTGATGCTCAGCACCATGGATGGTGAAGACTTCCCATCTCCTGTGAATTCAGATGCAGTTAAAAAATACTTCGCATAAAAAGACCCGCTGGACATAAAAACAGAATGTAAGTCCAGGCAAAAATAGGGCATCCCGGCGAGTCAGAAACAGAATAAAAGACTCGGGCAAAATAAGGGAAAATGAATAAAAAAATGTACACCCGCTGAGTTGAAAAGCCGCATTGGACAGCTCAGGCAAAAATGGGTATCCCGATGGATTGAAAACCCGAAAGGGCGATCCATGCAAAATAAGGGAATAAGCGAACAACTGCATTCTGAATTTGTCTGTATCTCTTACAACTTGGTAAGCTTCGAAAGGATCAAGCTTCAATCAGAATCAGCCTTCTTCAGAAAGCGAGATGAGAAGAACGTCAAAAGTCATACGAATCATAGCAAAAGAGGAAGCTCCTTAAAGCGTCGTCAACATTGCCAGCATTTTGTTCCTCAATTTGTAACAATCTCCTCATTTTAGGAGATATGTTTCCTTGACTGTATCTTGCCAATTCAGGGCATTTGAATTAATAAAATCAGATTTTTCAGTCATGTTTCATCTTGTACATTTTTATTTGCAAAAATGTCTGATGTTTTAAGAAAAACTGATTGCATAAATACAGATGTTTATTTTCAAAAAAAAAAATAATAAAAATACATGCTTGCAGGGAATATATTTACTCTAGAGAGTGTCTAACTCCTATGATGGAATCCGGTAAGGGATACCTCAGGATTACTTGTGCGTTTCTATATCTTTGCAGGATTGCAGGTATCCAGAATGCAACTTGGGGCATGTAAGCTTCATCCCAGCGAGCTGGCAAATCAGTACTCACTCAGTCTCAACACTCAAAGTGTTTTCCCCCCCAGTCGAGTTGCCATTTCATCCCCAGCCAAATACAAAAGTCAGGGAGCCATCTCCCCACAGAGTTTCAGCCTCTATCCAGAAGAGCAACACATGAAGGGATCACAACAGAGTGACGAAAGCTTCTACAAACCCCAGCTGGGTCTCTCATTTACAAATATAGATCTATCAGTGACCTATATCCCCAAGCAATATCATCTCATCAGATCTACCAATGATCTCATCCTCGGCTGGGATGTCCCTTTCAAAAAATTCAACCAGAGATCTTCGCAGCATTGGGATCCAAATCCCGGTTTGGTATCATCGCATAATCATAGCATTCGCATCATATTCGCCCACAAAGCGTAGCATTCCGTCTAATACGGAGCATTACGGCAAAAAAATCAAACATATAGCATAATCATAAGCCATGTTCTGAATCAAACACTTGTGAATATTGACAATCCATCAACATACGGAAAACTCCTCCCGAAATCCCCAGCGGAGATGCCCCCAGCAAAAACAGTTGCCTTACATTCACAAACACCAGTATATACTCTCTTTGGCACCCGTCCGTGTCAATACTCCCCAGTAAAGTCGCCTGAACACTCTGTGCAAACAGTACCACTTGTATTACAGATACCTTTTGACACCCGTCTGTGTCATACCCCAGCAGAAAGCCAAAGACATCCTCTTTGCACTCACATGTACTTATATGATTTCCTTGACATCCGTCCGTGTCATTTCTCCCAGCACAGTAACATAAATACTTTGTACATCAGATACTTGTTTATACTACTCTTCTCTGCGACACTCGTCCGCGTCACTCTCCCCAGCAGGCTGAACACTCATCTATACATCACTCATACTTACTACTCATGATTACCCTCTATACAAATACTCGTCCGTATCTTGTATACACTATCCCCGCAGATTCAACACTAGTCCTTGTTCTTTGTTAACCAGCTGGTACTCGTCCGTACCATCATCTCAGAACATGTGTCAAGCATTTGTTTCTACCTGATACTCGTCCGTATCATAGTCTTAAGGATGCTCGTCCGCATCTTTAATCCATACACTGTGTCAAACACTCTTTTGTCTTCTTGAAAATAGACACTCGTCTGTGTCTACTAATCCCCAGAAGAGTTCTTTCAGATTCAACACTCGTCCGTGTTCTCTGTTAACCAGTTGATACTCGTCCGTATCATCATCTCTGAACACGTGTCAGTATTTGTTTCTACCCGATACTCGTCCGTATCGTAGTCTTAAGGATGCTCGTCCGCATCTTTAATCTATACACAAAACATCTAAACACTTATACCTTTTGTTTCCTGGATGTAAACACTCGTCCGTGTTTACTTTTCCCCAGTAGATCGCCAACAACGCATTTTCTTTTTATCTGACATTCGTCCTGTGTCATGACAAACCTTGAGAGCAGCCGTCCCCTGCTAGGTGGTCGTCCTCCACCTCTTGATGGTCGTCCTCCATCATGCTCATCCGATGGCCGTCCCCATCGTTGATTTTCTATCCGACATTCGTCCTATGTCGTGATATTTAGCAGCCGTCCCCTGCTTAGGTGGTCGTCCTCCACCTTTTGATGATCGTCCTTCATCATTTTATCCAATGGCCGTCCCCATTGTTGATTTTGGTTATCTGACATTCGTCCTATGTCAAGACAAACCTTGAGAGCAGCCGTCCCCTGCTAGGTGGTCGTCCTCCACCTCTTGATGGTCGTCCTCCATCATGCTCGTCCGATGGCCGTCCCCATCATTGACCTTTTATCCGGCATTCGTCCTATGTCGCGATATTTTCGGCAGCCGTACCCTGCCAGGTGGTCGTCCTCCACCTTAGATGACCGTCCCTCATCTTATCCCCAACAGAGCAGCCGTCCCCTGCTAGGTGATCGTCCTTCACCTTTGATGAACGTACCTCATCATCTGTTTATTTCATTTATTCTTTAACCCGATGGTCGTCCCCGTCGTGGTCCCTTTTCCTTTTTCTGATGATCGTCCTTCATCAGTTTAGCCCGATGGCCGTCCCCATCGTTGGTTACTTTGCTTTATGAACTTGATGGCCGTCCCCGTCATGTTTCGTTAATCCCCAGAGAATCTTGCAGCTTTACTTGATGGCCATCCCCATCATAATACCTTTTACCCCCAGCATGTCGGCCGCCCCCGTCATCGCTTTGTTTTCCGCACTTTCCCCAGCATGTCGGCCGTCCCCGTTATTGCTCTTTACCCAGCAGTCGTCTTCTGCTCGACGGTCGTCCTCCGTCGCCTACACTTTACAATATACTTTATTTTCTTTTACAATCTATATCCCTTTTCTTCTTCATCCTGTGAGTGCAAATTTTGGACTGTCTTTGGTATTCAACCACAAGTTATCTTGTTTGCCTGATAAGCCGTCGCTTACATCCTGCACAGCTAACTCATGTTTGAATAGGGGCAGCTGTAAACACCCCAAATTTGCCCTCACCCATTCACACCATGGCTTGTGATCATCTCATATGCATAAACTCAATCATACCATCTCATATCACATTTTTGATCCACTGCATTAGTTCTAAGTCATCTGCATCTAGGGTTTGTGATCTGAGCAATCTAAGAGCTTCTTGAGCCACTCCAAAGGTCAACAATCACTTCAAAGAGGTTTTTGTGTGTTCAAGTATCATATTATACTCCCTCAAAGTCAAGAATGTCAAAGAATCACAAGAACTGGGATTGGTATGGAAGCAGAGCCAGGCTTGACTACACATATGACCTAAAATTAGGGTTTTGGTTTCAAAGGCCATAACTCCAAATTTTTTGGTCATTCTTGTTTCTATTGGTCTCTATATGGTATAGGGAGTATGCATATCAATTTTCATGAAGAAATTCCATGGGGAAGTCATCTGATCAAGAGTTGATTTTCTGAACAAGTCAGTGTAAAATCAGGGCATCTGAGGCCCCCAATGACCCAACCAAAGGGTGTTCTTCATCATTTTGATTGTATATGATCTTTATTTGATCATGGAAGATGTTAGAAGTTTACAAAATTCAAGAATTCCAAGTTTTTTGCAAAGTTGACTTTTTTGGGCAAGTTTGACTTTCAATGAATTTGTCATTTTAGGCAACTTTTTAACCCTTACTTTTTGATTCAAAAAGGCTTCAAATGGAAAAGCTTTGGTCATGAAAGTTGTAGAGTAGATCTTTCCCTTTTCAAAAAGTACAAGAACATGACCTAATTCATTTTTGATCAAAAGTTATGGCTTGTCAAAGTTGGCTAAAATCACAAAATTTCAAAGTTTCTACCAAAGAGGTATTTTGCAAAATGACTTGATCAAGTGTTCTAGAGCTATCAAATGGACTTCTAATTCACATAACATGATCACACAACACCTAAAGTTCATAATGGACCAAAGAATTACACATGTGCATGGTTTTTGGAACAAGATCTTTTCATAAGAACCAAAGTGAACCAAGTTGCAAAAGTCATCATATCTCCTCATCCACTTGCTGGCTATTTTGCTGATCCACCCTAGGATTTTCCTCACCTCATGCTGCACAGGACATGCCCTTTGTACCAAGCTAGCAAGTAGCCCATGCCCTTTGTCGCTCCCGACAAATGAAACAGGGTCAGATGAAGGTACAGACGCGAGCGGTCGGCGAAAGGGACAGTGAGAACACACAGCCGTGAACTCACTGGAAATGAATAGAGTCGCCAGCTAGGCATTTTTATCCCGGAGGAAAGGCAATGCTGCATAGACCTAGAAAGAGATGGATAAGACGGTTGCGAACCAGAGAGACTGAGAAAGGGGGTTGGTTACAACCTGGGAAGGTATTAGCACCCAGATTGTCCGCCGTACTCGACGGGATCCACGCTTAAAAGATTTGTGTTTTAAAGGGGTAGTGTCAGTGCAATCTGTGTATAAAATAGCTGGAAAGAGATGTACAGGTGTCAGTGTAAAGTGTATAAGTGATGTGAAGTATGAAAGTGTCAGTGTAGGAATGGAGTGAGATGAATTGCTCATGATAATGAGGCTTAAAGAATAAAACTAGAAGGAGGGGGAATATACAGAGACTTTTGTTCGATAACTGTTAAGTTATGCCTACGTATCCTCTCGTGCAATGAGGAAGTCAGAACACCGTAGTTCGACCCAAAGAGACTGAAAGGTAAATTGACTTGTGAACTGCTTACTTGCCTATGCTCAAGTGTGTGACCTGTCTGGCTCAGGTGCTAACTGTCTTGCATTAGACGGAAGAAGCAAGTTCTCGTTTATGAGTGAAGATGATGAGAAAAGAATCCCGGAGGAGACGTTTATTGTTTGTTTTGAGTTTTCAGTCTTTTATTGCTTTTGAAAGTTTGTCATAAGTTGATGAGCTTAAGCCTAAACCAATGGATTTAGTAAACTCATCACATCTTCCCTCTGATTAGGGGTAATGAGAATACCTTAAGTGTGAAGTCAGATTCTCACACTTAATCACCTTTGATATAGGGTTAAGATCATTAACCTACTTGTGATTATTTAGATGTTTTTGGTGTTTTTGTTTAGTGTTGAGTAATGAGGTTAAGCCATAACCAAGGATTAAACAGGCTCATTACACCATCCTAATAGAAGGATAATAGATGAGAATGTTTAAGCTGAGGAAAGCTCCTCAACTTAATCCATGATTAGGGATTAAACCCATGACAAAACAAGCCTTTGATTAAGTGGATTTTATTTAATGATATGATGATGAAGTGTTTTTTAGGGTTTGTAAGACAACTTGAGGGGGACTTGTCCATTAACACTAGGGTTAGTCCTTCTTAACCAATTAAGGAAGAATTAGAACCCTAATGCAAGGCCCAAGTTACAAGTGTAATGTCTTGATGATTATTAAGTGGATTGATTAAAGGAGTTAAACGCATTAAGGGTTTAACACTTAGGATTAAAGTTATACACTCCATCCTAAGAGAAGGATGCAGGCATAAGCTTAATCACAAAGCCTTAAAGCCTTTAGGGTTTAGTCCCTGATTATGAGGTGAGAAGAGGAGACTCAAAGAGACACAAAGGTAAAATCTAAGTGGGAAAAGTCTAATCCTAATATTCACATGTTCGGATGGTCCTAGGTTAGTGAGGTCTACTATCCTAAAGAAGAAGAAGAGAAAGATGAAAGGAGAAGCTCCACGGTGGTCTAAGCACACCTCAAGTTAAGAACGAAAAGAAGAAGATGAGAAAGAAGAATTGATATGAATGAGAAGAAATGGATGAATAAGATAAGGAGAAAAGAATGCGGATGGAAATAAGATGACAATGCACAAACAGAGCCTACACCAGTAGGACTTCCAGATGCAACAGCATGCAATAAGTAAAAATCGGGACCCAGTTGTACCTAACGGAGAAGGTCCGTTGCCTCTTTGATATGCGCAAGAGAAATCAAGAATATATGTTAGAAGCCTCACACAAGTAATAAAATCCAACAGTCCAACATAAGTATTAGTCATCAGGGTAAGCATCCAACATCTCAAGCGATCAACAAAGAGGATCCAAATTAGCAACAAGAATTGGTCCGCACAATATCAAAGCCTAACGGAGAACTTGAAACAGGAAAATAATCACAAGGCCACCATCACGTTACATCCTCCATCATCAACGTCAAGCAAGCAACCTACGGAGCAATAGACACAAAGCTAAACCCAAAATCAAATACAAACAAATTAAATCAAAATTAAAGTCAAAGCTAAATTGAAATTAATAAACAAAATTAACTAAATAAAATTATAATAAAATTCTAAAATTAACTCTTATCATAACCCTAAATCATGTATTCTAAAAAAAAAGAAAATCAAACAAGTTTTATGATTAAAATTCTAAATGGAAGTAATCCAATCAATTAAATGTAAGGCTAAATCTAAAACTCATAAACACATGAACCCATCAAAATTATTATCTATACAAAGTTAACATTATAATAAAATACGATTAATGTTGTTGATAAAAAGAAATCATAAAAAAGAAAAAAAAATTAAGAACAAAGAACAGGAAATGGTGCATTCAAGCACAAGGGTGGTGTGATATTAAGGGTCATTGGGCTTCGAAGCCCAAATACAGCAACTATTATCAACAACAAGAAATTGAAACAAAAATAAAGATTAAAAATGAAAGATGAATAAAATAATCAGTAGAAGCATGATCAGATTCTTTTATAAAAAATAAGAAATAATAAAAAAGGGTTGATAACAAAAAAAATCCCCATTTCACGATGCGAAACGAGACCCTTTCTCATTGTTGCCTTCGTTCGTCAATGGCGTCACAGGCCATCGATCGATCCTCAACACCAACGTGACAAATTCATTTTCGTCACCGTCTTCTCAAATAAACCATGCCGGCGGTCTCATCTCTGGGAGTCAATCGCACAACGCGAACGGCGCGACGGACCAAGGGTGTTCGCGAAAACGATGAGCAAACAGTGCAAATCACCATGTCTGTCTCGATTCAGTTCCTCCGTCTCATTCTCCTTTGAACCTGTTCAGGATTTTCCCAATTCCAACATCACGGATTGAATCTATTCTTCGTCTCAGTTTCGTTCGTCGTCGGCCTCTTGCCGATTCTGCTTTTGTTCCGTCGATCTCAGTTTGCTTCTCGGTGATTACGGTGAGTTTTCGAACTGATTTTCTCATCCGCTTTTCTCACTTCATCTCTTTCTTTCCGTTTTGATTTTGGTTTCGAATCTGAATCTCCTCCCTGTTTGTTGTTGACGTTGGAGGTGTGAAGAGTTGTCGGCGGAACTCTGTTTTCGCTGTTGTTGTGTTGGTTCGAACAGGATGATTGAAGGCATGAAAGGTGGCGGTGAACTGAGGGTTGATGTTGGATGGTTGTTGGAGGGATAGGCCGGAACTGATTTTTACGGAAATGGCAGGGATAAGGTTGAAGGCTGGTGTTCTGGAGGAAGGCTGGTTGGCGGAAGGTTTATGGAGGATTGATATGCGAGTTGAAGAAGGGTGATGAAAGGTGCGGTTGGCTTGTCGGTTCTGTTGTTGATGTTGTTGCTGAAACTGCGAGTCTTGTGGCAAGGAGGTCATTATCAATCCGTTCTTGCCACCGGACTGGAAATTCTGTTGCGTTGAGATATTTCCCGAGAGTAACTGCTGCTGAAGCTGAGAGTAGGCTACTTGTTGCTGCACACATTGATTTGAAATTTGGTTAGAACCAACTGTGCCATTGTTCATAGTAGCGTTTTGACACGGTTGTTGTTGTTGTGAGTGCAGAGTCAGAAAAATGGTGTCTCCTATCAGTCCGTGAGGCAGGGTGTGAAGTTTTTGTTATGCTGTCAACATGAGGGCGTGAAAAATGGAGTGTATTGGCTGCGTGAATGAGTTTTGTTTTGGGGAGAGAAAAAGTGTGCGTGGTGTGTGTTGTAGGTGAAGGAGAGGAAATGTTTTGCTGTGAGTGTTGCTGTGTTTTTTTGAGAATGATGATGAAATTGTTAGGTAATGAAGGATATGTATGGTGGAGCTTTGCTAGTGGTAGAGGCGCCACTTTTTTCTATGACCTAGGGATAACCATTGCATTGCTTCTATTTATATGTAGGTCAAACAAAGTTTTTCTTAATGGGCCTTGGCCTCAAGAATGATATGGCCCTTTTGTAAATGACAAAATTTTGTAAAATATTGTTGTTGTTTTTTCTCTTTTATAAAATGGCCAATGTAAGTTAGAAATGAATTTAATTGGTGATGGGTAAGTGGATAAAGAAAAATGGTTAATTGGATATGAGAATGGGTTATTAAAATTGGAAATGAAATTGAGATAAAATACAATTTGGGATGAACTTGAATAATAAGTGGATATGGTGGAAACAATTGGGAAAATGAAATGGCTAACATTTGGATATTGGTATAAAAATGGGTAAAAAAGAAAATGACTTACGTAATGGAATCTAAATGGTAAACACTATGAGGATGAACAAGAATTTGGCTAGAAAATGGAATGAGATATATACTTGAAATCAAGTTAGAATTTGAATCCCGAGAAGCCCACATGGCCAAACTCAAACTTGCATTTTTACAAACCACTAATTATGTGAACACAAATATCACCAGACACCCCCACAATTGAGATGAATAACAATTCCAAAAAATCCTCCTCTGACAAAATAAACCATGAATTACTTTGTATCTGTATGAATGAATCTCTGAGAAATAAATCCACAGAGGAGCATAATACGAACTGACGACTTCTGGTAAACTTGATTTTCTGAAACAAACCCCACGCAAACCAAAACTTAATAACCTGAAGAATTCTACACACCACAATAAATTGATCTTGGATGCACACTGACTGAGAAATAGTCCTGAAATAGATAACTTGCACTTGAAGAAATCTCCTGATAGTTCAAGCAAGATTAGGTCAAACATCCATCTGAATTAGATCGCAACTGAACAAACACACTTGAACTGAAACCAAAACTTTGAGATAAAAGATAGCCTGAGATGCTGAGAAGACAAAAATATCCGTGTAACTTGGAGAAGAAGAAAATAGCCTGATGATATGCCAGAGGCATATTGAACAGTCCCTGCGGATATGAAATCCTTGAAGACCGCCAAACTAGGGAAGTAAACCCTTGATTCAGTGATAAAAGAAAAGGGAGGACGATGCCACTGATGGCTGCATAGCCAAAAACCTTGAATTTTCTGATGATCTGCGGATAAAGTGTGAAACCCTAATCTTCAGATGACATTGATCCCATGTCTTAGGAGACTATGCAAATGGTATGCAAAATGCGTATGATATGCAAATGAGAAGCAGAAAAAGATGCAAAAGCCAGAGGGCAAATTTAGGGTGTCTACAGCTGCCCCTATTCAAGCAACTGTTAATCTGAAAAGGATGAGAGCAACGGCTATTAGACGTTCAAGATAAACAGTGATTGAATACCAAAAAGACCCCGAAATTTGCACTCACAGAATGAAGAAGAAAAGAGATATAGATTGTATAAGAAGACAAAGTATATTGTAAAGTGTGGGCGACGGAGGACGACCGCCGAGCAGAGGACGACTGCTGGGTAAAGAGCAACGACGGGGACGGCCGACATGCTGGGGATAAAAAGAATTATGATGGGGACGGCCATCAAGCAAAGCTGTAAGATTCTCTGGGGATTAATGAAACATTACGGGGACGGCCATCAAGTTCATAAAGCAAGGTAAGCAACGATGGGGACGGCCATCGGGCTGAACTGATGAAGGACGATCATCAGGAAAAGGAAAAGGGACCACGACGGGGACGGCCATCGGGTTAAAGAATAAATGAAATAATAATGATGAGGGACGGTCATCAAAGGTGAAGGACGATCACCTAGCAGGGGACGACTGCTCTGTAAGGGTTAAGATAAGGGACGGTCATCTAAGGTGGAGGACGACCACCTGGCAGGGTACGGCTGCCGAAAATATCGCGACACAGGACGAATGTCGGATAAAAGGTCAACGATGGGGACGGCCATCAGACGAGCATGATGGAGGACGACCATCAAGAGGTGGAGGACGACCACCTAGCAGGGGACGGCTGCTCTCAAGGTTTATCATGACATAGGACGAATGTCAGATAACCAAAAATCAACAATGGGGACGGCCATTGGATAAAATGATGAAGGACGATCATCAAGAGGTGGAGGACGACCACCTAGCAGGGGACGGCTGCTAAATATCAACGATGGGGACGGCCATCGGATGAGCATGATGGAGGACGACCATCAAGAGGTGGAGGACGACCACCTAGCAGGGTACGGCTGCTATCAGGGTTTATCATGACACAGGACGAATGTCAGATAAAGGAAAACTTGCTTTGTTGGCGATCTACTGGGGAATAGTAAACACGGACGAGTGTTTACATCCAAGAAACAAAAGGTATAAGTGTTTGGTATTGTGTATAGATTAGAGATGCGGACGAGCATCCCTAAGACTACGATACGGAAGAGTATCGGGTAGAAACAAACTGACACGTGTTCAGAGATGACGATACGGACGAGTATCAACTGGTGGACGAGTGTTGAATCTGAGGGGACTCTTCTGGGGAAAAGTAGACACAGGCGAGTGTCTAAATTCAAGAAGACATGAGTGTTTGACACGGTGTATGGATTAAAGATGCAGACGAGCATCCTTAAGATTATGATACAGACGAGTATCATGTAGAAACAAACTCTTGACGCATGTTCTGAGATGATGATACGGACGAGTACCAACTGGTTAACAAAGAACAAGGACTAGTGTCGAATCTGTGGGGATATGAGTGGTATATACAAGATACGGACGAGTATCTGTATGGGTGTAACATGAGTAGTGAGTACAAGTATTGTACAGATGAGTGTTTATCCGCTGGGGAGAGTGACACGGACAGATGTCAAGAAAAGAAAGGTATAGTATCAACAAGTATATGGGTTGTAAAAGTGTAGGTGACTGTGCTGGGAAAGGTGACACGGACGAGTGTCAATAAAGTTATATACATATCTGTGAGTGCAAAGGGGACGCTTCGGCTTTATGTTGGGGATATGACACGGACGGGTGCCACAAGGAGTATACACTGATGTTTGGGAGTGTGAGGCAACTGTTTTAGCTTTAACTCTCCGCTGAGGAATCTGGGAAGCATTCTGTATACTGCTGACGGGTTGAAAGCTTTTAACTCTGATGGGAACGAAGTGTTGGCAACCTGATGTTTGTTGGAGAGGTCTTCACTGGAGGAAAGACGACTCTGCGTGAGGTATACTTCGTTTAACTGCTTTGAACATCTGCTGAGGATCTGATCATCCTGCTCTGACTCCACTGGGGAGAATTTCTTCTTGCTCTGCTGAGGAAATCCCTTGGAAATGAGAATCCCGACGACTCCATGGGGAAAGATCGTCTTTAGACTTGGCTAGGGAAGATGCTTGATCACACAATCCCACTGAGGAGGGAATTCTGATAATTCTAACTTTGTGGGGAAACAAGGCCTTCAGTTGCCTGTTGGGAAAACTTCACTGTGGAAAGATAAGTCCGCTTGGGGACGAGAACGATTCAATTAGCCTTGAAGTTCTGTTGGGGTTATCATCTGTTCTGACTCAGCTGGGGATGTCAACCTTCTGGCATGGTTGAGAAAAGATTTGGCAATGTTCTGCTGAGGAGAGACTTTGCTGGAGAATCAAAATATGCCCCAAGTATAGCATAACAGTTGTGTTGGGAAGATATGCCAACGAAAATTGGCTTTGACTGAATGCGACTAACCAACTCCTCATGAGGGAATCTTATCGGCTAAAAGAAAATCTTTATGCTCGGGGAAGAAATAAACTTCCAATGCCCTACTGGTAAAATAAATACCAGACATTCCCTGAGGATTATCACAGTGCTTCAAACTTCTGAGCTCAACAAAAGCATTACTGATCATCCTGAGTGAACTATCATTCCCTTAACTCCTCAATTATACCATACTGCATCATCCATAAAAAGATCGTCTTCAGAGGATTTTACAGAAGACTTGGCATCCAGAATTGCCCCAGTGTCTTCAAACTCTCGCAGAAATTCAACAAGTCTTGAGATAACTGCCCCAGATTACGTCTTGAAACGATTCTTGCCCCACATCAGAGCTAAAACAGAAACCATGCGGTATGAAGATGCAATGCAAATGATGTACAATGCAGACGTATGCTCATAACCAAAGATATGAAACAAGGATGGTTGGGTGCTAGGGCCAGGTTGACAGATATATATATTTTTTTTGGTTGCCAAGCAATTGGACTTTTGAAGGTGAATTACCAGACGAGAACTGGTTTAAAGGTAGGCCAACAGACGAGAACTGATGGGCAAAGAATAAGTCGTCAGACGAGAACTGACTCCTCGGGGTTCATTGTCAAACGAGAATTGACTCTGAAAAAGAATGACTACCAGACGGGAACTGGCGTTCGATGGGTTGAATGAAAAGGTGACCAGACGAGAACTGGTAAAAGATTCTCCTACCAGACGAGAACTGGTATTTGAAATTGCTTCGCCAGACGAGAACTGGACTTTGGGTTTGTCTGCCAGACGAGGACTAGACTTTGAAAAGTTTTGCCAGACGAGAACTGGACTTTGAACGGTTTGCCAGACGAGAACTGGGCTTTGAAAGGTTGATAAGTTGGGGTTACGAGGCCCTGGATGTGAGATTGATGTTTGTGGGGAGTTATGCTCAATGCAATGATGATGCATATGCTCTATATGCGACATGAATAACGTATGCAAATGATTTATGCAATGATTACGAAAGGCCAGAAAAACTCCCGAGGTGGGAAGACAGGTCTTATGTGACAAGGCTTCTGGTTGAGAAGGGTGACAAAGGCGACGGTGGGTGGCATGATTTCCCGACACTCGTCTTGAACTCGAGGATCACTGATACAAATTGCTCTGTGTAGCTAAAATTTGCCCCTGTTGGGCGAGTCTCTGAACAGACTGTTGCTGATTATCCAATTCCTGGAATAACAAACTCGGATGTTCTCTCGAGGAGAGTTGCACTTAGTGAGCTCTGGAATTATTCTGCCCCGGTATGAGCGTGGAAGCGACTTGATTCACTCTGACTGAGCATTGGAAGATTTCATCCTTGGACAACATAAATGTCGGGTGGTCTGCCCCTGTTTGGTAGATTTAGCTCTGATCAACTGACTTTGAATGACGTTCCTCGATCAACTGATACTTGGGAACTCTCTTTATCCTGACAGATTCCTTGGTCAACAAAACCGCTGGATAACATCCCCCTGATTCATAGGCTGACAAGATGCTCTTGATTCTGGTCATCATTGTTGAATGATCAAGTTCCCTCGCGATCGCTCTTTGTAGGAACTTCCCTGGTGTCACAAACTAACTTGCAATCACAACTGTTCATTTACAAATGGTAATTTTAATGCAGTACACATGCAAGTTTTTTTTTTTTTGAAAATTTATTTATTTTGATGCTGTGACAGTGTGTGACGAATGGACGATTAGTCCAAACGTAGTGTTGGGTTAGCAAATCGTTAGGAGTCAGTTTACGCAACCTTGTCGTAGTATGCTTTCAGAACTGAACCTGATTCAATTAGGACTTTCAAGGGTTATAACGTGGTCTGGTTCACGATTTTTAGAAAGAAGGATTTATGGCTCAAAGTTTATTTATACCCACCCATTCTCCTTGATGTTCTCCAGTCCTATGTTCAGCTAATTCGACTTAAGCGCTCGCTTCTCACAAGGGTTTTGTAATGATTGAGGAACCAATGACGTTGATGGTTTACGCACCAATGAGGTTTCTTGGAGTAACAGTCACCCATTTTGACTTTGTGTCTGGTCACACGACTTTGTTCTTATGAAACTTTTTCTTTTTTGATATTTTTACTCCCTAATTTTTGCCTGGACTGATTCTCTCTTTTTTTTGAATTTTTCGATTTCGAAGTCCAGCGGGATGCCCTAACTTTTGCCTAAGTCATATGTTTTCACACATTTTTCGACTTAGCGGGCTTTATTTCTTTTTTTTTATTTTTGTTGATCAAATCGTGTGACACTGGCTTGTCATGACTTGCTGAAAGGGTTGACTGCCTCATTCCTTTGTTGGTGAGGGATAACCATTGTGGTTTCACATCCCTTGACCTCTTGAGGTGTAATGAATAAAGGTAATGGATCCTCGGATGCACACTCCTTTGGCATTTTGAACGCTCGGTCAAATTAACTGATAACTACCCTGCCCCGGGTTAAATGTGAGGGTTTTTTCGTTCAGAAAAGAAACTCCTGCTTCAAGGCTCAAAGGGGTTGACGAGGGTCTATCTCCCTTATATCTCCGGTGTTTGGGAATTGAAGCAATGCCTGTACATCGTCAGCAGGTTCTACCCTGAAAGCATACCTTCAACAATTATGAGTATTCAGTTGTCATCATCCTCCCTCAAACCTGCTAAACAATAGTGACATAGATGGGAGGTAAATGGATGCAATTTTTTTGTTTTTTGTTTTTTTCTTTTTTTCAATGCAAGTAAAGAAAAATGAGCGAATGCGACATAATTGATTCAAAAGTGCAAGATCACTACATTAACATTACCATTTAAAATAACAATGCTTAAAAGACAAGTAGCTGCTAACAGGAAAGAAACTACAATGCAAATGATAAAAGGATACAGCGATCACCAACTCTGATGACATACTGTTGTCTGAGCCACTGAAATCAAGATACGCTTCTTCTGAAGTCTTTGAACTCAATCAGGTGAAAGGGTTGACGTGCACAACCAAGCTTCCTTCTGGAAAGGAAATGTAGCCCTTGTCGATCAACTGTTGTACTTTGGCTTGAAAAGCTTTGCAATCTTCAGTTGAATGCCCTATTGATCCACCATGATACCCGCACTGCTCATGAGGATTGTACCCTGGGGGGTATGGTCCTGGTAACGGCTTGAGAGGCTTAGGAACCACCAAAGAGCTTCGAATTAGATGTGGCAAGAGTCCACTGTATGCCATGGGGACTGGATGAAGAGGAGCAATCCTTCTTTCCAGATTGTTGCGAGGCCTAGGCTGGCTCTGAAGTGTATTCTGAGGTCTCCGACCATGAGATTGCAGATTTGGACGAGGAGGAGCCCAGGGCTTCTGATATGGTGTTCTAAGCATTGCCGAATGCCCGTAAGAGTAATCAGATTCAGGAACAGATGATCTCTGAGAAGATGCTGGTCCAGAATATGCAACATTGGCCATGACTGCACTGACGTCATTCCATTCTTCCTCTTGGGAGCTAACAACAGACCCACCTTCACTAGCTGAGATATTCGAAAAGTCCTGGATCTTTCCACTTTTGAGCAGGCTCTCAATGCGTACTCCAACTATCATCAAATCAGAGAAGCTTGTCATCCCAATGCTACTCATTCTTTCCAAGTATGGACCCTGCAAGGTGCCCACGAACAGGTCGATTAATTCTCTGTCTGAAAGTGGTGGTTGCACTTGGGCTGCCAATTCTCTCCACCGCTGTGCATATTCTCTGAAAGATTCACCACTCCCCTGGGATAGGCTCTGCAAGTGCGTGCGATTGGGAGCCACGTCCATATTGTACTGGTATTGCTTTACGAAAGCTCTGGATAAATCATTCCAAGATCGAATATGACTGCTTTCCAAATCCATGTACCAACTTAAAGATGCCCCACTTAAACTGTCCTGAAAACAGTGAATCATCAGCTTATCATTGCGGGCATGAGAAGTCATTTTTCTGCAGAACATCACCAAATGACGCTTCGGGCAACTGACACCAGTGTATTTTTCAAACTTCGGAGTCTTGAAATCTGGAGGAATGACAAGACCAGGCACCAAACACAGGGTTAGAGCATCAAAACCGAAGGCATCAGGATCCGCTAAGGCTTTGAGTCGCTCGTCCAACACACGAAATCTTTCAGCAGGGTCAATAACTTGTGGATCCTTGGTTTTCACAAGAGGGATTGCCCCTTGGAAGTCTGGCATAGGGAAGGCAAACCTCTGATAATCTGTAGTATCAGTCGAAGATGAAGGTCCACCTCGGACAGCAGATGGTTCAGGTATATTCTGATTCACGATCGGGGTCTGTACAGGCTGAGCTTGAGTAAGGTAGTTCACTTGCAGAAAATCATCATCAGGAGAAAGACCATACAGAGGATTGGTCATCAAAGTGAAACCAGGTGGAAACTCAACATTCTGACGGTTGTTCTCTGACATAGCTACTGACGGCTTCCAAACTGACCCTTTACCTCTTGACACTATTCTTCACACACTCTGTCGTCTTCTAACTGTTACCACTTGTTCAAACTGAGTACCGGGAAATCAGCTGGCTGGCCATGGACAAAAGAGGAAGGATGAGCTCTCTGGAAGAAGAAAATGCAATGCAGATGCAAATGCAAATGCAAAATGCAATATGATGATGCAAAAGATGCAAAGACATGGGATCACAGCTGGAAACTGCCTGGAATCTGGAGTGCCGGACCAAGAATCGAGTGTCTGTAACCACAAGATCTGCATAATAACCCAAAATAGTAACAGAGAACCAGAGGTCAATAACTTCAGGATCATAGTGACCGGATCAACAACTGTACTGGTAATGAGGGTATGTTGAGGTCAAGGGTTCCTGCAAACCTGTAAACAGCCCAACCCCCTCACAGGTGGTGTTCTAAAACAAAGATCCTCAGACTCGGATCAGTTACGGGAAGTGTAAACACTTCCAACCCGGAGGTACAGTGTTTACAATAACCATAAAAAGTCCTCCTCTAATTCACCTTAGTTTCTGAAGGTCAATACTGAAGGTCATCCAGACTTAGCAGGCTTCCCAGATAGCCCTAGTACTGCAGGAAATCCGCAACACAGAGTTCTCAAGAAGAAACCCATATCTGAATCGTGTTTCATATTCCCGCACCAGACCGAGATGGAATGGGAAAGAATATGATTCACTCTAGCCTAGGTGTCACTCAGGTCCCAGGTATAGGACCTTAACTCTCAATAGAACCCCACCCACCAAAGGAAAACCAGATCCAGCCAGCAGTACAGTATGACAATATGGTATAATGCAAAAGCAATAAAGAAAGCAGTAAAGCAAACTGTACATAAAGCAAAAAATAAATACAAGCACAAATAAGCACATAACACCCCAGTAAACACAAATCAAACAAGCGCTAGGAGGAACCCACAAGAAGAACCAGAGACTCTGGGTTCTATCCCCAGCAGAGTCGCCAAGCTGTCGCTCCCGACAAATGAAATAGGGTCAGATGAAGGTACAGACGCGAGCGGTCGGCGAAAGGGACAGTGAGAACACACAGCCGTGAACTCACTGGAAATGAATAGAGTCGCCAGCTAGGCATTTTTATCCCGGAGGAAAGGCAATGCTGCATAGACCTAGAAAGAGATGGATAAGACGGTTGCGAACCAGAGAGACTGAGAAAGGGGGTTGGTTACAACCTGGGAAGGTATTAGCACCCAGATTGTCCGCCGTACTCGACGGGATCCACGCTTAAAAGATTTGTGTTTTAAAGGGGTAGTGTCAGTGCAATCTGTGTATAAAATAGCTGGAAAGAGATGTACAAGTGTCAGTGTAAAGTGTATAAGTGATGTGAAGTATGAAAGTGTCAGTGTAGGAATGGAGTGAGATGAATTGCTCATGATAATGAGGCTTAAAGAATAAAACTAGAAGGAGGGGGAATATACAGAGACTTTTGTTCGATAACTGTTAAGTTATGCCTACGTATCCTCTCGTGCAATGAGGAAGTCAGAACACCGTAGTTCGACCCAAAGAGACTGAAAGGTAAATTGACTTGTGAACTGCTTACTTGCCTATGCTCAAGTGTGTGACCTGTCTGGCTCAGGTGCTAACTGTCTTGCATTAGACGGAAGAAGCAAGTTCTCGTTTATGAGTGAAGATGATGAGAAAAGAATCCCGGAGGAGACGTTTATTGTTTGTTTTGAGTTTTCAGTCTTTTATTGCTTTTGAAAGTTTGTCATAAGTTGATGAGCTTAAGCCTAAACCAATGGATTTAGTAAACTCATCACATCTTCCCTCTGATTAGGGGTAATGAGAATACCTTAAGTGTGAAGTCAGATTCTCACACTTAATCACCTTTGATATAGGGTTAAGATCATTAACCTACTTGTGATTATTTAGATGTTTTTGGTGTTTTTGTTTAGTGTTGAGTAATGAGGTTAAGCCATAACCAAGGATTAAACAGGCTCATTACACCATCCTAATAGAAGGATAATAGATGAGAATGTTTAAGCTGAGGAAAGCTCCTCAACTTAATCCATGATTAGGGATTAAACCCATGACAAAACAAGCCTTTGATTAAGTGGATTTTATTTAATGATATGATGATGAAGTGTTTTTTAGGGTTTGTAAGACAACTTGAGGGGGACTTGTCCATTAACACTAGGGTTAGTCCTTCTTAACCAATTATGGAAGAATTAGAACCCTAATGCAAGGCCCAAGTTACAAGTGTAATGTCTTGATGATTATTAAGTGGATTGATTAAAGGAGTTAAACGCATTAAGGGTTTAACACTTAGGATTAAAGTTATACACTCCATCCTAAGAGAAGGATGCAGGCATAAGCTTAATCACAAAGCCTTAAAGCCTTTAGGGTTTAGTCCCTGATTATGAGGTGAGAAGAGGAGACTCAAAGAGACACAAAGGTAAAATCTAAGTGGGAAAAGTCTAATCCTAATATTCACATGTTCGGATGGTCCTAGGTTAGTGAGGTCTACTATCCTAAAGAAGAAGAAGAGAAAGATGAAAGGAGAAGCTCCACGGTGGTCTAAGCACACCTCAAGTTAAGAACGAAAAGAAGAAGATGAGAAAGAAGAATTGATATGAATGAGAAGAAATGGATGAATAAGATAAGGAGAAAAGAATGCGGATGGAAATAAGATGACAATGCACAAACAGAGCCTACACCAGTAGGACTTCCAGATGCAACAGCATGCAATAAGTAAAAATCGGGACCCAGTTGTACCTAACGGAGAAGGTCCGTTGCCTCTTTGATATGCGCAAGAGAAATCAAGAATATATGTTAGAAGCCTCACACAAGTAATAAAATCCAACAGTCCAACATAAGTATTAGTCATCAGGGTAAGCATCCAACATCTCAAGCGATCAACAAAGAGGATCCAAATTAGCAACAAGAATTGGTCCGCACAATATCAAAGCCTAACGGAGAACTTGCAACAGGAAAATAATCACAAGGCCACCATCACGTTACATCCTCCATCATCAACGTCAAGCAAGCAACCTACGGAGCAATAGACACAAAGCTAAACCCAAAATCAAATACAAACAAATTAAATCAAAATTAAAGTCAAAGCTAAATTGAAATTAATAAACAAAATTAACTAAATAAAATTATAATAAAATTCTAAAATTAACTCTTATCATAACCCTAAATCATGTATTCTAAAAAAAAAGAAAATCAAACAAGTTTTATGATTAAAATTCTAAATGGAAGTAATCCAATCAATTAAATGTAAGGCTAAATCTAAAACTCATAAACACATGAACCCATCAAAATTATTATCTATACAAAGTTAACATTATAATAAAATACGATTAATGTTGTTGATAAAAAGAAATCATAAAAAAGAAAAAAAAATTAAGAACAAAGAACAGGAAATGGTGCATTCAAGCACAAGGGTGGTGTGATATTAAGGGTCATTGGGCTTCGAAGCCCAAATACAGCAACTATTATCAACAACAAGAAATTGAAACAAAAATAAAGATTAAAAATGAAAGATGAATAAAATAATCAGTAGAAGCATGATCAGATTCTTTTATAAAAAATAAGAAATAATAAAAAAGGGTTGATAACAAAAAAAATCCCCATTTCACGATGCGAAACGAGACCCTTTCTCATTGTTGCCTTCGTTCGTCAATGGCGTCACAGGCCATCGATCGATCCTCAACACCAACGTGACAAATTCATTTTCGTCACCGTCTTCTCAAATAAACCATGCCGGCGGTCTCATCTCTGGGAGTCAATCGCACAACGCGAACGGCGCGACGGACCAAGGGTGTTCGCGAAAACGATGAGCAAACAGTGCAAATCACCATGTCTGTCTCGATTCAGTTCCTCCGTCTCATTCTCCTTTGAACCTGTTCAGGATTTTCCCAATTCCAACATCACGGATTGAATCTATTCTTCGTCTCAGTTTCGTTCGTCGTCGGCCTCTTGCCGATTCTGCTTTTGTTCCGTCGATCTCAGTTTGCTTCTCGGTGATTACGGTGAGTTTTCGAACTGATTTTCTCATCCGCTTTTCTCACTTCATCTCTTTCTTTCCGTTTTGATTTTGGTTTCGAATCTGAATCTCCTCCCTGTTTGTTGTTGACGTTGGAGGTGTGAAGAGTTGTCGGCGGAACTCTGTTTTCGCTGTTGTTGTGTTGGTTCGAACAGGATGATTGAAGGCATGAAAGGTGGCGGTGAACTGAGGGTTGATGTTGGATGGTTGTTGGAGGGATAGGCCGGAACTGATTTTTACGGAAATGGCAGGGATAAGGTTGAAGGCTGGTGTTCTGGAGGAAGGCTGGTTGGCGGAAGGTTTATGGAGGATTGATATGCAAGTTGAAGAAGGGTGATGAAAGGTGCGGTTGGCTTGTCGGTTCTGTTGTTGATGTTGTTGCTGAAACTGCGAGTCTTGTGGCAAGGAGGTCATTATCAATCCGTTCTTGCCACCGGACTGGAAATTCTGTTGCGTTGAGATATTTCCCGAGAGTAACTGCTGCTGAAGCTGAGAGTAGGCTACTTGTTGCTGCACACATTGATTTGAAATTTGGTTAGAACCAACTGTGCCATTGTTCATAGTAGCGTTTTGACACGGTTGTTGTTGTTGTGAGTGCAGAGTCAGAAAAATGGTGTCTCCTATCAGTCCGTGAGGCAGGGTGTGAAGTTTTTGTTATGCTGTCAACATGAGGGCGTGAAAAATGGAGTGTATTGGCTGCGTGAATGAGTTTTGTTTTGGGGAGAGAAAAAGTGTGCGTGGTGTGTGTTGTAGGTGAAGGAGAGGAAATGTTTTGCTGTGAGTGTTGCTGTGTTTTTTTGAGAATGATGATGAAATTGTTAGGTAATGAAGGATATGTATGGTGGAGCTTTGCTAGTGGTAGAGGCGCCACTTTTTTCTATGACCTAGGGATAACCATTGCATTGCTTCTATTTATATGTAGGTCAAACAAAGTTTTTCTTAATGGGCCTTGGCCTCAAGAATGATATGGCCCTTTTGTAAATGACAAAATTTTGTAAAATATTGTTGTTGTTTTTTCTCTTTTATAAAATGGCCAATGTAAGTTAGAAATGAATTTAATTGGTGATGGGTAAGTGGATAAAGAAAAATGGTTAATTGGATATGAGAATGGGTTATTAAAATTGGAAATGAAATTGAGATAAAATACAATTTGGGATGAACTTGAATAATAAGTGGATATGGTGGAAACAATTGGGAAAATGAAATGGCTAACATTTGGATATTGGTATAAAAATGGGTAAAAAAGAAAATGACTTACGTAATGGAATCTAAATGGTAAACACTATGAGGATGAACAAGAATTTGGCTAGAAAATGGAATGAGATATATACTTGAAATCAAGTTAGAATTTGAATCCCGAGAAGCCCACATGGCCAAACTCAAACTTGCATTTTTACAAACCACTAATTATGTGAACACAAATATCACCAGACACCCCCACAATTGAGATGAATAACAATTCCAAAAAATCCTCCTCTGACAAAATAAACCATGAATTACTTTGTATCTGTATGAATGAATCTCTGAGAAATAAATCCACAGAGGAGCATAATACGAACTGACGACTTCTGGTAAACTTGATTTTCTGAAACAAACCCCACGCAAACCAAAACTTAATAACCTGAAGAATTCTACACACCACAATAAATTGATCTTGGATGCACACTGACTGAGAAATAGTCCTGAAATAGATAACTTGCACTTGAAGAAATCTCCTGATAGTTCAAGCAAGATTAGGTCAAACATCCATCTGAATTAGATCGCAACTGAACAAACACACTTGAACTGAAACCAAAACTTTGAGATAAAAGATAGCCTGAGATGCTGAGAAGACAAAAATATCCGTGTAACTTGGAGAAGAAGAAAATAGCCTGATGATATGCCAGAGGCATATTGAACAGTCCCTGCGGATATGAAATCCTTGAAGACCGCCAAACTAGGGAAGTAAACCCTTGATTCAGTGATAAAAGAAAAGGGAGGACGATGCCACTGATTGCTGCATAGCCAAAAACCTTGAATTTTCTGATGATCTGCGGATAAAGTGTGAAACCCTAATCTTCAGATGACATTGATCCCATGTCTTAGGAGACTATGCAAATGGTATGCAAAATGCGTATGATATGCAAATGAGAAGCAGAAAAATATGCAAAAGCCAGAGGGCAAATTTAGGGTGTCTACACCCTTCTTACACAAAAGTTGACATTTTGCAAAAGCACTCATACCTATCACAAAAGGACATGTCATGTCATCTGACCAATGAGAATTGTTTATGTGAATCAATTGCAAGCCAAACATAAGAAGGAGCAAGCCTGAAACCAGCCATAGCACAACATACACATTTTCACCCTCACTTGCAAAACCCTTCGAAACTGATCACACAGCTCACAAACACAAAAACAAACTTCATAGATCAACTCAACTCATCTTCCTGGTCACAAAGCATCCATCATCCTTGCCTTAAACTGCCAGAATCACAGACACGATTCCTTCACTGCACTGAACAGAACTTGTTCAAACTTCCAAACTAGCCAACATAAACTCCTTCTAAGCATCAATATGTCATCAGGGGCCTAAAAGGAGTGGATTGCACCAAAGAAAGATGTCAGAAAGTTGCAAACTGAAGAGCTTCAAACTCAGGTAGCTTCATGAACTTTTTTTTCCAGAAGCATGATTTTAAGTTCTAAATAGCTTCTATACACTCCCCTGGTCATGAATATGTGATTATTTTTGAAAATGGTTGAGAAACCAGGATGTATGCTTTGTCTGAAATTTTTGCCCTAAAACATGTTTGATTCGATTCTCCTTGTTTCTGAATGATAAATGTTGTTTGAATGAGGGGTTCAATTTGTTTTTGAGTGGGGAAGAGTTTTGGGCTGTTGGATTTCATTTTCATTGCGTGTAGAGTGAGTTTGTGATTTTGGATGATCGGAGAAGACGACCGGAACAGTGTTCCGGTCGCCTGAGAGTCATTAAGGCTGGATTAGGGCTAATTAATTAGGGTTAGTGAGTTTGAACGTAGGTCGTCCAGATGCGCGCCTAGTCAACTCCCGCGCGTGTGAGTTTGAATGCTGGCCTTAGGATCAGTTGACTTCTTCATTAATTCATTTAATTTCATTTTTATTTTCATTTAAATACATTTTTTTTCTATATTTTATTTAAAATAGCAAAACTTATTCAAAAATTCTGAAATTTTTTGTACAAACTTTTATTTAATTTCAGAAACCAAAAATATTTTTATTTTTATTTTTTGCATTCAAAAAAATATTTTTAAATATTTAAAAGTTTATTTTTAATTAATTAATGAGAATTAATTAATTAAAAATACTTTTAGGTATTTAAAAATCACCAAAAAATTCATGAAACATTTAAAACCATTTAGAAACATTGTCCAACCCTCAAACCAAATTTCTTTTTTGATCTTGATGCATTTTGAGAATTTTCCATGGAATTAATTCATTTTCAAAGCATTATTTTGATCCAAACTTCCAAAAAATCATTTCTGCCTAACCATTAAGGGTTGGACCTTGATTCTTTTTGCATTGCATTGTGTTTAGCATGTAGTTTGTGAGATTAAATGGGCATGATTTGATCTTTCATTTCCCATTTGTTTGACATTTTTCTTGTTAAGGAACCCTAAAACCCTAGAAAACTTAGGAAAATCATAACTTGAATTAGGTTAAGAGTTGGAACTTCTCCTTTGGGCAGTGGGTTAGTATAGGTTTAGGGATCCTTTTAATGCATTTTCAATTTTTTATATTGATGTTTGCTTCTGATTTTGGTTTGTGTTTGATGCTTTGATCATAAACCCTAATTTGGGCCTCCATATGCATCCATCTTGCATTTGCTTGCATAACATGACTTGCAATAGCATTTTATGCATTCTTTTGATTCATTGGACATCTTAAGACATAGTAGAAGCATGTTTGATCATTGAATTTTGCATTTGCCATGTTGTATGCCATTTGCATCTCATAACTTCTAATGTATGTTTATGGTTCTTAACTTGTTTCATTTGCATCCCTGAGCTTGTATGATCATCCCCATGTGTTGTTTCATGTTTGTAGCATCTCATAGCATCATTGACATCATGTATGTGTTTCTGGTTTTGCTTCTCATCATGCCATTTCATTCCATTTTGCATTGCATTGCATTCCTTTCACTAACATTTCAGGTGGTAAGTAACTTTGGGAAGTGGATTTGCCTTCACTTCCCACATTTTCTTTTCACTTCCTTCATGCATCCTTGCTGCATTTTGTTATGTGCTTGATATTGAGCTTGCTCATTCTTCTTCTTCTCACTTTCTTTCCCCAAGTGACTTGACTTCTTAAATGAAGCAAGTTACTTTGCTTCTCCTGATCTTTTCATCTGCTTCCTGGTGGTTCCATTGAAGATTTCTCTTGTTAACCTCACAAACCTTAGGAACAACCAAGCATGACAATGGTTAGGGTTTTGATTAGTCTCCCCTCTTAGTCTTTACCTTTGTGTCTCTTTGAGTCTTCTCTCTTCACCTCATAATCAGGGACTAAACCCTAAAGGCTTTAAGGCTTTGTGATTAAGCTTATGCCTGCATCCTTCTATTAGGATGGAGTGTATAACTTTAATCCTAAGTGTTAAACCCTTAATGTGTTTAAATCCTTTAATCAATCCACTTAATAATCATCAAGACATCAAGCTTGTAACTTGGGTTTTGCATTAGGGTTCTAATTCTTCCTTAATTGGTTAAGAAGGACTAACCCTAGTGTTAATGGACAAGTCCCCCTCAAGTTGTCTTACAAACCCTAAAAAACACTTCTTCATCATATCATTAACTAAAATCCACTTAATCAAAGGCTTGTTTTGTCATGAGTTTAATCCCTAATCATGGATTAAGTTGAGGAGCTTTCCTCAGCTTAAACATTCTCATCTATTATCCTTCTATTAGGATGGTGTAATGAGTCTGTTTAATCCTTGATTATGGCTTAACCTCATTACTTAACACTAAACAAAAACACCAAAAACATCTAAATAATCACAAGTAGGTTAATGATCTTAATCCTACACCAAAGGTGATTAAGTGTGAGAAGCTGACTTCACACTTAAGGTATTCTCATTACCCCTAATCAGAGGGAAGATGTGATGAGTTTACTAACCCATTGGTTTAGGCTTAAGCTCATTAACTTATGACAAACTTTCAAAAGCAATAAAAGACTGAAAATACAAAAACAAACAATAATCGTCTCCTCCGGGATTCTTTTCTCATCTCATTCACTCATAACCGGGAACTTGCTTCTTCCGTCTGATGCAAGACAGTTTGCACCTGAGCCAGACAGGTCATACACTTGAGCATTGACAAGCAAGCAGTTCACAAGTCAATTCACCTTTCAGTCTCTTTGGGTCGAACTACGGTGTTCTGACTTCCTCATTGCACGAGAGGATACGTAGGCATAACTTAACAGTTATCGAACAAAAGTCTCTGTACATTCCCCCTCTTTCCAGCTTCATTCTTTAGCCTCATGATCTTGAGCATCTCACTCTTGCTCTTACACTGACACTGTATATATTACACTTCACTTCTCTTACACTGACACCTGTACATCCTTTTCCAGCTCTCTCTTATACACAGATTGCACTGACACTACCCCTTTAAAACACAAATCTTCTAAGCGTGGATCCCGTCGAGTACGGCGGACAATCTGGGTGCTAATACCTTCCCAGGTTGTAACCAACCCCCTTTCTCAGTCTCTCTGGTTCGCAACCGTCTTATCCATATCTTTCTAGGTCTATGCAGCATTACCTTTCCTCCGGGATAAAAATGCCTAGCTGGCGACTCTTTTCATTCCCTGTGAGTTCACTCCTGTGTGTTCTCGCACCCTCCCTTCGCCGGCCGTTCGCGTCTGTACCTTTATTTGGGCCATTCCCATCTATCGGGAGCGACAGGCAGCATGAAATTCCTAGCCCAGATACTGCTCGTCCTCGAGCACGAAGCCATTACTAAGTCACTGCTCCTCCGCACGAGCAATGACTTGGGGGGCTCCTGTTCTGGACTGACCCAATTCCCATAATTGGGCCAAGCAAACCAACTTGGCAGAAGCGCTCGACGTCGAGCAGAATCAAGGATAGTGGTCTCTGTCGACCAAGAGCGTACCGACCAAGAAAAAGTCCTCCGACGGCTAGTTTTGACCGTTACCTATTTTTACGGATTCCTCAATCCGCGCCCCACAATATGGACCAATAATCTTCCACTTAGCCCTTTATATAAACCCTTTCATTTGAGAGGGTCAGGTATTCAATTCTTTGACCTTAATTCTCGTACTTGCCCACTCTTTGCTCGGTTACTTACTTCAGCATCGGAGTGCCTTGCAGGTACACCCCCCTCTTCTCCTCACCGACCGTCTTTCAACAACTCTCGAAGCCAGCCATATCGGATCCTGATCTCCAGGTACGATCAGGTTATATAGGGGCCTATTTCAAGTTCATTATGACTCTCTAATTATTTCAGATCTATCTTGGTGAGTCCTACATTGTAGTTTCCTTCTACGTTCTCATGGCATGGTTACTCTAATCCTTTGTATGATACTAGAGACTTCTATTTTTTTTTGCTATCATGGACTTTGCAAGTTGATACCGAGATTTATCCCTTCGGTGTGTGTTAAGAGGAATGATTGTGAGGGGAAACGTAAGTAAACTCTTGAATAGGGGGAGAGTCTTGAGGCAGATTATACTATAGGTGTAAAGAAGAAAATTTCAATCACACTATAGTAGGGAGAACGTTGATAAATATCTCTCATAAGGTTAAATCCTTTAAAGAAAATATAATCCAAGTGTGGAGGTTCATGAATCTACGGGGTATTCAATATCTAAACAACAACTTATTTCTCCTTAAGTTCTACTTGAATAGGGTCTCAAATTATATTCTTTAAACGAGCCTTTAGAGTTTTCATTCATTCTTAATAGAATTTAAGGGGATTAATAACATTTGAAACCTGATATACACATTGTCCTTTTTGGGATCTAAATCTATAACTTACCCATTAAAATGAGGTCAGGTCTCATCAGGCCCGACCAATGGGGTAGGCAACCAAGGCCTTTGCCTTGGCCTCCAATTCATCAAGGCCTCTAGTAGTACTAGCTTTCTATTATATAAAATATTTGTATCAACTTTCTAAAAGATATTTGTACTAACTTTCTAATGAAAGGTAAGAAATATTAATAATTGAAAAAAACCGTAAGATGCATGTCACCGCCATTTACTACTTTTATCACGTGTTGTGTGCAGTGCAATTATCACTATATTGCATATGGTATTTTTAAATCGTTTTCCAACCTTATTTAGGTTTTAAAAATACATTATTTTCTTTAAGATTTATTTGAGTGGAGTACAGTTAAAAGAAATTATCATCAAACTAATATACTGACCATTAAATTTTATTGTTATAATTTTTCTCATTTATTTTTAATATATGATTTTTCATTATTTTCTTCAATATTAATTCTAAAATTTAAATTTAAATGAAAAAGAAAATAGTCAAAGATTTTAATTCTATATTTTCTCAACAAAGAATAAGTGAGTTGAATTTTTTATAAATTAAAAAAAAATGTTAAATAAAATAAATTATAATATAATAAATAATTTTTCATGTAAAAAACTTTAAAAATAATAAATTAAAAATACAATAAAATTAATTTACTTACAAAAAATTTAATTATCCTCAGGCCTCAACATGTGTTGGACCGACCCTGGGTCTCATGGGGAAAATAAGAATTGAAGATCAATCGGTTAAATCGAGAATCGATTGGATTTTATTTGATGATATTTACATCTTAATTTGATTAAATCGATTAAGTCTAATTAGGTCAATCGATTTTTACTTATGTAATTCTTTTACTTTTTAAATATTATTTTATTTTACTTCACTTATGTATGTCATATACATAAATTGATCGAGATAACCTTGATCTCAACATTTTAGTCATTCGACTTTTGTCTGATATTTAAAATATTAGTTTGATGATATAATGTATTGTATTTTAGTCTTGAAATAGAATTTTTTGATAGTTTAATGCAAAAAGAAATTAAAATATTAAAAATATTAGTTTGATGATATAATGTATTGTATTTTAGTCTTGAAATAGAATTTTTTGATAGTTTAACGAGAAAAAAAAATTCAATAATCATCTTGGTGCAAAAGAAAAAAAGAGTTTTAATATTATGAGTTAAACTTTATTTATAACGTTAAGAAACCAAATTCAAATATCATTTTAAATATGAATATCTTACAACCAAAAAAACTATTTAAAAGGGATATTTTAATAATTTTGATAAATTTTTATAAAAAGATTGTTTTGAAAATGATACTAATTTGACTGACCCTATCTAATCTCCAATGAAATAAAATTTCCTTTTTGTTAGGGGTTGGTAATTAGCAGACTTGACTAATGCAGATTTAGTCTTGCTTTTGATGTTTCAAGGAATAATAGATTATTCTCTTTACATCAACTAACTTTTAGGCTTGTATTTACTATCCAAATTCATAATGTTGACAAACTTTGAATTTATGTTGTATCTCTATAATCTTTAAATGTTATATCGTTAAGTTTGCATATTATATTATTAAACTAATATTATTAGGTTTATATAGAGATTGACATCTTTTACCTTATAAGTTAAATTAGTAGGGATAAGTTAGATTCAACCAACATATTCTAATAGGATATTTCATGGTCCTTTAATGATATTAAGTCATTATTTGACATTGTCTCGTTAGAATTGAGAATTCAAGTCATCTTCTTTAAAGTTGATTGAACGTTGGTATTTTATGATAAAATATTTTTTTAATAATGACATTAGGAAAACCCATCAAAGTTGATCTCAACGCATTTATTGGCGATGGAATTGATCTAAATAAGTTTTTTTTATTGGTAAAGTTTGTCTTAACGGATAATTCTATAAATTTAAGAATGATTATATGTATATTATTTGCTCATCTTACAAGAAATTCTCCATTTACAATTATTCGGCTGATGAAGGATAAGGCAAACCAAAAAGAATCGCGATGGAGAAGTTAATGGTCATATTAAGGTGACTACATATTTAGCGGGAATATTTCGGTTACTGAATGAGTTTTGAATAATAGGAGTAATGAGCATTTAATAAGAAAATATTTCAAGGATATGAATGAGAATGTGCAATCTGATATACATGGAAAATGAATGGTAGTTACGGGAAAAAAGAGTAATTAACAAGTGATCCAATATGAAGATATTAATTGTCAATGAGTATATTATAGAGGTTAAAACAATAGTTAAATCCAAGTTAAAAGAGAAGTACTTGAGATAAAAAGTGGAGATTGATTTTCCCTCAACTTTGCTAGGGTTATATAGTGGCTTGTTTCAAGCTCATTATGGCTCTCTGATTCTTTATCTATTTTTGTGAGTCTCACATTGTGGTTTAGTTCAATGTTAAGCTACTAGCTTCTCATGGTTACTTTTATCCTTCGTATGATACTAGTAGACTTCTATTTTTTTCGTTATCCTGGACTTTGCAAGTTGATACCGAGATTATCTCTTCGGTGTGTATTAGGAGGGTTGATTGTGAGGGGAAATGTAAGTAAGCTCTTGAAAAGGGGGGGTTTGAGGCAGATTACATTATAGGGTGTAAAGAAGAAACTTTTAATCACAATATAGTAGGAAATATATTGATAAATATCTCTCATAATGTTAAATACTTTAAATAAAATATAATCCAAGTGTGGAGGTTCATGAACCTATGGGATATTTAATACCTAAACAATAACTTATTTCTCTTTAAGCTCTACTTGAATAGGGACTCAAATTACATTATTTAAGTGAGCCTTTGGAGCTTCCATCAGAATCTTCTCATTCTTAGTAGAATTTGAGGGGAGTGTTGTGCTGGTTTTTATGGTTGCGAATCACCACCATTTGTGGCTACAGTTCGATTCATTTTTTATCCTATGAAGCTGATTAGAGAATGGTAATAGAAGTCTACAACTAACCATGCATGCAAACTAAGTTTAAACAGATGACTGTTAATTTACAGATGCTACCAAGAGATCGGGGTCACCTTTTAGCTTATTAACATTAAGTTTAGAAAATATATGTTGTTCTTCATATTTGGTGGTGGGATCTTGAATTTGGGATTGAGAGTGTGTTGAGATGTGGTAAGATAAGTGAGATTTGTGTTTTTGATATTTTAGAGGATTTTTTGATGTTTTTGGATAGGTGTGAGGACCTAATTGTTGTTTTTTGTTTGGTGTGCTCGCAAAGATATTACAAAATTTTGCCTATGTACCCCCAAAAAGAGAATCGAGGGATCAGGGCATCGTAGTTCCTCCTAAGGATAAGGATAGGAGGATGGTTGATTTGTATCTTGATCAAAGCACAAGATGATGATGCTCAAATGATTTGCTTGAATTGCATATCTCAAGGCATAAGCTGAATCTGGTATCTTGATTTGCATAGCTTAAGAAAGGCTGAATGGGTACCCTGAATTGCATAGCTCAAGGAGGACTGAATGTTTAACTTGAATTGCATAGATCAAGAAAGGCTAAATGTTTACCTAAATTGCATAGCTCATGAAAGTTTAATTTGGGTGGATGTCTTAGTTATAGTCCAAGTGTATGACTATATGAAAAGTGATCTTAGTTATAGTTCAAGTGTATGACTGAATTGGTTTAGCTTAGTTAGAGTCCAAGACTATGACTATAATTGTTTATCTGGAAAGTTTTTGACTTTTTGTGCCTTGATTAAAACCCAAGGTTGAAGCTAAAAGACTCAGTAGAGAGAATTTGTCATCTATAAAGAGAGAGAAGAGTTGATTTATGTATGCCTTGATTGAAGCCCGGGGTTGAAGCTCAAAAAACTTACTATCTAGGGAAAGTTTTATCTGTATTCTGATTTAGAAGCCCATGATGGTAAAGCTTATTTGTGAGAGACTGACTCTTGGTTTATCTGTATCCTAAATGAAGCCCAGGATGGGAGGATGAAAATTTGTAGGAGACTGACTCTTGATGATGAGTGTTTTGTCTGTTTGTTGATGAAGTTGAGGTCATCAGACTTTCCTTTGTCTAGGGAGGTTCAATTGTAGAAAGCCCAAGAATAGGTTATATTGGTCATCCATCGGGGAGAGGGGGACTATTTGTAAACACCCCAAATTTGCCCTCACCCATTTCACCATGGCTTGTGATCATTCTCATATGCATAAGCTCAATCATATCATCTCATGTTTCATTTTTGATTCATTGCATAGTTTTTAAATCATCTGCATCTAGGGTTTGTGATCTGAGCAATCCAAGAGCTTCTTGAGCCACTCCAAAGGCCACCAATCACTTAAAAGGGATCCATGTGTGTCCATCTATCATATTACATCCTCTCAAAGTCAAGATTTCAAGAGAATCACAAGAACTAGGGTTTGAATGGCTGCAGAGCCAGGTTTGACTGCACAGTTGACCTAAAATTAGGGTTTTGGTTTCAGAGGCCATAACTCCAAATTTTTTGGTCATTCTTGTTTCCATTGGTCTCTATATGGTGTAGGGAGTATGCGTATCAATTTTCATGAAGAAATTCCATGGGGAAGTCATCTGATCAAGAGTTGACTTTCTGGACAAGTCAGTGCAAAATCAGGGCATCTGAGGCCCCCAATGACCCAACCAAGGGGTGATCTTCATCATTTTGAGTGTATATGATCTTTATTTGATCATGGAAGAAGGTTGAAGTTCATAGAAATCAAGAATTTGGAAGTTTTGCAAATGTTGACTTTTTGGGCATAGTTGACTTTTCAAGAATGCTTCATTTTAGGTCATTTTTCAAGCCTTGATTCTTGATCCAAAAAAGCTTCAAATGGAAAAACTTTGGTCATGAAAGTTGTAGATCTCATCTTTCCCTTTTCAAAAAGTACAATAACATGATCAAATTCTTCTTGGATCAAAAGTTATGGTGTGACAAAGTTGGCAAAAATCATTGATTTTCAAGTTATGCACCAAGTGTGAATTTTGCAAAATCATGAACCAAAGCCAATTACAACTTTTAATTCACTTCAAACCAGTATGCAAACATTCAAGAGGTCCTAAAAATCAGAATTGGACCAAGGTTTCACATGGTTATGGTTTGTGTAACTAGACTTTTTTCATGAAGTTTCAAAAGTGTGCCAACTTGCAAAAACATCATTGTGCTTCTCTCCACTTGATGCATTGGCTGCTGGACCTTCCCAACATCAAACACACACCATGCTGCACCAGAACCATATCTTGTACTAGCCTAGATCATGAGCCATACTTTCCTTACACAAAATTTGACTTTTTGCAAAAGCAAACTTACCAATCACTATAGGCCAAGTCACATCATCAGACCTATAGGATTAAAATACTATATCCCTTGGCAAGCCAAAGATATGAAGAGGCCAGGCTGAAACACTTCATAACAACACATTCACAAAACACACCCCAGCTGCATATTGCTTCGAATCTCTCTGCCCAGCCATCAAACATCCAAACCATTTCCACACTTCAACTCACCACACTTCATAGACCTCAAACCACCAAGAGCCAGGCCTGTTTTGATCTAGAACACCCCATTGCCATTTCTCACCTCAACTTGCAGTTTCATTCGAAACTCTCTCCACAGCACACAAACACCCAAACAAACACCACAGACCTTCTCCACTCATTGTTCTGATCACATGGAACCACTCACACTGGCCTGAAGCTGCCCATTTCACCATGGCCATTTTCAACTGAGTTGAAGCAGAAGCTGTCTAGACTCATCAACCAGCCAGCATAAATTGCTCCAAAGCATTCAAACATCATCAAGAGGTCCTAAGGAGTGGATTGCACAAGGAGAAGTGGCCAGAAAGTCATCAGAGTGAAAGCTTCGAATCTCAGGTAGCTTGAAAAATATTTTTCCAGAAATCATTTCTTTTGTTCTAAACTTGTTCTTTGTGTCTTCCTGATCATGAATATGCTTTTAGTTTTTGAAATGGTGATGAAATGAACATTTAATTGGTCTCTGAAACTTGCGTGCCCTAAAATTTGTTTGTTTCGATTCATGAATTCCAGGAAGAATAAATTGGTTTTGAGTGAGGGTTTTGGTTCGTGAGTGAGTGGGGATCATTTCCCAGTTCTTAGATTTCATTTTAGTTAGCTTTTTGGGGTTTTGGGGATTTTCAGGGGAGATGCTGGCCGGAGAAGACGACCGGAAGTCTTCTCCGGCAGCCTGAATGTGATTATGCCCTAATCCTTGTCATTAAGCCAGTTTGAATCTAGAGCGTTGGATGCGTTGAAATGTTTGACTCCCCGCGCGAATGGAAGGTCCAGATGCGTTCATTAGCCCTAATCCACGTGTTTTATTTAATTAACCCATAATTAATTTAATTAAGTCAGAAGCCATATGGACCCTCCACTAGCGCGCCAGTCAATGCATTTGAATCCAGAGTGCATCTCAGCCTTCCATTTGGTTGACTTTCCCTTTTATTTAATTTTAATTCATTTTCTTTTCATTTTATTTGCATATTTATTTTAAAATAGTAAAAAATGTTTAAAAATTATGAAACTTTTTCCCATAAGTTTTATTAATTTTTAGGACACAAAAATATTTTTATTTTTATTTTTATCATTAAAAAAGTATTTTTAAATATTTAAAAGATTATTTTTAATTGATTAATGAGAATTAATTTATTAAAAATACTTTGAGGTATTTAAAAATCACCCAAAAATTCATGAAATGTTCTAAGACATTTAGAAACATTGCCCAATCTTCAAACCAAATTTATTCTTTGATCTTGATGCATTTTGAGAATTTTTCATTGAATTAAATCATTTTTTGTGTATTATTTTGATCATAAGTTCAAAAAATCATTTCTGCCTATGTAAGAAGAGTTGGACATTGATTCTTTTTGCTTTGTTTTGTGTTTAGCATGTAGTCTCTAGGATAAAATGGCCATGGTTTGATCTTGCATTTTCAATTTGTTTGGCATTTCTTTTGTTTAGGAACCCTAAAAACCCTAATAACTTAGAAAAATCATAACTTGAGATTGGTTGAGAGTTGAGACCTCCCCTTTGGACCTTGATTTAGTGTAGGTTTAGGGTTTATTTGGGTGGCATTTTCCATTTTTTATCTTAGGGTTTGCTTCTGTTTTTGGTTTTTGTTTGTTGTTTGATCCATAAACCCTAATTTGGGCTTCCATTTGCATCTTTCTTGCATTCTCTTGCATAACATGACTTGCCATGACATTTCAAGCATCCATTTGATTCATTTGACATCATAAGACATATAGAAAGCATGTGTGACCATTACATCTTGCATTTGCCATGTATGTTTCATGACTTTTCATGTGTATCCATGCTTCTAAACTTGCACCATTTGCATCCATGAACTTGTATGAACATCTCCATGCCTTGTCTCATGCTTGTAGCATCTCATAGCATCATTATCATCATCAACATGCTTCTGGTTTTGTTTAGCATCATACCATTTCATCCCATTTAGCATTGCATTGCATTTCTTTCTAACATTTCAGGTGGTAAGTGAACTTGAGAAGTGAATTTGCCTTCACTTCTCATAACTTTTCTTTTCATCTCTCTTGCATCCATTGCTGCATTTATGTATGTGTTTGAGATTGAGCTTGCTCATTATTGTTCCTCCCACTTTCTTTCTTCAAGTGACTTGACTTCTTGAATGAAGCAAGTCACTTTGCTTCTCTTGATCCTGTTCATCTGCTTCCTGGTGGTTCTCTTTGAAGATTGCTCTTGAAAACCTCACAAACCTTAGGAACAACCAAGCATGACAATGAATTAGGGTTTTGATTAGTCTCCCCTCATAGTTTTACCTTTGTGTTTCTCCTTGAGTCTTCTCTTCTCATCCCATAATCAGGGACTAAACCCTAAAGGCTTTAAGGCTTTGTGATTAAGCTTATGCCTGCATCCTTCTCTTAGGATGGAGTGTATAACTTTAATCCTAAGTGTTAAACCCTTAATGTGTTTAAATCTCTTAATCAATTCACTTAATAATCATCAAGACATCACACTTGTAACTTGGGCCTTGCATCAGGGTTCTAATTCTTCCTTAATTGGTTAAGAAGGACTAACCCTAGTGTTAATGGACAAGTCCCCCTCAAGTTGTTTTACAAACCCTAAAAATCATTTCATCATCTTACCATTAATCTAAAATCCACCTAATAAAGGCTTGTTTTGTCATGAGTTTAATCCCTAATCATGGATTAAGTTGAGGAGCTTTCCTCAGCTTAAACATTATCATCTATTATCCTTCTATTAGGATGGTGTAATGAGTCTGTTTAATCCTTGATTATGGCTTAACCTCGTTACTTAACACTAAACAAAAATCACAAAAACATCTAAATAATCAACAAGTAGGTTAATGATCTTAATCCTACACCAAAGGTGATTAAGTGTGAGAAGCTGACTTCACACTTAAGGTATTCTCATTACCCCTAAACAGAGGGAAGATGTGATGAGTTTACTAAATCCATTGGTTTAGACTTAAGCTCATTAACTTATGACAAAAATCCAAAAACAATAAAAGACTGAAAACTCAAAAACAAATAATAATCGTCTCCTTCGGGATTCTTTTCTCATCTCATTCACTCACAAACGAGAGCTCGCTTCTTCCGTCTAATGCAAGACAGTTTGCACCTGAGCCAGACAGGTCATACACTTGAGCATAGACGAGTAAGCAGTTCACAAGTCAATTCACCTTTCAGTCTCTTTGGGTCGAACTACGGTGTTCTGACTTCCTCATTGCACGAGAGGATACGTAGGCATAACTTAACAGTTATCGAACAAAAGTCTCTGTATATTCCCCCTCTTTCTAGCTTTATTCTTTAGCCTCATGATCTTGAGCATTTCACTCCTTCCTCACACTGACACTTTCATACTTCATATCACTTATACACTATACACTGACACCTGTACATCTTTTCCAGCTATTTTATACACAAATTGCACTGACACTACCCCTTTAAAACACTAATCTTTCAAGCGTGGATCCCGTCGAGTACAGCGGACAATCTGGGTGCTAATACCTTCCCAGGTTGTAACCAACCCCCTTTCTCAGTCTCTCTGGTTCGCAAACCGTCTTATCCATCTTTTTCTAGGCCTATGCAGCATTGCCTTTCCTCCGGGATAAAAATGCCTAGCTGGCGACTCTATTCATCTCCAGTGAGTTCACGGCTGTGTGTTCTCATTGTCCCTCTCGCCGACCGTTCGCGTCTGTACCTTCATCTGATCCATTTTCATTTGTCGAGAGCGACAGCTTGGCGACTCTGCTGGGGAACCTTTATATTGCAACCAGGGCTTCTGGTTCTTTTTGTGGGTTCCTCCTAGCGCTTGATTGATTTGTGTTTACCGGGGTGTTATGTGTTTATTGGTGTTTGTATATTTGTTTTTGCTTTATGTACAGTTGTTTATTGTTTTCTTTATAGCTTTGCATATTACCATACTGTTGTACTGTACTGCTGGCTGGATCTGGTTTTCCTTTGGTGGGTGGGGTTCTATTGAGAGTTAAGGTCCTACACCTGGGACCTAAGTGACACCTAGGCTAGAGTGAATCATATTCTTTCCCATTCCATTTCGGTCTGGTGCGGGAATATGAAACACGGTTCAGATATGGGTTTCTTCTTGAGAACTCTGTGTTGCAGATTTCCTGCAATGCTAGGGCTACCTGGGAAGCCTGCTAAGTCTGGATGACCTTTTAGTATTGACCTTCAGAAACTGAGATGAATTAGAGGAGGAACTTTTATGGTTATTGTAAACACTGTACCTCCGGGTTAGAAGTGTTTACACTTCTCATAACTGATCCAAGTCTAAGGATCCTTGTTTTAGAACACCACCTGTGAGGGGGTTGGGCTGTTTACAGGTTTGCAGGTACCTTGACCTCAGAATACCCTGTTACTTTGACTTGATAAGAGTACTCCATGTTGGACAGTTCTTGTGATTCTAAACCCTGGACATGTGGCTCTTTATTTGAGCCCCCCACCCTGGTTACTGGATTTATAGACCTCCATCTGGAATTCTTGAACACACATGGACCTATATCAGGGCATTTTGATCAGATCCAGCTCAGTCACAGACCCTTGCATTTCATTTGCATACATACTCATTGCATCATATTGACATTTGCTTATTTGTGTTTCAGGGTATCCCTCTTCATTTGGTTTTGGTTTTGACCCCATCTTCAGTACTGACCTATCTTCATCAGCTATCTGCTTCAGTTGTCACCTGCACCAGCCAGTCAGTGGCCCACTTCTTCAATATTATCATCAGCACCTGTCTCTACTCAGTCTCAGCATCATGGCTCCTAAAAAGAGCAACATCACCTATCACTTCTTCCAGCCAGAGTTATCAGACATCAGGAGGATTCAGACCCTGATCACTCCAGATCACATACCTTTATTCAGGGAGCATTATGGAGATATACTGGACATGGTTATGGATCTGGACCCATCACAGAGAAGCCTGATCCACACCTGCATTCAGTTTTATGATCCTCCAATGAGATGTTTTACTTTTCAAGACTTTCAGTTGGGCCCCTTATTGGAAGAGTACTCCTCATTAGTTGGTATACCTATCAGAGGTGGAATCCCTTTCAACCCTGAGATGGTCTTTCCTGCTAATGGAGAAGTAGCAAAGGCTTTGCATCTGGAACCTGTCCTGGTTGAGCAGCATATGACTTCTAAAGCTGGGATCCCTGGTTTCCATCTGGATTTCTTGATCTCTCAAGCTACCCTGAAAGCTTCTGTAGGAGAGTGGAAAGCTGTTTGTGCTTTACTGGCCTTGAGTGTGTATGGAATTGTGTTGTTTGTAGATGAGCCTCGATTCATCAGCAAGAACGCAATCCACCTATTCATGCTAAAGAACCCAGTACCAACTTTATTGGGGGACCTCTACTATTCGGTGCATCAGAGGAATGAAAAGCAGAGGGGGAGATTAGTGAGGTGTTGTGCTCACTTGTTCCACACTTGGCTTCTCAAGCATCTACCCAGGACAGATGCATTTCTGAATCCTCATCAGCAAAGCAACTGGGCTAAGAGGCTCACTGTTCTAACTTCAGCAGATATCAGGTGGTGCACTCAAAGCACCAAGGGCAGGGATATCATCACCAGCTGTGAGCATTTCCCCAATGTGCCTTTAATAGGAGTTAAGGGTAGTATCAATTACAATCCTCTGCTGTTCAGAAGGCAACTGGGCTATGCACTGGTCCACACTCCTAAGGCACAGGAGTTGGTTGAGACCCTCTATTGTGAGAACAAGATTAGTTTGACTATTGTTAGGCAGGCTGCCTGGGCCTGGGATAATGTTCAAACCAAGGGAATAACCATTCTAGGGAAGTGCAATAATGTGGCATCAGCATAATATTATGAGTGGTCCCGTGCCCGGGCCCAATTCTCTGGGATGCCCTTTACCATAGAAGACATGCCTGAGTCATCTTCAGCACCACCCCCTGCCACTATCAGTTTGGAGGAGTTTGAGAGCTTGAAGGAAAGAAATGAGAAGCTAACCCAGGCTTTGCAGAAGACCCTCCGGGAGAGGAGTGAAGGTATGAGGGAGGTTGAGAGATTGGAGAAATTGAGAGTAGAGCATTTGACTAAGATTGAGAAGTCTGGGGATTATATCAAAAAGTCTAAGGCTGGTGAACAAATTCTGAAGAATGCTTGCAAAGAAGCCCAGTTCCAGAGAGCGAGGACAGACTTGTATTTGAAGGAGAGCCAAGCCCGGTGGGTCAGGATCACCGAGGCTCGTACCCTGGAGGACAAGAGAGTTCAAGACAAGATGGAGCAACTGGAGGCAAGTGCGAAAGAACAACAAGAAGCCCTGGCAGCAGCCCAGAGGGAGATATCAGAATTGAAGGTCAAAGCAGGAGTGAAGAGGTCAAAGGAACAAACTCAGCACAAGAAGCTAGCAGCAGCTGTTACGACCCGGAACCTCCTCATCAGGAATCTCACGGAGCGTCCGGCTGATCCTGTGACCGAAGCACTTCTCAAGGAAGTTCGTGAGGATGAGTTTGGTCTTGGTGTTTGACCATTTGTTTGTTGTTGCTTTCTTTCCATGTACTTTTTATTTTCTTGTACTGTATTTTGACCCCTTAGAGGGCTTGTGTTGTAAAATGAACGATTTGTATTATTTCACCTTCTGTAATATATTGGTGTTAGTTTGCTTCATCTGAGTTTTCTTCAAGCAACAACAACAGCATCTTCAAGGGTCTGGAAGGGTCAAAACTGAAGGCCAAACCGGATACCTTGAGAACAAATAAGCATAACTGCATTGCATGCTAACCCTTTGTTTGTTTTGTAGGTTTTTGTTTTGTTGTTGCTAACCTCTGTTGTGATGCCTCAGGAACTATTGCTAGGTGCCGGGTATTTCCCCTCAACCGTCCGCACCGTTATCCAACCCGAAACAACCTTCCGGGAATTCAGATGGATCAGATGCAGCAGGACCTCACTGAGGTCAGAAATCAAATGGCAAATGAAAGGCTAGAAATGAGGAATCAAATGACTCAGTTTATGGAAGTTATGAACAACATGGCTCAGAGCCAGGAAAGATTGAGGGCCATGGTGGAAAGGCAGAACCAAGAAGATCCACATATAGGGACTGCCGGTACCAGTAACAATGAAAGAGTCCAACCTCACGTCAACCCTCCGATATTTGGGCCACACCTCCATCCTGAGGTCAATATTCCAGCAAATGTTCAAGGGACTGCCACCGCAGCTAGGGTACTTCAAGAAGACCCCCAAGAGGACCAGTTCACAGTAATGGGCGCTGGGGAAGAAGCTTATGATAGGAGATTGGATGAGATAGCTGAGAAGTTGAGGTCCTTAGAATCTCAAAACTCTTTGGGCTTCGATGTCATGGACATGGGCTTGGTAGACGGGGTCAGGATCCCCCATAAGTTCAAGCCTCCTTGCTTTGAAAAATACAACGGGACTTCATGCCCCCGGACTCATTTACAGTCATTTCTGGGAAGGCTGAAGGCCTATACAATGGATGAGAAGCTCTGGATGTTCTATTTCGAAGACAGCTTAACCGGAGCGTCAAGAGAATGGTACTCTCACTTGACAAGGGCAACTATTAGATGCTGGAAGGACCTGGCAGAGGCCTTCATCAGACAGTATCAGTATAACTTAGACATGGCACCCAACAGGACCCTCCTAATGGGAATGTCACAGTCGTCAAGGGAAAGTTTCCGAGAATATGCACAGAGATGGAGGCAACTGGCTGCTGCTGTTCAACCACCTATGTCTGAACGGGAAATGGCAGATATGTTCATGAACACCCTTCAGGGAACTTATATTGACAGGCTGGCTGCTTTCTCTTCCACTAGCTTTGCAGATGTTGTCATAGCCGGGGAGAGAATTGAAAGCTTGTTAAAAATGGGAAAGATCTCAGACAACGGTGCAAGCTCGTCCAGTAGTACAAGAAAGCCTTTTGCAGGCCCAAGAAGAACTGGCGAGACCAATGCCATCCATTCAAACAGGGGCAGGCCCCAATATGTTCAAAGGTCAATAGCAGCAGTCACCATTCCTGCTCCAGCTCATCCTCAACCTGTCTATCAACCTCCACAGCAAAACTATCAGCCGCAACCTCAGTACCATCAGCAAAATCAATATCCCCCGAGAAATTACAGCAACACCAACAACAACAGTCAACAAAGGCCATTCCAACAGAGGCCATCTCAAGCTAACAGAGTGATCGATCCGATCCCAATGCCATATGCTACTTTGCTGCCACAGCTTCTGAAACTCAACCTGGTTGAGCTAAGAACGTTGGCACCTCCGGATCCCAACAGTCTACCAAGGAACTATGACTCCAATGCTAGGTGTGCTTTCCATTCAAACGCACCTGGCCACAGTACAGAAAAATGCAGGGCTCTGCATATGAAGGTGCAAGACCTGGTAGACTCCAAGGCTCTGAATTTTGCACCACCACCCAATGTCAATAAGAACCCCATGCCGAACCACGGTGGTCCTAGAATTAACGCTATTGAAGAAGACAAGCCGTCTTATTTAATAACCAGTGTGGGACAGATCAGGACGCCATTGGTAGAAATCAAGGCTCAGCTCTTGGAATGTCAGATGTTCCCGGGGTGTGAATTGGGTTGTGCTTACTGCAATATCTCTGTAAATGGGTGCGATAATTTGAGGAATGGCATAGATGGCCTTATTCGGAGTGGCCAACTTCAGATCACCACATCATTTCCAACAAATCCAGCAATCTCATCAGCAGCGGTTTCAGAACCTCCTACAACTGCAACAACCATTGTTCCTGACAATTCTTCGGTTTCATCAACAAGTACTTCATCTATTATCTCAACTGGTCAGTTTTCAACAAATCTTCCTGCTACAACTTCAGCATCACTCCATTATGAAGCTCCTACAACGACAACATCCATTCTTCCACCATTGTCTCCTACAACTCCAGCAACAAATCATGAAGATGTCTCTACTGTCACAATATTTTATGATCCTGAGAACAACTCTGCCTACCATTCAGAAGGTGCTGCTCCCACCAGAGCACCAGTTACAATCTTTTATGATCCACAAACAATTACAGTCCCTTCAGCAGCAGCAATCAGTCCAGTCACTGTCACGGTGCCTGGACCAGTACCATATGAAAGCAATAGGGCCATCCCTTGGCACTATGGCTCAGACGTGTACTGCGAAGGAAAAAGAATCACTCTTGAAACATCAACACCTGCACCACAAGTAGATAATGTGGGGGGAGGCGGAGGCTTCACTCGAAGCGGACGTCTCTTTGCTCCACCAATTCAAAGACCTACTGCCGAAGCAGAAGCTGCTGCCAAGGCAAAGGGAAAGAGCCCGGTGCAGGAAGATCAAGTTGTTAAAGAAGCCTTGAAGACGCCGTTCGATCAAGAAGTTGATGAGTTTATGAGGATCATCAAAAAGAGTGATTACAAAATTGTGGATCAACTTCACCAGACGCCATCCAAGATCTCCATCCTCTCACTGCTGATGTGTTCCGAAGCCCATCGGAATGCACTACTCAAAGTCTTGCACGCAGCTTACGTGCCTGAAGAGATCACTGTCAACCAGTTGGAGACCGTGGTTGGAAATGTTACTGCTAGCAATGGGCTAGGGTTCACCAATACTGACCTGACAGCGGATGGCCGCAACCACAACAAAGCCTTGCACATCACCATGGAATGCAAAGGAGCAGTCCTTTCTCATGTACTGGTAGACACGGGGTCGTCCCTTAATGTCTTACCAAAGAAGGCTCTGGTGAAGTTAGAATATGATGGATTGGCGTTGAGACCCAGCAACCTGGTAGTAAGAGCCTTTGATGGTTCTAAGAGATCGGTTCTGGGAGAGATTGAGCTACCTGTGACAATTGGCCCACAGACCTTTAAAACTATCTTTTATGTGATGGACATTCAGCCCGCCTACAGCTGTTTGTTGGGTAGACCCTGGATTCACGCCGCCGGCGCAATAACGTCTACCCTTCACCAAAAGTTAAAATTTGAGTGGGAAGGCCAAGTTGTTACAATCTGTGGGGAGGAGGATATATTTGTTAGCCATCTGGCTACTTATAAGTATATTGAAATGGATGGGGAGATCCATGAAACAATGAGCCAAGGATTTGAAGCCTTGAATGTGAATGAAGCATCTGCTGTATCTGGAATCTCCATGTCATCTTACCAACAAGCCCGGAAGGTTGTTGAGGAGGGAACGACCCAAGGCTGGGGCAAGGTTTTAGCTGTGGAGGAGAAGAAAGACAAGTTTGGGTTGGGTTACAGACCAACTCAACATCAAGCAAAGGCTGCTGAGAAGCCCGGTTTTGTGAGTGGGGGGATGCTTACCCCCGATGCTATCAACTGTCTGGAAGACGAGCTGGAAGAGGAACGCAACCTGGAAAGCTGGATTCGTCCAAAGATCCCGGGGAGCAGTATCTCGAACTGGTCTTCCCAGGAAATTATAAGAGTTACTCATGCAGAGTAATTATTATTTCCTGTATTTTATAAGCATGCATCAAAGTCTTGCATCTTGCCCAAGATGACGAGACTCATTTTGTAATCGGGCCATCTGTACTTTTTGTGCAAACAAGATCAATTAATGAAATATCAGACATCTTTTTGCAAACGAGTCTTTTTCTTTTCGTTCACTGTTTTTCCATTTTTCTTTTTGTACAAAAAATAAATGGCGGTGTTTTCAAAATGACAACTTCATTTCACTTTTCTAAATAAAGATTAAAATCAAATCACTAAAATGAACAACTTAACCCTTGCAGAGAGTGCCTTCCAGACAGCACCGACAACAGCACGGCTATGACTTCGTATGACTTTGACAATCCAATCAATCAAGCTGATGAAGGGGTTGAAGAAGAATATGAGCTTCCTGAAGAGCTAGCCAGGTTGTTGAGACAAGAGGAAAAGGTTATTACTCCTCACCAGGAGGAGGTTGAAGTGATCAATCTTGGTACAGATGAAAATGTGAAGGAGGTTAAAATCGGGGCCTGCCTGCAAAACTCAGTGAAGAGACAACTGATGGACCTGCTTCAAGAGTATGTAGATGTGTTTGCTTGGTCGTACCAAGACATGCCAGGGTTGGATACCGATATCGTCGTGCACAAGCTGCCTTTGAGAGAAGAATGCCCGCCAGTTAAACAGAAGCTGCGCCGCACTCGTCCGGACATGGCTATGAAAATCAAGGAAGAGGTACAAAAGCAATGGGATGCCGGATTCCTTGCCGTAACTAGCTATCCACCGTGGGTTGCTAACATAGTGCCTGTGCCTAAGAAAGACGGAAAGGTAAGAATGTGTGTTGATTACCGGGATCTGAACAGAGCCAGCCCGAAAGATGACTTCCCATTACCTCACATTGATGTATTGGTGGATAACACGGCTCAGTTCTCGGTATTCTCCTTCATGGATGGGTTTTCAGGATACAACCAGATTAAGATGTCACCTGAAGACATGGAGAAGACGACATTCATCACACCCTGGGGCACGTTCTGCTACAAAGTGATGCCATTCGGACTCAAGAATGCTGGTGCAACATATCAACGGGCTATGGTGACACTATTCCACGATATGATCCATAAAGAAATAGAATGTTATGTGGATGATATGATCGCCAAGTCCCTTACTGAAGAAGATCATCTGGTGAATCTGCTCAAGTTGTTCAAGCGTCTGAGGAAGTACCAACTGAAGTTGAACCCCAACAAATGCACATTCGGGGTGCGATCCGGTAAGCTGCTGGGCTTTATTGTAAGCGAGAAAGGGATTGAAGTGGACCCTGATAAAGTCAAAGCCATTCAAGAGATGCCTGCACCGAAAACTGAGAAAGAAGTTCGAGGGTTCTTAGGTCGATTGAACTACATTTCAAGGTTCATATCTCACCTGACAGCAACCTGTGAACCCTTGTTCAAGCTGTTAAGAAAGGAACAGACGGTCAGGTGGGACGAAGATTGCCAGAAGGCTTTTGACAAGATCAAGGAATATCTGCAAGAACCTCCAATTCTTATGCCTCCAGTTGAAGGAAGACCTCTGATAATGTACTTGACAGTATTAGAAGAGTCGATGGGGTGCGTGCTGGGCCAGCATGACGAGTCTGGTCGAAAAGAGTATGCAATATACTACCTAAGCAAAAAGTTTACCGACTGTGAACAACGTTATTCACTGCTCGAGAAAACTTGCTGTGCTTTAGCGTGGGCTGCTCGCCGACTGAGACAGTATATGTTGACCCACACTACTTTGTTGATATCAAAAATGGACCCAGTCAAATACATATTTGAGAAGCCAGCTCTTACCGGACGGGTTGCAAGATGGCAGATGATTCTCACAGAGTATGACATACAGTACACCTCTCAGAAAGCCATCAAGGGCAGTGTATTGTCTGAATATCTTGCTGAGCAACCCATTGATGATTACCAGCCAATGAGATTTGACTTCCCTGATGAAGACATCATGTTCATTAAAGCAAAAGATCATGAAGAGCCTATTCACACTGAAGGGCCTGACCCGGAGGAAGAATGGATTATGATGTTCGATGGGGCTGTTAACATGAATGGCCGTGGTGTTGGTGCAGTACTTATTACACCCAAAGGAGTTCACATGCCTTTCTTGGCAAAACTCACTTTCAACTGCACTAACAACGAAGCTGAATACGAAGCTTGCATTATGGGTCTTGAGGAAGCCATTGACCTCAGGATCAAGACATTGACCGTATTCGGAGATTCAGCTTTGGTAGTCAATCAAACCAACGGAAAATGGTACACCCACCAGGATCATCTGATACCTTACAGGGATTATACAAGAAGGTTATTGACGTTCTTCACAACAGTCAAGCTTGAGTATATCCCTCGGGACGAGAATCAGTTTGCAGATGCTCTTGCTACCATTTCATCCATGATCAAAGTTCAAGCTGCTAACTTTGTACCGCAGATTTCAGTATCGAGACTTGATAGACCAGCATATGTATTTGCGGCAGAAGGTGTCAAAGATGATAAGCCTTGGTTTCATGACATTAAATGCTTCTTGGAGGATCAGACATACCCACCTGGGGCATCTTCCAATGATAAGAAGACTTTGAGAAGGCTTGCTGGTAGTTTCTTCCTGAACACTGATGGGTCTTTATACAAAAGGAACTTTGATATGGTACTCCTCCGATGTGTTGACAAGACAGAAGCAGATTTATTGATGCATGAAGTGCACGAAGGCTCCTTTGGTACCCATGCCGGAGGGCATGCCATGGCTAAGAAATTGCTAAGATCAGGCTATTACTGGATCACAATGGATGCAGACTGTTGTGCCTACGCCAGAAAATGCCATAAATGCCAGATTTACGCAGATAAGGTGCATGTGCCTCCCAATCCTTTGAACATCATGTCTTCACCCTGGCCCTTTGCTATGTGGGGCATTGATATGATTGGCAAGATTGAGCCGACTGCTTCAAATGGCCACAGATTCATCTTGGTCGCCATTGACTATTTCACCAAGTGGGTTGAAGCAGCCTCATATGCAAACGTCACAAGACAAGTGGTAGCAAGATTTCTGAAGAGAGATATTATCTGTCGATATGGAGTGCCCGAGCGAATCATTACTGATAATGGTTCCAATCTAAACAATAAAATGAAGGCTGAGTTATGCCAGGATTTCAAGATCCAACACCACAATTCTTCTCCTTACAGGCCAAAGATGAATGGCGCTGTTGAGGCGGCAAACAAGAATATTAAGAAGATTGTACAGAAGATGGTAGTCACCTACAAAGACTGGCATGAAATGCTACCGTTCGCCTTGCATGGGTACCGCACGTCAATCAGAACGTCCACTGGGGCAACACCGTATCAACTTGTGTATGGTATGGAAGCAGTCCTACCAGTTGAAGTTGAATTACCCTCCCTACGGGTATTGATGGATGTTAAGCTGAGCGAAGCAGAATGGGTTAGGGCCCGTTACGAGCAACTGAGTCTGATCGAAGAGAAGAGATTGGCTGCAATCTGTCATGGACAATTGTATCAAAAAAGAATGAAGAAAGCCTTCGATCAGAAAGTCAGGCACCGAGAGTACCAAGTGGGAGATCTTGTACTGAAGAGAATCCTCCCTCCTCATACAGACCACAGGGGCAAATGGACTCCAAATTATGAAGGACCATTCGTGGTAAAGAAAGTTTTCTCTGGTGGAGCACTGATGCTCAGCACCATGGATGGTGAAGATTTCCCGTCCCCTATGAATTCAGATGCAGTTAAAAAATACTTCGCATAAAAATGACCCGCTGGACATAAAAACAGAATGTAAGTCCAGGCAAAAACAGGGCATCCCGGCGAGTCAAAAACAGAATAAAAGACTCGGGAAAAAATAAGGGAAATAAATGAAAAAATGTACACTCGCTGAGTTGAAAAGCCACATTGGACAACTCAGGCAAAAATGGGTATCCCGGTGGATTGAAAACCCGAAAGGGCGATCCATGCAAAATAAGGGAATAAGCGAACAACTGCATTCTGAATTCGTCTGTATCACTTACAACTTGGAAAGCTTCAAAAGGATCAGGCTTCAATCAGAATCAGCCTTCTTCAGAAAGCAAGACGAGAAGAACGTCATTGTCATACGAGTCATAGCAGAAGAGGAAGCTCCTTAAAGCGTCGTCAACACCGCCAGCATTTTGTTTCTCAATTTATAACAATCTCCTTATTTTAGGAGATTTGTTTCTTTGACTGTATCTTGCCAATTCAGGGCACATGAATTAATAAAATCAGATTTCTCAGTCTTGTTTCGTTTTGTATATTTTTATTTGCAAAGGATGTCTGGTGTCTCTAAAAAATCAATTGCATAAGTACAGATGTTTTTCTCCCAAAAATAATAATAATAAAACACATGCTTACAGGGAATATACTTACTCTCGAAAGTACTTAACTCCTATGACGGAATCCAGTAAAGGATACCTCGGGACCTTTTGTGCGTTTCCTTATCTTTGCAGGATCGCAGGTATACAGGACGCAACTTGGGGCATGTAAGCTTCATCCCAGCAAGCTGGCAAATCAACAAAAGATCTCAGCATCCGAAATGCTCTATCCCCAGCTGAGTTGCCTCTTGTTGCTCTCCCCAGCTGAGTTGCCTCTCATAATTCCCCAGCTATAGTACCAATCATTCTTCCTCAGTAAAATACAGGAGTCAGGGAATCATCTCCCCACAGAATCTCCAGCCTCTATCCAGAAGAGCAGCGCCTAGAAGATCACAACAGGGTGAAGAAAGCTTCTACAAACCCCAGCTGGGTCCCATATTACAAGGATATGTCAATCGGTGACCTATATCACCAAGCAAATATCATCTTATTAGATCTACCAATGATCTCATCCCCAGCTGGGAGGTCCATTTCAAACAAATCAACCAGAGATCTTCGCAGCAACGGGATCCGAATCCCGGTTTGATATCTCTGCATAATCATGGCATTTGCATCATATTTTCCCCTCAGAGCGTAGCATTCCGTCTAATGCGGAGCATTACGGCAAAAATCAAACGCATAGCATAATCATGAGCCATTGTTCTGAATTGACACTTGTGAATAATAACCGTTCATCACCATTGTACAGAAATCCCCACCAGAGTCCCAACAAAAGCAGTTGCCTCTCAAGTCACAAACACCAGTATATATTTTCTTTTGATACCCGTCCGTACCAACACTCCCCAGTAAAGTCGCCAGAACACTCTTTACAAGCAAGATTACCCGTATTACAGATACTTTCTTGACATCCGTCCGTGTCAAATCACCCGCAGAAAGCCAAAGACATCCTCTTTGCACCCCCATATACCTATATATACACTTTCTTGACACCCGTCCGTGTCATATCCCCAGCGCAGTCACTTACACTTTTACAACCCGTATACTCGTTATCATTATACTTTTCTTTTTCTGACACTCGTCCGTGTCATCCTCCCCAGCAGATAAACATTCATCTATATATATACTCATACTACTCGTATCCCATACAGATACTCGTCCGTATCTTGTATATACCAGTTATATATCCTTTCAGATTCAACACTCGTCCGTGTTCTCTGTTAACCAGTTGATACTCGTCCGTATCATCATCTCTGAACATGTGTCAGTTTGTTTCTACCCGATACTCGTCCGTATCGTAGTCTTAGGGATGCTTGTCCGCATCTTTAATCTATACACAATACCAAACACTCATACCCTTTGTTTCTTGGATATAAACACTCGTCCGTGTTTACTACTCCCCAGTAGATCGCCAACAAAGCAAATTTTCCTTCTTATCTAACACTCGTCCTGTGTTATGATAAACCCTGAGAGCAGCCGTCCCCTGCTGAGTGGTCGTCCTCCACTTCTTGATGGTCGTCCTCCATCATGCTCATCCGATGGCCGTCCCCATCGTTGTTTTTAGCAGCCGTCCCCTGCTAGGTGGTCGTCCTCCACCTTTTGATGATCGTCCTTCATCACCCTATCCAATGGCCGTCCCCATTGTCGATTTCGGTTGTCTGACATTCGTCATGTGTTATGATAAACCTTGAGAGCAGCCGTACCCTGCTGAGTGGTCGTCCTCTACTTCTTGATGGTCGTCCTCCATCATGCTCGTCCGATGGCCGTCCCCATCGTTGACCTTTCCTATCCGATGGCCGTCCCCATCGTTGATATTTTCGGCAGCCGTACCCTGCCAGGTGGTCGTCCTCCACCTTTGATGGCCGTCCCCATCCTACTTCCTTTATTCCCCAACAGAGCAGTCGTCCCCTGCTAGGTGGTCGTCCTTCACCTTTGATGGCCGTACCCCATCATCTGTTTATTTCATTTATTCTTTAACCCGATGGCCGTCCCCGTCGTGGTCCCTTTTCCTTTTCTTTTAGCCCGATGGCCGTCCCCATCGTCGGTTACCTTGCTTTATGAACTTGATGGCCGTCCCCGTCATGTTTCATTAACTCCCGGAAAATTTTACAGCTTTATCCTGATGGCCGTCCCCATCATAATTTGATTTTCCCCAGCTAGTCGGCCGTCCCCGTCTTGGCTTTACCTTTTATCCCCAGCATGTCGGCCGTCCCCGTCATTGCGTTGTTTCCCGCTTTACAATAACTTCATTTTCCTTTTACAATCTATATCCCTTTTCTTCTTCATTCTGTGAGTGCAAATTTTGGACTGTCTTTGGTATTCAACCACAAGTTATCTTGTTTGCCTGTTAAGCCGTTGCTTACATCCTGCACAGCTAACTCATGTTTGAATAGGGGCAGCTGTAAACACCCCAAATTTGCCCTCACCCATTTCACCATGGCTTGTGATCATTCTCATATGCATAAGCTCAATCATATCATCTCATGTTTCATTTTTGATTCACTGCATAGTTTCTAAATCATCTGCATCTAGGGTTTGTGATCTGAGCAATCCAAGAGCTTCTTGAGCCACTCCAAAGGCCACCAATCACTTCAAAGGGATCCATGTGTGTCCATCTATCATATTACATCCTCTCAAAGTCAAGATTTCAAGAGAATCACAAGAACTAGGGTTTGAATGGCTGCAGAGCCAGGTTTGACTGCACAGTTGACCTAAAATTAGGGTTTTGGTTTCAGAGGCCATAACTCCAAATTTTTTGGTCATTCTTGTTTCCATTGGTCTCTATATGGTGTAGGGAGTATGCATATCAATTTTCATGAAGAAATTCCATGGGGAAGTCATCTGATCAAGAGTTGACTTTCTGGACAAGTCAGTGCAAAATCAGGGCATCTGAGGCCCCCAATGACCCAACCAAGGGGTGATCTTCATCATTTTGAGTGTATATGATCTTTATTTGATCATGGAAGAAGGTTGAAGTTCATAGAAATCAAGAATTTGGAAGTTTTGCAAATGTTGACTTTTTGGGCATAGTTGACTTTTCAAGAATGCTTCATTTTAGGTCATTTTTCAAGCCTTGATTCTTGATCCAAAAAAGCTTCAAATGGAAAAACTTTGGTCATGAAAGTTGTAGATCTCATCTTTCCCTTTTCAAAAAGTACAAGAACATGATCAAATTCTTCTTGGATCAAAAGTTATGGTGTGACAAAGTTGGCAAAAATCATTGATTTTCAAGTTATGCACCAAGTGTGAATTTTGCAAAATCATGAACCAAAGCCAATTACAACTTTTAATTCACTTCAAACCAGTATGCAAACATTCAAGAGGTCCTAAAAATCAGAATTGGACCAAGGTTTCACATGGTTATGGTTTGTGTAACTAGACTTTTTTCATGAAGTTTCAAAAGTGTGCCAACTTGCAAAAACATCATTGTGCTTCTCTCCACTTGATGCATTGGCTGCTGGACCTTCCCAACATCAAACACACACCATGCTGCACCAGAACCATATCTTGTACTAGCCTAGATCATGAGCCATACTTTCCTTACACAAAATTTGACTTTTTGCAAAAGCAAACTTACCAATCACTATAGGCCAGGTCACATCATCTGACCTATAGGATTAAAATACTATATCCCTTGGCAAGCCAAAGATATGAAGAGGCCAGGCTGAAACACTTCATAACAACACATTCACAAAACACACCCCAGCTGCATATTGCTTCGAATCTCTCTGCCCAGCCATCAAACATCCAAACCATTTCCACACTTCAACTCACCACACTTCATAGACCTCAAACCACCAAGAGCCAGGCCTGTTTTGATCCAGAACACCCCATTGCCATTTCTCACCTCAACTTGCAGTTTCATTCGAAACTCTCTCCACAGCACACAAACACCCAAACAAACACCACAGACCTTCTCCACTCATTGTTCTGATCACATGGAACCACTCACACTGGCCTGAAGCTGCCCATTTCACCATGGCCATTTTCAACTGAGTTGAAGCAGAAGCTGTCTAAACTCATCAACCAGCCAGCATAAATTGCTCCAAAGCATTCAAACATCATCAAGAGGTCCTAAGGAGTGGATTTCACAAGGAGAAGTGGCCAGAAAGTCATCAGAGTGAAAGCTTCGAATCTCAGGTAGCTTGAAAAATATTTTTCCAGAAATCATTTCTTTTGTTCTAAACTTGTTCTTTGTGTCTTCCTGATCATGAATATGCTTTTAGTTTTTGAAATGGTGATGAAATGAACATTTAATTGGTCTCTGAAACTTGCGTGCCCTAAAATTTGTTTGTTTCGATTCATGAATTCCAGGAAGAATAAATTGGTTTTGAGTGAGGGTTTTGGTTCGTGAGTGAGTGGGGATCATTTCCCAGTTCTTAGATTTCATTTTAGTTAGCTTTTTGGGGTTTTGGGGATTTTCAGGGGAGATGCTGGCCGGAGAAGACGACCGGAAGTCTTCTCCGGCAGCCTGAATGTGATTATGCCCTAATCCTTGTCATTAAGCCAGTTTGAATCTAGAGCGTTGGATGCGTTGAAATGTTTGACTCCCCGCGCGAATGGAAGGTCCAGATGCGTTCATTAGCCCTAATCCACGTGTTTTATTTAATTAACCCATAATTAATTTAATTAAGTCAGAAGCCATCTGGACCCTCCACTAGCGCGTCAGTCAATGCATTTGAATCCAGAGTGCATCTCAGCCTTCCATTTGGTTGACTTTCCCTTTTATTTAATTTTAATTCATTTTCTTTTCATTTTATTTGCATATTTATTTTAAAATAGTAAAAAATGTTTAAAAACTATGAAACTTTTTCCCATAAGTTTTATTAATTTTTAGGACACAAAAATATTTTTATTTTTATTTTTATCATTAAAAAAGTATTTTTAAATATTTAAAAGATTATTTTTAATTGATTAATGAGAATTAATTTATTAAAAATACTTTGAGGTATTTAAAAATCACCCAAAAATTCATGAAATGTTCTAAGACATTTAGAAACATTGCCCAATCTTCAAACCAAATTTATTCTTTGATCTTGATGCATTTTGAGAATTTTTCATTGAATTAAATCATTTTTTGTGCATTATTTTGATCATAAGTTCAAAAAATCATTTCTGCCTATGTAAGAAGAGTTGGACATTGATTCTTTTTGCTTTGTTTTGTGTTTAGCATGTAGTCTCTAGGATAAAATGGCCATGGTTTGATCTTGCATTTTCAATTTGTTTGGCATTTCTTTTGTTTAGGAACCCTAAAAACCCTAATAACTTAGAAAAATCATAACTTGAGATTGGTTGAGAGTTGAGACCTCCCCTTTGGACCTTGGTTTAGTGTAGGTTTAGGGTTTATTTGGGTGGCATTTTCCATTTTTTATCTTAGGGTTTGCTTCTGTTTTTGGTTTTTGTTTGTTGTTTGATCCATAAACCCTAATTTGGGCTTCCATTTGCATCTTTCTTGCATTCTCTTGCATAACATGACTTGCCATGACATTTCAAGCATCCATTTGATTCATTTGACATCATAAGACATATAGAAAGCATGTGTGACCATTACATCTTGCATTTGCCATGTATGTTTCATGACTTTTCATGTGTATCCATGCTTCTAAACTTGCACCATTTGCATCCATGAACTTGTATGAACATCTCCATGCCTTGTCTCATGCTTGTAGCATCTCATAGCATCATTATAATCATCAACATGCTTCTGTTTTTGTTTAGCATCATACCATTTCATCCCATTTAGCATTGCATTGCATTTCTTTCTAACATTTCAGGTGGTAAGTGAACTTGAGAAGTGAATTTGCCTTCACTTCTCATAACTTTTCTTTTCATCTCTCTTGCATCCATTGTTGCATTTATGTATGTGTTTGAGATTGAGCTTGCTCATTATTGTTCCTCCCACTTTCTTTCTTCAAGTGACTTGACTTCTTGAATGAAGCAAGTCACTTTGCTTCTCTTGATCCTGTTCATCTGCTTCCTGGTGGTTCTCTTTGAAGATTGCTCTTGAAAACCTCACAAACCTTAGGAACAACCAAGCATGACAATGAATAAGGGTTTTGATTAGTCTCCCCTCATAGTTTTACCTTTGTGTTTCTCCTTGAGTCTTCTCTTCTCATCCCATAATCAGGGACTAAACCCTAAAGGCTTTAAGGCTTTGTGATTAAGCTTATGCCTGCATCCTTCTCTTAGGATGGAGTGTATAACTTTAATCCTAAGTGTTAAACCCTTAATGTGTTTAAATCTCTTAATCAATTCACTTAATAATCATCAAGACATCACACTTGTAACTTGGGCCTTGCATCAGGGTTCTAATTCTTCCTTAATTGGTTAAGAAGGACTAACCCTAGTGTTAATGGACAAGTCCCCCTCAAGTTGTCTTACAAACCCTAAAAATCATTTCATCATCTTACCATTAATCTAAAATCCACCTAATAAAGGCTTGTTTTGTCATGAGTTTAATCCCTAATCATGGATTAAGTTGAGGAGCTTTCCTCAGCTTAAACATTATCATCTATTATCCTTCTATTAGGATGGTGTAATGAGTCTGTTTAATCCTTGATTATGGCTTAACCTCGTTACTTAACACTAAACAAAAATCACAAAAACATCTAAATAATCAACAAGTAGGTTAATGATCTTAATCCTACACCAAAGGTGATTAAGTGTGAGAAGCTGACTTCACACTTAAGGTATTCTCATTACCCCTAAACAGAGGGAAGATGTGATGAGTTTACTAAATCCATTGGTTTAGACTTAAGCTCATTAACTTATGACAAAAATCCAAAAACAATAAAAGACTGAAAACTCAAAAACAAATAATAATCGTCTCCTTCGGGATTCTTTTCTCATCTCATTCACTCACAAATGAGAGCTCGCTTCTTCCGTCTAATGCAAGACAGTTTGCACCTGAGCCAGACAGGTCATACACTTGAGCATAGACGAGTAAGCAGTTCACAAGTCAATTCACCTTTCAGTCTCTTTGGGTCGAACTACGGTGTTCTGACTTCCTCATTGCACGAGAGGATACGTAGGCATAACTTAACAGTTATCGAACAAAAGTCTCTGTATATTCCCCCTCTTTCTAGCTTTATTCTTTAGCCTCATGATCTTGAGCATTTCACTCCTTCCTCACACTGACACTTTCATACTTCATATCACTTATACACTATACACTGACACCTGTACATCTTTTCCAGCTATTTTATACACAAATTGCACTGACACTACCCCTTTAAAACACTAATCTTTCAAGCGTGGATCCCGTCGAGTACGGCGGACAATCTGGGTGCTAATACCTTCCCAGGTTGTAACCAACCCCCTTTCTCAGTCTCTCTGGTTCGCAAACCGTCTTATCCATCTTTTTCTAGGCCTATGCAGCATTGCCTTTCCTCCGGGATAAAAATGCCTAGCTGGCGACTCTATTCATCTCCAGTGAGTTCACGGCTGTGTGTTCTCATTGTCCCTCTCGCCGACCGTTCGCGTCTGTACCTTCATCTGATCCATTTTCATTTGTCGGGAGCGACACTATTGTATGTGTTTGATTCTAAGGATTTGTTCCTATGATTTTAGGAAGCCTTTAAGGGTCCTTAAATTAAGCCTAAGAGGAGGTTATGTTACCTTTAAGAGGACCATGGGTCCTTGAACAAAGCCCAAGAAGAGGTTGGGGACACTGATTATTTCTAATCCTGAGAGAAGGAACCTTTAAGAGGCATGAGGGTCCTTGAACTAAGCCCAAGAGGAGACTATGTTTTTCCCTAAGAGGGTTTTAAGTTATTCAAAAGGGTTAGTCTGGTGATTCTGACAATAACCCGGTTACTTAGAGATTCTAGCAGAGATGCAAATATATACAGAAAAATATGCATGCAGACAAATAAATGTGTCAGTGAATATGTTGAACATTTTTTAGTATGCCATTGTTATGGTTTGAGTATTCTTAAGTGATTTTTAAGAATGATGTTGGGAGTTACACTAGGAGGAAGAGGCCCAACATCATGGGGGAGAGAGATTACATATATGTTTTATTGTCTCCTCTTTGATGATTAAGAAATTTTTTATTAGCTTTACTTTAGTATGAGAAAAGAAAGATAGTTTAAATTCAGAATCCTATGCTAAGAATCAAACAACAGTTTAAGAAAACAGCGAGAAGTTAGAGGGAGAAGAGATGACTCAGAAGCTAATAATAGGACTTATACATAAGGATGCATATGGAAGTTTATTTTTATTTTATTATTTGATGCTAGGACTTTGGTGCTGAAAAACTGCCTACCGTCTAGAAAGTAGTTCCACCTAGTTGTGGGCTCAGTCTAGTAGCGAGTGTATTAGATCTTTAGTCATAAAGATGAAAAAAGAAAAAGAAATGGGACTTGTAAACAAGTGGCCCATGAATCTCTGTTTAGGAGATTGAAAACTGTTTAAGAAAACAGTTGGGGGGATCAGGACTTATACGGAAGCCTGACGGTGTTTAAAAACAGACCGGAGAAAGTTTAAAACAAAAAATGGGTCCTAAACACAAAGGATTCCCCATGACACATTTTGACAATTCATTTTATAAAATAAAAAGAATGTGTAAAAATTCAAAGAAAGAAATTCACAGAGGAAGTTTACAATTCATTGAAAAAAGGCGATTGCGCCGAATTTTTGAAAATAGTCGATATAAACCCTAATGGTCTATATTTCAAAAATAGGTTGGATCTTACACTCTAATAGAGGCCCATGAGTGTAAAAATAATTGAATTTGAGGGTGTAAGTTTAAAAACCCTAAATTTCTATTTTATCATTTAATTTTGAATAAAAAATATTAAAATGATTGAAAATTTCAAACAATAAATAAAAACAAGTTACGAACTTGAATCAAGGTTTGAAAACTTATTTTTATCCATGAGATAACTTGTAATTCATTTGTGTTTGAAAAATCAAGAAGAATAATCATTTATAAATGTTGAAAAAACAAATAAAAATTAATTCTTTGTGAAAATTTAAAATATATTAAAATATTTTTTTTTGTGATTTTTCATGGAATAAAATAATAAAACATTTTTGTGAATTAATGAAAAAAGAATCAATCAAAAATTCCAAATATTCAGAAAGTTATTAATTTTTGAAATCAATTAAAATAACTTGAAAATTCAAATATTTGAGTTTGTAAAAAAAATGCGCCAAGAACACCAACCCAAGAATACGCGCACAGGGCATATTTCCCAAATTTGCAAAAACAATCATATCTCATGGAATAAACATCCATTTGAGATGAAATAAAGATCAAAGTTGTGTGTTTTGATCCCACGGACATGATGGAATCATTTAATTTCATTTATTTTGTGTGCACGAAGAGATATAAGTGTATGAACAGATAAATCCTAATTTTTTCCTAAGCCTCATGAAATTCTATACATGGATGATTTTGTGCAATTGATTGAGGGAAACACTTAAAATATGTTCATAAACAATTGACAAAAAGATAATGTGAGGAAATATGCATGCACTATGAAATGACCAAGTTTAGGCTTACTTGAATGTGGCTGAAGCACGAGCAATTTAATTTTGATGAAGGAGGTGTTACAAATGTTGCTTGTAGATCTGGACAACTTCCTTGGATGATGTTGAGTGGATTGCAAGCTTTGAACTCCTTTGAAAACTCTTGGATCAAGTTTTGGTATCCAAGTTGCAAAATGAATGCATAATGGCTTGGTTGAAGGGTGATTTTTGGTTAGAGGTGTTTCAGAGGCGATTTAAGTGTTTGAACACCTCATATACATCATATGTGATGTGTTTGAGCAATTGGTTTGAGTTGATAGTGGCCACAACTTAAAACCCGATGGTGTTTGCTCAAATGTCAAGTTTTGAGTCTTTTGAAGGAATAAAGAGAAAGCTATGAATTGTAATGCTTTTGAGTGATTTTTATGATCAATGGGGGTCTCTATTTATAGGGGAAGAGACTTGATGAAGTGATTTTCCTCTTGCTTAAGGGCTAAGGCTTGGGAGCTTAGTCATGGTTATGCATCATTACTTGTTACTCAAGACATTCAATTCTTATCTCAAATAGATCAGTTTAGCCTTTGCCAAATTCACATTTTGAGGAAATTTTAATCTTTGTTTATGGATGTGAATTGGCCGAAGTTTATAAGATTCTAGGATATCCCTTTTTGAAGCATTTTGGCCCTTGGATCAAGTGCATAGGTGTTGAAATTCATGAATGCAAAAGGGAAGATTCTTGGTTGAAATCAAGAATTTGCAGGTTCTCTCAGGTTTGTAATGATGATTAAGATGCTCTTGACTAGATGATCTTATCCTTGACTCATAAAATCTCAATTTCAAGTTTTGACAAAAATATGTTTTTGCAAAACAGTTGTGACATGGTGTGTTTGGTAAGGGATTTCTTCATGCTCAAGTGAGATCTTTTCATGCCAATTGGTTCTTTGAATTATTGATATGATTTATGAAAATATTGGTGTTTACATGAAGATCTGAATCATTTTGGAACTAGTGTAAAAAGCCTTCAAGTTTTGATGTTTTGACTGTTTTTTAACTTAGACAGATTTTGTCTAAGTGTTGAAACATTCAACTTTTTTTTTTATCATCCTCTAACTTAAAATCCATGAAGAATTCGAGTTTCATGTAGTTGAATATTTTGTAGTATGTGATTAAATATTTCATTTGAGCTTTAGTTCAAAAAAATATGATGCTTGGATCACAAGTTATGATGCTTGGAAGGAGGGTACATGCACATTTTTTCTTATAACTTATAAAATTTTCCAAATTTTCTAAGTTAGCCCATTTTACATGTTATCTTCAAAGTCTTGATTTTTTGTGATAAAATGCATTCATGGACAATATATTCTTGTAATATAGGTCATGGGGATCATTTTAGGTCAAAAAGTCAAACTTTGACTTTTTTGTCCAAATGAAAATTACACTGGATACCCCTGATTTTTTATTTTTTTTACTGGGCATCCTTTGAGGTATTTCAAACTTTTGAATTGACTTCCAAGGTGTATGTGAGTTATTTAAACCATTCCCTATGGTATTTTCTCATCCATGTGAAAATTTCAACTTTGGGTTCCTCGATCAGTCAAAACCCTAATTGGGCACTATGAAACCCTAACTTTGTGATTTTTGATCTCTACATCCTTTGATATGGATTCATACTTGTAGATGGTATATTAGGTTTGTGTTGAGCTTATTGAATTCCATATGGATATCTTGGCTCATTTTTCCATGAAAAGATTCTTCTAGAGGACACATCCGACTGAAAATCCTAATTTGTGACACTGAGGCCTCAGGGATCAGATCACTGAAATTTTGTGCAATCTTTGCATGCATATTCACCGTTTGAGATTCATTAATCCTTTAAGGGTGTTTGAAAGGTTGAAAATCTTAGGAATTTATGATTGATCATTTTCCCGAATCCTCTGAGGGACTCAGGAATCCTAATTCACTACGGGAATGTGACCCGGTAAACTTCAACATTGTCTATTGAGTTGATGAGGGTGTGGGTATCTTAGGATCAAAATTTAGGGTATGACAGGGAGAAATAACATTTGAAACCCGATATACACATTGTCCTTTTTTGGATCTAAATCTATAATTTACCTATTAAAATGAGGGTAGGTTTCATGGGGAGAATAAGGATATTATTGACTTTTATTTTTGGAAATGGGTTAGATGAAGCATAATCATATAGAGTGTTCTTTTAGGATCAAAGTAGAGGGATATCTTCGCAAGGCTCTATTTAATTGTAGTGATAGGGGGATTTTGTATATTGTTGTTCGCACGTGGATTTCGCGTGAATGTTCTGCTGGCCTCCTACGCCCGAGGTTTACTTGCGGGACCGACCAAACAAGTCCCAGGACTGCTCTGACCAATTAGTTATGTTGCAAACTCTTGAAATTTAGAATGGTAATAATGGTTCTTTGTGTAACACCCAAAATCTACCCGACGGAAAATCATAAATCAGAGTTTTCAAAATTCAACATAAAATATAGGATGTCACATTTTCAACTTTTAAACACAACACCATTTATCGCATATCAACATGGATACATAACACTTAAACATTGGGAGACAAATAACAAATTTATTTATTATTTAAACAAAAACTTCTTTATTACTAAACTACAATTCATAGTTTCAACCTTGTTTACGTAACAACTTTATTTAACTATAAAACAACTTATAACAAACTTATTCTTTGCTTATAACTAATTCAACTTTTAAATAAAACAACAACAACAACAACAAGGAAAACAACAATGACATAACAATGGTCAACCCCCCGAGTGTTACGTATTAGAACGACGACACCGACTTGAACTACGAGGTAAGCAACTCTAATTTGGAATACATGCACGTTACCAACATAAGGGCAAAATTAAAATAGAAGGGGTGAGTTATCTAAAAATATAATCAAGAATATGATAAATAACATGTAAATTCAGATTATATAAATCACCACTTCACGGCATCTCAAACAACATCAATCCACAACACAACAACAACTTTATCTACATAATACAACAACAACACAACTTAAGTATGTGATCAATGATTTTCAGTCATATATTTCAAGCTATTTTAGTTGTTGGTTTTTATGTTTTTGTGTGCTTTTGAGTCTTATGTTTATGTTATTTCTTGTTATTCCTTTATGTGGCGAGGATGTTACATGTTTATCTTTTCTATCATTGGTGCGTTTAATTTGGTTGTTTTTAGTGTACTTTCAGACATTTAACAAGCTAGTGATCAGATACTAATGAAACAGAGATACGTGTGCAAGGAAATAGAGGAAAAAGGGGTTTCAGAAGCCTGACACGGGTGCCCGTGTCACCTGACACGGCCCGTGTCAGGATGGCCATGGTGTGAAGACTTGGAAAAAATGTACGACGCAATACAGAAGCCTGACACGGGTGCCCGTGTCACATGACACTACCCGTGTCATAGTCCCCCAAAGGAAGATGCACGCAACCAAGATTCCAGCAGCAGGACACGGATACCCGTGTCACACGACACGGCCCGTGTCATAGTACCTGGATGCAAAAATTGTGTCATTTCTTAATTCTCTTGTGCTGAGGGCAGTTTAGGCATTTCGCATGTAATTTTGTAATCTGATACATTAGGTTGATCATAACTGAAAGAGAACATTTTTGGATTTTGGGAATTTGCATGCAAGGAGAGATCAACAGATTGAGAGAGGAGAAGAAGGATCGATCAAACGCAGAAGCAATTGACGATCCAACCAATTCTTTATATATTGTAATGTCTCTTTTACTTATGTATTTGATTTTCATTGCTGTCGCTCCCGACAAATGAAAACGGATCAAATGAAGGTACAGACGCGAACGGTCGGCGAAGGGAACAGTGAGAACACACAGCCGTGAACTCACTGGAGATGAAAAGAGTCGCCAGCTAGGCATTTTTATCCCGGAGGAAAGGTAATGCTGCATAGACCTAGAAAGAGATGGATAAGACGGTTTGCGAACCAGAGAGACTGAGAAAGGGGGTTGGTTACAACCTGGGAAGGTATTAGCACCCAGATTGTCCGCCGTACTCGACGGGATCCACGCTTAAAAGATTTGTGCTATAAAGGGGTAGTGTCAGTGCAATCTGTGTGTAAAAGAGCTGGAAAGCAATATGTACAGGTGTCAGTGTGAAAAGATGTGAAGTGTGATAAATGATGTGAAGTATGAAAGTGTCAGTGTAGGAATGAGAAGGAATTGCTCACGAAAATGAGGCTAAAGAATGAAGCTGAAAGAGGGGGGAATGTACAGAGACTTTTGTTCGATAACTTGTTAAGTTATGCCTACGTATCCTCTCGTGCAATGAGGAAGTCAGAACACCGTAGTTCGACCCAAAGAGACTGAAAGATGAATTGACTTGTGAACTGCTTGCAGTCTATGCTCAAGTGTATGATCTGTCTGGCACAGATGCAAACTGTCTTGCATTAGACGGAAGAAGCAAGTTCTCGATTGTGAGTGAATGAGATGAGAAAAGAATCCCGAAGGAGACGATTATTGTTTGTTTTTGAGTTTTCAGTCTTTTATTGCTTTTGGAGTTTGTCATAGGATAATGAGCTTAAACCTAAATCAATGGATTTGGTAAACTCATCACATCATCCCTCTGATTAGGGGTAATGAGGATTACCTTGAGTGTGAAGTCAGATTCTCACACTTAATCACCTTTGATGCAGGATTAAGATCATTAACCTACTTGTGATTATTTAGATGTTTTTGTGATTTTTGTTTAGTGTTAAGTAATGAGGTTAAGCCATAATCAGGGATTTAACAGACTCATTACACCATCCTAAAAGAAGGATAATAGATGAGAATGTTTAAGCTGAGGAAGACTCCTCAACTTAATCCATGATTAGGGATTAAACCCATGACAAAACAAGTCTTTATTAGATGGATTTTAATTAGTGGTATGATGATGAAGTGTTTTTTATGATTTGTAAGACAACTTGAGGGGGACTTGTCCATTAACTTTAGGGTTAGTCCTTCTTAACCAATTAAGGAAGAATTAGAACCCTAATGCAAGGCCCAAGTTACAAGTGTAATGTCTTGATGATTATTAGATGGATTAATTAAGAGAGTTCAACACCTTAAGGGTCCAAGACTTAGGATTAAAGTTATACACTCCATCCTAAAAGAAGGATGCAGGCATGATCTTAATCACAAAGTCTTAAAACCTTGAGGGTTTAGTCCCTGATTATGAGGTGAGGAGAGATGACTCAAGGAGAGACACAAAGGTGAAAACTATGGGGGAGACTAATCAAAACCCTGATTCATTATCATGCTTGGTTGGTCCTAATGTTTGTGAGGTTTTCAAGAACAATCTTCAGATGAACCACCAGGAAGCAGATGAACAAGATCAAGAGAAGCAAAGTGACTTGCTTCATTCAAGAAGTCAAGTCACTTGAAGAAAGAAAGTGGGAGGAGGAAGAATGAGCAAGCTCAAACTCAAACACAAATAAGAATGCAGCAAGGTATGCAAGAGAGATGAAAAGAAAAGTTGTGAGAAGTGAAGGCAAATTCACTTCCCAAATTTACTTACCACCTGAAATGTTAGAAGCAAATGCAATACAATGCTAAATGAAATGAAATGATATGATAAGCAAAAACCAGAAGCATGTTGATGATGATGATGATGCTATGGAGTGCTATGAACATGAGACAAGACAATGAGATGTTCATACAAAGCCATTGATGCAAATGATGCAAGTTGAGGAGCATGGACAAACATGAGATGTTATGAAACATACAAGACAAATGACATGGCAAACATGCAATGCAATGATCAATGATGCTTCATACATGTCTTAAGATGTCAAATGAAACATAAGAATGCACCAAATGCAATGGCAAACCATGTTATGCAAGGAAATGCAAGAAGGATGCAAAAGAAAGCCCAAATTAGGGTTCATGGATCAAACATCAAACACAAACCAAAAACAGAAGCAAACCTTAACATAAAAAATGGAAAATGGTACCCAAGGAAACCCTAGACCTATAATGAATCACTGCCCAAAGGGGAACTCTCAACTCTCTACCAATCTCAAGTTATGATTTTTACAAGTTATTAGGGTTTTTTAGGGTTTGTAACAAAAGAAATGCCAATCAAATAGGAAATGCAAGATCAAATCATGGCCTTTTTATCTTTGAAAGTTCATGTCAAATGGAAAGCAATGCAAAAAGAATCAATGTCTCAACCTTTACCAATTGGCAGAAATGAATTTTTAAACTTATGATCAAAATAATGCATAAAAAAGGATTTAATTCAATGAAAAATTATCAAAATACATCAAGATCAAAAAAGAAATTTGGTTTGAAGGTTGGACAATGTTTCTAAATGTCTTAGAACATATCATGAATTTTTTTGTAATTTTTAAATACCTAAAAGTATTTTTAATTAATTAATTCTCATTAATCAATTAAAAATAAACTTTTAAATATTTAAAAATACTTTTTAATGATAAAAAATAAAATAAAAATGTTTTTGTGTCATAAAAATTAATAAAACCTTAAAGAAAAAGTTTCATAATTTTTATGACTTTTTTGCTATTTTAAATTAATTTTGCAAGTTAAATGAAATAAAAAGGATTAAAAATTAAATGAAAATAGAAGTAAACAGAATGAGAGGCTGGGATTGATCCTTGGTTCAAAGGTGTTGACTGCGCGCGTGAATTGAAGGCCAGGATGCAATCTGATCAAATTAACTTAAATAATAATTAATTAAATTAATGAAAAGGATTAGGGCTAATGGAAAGGATCTGGGCCATTGAATTGAGAGGGAAGTCAACAAGTCAGCGCGCATCAACGGCCAAAATTCAAACTTATATTAATTATGGGGTTAAACCCTAATTACATTCAGGTGGCCGGAGAAGACCTCCGGTCATCTTCTCCGGCCAGGGGGTCACCTGAAAATCTTCAAAACCTCTCAAAACGCAAAATAAATGAAAACTAAGCTATGGGAAATGATCTCCAACACCTCACGAACTAAACCCCTCTCTCAAAACAAATTTATCTAACCTAAATCACCTGAATCGAAACAAACAAAATCTAGGGTTCGTGAGCTTCAAACAGCAATTAAACTCTCAAAACGCAACCATTTTCAAAACCAATGGTACCAGAATGATCAGCAAGACATGTAGAGCAAGTTTGTAACAATCAAATTGATTTCTGGAAAAATTAATTTGGAGCTACCTGAGATTTGCAAGCTTTGATTTTGGAACTTTCAGGCCTCTTCTCCTTGCTCAATCTGCTCCTCTTGGTTCACCAAAGTTGCTTGAATGCTCAAAATGAATTTAAACTTGTTGGATGATGAGTTTCGAAGAGAACTGCTCCAAGCTCAGTCAACAATGGCAGTTGAGATTCTGGCCCTTTCAAGTCATGGTGATGGGTTGTTTGAGGTCTAAGCAATGTGTAGAGAAGGCTTGTGGTGGTGGTTTGTGTGTTTGTAACTTGAGGAAGGAGATTCGAATGAATCTGCAGAATGAGGGTTGGTGATGGCAGTGAGTGTTTCTGGCTGTTTTAGGCTTTGTCTCTTGATGCTTTGTGTCCTATAGATCAAGGTGAGATGAATGGAGGAAAAAGTTTGGGTGTTTGCAGGCTGTGTAATGGGATTCGAATGAAGTTGCAAGTTGGTGGCTTTTTTTGTGTATGTTGTGAATGGTCATGCTTCAGCCTTGGCCTCTATGTGATATGGCCAGCAAAATGAATGAATAAACAATTCTGATTGGTCTCTTGATGTGACTTGTGCAGCTGTGATAGGTAGTTCACTTTTTGCTCAAAAACCACTTTTGTGTAAGATAGGGCATGGCATGATACTAGGCAAGGACAACTTGGGTGCTGGTGCAGCAAAAGGTGAGGGAGAGGCTAACCCAAAGTCAGCTTCCAATGCTGCAACTTGTAGGAAGTGAATCATGAGTTTTTGCAACTTGGCTAGTTTATGTTTCACATGTGATCTTTGCATAACCAAACATGAAACCAAGGGCAAACTTAGTTCAAATCTGATTTTTAGGACTTAGAGGATGTTTACATGCTGGTTTGACATGAATTAGAGGCTGCATTTTGACTTGATTCAAGACTTAGCAAAATTCCACTTGGTGCATAACTTGAAAAACAATGATTTTTGGCAACTTTGCATGGCCATAACTTTTGATCCATGAAGAGTTAGATCATGTTCTTGTACTTTTTGAAAAGGGAAAGATGAGATCTACAACTTTCATGACCAAAGTTTTTCCATTTGAAGCCTTTTTGGATCATAAATCAAAGCTTGAAAATTGACCTAAAAGGATGCATTCTTGAAAAGTCAACAAAACCCAAAAAGTCAACTTTTGCCAAAACCCTAAATTCTTGATTTTTATGAGCTTCAAACTTCTTCCATGATCAAATAAAGATCATATACACTCAAAATGATGAAGATCAACCATTGGTTGGGTCATTGGGGGCCTTAGATGCCCTGATTTTGCACTGACTTGTCTGAAAAGTCAACTCTTGATCAGATGACTTCCCCATGGAATTTCTTCATGAAAATTGATATGCATACTCCCTATACCATATAGAGACCAATGGAAACAAGAATGACCAAAAAAATTGGAGTTATGGCCTCTGAAACCAAAACCCTAATTTTCAGTCAACTGTGCAGTTCATCCTGGCTCTGCATCCACTCAAACCCTAGTTCTTGTGATCCCTCTGCAATTTTGACTTTGTGGGGATGTAACATGATATAAGAACACACATGGACCCCTTTGAATTGATTGGTGGCCTTTGGAATGGCTCAAGATGCTTTGGGATTGCTCAGATCACAAACCCTAGGTGCAGATGCCTTAGAAGCTATGCAGTGAATCAAAATGAGATGTGAGATGATATGTTTTGTGTATATGGATATGAGATGATCACCAGCCATGGTGTGAATGGGTGAGGGCAAATTTGGGGTGTTTACAGCTGCCCCTATTCAAACATGAGTTAGCTGTGCAGGATGTAAGCGACGGCTTAACAGGCAAACAAGATAACTTGTGGTTGAATACCAAAGACAGTCCAAAATTTGCACTCACAGAAATGAAGAAGAAAAGGGATATAGATTGTAAAAGAAAATAAAGTATATTGCAAAGTGTGTGCGACGGAGGACGACCGTCGGGCAGAGGACGACTGCTGGGTAAATAGCAATGACGGGGACGGCCGACATGCTGGGAAAAGTGTGCAAAATAAAGCAATGACGGGGATGGCCGACATGCTGGGGATAGAAGGTAAAGCTAAGACGGGGACGGCCGACTAGCTGGGGAAAATAGGATATCATGAAGGGGACGGCCATCAAGATAAAGCTATAGCATTCTCTGGGAATCAAATGAAACATGACGGGGACGGCCATCAAGTTCATAAGGTAGGTAAAATAACCAACGATGGGGACGGCCATCGGGCTAAAAAGGAAAAGGGACCACGACGGGGACGGCCATCGGGTTAAAGAATAAATGAAATAAACAGATGATGGGGTACGGCCATCAAAGGTGAAGGACGATCACCTAGCAGGGGACGGCTGCTCTGTTGGGTATAAAAGAAATATGATGGGGACGGCCATCAAAGGTGGAGGACGACCACCTGGCAGGGTACGGCTGCCAAAATATCAACGATGGGGACGGCCATCGGATAGAAAAGGTCAACGATGGGGACGGCCATCGGATGAGCATGATGGAGGACGACCATCAAGAAGTGGAGGACGACCACTCAGCAGGGGACGGCTGCTCTCAAAGTTTATCATAACACAGGATGAGTGTTAGACAACTAAAATCAACAATGGGGACGGCCATTGGATAAAGTGATGAAGGACGATCATCAAAAGGTGGAGGACGACCACCTAGCAGGGGACGGCTGCTAAAATCAACGATGGGGACGGCCATCGGATGAGCATGATGGAGGACGACCATCAAGAAGTGGAGGACGACCACTCAGCAGGGTACGGCTGCTCTCAGAGGTATCATAACACAGGACGAGTGTTAGATAAAAAGAAAATTTGTTGGCAATCTACTGGGGAGATAGTAAACACGGACGAGCGTTTACATCCAAGAAACAAAAGGTATAAGTGTTTGGTATTGTGTATAGATTAAAGGTGCGGACGAGCATCCTTAAGACTATGATACGGACGAGTATCATGTAGAAACAAACTGACACATGTTCAGAGATGATGATACGGACGAGTATCAACTGGTTAACAAGGAACACGGACGAGTGTTGTATCTGAAAGAAACCTTCTGGGGACTAGTAGACACAGACGAGTATCTATATTCAAGAAGACATAAGTGTTTGACACGGTGTACGGATTAAAGATGTGGACGAGTGTCCTTAAGACTATGATACGGACGAGTATCATGCAGAAACAAACATTAGACGCAATGTTCTGAGATGATGGTACGGACGAGTATCATGTAGAAACAAACTGACACGTGCTCAGAGCTGATGATACGGACGAGTATCAACTGGTTAACAAAGAACAAGGACTACTGTCGAATCTGCGGGGATATACATGGTGTATATAAGATACGAACGAGTATCTGCATAAGTGTACCAATGAGCAGTGAGTATTGATGTATAGGTGAGTGTTTATCTGCTGGGGATATGACACGGACGGGTGTCAGGAAAGTGTATATACAAGTATAGGCGACCACGCTGGGGATATGACACGGACGGGTGTCAAGAAAGTGTATAGGTATATGTAAGTGCAAAGAGGATGTCTTTGGCTTCTGCTGGTGACACGACACGGACGAGTGTCAGGATGTATCTGCAATACTGGTGATCTTGGTTTGTAAAGTGTATTCAGGCAAACTGCTGGGAAATGATGATACGGACGGGTATCAAAAAGGAGATATGCACTGGTGTTTGTGATATGGGGCAACTGCTTTTGCTGGTACTCTGATGGGGATGTATTCTGTACGCCGGCAGATTGTCAATATTTACAAGTGTTCAAATCACAACATGACTTATGATTATGCTATGCATTTGATTTTTTGCCGTAATGCTCCGTATTAGACGGAATGCTACGCTCTGGGGGTGAATATGATGCGAATGCTATGATCATGCAAAGAGGCACCGATTCGGGATTCGGATCCCGTTGCTGCAAAGATCTCTGATCGATCTGCTTGAAGTGAACATCCCAGCTGGGGATGAGATCATTGATAGATCTGTAGTTGTATCTGCTTGGGGATATACGTCATCGATTGACATATTCTTATAATACGGGACCCAGCTGGGGTTTGTAGAAGCTTTCTTTCTCTCTGTTGTGACTTTTTCGTGCGCTGCTCTTCTGAATAGAGGCCTGAAGCTCTGTGGGGAGATGATTCCCTGATTTCTGTATTCTGTTGAGGAAGAATGGCAACCCGGCTGGGGAAGTGAGAGGCAACTCAGCTGGGGAAAGCAAAAGGGAGCAGCTCAGCTGGGGATGGAGTGCCTCCGATGCTATACGTTGATTTGGCAACTTTGCTGGGGAAGTGGGCACCTCCCAGTGCCAGGTGAGTTGATAATGATTTGCCAGTTGCTGAGACGTAACTTGTATGCCCCAAGTCGCGTTCTGGATACCTGCAATCCTGCAAAGATCAGGAAACGTACAAAAGGTCCCGAGGTATCTTTTACTGAGATCCCGTCATAGGAAATAAGTACTTTCGAGAGTAAGTGTATTCCCTGCAAGCATGTGTTTTATTTTTAGAGGGAGGCATCTGTACTTATGCAATTGTGTTTTTAGAGACATCAGACAACTCTTTGCAAAACATAAATGTAAAAAAACGAGACATGACTGAAAATCTGATTATATTAATTCGTGTGCCCTGAATTGGCAAAATACAGTCAGAGAAACATATCTCCTGGAATGAGGAGATTGTTACAAATGGAGAAATAAAGTGTTGGCGGTGCTGGCGATGCTTTCAAGGAGCTTCCTCTTCTGCTATGACTCGTATGAAAATGACGTTCTTCTCGTCTTGCTTTCTGGAGAGAGTTGATTCTGATTGCAGCTTGATCCCTTGGAGCTTACCAAGTTGTAGGTGATACAGACGAATTCAGAATGCAATCATTCGCTTATTCCCTTATTTTGCATGGATCGCCCTTTCGGGTTTTCAATCCATCGGGATACCCATTTTTGCCTGAGTTGTCCAATGCGGCTTTTCAACTCAACGGGTGTACATTTTTTGTTTATTTCCCTTATTTTTGCCCGAGTCTTTTATTCTGTTTTTGACTCGCCGGGATGCCCTATTTTTGCCTGGACTTACATTCTGTTTTTATGTCCAGCGGGTCATTTTATGCGAAGTATTTTTTAACTGCATCTGAATTCACAGGGGACGGGAAATCTTCACCATCCATGGTGCTGAGCATCAGTGCTCCACCAGAGAAGACTTTCTTGACGACGAATGGCCCTTCATAATTGGGAGTCCACTTGCCCCTGTGGTCTGTATGAGGAGGGAGGATTCTCTTCAACACAAGATCTCCCACTTGGTATTCTCGGCGCCTGACTTTCTGATCGAAGGCCCTCTTCATTCTCTTCTGATATAACTGCCCATGGCAGATTGCAGCCAATCTTTTCTCTTCGATCAGACACAGTTGTTCGAATCGGGACCGAACCCATTCTGCTTCACTCAGTTTAACATCCATTAATACCCGTAACGAGGGTAGTTCCACTTCAACAGGTAGGACTGCTTCCATACCATACACAAGCTGATACGGTGTTGCCCCAGTGGATGTCCTGATTGATGTGCGATACCCATGCAAGGCAAATGGTAGCATTTCATGCCAGTCTCTGTAGGTGACTACCATCTTTTGCACAATCTTCTTGATGTTCTTATTTGCTGCCTCAACAGCGCCGTTCATCTTTGGCCTGTAAGGAGAAGAATTGTGATGTTGGATCTTGAAGTCCCGGCATAACTCTGTCATCATTTTGTTGTTCAAGTTGGAACCATTATCAGTAATGATTCGCTCGGGCACTCCATACCGACAGATGATGTCTCTCTTCAGGAATCGGGCTACCACTTGTCTTGTAACATTTGCATATGAGGCTGCTTCAACCCACTTTGTAAAATAATCGATGGCGACCAGGATGAATCTGTGGCCGTTCGAAGCAGTTGGCTCAATTTTGCCAATCATGTCAATGCCCCACATTGCAAAGGGCCATGGTGAAGACATTATGTTCAAAGGGTTTGGAGGCACATGCACCTTGTCTGCATAAATCTGGCATTTATGGCATTTTCTGGCGTAAGCACAACAGTCTGCATCCATTGTGATCCAGTAATAGCCTGATCTTAACAACTTTTTAGCCATGGCATGCCCTCCTGCATGGGTACCAAAGGATCCTTCGTGCACTTCATGCATCAGTAAATCCGCTTCCGTCTTGTCAACGCATCTGAGAAGCACCATATCAAAATTCCTTTTGTATAAAGATCCATCAGTGTTCAGAAAGAAACTCCCAGCAAGCCTTCTTAAAGTCTTCTTATCATTGGAAGATGCCCCAGGTGGGTACGTTTGATCCTCCAAGAAGCACTTGACGTCATGGAACCAAGGCTTATCATCTTTAGCAATATCTGCTGCAAATACATATGCTGGTCTATCAAGTCTCGATACTGAAATCTGAGGTACAAAGTTAGCAGCTTGAACTTTGATCATGGATGAAATGGTAGCAAGAGCATCCGCAAACTGATTCTCGTCCCGAGGGATATACTCAAGCTTGACTGTTGTGAAGAAAGTCAATAACCTTCTTGTATAATCCCTGTAAGGTATCAGATGATCTTGGTGGGTGTACCATTTTCCGTTGGTCTGATTGACTACCAAAGCTGAATCTCCGAATACGGTCAATGTCTTGATCCTGAGGTCAATGGCTTCCTCAAGACCCATAATGCAAGCTTCGTATTCAGCTTCGTTGTTAGTGCAGTTGAAAGTGAGCTTTGCCGAGAAAGGCATGTGAACCCCTTTAGGTGTAATGAGTACTGCACCAACACCACGGCCGTTCATGTTGACAGCCCCATCAAACATCATAGTCCATTCTTCTTCTGGGTTAGGCCCTTCAGTGTGAATAGGCTCTTCATGATCTTTTGCTTTAATGAACATGATGTCTTCATCAGGGAAGTCGAACCTCATAGGCTGGTAGTCATCAATGGGTTGCTCAGCAAGATATTCAGATAGTACACTGCCCTTGATGGCTTTCTGAGATGTGTACTGTATGTCGTATTCTGTAAGAATCATCTGCCATCTTGCAACCCGTCCGGTAAGAGCTGGCTTCTCGAAAATGTATTTGACTGGGTCCATTTTTGAGATTAACAAGGTAGTGTGGGTCAACATATACTGTCTCAGTCGGCGAGCAGCCCACGCTAAAGCACAGCAAGTTTTCTCGAGCAGTGAATAACGCTGTTCACAGTCGGTAAACTTTTTGCTTAGGTAGTATATTGCATACTCTTTTCGACCAGACTCGTCATGCTGGCCCAGCACACACCCCATCGATTCTTCTAATACTGTCAAGTACATAATCAGAGGTCTTCCTTCAACTGGCGGCATAAGGATTGGAGGTTCTTGCAGATACTCTTTGATCTTGTCAAAAGCCCTTTGGCAATCTTCGTTCCACCTGACTGTTTGTTCCTTTCTTAACAGCTTGAACAAGGGCTCACAGGTTGCTGTGAGGTGAGATATGAACCTTGAAATGTAGTTCAATCTACCTAAGAAACCTCGAACCTCTTTCTCAGTTTTCGGTGCAGGCATCTCTTGGATGGCTTTGACTTTATCAGGGTCAACCTCAATCCCTTTCTCGCTTACAATAAAGCCCAGCAGTTTACCGGATCGCACCCCGAATGTGCATTTGTTGGGGTTCAACTTCAGTTGATATTTTCTCAGACGCTTGAACAACTTGAGCAGATTCACCAGATGGTCTTCCTCTGTAAGGGACTTGGCAATCATATCATCCACATAGCATTCTATTTCCTTATGAATCATATCGTGGAATAATGTTACCATAGCCCGTTGATAGGTGGCACCAGCATTCTTCAGTCCGAATGGCATCACCTTATAACAGAACGTGCCCCAAGGTGTAATGAATGTTGTCTTCTCCATGTCTTCAGGTGACATTTTGATCTGGTTGTATCCTGAAAATCCATCCATGAAGGAGAATACCGAGAACTGAGCCGTGTTATCCACCAATACATCAATGTGAGGTAATGGGAAGTCATCTTTCGGGCTGGCTCTGTTCAGATTCCGGTAATCAACACACATTCTTACTTTGCCGTCCTTCTTAGGCACAGGCACAATATTAGCAACCCACGGTGGATAGCTAGTTACAGCAAGGAACCCGGCGTCCCATTGCTTTTGTACCTCTTCCTTGATTTTCATAGCCATGTCTGGGCGAGTTCGGCGCAACTTCTGTTTGACTGGTGGGCATTCTTCCCTCAAAGGCAGCTTATGCACAACAATATCGGTATCCAACCCTGGCATATCTTGGTAGGACCAAGCAAACACATCAACATACTCTTGAAGCAGATCTATCAGTTGTCTCTTCACTGAGTCTTGTAGGCAGGCCCCGATCTTGACTTCTTTCACATTTTCCTCTGTACCAAGATTAATCACTTCAACCTCCTCCTGATGAGGGGTAATAACCTTTTCCTCTTGTCTTAACAACCTGGCTAGCTCTTCAGGAAGCTCGTATCCTTCATCAACCCCTTCATCAGCTTGATTGATCGGATTGTCAAAGTCATACGATGTCATAGCTGTGCTGTTGTCGGTGCTGTCTGAAAGGCACTCTCTGCAAGGGTTAAGTCGGTTCATTTTAGTGATTGATTTTAATCTTGCTTTAGAAAAAAGTGAAATGAAGTTATCATTTTGAAAACACCGCCATTTATTTTTGTACAAAAAGAAAAATGGAAAAACAGTGAGCAGAAAAGAAAAAGACTCGTTTGCAAAAAGATTGTCTGATATTTCATTAATTTAATCTTGTTTGCACAAAAGTACAGATGGCCCTGATTACAAAATGAGTCTTGTCATCTTGGGCAAGATGCAAGACTTTGATGCATGCTATAAAAGATACAGGAAATAATAATTACTCTGCTCGAGTAACACTTATAATTCCCTGGGAAGACCAGTTCGAGACACTGCTCCCCGGGACCTTTGGACGAATCCAATTCTCCAGGTTGCGTTCTTCTTCCAGCTCGTCTTCCAGACAGTTGATAGCATCGGGGGTTAGCATTCCCCCACTGACAAATCCAGGCTCTCCAGCAGCCTTTGCTTGATGTTGAGTTGGTTTGTAACCCAACCCAAATTTGTCCTTCTTCTCTTCCACAGCTAAAATTTTGCCCCAGCCTAGGGCAGTTCCTTCCTCAACAACCTTCCGGGCTTGTTGGTATGACGACATAGAAATCCCAGATATAGCAGAGGCTTCATTGACATTCAAGGCTTCGAAACCTTGGCTCATTGTTTCAACGATCTCACCGTCCATTTCGATATACTTGTAAGTAGCCAGATGGCTAACAAATATATCCTCCTCCCCGCAGATTGTGACAACTTGACCTTCCCACTCAAATTTTAACTTTTGGTGAAGGGTAGACGTTATTGCGCCGGCGGCGTGAATCCAGGGTCTACCCAACAAACAGCTGTAGGCGGGCTGAATGTCCATCACATAAAAGATAGTTTTAAAGGTCTGCGGGCCAATTGTCACAGGCAGCTCAATCTCTCCCAGAACCGATCTCTTCGAGCCATCAAAAGCTCTAACCACCAGGTTGCTGGGTCTCAATGCCAGTCCATCATATTCAAGCTTCGCCAGAGCCTTCTTTGGTAAGACATTCAGGGATGATCCTGTGTCCACCAGCACATGTGAAAGGACAGCTCCTTTGCATTCCATGGTTATGTGCAAGGCTTTGTTGTGATTGCGGCCATCCACTGTCAGGTCAGAATTGGTAAACCCTAGCCCATTGCTAGCAGTAACGTTTCCAACAACGGTTTCCAATTGGTTGACAGTAATCTCCTCGGGCACGTAAGCTGCGTGCAGTACCTTCAGTAGTGCATTCCGATGGGCTTCGGAGCACATAAGCAGAGAGAGGATGGAGATTTTGGATGGCGTCTGGTGAAGTTGATCCACAATTTTGTAATCACTCTTTTTGATGATCCTCATAAACTCATCAACTTCCTGATCGAATGGAGTCTTCAAGGCTTCTTTGGCAGCTAGATCTTCCTGCACCGGGCTTTTTCCTTTTGCCTTGGCAGCAGCTTCTGCTTCGGCAGTAGGTCTTTGGACTTGTGAAGCAAAGAGACGTCCGCTTCGGGTGAAGCCTCCGCCTCCGCCCACATTATCAATTTGTGGTGCAGGTGCTGATGTTTCCAGAGTGATTCTTTTCCCTTCACAGTACACGTCAGAGCCATAGTGCCAGGGGATGGCCCTATTGCTTTCATACGGTACAGGTCCAGGTACTGTGACGGTAACCGGACTGATTGATGCTGCTGAAGGGACTGCAATTGTTTGTGGATCATAAAAGATAGTAACTGGTGCTCTAGTGGGAGCAGCACCCTCTGAATGGTAGGCGGAGTTATTTTCTGGATCGTAGAAGATGGTAACAGTAGAGACATCTTCATGATCGTTTGCTGGAGTTGTAGGAGGTCCTGATGGAAGGACTGTTGTTGTTGTAGATGGAGAGTCGAAATGGAATGAAGCTGATGTTGTAGCAGGAGAAACTGTTGAAAACTGGTCATTTGGAAGGACAGATGAAGTACTTGCTGATGTGGTTGTTGAATTATTGGGAACAATAGTTGTTGCATTTGTAGAAGGGTCTGAAACCGTTGTTGGTGAAGCTGCCGGATGTGCCGGAAATGATGTAGTGATTTGTAAGAGGCCACTCTTGATAAGGCTGTCAATGCCATTCCTCAAGTCTTCACACCCATTCCATGAAATATTGCAATAAGGGCACCCCAGCTCACACCCTGGAAATATTTGATTTTCACGGAGTTGAGCTTTGATTTCCACCAATGGTGTCCTGATCTGATCCACACTGGTTATGAAAAAAGACGGTGTGTCTTCTTCGATTGCGTTAATTCGAGGACCACCATGGTTTGGCATTGGGTTTTTGTTGACGTTGGGCGGAGGTGCAAAATTCAAAGCCTTGGAGTCTACCAAGTCTTGTACTTTCATATGCAGAGCCCTGCATTTTTCTGTACTGTGACCAGGTGCGTTGGAATGAAAAGCACACCTAGCGTTGGAGTCATAGTTTCTTGGTAGACTGTTTGGATCCGGAGGTGCCAACGTTCTTAGCTCAACTAGGTTGAGTTTCAGAAGTTGTGGCAATAAGGCAGTATATGGCATTGGAATCGGGTTTATCACCCTGTTAGCTTGAGGGGGCCTCTGTTGGAATGGCCTCTGTTGATTGTTGTTGTTGGAGTTGTTGTTGTAGTTGTTTCTTGGAGGATATTGATTTTGCTGATACTGAGGTTGTTGTTGGAAATTTTGTTGAGGAGGTTGATAGACTGGTAGAGGATGAGCTGGAGCAGGAATTGTGACTGCTGCTATTGTTCTTGGAACATACTGGGGCCTGCCCCTGTTGGTGTGAATGGCATTGGTCTCGCCAGATCTTCTCGGGCCTGCAAAAGGCTTTCTTGTACCACTGGACGAGCTTGCACCATTATCAGATATCTTACCCATCTTTAATAGGCTTTCAATTCTCTCCCCGGCTATAACAACATCTGCGAAGCTGGTGGAAGAGAAAGCAGCTAGCCTATCAATATACGTTCCCTGGAGAGTGTTCATAAACATGTCTGCCATTTCTCTCTCAGACATTGGTGGTTGAACGGCAGCAGCCAATTGCCTCCATCTTTGAGCGTATTCACGGAAACTTTCCCTTGACGACTGTGACATGCCCATCAGGAGAGTCCTATTGGGTGCCATGTCTAAGTTGTATTGATACTGTCGGATGAAGGCCTCTGCCAGGTCCTTCCAGCATCTCACAGTTGCCCTTGTCAAGTGGGAATACCATTCCCTTGATGCTCCAGTCAAACTGTCTTCGAAGTAAAACATCCAAAGTTTCTCATCCATTGTGTAGGCCTTCAGCCTTCCCAGAAACGATTGCAAATGAGTCCGGGGGCATGAAGTCCCATTATATCTTTCGAAACAAGGAGGTTTGAACTTATGAGGGATCCTGACCCCCTCTACTAAACCCATGTCCATGACATCGAACCCCAAAGAATTTTGGGATTCCAAAGACCTCAACTTCTCAGCCAACTCATCCAATCTCCTATCATAGGTTTCCTCTCCAGCACCCATGACTGTGAACTGATCCTCCTGAGGATCCTCTTGAAGTACTCTGGCTGCAGTGGCTGTTCCTTGAACGTTTGCAGGAATATGAATCTCAGGATGTAGATGTGGACCAAACACAGGGGGGTTAACATGTGGTTGCACCCTTTCATTGTTACTGGTGCCAGCAGTTCCTACATGGGGGTCCTCTTGAGTTCTTCCCTCTACCAAAACTCTAAGCCTTTCCTGACTCTGAGCTAAGTTATTCATCACTTCCATGAATTGAGTGATCTGGGTTCTCATCTCCACCCTTTCGTTAGCCATCTGGGTTCTGGCCTCGTTGAGATCTTGCTGCAACTGGTCCATCTGGATGCCCGGAAGGTTGTTTCTTGTAGGGTACCTGTGTGGCCTGTTGAGAGGGAATAGCCTGCGGCGAGCAATAATTCCTGAATGTCACAACAGAGGTTAGAAACAATAAAACAAAAACCTACAAAACAAACAAAAGGGTTAGTATGCAATGCAGTTGTGCTTATTTGCTATCAAGGTATCCGGCTTGGTCTTCAGTTTTGACCCTTCCAGACCCTTGAAGATGATGCTGTTGAAGTTGCTTTTGAAGTGAACCCAGATGGAAACAACACAAATATATTACAAAGGTAAAATAATACAAATTGTTCATTTTTTACAACACTAGCCCTCTAAGGGGTCAAAAATACATCACCAAAAAGCAAAAGTACATGGAAAAGGAACAACAACAAGCAAATAATCAGACTCCAAGGCCAAACTCATCCTCGCGAACTTCCTTAAGAAGTGCTTCGGTCACAGGATCAGCCGGATGCTCCGTAAGATTCCTGATGAGAAGGTTTCTTGTGGCAACAGCTGTAGTCAACTTCTTGTTCTGGCTTTGGTCTTTGGATTTCTTCACTCCAGCTTTGATTTTTAACTCTGAAATTTCCTCCTGGGCTGCTGCCAGGGCTTTTTCCATCTGCTCCATCTTATCTTGAACTCTCTTGTCTTCTAGAGTACGGGCCTCAGTGATCCGGACCCACCTGGCCTGACTTTCCTTCAAGTACAAGTCTGTTCTCGCTCTTTGGAACTGGGCTTCTTTACAAGCATTCTTCAGAATTTGCTCACCAGCTTTAGACTTGTTGATATAATCCCCAGACTTCTCAATCTTGGTCAAATGCTCCACTCTCAACTTTTCCAATCTTTCAATCTCCCTCACACCTTCACTCCTCTCCCTGAGGGTCTTCTGCAAGGCTTGGGATAACTTCTCATTTCTGTCCTTCAAGCTTTCAAACTCTTCCAGGCTGACTGTTGCTGGAGGTGGTGCTGAAGATGACTCAGGCATGTCTTTGATGGTGAAGGGCAATCCTGAGATTTGGGCCCTAGCATAGGACCACTCATGATATTGGGCTGATGCCACATTATTGCATTTCCCCAGAATGGTGATTCCCTTGGTTTGAACATGATCCCAGGCCCAGGCAGCCTGTCTAACAGTTGCCAGACTAACCTTGTTCTCACAGTAGAGGGTCTCAGCCAAGTCCTTTTCCCTAGGAGCATGAACCAGTGCATAACCCAATTGCCTCTTGAACAACAGGGGGTTGTAATTGATACTTCCCTTGACTCCTACCAAAGGCACATTAGGAAAATGCCCACAGCTAGTGATTATGTCTCTGCCCTTGGTACTTTGATTGCACCACCTGATATCTGCTGTAGTTAGGACAGAAAGTCTCCTTGCCCAGTTGCTTTGCTGGTGAGGGTTTAGGAATGCATCTGTCTTAGGTAGATGCTTGAGAAGCCAGGCATGGAATAGTGGAGCACAAATCCTCACTAACTTCCCTCTCTGTTTCTCATTCCTCTGATGTACTGAGTAATAGAGATCACCCAACAAGGTAGGCACTGGGTTCTTCAAGATGAACAAATGGATTGCACTCTTGCTGATGAATCTGGGCTCATCTGCAAATAACACAATTCCATACACACTTAAAGCCAACAGAGCACAAACAGCTTTCCACTCCCCCAGGGAGGCCTTCAGACTAGCTTGAGAGATTAGGAAGTCCAGCTGTAATCCAGGGACACTAGATTTAGAGGTCATGTGTTGTTCAATCAAAGCAGGTTCCAGGTGCAAAGCTTTGGCTATCTCCCCACTGCTGGGAAAATCCATTTCAGGATTGAATGGGATCTCCCTCTTGATAGGCAAACCAGTCAAAGATGAGTATTCTTCCAAAAGAGGACCCAACTGGAAGTCTTGAAATGTAAAGCATCTTAATGGGGGGTCATAGAACTGAATGCAGGTATGAACCAGGCTCCTCTGAGACGGGTCCATGTCCATAACTAGGTCAAGTATGTCCCCATAATGTTCCCTGAACGAAGGGATGTAATCTGGTGTAATCAGGGTTTGGATCCTCCTGAGGTCTGACAAATCTGGTTGGAAGAAATGATAGGTGATGTTGTTCTTCTTTGGAGCCATGCTGTTGAAGACTGAGCAGAATGCTGAAGACAATGCTGAGAAGAGAGAGAGAGCCACTGATTGGCTGGTGCTGAAGCAGACAGCTAAAAACTGAAACAGATGCTGGTGAAAATGGGTCAAAGCTGCAGATGGGGTCAAAACCAAAACCTGATGAACAATGGATACCCTGAAAAACAAATAAGCACATGTTAATATGATGCAATGAGTATGCATGCAAATGAAATGCAAGGGTCTGTGACTGAGCTGGATCTGAATAAATGCCTTGGTATAGATCCATGTGTGTTCAAGAATTCCGGATGGAGGTCTATAAATCCAGTAACCAAGGTGGGGGACTCAAATAAAGAGCCACATGTCCAGGGTTTTAGAATCACAAGAACTATCCAACATGGAGCATTCTTAACAAAGTCAAAGTAACAGGGTATTCTGAGGTCAAGGTACCTGCAAACCTGTAAACAGCCCAACCCCCTCACAGGTAGTGATCTAGAACAAGGATCCTCAGACTTGGATCAGTTATGAGAAGTGTAAACACTTCTAACCCGGAGGTACAGTGTTTACAATAACCATAACAATTCCTCCTCTAATTCACCTCAATTTCTGAAGGTCAATACTAAAAGGTCATCCAGACTTAGCAGGCTTCCCAGATCCCCCTAGCACTACAGGAAATCTGTAGCACAGAGTTCTCAAGAAGAAACCCATATCTGAACCGTGTTTCATATTCCCGCACCAGACTGAAAATTGACTGGGAAAGAATATGATTCACTCTAGCCTAGGTGTCACTCAGGTCCCAGGTATAGGACCTCAACTCTCAATGAAATACCCACCCACCAAAGCAAATAACCAGATCCAGCCAGCAACAATGACAGTATGATATATAAATGCAGTAAAGAAAGCAGTAAAGTAACTGTACATAAAGCAATAAACAAAAATAAATACAAGCACAAACAAGCACATAACACCCCAGTAAACACAAATCAATCAAGCGCTAGGAGGAACCCACAAAAAGAACCAGAAGCCCTGGTTGCAGTATAAGGGTCCCCAGCAGAGTCGCCAAGCTGTCGCTCCCGACAAATGAAAACGGATCAAATGAAGGTACAGACGCGAACGGTCGGCGAAGGGAACAGTGAGAACACACAGCCGTGAACTCACTGGAGATGAAAAGAGTCGCCAGCTAGGCATTTTTATCCCGGAGGAAAGGTAATGCTGCATAGACCTAGAAAGAGATGGATAAGACGGTTTGCGAACCAGAGAGACTGAGAAAGGGGGTTGGTTACAACCTGGGAAGGTATTAGCACCCAGATTGTCCGCCGTACTCGACGGGATCCACGCTTAAAAGATTTGTGCTATAAAGGGGTAGTGTCAGTGCAATCTGTGTGTAAAAGAGCTGGAAAGCAATATGTACAGGTGTCAGTGTGAAAAGATGTGAAGTGTGATAAATGATGTGAAGTATGAAAGTGTCAGTGTAGGAATGAGAAGGAATTGCTCACGAAAATGAGGCTAAAGAATGAAGCTGAAAGAGGGGGGAATGTACAGAGACTTTTGTTCGATAACTTGTTAAGTTATGCCTACGTATCCTCTCGTGCAATGAGGAAGTCAGAACACCGTAGTTCGACCCAAAGAGACTGAAAGATGAATTGACTTGTGAACTGCTTGCAGTCTATGCTCAAGTGTATGATCTGTCTGGCACAGATGCAAACTGTCTTGCATTAGACGGAAGAAGCAAGTTCTCGATTGTGAGTGAATGAGATGAGAAAAGAATCCCGAAGGAGACGATTATTGTTTGTTTTTGAGTTTTCAGTCTTTTATTGCTTTTGGAGTTTGTCATAGGATAATGAGCTTAAACCTAAATCAATGGATTTGGTAAACTCATCACATCATCCCTCTGATTAGGGGTAATGAGGATTACCTTGAGTGTGAAGTCAGATTCTCACACTTAATCACCTTTGATGCAGGATTAAGATCATTAACCTACTTGTGATTATTTAGATGTTTTTGTGATTTTTGTTTAGTGTTAAGTAATGAGGTTAAGCCATAATCAGGGATTTAACAGACTCATTACACCATCCTAAAAGAAGGATAATAGATGAGAATGTTTAAGCTGAGGAAGACTCCTCAACTTAATCCATGATTAGGGATTAAACCCATGACAAAACAAGTCTTTATTAGATGGATTTTAATTAGTGGTATGATGATGAAGTGTTTTTTATGATTTGTAAGACAACTTGAGGGGGACTTGTCCATTAACTTTAGGGTTAGTCCTTCTTAACCAATTAAGGAAGAATTAGAACCCTAATGCAAGGCCCAAGTTACAAGTGTAATGTCTTGATGATTATTAGATGGATTAATTAAGAGAGTTCAACACCTTAAGGGTCCAAGACTTAGGATTAAAGTTATACACTCCATCCTAAAAGAAGGATGCAGGCATGATCTTAATCACAAAGTCTTAAAACCTTGAGGGTTTAGTCCCTGATTATGAGGTGAGGAGAGATGACTCAAGGAGAGACACAAAGGTGAAAACTATGGGGGAGACTAATCAAAACCCTGATTCATTATCATGCTTGGTTGGTCCTAATGTTTGTGAGGTTTTCAAGAACAATCTTCAGATGAACCACCAGGAAGCAGATGAACAAGATCAAGAGAAGCAAAGTGACTTGCTTCATTCAAGAAGTCAAGTCACTTGAAGAAAGAAAGTGGGAGGAGGAAGAATGAGCAAGCTCAAACTCAAACACAAATAAGAATGCAGCAAGGTATGCAAGAGAGATGAAAAGAAAAGTTGTGAGAAGTGAAGGCAAATTCACTTCCCAAATTTACTTACCACCTGAAATGTTAGAAGCAAATGCAATACAATGCTAAATGAAATGAAATGATATGATAAGCAAAAACCAGAAGCATGTTGATGATGATGATGATGCTATGGAGTGCTATGAACATGAGACAAGACAATGAGATGTTCATACAAAGCCATTGATGCAAATGATGCAAGTTGAGGAGCATGGACAAACATGAGATGTTATGAAACATACAAGACAAATGACATGGCAAACATGCAATGCAATGATCAATGATGCTTCATACATGTCTTAAGATGTCAAATGAAACATAAGAATGCACCAAATGCAATGGCAAACCATGTTATGCAAGGAAATGCAAGAAGGATGCAAAAGAAAGCCCAAATTAGGGTTCATGGATCAAACATCAAACACAAACCAAAAACAGAAGCAAACCTTAACATAAAAAATGGAAAATGGTACCCAAGGAAACCCTAGACCTATAATGAATCACTGCCCAAAGGGGAACTCTCAACTCTCTACCAATCTCAAGTTATGATTTTTACAAGTTATTAGGGTTTTTTAGGGTTTGTAACAAAAGAAATGCCAATCAAATAGGAAATGCAAGATCAAATCATGGCCTTTTTATCTTTGAAAGTTCATGTCAAATGGAAAGCAATGCAAAAAGAATCAATGTCTCAACCTTTACCAATTGGCAGAAATGAATTTTTAAACTTATGATCAAAATAATGCATAAAAAAGGATTTAATTCAATGAAAAATTATCAAAATACATCAAGATCAAAAAAGAAATTTGGTTTGAAGGTTGGACAATGTTTCTAAATGTCTTAGAACATATCATGAATTTTTTTGTAATTTTTAAATACCTAAAAGTATTTTTAATTAATTAATTCTCATTAATCAATTAAAAATAAACTTTTAAATATTTAAAAATACTTTTTAATGATAAAAAATAAAATAAAAATGTTTTTGTGTCATAAAAATTAATAAAACCTTAAAGAAAAAGTTTCATAATTTTTATGACTTTTTTGCTATTTTAAATTAATTTTGCAAGTTAAATGAAATAAAAAGGATTAAAAATTAAATGAAAATAGAAGTAAACAGAATGAGAGGCTGGGATTGATCCTTGGTTCAAAGGTGTTGACTGCGCGCGTGAATTGAAGGCCAGGATGCAATCTGATCAAATTAACTTAAATAATAATTAATTAAATTAATGAAAAGGATTAGGGCTAATGGAAAGGATCTGGGCCATTGAATTGAGAGGGAAGTCAACAAGTCAGCGCGCATCAACGGCCAAAATTCAAACTTATATTAATTATGGGGTTAAACCCTAATTACATTCAGGTGGCCGGAGAAGACCTCCGGTCATCTTCTCCGGCCAGGGGGTCACCTGAAAATCTTCAAAACCTCTCAAAACGCAAAATAAATGAAAACTAAGCTATGGGAAATGATCTCCAACACCTCACGAACTAAACCCCTCTCTCAAAACAAATTTATCTAACCTAAATCACCTGAATCGAAACAAACAAAATCTAGGGTTCGTGAGCTTCAAACAGCAATTAAACTCTCAAAACGCAACCATTTTCAAAACCAATGGTACCAGAATGATCAGCAAGACATGTAGAGCAAGTTTGTAACAATCAAATTGATTTCTGGAAAAATTAATTTGGAGCTACCTGAGATTTGCAAGCTTTGATTTTGGAACTTTCAGGCCTCTTCTCCTTGCTCAATCTGCTCCTCTTGGTTCACCAAAGTTGCTTGAATGCTCAAAATGAATTTAAACTTGTTGGATGATGAGTTTCGAAGAGAACTGCTCCAAGCTCAGTCAACAATGGCAGTTGAGATTCTGGCCCTTTCAAGTCATGGTGATGGGTTGTTTGAGGTCTAAGCAATGTGTAGAGAAGGCTTGTGGTGGTGGTTTGTGTGTTTGTAACTTGAGGAAGGAGATTCGAATGAATCTGCAGAATGAGGGTTGGTGATGGCAGTGAGTGTTTCTGGCTGTTTTAGGCTTTGTCTCTTGATGCTTTGTGTCCTATAGATCAAGGTGAGATGAATGGAGGAAAAAGTTTGGGTGTTTGCAGGCTGTGTAATGGGATTCGAATGAAGTTGCAAGTTGGTGGCTTTTTTTGTGTATGTTGTGAATGGTCATGCTTCAGCCTTGGCCTCTATGTGATATGGCCAGCAAAATGAATGAATAAACAATTCTGATTGGTCTCTTGATGTGACTTGTGCAGCTGTGATAGGTAGTTCACTTTTTGCTCAAAAACCACTTTTGTGTAAGATAGGGCATGGCATGATACTAGGCAAGGACAACTTGGGTGCTGGTGCAGCAAAAGGTGAGGGAGAGGCTAACCCAAAGTCAGCTTCCAATGCTGCAACTTGTAGGAAGTGAATCATGAGTTTTTGCAACTTGGCTAGTTTATGTTTCACATGTGATCTTTGCATAACCAAACATGAAACCAAGGGCAAACTTAGTTCAAATCTGATTTTTAGGACTTAGAGGATGTTTACATGCTGGTTTGACATGAATTAGAGGCTGCATTTTGACTTGATTCAAGACTTAGCAAAATTCCACTTGGTGCATAACTTGAAAAACAATGATTTTTGGCAACTTTGCATGGCCATAACTTTTGATCCATGAAGAGTTAGATCATGTTCTTGTACTTTTTGAAAAGGGAAAGATGAGATCTACAACTTTCATGACCAAAGTTTTTCCATTTGAAGCCTTTTTGGATCATAAATCAAAGCTTGAAAATTGACCTAAAAGGATGCATTCTTGAAAAGTCAACAAAACCCAAAAAGTCAACTTTTGCCAAAACCCTAAATTCTTGATTTTTATGAGCTTCAAACTTCTTCCATGATCAAATAAAGATCATATACACTCAAAATGATGAAGATCAACCATTGGTTGGGTCATTGGGGGCCTTAGATGCCCTGATTTTGCACTGACTTGTCTGAAAAGTCAACTCTTGATCAGATGACTTCCCCATGGAATTTCTTCATGAAAATTGATATGCATACTCCCTATACCATATAGAGACCAATGGAAACAAGAATGACCAAAAAAATTGGAGTTATGGCCTCTGAAACCAAAACCCTAATTTTCAGTCAACTGTGCAGTTCATCCTGGCTCTGCATCCACTCAAACCCTAGTTCTTGTGATCCCTCTGCAATTTTGACTTTGTGGGGATGTAACATGATATAAGAACACACATGGACCCCTTTGAATTGATTGGTGGCCTTTGGAATGGCTCAAGATGCTTTGGGATTGCTCAGATCACAAACCCTAGGTGCAGATGCCTTAGAAGCTATGCAGTGAATCAAAATGAGATGTGAGATGATATGTTTTGTGTATATGGATATGAGATGATCACCAGCCATGGTGTGAATGGGTGAGGGCAAATTTGGGGTGTTTACAATTGCTTTGAATATGAGTGGTTAAACCCCCCAATGCTAGGGGGTGTCCCTGAGTTTATTGTAATGACATTGAATTTGATTTTATAAATTTCACTGCTTCTATATTCATTGTGTTGATTGATTCGATTTTATTATAAAAATCAATATTGGAAAATTAGATTTTTAATCATCAGTTAATAGAAGGTAGGAATGCCGCTGTTGATGTTTTTCAATCAAAACTTTTTATCGCATATGATCAAGGAATTGGGATATCATATTTAACTGTAAAAACTTTCGATATGCAAATGCTTGGTGTTCATTCTATACAATCAAGGAATTGGGTATAGAAGGAATACAAAAGGGTTTTCCTTAAAGGAATTTTTAAAAACTAATCTTGAAATGCGGGAATGTTTTATTTGCAATGATATTTTAACGATTATAAATAATTTGTCATTATAAGAATTTCTCATACACCTTCCCTAGTATAATTCTCATATTTGTCATTCTTATTATTTTCCTAAATTTTATGTTTATAAGTCCTTTGATAATATCTATACCAAACCTAAGGAACTTTTGTTCAATTGAAATAGTAAGAAAAACTTAATTTACTACGCAGTCCTTGAGATCGATATTCGGGGAATTTTCCCTATTATTACTACAGTGGACAAAAATAGTACACTTGCTATTTTCCCATCAAGTTTTTGGCGCCGTTGCCGGGGACTTCCAAAGATTAAGTTTATTTTCTTATTTCAATTGAAATTTTGTTGCTCCGCGACTAAAATTTTATTTAATATTATTTTTGCTATTTTAAGTGTTATTGAAATTTTGTTATCTGTTCTAACTTTTTTCTAACTGTTTATGCGAGGTCAGACCTCAGCTAAGTTTTCCTTTGACGCAGAACCATAAAGAGCTTTGCACGAGAGATGCCACAAGGCAAGAATTGGTAGACTGACAACTGCGAGTGTAGGTCCCAGTGTCTTGAATCAGGAAACAGAAGACGACATATCTATGCATTCTGAGCACAATGACTCTGACTCCGACAGGGAGGCAAATCCAGGATTTGATAACATGGCAGGAAATCAACCTCCTGTAGAAAGACTGTTAGGTGACTATGGAGGAGCTAATGATCAACCCAACCGGATGACTATTGTTAACCAACCGGTGAATGTTTCACATTTCCATTTACATCCTTCCACCATTCGCCGGTTGGAGAGAAAACCTTTCGCCGGAAGAATCAATGAGGATGCAAACAAGCATCTTCAGAGATTCCTTACTACCACTACATCTTTGAAGATTGAAGTTCACTCCGAGGAAGCAAAAAAACTTGTGATGTTTCCATTTACACTTATTGATGATGCAGAAGAGTGGTTCTACTCACCCCCAGCTGCGAGTATCACAACATGGCAAGAGATGGAAACAACATTCCTCAACGAATATTTTCCTGCTTCAGTTTTCATCCAAAAAAGATACAATATTTTCAATTTTAAACAAAAAGAGGGTGAATCACTTGGAGATGCATACAAGAGATTTAAAAGGTGTCTGACCGCGTGTCCTACTCATAATATGGATGCGACCGAGAAGATGTAAAACTTTGTGAATAGGTTGTGACTCAAGACAAAATAGCTTATAGATACTGCTGCAGGTGGCTCAACAAATTTTCAACAGCCACTGGTATCAAAAGAATCATAGAAGCAATTGCTGCTAATGAACATCTTGAATTGTATGATCGCACTGTGAGTCAACCCGATGGTAAGATTGATTTAAAGTTGACAGAGCAAGTTGTTAAAATGGAAGATCAAATAGCTGCAGAAGTTGAAAGAAGGTTGAAGAAAATGAATATTAGCACACAGACAGTGGCACAGGTGGAACCAGTTCAAGCGGTGATTTGTGAGATTTGTTGTGGACCACACTTTGCCATGCATTGTTTGGCAACTCAAGAACAGGCTGAACAAATTAATATGTTGAGGCAGAACAACCTGTATGCCAACACATATAATTCGGGGTGGAAAAATCACCCCAACTTCTCATGGAAAGATCAACAAGGGAACATTCAGAAACCGGTTCAAGGCCAACAACCATACCAGCCCCAGCAACAACAATATCAACCACATATTCCAAGAAAGGCGGATTGGGAAATTGCCATTGAAAAGATGGCTGCTCACAATTCTCAATTCCAAGAAGAAACAAGGAGTAACTTAAGGAATATTGGAGCCTCTATTAAGAACCTTGAAGTGCAAATGAGCCAAATTGCCCAACATCTTGCAATTCCTCAAACTCCAGGGGCCCTCCCAAGTGCAACTGTAACAAATCCAAAAGATAACCACAAAGTCAATGCAGTCACAACGCAAAGAGGGAAAGTAAATGAAGAAGTGAAAGATAATTCTGAGAGTGAGGATCAAATGATTGAAGTGGAACTGGAAATAAAAGAGAATGAAGTTGTTGAAGAAGAGGAAGAAGTAACCCCAGCACCGGAAACCAAAGAAAAAACGGTGGAACCAAAACCGGTGATCAAACTTCCCTATCCAACAAGAAACAAAAAGAAAGGATAGCAAGAGAAGAATTTTGAGAAGTTCCTGGAGTTGTTCAAGAAGCTGGAGCTGAATATTCCATTACTTGAAGCACTTAAGAAAATGCCTACCTATGCCAAATTCATGAAAGATATCATCGCCAAAAAGCGAACCATGGAGGCTGAACCTATTATTCTAACCGAAACTTGTAGTGTTATTTTGCAGGGACTAAAGATTCCGGTGAAGAAGAAGGACAGAGGAGTTGTCACCATTCCATGCACTATTGGTGACCGATCATTCAAGAGAGCTCTAATTGATTTGGGAGCAAGCATTAGTTTAATGCCTCTATCCATCTACAAAAAGTTGGGTATTGGTGTTGTTCTAGACACTCGGATGACTCTCCAGTTTGCAGATCATTCCGTGAGGCGGCCTTATGGAGTAGTCCATGATGTCCTGGTGAGAGTGGACAAGTTTGTGTTTCCGGTTGATTTCGTGATTCTTGAAATGCCGGAAGATGAAGAAATTCCATTAATTTTGGGCAGACCATTCTTAGAAACCGGAATAGTTCGGATAGATATGGAAGGGGGAACACTTACTATGAAAGTGTACGATGAAGAGTTAAAAATTGATGTGAGGAACACTTTGAAGTATAAAGATGATGTTGGCACTAGTAGCAACATACAAGTGTTAGAACAAGTGGAGTCTAGTGAACATTTAGATAGTGTATCCCGATTACCGCTAGAGAGGGTACTGAGTATGTCTATTTTTGAGGATGATAAGGAAGTGGTAGCAATGTTTGAAACTCAACCCATCCTAAAAAGATCTAGAACTCATCGGTGGGAAGAGCTAAGACAACCTATAGTGGTTGATGGAGATGAAGAAAAGTCAAAGAGATCAGAATAGAAACAACTACCTGAAAATCTCAAATATGTCTTTCTCGACACTGAAGAAAAATGCCCCGCTATTGGTTGGAAAATTGAAGACCTCAAAGGTATAAGTCCTATTGTGTGCATGCACAAAATACTCATGGAGGAGGATCACAAACCGGTGTAGAACCTCAAATTTGCCCTCTTTATTTTAAACATCATAATACATCATTTGCATCATAAGCATATCATATATATAGCATTATAGCATGGGAAAATAAAGCATGACAAGCATCAAGTCCTAGCATGGGGCATATGGCCATCTGGGGAGGTGTTGGAGGCCATCTAAGCCAAGACAAGGTTTCCAATGGATTTGTGGGAAGCCTATGATGAGTCTAGACCCCTTTAACAAGACCAGGTTCAATTGCAAAAGCTCAGAAGATTGCTTAATCATCACAAGTTTTAAGACAATGCAAGGCTCCTAAGCAGTGCAACCAAATTAGGGTTTAGGCTTCAAGGGCCTTAACCTCTTAATTTTGGCCAACTCTTTTGGGCAATGTCTTCTATATGATAAGAGGTCCCTACATGTCAATTTTCATGAGAAAATTCCAAATGGAAGTCAGTCATTGCCTTAGTTGCTTGCAGATGAAGTAATTGGTCAACTGTGCCTGTAAAAAGCCAACTGTCTGATTTCAAGGGGGTCCAAGCCACTTTTTCTTGCCAAGGGAGGTCTTTACAATGTTATAAGATGTTTGGGATGGTTGGAGATCAAGAATCATGGATATTTGGAGGTTTTTGCAAAAATGGTATAAAGTTGGTTTTTGAGATTTTCCAAATTTAGCAACTTTTGCCCTAATTTTCAAGTGAGCTTAACATGGTCAAAAATTCTTCAAATGAACCCAACCCAAACATGAAAGTTGAAGACTAAGGCCTTCCATTTTCAAAAATTACAAGTACATTTTCATGGGATTTATGGTTTGAGAGATAAAGCCCTCGAAAATTTCATGCATTTTAGGGCAAAATCACATTTCCATGCACACACCAAATGCAAGAGTGCTCAAAACTCATTTTTAAGTGCTGGAATGGATCAAGTGAGGTTACTAAGTTACAATGCAATGTATTTAGTTGATTTTGCTCAAGAGAAACTTGCATTTTGATGCCAAGCATGGAAGTGGTCTCAAAAGTGCAAATTTAGCCAAATCATGAGAAGTATGTAATGGCTAATTCTAAGGGCCAAAGTTGTTTATGTTCTGACCAAGGATTGGAAAGGGCTTGTACATGTACCAAAAGGCCAAGCAAAGAGTGAGGTATGTGAGCTTATCTCACACTTTTGCAAATGATGCAAAATCTCAAAAAGGGCTCATTTATTCCCATTCCAAGTGCAAGGTGAGGCCACCATCCTTTTATTCATGCCATATCAAGTTGTTAGCTCAAGAGAAATTGGAGGGTCCAGGCAAGGAATTTGACACATTTCACAAAATGCAAGTGCATGGGCATATGATATTTTGGTGTCACATGAGATGTCAACTTTTTACCAAAGGGCAAGTTGTTATGGAGTGAAGTTGCAAGCCCATTTGTGTACCATTTGGAGTCATTATTTCATAATACATAGTATGAGGAGGGTTTGGCCCAAAAGGGGTGCAAAAAGCATGCGTGGGATGAGAGATATCTCATGAGGGGCATTTTGGCAAAATGGTCAGAACAGCATGATGTATTGATCCAAGGGTCAGGTTTTCTTCCACTTTTGAATTAAGGGATCATTAGAGGTCAGCATGTGCAAAGGGAGTGGGAAGAGCACGAGTGAATCATTCCACCACTCACCTCATGCAAGTTTTGCAAAATCACCTCATGCACACTCTTCTCACGTGCATTTCCTTGCCAACCCTAGCTACTGAAAACACACCATATATAAGTGAGTTTCTTTCTTTGAATCGGCCAGAGGAGGTAGAATTTCATCAGTCTCAAGCTTTGGCTCTTGCTGCATTTTCTCTCATAACTCTTCATCCATAGCTCCATTTACAAAGCAGACCTCATATTCTTGTTCCTGAAGCTTCATAGGACATAGATCAAGCCTCATTTCAAGCTGGAGAAAGTTTCTTACACCAGTCCAGTTCAAACCAGATTTCTTCAAAGAGCAAGTTGAGTTGATTTTGAAGCTTCTTTCACATTTATTTTGTGAAAAGAGGTTGCTAGAAGATCATCCAGAGCTGGATTTTGGCTTTCTTGGAGAAATTTGAAGCTGTGTGATTTCAGGTATGCCTCAAATCCATAGACTTAGAAATGGTTTTTGTGATGTGCATTATGATCTACTTGTTGCACTGAGCATGTGGAACTCTTTGGTTTCGAAAATGATGTTGAAATGAGGTCAGGCTAGGGTTTTGAAGTTTCTAGATCCAAGCTCTTTTGATTCTGTTCATGCTGTGTGTGCTGTTTTATGTGTTTATGATGATTGATTCATGCTGTGCTTGATTCGAGGATCATTTTTGATGTTTGGATCATGTGTTTTCATGGAGAAATGGAAGAGATATGATTCTCTGGTTTTGAGGTTTTGTTGCTGCTTGGTCCTGTTTCATTCGCATGCTGCAGTTTGTTTTCATGAATTAAGGTTGAAGATGATGAGGTGGAACGCAGGGATTGGTTGGGTTTTTATTTTGTCTTCTTGTGACTAAACCCTAGCGTGACCTATTGATGTGTGGTTACATGTTTTTTTTGTTTCATTAAAGCATGTCACATGAGTATAAAACCTGAGTTTTATTTTCCTTTTTCTTTTCATTTTCGCATGGGCCCAAGGCCAACATGCTATCTGCGCCCCCTGCTGGGCCCAAGTGGTTGAAATAAGCTGACTGGCCTTGCTTCTCACACTCCCCCATCATTTTATTATTCCTTTTATTTTCTTCTCTTTTCTTCTTACATTTTTATTATTTTAAAATACTTCTTGACATCTAAAAAATCCAGAAAAATTCATGAGTGTTCTTTAGTTCATCTAGTTTTTTATCATATTTTTTTTAGATTTTTATTTTTTATTTCACGTGGCCAATTTAATTCAATACTAGGCATTGTTTTACTGTGAACTCTTATGGACCAATCTGTCTTGTCCAATTTCTATCTTCCTCATCCTTTAAGCTATGAATCCCATTCTTTTTGCATTCAAATCCTAAGACACTTTATTATCTTCATGATTTATATTGGATTTTTCATAAATTTCTTTGCTGGATTTTGATTAAGTTACTTGTGCATCAATTTTCAAAACCCTAAATGGTGATACCTTGCATCCTTGAGCTTCATTGACCTAGTTTGGTGCTGAATTTTTGCAAACCCTTTTGGATTCTCATTTCCTTGTGTTTGAAGAGTACTTTGCTGGTTAGGTAGATTTTTTTAGGTGCTTGGATCTATTTCTTGGGTATTTTCTTCCTCACCTTGCTTTGTTTTGCATACTTTGAGTCTTACAAGTTCTTTTAAGTTAGAAGGGCACTTGTGCCAACTTCTCCTCATCTCTTGGGGTCCTTTAGAGGTCTAGGGTGGTTCCTGGTCCTAGGGAAAGGTTGAGTCTCCTTGAGTCTTGGTTTTGGGTCCCTCTTATTGTGCTTTATTTCTTTAAGTGTTATGCATGCCTTCTTTGCATTTGTTTCACTTCCTATCATCTCAATATGATCTTGTATTGCTTTGCTTATCATCTTGTGAACTCTTTGCCATGCCTATATGCTTGTGTAGCTTCTGACTTGTTGGTTCATGCCTTGATGTTATGTTGTTACACTAACCTTGCAGGGGCTATGGTAAGTTTGAGATGTGGGAATTGAGTTCCACATCTCCATTTCTCATCTCTTCTCATTTTGTTTATATGGACTAACATCTTCTTGTTGGGCTTAGGCCTTTCTCATCTCTCCTTTTATATTCTTCCTCTTCTCTTGAGATCTTTTCTGGGTTAGAAAGACCTCACAAACCCTAGGAACTCTATGCATGTTAACTTAGGATAGAAACTTCCCCATTAGATTTTATCTTTGAGATCCTTTTGGTGCTCTCTCTTCTCATCTTCAAACTTAATTCTAATTCACTTAATAAAGGTTGGGTGCTTTCATGTGACATGAGACTTTGCTATGAGGTGCTTGCACATGTTCCATTTCGGGACGAGGTGTGAGTCATCACTCATGGTAGATAGGTCTTAGCATGAGTACCTCACAAAGAAAAACTAAAAGACATTTCTTAACCATAAAACCACAAAAACACTTAATGATGATAATAGGTTAGTGTGCTTGAGCCTTCACTTAGGGGACTAGCTTTGGGGATTTCCTCCATAGATAGGTGTGCCTCTTGCGCATTCCATTTCGGGATGATGTGAGATGTACACATCCCATTGAGTAAGACTTAGGTACACTTACCTATGCAAACCTTCACAAATAAAAGCTTCATAAAAATCTCAAACAAACAATAAGCGCCTTTCCTTCGGGAATTCTTTCTCATCTCATTCGCTTCATACGCGAACTTGCTCCTACTTGTCACTTTGCAAGACGGTTACGCACTCGTCGTCCGAGTCTGCAACACCTGAGCAATGGCATAGGAAGTTCAAGCCTTTAATTCACAAGAAATCTTTTCCACCCCTAGTTAGGGGAACTACGGCGTCTCTGATCCTCATTATCCTGATGGGGTACGTAGGCAGCGGGGTAGGGCCCGTTCGAGCACAATCTTTATTTTCCCTACATTTTTCCTCTTTGTTTCATATTCATTGCTTTTCTCAGTTTCTTTTCCAGTTCCAGTGTCTTTCCATCTTCATTTCTTTTGCTGCAGCTTTCATACCCTCACCCTTTGAAACAGTTTCTTTTTGCAAGCGTGGATCCCGTCGGGTACGGCGGACGATCTGGGTGCTAATACCTTCCCAGGTCGTAACCGACTCCCGAACTCAGTCTCTTTGGTTCGCAGGACCTGTGTCCTTCCTCTTCTTTCTTCTGGTTTGTGCAGCATTACCATTCCCGTTCCTTCGGGATAAAAATGCCTGGCTGGCGACTCTATTCTTTTTCCGCGCCACTTTCGCGTTTGTACCAGGATGGAAATCCGGGGAGCGACAGCTTGGCGACTCTGCTGGGGAACGAACCCAGAATCTCTGGTTCCCCTGTGAGTCTCTCCTAGCGCTTGTGTGTTTCTATTTCATTGGGTGATGTTTGTTTGTTGTGGCTTGTTGTATTTTATTGTTGTTTACAGCTTTATTTACAGCTTTATTTACAGTTCTCAGTATTTATTTTCCGCATCATATATATCATACTGGACTGTCTGGACTGGTCTTCTGTTTGGTGGGATGGGTGATACTGTTTCTGAGAGATAAGCCAAGTACCCGGCTTGAGTGCACCCTAGGATTAGAGTGGATATATTGTACTCGCATGTGGCATGATGAGTGGCGATGTGTTTCACGCCCAGATTGCGACCGTCTTGGAAATATCTTGTGTGGGGATTTCCTCCACTTCGGGATAGGACCTTGATAGTTATGTGCATCTGGGGACCGATCTTTGAGAACCTTTGTGGAAACAACCCTCTCCAGAGGTGGCAATGGCAGACCACATTTTGTGGCAAACCCATTCGCACCCGAGGGTCCACTGGGAACTCGCATAGGATGGCCTGGTTCTCTTATAGGAACTTAGCCAAAGCATCTGGTCGTATGACATTAGTACTGTATCCTACGGGCTGAATGTACTATTGTTTCTCGATTTCAGCGCTTGAAGCTGGGAACCTATAAGGGATGCTTGTTTTTCCCGGACTCAGCTGAGGCCTCCCTGCGTAGTACATAATGCCTAACCGATTCCCTGATTTGGTCATGAGCCATTTCTCGGAAATGGTGAAAGTATTATTGCTATTCGGCTTTGAGAGTCCGTGATGTTTGACCCGGAGCACACCTGTGAGATTGGGGATGGGTTTACAGGTTTGCAGGAACCCTTGACCTCATCATACCCTTGTTACTAGTACAGTTCATGTTATGATACAGTTACTTTGGTTCCGAAGTTCTGGTTTTCTGGTTCTGGTATTCTTGATGCTGTGGTCCAGAGATTCTCTTCAGAGGGTTGTGATTATCAGAGAGTGTGACTCATTGGACTTTTGGTTTGTCAGTTATTCAGAGGGACCTTGTCAGTGGCCAGACTCCAGACAGTCTCAGATGGCCATATGTCCTTGCATTTGCATCTGCATTGCATCATTGCATCATTAATCATTGTTTTTGTTTTCATTCACAGGTTCATATATCTGCTTCCGGTTCCGGTATCCTCTTCAAAGATGGAAGATCCTCGCAAGCAGAATATTCATTTCAAGTTCTTTGATATCAAGGTTGGTTTGTTGAAAAAGATGATAAAGCTGATTACACCCAACCAGGTAGAGAGGTTCAGAAAAGCTTATGGGAATATTCTTGACGTGGTGATAGAGCTGGATCCTTCAGAGAGGAGTGCCATTCATACATTGCTTCAGTATTATGATTCACAGCTTCGTTGCTTCACCTTTCCTGATTTTCAGTTGGGCCCTATGCTGGAGGAGTATGCTTTGATCCTGGGTGTGCCGATTCGAGATCAGGTTCCTTTCAATTCTGAGATGAGTAGACCTGCACCTGAGGCTATTGCTGAGGCTCTTTATTTGAGTCCTTCTGCTGTGAAGCCTTTGACCATCATTAAAGGAGGTGTGTCTGGGTTTTCTTTGGAGGCTCTGGTGAAGAAAACAGGAGAATTGGCTGTTGAAGAGGAATGGGATGCTATGTGTGCCATCTTGGCTCTGTCTATCTATGGCATCATTTTGTTTGCTGATATGGAGAAGTTCATAGATATAAACGCCATACATCTTTTTTTGTTGAAGAATCCTGTGCCTACCTTACTCGGGGATTTGTATTACTCAGTTCATTACAAAACTGAAAAGAAGAGAGGAGGTTTGGTTCGTTGCTGTGCTCCATTATTTCACATGTGGTTCATGAGGCATTTGCCTAGTACGGGGTTGTTTAGTGACCACACTCTGGTATGGGCTCAGAAGCTAGAGAAGTTGCTTGCCAAGGATGTTAGATGGTTCACTCAGAGGCTGCGAGGTGCACGTTTCATCACTAGTTGCGGGAGTTATCATAGTGTACCTTTGTTGGGAATAGCTGGAGGGATTAATTACAATCCAATCTTGTTAAGAAGACAATTGGGATATGCTTTGAGAGAGGTGCCTGAAGATTTGAAACTGACCCCTATTTTCTACTTCTCAGTGAAAGATAATATGCCTTTAGTGAGGAAGGTTGCGGGAGCTTGGAAGTGCATTAAGGGAGAAGGGATAGCTGGTTTCGGGAAGTGCAACAATCAGACATTCCCAGAGTATGAAGCTTGGTTGAAAGACAGAGCCAGAAAGGTTTTGTTACCATTTTCAGCACCAGTTCCCCCAGTTGCTGAGTCCATTGATACTATGCCTTTAGAGGAATTCAAGAAGTTAGAAGCCCAGCTGCATGCAGTTAGAGTTGAAAATACTGAGATGGTAAGCCTGTATCACCAAGCCAACAGGGCCAAGGTTGAAGCTGAAGAGAAGTTGCTGAAGATACAAACGACTTTGGAGGCTAAGGAGAAGGACTTTGCAGGTAGAGAAGCACATTTCCGCAGATTGGGGATGATGGAAGCCCATAGAGAAGTTGAGCGCAAGAAGAAGTCAAAGATCCTCAGAGATGCTCGTCAGTCTATTGTCTGGTTAAAAGGACAGAGGGAGCAAGAGTTGAGGCAATATAAAGAAAAAGAAGAGTTCTTTGAAACCCAGATGGCTTACAAAAAGGAAGAGGTGGAACAAGTCCACAAGATTCGCAGAGAAAAGACTCAGCAACTCGCAGACAGTCAACAAGCCCTCGAAGCAGCGCTTAAAGAGATTGAAGACTTAAAGTTGAGGACGGGAGTCAAGAGGGTCAGATCTGATGGGAGTTTAGTGATGGAGCTTCAGGATCCTTAGGTGTTGGTTCTGTTTCTTAGTTTACTTTTCTTGTATCTGGATTACCTGCAGGCATGTTGTAGGAGTCTTATTTGGTTGTTTCTCCTTTGTGAAGACTTGTACCCTACGGGGAATTCTGTGTTTGTGCTTGATAGGTTGATTTATGTTATGGTTTTTCCCTTTATTTCTTGGTTCGCTTGCTGTTGTGTTTTGGATGCGGTCTCTCGCGAAGGTTCCTGGAAGTCGAGGATCAGTGCCCATTCGGTTTTCTTTGCTAAAATACCGGGACCGGGGTATGATTGACCCGTGATTGGAAACATAAACAACTGCATTGCATCCATATAACCTGTTTGTTGTTTTGCAGGTAGTGTCTCGATTACTAACGTATTTTGTGTTTCAGGCACTATAGCTCCTCGAAAAGTTCGGGGGCAACCAACAGTCCACAGGTATCCGACCAAGATTAATAGAGAGCAGGTCATGGACCAGTTACAGGCAGACTTGACCGATTTGAGACAAAGGATGGATAATTTTATGACACTAATGGTCGGCATGGGGCAGAATCAAGAGCGTCTGCGAGAGATGGTTGAGAATCAGAACAGAAACGCTGCTGCTGCTGCTACTGCTGATAATCATACCGGTGCGGGCGCACATCAGGGTGGAACTCCAGGGGTGCCAATAGTCAACGAAGGGGTGCCTAACATTCATATGGACCACCAGGATGACCAATTCACATTACTTGATGAAGCCGAGGGTCAAGGGGTAGAAATGAACAAGAGATTCGAAGAGATGGCCGAGCAAATCAAGGCTATTCAGTCCCAAAGTTCTTTGGGATTTGACATCACAGACTTGGGTTTGGTTCCGGGAGTCAGGATTCCGTATAAGTTTAAAGTTCCTACCTTCGAGAGGTATGACGGCACTACTTGTCCGAAAACCCACCTGCAATCGTTTGTTGGGAGAATTGCCGCTCATACAGACGATGAGAAGCTGTGGATGTATTATTTTCAGGATAGCTTGGTGGGAGCTTCTCTTGAATGGTACATGAAGCTCAATAGGGTCAATATCAAAAGCTGGAAGGATTTGGCTGAGGCCTTTGTAAGGCAGTATCAATATAACATGGACATGGCTCCGAAGCGCACGCAGTTGCAACACATGACCCAGGCGGCAAAGGAAAGTTTCAAAGAATATGCCCAGAGGTGGCGCCAGTTAGCTGCCAGGGTGCAACCACCTCTCTTAGAGGATGAAATGGCCGACATGTTTATGGGCACTCTCCAAGGTGTTTTTCTAGAGAGGTTGGCATCTAGCTCGGCCACCAAGTTCAATGATATAGTGATTGCTGGAGAGAGAGTTGAGACTCTATTAAAGACAGGGAAGATTCAAGACCCTAATACTGCTGGTAGCTCTGGGGGAGCGAGGAAAGCCTTTGGCGGACCTCCTAGAAGAAGAGAAGGGGAAGCTAACGCAGTATATGGCCGAGGCAGAGGCAGAGGTTATAGACGAGAATACAATCAGATAGCTGCAGTCACAATTCCCGCTACACCAATTCAACCAGCTCAACAGGCTCTACAACAGCCTCAGCAACAACAGCAGCGCAACTATCAACAGAGGCCGTATCAGCAGAGGCAGCCACGCCAAGCTGATAGGGTTTTTGATGTGATCCCAATGACATACACAGCTTTACTCCAGAGATTGTTGGAACTGAACCTAATTCAACTGAGGGCCTTGGCTCCACCTACTGGAACTCTTCCTCCAGGTTACGACGCCAATGCTCGGTGCGCTTTCCATTCTGGGGCACCCGGGCACTCAACAGAGAAGTGCAGGGCTTTGCACTATAAAGTTCAGGATTTGATCGACTCCAAGGCAATCAATTTCACGCCACCTCCGAACGTCACGAATAACCCTATCCCTAATCATGGGGGAGCCAAGGTTAATGCTATTGAGATGGAGGAGAGGCTGAACTTGGTGGAGAAGGTCGAAGAAGTGAAGACCTCCTTGTTGCTGGTCAAGGAGAGGTTGGTGAAGGGTCAGATTTTCCCGGGTTGTGGGTTTGATTGCGAAGACTGCGTTGAATCAAAGAATGGTTGTGACAGATTGAAGATTGGTTTACAAAGACTGATGGATGATGGGCTATTACAGTTCGACAGGGTCGATAAGAGGAACGATGAAGTGTCAACGGTGACCATATACTATGATCCTGCCGAAATGCCAGCGCAAAGAGAGCCGGTTACTATTTATGTCCAGGAAGTAAGCCCCGTCACCATCACGGTGCCTGGGCCTATTCCATATTCAAACGAGAAGGCTATTCCGTGGCACTACGGATCAGAATTGTATGTTGGAGGACAGAAAGTGGAAAATAAGGCAGTAACCATGGACCCAGCTGTGGTGAATGTTGGGGGAAGTGGAGGTTTCACAAGGAGCGGTCGCCTATTCGCTCCCCAGACTTTGAGAGGAGACACTGATGCTGAGGCTTCCGCTAAGGCCAAAGGGAAGCAAGTAGCGATTGAGGATAATGCCACTCCCGCTACTGGTCAAAGTACTTTCGAGAAGGAAATGGAGGAGTTCATGAGGATTATTAAGAGGAGTGACTACAAGGTAGTCGAGCAACTAAATCAAACTCCCTCCAAAATCTTTATCTTGTCACTACTGATGTGCTCACCAGCTCATAGAGAAGCCCTTCTGAAGGTGTTGCAGATGGCGTATGTTCCTCAGGAAATCACCGTGAATCAATTAGAAGCTGTGGTGGGAAGTGTAAATGCGAGCCATGGTCTGGGATTTACTGATAGGGACCTTACTATTGAAGGGAAGAATCATAACAAGGCTCTCCATATCACAATTGAATGCAAAGGGGCTGTGATGTCTCATGTCCTGGTTGATACTGGGTCATCTCTCAATGTCTTGCCAAAGAAGGCGTTAATGAAGCTTAATGTGGAAGGGGTTGAGTTGAGACCAAGTGATTTGGTGGTGAAGGCTTTCGACGGTTCTCGAAGGTCTGTGTTTGGAGAGGTTGAGTTGCCAATCAAGGTTGGGTCGCAAGTGTTTAAGAGCACGTTTTACGTAATGGACATCCAACCTGCTTATAGTTGTCTACTTGGTCGACCTTGGATTCATGCCGCAGGGGCTGTGACGTCAACTTTGCACCAGAAGCTCAAGTATGTAGCGGATGGTCAAGTTGTGACTGTGTGCGGTGAAGAGGACATATTTGTGAGTCATCTATCTACATTTAAATATGTGGAGATGGATGGTGAAATCCATGAAACCCTGTGTCAGGCATTCGAAGCAGTGAATGTTAGTTCTTTGTCTCCTCTGAGTAAAGCTGAAGATAAAGAAAGTACGTCTATTACTTCCTACAAGCAGGCCAAAGAAGTTGTGCAATCAGGTAGTGCCCAGGGCTGGGGCAGACTATTGGAGCTGGAAAAGAAGGAGGACAAGTTCGGGCTGGGGTATCAGCCTGATGGGCTCGTCCGTTCATCAGACAACAAGGCCATTACTTTTACTAGTGCTGGGTTATTGGACCGCAATCATATCTGTGCTGCCAGTGAAGACGGAGATAGCGAGTGCGAACTGGATAATTGGATCCGCCCGTGTGCACCAGGAGAGGAGCTGCCCAATTGGTCTACGGAAAACATCGTCGAAGTCACCTGGATCACAAAGTAATTGTTTATTTGTCATTTTTTACATACTGCATGTCAAATTCTGTACTCTGCCCAAGGTACAAGGATCCATTGTACGGGCCTCCATGTTTTGAAAGCATTTATTTGTCATAAATAAAGGACATTTTTCAATCAAATCGTTCCTTTTCTTTCAATTTTAATGTTTTGCACAAATAAAGAAAATGGCAATGTGTTTTTCTTTCTTGCTTTTGGTGTGCGTTTTCTCTAAACAGATTCTGAATGAGCACATCACTTGTGCAGTGTCGGTCAACCGGATTCCATTGACAACTCTCCTACTATGACTGAGCATAACTTCGACAATCCAATCTACCAAGCTGATGAAGAGGTTGAGGAAGATTATGAACTCCCCGAAGAGTTGGTCAGGTTGTTGAAGCAAGAGGAAAGAGTCATTCAGCCTCATCAGGAGGAAATCGAGGTTATCAACATCGGCACAGAAGAGGTTAAGAAGGAAATCAAGATAGGTGCCAGCTTGCAGACTGAAGTTAAGAAGGGGTTGATTGAAATGTTGCGTGAATATGTTGACATCTTTGCCTGGTCATACCAGGACATGCCAGGGTTGGATACAGACATCGTTGTGCATCGGCTACCATTAAAAGAAGACTGTCCTCCTGTTAAGCAAAAACTGAGAAGAACTCGCCCTGACATGGCGATGAAGATCAAAGAGGAGGTACAGAAACAGTGGGACGCCGGGTTCCTTGCCGTGACTAGTTACCCACCTTGGGTAGCTAACATCGTTCCAGTGCCAAAGAAAGATGGTAAGGTGAGGATGTGTGTTGACTACCGGGATCTGAACAGAGCTAGTCCGAAAGATGATTTCCCTTTACCTCACATTGATGTATTGGTGGATAATACGGCTCAGTTTTCGGTGTTCTCCTTCATGGATGGATTTTCAGGATACAATCAGATCAAAATGTCACCTGAAGATATGGAGAAGACAACTTTCATCACACCCTGGGGCACATTCTGTTATAAAGTGATGCCATTCGACCTGAAGAATGCTGGTGCCACTTATCAGAGGGCTATGGTAACGTTATTCCATGACATGATCCACAAAGAAATTGAATGCTATGTGGATGACATGATTGCCAAGTCCTTCACAGAAGAAGACCACCTGGTGAATTTGTTGAAGTTATTCAAGCGTCTGAGAAAGTACCAATTGAAGCTGAACCCCAACAAATGCACATTCGGGGTACGATCTGGTAAGTTGCTGGGATTTATTGTAAGCGAGAAAGGGATTGAAGTTGACCCTGACAAAGTTAAAGCCATTCAAGAAATGCCTGCACCAAAAACTGAGAAAGAAGTTCGAGGGTTCTTAGGAAGATTGAACTACATTTCAAGGTTCATATCTCATCTCACAGCAACCTGCGAGCCTTTGTTCAAGCTATTAAGAAAAGAGCAAGCGGTCAGGTGGAATGAAGACTGTCAGAGGGCTTTTGACAAAATTAAGGAATACTTACAAGAGCCTCCGATCCTTATGCCTCCAGTGGAAGGAAGACCCCTGATCATGTACTTGACAGTATTAGAAAAGTCGATGGGGTGTGTGCTGGGCCAGCATGACGAGTCTGGTCGAAAAGAGTATGCAATATACTACCTAAGCAAAAAGTTTACCGACTGTGAACAACGATATTCACTGCTCGAGAAAACTTGTTGTGCTTTAGCGTGGGCTGCTCGCCGACTAAGGCAGTACATGTTGACCCACACTACCTTATTGATCTCCAAGATGGATCCAGTCAAGTATATATTTGAGAAACCAGCACTTACCGGACGGGTTGTAAGATGGCAAATGATTCTCACAGAGTATGATATCCAATACACATCCCAAAAAGCCATCAAAGGCAGTGTATTGTCTGATTATCTCGCTGAGCAACCCATTGATGATTACCAGCTTATGAGGTTTGACTTCCCCGACGAAGACATCATGTTTGTAAAAGCAAAAGATCATGAAGAGCCTATTCATACTGAAGGGCCTGACCCAGAAGAGGGATGGACTATGATGTTTGATGGGGCTGTTAACATGAATGGTCGTGGTGTTGGCGCAGTGCTCATTACACCTAAGGGAGTTCACCTGCCTTTCTCGGCAAAACTCACTTTTAATTGCACTAACAACGAAGCTGAATACGAAGCTTGTATTATGGGTCTTGAGGAAGCCATTGACCTCAGGATCAAAACTTTGACTGTATTCGGGGATTCAGCTCTGGTAATTAATCAAACAAATGGCAAATGGTACACGCACCAAGATCATTTGATACCTTATCGGGACTATACAAGGAAGTTGTTGACTTTCTTCACAACAGTCAAGCTTGAGTATATCCCTCGAGACGAAAATCAGTTTGCGGATGCTCTAGCTACCATTTCATCCATGATCAAAGTGCAAGCTGCCAATTTTGTGCCTCAGATTGCAGTCTCCAGACTAGACAGGCCAGCATATGTGTGCTCAACAGACATTGTCAAAGATAATAAGCCCTGGTACCATGACATCAAATGCTTCTTGGAGGATCAAACATACCCACCTGGGGCATCATCCAATGATAAGAAGACATTAAGAAGGCTAGCTGGTAGTTTCTTCCTGAACACTGATGGTTCCCTGTATAAGCGAAACTTTGATATGATACTTCTCAGATGCATCGATAAGGCGGAAGCAGACTTGCTGATGCACGAGGTGCATGAAGGATCCTTTGGCACCCATGTTGGAGGGCATGCAATGGCTAAAAAGTTGCTAAGATCGGGCTACTACTGGATCACCATGGATGCAGACTGCTGTGCCTATGCCAGAAAATGTCATAAATGCCAGATTTATGCGGATAAAGTGCATGTGCCTCCAAATCCTTTGAATGTGATGTCTTCACCCTGGCCCTTTGCCATGTGGGGCATTGATATGATCGGCAAGATTGAACCAACGGCGTCAAACGGACATCGCTTCATCTTGGTCGCGATTGATTACTTCACCAAATGGGTGGAAGCTGCGTCTTATGCCAATGTTACTCGCCAGGTGGTAGCAAAATTCCTGAAAAGAGATATCATATGCAGATATGGAGTGCCCGAGCGAATCATTACCGATAATGGTTCTAATCTGAACAATAAGATGATGGCAGAACTGTGCCGGGACTTCAAGATCCAGCATCACAATTCCTCTCCTTACCGACCAAAGATGAATGGTGCGGTAGAGGCAGCTAATAAGAATATCAAGAGGATTGTACAGAAAATGGTTATCACATACAAAGATTGGCATGAGATGCTACCGTTTGCATTGCATGGGTACCGGACGTCAGTCAGGACGTCGACTGGGGCAACCCCCTTCTCTTTAGTCTACGGCATGGAGGCAGTCTTGCCTGTTGAAGTGGAAATTCCTTCACTGCGGGTGTTGATGGATGTCAGGCTTGATGAGGCTGAGTGGGTACGTGCTCGATATGATCAACTATGCCTAATTGAGGAAAAGAGATTAGCAGCTATCTGTCATAGCCAGCTTTATCAAAGGAGAATGAAGCGAGCCTTCGATCAGCGAGTACGTACTCGGGAGTACCAAGTAGGCGAGCTCGTGCTCAAGAGGATCATTCCTCCTAGTTCAGATCACAGGGGCAAGTGGACCCCGAATTATGAAGGACCATTCATAGTGAAGAAAGTATTCTCAGGCGGAGCACTGATGCTCACCACTATGGATGGCGAGGACTTCCAATACCCTGTTAACTCGGACGCAGTTAAAAAATACTTCGCATAAAAGACCCGCTGGACACAAAAACAGAATTATAGTCCAGGCAAAAAAGGGGCATCCCGGCGAGCTAAAAACAGAATAAAAAGCTCGGGCAAAAATTAGGGAAAAGTCAAAAAAAAAAAATGTGTACACCCGCTGAGTTGAAAAGCCACATCGGACAACTCAGGCAAAAAAGGGTATCCCGGTGGATTGAAAACCCGAAAGGGCGATCCACGCAAAATCAGGGAATAAGCGAACAACTGCGCTCCGGTTTATCTGAACCACATCACCGCTTCAAACAGCTTGACCATATCAGAGGGGTAGAGATCAGCCCCTCATTCTCTTCAGAAGGCCGAAGACGGAACGGAAAGTCTTGAAGATATGCCAGTCATAGCAGGAAGGAAACTCTTTGGAATACCATGCTATTGCCATTAGGATAGTTTCTTTTCTCAATTTTACAGTAGCTACCTCTTTCCAGGTGGTTACTTCCTGATGTAAAATTTTGCCTATTCAGAGGCCAATCAATAAAAAGAATATTCAGTCAAACACTGTGTTATGTTTACAAAAATGTCCTGAATTTTTGACAAATAACATTGCATGCGAAACATGTTGCTTTTTCAAACTGATAAAAAACGACATTGCAGGGACACTTAACATCGCTTTGAGTGTCAGGTGACGGCAGATGAATAGATCAGGTCGTATCAATCTTGGTGCATGTGTGTGTATTCTGTTATTGCAGGATTTGCAGGTTATCACTGTATCCCCAAGCAGCAGAGGGTTATCCTCCAAGTAGAGGAGTTAGTGGAAGTCTCCCATCCTCAGTGGAGTTGTCAGAAATTTATTATCCTCAACGGAATCGCTAGAAATTCCCTTGGTTCAGCAGAGTTGCAGGTATCTTCATTTCCCCACAGAGTCATCGGGATTCCCCTTCCCGAGGGACTTCCCTAGCAGAGCAAGATGAAATCCTCCCCAGTGGAGTCAGAGCAGGATGATCAGATCCTCAGCAGATGATCAAAGCAGTTAAGCGAAGTATACCTCACGCAGAGTCGTCTTTCTTCTAGTGAAAGTTCCTTCGGCCGCCAAGATGTCATTCCTCAGCCAGAGCGGAATCGTCTACTTCCCCAGCATAATCAGCCTTTGTCTCTGTTGATACTCTTTTAGTGTTCATTTGCACTCTTAGGAACTTATCTGATGATTCAGTTTGCTCGTCCGCAGTCTCAAGAAGAGTTAGCACCTGGTGGCACTCGTCCGTGCACTTTCCCCAGTAGAGTCTATATCTACTAGCACTTGTTTGTGCTCGCATCTTTATTTGATGCTCATCCTCTTTCAGCACTCGTCCGTGCCTTTTCCTCAGCAGGATTCCTCTTTATTTGAGCACTCGTCCGTGCTAACGTCTTTATTTGATGACCGTCCGCAGCTCTCGGCACTCGTCCGTGTTTGTTAGTTCTTTGAAGTTTTTTCCCCAGCAAAGTTGCCAGTGTTCGTCCGTACTCGCATTTTTATTTGATGCTCAACCGCCTCCCTGCAGCACCCGTCCGTGCATTTTTCGATTCCTCTTTATTTGAGGCATATCCCCAAGAAAGTCGCCGGTACTCGTCCGTACTCGCATCTTTATTTGATGCTCGACCGCATCTCTTAGCACTCGTACGTGCTTGTTACTCCTTTGAAGATTGCTCGCCCGCACCCTTCGACACTCGTCCGTGCCTATTACTTATCTAGTGCTCGTCTGCACGCCCCGACACTCGTCCGTGTTTGGTATTTTCTTTTGAAGATCGTCTGAAATGAGCTGATACTCGTCTGTATCTTTTCTGACACTCGTCTGTGTTAGATTGTTCCCTATTGAAGATTCCAATGCTCGTCTGTGTTGGATTTCTGGTATTCGTCTATACCAGTGATTGATACTCGTCCGTATCATATTCAGAAGCACTCGTCCGTGTTTCTTGGATCATCGTCCGGTACTCGTCCGTATCGTCGACCTATGACACTCATCCGTGTTTCTTTGATGATCATTCCAATGCTCGTCCGCATTGAAGAGGTTGAAAATCCTGACGGTGGGATCAAAACGTCAAAACTATTACCGGAACCTGCGTAAGGGTTATCCGAAGAAGACTCGTCCGTCTTATTCCACTTATCTGCGTAAGGATTCGTGAAGAGGATTCGTCCATCCTAGTCGCATGTCTATCCCACAGACTTATATGCATTCCCGGAACCTGCGTAAGGGTTATCCGAAGAAGACTCGTCCGTCTTATTCCGCTTATCTGCGTAAGGATTAGTGAAGGAGATTCGTCTATCTCAGGTTACTTTGAAGATTCTTAAGGAGCTCGTCTGCTCACTTCTCAGCTCAGTTGCAACGTCATTGGATTGGGTTTATTTCCCATTTCTTGTTTCTACATCAGAGCGCAAATTTTCATTTTTCTTGGGTATTCAACCACAGTTTATCTTGAACGGTCGAAAGCGGAAGCAATCGTCCTTTTCAGATCAACAGTTGCTTGAATAGGGGCAGCTGTAGAACCTCAAATTTGCCCTCTTTATTTTAAACATCATAATACATCATTTGCATCATAAGCATATCATATATATAGCATTATAGCATGGTAAAATAAAGCATGACAAGCATCAAGTCCTAGCATGGGGCATATGGCCATCTGGGGAGGTGTTGGAGGCCATCTAAGCCAAGACAAGGTTTCCAATGGATTTGTGGGAAGCCTATGATGAGTCTAGACCCCTTTAACAAGACCAGGTTCAATTGCAAAAGCTCAGAAGATTGCTTAATCATCACAAGTTTTAAGACAATGCAAGGCTCCTAAGCAGTGCAACCAAATTAGGGTTTAGGCTTCAAGGGCCTTAACCTCTTAATTTTGGCCAACTCTTTTGGGCAATGTCTTCTATATGATAAGAGGTCCCTACATGTCAATTTTCATGAGAAAATTCCAAATGGAAGTCAGTCATTGCCTTAGTTGCTTGCAGATGAAGTAATTGGTCAACTGTGCCTGTAAAAAGCCAACTGTCTGATTTCAAGGGGGTCCAAGCCACTTTTTCTTGCCAAGGGAGGTCTTTACAATGTTATAAGATGTTTGGGATGGTTGGAGATCAAGAATCATGGATATTTGGAGGTTTTTGCAAAAATGGTATAAAGTTGGTTTTTGAGATTTTCCAAATTTAGCAACTTTTGCCCTAATTTTCAAGTGAGCTTAACATGGTCAAAAATTCTTCAAATGAACCCAACCCAAACATGAAAGTTGAAGACTAAGGCCTGCCATTTTCAAAAAGTACAAGTACATTTTCATGGGATTTATGGTTTGAGAGATAAAGCCCTCGAAAATTTCATGCATTTTAGGGCAAAATCACATTTCCATGCACACACCAAATGCAAGAGTGCTCAAAACTCATTTTTAAGTGCTGGAATGGATCAAGTGAGGTTACTAAGTTACAATGCAATGTATTTAGTTGATTTTGCTCAAGAGAAACTTGCATTTTGATGCCAAGCATGGAAGTGGTCTCAAAAGTGCAAATTTAGCCAAATCATGAGAAGTATGTAATGGCTAATTCTAAGGGCCAAAGTTGTTTATGTTCTGACCAAGGATTGGAAAGGGCTTGTACATGTACCAAAAGGCCAAGCAAAGAGTGAGGTATGTGAGCTTATCTCACACTTTTGCAAATGATGCAAAATCTCAAAAAGGGCTCATTTATTCCCATTCCAAGTGCAAGGTGAGGCCACCATCCTTTTATTCATGCCATATCAAGTTGTTAGCTCAAGAGAAATTGGAGGGTCCAGGCAAGGAATTTGACACATTTCACAAAATGCAAGTGCATGGGCATATGAGATTTTGGTGTCACATGAGATGTCAACTTTTTACCAAAGGGCAAGTTGTTATGGAGTGAAGTTGCAAGCCCATTTGTGTACCATTTGGAGTCATTATTTCATAATACATAGTATGAGGAGGGTTTGGCCCAAAAGGGGTGCAAAAAGCATGCGTGGGATGAGAGATATCTCATGAGGGGCATTTTGGCAAAATGGTCAGAACAGCATGATGTATTGATCCAAGGGTCAGGTTTTCTTCCACTTTTGAATTAAGGGATCATTAGAGGTCAGCATGTGCAAAGGGAGTGGGAAGAGCACGAGTGAATCATTCCACCACTCACCTCATGCAAGTTTTGCAAAATCACCTCATGCACACTCTTCTCACGTGCATTTCCTTGCCAACCCTAGCTACTGAAAACACACCATATATAAGTGAGTTTCTTTCTTTGAATCGGCCAGAGGAGGTAGAATTTCATCAGTCTCAAGCTTTGGCTCTTGCTGCATTTTCTCTCATAACTCTTCATCCATAGCTCCATTTACAAAGCAGACCTCATATTCTTGTTCCTGAAGCTTCATAGGACATAGATCAAGCCTCATTTCAAGCTGGAGAAAGTTTCTTACACCAGTCCAGTTCAAACCAGATTTCTTCAAAGAGCAAGTTGAGTTGATTTTGAAGCTTCTTTCACATTTATTTTGTGAAAAGAGGTTGCTAGAAGATCATCCAGAGCTGGATTTTGGCTTTCTTGGAGAAATTTGAAGCTGTGTGATTTCAGGTATGCCTCAAATCCATAGACTTAGAAATGGTTTTTGTGATGTGCATTATGATCTACTTGTTGCACTGAGCATGTGGAACTCTTTGGTTTCGAAAATGATGTTGAAATGAGGTCAGGCTAGGGTTTTGAAGTTTCTAGATCCAAGCTCTTTTGATTCTGTTCATGCTGTGTGTGCTGTTTTATGTGTTTATGATGATTGATTCATGCTGTGCTTGATTCGAGGATCATTTTTGATGTTTGGATCATGTGTTTTCATGGAGAAATGGAAGAGATATGATTCTCTGGTTTTGAGGTTTTGTTGTTGCTTGGTCCTGTTTCATTCGCATGCTGCAGTTTGTTTTCATGAATTAAGGTTGAAGATGATGAGGTGGAACGCAGGGATTGGTTGGGTTTTTATTTTGTCTTCTTGTGACTAAACCCTAGCGTGACCTATTGATGTGTGGTTACATGTTTTTTTTGTTTCATTAAAGCATGTCACATGAGTATAAAACCTGAGTTTTATTTTCCTTTTTCTTTTCATTTTCGCATGGGCCCAAGGCCAACATGCTATCTGCGCCCCCTGCTGGGCCCAAGTGGTTGAAATAAGCTGACTGGCCTTGCTTCTCACACTCCCCCATCATTTTATTATTCCTTTTATTTTCTTCTCTTTTCTTCTTACATTTTTATTATTTTAAAATACTTCTTGACATCTAAAAAATCCAGAAAAATTCATGAGTGTTCTTTAGTTCATCTAGTTTTTTATCATATTTTTTTTAGATTTTTATTTTTTATTTCACGTGGCCAATTTAATTCAATACTAGGCATTGTTTTACTGTGAACTCTTATGGACCAATCTGTCTTGTCCAATTTCTATCTTCCTCATCCTTTAAGCTATGAATCCCATTCTTTTTGCATTCAAATCCTAAGACACTTTATTATCTTCATGATTTATCTTGGATTTTTCATAAATTTCTTTGCTGGATTTTGATTAAGTTACTTGTGCATCAATTTTCAAAACCCTAAATGGTGATACCTTGCATCCTTGAGCTTCATTGACCTAGTTTGGTGCTGAATTTTTGCAAACCCTTTTGGATTCTCATTTCCTTGTGTTTGAAGAGTACTTTGCTGGTTAGGTAGATTTTTTAGGTGCTTGGATCTATTTCTTGGGTATTTTCTTCCTCACCTTGCTTTGTTTTGCATACTTTGAGTCTTACAAGTTCTTTTAAGTTAGAAGGGCACTTGTGCCAACTTCTCCTCATCTCTTGGGGTCCTTTAGAGGTCTAGGGTGGTTCCTGGTCCTAGGGAAAGGTTGAGTCTCCTTGAGTCTTGGTTTTGGGTCCCTCTTATTGTGCTTTATTTCTTTAAGTGTTATGCATGCCTTCTTTGCATTTGTTTCACTTCCTATCATCTCAATATGATCTTGTATTGCTTTGCTTATCATCTTGTGAACTCTTTGCCATGCCTATATGCTTGTGTAGCTTCTGACTTGTTGGTTCATGCCTTGATGTTATGTTGTTACACTAACCTTGCAGGGGCTATGGTAAGTTTGAGATGTGGGAATTGAGTTCCACATCTCCATTTCTCATCTCTTCTCATTTTGTTTATATGGACTAACATCTTCTTGTTGGGCTTAGGCCTTTCTCATCTCTCCTTTTATATTCTTCCTCTTCTCTTGAGATCTTTTCTGGGTTAGAAAGACCTCACAAACCCTAGGAACTCTATGCATGTTAACTTATGATAGAAACTTCCCCATTAGATTTTATCTTTGAGATCCTTTTGGTGCTCTCTCTTCTCATCTTCAAACTTAATTCTAATTCACTTAATAAAGGTTGGGTGCTTTCATGTGACATGAGACTTTGCTATGAGGTGCTTGCACATGTTCCATTTCGGGACGAGGTGTGAGTCATCACTCATGGTAGATAGGTCTTAGCATGAGTACCTCACAAAGAAAAACTAAAAGACATTTCTTAACCATAAAACCACAAAAACACTTAATGATGATAATAGGTTAGTGTGCTTGAGCCTTCACTTAGGGGACTAGCTTTGGGGATTTCCTCCATAGATAGGTGTGCCTCTTGCGCATTCCATTTCGGGATGATGTGAGATGTACACATCCCATTGAGTAAGACTTAGGTACACTTACCTATGCAAACCTTCACAAATAAAAGCTTCATAAAAATCTCAAACAAACAATAAGCGCCTTTCCTTCGGGAATTCTTTCTCATCTCATTCGCTTCATACGCGAACTTGCTCCTACTTGTCACTTTGCAAGACGGTTACGCACTCGTCGTCCGAGTCTGCAACACCTGAGCAATGGCATAGGAAGTTCAAGCCTTTAATTCACAAGAAATCTTTTCCACCCCTAGTTAGGGGAACTACGGCGTCTCTGATCCTCATTATCCTGATGGGGTACGTAGGCAGCGGGGTAGGGCCCGTTCGAGCACAATCTTTATTTTCCCTACATTTTTCCTCTTTGTTTCATATTCATTGCTTTTCTCAGTTTCTTTTCCAGTTCCAGTGTCTTTCCATCTTCATTTCTTTTGCTGCAGCTTTCATACCCTCACCCTTTGAAACAGTTTCTTTTTGCAAGCGTGGATCCCGTCGGGTACGGCGGACGATCTGGGTGCTAATACCTTCCCAGGTCGTAACCGACTCCCGAACTCAGTCTCTTTGGTTCGCAGGACCTGTGTCCTTCCTCTTCTTTCTTCTGGTTTGTGCAGCATTACCATTCCCGTTCCTTCGGGATAAAAATGCCTGGCTGGCGACTCTATTCTTTTTCCGCGCCACTTTCGCGTTTGTACCAGGATGGAAATCCGGGGAGCGACAACCGGTTGTGCAGCCCCAAAGGAGATTGAACCCTGTTATGAAGGAGGTTGTGAGAAAGGAAGTCGTTAAGCTGTTAGATGCAATATTGATCTATCCTATATCAGATAGTGCTTGGGTGAGCCCGGTCCATGTGGTGCCCAAAAAGGGAGGAACAATCGTAATAACTAATGGAAAAAATGAGTTGATTCCTACTAGAACTGTTACTGGTTGGAGAGTTTGCATTGATTACAGAAGGTTGAACTTGGCTACTAGAAAGGACCATTTTCCGTTGCCGTTCATTGACCAGATGTTGGAGAGACTAGCTGGGCATGATTACTATTGTGTTTTGGATGGTTACTCTGGATACAACCAAATTGCGGTTGCACCGGAGGATCAAGAGAAGACGGTGTTTACATGTCCGTATGGTGTTTTTGCCTATAGGAGGATGCCATTCGGGCTATGTAACGCCTCCGCTACATTCCAAAGATGCATGACCTCCATTTTTGCTGATATGCTAGAGAAGCACATGGAATTCTTCATGGATGACTTCTCTGTGTTTGGGTCTTCATTTGATAACTGTTTAGCTAACCTTTCACTTGTTTTGCAGCGATGTCAGGAAAGTAATTTGATCCTTAACTGGGAAAAATGCCATTTTATGATACGAGAAGGCATTGTTCTTGGTCACAAGATCTCTCAGAAATGGATCGAAGTCGATCAAGCGAAAGTGGAAGTAATCTCAAAGCTGCCACCGCCAGTTAACAAGAAAGGTATAAGAAGCTTCTTAGGACATGCGGGTTTTTACCGCGGGTTCATAAGTGACTTCTATAAGATAACCAAACCTTTAACTACTCTATTGGTTAAAGATAATGCTTTTGTGTTTGATAAAAAGTGCGCCGATGCTTTTGAGACACTGAAAAATGAATTAGTGCCGGCGCCAATTGTAATTGCCCCCGACTGGTCTCTACCCTTTGAGATTATGTGCGATGCCAGTGATATTGCGGTTGGGGCTGTTTTGGGGCAGCGTAAAAATAAGTTGTTGCATGTTATTTATTATGCTAGTCACGTTTTGAACCATGCACAGATGAATTATGCAACTACCGAAAAGGAGTTGTTAGCTGTGGTTTATGCCTTTGATAAATTCAGGCAATATCTGTTGGGTTCAAAAGTGATTGTTTATACTGACCATGCTGCTTTGAAGTATCTTTTTACTAAACAGGATTCAAAACCAGGGCTATTGAGGTGGATTTTACTCCTTCAAGAATTTGATGTGGAGATTCGCGATAAGAAAGGTTGTGAGAACACTGTAGCAGATCACCTGTCGCGGATGTCACCGATTGAAGAAAATGAGGACAAGCGTCCTATAAAGGATGAGTTCGTAGACGAACACATCTTATCTATGATTGGTGTTCCGTGGTTTGCGAATTATGCGAACTATCTGGTCGGTGGTATTATACCTGACGACTTTGACTCTAACAAAAGAAAAAAGTTTGTTCATGATTGCAGGTTTTATCTATGGGATGATCCTTTTCTATATAAAAGAGGAGTGGATGGTTTGGTCAGAAGGTGTGTACCCAAAGAGGAACAGAAAGATATATTAAAAGCATGTCATGATTCTGAGTATGTAGGGCATTTCAGTGGTGACAGGACTGCAGCTAAAGTCCTTCAATCAGGGTTATATTGGCCTACTCTATTCAAAGATGCTCAGCAGTTGGTAAAGGAGTGTGATAGATGTCAGAGGACCGGGAACATATCAAGAAGAAATCAAATGCCCCAAAACTATATGCTTGAAGTAGAGCTATTTGATGTGTGGGGAATAGACTTCATGGGACCATTTTCTCAGTCATTCGGAAAGACATTTATCTTGGTTGTGGTGGATTACGTATCAAAGTGGGTTGAAGCGGTAGCATTACCCACCAACGATGCGAAAGTAGTTACAAGATTCTTGAAGGATAATATATTCGCAAGATTTGGTGTACCGAGAGATTTAATAAGCGATGAAGGAACCCACTTCCTAAATCACCTCATGGAGAGGCTTCTACAAAAGTATAATGTGAAACACCGGGTGGCCACTCCATACCATCCGCAAACAAGTGGCCAAGTAGAGGTATCAAATAGACAACTCAAACAAATTCTGGAAAAGACAGTGAACTCATCTCGGAAGGATTGGTCTATTAAGTTGGACGATGCTCTATGGGCATATCGAACAGCTTTCAAAACACCGATCGGCATGTCACCATATCAGTTGGTTTATGGAAAGGCATGTCATTTATCGTTGGAACTCGAACCCAAGGCATTTTGGGCTTCTAAGTATTTGAATATGGACCTATCTAAGGTCGGAAGATCTCGCATCCTCCAACTTCACGAGTTAGAGGAATTCCGGAACCGGGCATATGAGAATGCCAAGGTGTACAAAGATCAAACAAAAAAATGGCATGACAAGAGAATTCAAACGAAAGACTTTTTGGAAGGACAACTTGTCTTACTGTACAACTCAAGGCTTAAAATGTTTCTCGGGATACTAAAATCTAAGTGGTCGGGACCCTTTGAGGTGCATCGCGTCTTCACGCATGGGGCAGTCGAGATAAAAAATCAATCCAACAGAGACATCTTCAAAGTGAACGGGCAAAGGTTGAAGCCTTATTTCCAAGGACAACCTAGAGATCATGCCAACTTCATTCGTCTTACCCGGTAGGACGAGTGACCGTCGAGCCATGCGATGTTAAACGCAGCGCTGCGTGGGAGGCAACCCACGATGTTTGTATTATTCATCTTTATTTATTAATTTTGTAGGTAGGTTGAATGAATTTCTCACAGATTCGTTAGAGGAAAGACCAGGTGAAAAACGGTCAAAATTGTGCGTGAAACACAGTGTTGAGCAAAAATCAGGGCCCTGACACGGGTGCCCGTGTCACGCGACACGGCCCGTGTCAGGAGGATGCGTGGGGTAGTATGATTCAGTGGAGAATGTGAAAATCAGAGGTGTAACACGGGTTCCCGTGTCACACAACACGGCCTGTGTTGCAGGTCCTGGGGATTTCTCTATTTTACTTATGAATTGATGTTTTGCATGGGCCTGACACGGGTGCCCGTGTCACGCGACACGACCCATGTCAGGGGAGCGGATTTTCATTTTCAAAATTTGTTTCTCACTTAAATGAGTGGGGCCACGAATTTTTATAACCACAACCACTCATTTACCCTCATTTATCATTTTTAATTATCTTTTTCACAAAAATCTCTCTTCTTCTCCTAACTCTTCATCTCCAAAAACCTAACCTCCATTTTTCTCTTCACTAAAAACCTTCATTTTCTCTAACACCCATTCACCCAAACACTATACCCTCTTCACAAAAAGTGCTCCTCTCATCTTCGTTGTCACTCCTACGGTGACGTTTTCTTCTAATCCGAATTTCGAAATTCGTTTGTTTATTTTTGCAGGAATTTGAGAATGCCTCCATGAAGGGACACTAGAAAGGCCGTGGTTGAACCATCTCGCCCCCGTAAGAGAGCCCACCGTATGGCGAACGCTCACAACATTTTGTTCGAGGAGCCTGAGCATCAGAGGAAATACTCGGTATTGGTCAAGCGTAAGTTGATTCCGGCAAGGTATATTTGTAATGACACTCTTGATAATTTAGGACTGAGGTTTGAAGTGCATAGAATGTTTCATACTTTAGGCATGCTTGAATTTATGCAATTTGAAGCGCCGACCTATGAGCGCATAACCTTTGAATTTCTGAGTTCTTTGGAGTTTCAGTTAAAGCACAGGTGGACGGGTTCTAATGAAGAGTATTTTGGGACATTAAAGTTCTGTCTGTTTAATACTGATCATTCATTGTCCGTGGTTGAACTGGGAGAAGTTCTGAAGCTGCCTAACTTCGGACCAGGAGCTCCCCCGAGTAATTTTGCTGTAGGTGATTTCTGGAAAGCCATCACGGGAAATCCTGAGTATGTCGCAAAGGCGGCAAAGGCATCCTGCATTCACAACCCTTGCTTCAGATATGCACAGAAAGGCTTGGCATATACCTTGTTCTGTAGAGGGGACAACACGATAGTAATGACTCAGAAGGAGTTATACCTGATATATGGCATGGCCAATAAGGAGCTAATCAATGTCGCGGCTTTTGCGGCCGATCATCTGAAAAGAATGGCAAATGCTAATTCGGGTGAGATATCGGTGGGAGGCATGATAACTCAAATTGTCGTCCACTTTGGATATGGTGCTCTCCTGAGGGAGGAACAAATCGTTTCAGGTAAAACAAAAATTGACCTTGCTACTCTCACTACACAAGGTATGATTAAGGTCTTTAATGATTATTATTCTTTGGTTAGCCGTAACCATCACTTGTTAGCTTTGCTTGCGCCTGATTTTATCAGTATTGAAAACGAGGCTAATTGGATATATGAGAGTCCTTTACAGGACGACGAAGTTGTTTTTGAGGATGTTGCAGGTACGGATGGCGAAGAAGGTTATCAACCTGAGATAGCACCTATACCGCCAGTTGATAACTCACGCAATCAAGAAACGGGTTCGTGGAGCATGGGTGAAAAGGACTGGGAATGGATGCAGAATGAAATGTACTATCTCCAAAGTGAGCAGACCCGACAAGGAGAAGAGCAGACCCGACAAGGGAGAGAGCAAATCCGCCAAGGCAAACTCATAGGAGAAATGCACGAATGGTTGAAGCAGATGCATCTGCGAGACCAACCTCCTCCTCAGTAGTCCCTGTGAGTCCCATGTTCACACTAGTTCTCCATCAGTGAGGACACTGCTGAGTTCTGGTGTGGGAGGGTTTATTTATCTATTTTGTTTTGTTTAGTTATTTTGTCTTGTTTAGTTGTTTTATGTTTTTTTTATGTTTTTGCCGTTAATTTTAATTGCGAGTCTGTACTGCTTGAATGTATAATTGGAATCATTTATGAAAGCACCCCTGAGCTGAATAAAAAAAAATTGTCTTGCGAGTGAGGTGAGGAGAAAGTGTAGAGGGTTAAGTGAAAAGGAACCGGGTGAAGAAATTAGAAAAATCGTGATGTGAAGGTATAACGCAAACACACTGAATCTGCTGAGTAAGTAACGAGTCCTACATGTAGATTTGTGCCATGATACTTTAATCTGAGAAATACCCCCTTTTTATTTTATCATGACAGTCAGGCTTCATCTATACTAATTGTTGTGCAAGGTTGATCGAGAAAAAGAAGAAAAAAAAGACATCGTAAAAAAAAGGGACAATTAGACAATCGATCCTTCTAAGTTGGGTAACCCTCACCCGGTTATTCAACCTAACGGCGGTTGAACCTAAAAGTCGTCCTTAAGTGACAAGAAATTAACGGTGCCTCAAAAAAAATTGCTTTGATTGATCAATCTTGTGTATACAATGAAAAATCGCAAAAAGCCTTAAAACGAGTGTCCGAATGAAAAGGGGGGGAAATTGATAGGAATACCTAAGCCCAAAGCATAGTCGGAGAGGTTACCAAAAAGAGGATTGAGGTCCGTGGTACTACCGTGGTTCGGTGTTTGTGAGATATTTTCATTGAGGGAGAAATACTAAAAGTACCCGTCCGGTGATTTGGAACATAACTCAGGTACGAGAATCTTCATTTCATCTCGAAAGTTTCAGTAACAAATTGTTAACTTGTGCATTTATGCAAGCTTTATGCTTGAGGACAAGTAAAAGTTATAGTTCAGGGGAGTTTGATCGATGATTTTAAGTCATATTGTCGTACCTCGAAAAATACGATCCTAAAACAAAACAACAGAGCCGCCACCTAATTCTATTTATTCTACAAGAGAAAAGGGAGATATAGATACAACCTAAGAAAGGATAAGAAATGGTCAACGAAACCAAATTCTAAGTTCGGGAGTCGGTTACGCAAGGGGAATGTATTAGCACCCCTCAAGTCTGTTGTACTCAACGGGAACCTCTTAGCTAAATATGCGATTAAATGTTTGATCTTAAGTCTTGTCTTCTAAATGTTTGTTATTATGTTTGTTCTTAAAGGGAATTAAAGTTTTAAATTATTATGACGAGAAAAGATTAAATTTTTTATTAGGGTGCTCGCGAAGGATTAAAATCCCCGTGCCTACGTATTCCCTTGTGCAATGGGAAAGTCAGAGCTCCGTAGTTCGTGCTACTACGATTTGTGGTTTTTATTGAACGATTGTTTAAGATGCATTCTACTGTTAAGCATTGGCTTATACTCGCGGTGGAGGCTGAAGCGCTAGCTTGTTCGAGAGATAGAATGATTTAAACAATGTTCGTTTTAAAAGAAAGTGTTTGACTTTGTTAAGATGTTTTTAAACGAAAGGGCGATTGAACACATCGCGTGGGGCTAGCCCATGTTGCGGTGCAATCCAGAACGTGCGGAATGCTAGACTCTGGAATTCTGTCTTTCGATAATTAATTATAAAAATGATTTAAATTTGTTGGTATACGAATGATGATTGAACCATCGCGTGAGGCTAGCCCATTTGCGGTTCAATCCAGAACGTGCGGAATGCTAGACTCCGGAATTCCTTCTTTCGTAATTTAATTTAAATGAATTGAATATTTTAATATACGAATGGTGATTGAACCATCGCATGAGGCTAGCCCATTTGCGGTTCAATCCAGAACGTGCAGAATGCTAGACTCCGGAGTTCCTTTTTCGTAAAATTAATTAAGGCGAGCGATAAGTCGTGCAGATGGCGATCACTTGGTAATCGACTTACGTGTGTGCAAATGTGGGCATATGAATCATTTTAATTGATTATGTGAATTGATTTCTAGTTCTTATGGGTATTCCAAGCAATAAAACTGGTAAAATAAGGGCGGAAAGATAAATTGCATACAAAATAAATTGGAGAGGGATACATGATAATTTACAAGGGATTGCGATTAAATAAAGGGTCTCGTTGTAATTTGCCCAAGAGAAAGCGTGTGTGCAGTGTATGATTTAATTGAACCGTTAGAATTTGATTTTGTACAAAAATGTGAGACGTAAACAAAATAAATAAATAAACTAACACAATGAAATAAATTGTAAAACAAATTGTGAAATAAAATAAATTGTGAAATAACATAGATTAAATTAAATGATAATAAAATAAATAAATGGCCTCATATTAGTCATGATTAATCGGAAACGATTTATCGTGACATTATTATATCATCGGCCCCCATAAAAAGCAGACAAAGAAATACAAATCGAATAAAAACTAACTATAAGATAAGATCTAATAATAAGGGGGGAAATTTAACAAATAGAAAATCATAAGAATTCATAAAAAAAATGTATTAAAAAAAAAAGGGGTGCAGACTGGATCTGGATGTAGTACTCAGAAATCGAATGGGCCAATCCCATCGCAACCCACAAACAAAAATGGAAATTAAACAGAGGGAGCGGGTAGCGCTGGAGACATGGTGCATATACAGTAAGTCAGATAGGCTTCAAGGCCACACAAAAAAAACTATAGAAAAATTAAGAAAACAAGAAGATGGCTAGGGGTGTAGCACAAATCTGCGGTGTATCTATAACAAAATAACATAAACAGGCTAATGCTCTAATAAGCTCAAACAAAACACAGATGGCTCATAAAAAAAAGAATCCCAAATTCTTATTTTATTTTCATCGCTCATCAAAAAAACTCATTAAATAAAAGAATATCCAACGACCGTATTTCAGAAAAGCAAAATAAAAATCCCACCCTTTTAGACCAGTGACGACGAACCCTGTTTCCGGCCTCTTCCAAATCGACTTCGAATTCGTCGTGTTGTTGTTCATCTATTTCTGCTTTTGTTTCACTCACCATGAGTTTTTGGTTTCGTCTCAAGATCCCGCGGTCCCTATCTTCCCTCCCACGCGGCAGCGACGGTTCACGCTTTGAATCTCGTCGGCGCCGATCTCCCTCAGCGTTTGTTGATTGTTGATGATGGTGAAATGGGGAAGAAGATGGTTCGGTTGGTTCAGCGGATTTGAGGATTCGATGGTGTGTTAGCTTGTGGCGGAAGGAGTTTAAATCTGTGATTTCGTCGCGGTTTGGTGTTTGGTGGATTTGGCTGAGAGTTTTGATTTCAAATCTCTTCTTATTTTTCTCTGCAGTTTGTATTTTTTGTGGGTGAAAGTTGAAGGTGGGTTGCTCCGGTTTATGGCCTCATAGGTATTCTTGTTCTGTTGTTGTTTATGGCTTCGCGGATTGCGGCGGAGGTTATGGTGGTCTGTTGTTCATGATGTGTTGGAAGGTTCAAAGTGGCGGAAAGAGGTGATGGAGGATTGGTAAGGGATGAAGATGGAAGAGGAGGATTCAAGGTTTTTGTGTTTCTCTGAGTTTTGGAGGTTTTGATGAAGAACAGGGTCGTGCTGGTTGTTTTAAGAGCTTGAAGGGAGGTGGTGGATGTGGCTGTTTCTTGTTTCAGCTTCCTACGACTTCGATTTCTCCGTGTTTCATCTCAGATTCAGTTTGTTCTTTGGTTTGTTAAAGAAAATCAAGAAAATGAATCGTCCAGAGACTCGGTTCTCTATTTTGATTTCCCTTCATCTCTTTCTCTTATTTCGGTTTGACTCTTTTGTTGTTGAGTGGAGAGTTTGAAATTTTGAAGAAGAGGTGGATTAAATGTTGAAGAAGAGTATTGTTGGGTGATGGAGGAGGGATGGTTCTGAATGAAGGAGGATGGTTTGTGTTGAGTTTGTGTTGTTGTTGAAGTAACAACACGCTGGTGGTGTGAGTTCGAGTAATTTGACGGTCCGGCTTGATAAAATGAGTGGGTGGTGGATTATATGAAAATGTTTCTGATCTTTTTGGTTGAGGACTGTTATTTTTTTATGCAGAGGTCTTTTTTGGTTTTTCCAGTCCCCACTTTTTAGAAGTTTTTTTTTTCTATATCCCTGTCAAAAGAAAAAAAAGCAGTCCCTTTGTGCAGCTTGGTTGCAGATTAATGATAGCTGTCCCTTTTGCTCCTGCTGTGCATTTTATTGACCTGTCTCTCTTTCCCTTTTTTGTATGCAGGTTTGACTTGATATGAATTGGTGAAAAATTCTGCTGGAGTGTTGCAGATTGAGGGATAGAGTTGTCATTGTCTGTTGGGATGTATGCCAATTTTGGTTGACTGAAACAAACTTTTTCTTTTTGTACTATTTGGATAATAAATTAATTAAAATAAAAAAAATGCAAATTATTTCTAATAAAATTAAATTGTAACTAAACTAAAAAAAATAAATACAGTTAAATGACAAGAATTGATTGAGATTAAAAGTCTAATTAAAATAGTTAACTAAATAAAAAACAATTGAAAGTTGGATTAATTAAAATAAATAAATAAATAACTGTTAATCTAATTAAAAGAAAAATCTAATAAGATTAAATAAGAAACAAATTAATTAAAATAAGACTAGATAAATAATGGAAATGACCTAAATGAAATATTAAAAATAAAGAAAATACTTAGAACTAAATAATAAAGTTAAACCAAAACAACTATTTTTTAAAAATCAAACTAATTTACATTTTTCTTAAAAAAATAAAACCTAAAACCTAGATTGAAGTTAAACTTAAATCTAAACAAATTCTAAATTTGAACTAAAATAAAAAATAAAACTAATTCTAAAATATCTAAAAATTTTATTCTTAAACCGAAACAATTAATTCAAAAAAAAAAACAAGAAACTTATATGATTTAAAATGAATAGAAAATGCAATGGTTAATGATTAATGGACTAAAAATACGAAAATGACTGACTATCAAATAAATTGGTAAAAATGCGTCAGATGAAAGAAAATTGAAAATGTTCGGTCAAAATTTAGGGTGTGACAGTTGCCCCTATTTAATCATCTAGAACCTGAATGTCTGAATAACAAAGAGATTTTCGGACATTCGAGGTGGAAGAAGATTAAATATTAAAAATACCTAAAATTTGACCGACTGCAAATGAAATGCAATGCAATGTTCATGAGAAACTCTTTTTAGTTTGCTGGGGATACAATGTGCGAGATGCAATGAACCTTAGCATGCTGATTTTTTTTTTGACGAATATGCTGGATAAGGTATGATGCAGACAAATGCAACGGTGATCCATGCAAATGAGGGCGAAGACTCAATGGGGATAACAATATGTCGGGGATGACAAGACAGGAACAGGAAGTATTCAAGGTGATAAACCAGCAGGTTCAAGTGTAACTGCTGGCACTAAGAGTGACAGAAGACGGAAAACAAAGTGTAAGCCTAAAGACAAACTAACTGAAGTGATGAGTTAGCAAGCTCAAGGTGGTTGCTGGGGATTCCAATGTAACGATTCGGTGATTGAGAAAATAGAACTGATCTCGACTCGGCCGCCAGGAGAACCAAATAGCATACATTGACAAAGCAGTCAAGAATAAACAAATATCGACATGGTGATCGAGAAATAAAATGACAGACATCGGCTCGGTGGTCGGGAAATAAAATGACAGGCATCGACACGGTGGTCTGGAAATAAAAGATATTGACACGGTGGTCAGGAAAATAAAAGACAGGCGTAAATCAAAAGTGGTAAATCAACAGGTTCAAGTGTAACTGTTGAGACTGAGGATCGGGAAACGAAGACATTTATTTAGGAAGTGGCTTTGTGCAACCAAATTGATACTGTAAAGCGTTCAGATATAAATCAACGGCTCTAAGCGGCCGACTGGCAATAAAATGTTGGAGTTTTAAACAAGATAAACGGCCAACTTCCGGGAAATCCCTAAATGAAAGACTTGAAGAATTTGTGCCAATGACGGTTGGACTTAAAAGAAATATTGGTGGTAAAGAGAAGAATATTAATAACAAGAAGGACCTCTGTAGGGGATATTTATGTTACCAGGAAACACTTTGATAAACCAAACTAAAGGGTAATCAACAACAGTGGATTTTCAGACAAAGCTGCTAGTGACGAAAGATTTTTTTCTTGACATGCCAGACAGGAACGAGGCTCTTTATTGTCAGGCGGGGGCTAACTTTGGAAATGATCTAACAAACAAGAATTGATTTTGAACTGGATTTGGAAAAGAGACAAATGTCAGACAAGAACCGGCCGTCAAATAACTTTTAAATGAAATACCAAGCGGGAGCTGGTTCAGAATGGACTAACAGACGAAAACTGTTTTGAAAAGAAAAATGAATATCAGACAGGAACTGGTTTGAAAATAAATGACTACCAGACAGGACTGGGTTGAAAAATAAAAAAAGACTACCAGACAGGACTGGGTTGAAAATAAATGACTACCAGACAGGACTGGGTTGAAAATAAATGACTACCAGACAGGACTGGGTTGAAAATAAATGACTACCAGACAGGACTGGGTTGAAAATAAATGACTGCCAGACAGGACTGGGTTGAAAATAAATGACTGCCAGACAGGACTGGGTTGGAAATAAATGACTACCAGACGGGACTGGGTTGAAAAATAAATGACTACCAGACGGGACTGGGTTGAAAAATAAATGACTACCAGACGGGACTGGGTTGAAAATAAATGACTACCAGACGGGACTGGGTTGAAAATAAATGACTACCAGACAGGACTGGGTTGAAAATAAATGACTGCCAGACAGGACTGGGTTGAAAATAAATGACTACCAGACAGGACTGGGTTGGAAATAAATGACTACCAGACGGGACTGGGTTGAAAAATAAATGACTACCAGACGGGACTGGGTTGAAAAATAAATGACTACCAGACGGGACTGGGTTGAAAATAAATGACTACCAGACGGGACTGGGTTGAAAATAAATGACTACCAGACAGGACTGGGTTGAAAATAAATGACTGCCAGACAGGACTGGGTTGAAAATAAATGACTACCAGACAGGACTGGGTTGGAAATAAATGACTACCAGACGAGACTGGGTTGAAAATAAATGACTACCAGACAGGACTGGGTTGAAAATAAATGACTGCCAAACAGGACTGGGTTGAAAATAAATGACTACCAGACAGGACTGGGTTGGAAATAAATGACTACCAGACGGGACTGGGTTAAAAATAATTGACTACCAGACGAGACTGGGTTGAAAATAAATGACTGCCAGACAGGACTGGGTTGAAAATAAATGACTGCCAGATAGGATTGGGTTGAAAATAAATGACTACCAGACAGGAATGGGTTGGAAATAAATGACTACCAGACGAGACTGGGTTGAAAATAAATGGCTACAAGACGGGACTGGATTGAAAAATAAATGACTACCAGACGGGACTGGGTTGAAAAATAAATGACTACCAGACGGGACTGGGTTGAAAAATAAATGACTACCAGACGGGACTGGGTTGAAAATAAATGACTACCAGACGGGACTGGGTTGAAAATAAATGACTACCAGACGGGACTGGGTTGAAAATAAATGACTACCAGACGAGCTGGGTTGAAAATAAATGACTACCAGACGGGACTGGGTTGAAAATAAATGACTACCAGACGGGACTGGGTTGAAAAATAAATTTCAAAAGAAATACCATACGGGAATTGGTTTACCTGGGTTTGGACCTGGACATATGCTAGATATGCAAGGTTTAACGCTATGAGCGAAGCGACATGACTGAAGCATGAGAGTGATTATGCTCTGACTCAGTGATTTTCAAAATATGCCCCTGCGTGGTTAAGGATGGAACAGTTCTTTGCAGACAACTCTCTAAAAGGAGGCAAAAGATAACGACATGATTCCCGACACCCGTCTTGAACTCAAAATCCATTGTTGCATAGGGCCCTCTTGAACAGCTTGAAGGCACATAGAAGATTTGCCCCTGTGTGATTCCTCTTGCCCCGAAATCAATGGTTTTGAAATTTTCCTCTTCTCAAAAAGTTTAGACCAGCCTGCCATGACATGGCCTTTGAAATGGTTGCCCCGGTGTTCGAACATCGGAAATTTGCCCCTGGTTATTTGATCCCTGGGATGAGAGACTTCTGGTCTAGCTGGCCATTGAACTCTTGAATTCTTTCTGATAACTTGCTCAAGTATAAGTCTTGAGAAAAGCTCAACCTCTGAATTATTGATTCCTGAATGGATTGATTCAGATTGACTGGTTCTCGAAGTGATTGCCCCTGATTGAGCTTCTCTTACCAAGTTAAATTCCCTAACTGGCTGAATTCGTTGGGATTCCCTTGATATTGAATTGATTTGCAAATAACATTATACATTTAAAAGTTGGCAATTTTAATGCAACATTTATGCCAGTTTTGAAATCGCAATTTATTGGTATGATAGTGATACAATGGAGTTGATTAAAATAAAATAAAAGTGGATCTAGCCATTTATGGAATGGCAGATCAAGTGATCAGTACAAATGATTAGCAAAGATCGTTAGGAGTCAGGTTAACACAACCTTGTTGTAGTATGCTCTCGAAATAAACCCTGCCTCAATTAGGTCTTTTAAGGGTTGTAACGTGGCTTGGTTCACGGTTTATGAAACAAAAGATAAAAGGCTCAAAATTTATTTGTACCCATCCCATCTTCGTGATGAACTTCAATCCTATGTTCAGTTAACTTGACATACGCATTCATATCTCAAAACTCTTTTGACAATGCGTGATAAGGATCAGGATTTGAAAGTGATGGCAGCCACCTTGCTTTATCCTTGCTTTGCTGAGGATTTGATGACTTCATTAATTTTCGCCTAAGTCGTCTTTTTCTATTTTTTGACTCGGTGGACTTTTTCTTTGTATTTCTTCTCCCTTACGTCATTCTTCTGTTGAATGGTTATGACTGCCATCTTATTGGATGATAGAGAATACGTACTACAAACTTTTGGCTTTTCACGACTTCTACGACAGTGAATGACAGTACGTTACTGATCCTTCTTGAATAATGGATTGAATCTTTTGAAGATTGGATGCAAACAGATTAACTGAACAGACTACCCTACCCCAGGTTTGAAATTAAGGGTTTTTGCATTTTTGAAAAAGGAAACTCCTACTTCTAGGCTCGAAGGGGTTAGCGAAGGATTATCTTCCTTATTTCACCGGTGTTTGGGAATTTGAAACAATGCCTGTACATCATCGGCAAGATTTTAATTGAGAGCATACGATTGGAGAATTCAAGGTATCTGGTTTTCATCATCCTCCCTCCAATCTTTGCTAAAACAAAAATTTGATAAACAAAAGATAGAAATATATTTTTGCTTTTTGTAACAATGAAAGAAAACGAGTGAATACGAATGGATTGATTCAAAATATGCATAAACATTTCATTAATCTTGCCAATTCAAAAACAACAATGCTAACAAGCAAATACAAAATTAACATGCAAAGAAAATACAACAGTGCTGAAACAAACAAGGGATTGCCAGCTTTAGGGAAATGAAAAATGTCTTGATTTGCTGTCTTCAAGAGATACACCAAGAAGTCACTCAGGCGAGAGGTTAACATGCACCAACAGGCTTCCTTCAGAAAAGGATATGCACCTCTTTTCAATCAAATGTTGTACCTTGGCTTGAAAAGCTCTGCAGTCTTCAGTTGAATGCCCCATTGATCCAGCATGATATCCACATTGCTCGTGTGGATTACACTCAGGAGGGTATGGCTCTGTTAATGGCTTGAGAGGCTTGGGAACCACCAATGAGCTTTGAATCAAAGGTTGCAGAAGCTGAGTGTATGATAAAGGTATTGGATGAAGAGGAGCATTCCTTATTTCCAAATTGTTGCGAGGCTTATGCTGACTCTGATGCTGATTCGGATATCCTTGGCTTTTGGCTTGCTGATTTTGATGAGGAGGGATCCAGGGTTGCTGGTAAGGTACCCTAAACATTGCAGGTTGCCTACAAGGATGATGAGGTATATGAAGTAGTGATTGCTGAAATGATGGAGGGTCATAGGGTCTTGCTAAAGCGCCACAAGAATACTTGACGTTTGCCATGACTGCATTGATTACATCCTCTTCCTCCTCTTGGGAACTATTGAGGGATTCATTCTTACTGGCATGGTTGCTTGAGGCGCCTTGGATCTTTCCGCTTTTGAGACTAATCTCAATACATTCTCCCGTTTTTACCAGGTTAGAGAAACTCGTTGAGGCGGTGCCTACCATTTTCTCAAAGTACGGGCTCTGCAGAGTGTCCATGAATAGGTCCACTAACTCCTTCTCTGATAGCGGTGGTTGAACAAGATCAGCAAACTCTCTCCACCTTTGGACATACTTTTTGAACGGCTCATCATTCCCTTGAGATATGTCCTTCAAGTGAAAGCGACTGGGAGTTTCTCCCAGATTTTAATGGTATTGTTTCACAAAAGCATTGGCTAAGTCCAACCATGACTGAATATGACTTCTTTCCAAACCCATGTACCAATTCAACGGTGCCCCACTCAAACTGTCTTGGAAGCAATGAATCATCAGCTTATCATCAAATGCATATGCAGTCATCTTTCGACAAAACATCACCAAATGGTGCTTTGGACAGCTATCCCCTTTGTACTTCTGAAAGTTAGGTGTTTCAAATTTAGGAGGTATAACCAAACGAGGTACTAAGCACATGTTTAAAGCATCCAGGTCAAAAGCATTCTTCCCCTCTATAACCTTGAGTCTTTCATTCAGCATTCGACATTTCTCATTCATCTCATCAACATCTGGTCCCTTGGTCCTTCTCACTGGGATTTCCCCTTGGGAAATTGGCTCGGAGAATCCAAAGCTTTGGTACTCAACGGCATCGTGAGGTAAGGAGTTTCCATCTCAGATAATGGTGTGCTCTTGAATAACGGATGCCCCAACTGGGGTCCTGACAGACTGAGGTTGAACATAACTGTTCCTTTGAGGTGGAGAGACATTTACAATTACGGCAGCCTGTTGAGCATTATCCCCTCTCCTGATCAAAGCTGTCACCACATCCATGAGTTGGTTCATCTGGTCCTTTGTCAAATCAAAGTCTCCCCTTGTCGCAGTCTGGTTTTGTCCTTCCAGGTCCATGATCAATCAGGTGCTACTTCAAATCCAATATAGGTGTCGGGAAATCAACTGCGGGTTTTGGACACAAGACGAGGATGAGCTTACTCTGAGGAAAGAAAATGATATGCAATGCAAATGCAATGGTATGCAAACGGATGCAGTGCATGGATGCTTAGGAATCACAAACAGACACGGAAGCTGGAAAAGCTCGAGACTTCCTAAATGGTAAGCTGCAAGAGATTGGTTCTATAGTTTGTACCCATAAATCCCACTCACAGGGTGGTTTCTAAGGTGATGGTTTAAGGAAACCCAAGGTCACGGACGTTTATCGTATTAACGCCCCGCCGCAGGCTAGCTGCATTGTGACGATAATAACGATAAGGTCTACCTTGAGTGGAGTTCTCATGTTAGGAATGCAAGGAGCGAGTCCTCGGAGCCTAACATTACACAACTACCAAAATTGAAACAGGTCCTAGGGGGTCCCAGAATCACAGCCCTTTTGTGAATCAGGTCACGCGACAGGCTAGCTGCGTTGCGACAAGATCTACGAAAAGTCTAACTATCTGGGGGAGCTTTCATGTTAGGCATGCAAGGAGCGAGTCCTTGGAGACTAACACTAATAACATCCAATTCTAAACTTAGGTGTTCCCTCTGCTTTTTCCACCACTCAAAATTACTTGCAATGTGACCCCGAGAAACCACAAACAAAAATATTGAGCAATAAAGTAAAGCGGTAAAAGAACAGATAAACAAACATAAATAATAAACATAGAGAAGACAAGAAAATACAAGATCAAACAAATAAACACAAAAATCTAAGTTAGGCTCGACTCTCTCTAGCATGGAGCACTTCCCCAGCAGAGTCGCCAACTGTCGTACCTCAAAAAATGCGATCCTAAAACAAAACAACAGAACCGCCACCTAATTCTATTTATTCTACAAGAGAAAAGGGAGATATAGATACAACCTAAGAAAGGATAAGAAATGGTCAACGAAACCAAATTCTAAGTTCGGGAGTCGGTTACGCAAGGGGAAGGTATTAGCACCCCTCACGTCCGTTGTACTCAACGGGAACCTCTTAGCTAAATATGCGATTAAATGTTTGATCTTAAGTCTTGTCTTCTAAATGTTTGTTATTATGTTTGTTCTTAAAGGGAATTAAATTTTTAATTATTATGACGGAGAAAAGATTAAATTTTTTATTAGGGTGCTCGAGAAGGATTAAAATCCCCGTGCCTACGTATTCCCTTGTGCAATGGGAAAGTCAGAGCTCTGTAGTTCGTGCTACTACGATTTGTGGTTTTTATTGAACGATTGTTTAAGATGCATTCTACTGTTAAGCATTGGCTTATACTCGCGGTGGAGGCTGAAGCGCTAGCTTGTTCGAGAGATAGAATGATTTAAACAATGTTCGTTTTAAAAGAAAGTGTTTGACTTTGTTAAGATGTTTTTAAACGAAAGGGCGATTGAACACATCGCGTGGGGCTAGCCCATGTTGCGGTCCAATCCAGAACGTGCGGAATGCTAGACTCCGGAATTCTGTCTTTCGATAATTAATTATAAAAATGATTTAAATTTGTTGGTATACGAATGATGATTGAACCATCGCGTGAGGCTAGCCCATTTGCGGTTCAATCCAGAACGTGCGGAATGCTAGACTCCGAAATTCCTTCTTTCGTAATTTAATTTAAATGAATTGAATATTTTAATATACGAATGGTGATTGAACCATCGCGTGAGGCTAGCCCATTTGCGGTTCAATCCAGAACGTGCGGAATGCTAGACTCCGGAGTTCCTTTATCGTAAAATTAATTAAGGCGAGCGATAAGTCGTGCAGATGGCGATCACTTGGTAATCGACTTACGTGTGTGCAAATGTGGGCATATGAATCGTTTTAATTGATTATGTGAATTGATTTCTAGTTCTTATGGGTATTCCAAACAATAAAACTGGTAAAATAAGGGCGGAAAGATAAATTGCATACAAAATAAGTTGGAGAGGGATACATGATAATTTACAAGGGATTGCGATTAAATAAAGGGTCTCGTTGTAATTTGCCCAAGAGAAAGCGTGTGTGCAGTGTATGATTTAATCGAACCGTTAGAATTTGATTTTGTACAAAAGTGTGAGACGTAAACAAAATAAATAAATAAACTAATACAATGAAATAAATTGTAAAACAAATTGTGAAATAAAATAAATTGTGAAATAACATAGATTAAATTAAATGATAATAAAATAAATAAATGGCCTCATATTAGTCATGATTAATCGGAAACGATTTATCGTGACATTATTATATCATCGGCCCCCATAAAAAGCAGACAAAGAAATACAAATCGAATAAAAACTAACTATAAGATAAGATCTAATAATAAGGGGAAAAATTTAACAAATAGAAAATCATAAGAATTCATAAAAAAAATGTATTAAAAAAAAAAGGGGTGCAGATTGGATCTGGATGTAGTACTCAGAAATCGAATGGGCCAAGCCCATCGCAACCCACAAACAAAAATGGAAATTAAACAGAGGGAGCGGTGTAATACCTCAAAATTTGCCCTCATATTTGTTCCCTCTATGGGCTCATCATTTTGCATTCATCTGTATTTCTCACCAATTCATTAACATCATAGTAGCTCACTTCGTTGTTTCATAAGGCATGTGATCAGGGTTCAAGGAAACTAGGGTTTTGTACCTTATAAATACCTGGCAAGGATTGAAACGACAAAGAATATTCACTGGATCATGATTCCCCTCCAAATGCGGTTATTCAGTTGTGTATCAACTCATATGGGAGTTTGAACTAGTTAGGGCCAAACTATCAAAAGATGGTTGCGACTGCAAGGTTTATTTTGGGCCACGGGACTGTTTCTTAAACAATGCATGTTCAAAGTTCAGATTGCCGTGTGTTGAAATTCATCAGTTTATCGAGCAGTGTTTTGTTTGAAGTTTGGTTTGAATTTTCATTTTATCAGTGACGCATCTGGATTCGAATGGTTATGGTATGTTTCAAACGATTCAAAGAGTTGTGACTAATCTGAAAAAACGTTCAATGGCTCAGAAGTGGTTGTGTTTATAGATTTATGGAGAGAACTCAAAATAGGTTTTGGAAAAAAAATCAAGAGTTCAATTATGGCTTTGTTCTCATTGTTATGAACCGCTCCTGATTATTCCGTTCCATTCTCATCTCTCTATTTCAATACGTTTCCATCAATCCATTTTCAGTTTCAATTTATTCATATATCTATTCATTTTTTAATCCATTGTATTAACCAAATAATCATTTCATTTTCTAGGGGCCCAATCAGTCATCTAAACTTTTGTTTTTGCACATATTCATTTCCTTCTTTTAACCTGAGGATTATTTCTTTTTGTACTTGTTTTAATTCTCATTACAAGGAAATATGAGTATCATTATTCTTTTGGCCCAATTCTTTGTAAGCCCATTACACATTCCATTTTCTTTCCTTAATGTGTTTCCAAACTTCGTTCATGTTTTAGGACCATTACTTGTTCTCATTAGCAACTAAGTCATCATTAGTTCTCTTATATATTTTGTTTTAGTTTAAGATTCTTACATAATTCTTATCAAGGAGGTGGGTTTAATATTCATGGCTAATAAAAAAAAAGAGAGAGAGAAAGCAATTATGATGCTCAACATTTCAAGTTTAAATCCCGAGAATTCTAAATTGTGAGTGTTATTGAGGTTGAAGTACAACTGGAGCATTTTCTAAATAGAAAGGACTTGCTTTTGAAGGTAAAAATCAATTGACTCCCTCTAGCAAAGGCGTTTTTCAGGCTTGCTGTTTGTATTTCACAAGGTTCAAAGTTATGTAAAGAAGTTCATACAAGAAATTCTCTCCCAGCTAAAATATTCGGTCTTGGCTTACTCTAATAAAATCCAGTTGGGAAAATTCTTTCAAAACCAAAAATATACAATTACAAGGAAGTCTCATCATTACAATTACAAGGAATTTTTATTATTACAGTTACAAGGAAGTTTTGTCATTACACAATATTCAAACATGAAGCCATATTTAAGGATCATATTTACGCAGTGATGTCATCAACAAAAGACAGGATCTTGAAGGATGCTCATGTAATCAATTTCCAGAAAATGAGAAGACATGCGAATGGAAAACCTCAGGGCTAATTGGTGGCTTGTTTGATTCTTTTGCTAAAGGTATTAATACCGAAACGCAACCAGTTTCAGTCGATTCATTTGGTAAGAATGTGGAGCAAGTGATGACCTTCCATCTTTCTATTCTTCACATCAAAGTAACCGAGGACCTAGGACAAAGAGAAAGTTTTATAGCAGTGAGAACTCTGCACACACTCAATATCCCACGAGTAACGGTTTGATTGAGGCAATGATGTTACCTTGTCTTGAAGAAAGTAAAAACCTCAGCCCATATTAAATCTGTCGTCTTAAATCCTAATGATACAGGAGTTATACAAGGTAAATGAAAGACTGAGGAAAGAAGAAGCTTCTCTAGGTACCGGTGATCCCGAATTCCCAAAGACAGTTTGGCCTCCAAAGCAGCTTTGCTCTTCCTGTTACCTTGATCAAGACCAACTAACAAGCTAACAAGCAACAAAATTGAATTGAACCAGGATGTCAGCCCCGTGTGACAAGGACACCCTTCCATTTTTTCACGAGCCCACGGCAGCATACGTAGAAATTCAAGCATAGGCATCAACCTGCCATGACAGAGTTTGAAGAGAGTGAAAATTAAAAGAAAATAAGAAGAACAAGAGAAAGCTTCATAACCACAACTAAATTCACCATGAGCTGCAAAACAGAAAATCAAAGAGGAGTTCGTCCTAACCAACCCTAACCGAATCCACAGAGAAACATGTCAATAAAAAGGGCTGTATAACAGAGAGCTAAAAAGTTGGAAGTGAATGATAGCACAGAAAGATCAAAATCACAAAAAAAATTTGGTTATGCAATGGCAACAAAGTCATAATCAAATCCTAACCGAATTTTCTAACAGAATTCACAACAGAAAATAACTAAATCTTAACAACCGTAACCGAATTTTCTAACTGATTATTACCTGAAGTTTCTGGAATCTTCTCTAAATCTCCTATAAGTCAATGGCTTTTCATTCAATCAGTTCTTCTTCCACATTTTTTTTCTCCTTCAACCTTCTCCTCTAATCTCTTTTCCTCTCCCAAAAACCTCAAAAATTCTCCATCTCCATCTTGGTCTGGAGTTCTCAGAATTGCCTCATCCATCAAGAACCACCAATACACCTTTTGGCTCCAACAACTTCACCATTAAGTCATCATCAGCAGCACTATTATTCCCTCCTGGTTGTTGCAACAATGTCATCCCCGCAAAGAACTCTTGATCACAGTTTCAATAAGGTCAGTACCTGCAAGACTCATTGAAATTGCAAAGAAATCCAGTGAGGAAGACGTATCAGTAAAAGCCGCGGGCAAGAACACACAGAAGCAGAAGAAGAGGAACAAGGCGAAGTCAAGCATACCTGAGCATCATGTATCATTAGAACGGCGGAGCCGGTTTCGTCTTCGCGTCCTCATTGATCATGGATCGAAAGTGGTGCTGAGTTTGTAACGGCCGTAGCATAACAAGTTATCCGCAAAGGCATCGTCGACGCGTCCACGAGCTACAAGGTACGAATCCGAATCCCTTCGTAGGAAGCTGTTTAGGACGTATTGTTGAGCTGCTATGGTTCACGTGGTGTTTGAATGTATCATTGAGTTAGGTTCGAGTAGGTTTCTTATTTTTGTGGTTTATTTCCGGATTGAATTCGACCGAAGCCGTATCAGGGTAATGATTAAGGGTTCTCTTCGGATGAGAGGAAAAGAATTGAATGGAGGGGTTTTGTGAGCTAAGTTTTTTTTACAATAGGGTTTAGGTTTAGGTCCTTTGGAGTTGAGTTTGGCGTTTAAGAAAGTGACGGCGGTTTAGAGAAGAAACTGAGGTGGTGAGGGTGTTGGACGACGGAAGTAGAAGATGGAGCTGAGGGATGGTGGTGGCCGGAGATAAGTGAAGCTGACGAAGATTGAAGGGGCGGCGAAGGAGATGGGAGAGTTTAGGAGATGATGACGGTGAAGATGAGGTTGAGAGAAAGTGACGAAGAAGATGAAGAGGAGGAAGAGGGTATGCGGCGCAAGAGGAAGAAGAAGGGGATTAGGGTTATTCTGGGTTTAGGATTTTTGACTTTTTCTTTTTATTGTTTTGTATTTTTAATTCTGATTTGTAATAAAATTTCATAATTAAATTAAGGTTTTAATTGATTAAGATTTATTTAAAGTTAATTCTTTTTGTCTTAATTAAGATCTTTAGAGTATTATATTAAGAGATTAGTCTATTCGTTTTTGTTTTAATTAGGATCCTTAGAAGAATATTAATAGGATTAGTTAATTTAATTAATCATAGTTTAATTCAGAATTTTAATTGAGCATTATAATTAATTATAGTTTAATTCAAGTCATTAAAATATTATCAAGGTTACTATAGTTTATTTCATCTTTTAATTAAGATTTTTTTTTAGAAGAAATATTTTGCCAAGTTTAGTTAAAATATTAAGTTCAAGTTTAGTACTATTTCTTTTTTTTAATTAAGATTTTAGAAATTTTACCATAAGTTAGTTTAGATTATTCTTTTTAATTAAGATCTTTAGAAATTTTATCATAAGCTTAATTTAATTAGTTTTCTTTAATTAAGAATTTTATAAAAGAAATATTATGATAAAACTTTAGTTAATTCATTTTTTTCTTTAATTAAGATTTTTTAGAAAAATAACATTAAGACTATAGTTTAATTCATTAGCTTAAATTAAGATTTTTTAGAAAATATTTTTATGAGATTAGTTTAATAGTTTTAGATTAAGACTTTTGAAAAATATTATAATAGGCTTAGTTTAATTCTTTTTCTTTAATTAAGTTTTTAGAAATAATAATAGTTTAGTTTAAGATTAGGCTATTTCTTTTTTATTTTATTAATTAGTTCATTTCTTTAAGTTAATTAATAAATATGTGTTAAAACTATGGTTAATTAAAAAAATATTACTATCTACACCCCTATTAAGCCCACCAAGACAATAGCATGAAATAAGGACTTTCTGCACTCCCCTCATTAAAAATCTGCGAATGGGCCTTGGTCCTTTCCTTTCTGCACCTCACCTCTGAGCCCAATTTACAAAAATAACTGAATAAATTACTTACTGAACTCCCTGTATTATTTTTAGTTTAAGTTGACCATAGTTTCAAATTAAATCTAATAAAAATAATAAAAAGCATGGGAAAATTCTATAAAAATTAAGGTAGCTCACTAAATCAATTTAGAAATTTATGACATTTTTATTTTCTGGAATTTGTTTATTTTTGAATTAATTATGAATTTTTCTATTAATTAGTGTTATTGAATTTCTATTATTTATGCTGAATTTTGTTTATTTTATTTAAGTAACTTCCATCAATCTTTTTGAGCCATTCTTTTTTCTGTAATTAGATGACTCATAATATTGCTTAGGATATTTTTAATGGAATTTTTAGGACCTTTTATCATAGGTTTTAGTGGGAAAATCCTTAGGAAATAATAATTAATTCTTAGCTGAAATTAAATAATTTTTAGGCATAAGAAAAATAAGTATTTTTAGAATCCCTCTTAGTACCATATTAGAGATAATGTTAGGATCTTACAATTTAATTTTTACAATTTTTCTAGAAGTTTTAGTATTTTTTTAGAATATTAGTTTAGGCTTAGTTAGGTATAGTTCCCATTAGTTTAGGCCATTAAAAGAAAATATAGTTCAATATAAAAAAATAACAATAGTCTAGATTAATTTTAGTCATAGAATTTAACATTAGACTTAGGTTTAGTTTAATTTGTTTTAGGATGAATATTAAGTTTGACCTAGATTTAGAACTTAGTATAAAGTTCATTTCCATATAGAAGTAGAATAAATAAATAAGATTATTTATTATTCATGCCTTTAAGGCATTTTTAGAATATTATTTCTCATATTTGATTCCATTGTTTTGCCTTATTTTAATTGTTACAACTTGTATAGGTTTCCCCATTTGTTCTTAGAATCAACTTAACTTCATTAAGAAGTAAGTTGAATTCTAATAGTTCTAAGTTTCCATTAGGAGTAGAAAACCTCACTAACCATTAGGATCACTTTGTAAATAAACAAAATTAGGGTTGTGTCTTAGTCCCCTTAGATTTTTCCTTTTATCAACTTGAGTCATTCTCTTCTTATCTTCAAACAAAATCCAAAAACACTTAACAAATAAATGAAATGATTCCTTGTGTATAGCCTTATTCCATGAAACACTCGCATTCATTCCATCTTGGAGTGGTGTAAGCTTGTTTATCATGATGCACAAGTCTCATCAAGGAGTTGTTCACAAAGAAAGCTTAAAAAATACTTCTTCACAAAAGCAACAAAAACACTTAATAAAGTTCAACAAGCTAGTGAACTTAAACCCTAATCCTAGGAAACCAGTCTTGGATAAATTCTCCTTGCTGGGTATGCTTGTTCTATTATTCCATCTTGGAATGTAGAGTCAAGTGTACATTCCATGGAAAAGAGTTTGAATTCACTTCCTTGTGCCAAATTCATACAAAACTCATAAAAGACAAAAAACAAACAATAACCGACTATCCTGCGGGAACTTCTCTTCTCATCTCATTCACTCACAACGCGAACTCGCGACGACTTGTCTCGCATGCAAGACGGTAAACGCACTCGTACCAGACGAGCCTGCAACACCTGAGCATAGACATACGCAGTTCCAGCTGTAAAAAACACAAACAAATAGTTCCCGCCTAGGTTAGGCGAACTACGTCGACTCTGATCCTCATTATCCCGATGAGGTACGTAGGCAGCGGGGTAGGGCCCGTTCGAGCACATTCTTTATTTTCCCTACATTTTCCCCCTTCTGTTCTTTCTCTTTTCTTATTCCTTTCTCATTTCCCATTCCATTCCAGTTAGCGGTTCATTTGTTCAGCAACACTTTATTTCTCACCCTTTGAAACAAAACAAGCAAGCGTGGATCCCGTCGGGTACGACGGACGATCTGGGGTGCTAATACCTTCCCAGGTCGTAACCGACTCCCGAACCCCGATCTTTGGTTCGCAAGGCCTCGTCCTTTCCTTTTTCCTCAGGTTGTGCAACATTACCTTTCCCATTCATTCGGGATAAAAATGTCTGGCTGGCGACTCTAACCTTTCCGCGCCACTTTCGCGTTTGTACTAGGATGAAAATCCCGGGAGCGACAAGCGGGTAGCGCTGGAGACATGGTGCATATACAGTAAGTCAGATAGGCTTCAAGGCCACACAAAAAAAAACTATAGAAAAATTAAGAAAACAAGAAGATGGCTAGGGGTGTAGCACAAATCTGCGGTGTATCTATAACAAAATAACATAAACAGGCTAATGCTCTAATAAGCTCAAACAAAACACAGATGGCTCATAAAAAAAAGAATCCCAAATTCTTATTTTATTTTCATCGCTCATCAAAAAAAATCATTAAATAAAAGAATATCCAACGACCGTATTTCAGAAAAGCAAAATAAAAATCCCACCCTTTTAGACCAGTGACGACGAACCCTATTTCCGGCCTCTTCCAAATCGACTTCGAATTCGTCGTGTTGTTGTTCATCTATTTCTGCTTTTGTTTCACTCACCATGAGTTTTTGGTTTCGTCTCAAGATCCCGCGGTCCCTATCTTCCCTCCCACGCGGCAGCGACGGTTCACGCTTTGAATCTCGTCGGCGCCGATCTCCCTCAGCGTTTGTTGATTGTTGATGATGGTGAAATGGGGAAGAAGATGGTTCGGTTGGTTCAGCGGATTTGAGGATTCGATGGTGTGTTGGCTTGTGGCGGAAGGAGTTTAAATCTGTGATTTCGTCGCGGTTTGGTGTTTGGTGGATTTGGCTGAGAGTTTTGATTTCAAATCTCTTCTTATTTTTCTCTGCAGTTTGTATTTTTTGTGGGTGAAAGTTGAAGGTGGGTTGCTCCGGTTTATGGCCTCATAGGTATTCTTGTTCTGTTGTTGTTTATGGCTTCGCGGATTGCGGCGGAGGTTATGGTGGTCTGTTGTTCATGATGTGTTGGAAGGTTCAAAGTGGCGGAAAGAGGTGATGGAGGATTGGTAAGGGATGAAGATGGAAGAGGAGGATTCAAGGTTTTTGTGTTTCTCTGAGTTTTGGAGGTTTTGATGAAGAACAGGGCCGTGCTGGTTGTTTTAAGAGCTTGAAGGGAGGTGGTGGATGTGGCTGTTTCTTGTTTCAGCTTCCTACGACTTCGATTTCTCCGTGTTTCATCTCAGATTCAGTTTGTTCTTTGGTTTGTTAAAGAAAATCAAGAAAATGAATCGTCCAGAGACTCGGTTCTCTATTTTGATTTCCCTTCATCTCTTTCTCTTATTTCGATTTGACTCTTTTGTTGTTGAGTGGAGAGTTTGAAATTTTGAAGAAGAGGTGGATTAAATGTTGAAGAAGAGTATTGTTGGGTGATGGAGGAGGGATGGTTCTGAATGAAGGAGGATGGTTTGTGTTGAGTTTGTGTTGTTGTTGAAGTAACAACACGCTGGTGGTGTGAGTTCGAGTAATTTGACGGTCCGGCTTGATAAAATGAGTGGGTGGTGGATTATATGAAAATGTTTCTGATCTTTTTGGTTGAGGACTGTTATTTTTTTATGCAGAGGTCTTTTTTGGTTTTTCCAGTCCCCACTTTTTAGAAGTTTTTTTTTTCTATATCCCTGTCAAAAGAAAAAAAAAAGCAGTCCCTTTGTGCAGCTTGGTTGCAAATTAATGATAGCTGTCCCTTTTGCTCCTGCTGTGCATTTTATTGACCTGTCTCTCTTTCCCTTTTTTGTATGCAGGTTTGACTTGATATGAATTGGTGAAAAATTCTGCTGGAGTGTTGCAGATTGAGGGATAGAGTTGTCATTGTCTGTTGGGATGTATGTCAATTTTGGTTGACTGAAACAAACTTTTTCTTTTTGTACTATTTGGATAATAAATTAATTAAAATAAAAAAAATGCAAATTATTTCTAATAAAATTAAATTGTAACTAAACTAAAAAAAATAAATACAGTTAAATGACAAGAATTGATTGAGATTAAAAGTCTAATTAAAATAGTTAACTAAATAAAAAACAATTGAAAGTTGGATTAATTAAAATAAATAAATAAATAACTGTTAATCTAATTAAAAGAAAAATCTAATAAGATTAAATAAGAAACAAATTAATTAAAATAAGACTAGATAAATAATGGAAATGACCTAAATGAAATATTAAAAATAAAGAAAATACTTAGAACTAAATAATAAAGTTAAACCAAAACAACTATTTTTTAAAAATCAAACTAATTTACATTTTTCTTAAAAAAATAAAACATAAAACCTAGATTGAAGTTAAACTTAAATCTAAACAAATTCTAAATTTGAACTAAAATAAAAAATAAAACTAATTCTAAAATATCTAAAAATTTTATTCTTAAACCGAAACAATTAATTCAAAAAAAAAAACAAGAAACTTATATGATTTAAAATGAATAGAAAATGCAATGGTTAATGATTAATGGACTAAAAATACGAAAATGACTGACTATCAAATAAATTGGTAAAAATGCGTCAGATGAAAGAAAATTGAAAATGTTCGGTCAAAATTTAGGGTGTGACAGTTGCCCCTATTTAATCATCTAGAACCTGAATGTCTGAATAACAAAGAGATTTTCGAACATTCGAGGTGGAAGAAGATTAAATATTAAAAATACATAAAATTTGACCGACTGCAAATGAAATGCAATGCAATGTTCATGAGAAACTCTTTTTAGTTTGCTGGGGATACAATGTGCGAGATGCAATGAACCTTAGCATGCTGATTTTTTTTTTGACGAATATGCTGGATAAGGTATGATGCAGACAAATGCAACGGTGATCCATGCAAATGAGGGCGAAGACTCAATGGGGATAACAATATGTCGGGGATGACAAGACAGGAACAGGAAGTATTCAAGGTGATAAACCAGCAGGTTCAAGTGTAACTGCTGGCACTAAGAGTGACAGAAGACGGAAAACAAAGTGTAAGCCTAAAGACAAACTAACTGAAGTGATGAGTTAGCAAGCTCAAGGTGGTTGCTGGGGATTCCAATGTAACGATTCGGTGATTGAGAAAATAGAACTGATCTCGACTCGGCCGCCAGGAGAACCAAATAGCATACATTGACAAAGCAGTCAAGAATAAACAAATATCGACATGGTGATCGAGAAATAAAATGACAGACATCGGCTCGGTGGTCGGGAAATAAAATGACAGGCATCGACACGGTGGTCTGGAAATAAAAGATATTGACACGGTGGTCAGGAAAATAAAAGACAGGCGTAAATCAAAAGTGGTAAATCAACAGGTTCAAGTGTAACTGTTGAGACTGAGGATCGGGAAACAAAGACATTTATTTAGGAAGTGGCTTTGTGCAACCAAATTGATACTGTAAAGCGTTCAGATATAAATCAACGGCTCTAAGCGGCCGACTGGCAATAAAATGTTGGAGTTTTAAACAAGATAAACGGCCAACTTCCGGGAAATCCCTAAATGAAAGACTTGAAGAATTTGTGCCAATGACGGTTGGACTTAAAAGAAATATTGGTGGTAAAGAGAAGAATATTAATAACAAGAAGGACCTCTGTAGGGGATATTTATGTTACCAGGAAACACTTTGATAAACCAAACTAAAGGGTAATCAACAACAGTGGATTTTCAGACAAAGCTGCTAGTGACGAAAGATTTTTTTCTTGACATGCCAGACAGGAACGAGGCTCTTTATTGTCAAGCGGGGGCTAACTTTGGAAATGATCTAACAAACAAGAATTGATTTTGAACTGGATTTGGAAAAGAGACAAATGTCAGACAAGAACCGGCCGTCAAATAACTTTTAAATGAAATACCAAGCGGGAGCTGGTTCAGAATGGACTAACAGACGAAAACTGTTTTGAAAAGAAAAATGAATATCAGACAGGAACTGGTTTGAAAATAAATGACTACCAGACAAGACTGGGTTGAAAAATAAAAAAAGACTACCAGACAGGACTGGGTTGAAAATAAATGACTACCAGACAGGACTGGGTTGAAAATAAATGACTACCAGACAGGACTGGGTTGAAAATAAATGACTACCAGACAGGACTGGGTTGAAAATAAATGACTGCCAGACAGGACTGGGTTGAAAATAAATGACTGCCAGACAGGACTGGGTTGGAAATAAATGACTACCAGACGGGACTGGGTTGAAAAATAAATGACTACCAGACGGGACTGGGTTGAAAAATAAATGACTACCAGACGGGACTGGGTTGAAAATAAATGACTACCAGACGGGACTGGGTTGAAAATAAATGACTACCAGACAGGACTGGGTTGAAAATAAATGACTGCCAGACAGGACTGGGTTGAAAATAAATGACTACCAGACAGGACTGGGTTGGAAATAAATGACTACCAGACGGGACTGGGTTGAAAAATAAATGACTACCAGACGGGACTGGGTTGAAAAATAAATGACTACCAGACGGGACTGGGTTGAAAATAAATGACTACCAGACGGGACTGGGTTGAAAATAAATGACTACCAGACAGGACTGGGTTGAAAATAAATGACTGCCAGACAGGACTGGGTTGAAAATAAATGACTACCAGACAGGACTGGGTTGGAAATAAATGACTACCAGACGAGACTGGGTTGAAAATAAATGACTACCAGACAGGACTGGGTTGAAAATAAATGACTGCCAGACAGGACTGGGTTGAAAATAAATGACTACCAGACAGGACTGGGTTGGAAATAAATGACTACCAGACGGGACTGGGTTAAAAATAATTGACTACCAGACGAGACTGGGTTGAAAATAAATGACTACCAGACAGGACTGGGTTGAAAATAAATGACTGCCAGATAGGATTGGGTTGAAAATAAATGTAGATGTTTAAGAATTGGCAGAATTTTTGACCAAACAAGAAATGCTAAATTCAGTTCAGAATGTCCTATCAGATGTTGGGACATTATCAAACAGAGTATGTGAATTTATTTCAGGATGTCTCATCAGATGTTGGGACATTGTGTGAATAAATTAAGTTCAGTTTTTCAGGATGTCCCAACAGATGTTGAGACATCTCAGACCTGCTACCAGAATTAATTATTGATTAACAGATCAGAGATATTTAAGGAGAACTATCTGGAATTAATTAATGCTGGATAAAAACAGAACAAGGCGCATCTGTAGGGAGTTTTAAATTGAAGATTCAGATTAAAACAGAAGACCTAATGCACCTAGAATATAGGAGGTAACAAACCCTAAATTCAAGGTGACAGTTGCTGCACATTAGGGCTGGATCATTCTACAGAAAGCCCAAAATTCAGATACCTATTTAAACAACAGAAACTCATAGAATTGAGTACGAATTTCAGAAGACTAAATAGGGTGTCTAGTGTTTTAATAGCAAGTTGTTTTTATGTACCACTTTATGAGCTTTTAAGCAAAAGTGCATTTGTGACTTGATTGAAACTGTGAAGTAAGATCAAGCTGTTATTGTTTGAAGGATGTCTTCAACTTTTGTAAACTTGTAAACTTGATCACTGGGTGATTGAGGGGGAGTGAGTAGGGTACTCTTATCTAAGTGAGTCTTAGGTAGAAATTGCATTGGGTAAGTATTAAGTGATAGATTAAACAGGGTGGTTTAAGTCTAGAATTAATATTACTAATAGTGGATTTCCTCCTGGCTTGGTAGCCTCCAGATGTAGGTGTGGTTATACACTGAACTGGGTTAACAAACTTCTGTGTTGTTTATTTTTCCTGCTGTTTAAGTTTTGATTAAACTTGTCAAATGTCCTATTAAGTGTTGGAACATCTCTTAGGACATCTCATACCTGATCACAGAATTTCAATTGGCATCAGAGCAGGCACCCTGCCTGTTTATACTGGGTGAGATCTAGGGAAAACAAATTCTGTAACATGGACAGAGATATAGGGTCAGTAAATAGACCACCTATACTGGATGGTTCTAATTATGACTACTGGAAGCCAAGAATGATTGCATTCTTAAAGTCACTTGACAACAGGGCATGGAGAGCAGTAAATGTTGGATGGAAACATCCTGTTCAAGACACCAAAGATGGATCAATAGTTCTGAAACCTGAAGAAGAATGGAGTAAAGAGGAAGAAGATTCAGAACTAGGCAACTCAAAAGCCCTAAATGATTTATTCAATGGCATTGATAGAAATATTTTCAGACTAGTGCATCATTGTGAGCTGGCCAAAGATGTGTGGGATACCCTCAAGACAACTCATGAAGGAACATCAAAAGAAATCTCAACTCATCTGGTCAAATAAAAGTACTGCATACATAGCACATACATCATTGAAAGTATCAGCTAAAGAAGACTGGTACTTTGACAGTGGATGCTCAAGACACATGACTGGATTGAAGAATTTGCTAGAAAACTTAAAACCACATTCATCCAGGTATGTTACCTTTGGAGATGGAGCTAAAGGAGAGATCAAGGGAATTGGAACCTTGGATTGTCAAGATGTTCCAAGATTAGATGATGTGCTGCTTGTTAAAGGTTTAACTGCTAATCTGATCAGCATAAGTCAACTATGTGATCAAGGATACAGTGTAAACTTTACCAAATCTGAATGCATAGTGACTAACAAAGAACAAGAGGTTGTCATGAAAGGAGCCAGATCTAAAGACAACTGTTACATGTGGGAGCCACTAGACTTCAGTCCCACTTCAACTTGTTCTCTAGCTAGAGAAGAAGAAGTAAAACTATGGCACCAAAGGCTAGGTCATCTTCATTTCAGAGGCATAAAGAAGATCATATCTATGGATGCTGTAAGAGGTATCCCTAAACTGAAGATTGATGATGGCAAAATCTGTGGTGAATGTCAAATAGGCAAACAAACCAAGATGTCCCATCCAAAGCTCCAACATCTGACAACTTCCAAAGTTTTGGAATTGTTACATATGGATCTCATGGGACCTATGCAAGTTGAAAGCCTTGGTGGTAAGAGGTATGCATATGTGGTGGTTGATGACTTTTCAAGATATACATGGATAAATTTCATTAAAGAAAAGTCAGATGTCTTTGATGTATTCAAGGAATTATGTCAAAGATTACAAAGGGAAAAATCCAGCTGTGTGATCAGAATTAGAAGTGATCATGGAAAGGAATTTGAGAATCAAAAATTCTTAGATTTTTGCTCTTCAGAAGGAATCAATCATGAATACTCTTCTCCTATCACTCCTCAACAGAATGGGATTGTTGAGAGAAAAAATAGAACTATTCAAGAATCTTCAAGAGCTATGATACATGCTAAAAAGCTACCTCTGTATTTCTGGGCTGAAGCCATGAACACTGCCTGCTATATCCATAACAGAGTTACCTTGAGAAAAGGAACTTTGTCCACAATATATGAAGTCTGGAAGGGCAGAAAACCCACTGTTAAGTATTTTCATGTATTTGGAAGTAAATGCTATATTCTGGCAGATAGGGAGCAAAGGAGAAAAATGGATCCTAAAAGTGATGAAGGAATTTTCCTTGGATACTCTATAAACAGCAGAGCATATAGAGTATTTAACTACAGAACAAATGTTATCATGGAGTCCATAAATGTGATAATTGATGATGCTCCTACAGATGTCCCAGAAGATGTTGGAACATCTGCTGATATCAAGATTGAAGCTGAAGAAAAGAATGATCAATATAACTTCACTCAAAATGATACAAGGTCAGAAGATTCAAGCAAACCTCCCTCCATCAGAATACAGAAGGATCATCCCAAAGATTTAATAATTGGTGATCCCAACAGAGGTGTGAGCACTAGATCAAGAGAAGTGATTTCAGGTTCTTGTTTTGTGTCCAAAATAGAACCTAAAAACATCAAGGAGGCTCTCACTGATGAATACTGGATTTGTGCTATGCAAGAGGAATTAGGTCAATTCACAAGGAATGAAGTGTGGAATCTTGTTCCTAGACCAAATGACATAAATGTGATTGGTACAAAATGGGTGTACAAGAACAAGTCAAATGAATAAGGAATTGTTACAAAGAACAAAGCTAGACTTGTGGCTCAAGGATACACTCAAATTGAAGGAGTAGACTTTGATGAAACCTTTGCTCCAGTAGCAAGGCTTGAATCAATAAGACTACTGTTGGGAATTGCTTGTATCTTAAAGTTCAAGCTATTTCAAATGGATGTGAAAAGTGCCTTTCTTAATGGTTATCTTAATGAAGAGGTATATGTAGAACAGCCTAAAGGATTTGTTGATCCAAGCTGTCCAAATCATGTATACAAACTCAAGAAAGCACTTTATGGTCTGAAGCAAGCTCCAAGGGCATGGTATGAAAGACTTACCACATTTCTTATCAAGCAAGGATACAGAAAAGGTGGGATTGATAAAACCCTGTTTGTTAAAGATGAAGAAGGAAATGTCATGATTGCACAAATATATGTTGATGACATTGTGTTTGGTGGGATGTCTGATAAGATGGTCAAACATTTTGTCAAGCAGATGGAATCTGAATTTGAAATGAGTCTAGTAGGTGAATTAACCTACTTTCTTGGTCTGCAAGTAAAGCAAATGGAAGACTCAATGTTTATTTCCCAAAGTAAGTACTCCAAGAACATAGTGAAGAAATTTGGAATGGAAAATGCTTCTCATAAAAGAACTCCTGCTCCCACACATTTAAAGCTGACTAAAGATGAAAAGGGTGAGAATGTAGATCAAAGTTTATATAGAAGCATGATTGGAAGCTTGTTATACTTGACTGCTAGCAGACCAGACATTGCTTTTGCAGTAGGAGTTTGTGCAAGATATCAAGCTGATCCAAAAGTCAGTCATCTTAATCAAGTCAAGAGAATCCTTAAATATGTTAATGGTACTTGTGACTATGGCATAATGTACTTTCATGGTTGCAAACCAATTCTCTCTGGCTTCTGTGATGCTGATTGGGCAGGAAGTGCTGATGACAGAAAAAGCACTTCAGGAGGATGCTTCTTTCTAGGAAACAATCTGATTTCTTGGTTCAGTAAGAAACAGAATTGTGTATCCTTATCTACAGCTGAAGCTGAGTATATAGCAGCAGGTAGCAGTTGTTCTCAGTTGGTTTGGATGAAGCAGATGCTCACTGAGTACAATGTCCCACAGGATGTCATGACATTGTACTGTGACAACTTAAGTGCAATCATCATATCAAAGAATCCTATCCAACATAGCAGGACAAAGCATATTGATATCAGACATCATTTCATCAGAGATCTTGTAGAAGAAAAGGTGATTTCATTGGAGCATGTAGCTACAAATCTGCAGTTAGCTGATATCTTTACCAAAGCATTGGATGCTACACAATTTGAGAACTTAAGGGGCAAACTTGGAATCTGTTTATGTGATATTTAGCAGTTAATGAGATGTGCCAACATGTCATATGACATTGCATGGCATAAGGTCCAAATGGCAAAACCAGTCTGGACAAGATCCTTGGGAATTCCATCCCTAATCATTTGCACTGTAACGGTTACTTATTTAGTAACTACTTATAAGCAGCTATCAAGATTCCCATCATACTATCACAAGCGAATCACATTAACTAGCATTCCTTCAGAAATCATAAACCCTAAAGCTGTTCATCTATCTTCCTCTACAATGTCTCAAAACCCTAAAACTACTGAGGAAGTTCTCAACCAGGAAGACGTAGTTCATGCCACTCCCATCTCTGTGGTACCAATGCAATCAACCCCATTGGACGAACTCAGGGGAAGCGTTTCTCACACTAAAAAGGCAAGAACTCCAAAGAGAGGTAAAGATCAAGTCAGAAGCAAAGCTAAAGGCATTCCCTCTCCAGCTAACATGCCCCCTAAATCTTCACAATATGTGGATGATTCAATCAAGGAGATTGTCACTCAAATTCTGTTTGAACAAAGAAAGGTGAGTGGAATCTCTGTTCCTCTGAACACAATGCCTGCATCTCAAGAAGAACAAGCTCAAGCTGCAGAAGAACAAGATGTCCCAACAGATGTTGGAACATCTGAAGATAAGAGAAAGAACTCATCTGATGTTGAGTTGGAACAAACTGAGGACCAGAAGAAGACCTCAAATGAAAATGATGAAGAAATCTCTGAGGATCAGACCAAAGTCTCAAATGAAGGTCAAATCCCTGCTGATCAACAAGCTGAAGAAGAGACTGCTCAATCTCATCCAGTGGTGAACCTGGAGCAGGACTCTGATGCAGAGATCATAGCCTCTGTTAAACCCAGCATAGCCAAAAGGCTAAGGTCCAGGAAAGGCAAGATGCAAGCTGAAGCAGCAATCCCTGAGAAGAAGAAGGCTAGTCCAAAGAAAGGCAAGGCTAAAGCCACTTTTGGACCATCAAAACAATGGAGTAAAGTCCAAACTCAGAAAAGGAAAGCTGTCACCCCATCTGACTCAGATGTTGAATCAGATGTCCCAACATCTCCTCCCAAGAAGAGACCAGCCCCATCTAGGGCTTCAACAGCTGTTCCAGAAGCTCCATTAGACAACATATCTTTCCACCATGTCTCTAGTGTGAACAAGTGGAAGTTTGTGTACCAAAGAAGAGTTGCCCTAGAAAGAGAACTGAGCAGCAATGCACTTGAGTGCACTGAACTGATTGACCTCATCTCTGCTGCAGGACTTTTCAAAACAGTCTCAGACCTCTCTCCCTGCTATGAACTTCTTGTCAAAGAGTTCATTGTGAATCTTCAGGAGGATTGCTCAAATGGTAAGTCCTCTGAGTTTAGAAAAGTTTTTGTTAGAGGCAAATGTGTCCAGTTTTCTCCTCAAATCATCAATGAGTATCTAGGAAGAGAAACAGATGGACCCAATGAGCTAAGTAAGACAGATAATCAAGTCTGTAAAGTGATCACTGCAGACCAGGTCAAGGCATGGCCTGTGAAGGGTAAGCTCTCAGTGAGCATGCTTACCAGAAAGTTTGCCATGCTGAACAGGATTGGAACTGCTAACTGGGTGCCTACCAACCACACTTCTTCAATCTCATCTGGTGAAGACAGTGAGGATGATGAAGAAAGTGAAGCTGATAAAGATGAAGGCACTGAGGTGGAGGAAGCAACTGAGAGTGATGAATCTGAGTGATCCATGTATGTGAGGCAAATGTAATGACAGCAATGTAATGACAGTAATAGTGTCTTTGGCCCCTAATTTTGTGTCTACCAAGGGGGAGAACAACAACAAATTTATACTGCTGGTTATTTTGAATGAAATCTGTTTGTTTCTGTCTGAACTGAATCAGTGTGTATTTCTGTTGAAACAAGACTGGACACATATTTGTTTGAGGGGGAGTAATCTCAAATAAAAATCAACAGAAAAGTAATGATATACTCTGATAAAAAGAACTTCTGCTGCACTCTGAAAACCAGGAAAGATGTTAGCCAAAAATTAGCCAAAGGGGGAGTTTGTAGATGTTTAAGAATTGGCAGAATTTTTGACCAAACAAGAAATGCTAAATTCAGTTCAGAATGTCCTATCAGATGTTGGGACATTATCAAACAGAGTATGTGAATTTATTTCAGGATGTCTCATCAGATGTTGGGACATTGTGTGAATAAATTAAGTTCAGTTTTTCAGGATGTCCCAACAGATGTTGAGACATCTCAGACCTGCTACCAGAATTAATTATTGATTAACAGATCAGAGATATTTAAGGAGAACTATCTGGAATTAATTAATGCTGGATAAAAACAGAACAAGGCGCATCTGTAGGGAGTTTTAAATTGAAGATTCAGATTAAAACAGAAGACCTAATGCACCTAGAATATAGGAGGTAACAAACCCTAAATTCAAGGTGACAGTTGCTGCACATTAGGGCTGGATCATTCTACAGAAAGCCCAAAATTCAGATACCTATTTAAACAACAGAAACTCATAGAATTGAGTACGAATTTCAGAAGACTAAATAGGGTGTCTAGTGTTTTAATAGCAAGTTGTTTTTATATACCACTTTATGAGCTTTTAAGCAAAAGTGCATTTGTGACTTGATTGAAACTGTGAAGTAAGATCAAGCTGTTATTGTTTGAAGGATGTCTTCAACTTTTGTAAACTTGTAAACTTGATCACTGGGTGATTGAGGGGGAGTGAGTAGGGTACTCTTATCTAAGTGAGTCTTAGGTAGAAATTGCATTGGGTAAGTATTAAGTGATAGATTAAACAGGGTGGTTTAAGTCTAGAATTAATATTACTAATAGTGGATTTCCTCCTGGCTTGGTAGCCTCCAGATGTAGGTGTGGTTATACACTGAACTGGGTTAACAAACTTCTGTGTTGTTTATTTTTCCTGCTGTTTAAGTTTTGATTAAACTTGTCAAATGTCCTATTAAGTGTTGGAACATCTCTTAGGACATCTCATACCTGATCACAGAATTTCAATAAATGACTATCAGACAGGACTGGGTTGGAAATAAATGACTACCAGACGAGACTGGGTTGAAAATAAATGGCTACCAGACGGGACTGGGTTGAAAAATAAATGACTACCAGACGGGACTGGGTTGAAAAATAAATGACTACCAGACGGGACTGGGTTGAAAAATAAATGACTACCAGACGGGACTGGGTTGAAAATAAATGACTACCAGACGGGACTGGGTTGAAAATAAATGACTACCAGACGAGACTGGGTTGAAAATAAATGACTACCAGACGGGACTGGGTTGAAAATAAATGACTACCAGACGGGACTGGGTTGAAAAATAAATTTCAAAAGAAATACCATACGGGAATTGGTTTACCTGGGTTTGGACCTGGACATATGCTAGATATGCAAGGTTTAACGCTATGAGCGAAGCGACATGACTGAAGCATGAGAGTGATTATGCTCTGACTCAGTGATTTTCAAAATATGCCCCTGCGTGGTTAAGGATGGAACAGTTCTTTGCAGACAACTCTCTAAAAGGAGGCAAAAGATAACGACATGATTCCCGACACCCGTCTTGAACTCAAAATCCATTGTTGCATAGGGCCCTCTTGAACAGCTTGAAGGCACATAGAAGATTTGCCCCTATGTGATTCCTCTTGCCCCGAAATCAATGGTTTTGAAATTTTCCTCTTCTCAAAAAGTTTAGACCAGCCTGCCATGACATGGCCTTTGAAATGGTTGCCCCGGTGTTCGAACATCGGAAATTTGCCCCTGGTTATTTGATCCCTGGGATGAGAGACTTCTAGTCTAGCTGGCCATTGAACTCTTGAATTCTTTCTGATAACTTGCTCAAGTATAAGTCTTGAGAAAAGCTCAACCTCTGAATTATTGATTCCTGAATGGATTGATTCAGATTGACTGGTTCTCGAAGTGATTGCCCCTGATTGAGCTTCTCTTACCAAGTTAAATTCCCTAACTGGCTGAATTCGTTGGGATTCCCTTGATATTGAATTGATTTGCAAATAACATTATACATTTAAAAGTTGGCAATTTTAATGCAACATTTATGCCAGTTTTGAAATCGCAATTTATTGGTATGATAGTGATACAATGGAGTTGATTAAAATAAAATAAAAGTGGATCTAGCCATTTATGGAATGGCAGATCAAGTGATCAGTACAAATGATTAGCAAAGATCGTTAGGAGTCAGGTTAACACAACCTTGTTGTAGTATGCTCTCGAAATAAACCCTGCCTCAATTAGGTCTTTTAAGGGTTGTAACGTGGCTTGGTTCACGGTTTATGAAACAAAAGATAAAAGGCTCAAAATTTATTTGTACCCATCCCATCTTCGTGATGAACTCCAATCCTATGTTCAGTTAACTTGACATACGCATTCATATCTCAAAACTCTTTTGACAATGCGTGATAAGGATCAGGATTTGAAAGTGATGGCAGCCACCTTGCTTTATCCTTGCTTTGCTGAGGATTTGATGACTTCATTAATTTTCGCCTAAGTCGTCTTTTTCTATTTTTTGACTCGGTGGAATTTTTCTTTGTATTTCTTCTCCCTTACGTCATTCTTCTATTGAATGGTTATGACTGCCATCTTATTGGATGATAGAGAATACGTACTACAAACTTTTGGCTTTTCACGACTTCTACGACAGTGAATGACAGTACGTTACTGATCCTTCTTGAATAATGGATTGAATCTTTTGAAGATTGGATGCAAACAGATTAACTGAACAGACTACCCTACCCCAGGTTTGAAATTAAGGGTTTTTGCATTTTTGAAAAAGGAAACTCCTACTTCTAGGCTCGAAGGGGTTAGCGAAGGATTATCTTCCTTATTTCACCGGTGTTTGGGAATTTGAAACAATGCCTGTACATCATCGGCAAGATTTTAATTGAGAGCATACGATTGGAGAATTCAAGGTATCTGGTTTTCATCATCCTCCCTCCAATCTTTGCTAAAACAAAAATTTGATAAACAAAAGATAGAAATATATTTTTGCTTTTTGTAACAATGAAAGAAAACGAGTGAATACGAATGGATTGATTCAAAATATGCATAAACATTTCATTAATCTTGCCAATTCAAAAACAACAATGCTAACAAGCAAATACAAAATCAACATGCAAAGAAAATACAACAGTGCTGAAACAAACAAGGGATTGCCAGCTTTAGGGAAATGAAAAATGTCTTGATTTTCTGTCTTCAAGAGATACACCAAGAAGTCACTCAGGCGAGAGGTTAACATGCACCAACAGGCTTCCTTCAGAAAAGGATATGCACCTCTTGTCAATCAAATGTTGTACCTTGGCTTGAAAAGCTCTGCAGTCTTCAGTTGAATGCCCCATTGATCCAACATGATATCCACATTGCTCGTGTGGATTACACTCAGGAGGGTATGGCTCTGTTAATGGCTTGAGAGGCTTGGGAACCACCAATGAGCTTTGAATCAAAGGTTGCAGAAGCTGAGTGTATGATAAAGGTATTGGATGAAGAGGAGCATTCCTTATTTCCAAATTGTTGCGAGGCTTATGCTGACTCTGATGCTGATTCGGATATCCTTGGCTTTTGGCTTGCTGATTTTGATGAGGAGGGATCCAGGGTTGCTGGTAAGGTACCCTAAACATTGCAGGTTGCCTACAAGGATGATGAGGTATATGAAGTAGTGATTGCTGAAATGATGGAGGGTCATAGGGTCTTGCTAAAGCGCCACAAGAATACTTGACGTTTGCCATGACTGCATTGATTACATCCTCTTCCTCCTCTTGGGAACTATTGAGGGATTCATTCTTACTGGCATGGTTGCTTGAGGCGCCTTGGATCTTTCCGCTTTTGAGACTAATCTCAATACATTCTCCCGTTTTTACCAGGTTAGAGAAACTCGTTGAGGCGGTGCCTACCATTTTCTCAAAGTACGGGCTCTGCAGAGTGTCCATGAATAGGTCCACTAACTCCTTCTCTGATAGCGGTGGTTGAACAAGATCAGCAAACTCTCTCCACCTTTGGACATACTTTTTGAACGGCTCATCATTCCCTTGAGATATGTCCTTCAAGTGAAAGCGACTGGGAGTTTCTCCCAGATTGTAATGGTATTGTTTCACAAAAGCATTGGCTAAGTCCAACCATGACTTCTTTCCAAACCCATGTACCAATTCAACGGTGCCCCACTCAAACTGTCTTGGAAGCAATGAATCATCAGCTTATCATCAAATGCATATGCAGTCATCTTTCGACAAAACATCACCAAATGGTGCTTTGGACAGCTATCCCCTTTGTACTTCTGAAAGTTAGGTGTTTCAAATTTAGGAGGTATAACCAAACCAGGTACTAAGCACATGTTTAAAGCATCCAGGTCAAAAGCATTCTTCCCCTCTATAACCTTGAGTCTTTCATTCAGCATTCGACATTTCTCATTCATCTCATCAACATCTGGTCCCTTGGTCCTTCTCACTGGGATTTCCCCTTGGGAAATTGGCTCGGAGAATCCAAAGCTTTGGTACTCAACGGCATCGTGAGGTAAGGAGTTTCCATCTCGGATAATGGTGTGCTCTTGAATAACGGATGCCCCAACTGGGGTCCTGACAGACTGAGGTTGAACATAACTGTTCCTTTGAGGTGGAGAGACATTTACAATTACGGCAGCCTGTTGAGCATTATCCCCTCTCCTGATCAAAGCTGTCACCACATCCATGAGCTGGTTCATCTGGTCCTTTGTCAAATCAAAGTCTCCCCTTGTCGCAGTCTGGTTTTGTCCTTCCAGGTCCATGATCAATCAGGTGCTACTTCAAATCCAATATAGGTGTCGGGAAATCAACTGCGGGTTTTGGACACAAGACGAGGATGAGCTTACTCTGAGGAAAGAAAATGATATGCAATGCAAATGCAATGGTATGCAAACGGATGCAGTGCATGGATGCTTAGGAATCACAAACAGACACGGAAGCTGGAAAAGCTCGAGACTTCCTAAATGGTAAGCTGCAAGAGATTGGTTCTATAGTTTGTACCCATAAATCCCACTCACAGGGTGGTTTCTAAGGTGATGGTTTAAGGAAACCCAAGGTCACGGACGTTTATCGTATTAACGCCCCGCCGCAGGCTAGCTGCATTGTGACGATAATAACGATAAGGTCTACCTTGAGTGGAGTTCTCATGTTAGGAATGCAAGGAGCGAGTCCTCGGAGCCTAACATTACACAAATACCAAAATTGAAACAGGTCCTAGGGGGTCCCAGAATCACAGCCCTTTTGTGAATCAGGTCACGCGACAGGCTAGCTGCGTTGCGACAAGATCTACGAAAAGTCTAACTATCTGGGGGAGCTTTCATGTTAGGCATGCAAGGAGAGAGTCCTTGGAGACTAACACTAATAACATCCAATTCTAAACTTAGGTGTTCCCTCTGCTTTTTCCACCACTCAAAATTACTTGCAATGTGACCCCGAGAAACCACAAACAAAAATATTGAGCAATAAAGTAAAGCGGTAAAAGAACAGATAAACAAACATAAATAATAAACATAGAGAAGACAAGAAAATACAAGATCAAACAAATAAACACAAAAATCTAAGTTAGGCTCGACTCTCTCTAGCATGGAGCACTTCCCCAGCAGAGTCGCCAACTGTCGTACCTCAAAAAATGCGATCCTAAAACAAAACAACAGAGCCGCCACCTAATTCTATTTATTCTACAAGAGAAAAGGGAGATATAGATACAACCTAAGAAAGGATAAGAAATGGTCAACGAAACCAAATTCTAAGTTCGGGAGTCGGTTACGCAAGGGGAAGGTATTAGCACCCCTCACGTCCGTTGTACTCAACGGGAACCTCTTAGCTAAATATGCGATTAAATGTTTGATCTTAAGTCTTGTCTTCTAAATGTTTGTTATTATGTTTGTTCTTAAAGGGAATTAAATTTTTAATTATTATGACGGAGAAAAGATTAAATTTTTTATTAGGGTGCTCGAGAAGGATTAAAATCCCCGTGCCTACGTATTCCCTTGTGCAATGGGAAAGTCAGAGCTCTGTAGTTCGTGCTACTACGATTTGTGGTTTTTATTGAACGATTGTTTAAGATGCATTCTACTGTTAAGCATTGGCTTATACTCGCGGTGGAGGCTGAAGCGCTAGCTTGTTCGAGAGATAGAATGATTTAAACAATGTTCGTTTTAAAAGAAAGTGTTTGACTTTGTTAAGATGTTTTTAAACGAAAGGGCGATTGAACACATCGCGTGGGGCTAGCCCATGTTGCGGTCCAATCCAGAACGTGCGGAATGCTAGACTCCGGAATTCTGTCTTTCGATAATTAATTATAAAAATGATTTAAATTTGTTGGTATACGAATGATGATTGAACCATCGCGTGAGGCTAGCCCATTTGCGGTTCAATCCAGAACGTGCGGAATGCTAGACTCCGGAATTCCTTCTTTCGTAATTTAATTTAAATGAATTGAATATTTTAATATACGAATGGTGATTGAACCATCGCGTGAGGCTAGCCCATTTGCGGTTCAATCCAGAACGTGCGGAATGCTAGACTCCGGAGTTCCTTTTTCGTAAAATTAATTAAGGCGAGCGATAAGTCGTGCAGATGGCGATCACTTGGTAATCGACTTACGTGTGTGCAAATGTGGGCATATGAATCGTTTTAATTGATTATGTGAATTGATTTCTAGTTCTTATGGGTATTCCAAGCAATAAAACTGGTAAAATAAGGGCGGAAAGATAAATTGCATACAAAATAAGTTGGAGAGGGATACATGATAATTTACAAGGGATTGCGATTAAATAAAGGGTCTCGTTGTAATTTGCCCAAGAGAAAGCGTGTGTGCAGTGTATGATTTAATCGAACCGTTAGAATTTGATTTTGTACAAAAGTGTGAGACGTAAACAAAATAAATAAATAAACTAATACAATGAAATAAATTGTAAAACAAATTGTGAAATAAAATAAATTGTGAAATAACATAGATTAAATTAAATGATAATAAAATAAATAAATGGCCTCATATTAGTCATGATTAATCGGAAACGATTTATCGTGACATTATTATATCATCGGCCCCCATAAAAAGCAGACAAAGAAATACAAATCGAATAAAAACTAACTATAAGATAAGATCTAATAATTAGGGGAAAAATTTAACAAATAGAAAATCATAAGAATTCATAAAAAAAATGTATTAAAAAAAAAAGGGGTGCAGACTGGATCTGGATGTAGTACTCAGAAATCGAATGGGCCAAGCCCATCGCAACCCACAAACAAAAATGGAAATTAAACAGAGGGAGCGGGTAGCGCTGGAGACATGGTGCATATACAGTAAGTCAGATAGGCTTCAAGGCCACACAAAAAAAACTATAGAAAAATTAAGAAAACAAGAAGATGGCTAGGGGTGTAGCACAAATCTGCGGTGTATCTATAACAAAATAACATAAACAGGCTAATGCTCTAATAAGCTCAAACAAAACACAGATGGCTCATAAAAAAAGAATCCCAAATTCTTATTTTATTTTCATCGCTCATCAAAAAAACTCATTAAATAAAAGAATATCCAACGACCATATTTCAGAAAAGCAAAATAAAAATCCCACCCTTTTAGACCAGTGACGAAGAACCCTGTTTCCGGCCTCTTCCAAATCGACTTCGAATTTGTCGTGTTGTTGTTCATCTATTTCTGCTTTTGTTTCACTCACCATGAGTTTTTGGTTTCGTCTCAAGATCCCGCGGTCCCTATCTTCCCTCCCACGCGGCAGTGACGGTTCGCGCTTTGAATCTCGTCGGCGCCGATCTCCCTCAATGTTTGTTGATTGTTGATGATGGTGAAATGGGGAAGAAGATGGTTCGGTTGGTTCAGCGGATTTGAGGATTCGATGGTGTGTTGGCTTGTGGCAGAAGGAGTTTAAATCTGTGATTTCGTCGCGGTTTGGTGTTTGGTGGATTTGGCTGAGAGTTTTGATTTCAAATCTCTTCTTATTTTTCTCTGCAGTTTGTATTTTTTGTGGGTGAAAGTTGAAGGTGGGTTGCTCCGGTTTATGGCCTCATAGGTATTCTTGTTTTGTTGTTGTTTATGGCTTCGCGGATTGCGGTGGAGGTTATGGTGGTCTGTTGTTCATGATGTGTTGGAAGGTTCAAAGTGGCAGAAAGAGGTGATGGAGGATTGTTAAGGGATGAAGATGGAAGAGGAGGATTCAAGGTTTTTGTGTTTCTCTGAGTTTTGGAGGTTTTGATGAAGAACAGGGCCGTGCTGGTTGTTTTAAGAGCTTGAAGGGAGGTGGTGGATGTGGCTGTTTCTTGTTTAAGCTTCCTACGACTTCGATTTCTCCGTGTTTCATCTCAGATTCAGTTTGTTCTTTGGTTTGTTAAAGAAAATCAAGAAAATGAATCGTCCAGAGACTCGGTTCTCTATTTTGATTTCCCTTCATCTCTTTCTCTTATTTCGGTTTGACTCTTTTGTTGTTGAGTGGAGAGTTTGAAATTTTGAAGAAGAGGTGGATTAAATGTTGAAGAAGAGTATTGTTGGGTGATGGAGGAGGGATGGTTCTGAATGAAGGAGGATGGTTTGTGTTGAGTTTGTGTTGTTGTTGAAGTAACAACACGCTGGTGGTGTGAGTTCGAGTAATTTGACGGTCCGGCTTGATAAAATGAGTGGGTGGTGGATTATATGAAAATGTTTCTGATCTTTTTGGTTGAGGACTGTTATTTTTTTATGCAGAGGTCTTTTTTGGTTTTTCCAGTCCCCCACTTTTTAGAAGTTTTTTTTTTCTATATCCCTGTCAAAAGAAAAAAAAGCAGTCCCTTTGTGCAGCTTGGTTGCAGATTAATGATAGCTGTCCCTTTTGCTCCTGCTGTGCATTTTATTGACCTGTCTCTCTTTCCCTATTTTGTATGCAGGTTTGACTTGATATGAATTGGTGAAAAATTCTGCTGGAGTGTTGCAGATTGAGGGATAGAGTTGTCATTGTCTGTTGGGATGTATGCCAATTTTGGTTGACTGAAACAAACTTTTTCTTTTTGTACTATTTGGATAATAAATTAATTAAAATAAAAAAAATGCAAATTATTTCTAATAAAATTAAATTGTAACTAAACTAAAAAAAATAAATACAGTTAAATGACAAGAATTGATTGAGATTAAAAGTCTAATTAAAATAGTTAACTAAATAAAAAACAATTGAAAGTTGGATTAATTAAAATAAATAAATAAATAACTGTTAATCTAATTAAAAGAAAAATCTAATAAGATTAAATAAGAAACAAATTAATTAAAATAAGACTAGATAAATAATGGAAATGACCTAAATGAAATATTAAAAATAAAGAAAATACTTAGAACTAAATAATAAAGTTAAACCAAAACAACTATTTTTTAAAAATCAAACTAATTTACATTTTTCTTAAAAAAATAAAACCTAAAACCTAGATTGAAGTTAAACTTAAATCTAAACAAATTCTAAATTTGAACTAAAATAAAAAATAAAACTAATTCTAAAATATCTAAAAATTTTATTCTTAAACCGAAACAATTAATTCAAAAAAAAAAAAAAGAAACTTATATGATTTAAAATGAATAGAAAATGCAATGGTTAATGATTAATGGACTAAAAATACGAAAATGACTGACTATCAAATAAATTGGTAAAAATGCGTCAGATGAAAGAAAATTGAAAATGTTCGGTCAAAATTTAGGGTGTGACACATATATTTCAAGCTATTTTAGTTGTTGGTTTTTATGTTTTTGTGTGCTTTTGAGTTTTATGTTTATGTTATTTCTTGTTATTCCTTTATGTGGCGAGGATGTTACATGTTTATCTTTTCTATCGTTGGTGCATTTAATTTGTTTTTTTTAGTGTACTTTCAGGCATTTAACAAGCTAGTGATCAGATACTAATGAAATGGCGATCAGTGTGCAAGGAAATAGAAGAAAATGGGGTTTCAGAAGCCTGACACGGGTGCCTGTGTCACCTAACACGGCCCGTGTCAGGATGGCCATGGTGTGAAGACTTGGAAAAAATGTGTGAGGCAATACAGAAGCCTGACACGGGTGCCCATGTCACATGACATGGCCCGTGTCATAGTCCCCCAAAGGAAGATGCACGCAGCCAAGATTCCAGCAGCAGGACACGGGTGCCCGTGTCACACGACATGGCCCGTGTCATAGTACCTGGATGCAAAAATTGTGTCATTTCTTAATTCCCTTGTCCTGAGGGCAGTTTAGGCATTTCGCATGTAATTTTGTAATCTGATACATTAGGTTGATCGTAACTGAAAGAGAACATTTTTGGATTTTGGGAATTTGCACGCAAGGAGAGAACAACAGATTGAGAGAGGAGAAGAAGGATCGATCAAACGCGGAAGAAATTGACGATCCAACCAATCCTTTATATATTGTAATGTCTCTTTTCCTTATGTATGTGATTTTCATTGTTTTGAATATGAGTGGCTAAACCCCCCAATGCTAGGGGGTGTCCCTGAGTTTATTGTAATGACATTGAATTTGATTTTATGAATTTCACTGCTTCTATATTCATTGTGTTGATTGATTCGATTTTATTATAAAAATCAATATTGGAAAATTAGATTTTTAATCATCGGTTAACAGAAGGTAGGAATGCCGCTGTTGATGTTTTTCAATCAAAACTTTTTATCGCATATGATCAAGGAATTGGGATATCATATTTATCCGTAAAAACTTTCGATATGAAAATGCTTGGTGTTCATTCTATACAATCAAGGAATTGGGTATAGAAGGAATACCAAAGGGTTTTCCTTAAAGGAATTTCTGAAAACTAATCTTGAAAGGCGGTAATGTTTTAGTTGCAGTGATATTTTAACGATTATAAATAATTTGTTATTATAAGAATTTCTCATACACCTTCCCTAGTATAATTCTCATATTTGTGATTCTTATTATTTTCCTAAATTTTATGTTTATAAGTCCTTTGATAATATCTATACCAAACCTAAGGAACTTTGGTTCAATTGAAATAGTAAAAAAAACTTAATTTACTACGCAGTCCTTGAGATCGATATTCGGGGAATTTTCTCTATTATTACTACAGTGGACAAAAATAGTACACTTGCTATTTTCCCATCAGTATGCAACACGAAATGTGACTCAACATGATTCATATGTATGTGGTACCATCGGAGTAGAACTCCCAACTTAAAATATGCCAGGTTATCGAGGCATCTACAAGGCATAAGCCTTCAACTTAAGAATTTTGCCAATCCAGGCCAACGTGGTGAGCATCCGCTCCAACTTAGAAATGCAATGTATGCAATGATACGAACGACATAATATATAACAACAACATACAACGAACAACGCAAAACAACATGGAAACTTTTAGTTCAACACAAATTCAACCTTGGCCATAGGCCTACAACTTATCATCATTAACTTATCAACGTTGGCCAAAGGCCTCCAACAACAACGACAACTCAACGTTGGCTTTACGCCTTAAAAATACCCACAACTACAACAAAATAACTTTGGATCAAGGGCCTGCAAATTACCAACAACAATCGGCAACTATACGAATTATAACAAAGCAACACAAACTCAGAGCAACCAAATTCACTACCTTCCCATTCACACAAATTCCGACTAAAACCGAATAATTAATTTATTTACTATGCTCTGTTATTACTACTTAATACCTAGCTTATTATCATACTTCCGTTAAATCCATGACATCAACTACACACCAAAACTTGCTAATTAATTACTACATTGCTACTCAATAATCTCAGCCACATAATTATTATTATTCCACCAAACATATAGGTATACATACTGCTACTAACATTTTACTACTAACATTCATCTACTAAATTCATGTCAGCAATCGACTTACCCAAAACCTACTGCCAAAATATTCCTCGCTGCTACTAAATTCTCCATTTTAGTTATGACTAGTACTGTTATAAGTCCAATAAAATACTCTGCTAGAATAATACATGTTATATGTTGCATACTTAGTATTACTACTGCTATATCATTATCCAACAATTTTATTACAATTACTACTACTACAATGTTATCTCACTGCTACTGAAAAAAATTCCTGCTACATAATAATTACCATTACTACTTATAAAACTAATGAGGCTCTTAACTTAATTAAAGTTTATGGAACCAAAAAGCATAGGTGCACACTCAAAAGACCAGGCAATAAAATAAAAGCCAAACATTACAACATAACAGTATGACGTTCGTCACAATAACATGCCCCTCGTTACAGATCTTGACGGTCGTCACATAAATGGGATGATTGTCACCAGGCCAGACGGACGTCCCACATCCAATTTCCCTCGTCTCTGTTTCCTTCTCTCAGTCTCTATCGTTCATCCTTTTCTACCTCTGCAACTCAATAATTATACATCCCCGACCAATTATCTAACTAACCCATCATACCAATTCAACATCAACATAATATATTCATACACCACAATCCCGACTACTCAATTTATAATTAATTCAACAACATAGGTTAATTTCTTCACTTAATCAACAAATTATCAATCGCAACAATTTATTCAACCACACAACATAACAACAGGACAACATGATTCATAAACCCGATTTCACATATATTCATCATATAACCCGATTATAGAGTTAGAATCCCACCCTTACCTTGGGTTTACGGTTGCTCTAATGTTCTCCGATTGAATTTCCTACCCTCCGCCTTTAGGACTCTATTCCTCTCCTCTTTCATCCATGGGAATTAGAAATACAAACTTGCTTCCATTGAGTTCCTATCTTGACCAAAATTCAGCATCCATCATCATCAATCCCGTAACTACTATTTGACCAATTTACAGCATGAACTTCCAAACTTTAAATGCATTTTTCTCCTTCAATACTGAACTTATTGACACGAAATCATATATCAAATTGAAGGGAATTTCATAAGCTTTCCAGAAATTCAAGAATCTCTTTAATCAGAATTATGAATAAAAAGTTATCACCTGTTTAGTGGAGGTTGTATCGTAAGTGCGAAAATGGAGATATGCTCATGAATTCTTCTTTCTCCTCCTTTGCCCCCAAGCTATTTTCTCTCCTCTAAAACTCTTATTCTTCTCTGAGACTTCTTCCTCTGTAACTTCCATGTCCTATTCTCTTGCTACCAATTAACCTAATTTCTTTTTTTATTCTAATTAAATTATAATTCACTTAATCCATAACTTATTCATTAATTCTATTGGGCCTAGTTTCTACACCCCACCAATTACTTATATCAACCACTTAAATAAGCCTATGTGTTCTTCTACACTCTTAATATAATAACAACATATTATTCCTATAACTTAAAACACTTAATTTAATTCGACCCACCACAACACGACTTAAATCAACTTAATCAACTTAGTTCAACTTAAATCAACTTAGCAACTCATTACAACATAAATTCGACAATTCCACATAAATCAACATAAATAATACATGTATAATTAATTAATAAACAGGGTGTTACAACTCTCTCCCACTTAGGATATTTTCGTCCTCGAAAATTTATCTGATACAACTATTCCAACTACGCAATCACATATGACTAGTCAACTCTTAACCCAGAAAGGCAACCTCGCGCATAATACAAACGATTCACAACATCAACGAATACCACGACACAAATACTACTCAAGTAATAACTTGACAACTATCGTTACCATACAACAAGTAACCAACTTAAGAATAAACTGGTTTAATAACCAGAACATAGCCGCATAAGAACACACAACTTTAACATGACATCAACGCAATCAACTACCAACATTGTTGTTACTCCCGTATGAAAAATTGCACTGCATCACGTGTTGGTTGCGCACTCTGATTACTTGCAACTGAATCTACCAAGTTTACCTCCAACTCATAATCACCAAAACCGACATAACCAAGACTTTCGACTTAACTCTTTGGAAATTCCATTCCAACAGGTATTCTACAATCTCATAGTTATCGAATACTTCAACTTATATTCGTACGACAACACCTCTGTGTCGCTCCCGGGATTTTCATCCTAGTACAAACGCGAAAGTGGCACGGAAAAGGTAGAGTCGCTAGCCAGACATTTTTATCCCGAATGAATGGGAAAGGTAATGTTGCACAAACCTAAGGAAGAAGGAAAGGACGAGCTCCTGCGAACCAAAGATCTGGGTTCGGGAGTCGGTTACGACCTGGGAAGGTATTAGCACCCCAGATCGTCCGCCGTACCCGACGGGATCCACGCTTGTTTGCTTGTTTCAAAGGGTGAGAAAATACGAGTGCTGCTGAATAAAACTGTTGACTGGAATAGGAATGCGAAATGGAACTGGAAAAGAAAATGGAAAGGAATGGGGAAATGTAGGGAAAATAAAGAATGTGCTCGAACGGGCCCTACCCCGCTGCCTACGTACCTCATCGAGATAATGAGGATCAGAGTCGACGTAGTTCTCCTAACTAAGGCGGGAACTATTTGTTTGTGTTTTTTATAGCTGGAACTGCGTATGTCTGTGCTCAGGTGTTGCAGGCTCGTCTGGTACGAGTGCGTTTACCGTCTTGCATGCGAGACAAGTCGTCGCGAGTTCGCGTTGTGAGTGAATGAGATGAGAAGAGAAGTTCTCGCAGGATAGTCGCTTGTTATTTGTTTTTTTTCTTTTAAGAGAAGTGTTTTGAATTTGTTTGTTTTATGAAACAATTCCTTGATGAGACTTGTACATCATGATAGACGAGCTTATACCACTCCAAGATGGAATGAGTGCAAGTGCTTCATGGAATAAGGCTATACACAAGGAATCCTTTCATTTATTTGTTAAGTGTTTTTGAATTTTGTTTGAAGATGAGAAAGAGAATGACTCAAATTGCAAAAGGACAAAATCTAATGGGGACTAAGACACAACCCTAATTTTTGTTTATTTACAAGAGAGCTCCTATGGTTAATGAGGTTTCTAAACCTAATGGAGAAAGAACTTAGAAACTACTAGAATACAACTTACTTCCTTAGGAAGTTAAGTTGATTCTAAAGCAAAGGGGGAAACCTATACAAGTGAAAAATTCAATCAATATAACAAGGCAACATAAATTGAATATAAGAATAAAATTCTAAACAAAACATTTAAAGGCATAAACCCAAAATAGTCTAAATTTAATCTAAGTCTAATTAGTATGAATCCTAAGTCTAAGTCCTAAAACTAAGGGCATTACCTAATATTTTCATTCTAAAAAATCAGAATCTAAACTAGTCTAAATCACTATTAAATCCTAAGATTAAATCTAGTTAAAACTATTTTTTATGAGACTTAATGTCCTAGCCTAAACTAATGGAAATTTATATGTAACAAAGCCTAAGAATTAATACCCTAAAAAATAGTAAAAGCTCTGGAAAAATCATGAGATTAATTCTATAGGGTCCTAAAACTATCTATAATATTGTGCTAAAAAGAATCCTAAAAAATCAGAATTTTGCTATGCCTAAAAATCATTTATTTCTACCTAATGATTAACCATTATTTTCTAAGGATTAAGCCACTAAAACCTGAGATAAAATGCCTTAAAACATCTACTAAAATTACACTAAGTACTATTATGAGTCCTCTAACTATGGCAAAAAGAGTGGGCCAAAAAAGTTACTGGAAGACTAAAAATTAAATCAACAAATTTATGTACAGTTGAAGGAAATTCACTAAAACTAATTACATGAAAAAAATCAGAGTTAATTCAAAAATAAGGCAAATTCAGAAAAATAAAATGCTAAACATTTCTAAATTGAATTAATGGCCTACTTGATGTTTTATAGAATTTTCCTAAGCATTTTCCTATTTTATTGAATATTTTCTAAACTAATGTAAAACTAAAAATTAAATTCTAAAAAAAAGAAAATGAAGGGGGTGGATTAGAAATTTTTCTAGTTATAATTCTCATATTGGGATTCTAAGGGGAGTGTGATTAGCAGAGGAGAAGGCCCAAAACGCAGGACTGAGGGGGGAGGTGCTGGAACCAGTTTTTTATGTTGTTTTTTTATATGGGCTTGAAACGGGGAGGTGTTAACAGCAACATCTAAGCCCAAAATGCAGGAAACCTAGGGAGGGTGCAGGAAGCTATTTTTTTATGTTATTTCTTATAATGGGCCCAGAATAGGGGTAAGAATAGCAAAAGATGGAAGCCCAATTCGCAGGTTCTGAAGAGGGTGTACATGGAATTCAGTCAACTACTTTGACTCTAATATGGGCCATTAGATCTAGGGTTTCCTAAGGTGTCATCATCCTGCGGTTATGACGTGAAGATGCGTGGAGGTTATGGTGTATGAGCATGCACATGAATAGCCTCAGGAAGAGCCTACCGGATGGTGACACTTGTCACCGCCGGTGTGGCCAAGGAAATCAAAAGCCTCATCCTTTTGGTAAATCTTAATACGTGATTAGTGTATTTAATTATATAATTATGAATGATTCCCAATAACTTTTTTTATTACCTTTGTGATTTACAATGAAAACCAAATGACTAATATCAAATAACAACGGAAGAACAAAAACACAGGAAACCCTAGTTCTATCTGCGGCGGCCACTTCCTCAACTCCTCTGTCCCCCTCCTCTTTCTTCCTCACCTTCATCTTCTTTCTTCCTCACCCTCATCTTCTTCGTTGATTGAGACAATCAACAACTTCATCTCCTTCGTTCTCTATCCCAACCAACAGACCTAAACCTTATCCCCAATTGAAAAACATAAAACACGAAATCAATCTGCTCACTCCTCCCCTCAAATCCGAAGTGAAGTCTCATCAATTACCCTAATAACCTCGTTCGAGCTCAATCTGAAACTAAACCACGAAGAAAGAAAACCTACTTGAACCTAACTCGTCAACAGATTCATACACGGCGTGAACATGTACCTTGAATTGGAGCTTTCGCGTTGACGTTGTCACCGCTAGCTGTGAGATTGATGACGACTCAAATAGTCTCCCCAACGAAGATTCAACCGTGGATGCGTCGATATCACAGCTCAAAACTCCGTCCAGGTATGCGTGGTTCCGAATTGGATATTCTTCCTCTATTTCTTGTGTGAGCTCGAATCGCTTTTGATTCAGTTTTTTTTGTGTGCTGGCTATTGCAGTAATCTCGATGTTGAGATTCCTTTGGATTTGAAGAGGTTATGGCAGAAAGAGAGGTATTCAGATCAAGGGAGAAGAAGCTGAAGAAAAATGAAGGAGAAGAATGGTCTATATGGATGAAGCTATGGAGTTGCAGAAATGGTGATGAAGATTCAGAAGCTGAAGGGTGAAGGAGATTGAGGAGATTTGGAAAACATGTGAGGGTTAGAGGAGAAGAAGAAGTGGATGAGAAGAATGGAAGAGAGGATTGAGAAATGGTGAAGAGAGGATTGAGAAATGGTGTTGCCTCTGATTTATAGGAGCTGATTTTCTGGATCCTTCTGGAATTTTTCATGTATATCAGTTAACTTCTGTTACGAATTCATTTAAGGATTTATTATTTTCACTTAGAATTCGGTTATGAGTTGTAACTGCTTTTGATTTTCTGGTTTGAATTCTCCCCTGTTTTCCTCTTTGAGTGTTCACCAAACTATTGTTTGCTTTGTTATGGCAGGAGGAAAAAATCACTGTGAATGGAGGGTGGTGATTGAAAGCCGGCTCTGGGGATGGCATGAAGAAAATTAAGGGTCCCATGTGTTGATGTGCATTTCTGCATTTAGTTGAAGTTGGATGTTTGATGCAGGTATTAGTTTTGTGCAGGGTGTGCTCCTCTTCTACTTTCTTTACTTTTGTGATCTTGAATTGTCATTGATGAAGTGTTAGTGGTTGATTGTAGGTGGCAAATTTTTGATGGTGAATAACGATGGCGTTAACCGAGAAAGTTGGACAAGGTTGATGGAGATTGATAAATATGTATGGAGATTGATAAAGATTATTGATGAAAAGCTGCAGAAGTGAAGAAGAAGATAACTGAATATTGTGATTGGAATTTCTGTTTTTTCTGTTGTTCAGTTTTTTCCTTTTTCTTCTTGGATATTCGGATTTGTTCGCGACGATGTTGAATTCCTTGTTTGAACTTGCAGGATTCTTGTTGAAGATGATGATGCAGGTTGAAGATCGATAGTGAAGGTTGAATTTCCATGGAGCTTGATGAGGTTTTTGAGATGAAAAGCATGGTTTTTGCGAAGAAGACATGAAGAAAGATGAGAAATAAAAGCAGAGGTCCCCAAAATGAAGAGGAAGATGTGTAGAATCCTCTTGAAGAGTTTTTTAGATTCAGAGAATAATCAGAGAGTTCTGTTTTTTGATGATTTTTCTGTCTCTAGTATTTTCTTTTGATAGAGATTTTGGTTAGATCTTCTTAGGAGCTTTTAGGATTGGTAATTGTTTTTCCTGTATTAATTTTCTGATATGGCTGTATGTAATACCTGAAGAAATGATATTGTTCATTCACATTTTGGCACAACGAGTATTCACAACCAACATATTCTGCAAAACGATTCCCTATGCATATTCATAATTAATCAAGTAAAATTTATCTTCTTCGTCATTAGCCATTATGTTTCCAGCGAGCAGGTCATGGTGAGAAAAACTATAGGATATTTGAAATTATCACATAACACTTGGAACTGATTAACTTCATCTTGAAAGAGTATATGCATTGATGAAAGATTGGACTAAGCTTTTTAATTATGTCACCAATGGGTCCAATCAAGAACTTGTGGACTGAATTCATATGAGGGACGTTGGGGGTTGGAAATAGTAGAGGTCCCTTGGTTGACTTTGGTCAAAGTTGACCAAAAAGTCAACGGATGGTCAACAAATGTATTTTGTTCTTTTTCTTTGTATTTCTATTGCAACACATTTGTGATGAGTGTCGCTCCCGAAGATTTTCATCCTGGTACAAGCGCGAACGGTCGGCGAAAGGAGAAAAGAAATGAAAAGAAAAGAGTCGCCAGCTAGGCATTTTTATCCCGAAGGAAAGGTAATGCTGCATAGACCTGAGAAAAGATGGATAAGACGGTTGCGAACCAGAGAAACTGAGAAAGGGGGTTGGTTACAACCTGAGAAGGTATTAGCACCCAGATTGTCCTTCGTACTCGACGGGATCCACGCTTGAAAGATTTGTGTTTTAAAGGGGTAGTGTCAGTGCTATTTTGTGTACAAAAGCTGGAAAAGAATGCAAGTGTCAGTGTAAAAGAAAATGTGAAGTGAAACAAGAAAGTGTCAGTGTAAAGAAAGAATGTGAAGCTCAAGACTATGAGGCTTAAAGAATAAGGCTGGAAGAGGGGGGAATGTACAGAGACTTTCGTTCGATAACAGTTAAATTATGCCTACGTATCCTCTCGTGGAATGAGGAAGTCAGAACACCGTAGTTCGACTCAAAGAGACTGAAAGATAAATTGACTGGTGAACTGCTTACTTGTCTATGCTCAAGTGTATGACCTGTCTGGCTCAGGTGCAAACTGTCTTGCATTAGACGGAAGAAGCAAGTTCTCGTTTGTGAGTGAATGAGATGAGAAAAGAATCCCGGAGGAGACGATTATTGTTTGTTTTTGGTATTTTCAATCTTTTATTGCTTTTGGGGTTTGTCATAAGTTAATGAGCTTAAGCCTAAACCAAGGGTTAGTAAACTCATCACATCCTCCCTCTGATTAGGGGTAATGAGAATACCCTAAGTATGAAGTAAACACCTCACACTTAATCACCATGATGTAGGATTAAGATCATTAACCTACTTATAATTATTTAGATGTTTTTGGAGTTTTTGTTTAGTGTTAAGTAATGAGTTTAAGCCATAATCAAGGATTTAATGGACTCATTACACCATCCTAATAGAAGGATAATAGATGAGAACAATTAAGCTGAGAAAGGCTCCTCAACTTAATCCATGATTAGGGATTAACCTCATGACAAAACAAAGCCTTTATTAAATGGATTTTAGTTAATGATAAGGTTTAAGAAATTAATTTTATGGTTTGTAAGACAACTTGAGGGGGACTTGTCCATTAACACTAGGGTTAGTCCTTCTTAACCAATTAAGGAAGAATTAGAACCCTGATGCAAGGCCCAAGTTACAAGTTTGATGTCTTAGTGATTATTAAGTGAATTGATTAAAGGATTTAAACACATTAAGGGTTCAACACTTAGGATTAAAGTTATACACTCCACCCTAATAGAAGGATACAGGCATAACCCTAATCACAAAGCCTTAAAACCTTTAAAGTTTAGTCCTTGATTAAGAGATGAGAAGAGAAGACTCAAAGATGACACAAAGGCAAAACTAATGGGGGATTAATCAAACCCTAATTGTGATCATGCTTGGGAGTTCCTAGGGTTTGTGAGGCTTGCAAGAAGATCTCAAGAGAAAAGCCACCAAGGAAGAAGAAGCAGCAAGAAGCAAAACAACTTACTTCACTTAAGAAGATAAGTTGCTTGAAGAAAGAAGGTGAGGAGGGAGCATGAATGGGCAAGCTCACTCTAATTCACAAGTAAAAATGCAGCAATTATGCATAAAAGAGATGAGAAGAGATTATGAGAAGTGAAGGCAAATTCACTTCTCAAACACTTACCACTTGAAAAGTTAGCAACAAGAAATGAAATGAAATGAAGATGAGATGAAATGCAAAGATGAAAACCAAAGTCAGAAGCATATTAATATCTAAATGATGCTAAAAGATGATACAAATGGATGTCATGAGATGTGGATGATCATACAAGTGATGAAGATGCAAATGAGACATGAAAGGAGGCATGAAAGTTCATGAAAACTTATGAAATGCAATGGATGCATAACATGGCAAATGGATGATGCAATGATCAAACATGATTCTAATGTGTCCTAAGATGTCTTATATGTCATGTAGATGCACAAAATGTCATGGCAAGTTCATGTATGCAAGCATATGAAGGATGAATGCAAATGAAGGCAAAGATTAGGGTTTATGTACAAGATGCAATGCAAAAATCAAAATCAGAAGCAAATGACAAGATAAAAAATTGAAAATGGAATCAAAGGCACCCTATACCCACACAAGTTCACTACCCAAAGGGGAAGGTCAGAAGCTAAACCCTAAAGGACTTGTGATTTTCCTAAGTTTGCTAGGGTTTTAAGGGACCTCACAAGGAAAAATGCAAAATAAATAAAAAATGAAAGATAAATTCATGCCAATTTTATCCTAGAAACTACATGATATGTGGGATACAATGCAAAAAGAAACACTATCAAACCCTTCATGGTTAGGCAGAAAAGATTTTTCTAAGTTAGGGTCAAAATATTGATTTTTAAGAACCATAAATCCAAATAAAAATGTCAAAATGGATCAAGAACCAAAAATAAATTTGTATGAATGGTTTGATAATGTCTCTAAATGTGTCAAGATGCAATGTGATTTTTTTGGTGATTTTTAGAAACTTAAATGGTATTTTAATTAATTAATTTCCATTAATTAATTAAAATAATCATTTAAATATTTTAAAAATACAAATTTTATGCAAAAAATAAAATAAAAATTATTTTCATGTCAAGAAAATTAATAAAAGTCAGCATGCAAAAAATAAGATTTTTTGAGATTTTCTAGCTATTTTAAAATAAATATGCAAGATAAATGAATAAAAATGAAATAAAAATGAGTTTAAATGGAAGTATGCTGATCCAGTGGTCCAGGTTTAAATGAAAAAGGGAGGGAGTTGACTGCGCACCAGATCCAAGGGTGGAGATTCAAACTGGCTTAATTATTTGATTAACTTAATTAATTGGAAATTAGGGTTAAGTGGGACGATCTGGGCCATCAAACGCACGCGGGAAACAAGATCGTACGCTCCAAATTCAAACTAAACCCTAAACCTAATTAAGACACTTAATGACTTTCAGGTCACCGGAGAAGAGCTCCGGTCGTCTTCTCCGGTGACCCCCTCACCTGAAAGTTGCTAACTTCTTCCCTAGGTACTTTCTGGAGCTCTAAAGCTCCAGATTCACTCCTTTCACTCCCCTAAGATCAAATCCAACCTCAAACTTCATTTCTTTTCACTCAAACACAAGATTCGAAGGAAACATCAAAAATGGCAAAAATTTCAGAAGCTTAGTAAATACTCATCTCTCCACCATTTTCAAAAATACAAGGTTCAGAATCATCAGTGAAGCATGTTTTTTCTTAATGGAACATAAAATAGAAGTTCTGGAAAAATTAATTCGAATGGCTACCTGAGATGGAGCTTCTTAGTTTGGAGCTTTCTGACTGCTTCTTCTGTGCAAGATGACTCTAATGACCTCCCTGAAGAAGCTTTGATGCTTGGAAAGCTTTGAGAATGGCTGGTTTGTGAGTTTGCAACCCAACTGGTCAGAAATCATATTTGGTTTGTAGGGTGTCTTTGGTTGTTTCAATGGGTTGTTTGTGATCAGTGAATGATTCTAAGATGAATGGTGAAAGAAGTTTGAAGATTGAGTATGTGAGCTGGGAGATTCGAAGGCTTTTGCAAGTTGGAGTGATTTGTGGAATGCTGAGTTCTTGGAGGTTTTTCCTTGTGTGTCTTATGAAAATCAATCCTTGAAGCGTGCTTGTAAAGTCAGGATAGGCCAGAGAGTGGGTGGTGGACTGTGGTGATTGGTATGGGCAAGTTGCCAAAATGTCAACATGACTTGTACTTGAGGTATGGGCATTCTTGCAGCTGGCCCTTGGGCATGTCCATGCGCAGCTAACTTCATGGATGTCCACAAATCCAATCTTGAGGTAATTCAGCATGTGGGAATAAAGTTATGGGGTGTTTTGCAATTATGTGAAGTTTTGGCCCATTTGAGAAATCTTGATGATCAAGGCATGAAACTTGAGAATTCTTTGGGCAATTCTGAATTATAGGTCATGTATGATGTTTGTGTAATGGTTAGAAGTCAATTAGAGATCACAAATTGCCTTGGTATGAGTTTTTGCAAGTTTCCCTCTTTGGTACATAAGTGAAATTTTGTGATTTTTCCCAACTTTGCAAGGCCATAACTTGAGTTCTATGATGAATTAGATCAAGTTCTTGTACTTTTTGAAAAGGGAATGATCCAATCTACAACTTTCATGACCAAGAATTTTTCATTTGAAGCATCTTTGAATCAAAAAGAGGAGGTTGAAAAACTTTCCCAAAATGGCAAGTTTGCATTACAAGTCACTTTCCCAAAATGGCAACTTTGCAAATGGCTTGAAATTCTTCAATTTTGTGAACTTCTAACTTCTTCTAAGATCAAATAAAGATCAAATACACCCAAAAATGATGGAGAAGACCCTTTGGTTGGATGATTGGGGGCCTCAGATGCCCTGATTTTGCACTGACTTGCTCAAGAAGTCATTTATTGATCAGATGCCTTCCCCATTGAATTTCTTCATGAAAATTGGTATGTATGATCCTCATAACATATAGAGACCAATAGAAACAAGAATGACCAAAAAACTTGGAGTTATGGCCTCTGAAACCAAAACCCTAATGTTAGGTCATCTGTGCAGTCAAGCTTGGCTCTGCTTCCATGCCTTTCTCAGTTCTTGTGATTTTGGCTTTCTTGATCTTGGGAGGATATAATATGATGCTTGAACATACATGGACCCTCTTGAGATGATTAGAGACCCTTGGAGTGGCTTAAATAGCTCAGAGATGGCTCAGATCACAAACCCTAGATGCAGATGACTTAGAACCAATACAGTGAAGCAAAAATGCATTATGAGATGATATGATTGAACTTATGCAAATGAAAAGAATCACAAGCCATGGTGAAATGAGTGAGGGAAAATTTGGGGTGTTTATAGCTGCCCCTATTCAAACATGAGTTAGCTGTGTAGGATGTAAGCGACGGCTTAACAGGCAAACAAGATAACTTGTGGTTGAATACCAAAGACAGTCCAAGATTTGCACTCACTGAATGAAGAAGAAAAAAGGATATAGATTGTAAAAGAAAGTAAAGTATGATTTAAAAAGTGCGGGCGATGGAGGACGACTATCGAGCAGAGGACGACTGCTGGGGATAAAGCAATGACGGGGACGACCGACATGCTGGGGAAATGGAGGTATCATGATAGGGACAGCAATCAAGTAAAGGAACAAAACTCTCTGGGGATTAAAGGTAAAGTAAATGATGGGGACGACCATCAGGTTCAAAGCATAAATGAAATAAATGATGAGGTACGGTCATCAAAGTTGAAGGACGATCACCTAGCAGGGGACGGCTGCTCTGTTGGGGAATAAGGATGGGGGACGGTCATCCAAGGTGAAGGACGATCACCTGGCAAGGTACGGTTGCCAAAGGCATCACGACATAGGAAGAATGCCGGATAAAAAGGTCGACGATGGTGACGGCCATCGGATAAGCATGATGAAGGACGATCATCAAGAGGTGAAGGACGATCACCTAGCAGGGTACGGCTGCTCTCAGGGTTTATCATGGCATAGGACGAATGTCAGATAACAAGATCAACGATGGGGACGGCCATCAGATAAAATGATGAAGGAAGATCATCAAGAGGTGAAGGACGATCACCTAGCAAGGGTCGACTGCTAAAATATCACGACATAGGACGAATGTCGGATAGGGAAGGGTTCCAATAATGGAGACTCCGCTGGGATGATGAAGGACGATCATCAAAAGGTGAAGGACGATCACCTGGCAGGGTACGGCTACCGAAAGAATCATGACATAGGACGAATGTCAGATAGAGAGGAAATAATTTATTGGGATTTGCTGGGAACTCTTCTGGGGAATGGTGGATACAGACGAGTGTCTAATTTCAAGAAAGAAAAGGTATAAGTGTTTGACACTGTGTATGGATTAAAGATGCGGACGAGCATCCTTAAAACTATGATACGGACAAGTATCAATAGAAACAAACGCTGACGCATGTTCAAAGATGATGGTACAGACGAGTACCAACTGGTTAACCAAGAATACGGACGAGTGTCGACTCTGAGGGGAAAAAAGGTGTGTATGCAAGATACAGACGAATGTTCAACTTGCTGGGGAGAATATGACACAGACGAGTATCATAAGAGAAAGTATATAAGTTACGAACTTATAAACGTAAGAGATATTGTGAAGATCTGTGGGGATAAGATGACACGGACGGGTGTCGGAGGAGGTGTGTCATAAACAAGTGTTTGGTTTACAATGAGTGTTTAGGCAACCATGCTGGGGAATGGTGACACAGACGAGTGTCCAAAGAGTGTATAGATATCTGTTTATGGAGAATGTTCTGGCGACTTTACTGGGGAATGATGACACGGACGAGTGCCAAAAGGAGTATGTATTTGTACTTGAGAGTGCAAAGAGGATGCTTTGGCTTTCTGCCGGAGAATTTGAGAGTTATTTTGTATATAGTTGGTGGATGTAAACACCCCAAATTTGCCCTCACCCATTCACACCATGGCTTATGATCATCTCATATGCATAAACACCATCATATCATCTCATAGTACATTTTTGATTCACTGGATAGCTTCTAAGGCATCTGCACCTAGGGTTTGTGATCTGAGCAATCCCAGAGCTTCTTGAGCCATTCCAAAGGCCACCAATCACTTCAAAGGGGTTCATGTGTGTTCTTATATCACATTTCATCTCCTCAAAGTCAAAAATGCAGAGGAATCACAAGAACTAGGGTTTGAGTGGATGCAGAGCCAGGATGAACTGCACAGTTGACCTAAAATTAGGGTTTTGGTTTCAGAGGCCATAACTCCAAGTTTTTTGGTCATTCTTGTTTCCATTGGTCTCTATATGTTATAGGGAGTATGCATATCAATTTTCATGAAGAAATTCCATGGGGAAGTTATCTGATCAAGAGTTGACTTTCTGGACAAGTCAGTGCAAAATCAGGGCATCTGAGGCCCCCAATGACCCAACCAATGGTTGATCTTCATCATTTTGAGTGTATATGATCTTTATTTGATCAAGGAAGAAGGTTGAAGTTCATAGAAATCAAGAATTTAGGGTTTTTGCAAATGTTGACTTTTTGGGCATAGTTGACTTTTCAAGAATGCATCATTTTAGGTCAATTTTCAAGCTTTGATTCTTGGTCCAAAAAGGCTCCAAATGAAAAAACTTTGGTCATGAAAGTTGTAGATCCCATCTTTCCCTTTTCAAAAAGTACAAGAACATGATCAAACTCTTCTTGGATCAAAAGTTATGGCAATGCAAAGTTGGCAAAAATCATTAATTTCTAAGGCATGCTTCAAATGGAAATTTTGCAAAGTCTTGAACCAAAGCCAAATGTAGCCTCTAATGCATTTCAAACCAACACACAAACATTCTCTAAGTGCTGAAAATCAGAATTGGATCAAGTTTGCCTATGGTTTGGTTTGTGTAACAAGGTTTTCTTCACATGTGAACCATAAAGCAACAAGTTGCAAAACTCATGATCATGCTCCCTCAACTTGCTGCCTTGGCCTTTGGACCTTGCTGGCTCTCTCACCACACCATGATGCGCCAGACCTAGCCTTGTACCAAGCTAGTATCAAGCCCATGCTTCTCTTACAAGATTTTTGACTTTTGGCAAAAGCAAACTTACCAATCACAAAAGCACAAGTCACATCATCCAGCCAATCAGATTTGTTTATGTTATCAATTTGCAAGCCATTCCATACATCAAGCAAGGCTGAAACCATCACACTACACACATTCACAAAAACCTTCCACATTGCATAAGCCTTCGAATTCCTCTATACAGCCTGCAAACACTCAAACTTTCTTCATCATCCAACTCAACACACTTCATAGACCTCAAACCACCCAAAGCACAAGCCTGAAACAGCCAGAATAACTCACTGCCATTTCTCACTCCATTTTGCAGTTTCATTCGAAACTCTCATCCTAGTTTACAAACAGCCAAACAAACCTTGCAAAGCTTTTCCATACATCATCTAGACCACAAACCATCATTCATAATGGCCTGAATCAGCCAGAATCACCATAGCCATTGTTGACTGAGCTTGAAGCAGGAGCTTTCGAAACTCATCAACCAGCCTACATAAATTGTTCTAAGGCATTCAAACATCATCAAGGGGTCCTAAGGAGTGGTTTGCACTTAAAGAAAAAAGCCAGAAAGTCCTCAAGTGGAGAGCTTCAAATCTCAGGTAGCCTGAAATTTATTTTTCCAGAAATGATTTTTCTTGTTACAAACTTGTTCTATTTGTTTCACTGATCATTCTGGTACCATTGGTTTTGAAAATGGTTGTGATTTGAGCATTTAATTTGTTTCTGAAGCTTGCGTGACCTAGAACTTATTCTCTTCGATTCAGTTGATTTAGGAAATATAAATTTGTTTTGAGAGAGGGGTTTGATTCGTGAGAGGATGAGGATCATTTCCATGTTCTTAGTTTTCATTTTTGGTACGTTTTGAGAGGTTTTGAGGTTTCTCAGGTGAGAGCTGGCCGGAGAAGACGACCGGAAGTCTTCTCCGGCCACCTGAAAGTAATTTGTGCCCTAATTGCGCAATTAACTTCAGTTTGAATGTGAGCCGTAGATAGCCATTGACCAGTTGACTTCCCTCTCTTTTGGATGGCCCAGATCAGCTTACTTATGCCCTAATCCACGTGTTAACTTAATTAATCCATAATTAAATAATTTAATCAGAGTTAATCCTGGCCACAAGATCACGCGCGCAGTCAATGAATTCAAACTCAGGCTCCATCTTGGCCATTCATTTGGTTTACTTTTTATTTTATTTAATTTTTATTCATTTTTCTTTCAATTAACTTGCATATTTAATTTAAAATAGCAAAAAATTCTTAAAAATTATGAAACTTTTTTCTTTAAAGTTTTATTAATTTTTAAGACCCCAAAATATTTTTATTTTTTTTTTATCATTAAAAAAGTATTTTTAAATATTTAAAAGATTATTTTTAATTGATTAATGAGAATTAATTAATTAAAAATACTTTTAGGTATTTAAAAATTACAAAAAAATTCATGAAATGTTCTAAGACATTTATAAACATTGTCCAACCTTCAAACCAAATTTCTTTTTTGATCTTGATGCATTTTGAGAATTTTTCATTGAATTAAATCATTTTTTATGCATTATTTTGATCATGGATTCAAAAATTCATTTCTGCCTATTGGTGAAGGTTGAGACATTGATTCTTTTTGCTTTGTCTTGTGTTTAACATGTATTTTCAAGGATAAAAAGGCCATGAATTGTTCTTGCATTTTCAAATTGTTTGGCATTTATTTTGTTAAGAACCCTAAAAAACCCTAATAACTTAGGAAATTCATATCTTGAGTTTGGTTGAGAGTTGAGAGCTCCCCTTTGGGAAGTGGTTCATTATAGGTTTAGGGTTTTCTTTGGATAGCATTTTCCATTTTTTATCTTAGGGTTTGCTTCTGTTTTGGGTTTTTGTTTGATGTTTGATTCATAAACCCTAATTTGGGCTTTCTCTTGCATCCTCCTTGTTTTCTCTTGCATAACATGACTTGTCTTTGCATTTTGTGCATTCTCGTGATCCATTTGACATCTTAAGACATATAGAAAGCATGTTTGATCATTGCATTACATATTTGCCATGTCATTTGTCTTGTATGCTTCATAACTTTTTATGTTCATTCATGCTCCTTAGCTTGCATCATTTGCATTCGTGATCTTGTATGAACATCCCCATTGTCTTGCCTCATGTTTGCAGCACCTCATAACATCATAATCATCATCAACATGCTTCTGGTTTTGCTTAGCATCATATCATTTCATCTCATCTTGCATTGCATTGCATTTTCTTTCTAACATTTCAGGTGGTAAGTAAACTTGGGAAGTGAATTTGCCTTCACTTCTCATACCTTTTCTTTTCATCTCTCTTGCATCCATTGCTGCATTTATATATGTGTTTGAGTTTGAGCTTGCTCATTCTTGTTCCTCCCACTTTCTTTCTTCAAGTGACTTGACTTCTTGAATGAAGCAAGTCACTTTGCTTCTCTTGATCTTATTCATCTGCTTCCTGGTGGCTCCTCTGAAGATTGTTCTTGGAAACCTCACAAACCTTAGGATCATCCAAGCATGACAATGAATTAGGGTTTTGATTAGTATCCCCTCTTAGTTTTACCTTTGTGTCTCTCTTTGAGTCCTCTCTTCTCACCTCATAATCAGGGACTAAACCCTAAAGGCTTTAAGACTTTGTGATTAAGTTTATGCCTGCATCCTTCTCTTAGGATGGAGTGTATAACTTTAATCCTAAGTCTTGAACCCTTTATGTGTTTAAATCTCTTAATCAATTCACTTAATAAGTATCAAGACATCACACTTGTAACTTGGGCCTTGCATCAGGGTTCTATTTCTTCCTTAAGTGGTTAAGAAGGACTAACCCTAGTGTTAATGGACAAGTCCCCCTCAAGTTGTCTTACAAATCATAAAATTCACTTCATCATCATATCATTAAATAAAATCCACTTAATCAAAGGCTTGTTTTGTCATGAGTTTAATCTCTAATCACGGATTAAGTTGAGGAGCTTTTCTCAGCTTAAACATTCTCATCTATTATCCTTCTATTAGGATGGTGTAATGAGTCTGTTTAATCCTTGATTATGGCTTAACCTCATTACTCAACACTAAACAAAAACACCAAAAACATCTAAATAATCACAAGTAGGTTATTGATCTTAATCCTACACCAAAGGTGATTAAGTGTGAGAATCTGACTTCACACTTAAGGTATTCTCATTACCCCTAATCAGAGGGAAGATGTGATGAGTTTACTAAATCCACTGGTTTAGGTTTAAGCTCATTAACTTATGACAAACTCTCAAAAGCAATAAAAGACTGAAAACTCAAAAACAAACAATAATCGTCTCCTCCGGGATTCTTTTCTCATCACATTCATTCACAAACGAGAACTTGCTTCTTCCGTCTAATGCAAGACAGTTTGCATCTGTGCCAGACAGATCATACACTTGAGCATAGGCAAGTAAGCAGTTCACAAGTCAATTCATCTTTCAGTCTCTTTGGGTCGAACTACGGTGTTCTGACTTCCTCATTGCACGAGAGGATACGTAGGCATAACTTAACAGTTATCGAACAAAAGTCTCTGTATATTCCCCCTCCTTCCAGCATTATTCTTTAAGCCTCATAATCATGAGCATACTCTTTCTTACACTGACACTATACATATTACACTTCACACTTCTTTTGCACTGACACCTGTACATTCTTTTCCAGCTATTTTACACACAAATTGCACTGACACTACCCCTTTATAACACAAATCTTTTAAGCGTGGATCCCGTCGAGTACGACGGACAATCTGGGTGCTAATACCTTCCCAGGTTGTAACCAACCCCCTTTCTCAGTCTCTCTGGTTCGCAAACCGTCTTTTCCATCTCTTTCTAGGCTTATGCAACATTGCCTTTCCTCCGGGATAAAAATGCCTAGCTGGCGACTCTATTCATTCTCCAGTGAGTTCACGGCTGTGTGTTCTCATTGTCCCTCTCGCCGACCGTTCGCGTCTGTACCTTCATCTGAACCAGTTTCATTTGTCGGGAGCGACAACTTGGCGACTCTGCTGGGGATAGGTCTTATATTGCAACCAGGGCTTCTGGTTCTTTTTGTGGGTTCCTCCTAGCGCTTGTTTGATTTGTGTTTACTGGGGTGTTATGTGCTTGTTTGTGCTTGTATTTATTTTTGTTTATTGCTTTATGTACAGTTGCTTTACTGCTTTCTTTACTGCTTTACATATATCATACTGTCATTGTTGCTGGCTGGATCTGGTTTTTCTTTGGTGGGTGGGTGTTTCATTGAGAGTTGAGGTCCTATACCTGGGACCTGAGTGACACCTAGGCTAGAGTGAATCATATTCTTTCCCATTCCATTTCGGTCTGGTGCGGGAATATGAAACACGGTTCAGATATGGGTTTCTTCTTGAGAACTCTGTGTTGCAGATTTCCTGCAATGCTAGGGCTACTGGGAAGCCTGCTAAGTCTGGATGACCTTTTAGTATTGACCTTCAGAAACTGAGGTGAATTAGAGGAGGAATTGTTATGGTTATTGTAAACACTGTACCTCCGGGTTAGAAGTGTTTACACTTCTCATAACTGATCCAAGTCTGAGGATCCTTGTTCTAGATCATCACCTGTGAGGGGGTTGGTCTATTTACAGGTTTGCAGGTACCTTGACCTCAGAATACCCTGTTACTTTGACTTTGTTAAGAATGCTCCATGTTGGACAGTTCTTGTGATTCTAAAACCCTGGACATATGGCTCTTTATTTGAGTCCCCCACCCCGGTTACTGGATTTTTAGACCCCCATCTGGATTTGTTGAACATACATGGATCTACACCAAGGCAGTTAATCAGATCCAGCTCAGTCACAAACCCTTGCATTTCATTTTGCATACATACCCATTGCATCATATTAACATTTGCTTATTTGTGTTTCAGGGTATCCACCTTCATCTGGTTTTGGTTTTGACCCCATCTGCAGTTTTGACCTATCTCCACCAGCACTTGCTTCAGCCTGTCAGCCATATACTTCAGTTACTAGCACTAGCCAGCCAGTGGCCCACTCCTCAGCATCTTCATCAGCACTTATCCTACTCAGTCTCAGCATCATGGCTCCCAAGAAAAGCAACATCACTTATCACTTCTTCCAACCAGACTTATCAGACATCAGGAGGATCCAAACCCTGATCACTCCAGATCACATACCCTTGTTCAGGGAGAGTTATGGAGATATACTGGACATGGTTATGGATTTGGACCCATCTCAGAGGAGCCTCATCCACACCTGCATTCAGTTTTATGACCCCCCATTGAGATGTTTCACCTTTCAAGACTTTCAGTTGGGTCCTCTTTTGGAAGAATACTCATCTTTGGTTGGTCTGCCTATCAAGAGGGAAATCCCTTTCAACCCTGAAATGGTCTTTCCCAGCAATGGAGAGATAGCAAAAGCTCTGCACCTGGAACCTGCTCTGATTGAGCAGCATATGACCTCTAAGGCTGGGATCCTTGGTTTTCATCTTGACTTCCTGATTTCCCAAGCTAGTCTGAAGGCCTCCCTGGGGGAGTGGAAAGCTGTTTGTGCTTTGTTGGCCTTAAGTGTATATGGAATTGTGTTGTTTGCAGATGAGCCTCGATTCATCAGCAAGAATGCAATCCACCTGTTCATCTTGAAGAACCCAGTGCCAACTTTACTGGGTGATCTCTATTACTCAGTACATCAGAAGAATGAGAAACAGAGGGGGAGGCTAGTGAGGTGTTGTGCTCCATTATTTCATGCTTGGCTTCTCAGGAATTTACCCAGGACAGATGCATTTCTAAATCCTCATCAGCCAAGCAACTGGGCTAAGAGGCTCACTACTCTCACTTCAGCAGACATCAGATGGTGTACTCAGAGCACCAAGGGCAGAGATATAATCACCAGCTGTGGGCACTTTCCCAATGTGCCCTTAATAGGAGTTAAGGGAAGTATCAATTACAACCCTCTGCTGTTCAAGAGGCAATTGGGCTATGCATTGGTCCATACTCCTAAGACACAGGACCTGATTGAGACCCTCTACTGTGAGAACAAGATTAGTTTGGCTGTTGTTAGGCAGGCTGCCTGGGCCTGGGATCATGTTCAAACCAAGGGAATCACCATTCTGGGGAAGTGCAATAATGTGGCATCAGTCCAATATTATGAGTGGTCCCATGCTAGGGCCCAATTCTCTGGAATGCCCTTTACCATAGAAGACATGCCTGAGTCATCTTCAGCACCACCCCCTGCCACTATCAGTTTGGAGGAGTTTGAGAGCTTGAAGGAAAGGAATGAGAAGTTAACCCAAGCCTTGCAGAAGACCCTCAGGGAGAGGAGTGAAGGTGTGAGGGAGAATGAGAGATTGGAGAAGTTGAGGGTGGAAAACTTGACCAAGATTGAGAAGTCTGGAGATTATATCAACAAGTCCAAAGCTGGTGAACAGATTCTGAAGAATGCTTGTAAAGAAGCCCAGTTCCAGAGAGCAAGGACAGACTTGTATTTGAAAGAGAGTCAGGCCAGGTGGGTCCGGATCACTGAGGCCCGTACTCTAGAAGACAAGAGAGTTCAGGACAAGATGGAGCAGATGGAGAAAGCCCTGGCAGCAGCCCAGGAGGAAATATCAGAGCTGAAAATCAAAGCAGGAGTGAAGAGGTCTAAAGACCAAAGTCAGAACAAGAAGTTGATTGCAGCTGTTGCAACAAGAAACCTCCTCATCAGGAATCTTACGGAGCATCCGGCTGATCCTGTGACCGAAGCACTTCTCAAGGAAGTTCGTGAGGATGAGTTTGGCCTTGGAGTTTGATCATTTGCTTGTTGTTGTTCCTTTTCCATGTACGTTTGCTTTTTGTGATGTATTTTGACCCCTTTGAGGGCTTGTGTTGTAAAAATGAACAAGTTGTATTATTTCACCCTTTGTAATATATTTGTGGTAGTTTCCATCTGGGTTACTTCAAAAGCAACTTCAACAGCATCATCTTCAAGGGTCTGGAAGGGTCAAAACTGAAGGCCAAACCGGATACCTTGAGAACAAATAAGCATAACTGCATTGCATGCTAACCCTTTTGTTTGTTTTGTAGGTTTTTGTTTTGTTGTTGCTAACCTCTGTTGTGATGTTCAGGAATTATTGCTCGCCGCCGGGTATTTCCTCTCAACAGGCCTCACAGGTACCCAACTAGAAACAACCTTCCGGGAATTCAGATGGATCAGATGCAACAAGACCTTACGGAGGTCAGAAACCAGATGGCCAACGAGAGGTTGGAGATGAGAACCCAGATAACACAATTCATGGAAGTGATGAACAACTTAGCTCAAAGCCAAGAGAGGCTCAGAACTTTGGTAGAAGGGAGGAATCAAGAGGAGCCCCATGTGGGGACTGCTGGCACAAGTAACAACGAGAGGGTCCAACCTCATGTCAATCCCCCAGTTTTTGGACCCCATCTCCATCCAGAGGCCAACATCCCAGTCAATATACAAGGGACTGCCACAGCAGGGAGAGTACTTCAAGAAGATCCTCAGGAAGACCAGTTCACAGTAATGGGTGCTGGAGAAGAGGCTTACGATAGAAGGTTGGATGAAATAGCTGAGAAGTTAAGATCCCTAGAGTCTCAAAACTCTTTGGGCTTCGACGTTATGGACATGGGTTTGGTAGACGGGGTCAGGATCCCCCATAAGTTCAAGCCTCCTTGTTTCGAAAAGTATAATGGGACTTCATGCCCCCGGACTCATTTGCAATCATTTCTGGGAAGGCTGAAGGCCTATACAATGGATGAGAAACTTTGGATGTTCTACTTCGAAGATAGCTTGACTGGAGCTTCTAGGGAATGGTATTCCCATTTGACAAGGGCAACTGTGAGATGCTGGAAGGACCTGGCAGAAGCCTTCATCCGACAGTATCAATACAATTTAGACATGGCACCCAACAGGACTCTCCTAATGGGAATGTCGCAGTCGTCAAGGGAAAGTTTCCGAGAGTATGCCCAAAGGTGGAGGCAACTGGCTGCTGCTGTTCAACCACCAATGTCTGAGAGAGAAATGGCAGACATGTTTATGAACACTCTCCAGGGAACGTATATTGACAGGTTAGCTGCTTTCTCTTCCACTAGCTTCGCAGATGTTGTTATAGCTGGAGAGAGAATTGAAAGCCTGTTGAAAATGGGAAAGATCTCAGACAACGGTGCAAGCTCGTCCAGTGGTACAAGAAAGCCTTTTGCAGGCCCGAGAAGAACTGGCGAGACCAATGCCATTCACACCAACAGGGGTAGGCCCCAATATGCTCAGAGGTCAATAGCAGCAGTCACTATCCCTGCTCCAGCTCATCCACAGCCAGTCTATCAACCTCCTCAACAAAACTTCCAACAACAACCTCAGTATCATCAGCAGAATCAATATCCTCCAAGAAACTACAACAACAACAACTCCAACAACAATAATCAACAGAGGCCATTCCAGCAGAGGCCATCCCAAGCTAACAGAGTGATCGACCCGATCCCAATGCCGTATGCTGCTTTGCTGCCACAACTTCTGAAACTCAACCTAGTTGAGCTAAGAACGTTGGCACCCCCGGATCCCAACAGTCTACCAAGAAACTATGACTCCAATGCTAGGTGTGCTTTTCATTCAAACGCACCTGGTCACAGTACAGAAAAATGCAGAGCTCTGCATATGAAGGTACAAGACTTGGTAGACTCCAAGGCTCTGAATTTTGCACCTCCGCCCAATATCAATAAAAACCCTATGCCAAATCATGGTGGTCCCCGAATTAACGCTATTGAAGAAGACCAACCGTCTTATTTAATAACAAGTGTGGATCAGATCCGGACACCATTGGTGGAAATCAAAGCTCAGCTCCGCGAAAGCAATATATTTCCGGGGTGTGAACTAGGGTGTCCCTATTGCAATATTTCATGGAATGGGTGCGAGGACCTGAGGAATGGCATTGACAGCCTTATTCAGAGTGGCCTGCTACAGATCACTACATCATTTCCGACAAATCCAGCAACTTCATCAACAACGGTTTCAGACCCTCCTACAACCGCAGCAACTATTGTTCCCGACAATTCACCAGCAACATCAACAAGTACTTCACCTGTCCTCCCAAATGATCAGTTTTCAACAGTCCCTCCTGCTACAACTTCAGCTTCATTCCATTTCGAATCTCCATCAACAACAACAACAGTCCTTCCAACAGTACCTCCTACAACACCAGCAATCAATCATGAAGATGTCTCCACTGTTACCATATTCTACGATCCTGAAAATAATTCCGCCTACCATTCAGAAGGTGCTGCTCCTGCCAGAGCGCCAGTTACAATCTTTTATGATCCACAAACAATAACAGTCCCTTCAGCAGCAGCAATCAGTCCAGTCACTGTCACGGTGCCTGGACCAGTACCATATGAAAGCGATAGGGCCATCCCTTGGCACTATGGCTCTGACTTGTATTGCGAAGGAAAAAGAATCACTCTTGAAACATCAGCACCTGCACCACAAGTAGACAATGTGGGGGGAGGCGGAGGCTTCACTCGAAGCGGATGTCTCTTTGCTCCACCAATGCAAAGACCTACTGCCGAAGCAGAAGCTGCTGCCAAGGCAAAAGGAAAAGGCCCGGTGCAGGAAGATCCAGCTGCCAAAGAAACCCTGAAGACTCCATTTGATCAGGAAGTTGATGAGTTTATGCGAATCATCAAAAAGAGCGATTATAAAGTGGTGGATCAGCTTCACCAGACGCCATCCAAAATCTCTATCCTCTCACTGCTTATGTGCTCCGAAGCCCATCGGAATGCACTACTTAAAGTCTTGCACGCGGCTTACGTGCCTGAGGAGATTACTGTCAACCAATTGGAAACCGTGGTTGGAAATGTTACTGCTAGCAATGGGCTAGGGTTTACCAATTCTGACCTGACAGTGGATGGCCGCAACCACAACAAAGCCTTGCACATAACCATGGAATGCAAAGGAGCTGTCCTTTCTCATGTGCTGGTGGACACAGGTTCTTCCCTGAATGTCTTACCAAAGAAGGCTCTGGTGAAGCTTGAATATGATGGATTGGCATTGAGACCCAGCAACCTGGTGGTAAGAGCCTTTGATGGTTCTAAGAGATCGGTTCTGGGAGAGATTGAGCTGCCTGTGACAATTGGCCCGCAGACCTTTAAAACTATCTTTTATGTGATGGACATTCAGCCCGCCTACAGCTGTTTGTTGGGTAGACCCTGGATTCACGCCGCTGGCGCAATAACGTCTACCCTTCACCAAAAGTTAAAATTTGAGTGGGAAGGCCAAGTTGTCACAATCTGTGGAGAGGAGGACATTTTTGTCAGCCACCTGGCCACCTATAAGTACATTGAAATGGATGGAGAGATCCATGAAACAATGAGCCAGGGGTTTGAAGCCTTGAATGTGAATGAAGCATCTGCTGTATCTGGTACTCCAATGTCATCATACCAACAAGCCCGGAAGGCTGTTGAAGAAGGAACTGCCCTAGGCTGGGGCAAGGTTTTAGCTGTGGAGGAGAAGAAGGACAAATTTGGGTTGGGTTACAGACCAACTCAACGTCAAGCAAAGGCTGCAGGAGAGCCTGGTTTTGTCAGTGGGGGGATGCTTACCCCCGATGCTATCAACTGTCTGGAAGACGAGCTGGAAGAGGAGCGCAATCTGGAGAATTGGATTCGTCCGAAGATCCCGGGGAGCAGTGTCTCGAACTGGTCTTCCCAGGAAATTATAAGAGTTACTCATGCAGAGTAATTATTATTTCCTGTATTTTTTATAGCATGCATCCAAGTCTTGCATCTTGCCCAAGATGACAAGACTCATTTTGTAACCAGGGCCATCTGTACTTTTGTGCAAACAAGATTAAATTAATGAAATATCAGACGTCTTTTTGCAAACAAGTCTTTTTCTTTTCTGCTCACTGTTTTTTCCATTTTTCTTTTTGTACAAAAATAAATGGCGGTGTTTTCAAAATGATAACTTCATTTCACTTTTTTTCTAAAGCAAGATTAAAATCAATCACTAAAATGAACAAACTTAACCCTTGCAGAGAGTGCCTTCCAGACAGCACCGACAACAGCACGGCTATGACATCGTATGACTTTGACAATCCAATCAATCAAGCTGATGAAGGGGTTGATGAAGAGTATGAGCTTCCTGAAGAGCTAGCCAGGTTGTTGAGACAAGAGGAAAAGGTCATTACCCCTCACCAGGAGGAGGTTGAAGTGATTAATCTTGGTACAGACGAAGACGTGAAAGAGGTTAAAATCGGGGCCTGCCTGCAAGACTCAGTGAAGAGACAACTGATAGATCTGCTTCAAGAGTATGTTGATGTGTTTGCTTGGTCATATCAAGATATGCCAGGGTTGGATACTGATATAGTTGTGCACAAGCTGCCTTTGAGGGAAGAATGCCCACCAGTTAAACAGAAGCTGCGCCGTACTCGCCCAGACATGGCTATGAAAATCAAGGAAGAGGTACAAAAGCAATGGGACGCCGGGTTCCTCGCCGTAACTAGCTATCCGCCGTGGGTTGCTAACATAGTACCTGTGCCTAAGAAAGACGGCAAAGTAAGAATGTGTGTTGACTACCGGGATCTGAACAAAGCCAGCCCGAAAGATGATTTCCCATTACCTCACATTGATGTATTGGTGGATAACACGACTCAGTTCTCGGTATTCTCCTTCATGGACGGATTTTCAGGATACAACCAGATCAAGATGGCACCTGAAGACACGGAGAAGACAACATTCATTACACCTTGGGGCACGTTCTGTTACAAAGTGATGCCATTCGGACTGAAGAATGCTGGTGCAACATATCAACGGGCTATGGTGACATTATTCCACGATATGATCCACAAGGAAATCGAGTGTTATGTGGATGATATGATTGCCAAGTCCCTTACAGAGGAAGATCACTTGGTGAATCTGCTGAAGTTGTTCAAGCGCCTGAGGAAGTACCAACTAAAGCTGAACCCCAACAAATGCACATTCGGGGTGCGATCCGGTAAATTGCTGGGCTTTATTGTAAGCGAGAAAGGGATTGAGGTTGACCCTGATAAAGTCAAGGCTATACAAGAAATGCCTGCACCGAAAACTGAGAAAGAAGTTCGAGGGTTCTTAGGTCGATTGAACTACATTTCAAGGTTCATATCTCACCTCACAGCAACCTGTGAACCCTTGTTCAAGCTGCTAAGAAAAGAACAAACAGTCAGGTGGAACGAAGATTGTCAGAAGGGTTTTGACAAGATCAAGGAGTATCTGCAAGAACCTCCAATCCTCATGCCGCCAGTTGAAGGAAGACCTCTGATTATGTACTTGACAGTGCTAGAAGAGTCAATGGGGTGTGTGCTGGGCCAGCATGACGAGTCTGGTCGAAAAGAGTATGCAATATACTACCTAAGCAAAAAGTTTACCGACTGTGAACAACGTTATTCACTGCTCGAGAAAACTTGCTGTGCTTTAGCGTGGGCTGCTCGCCGGCTGAGACAGTATATGTTGACCCACACTACCTTATTAATCTCAAAAATGGATCCAGTTAAGTACATTTTCGAGAAGCCAGCTCTTACCGGACGGGTTGCAAGATGGCAGATGATTCTCACAGAATACGACATACAGTACACTTCTCAGAAAGCCATCAAGGGCAGTGTACTATCTGAATATCTTGCTGAGCAACCCATTGATGACTACCAGCCTATGAGGTTTGACTTCCCTGATGAGGACATCATGTTCATTAAAGCAAAAGATCACGAAGAGCCTATTCACACCGAAGGGCCTGACCCAGAAGAAGAATGGACTATGATGTTTGATGGGGCTGTTAACATGAATGGCCGTGGTGTTGGTGCAGTACTCATTACACCAAAAGGAGTTCACATGCCTTTCTCGGCAAAACTCACTTTCAACTGCACTAACAACGAAGCTGAATACGAAGCTTGCATTATGGGTCTTGAGGAAGCCATTAACCTCAGGATCAAAACATTGACCGTATTCGGAGATTCAGCTTTGGTAGTCAATCAAACCAACGGGAAATGGTACACCCACCAAGATCATCTGATACCTTACAGGGATTATACAAGGAGGTTATTGACTTTCTTCACAACAGTCAAGCTTGAGTATATCCCTCGGGACGAGAATCAGTTTGCGGATGCTCTTGCTACCATTTCATCCATGATCAAAGTTCAAGCCGCTAACTTTATACCTCAGATTTCAGTGTCCAGACTCAACAGACCAGCATATGTATTTGCAGCGGATGTTGTAAAAGATGATAAGCCTTGGTTCCATGACATTAAGTGCTTCTTGGAGGATCAAACATACCCACCTGGGGCATCTTCCAATGATAAGAAGACTTTGAGAAGGCTTGCTGGTAGTTTCTTTCTGAACACTGATGGTTCCCTATACAAGAGAAACTTTGATATGGTACTCCTCAGATGCGTTGATAGAACAGAAGCAGATTTGTTGATGCATGAAGTGCATGAAGGATCCTTTGGTACCCATGCAGGAGGGCATGCCATGGCTAAGAAATTGCTAAGATCAGGCTATTACTGGATCACAATGGATGCAGACTGTTGTGCTTACGCCAGAAAATGCCATAAATGCCAGATCTATGCAGATAAGGTGCATGTGCCTCCTAATCCTTTGAACATCATGTCTTCACCATGGCCCTTTGCTATGTGGGGTATTGATATGATTGGCAAGATTGAGCCGACTGCTTCAAATGGTCACAGATTCATCCTGGTCGCCATTGACTACTTCACCAAGTGGGTTGAAGCAGCCTCATATGCAAATGTTACTAGGCAAGTGGTAGCCCGATTCCTGAAGAGAGATATCATCTGTCGGTACGGAGTGCCCGAGCGAATCATTACTGATAATGGTTCCAATCTAAACAACAAAATGATGGCAGAGCTGTGCCGGGACTTCAAGATCCAACATCACAATTCTTCTCCTTACAGGCCAAAGATGAATGGCGCTGTTGAGGCAGCGAATAAGAATATTAAGAAGATTGTGCAGAAGATGGTAGTCACTTACAAAGATTGGCACGAAATGCTACTGTTTGCCTTGCATGGGTACCGCACGTCAATCAGGACATCCACTGGGGCAACACCGTATCAGCTTGTATATGGTATGGAAGCAGTCCTACCTGTTGAAGTTGAACTACCCTCGTTACGGGTATTAATGGATGTTAAACTAAGTGAAGCAGAATGGGTACGGTCCCGATTCGAACAGCTGAGTCTGATCGAAGAGAAAAGATTGGCTGCAATCTGCCACGGGCAGTTATATCAGAAGAGAATGAAGAAAGCCTTTGATCAAAAAGTCAGGCACCGAGAGTACCAAGTAGGAGATCTTGTGCTGAAAAGAATCCTCCCTCCTCATACAGACCACAGGGGCAAATGGACTCCAAATTACGAAGGACCATTTGTGGTAAAGAAAGTTTTCTCTGGTGGAGCACTGATGCTCAGTACCATGGATGGTGAAGACTTCCCGTCCCCTGTGAATTCAGATGCAGTTAAAAAATATTTCGCATAAAATGACCCGCTGGACATAAAAACAGAATGCGAGTCCAGGCAAAAATAGGGCATCCCGGCGAGTCAAAAACAGAATAAAAGACTCGGGCAAAAATAAGGGAAATAAATGAAAAATGTACACCCGCTGAGTTGAAAAGCCACAATGGACAGCTCAGGCAAAAATGGGTATCCCGATGGATTGAAAACCCGAAAGGGCGATCCATGCAAAATAAGGGAATAAGCGAACAACTGCATTCTGAATTCGTTTGTATCATCTACGACTTGGTAAGCTACAAAGGATCAAGCATCAATCAGAATTAACTCTCTCCAGAAAGCAAGACGAGAAGAACGTCATTGTCATACGAATCATAGCAGAAGAGGAAGCTCCTTGAAAGCCTCGTCAACACCGCCAGCACTTTATTTCTCAATTTGTAACAATCTCCTCATTCCAGGAGATATGTTTCTTTGACTGTATTTTGCCAATTCAGGGCACATGAATTAATAAAATCCGATTTTCGGTCATGTCTCGTTTTTATATTTATGTTTTGCAAAGAGTTGTCTGATATCTCTAAAAATACAAATGCATAAATACAGATGCCTTTCTCTAAAAAATAAAAACACATGCTCACAGGGAATGTGATTATTCTCGAAAGTACTTAACTCCTATGACGGAATCCAGTGAGGGATACCTCGGGACCTTTTGTACGTTTCCTTACCTATTGCAGGATTGCAGGTATCCAGAACGCAACCTGGGGCATGCAGGTTATGCCTCAGCAAGTAGGCGAATCATTTTCAACTCGGTCTATCTTCCACATGGCACTAGAAGGTGCCCGTTTCCCCAGCGGAGCTGCCAAATCAGCATGCACTCAGTCTCAGCATCCGAAATGCTCTATCCCCAGCTGAGTTGCTCCCCATTGCTTTCCCCAGCAAAGTTGCCAAATCAACTAACAGGTTTAACACTCCGGATGTTTTCTCCCCAGCCGAGTTGCCTCTCATTACTCTCCCCAGCTGAGTTATCAACAGCATTCCCCAGCTGTAGTGCCAACCATTCTTCCTCAGCAGAATGCAGAAGTCAGGGAATCATCTCCCCCACAGAATCCCCAGCTTCTATTCAGAAGAGCAACGCACGGAGAAATCACAACAGAGTACAGAAAGCTTCTACAAACCCCAGCTGGGTCCCATATTATAAGGATATATCAATCAGTGACCTATATCCCCCAAACAGATACATCATTAGATCTGCCAATGATCTCATCCCCAGCTGGGATGTTCACTTCAAGCAGATCATCCAGAGATCTTCGCAGCAATGGGATCCGAATTCCGGATCGGTGCCTCTTTGCATAATCATAGCATTCGCATCATATTATACCCTCAGAGCGTAGCATTCCGTCTAACACGGAGCATTACGGCAAAAATCAAATGCATAGCATAATCATAAGTCATGTCGTGAATTGAACGCTTGTGAATAATAAACTGTTCATCATCATTGTACAAACATCCCCCCAGAGTCCCAGCAAAAGCAGTTGCTTCTCAAATCACAAACACCAGTATATACACCTTTTGGCACCCGTCCGTGTCATCCTTCCCCAAACAGGTCGCCTGAACACCCTTTACAAACAAATCACCCGTATTACAGATACTTCATGACACCCGTCCGTGTCAAATCACCAGCAGAAAGCCAAAGACATCCTCTTTGCACTCACACATACCTATACATACACTTTTCTTGACACCCGTCCGTGTCATATCCCCAGCGCAGTCACTTACACTTTCATCAACTCATATACTTGTTAATATTATACTTTTCTCTCTTGACACCCGTCCGTGTCACTCTCCCCAGCTGATAAACACTCATCTATACACCACTCGCACTTATACAGATACTCGTCCGTATCTTGTATACATCATCACTCATATCCCCACAGATTCGACAGTAGTCCTTGTTCTTTGTTAACCAGTTGGTACTCGTCCGTACCATCATCTCAGAACATTGCGTCTAGTGTTTGTTTCTACGTGATACTCGTCCGTATCATAGTCTTAGGGATGCTCGTCCGCATCCTTAATCCATACACCATGTCAAACACTTATGTCTTCTTGAATATAGATACTCGTCTGTGTCTATTATTTCCCAGAAGGTTTCTTTCAGATGCAACACTCGTCCGTGTTCTTTGCTAACCAGTTGATACTCGTCCGTATCATCATTTCTGAACATGTGTCAGTTTGTTTCTACATGATACTCGTCCGTATCATAGTCTTAAGGATGCTCGTCCGTATCTTTAATCTATACACCATACCAAACACTCATACTTTCCTTTCTTGGTTGTGAACGCTCGTCCGTGTTTACTATATCCCCAGTAGATCGCCAACAAATTTTCCTTCATCTAACACTCGTCCTGTGTTATGATAACTCTGAGAGCAGCCGTACCCTGCTAAGTGGTCGTCCTCCACTTCTTAATGGTCGTCCTCCATCATGCTAATCCGATGGTCGTCCCCATCGTTGATATTTTAGCAGCCGTCCCCTGCTAGGTGGTCGTCCTCCACCTCTTTTGATGATCGTCCTTCATCAACTTTATCCAATGGCCGTCCCCATTGTTGATATTGGTTGTCTGACACTCGTCCTGTGTTACGATAAACCTCGAGAGCAGCCGTCCCCTGCTGAGTGGTCGTCCTCCACTTCTTGATGGTCGTCCTCCATCATGCTCGTCCGATGGCCGTCCCCATCGTTGACCTTTTATCCGATGGCCGTCCCCATCGTTGATATTTTCGGCAGCCGTACCCTGCCAGGTGGTCGTCCTCCACCTTTGATGGTCGTCCCCATCATTTTTCTTTTATTCCCCAACAGAGCAGCCGTCCCCTGCTAGGTGATCGTCCTTCACCTTTGATGGCCGTACCCCATCATCTGTTTATTTCATTTATTCTTTAACCCGATGGCCGTCCCCGTCATGGTCCCTTTTCTTTTAGCCCGATGGCCGTCCCCATCGTTGGTTACTTTACTTTATGAACTTAATGGCCGTCCCCGTCATGTTTCATTAATCCCCAGAGAATTTTACAGCTTTATCTTGATGGCCGTCCCCATCATAATTTCTTATTTTTCCCAGCTAGTCGGCCGTCCCCGTCTTGGCTTTACCTTTTATCCCCAGCATGTCGGCCGTCCCCGTCATTGCTGTATTTTTCACACTTTGCCCAGCATGTCGGCCGTCCCCGTCATTGCTCTTTACCCAGCGGTCGTCCTCTGCTCGACGGTCGTCCTCCGTCGCCCACACTTTACAATATACTTTATTTTCCTTTTACAATCTATATCCCTTTTCTTCTTCATTCTGTGAGTGCAAATTTTGGACTGTCTTTGGTATTCAACCACAAGTTATCTTGTTTGCCTGTTAAGCCGTTGCTTACAACCTGCACAGCTAACTCATGCTTGAATAGGGGCAGCTGTAAACACCCCAAATTTGCCCTCACCCATTCACACCATGGCTTATGATCATCTCATATGCATAAACACCATCATATCATCTCATAGTACATTTTTGATTCACTGGATAGCTTCTAAGGCATCTGCACCTAGGGTTTGTGATCTGAGCAATCCCAGAGCTTCTTGAGCCATTCCAAAGGCCACCAATCACTTCAAAGGGGTTCATGTGTGTTCTTATATCACATTTCATTTCCTCAAAGTCAAAAATGCAGAGGAATCACAAGAACTAGGGTTTGAGTGGATGCAGAGCCAAGATGAACTGCACAGTTGACCTAAAATTAGGGTTTTGGTTTCAGAGGCCATAACTCCAAGTTTTTTGGTCATTCTTGTTTCCATTGGTCTCTATATGGTATAGGGAGTATGCATATCAATTTTCATGAAGAAATTCCATGGGGAAGTTATCTGATCAAGAGTTGACTTTCTGGACAAGTCAGTGCAAAATCAGGGCATCTGAGGCCCCCAATGACCCAACCAATGGTTGATCTTCATCATTTTGAGTGTATATGATCTTTATTTGATCAAGGAAGAAGGTTGAAGTTCATAGAAATCAAGAATTTAGGGTTTTTGCAAATGTTGACTTTTTGGGCATAGTTGACTTTTCAAGAATGCATCATTTTAGGTCAATTTTCAAGCTTTGATTCTTGGTCCAAAAAGGCTCCAAATGAAAAAACTTTGGTCATGAAAGTTGTAGATCCCATCTTTCCCTTTTCAAAAAGTACAAGAACATGATCAAACTCTTCTTGGATCAAAAGTTATGGCAATGCAAAGTTGGCAAAAATCATTAATTTCTAAGGCATGCTTCAAATGGAAATTTTGCAAAGTCTTGAACCAAAGCCAAATGTAGCCTCTAATGCATTTCAAACCAACACACAAACATTCTCTAAGTGCTGAAAATCAGAATTGGATCAAGTTTGCCTATGGTTTGGTTTGTGTAACAAGGTTTTCTTCACATGTGAACCATAAAGCAACAAGTTGCAAAACTCATGATCATGCTCCCTCAACTTGCTGCCTTGGCCTTTGGACCTTGCTGGCTCTCTCACCACACCATGATGCGCCATACCTAGCCTTGTACCAAGCTAGTATCAAGCCCATGCTTCTCTTACAAGATTTTTGACTTTTGGCAAAAGCAAACTTACCAATCACAAAAGCACAAGTCACATCATCCAGCCAATCAGATTTGTTTATGTTATCAATTTGCAAGCCATTCCATACATCAAGCAAGGCTGAAACCATCACACTACACACATTCACAAAAACCTTCCACATTGTATAAGCCTTCGAATTCCTCTATACAGCCTGCAAACACTCAAACTTTCTTCATCATCCAACTCAACACACTTCATAGACCTCAAACCACCCAAAGCACAAGCCTGAAACAGCCAGAATAACTCACTGCCATTTCTCACTCCATTTTGCAGTTTCATTCGAAACTCTCATCCTAGTTTACAAACAGCCAAACAAACCTTGCAAAGCTTTTCCATACATCATCTAGACCACAAACCATCATTCATAATGGCCTGAATCAGCCAGAATCACCATAGCCATTGTTGACTGAGCTTGAAGCAGGAGCTTTCGAAACTCATCAACCAGCCTACATAAATTGTTCTAAGGCATTCAAACATCATCAAGGGGTCCTAAGGAGTGGTTTGCACTTAAAGAAAAAAGCCAGAAAGTCCTCAAGTGGAGAGCTTCAAATCTCAGGTAGCCTGAAATTTATTTTTCCAGAAATGATTTTTCTTGTTACAAACTTGTTCTATTTGTTTCACTGATCATTCTGGTACCATTGGTTTTGAAAATGGTTGTGATTTGAGCATTTAATTTGTTTCTGAAGCTTGCGTGACCTAGAACTTATTCTCTTCGATTCAGTTGATTTAGGAAATATAAATTTGTTTTGAGAGAGGGGTTTGATTCGTGAGAGGATGAGGATCATTTCCATGTTCTTAGTTTTCATTTTTGGTACGTTTTGAGAGGTTTTGAGGTTTCTCAGGTGAGAGCTGGCCGGAGAAGACGACCGGAAGTCTTCTCCGGCCACCTGAAAGTAATTTGTGCCCTAATTGCGCAATTAACTTCAGTTTGAATGTGAGCCGTAGATAGCCATTGACCAGTTGACTTCCCTCTCTTTTGGATGGCCCAGATCAGCTTACTTATGCCCTAATCCACGTGTTAACTTAATTAATCCATAATTAAATAATTTAATCAGAGTTAATCCTGGCCACAAGATCACGCGCGCAGTCAATGAATTCAAACTCAGGCTCCATCTTGGCCATTCATTTGGTTTACTTTTTATTTTATTTAATTTTTATTCATTTTTCTTTCAATTAACTTGCATATTTAATTTAAAATAGCAAAAAATTCTTAAAAATTATGAAACTTTTTTCTTTAAAGTTTTATTAATTTTTAAGACCCCAAAATATTTTTATTTGTTTTTTTTATCATTAAAAAAGTATTTTTAAATATTTAAAAGATTATTTTTAATTGATTAATGAGAATTAATTAATTAAAAATACTTTTAGGTATTTAAAAATTACAAAAAAATTCATGAAATGTTCTAAGACATTTAGAAACATTGTCCAACCTTCAAACCAAATTTCCTTTTTGATCTTGATGCATTTTGAGAATTTTTCATTGAATTAAATCATTTTTTATGCATTATTTTGATCATGGATTCAAAAATTCATTTCTGCCTATTGGTGAAGGTTGAGACATTGATTCTTTTTGCTTTGTCTTGTGTTTAACATGTATTTTCAAGGATAAAAAGGCCATGAATTGTTCTTGCATTTTCAAATTGTTTGGCATTTATTTTGTTAAGAACCCTAAAAAACCCTAATAACTTAGGAAATTCATATCTTGAGTTTGGTTGAGAGTTGAGAGCTCCCCTTTAGGCAGTGGTTCATTATAGGTTTAGGGTTTTCTTTGGATAGCATTTTCCATTTTTTATCTTAGGGTTTGCTTCTGTTTTGGGTTTTTGTTTGATGTTTGATTCATAAACCCTAATTTGGGCTTTCTCTTGCATCCTCCTTGTTTTCTCTTGCATAACATGACTTGTCTTTGCATTTTGTGCATTCTCGTGATCCATTTGACATCTTAAGACATATAGAAAGCATGTTTGATCATTGCATTACATATTTTCCATGTCATTTGTCTTGTATGCTTCATAACTTTTTATGTTCATTCATGCTCCTTAGCTTGCATCATTTGCATTCGTGATCTTGTATGAACATCCCCATTGTCTTGCCTCATGTTTGCAGCACCTCATAACATCATAATCATCATCAACATGCTTCTGGTTTTGCTTAGCATCATATCATTTCATCTCATCTTGCATTGCATTGCATTTTCTTTCTAACATTTCAGGTGGTAAGTAAACTTGGGAAGTGAATTTGCCTTCACTTCTCATACCTTTTCTTTTCATCTCTCTTGCATCCATTGCTGCATTTATATATGTGTTTGAGTTTGAGCTTGCTCATTCTTGTTCCTCCCACTTTCTTTCTTCAAGTGACTTGACTTCTTGAATGAAGCAAGTCACTTTGCTTCTCTTGATCTTATTCATCTGCTTCCTGGTGGCTCCTCTGAAGATTGTTCTTGGAAACCTCACAAACCTTAGGATCATCCAAGCATGACAATGAATTAGGGTTTTGATTAGTATCCCCTCTTAGTTTTACCTTTGTGTCTCTCTTTGAGTCCTCTCTTCTCACCTCATAATCAGGGACTAAACCCTAAAGGCTTTAAGACTTTGTGATTAAGTTTATGCCTGCATCCTTCTCTTAGGATGGAGTGTATAACTTTAATCCTAAGTCTTGAACCCTTTATGTGTTTAAATCTCTTAATCAATTCACTTAATAAGTATCAAGACATCACACTTGTAACTTGGGCCTTGCATCAGGGTTCTATTTCTTCCTTAAGTGGTTAAGAAGGACTAACCCTAGTGTTAATGGACAAGTCCCCCTCAAGTTGTCTTACAAATCATAAAATTCACTTCATCATCATATCATTAAATAAAATCCACTTAATCAAAGGCTTGTTTTGTCATGAGTTTAATCTCTAATCACGGATTAAGTTGAGGAGCTTTTCTCAGCTTAAACATTCTCATCTATTATCCTTCTATTAGGATGGTGTAATGAGTCTGTTTAATCCTTGATTATGGCTTAACCTCATTACTCAACACTAAACAAAAACACCAAAAACATCTAAATAATCACAAGTAGGTTATTGATCTTAATCCTACACCAAAGGTGATTAAGTGTGAGAATCTGACTTCACACTTAAGGTATTCTCATTACCCCTAATCAGAGGGAAGATGTGATGAGTTTACTAAATCCACTGGTTTAGGTTTAAGCTCATTAACTTATGACAAACTCTCAAAAGCAATAAAAGACTGAAAACTCAAAAACAAACAATAATCGTCTCCTCCGGGATTCTTTTCTCATCACATTCATTCACAAACGAGAACTTGCTTCTTCCGTCTAATGCAAGACAGTTTGCATCTGTGCCAGACAGATCATACACTTGAGCATAGGCAAGTAAGCAGTTCACAAGTCAATTCATCTTTCAGTCTCTTTGGGTCGAACTACGGTGTTCTGACTTCCTCATTGCACGAGAGGATACGTAGGCATAACTTAACAGTTATCGAACAAAAGTCTCTGTATATTCCCCCTCCTTCCAGCATTATTCTTTAAGCCTCATAATCATGAGCATACTCTTTCTTACACTGACACTATACATATTACACTTCACACTTCTTTTGCACTGACACCTGTACATTCTTTTCCAGCTATTTTACACACAAATTGCACTGACACTACCCCTTTATAACACAAATCTTTTAAGCGTGGATCCCGTCGAGTACGACGGACAATCTGGGTGCTAATACCTTCCCAGGTTGTAACCAACCCCCTTTCTCAGTCTCTCTGGTTCGCAAACCGTCTTTTCCATCTCTTTCTAGGCTTATGCAGCATTGCCTTTCCTCCGGGATAAAAATGCCTAGCTGGCGACTCTATTCATTCTCCAGTGAGTTCACGGCTGTGTGTTCTCATTGTCCCTCTCGCCGACCGTTCGCGTCTGTACCTTCATCTGAACCAGTTTCATTTGTCGGGAGCGACAGTGGAATGTCGGTATTTACAGGTGTTTGATTCAAAACATGGCTTATGATTATGCAATATGTTTGACTTTTGTCGTAATGCTCCGTATTAGACAGAATGTTACGCTCTAAGGGAAGTATAATGCGAATGTTATGATTATGCAAAGATACCGATCCGGGATTCGGATCCCGTTGCTGTGAAGATCTCTGTCTGATCTGTTTTGAAAGAATATCTCAGTTGGGGATGAGATCATTGGTAGATCTAATATATGATCCTGCTTGGAGAAATAAGTCACCGACAGACCTATCTTGGTAATGAGGAGCCCAACTGGGGTCTGCAGAAGCTTTCGTCACTTTGTTGTGAGATCTTCAGACATTGTTCTTCTGGATAGAGGCTGAAACTCTGCGGGGAGATGATTCCCTGTCTAACACTTGGCTGGGGAGGAATGATCACTGAACGACCTTCCTAGAGATTTTTGTGGGGATCCTGTTGAGGATGAGGAACTCAGTTGGGGAAAAAGCATCTCTTGTGCTATTTGGAAGATGTGCTGAGTAAATAATGATTTGGCAACTTGCTGGGGAGAAGCTTTCATGCCCCATGTTGCGCTTTGAACACCTGCAATCCTGTTATGACAAAGAAACGTACAAGTATCCCGAGGTATCCCTTACAGGATTCCATCATAGGAGTTTAGACACTCCCAAGAGCAAACATATTTCCTGTAAGCATGTGATTTAGAAAAGGCGCATCTGTATTTACGCAACCATTATATCAAGGATATTAGACATTTTTGCAAATAAAAATGAAAAATGTACAAGACAAAGTGTGACTGAAAATCTGATTTTATTAATTTGTGTGCCCTGAATTGGCAAGTACAGTCAAAGAAACAGATCCCCTGTGTTGCACCCCAAAATTTGCCCTCACAATACAAGACTTTGTGTGCTAAGAAGGTTCACAAGGTTCACAAGACCTTTTATGAGGTTCAAAAGGTTCATAGGACATCTTATGAGGTTCACAAGGTTCACAAAGTTCATCATTGGTCAGAAGATTTGACAATTCCCTCAGACAATGCATCATCCTAAGCAGTGCATCCAAAACTAGGGTTTTGACTTTAATCAGGCTAAATGGATTTCCAAGACTACAAGTGAGCTTCATAATATCTTATATGTGTCTAAGAATCCCCATGACAAATTTCAGAACTTTTCTCAAAGGTTTGCTCAGTCAAATGATCAGATAAGTCAAAATCAGTCAAGGCAGTTAAAAAGTCAAACTGAGGTCAACTGTGGTCAAACCAAAGTCAAACTTCATGATTTTTTGCCAACATCAAGTATATGAAGTAAAATTCATCATTTTATCAAGGGTTGATCATGATTCATCAAGGATATTTCAGATCATCAAGAATCAGAGGTTTCTAAATTAGGGTTTCCTCAGGAAAAGTCAACTGAACTTTGACCAGCCATAACTTTCACATGCTTCATCACATTTTTCCCATCCAAAGCTCATTTTGAAGGAAATTGAATTCTCTACAACTGTGTGTCTCACAAGCCAAGCCCAAAAATGCTTCATTTGGAAGGTATGAGCTAAGACATTATAGGTCCTTTTGAAAGTCAACAAAAAGTCAACAAATTCAAAAGGGCATAACTTGAGAATGGTAAATGATATGGACATGAAACTAATGGAGTTGGTTATAGGACTCTTCAAGCTTTCCAAAATGTCCAAGAACACCCTCATAGCATTAAAATTGAAGGATGTATGCCCTTGCAAAGTTGGGAAATTTTTGGTTGGTTTATGAAGAAAATGGAGGTTTAAAACCAAATTTTTCTAAATGGGCTTGTCATGTGATGATCCAATCCATGCAAATACCTCATGCACGACCCAACCCTCAATTATTCAGATTTTTTATTATTTTATTTTATTTATTTTGATTTTATTCATTTAAAATCATTTTAAATTAAAATAAAATAGAAAAATCAAATATTTAAATGAGATTGTGCTTCTAGAAATTCATAAAGATTGTTTGGATCAAATTGATATAAGAATTATGAAGATTGGCTTGAAATAGAAAGGTTGAATTCACAAATATTTGAATTTTAAGTCTTAATCTTTTTCAATCTTTTTCAATCAAATAATTCACACAACAATCAAGTCTCTTGACCTAATTGGACTCTACTATAAGTACACAACATAACCTAATGCACAAAGGACGAAATTTCTGCCTCAAAGAGTAAGTTGCAACATTCAAAAATCTCACAAAATTTCAAATTCGGATTCCTTCACTCAAGCCTTCTCAAGACAAAATAAAGGCTGCAAATCATTCCTTGAAGGTCACTGAGTGTTTTTGGATCATAAAACTATCCATCCATGCATTAAATCATGAAAACCGAATTCATGTTCTTCATCTTTTTTTCAATTTTCGATTTCATTCATTTAGCTATTATAAATTGTTTTTGTGTTGTTAATCTTGTTTGTTGTGATGTTTAGATGATTTCTGGGCAAGAACATTGAGGAATCGTGCCCTAAACCGAAAACCACCATTGTTAGGGTTAGAGTTCTCAAGTTGGGAATTTACGATTTACTTAAGATAAATGAATTCTAAGAACATGGCCATAACGTATAAACTTCATGTGATTGATCTGGGCTGTTAATTTGCATTAATATTGTGATTTGTTTGATGATTCAAAAACCTATGATTTCTGGTTTATGAACACGCATGAAATTTCGCAGGAAAAACCATACAAATTTTCGCAGGAAATTCAAATGGGGAAGATGAAGTCTTGGCGCGAATTCCAGGATTTGAACACTTAATATAATATTTTTTGTTTTGTTGTTAATATTGTTTCACAGGTGCGTGTATAGCCCAGTGGTGAGGGAGGCGTGTATAATGCTTGAGGGTTTGAGTTCGAATCCTGGAGGCACCATCTTTTTATTGTTTTTCATGATATTCATCAGGTTTAATATATAATTCATTATAGCCATTATACTATCAGAAGCGCCCTCCCGGCTGGAATGGTAAGAGTGTTTGTATGCTGCGTAAAGGTCCTGGGTTCGAATCCCCCCCAGGCCTTTTGTGTTGTTTTCCTTTTTTCATGATTTTTCCAGGATTAAGCAACAAAACCAAGTGAAGTCCTTTCCTTAGCACCTGTGCGCGTGCTGGCCCAGTGGTTGGTTTGAATGGCTGAAGTTTGTGAAAGCAGAGGGACTGAGTTCAATTCCCAGCCCAGGTAAGTTCCTTTTTCTCTTTTTCTCCATTATTTGTTTTTGTTTGTTTATTATTATTATTAATTTTAATTAAAACTATAACCCTAATTTAATAAATCCTAAAATATTTTCATAAACCAAGATTAACCCTAAAAATATTTTTTCTAAAACCCTAATTGTTTTTCATATAAATGTTAATTATGTCCCTCTATTTTTATTATTTATTTATATTATCATTATATGTAGTCTTATTTAAATAATGTAAATAATTTTTCATGTTTAAAAACATTAAAATTCTTAACTTAATTTTGTAAATATAATAGTATGATTATTTAATTATAATTAATCCTATTTTCATAATATGTACATATTTTATAATTTGTTTATAATTTAATTCTTATATATAAATAATTTTCAATATATGCTTAAAAATAATTAAAACTTGTTAATTTAATTTTTGTAAATATAATTTATTTTCATAATATGTTTATAATTAACTTAATTTTTATAATTTACATATAATTTAAAACTTTATAATAATTAGTATAATTGCTTATATTCTCTCATTAGTCTTAAATAATAATTGTTTATAAAAAAATTGATTTTTAATTATTATGTTAATATTATTAATTATGTTTATATGATATTTTATTATTACTAACCCCATTTATATTGTGATTTATTGTTATTATTTTTTACTAACCCAATTATTATTATTATTTATTATTTTGCTTATTTATTTAATTTGCTTTAATTATTATTATTATGTAATTGTCTCTTTGATGTAATATTTTAGTAGTAACATTTAAATATTTATTTTATGCTATGGTTAGTAAAATAGGGAGTGTAACATGTTTGTATGTTTAAAATTAATTTAGCTCATTAAATTTAAAGATAAATATTTGAAATTGTACACTCACACACGTAAGTCGATCTTTGATCGCCATTTCACTTCCTTAAGGATACCTCTCATGTTGCCTATTACAAAAAGGTCAAGTAGGGTGTATAAAGCAAAAGTCCCTCATCTCACATCATCTAGTCCCTAAACAGATAAAAAGATCAAGTCCCTTCGAATGTTGCCTTCGTAATGATCTTGTCCCTTTCGAATAAAGATGATAAGTCCCTTCGAATTGCTTATACACCCCACAGTTGCCTAAATAACAGATGTCCCTTCACATGTCCCTTACATCCAAGGTAATGACTACCTATTCCTTAATAATAGGGATAGTCTTACCATTTAAAGGATTCAAGAACAGAAAAGACTTAAACTTAGGGTAGGTTCCTCTTAGATACTTGCTCACTCTTCAAAACTTTTCAAACTACTTCACATTTTCAAACAAATTTTCAAAACAAAGGTTTTATACGCATCCGTACATGGATCATTATAAAACACTTAAGAAAATTTCTATTCACACACTTCACATTTCAAAAACATTTTAAAGTGAGCTAAGTAACTAAGAGCCCATGGATAACCATGGATGTAAAGGGTGTTAATACCTTCCCTTTACATAACCTACCCCCCGGACCCAAAAATCTTTTAAAAGGTCTTTCCTGTTCTTATATGCCTTTCCTTTGGATAAAATAAAAGTCGGTGGCGACTCTTGCTATCCGCAACATAACTAAAGTCAGTTCTCCCACCGTGTTACAGAACTGGCGACTCTGCTGGGGATTTAAATTAAAGAGGGGTACCCTTAGGAATTAGATCACTTTAAAATTGTTTGCCTTGTTTGATTTATACTTATCTGTTGGGGTGCTCTTATGTGTGAAAGATCCTAACCCGGATCTAGTGTACCTTAGGTAAATGGCAATAAACCAAGGAAACTGTACGGCGTATACCGATATGGTTGATCTGGTGGCCATAGTTAGTGTGACTTCTTGGTTGGTGCTTATGTTCCTTAAGTCAAGTTGAGGATAATATGAGGCTGCCATATGTTGTCAATGCACTAACTAACTTTTAGAACCCTAGTCATCCCATCTTGGCCTTTAGAAAAGTAGTGAGATAACCGGCTTTGGTGAAGACTGAAGTTGGTTGATACTCGATACTACGCTCATTGAGATTCTAAACTTGGAGGGTTTTGGTTGGCAAGTAAGTTGCCTACTGAACAACCACCCTTGTGAAAGATCAATGATATTGAGATCCCTTAGAACCTGGTTACTTTATGGGACAGGATGAACCAACTAACTTCAGGGGAGGGTACTTACCTTTGAACCTCATGCAAGCCTTTAAACCTAGGGCTATTGTGTGACTTGTTTGTGTGTGCCACATGTTTGTGATTGAGCATAACATCATGACATCATCATGCATCATAAGCATAGCATTTTCACTAACCATTTCAAGGACCAAAGGATTTATCTTTGTTCTTTGTTGCAGGTCATGGCTTCTGCTCGTAGAAACACTATCAGGATCAACTTTGTAGGCATACCTGCTAAGCTTAAAGAGTTGGTTTCTCAAGTGTCTGATCATTCCCAGTTCATCAAGAGACATGGTCACCTATTGGATCTAGTCACCTCAGGGTTCAATGAAGACTTGATGAGTGTCCTATTTCAGTTCTTTGATCCTAAGCACCATTGTTTCACATTCCCTGACTATCAGCTGGTTCCTACAATGGAAGAGTTCTCTAAACTTCTGGGTATACCTGTTCTTGATCAAAGACCCTTCACAGGCTTGGAGAAGGAGCTTAAACCAGAGGTTATTGCTGCAGCTCTACATCTGAAGAAGTTTGACATTGTTCTAGAAACGAGAAGCGGAGTTAAAGGTATTCTTGCTAAGGTATTAATGGATAAAGCTCAAGTGTTCTTGAAAGCTATGAGCTATGATGCTTTTGAGGAGATCCTAGCCTTGTTGATTTATGGCTTAGTGTTGTTCCCCAATCCTGATCAATTCATAGACGTTCATGCCATCAACGTATTTCTGAGTCACAATCCAGTACCTACACTGCTTGGAGACATTCTGCACTCTCTTCATACTCGTACTACAAGGGCACGAGGAACTTTGATGTGTTGCATACCATTGCTATCTAGGTGGTTTATTTCTCACCTTCCTCGCTCAGTGATGAAGAATGAACAGGGGTTCAGGTGGTCTAAGAGGATCATGTCACTCTCTCATTCAGATATCCATTGGTGCTCCAGATCTATGGAGAATGTTACTATCATCGACCGTTGTGGGGAGTTTCCTAATGTGCCACTTCTAGGCATAAGAGGAGGCATCACCTACAACCCTTCTCTAGCTTTACGACAGTTTGGTTACGCTCAGAGTGATGGCCCACATGACATGTTGATTCAAGGCATTGTGTTTGACTACAACAACGATCTTCAAGGTTACCGTCAGAGGTTCATACGAGCATGGGGAAAAGTGAACAAGGTTGACAGCAAGACTCTGGAGCCTAAATACACTATTCCTATGGAAGCTTATCTCAGATGGGTACGATCTCGTGCTCAGACTCTCATGATGCCATATCCTGCTATCCTGCCAGTTACCATGGAACCTGTTGCTGAAGGAGATACTTCCTATACCATCCTTCACCCAGACATGCCTACTGACATGGAAGATTTACAGAGGTCCTGGATCCAGTTGAAGGAGCAAAGGGATACTTTCGAGGCTCATTACAAAGCAAGCCAAGAAAGAATCCTGGAACTAACAAAGCAACTTCATGAGGAACGAAATCTCAATTCATACCTCAACACAAAGAGGAAACGTCCATGGGAGACTTAAAACCCCATCTCTTGTATTTATTTCATTTCATTTTCTGTAAGCCCAAGAGGCAAAACAAATTTATTACTAATAAAAGTTTACCTTCTTGTTTGTCTAAGCAAATTTAAATCCTGCGGTCCTTGAAAACATTGCATATACATTCACATACCATATCATTGCATCACAGGTTTATTGTGCACATGTTTCTCATCTTCTCGCTGTTTATTTCAGCAATGGCTCTTGAACAAACAGTTAAGGATCTCCAGGCACAAAATGCACAGTTCCAAGAGTTGATCCTGAACTTGTCCAAGGGGCAGGATGAATTGAAGACACTGCTGGCCAAGAAGACTAAGAAGACTAGAAGGTCAGGTGGCCTGATCAACATGGGAAGAAGGTTCAGAGGTCTTGCCAAGACCAAAGAACCAGTTGAAGATTATGAGTATGAAGAGTCTGAGAAAGAGGGAGGCAGTCTCCACAACACTATGGGGGACTCTGATTCTGAAGCTAACTATTATCATGAGCCTAATGAAGATAAGTTCAAAATGCTGGTGGATAGAATGGATGCTATGGAATTGCAAAAGTCTTCTGGGCTGGATTTTGAAGACCTGAGTCTGATATCTGGGGTAGTCATACCCATTGGTTTCAAGGTTCCTACTTTTGTTGTTTATGATGGGGTCTCTTGTCCCAAGATGCATCTGAGGTCTTATGTCAGGAGAATCTAACCCTATACTGCTGATAAGAAGTTGTGGATCCATTTCTTCCAAGAGAGCTTATCTGGAGCTCAATTGGAATGGTACTATCAGTTGGAGAGTGTCAACATCCGTGATTGGAATGATCTTGCTGAAGCCTTCTATAAGCAGTATCAATACAATGCTGATTTAGCTCCCACTCGCATGCAGCTGCAAAGCATGTCCATGGGTGCCAAAGAAAGTTTCAAGAGTATGCTCAGAAGTGGAGAGATTTAGCTGGAAGAGTACAACCCCCTTTACCTGACAGGGAGTTAGTTGATATGTTCATGTGTACGTTGAATGGTCCTTTTTACAGTCATCTCATTGGAAGCTCATCATCTGGCTTCACTAAGTTGATAATGACAGGAGAGCGCGTAGAAAGTGGTATAAGGAGTGGCAAGATTCAAGTGGGTGCTTCCTCATCAGGTGCTGCAAAGAAGCCTCCCAGTGGGAAGAAAGAATCAAATGCTGTTTATGGTCAACCTGATCGTAATAGAAGGCATCAGTCTGTGAGTGCAGTCCATATCTCCAATCCAACTCCTACAACACCAGAGCAGCCACAGGGCAACCAACAGAGGGCTAGAAGACAGTTCACTAAAATCAACATGTCAATGGCCCAAGCCTTGCAACACTTGTTGAAGGATGAACTTATCACTCTGAAGGATGCTCCTCAGAATCCTAATGTTACCTCTCCCAGGTACAATCCCAATGCACGATGTGCATATCATTCAAATTGTCAGGGACATGATACCAATAGTTGCTGGGTATTGAAGAACAGAATTCAAGATATGATTGAGGCTGGAGAGATTGAGTTTGACCCTCCGGGTACTCCAAATGTGATTACTGCTCCCATGCCAAATCATGAGAAGACTGTCAATGCCATTGAGGAAGATTCACATATTTCTTCAGTTGCAGAGTTGACTACACCATTGTCTGTTATCAAGAAGAAGTTAGTACAAGCTGGGTTCTTTCCAGGTTGTCGTGAAGATTGTCTATATTGTACCTATAAGCCAGATAGCTGCTGGAGGTTGAGAGATGGAATTCAACGTCTCATGAATAATTATACCATAGTGTTTGAGAGAATTCCACCTTCTGTGGAGAGTATGGTGGATCATATTACTAAAGGTAGGAAGATTGAAGAGGTGGATATGGTTGATAAAGTACCGGTAAGAATTACTTCAAAGGGACCTGTTAAAATCACTCACAAGGGTCCAATTAAGATTACTGCTGAAGGCCCTGTGAAGATTGTTGCTGAAGCCAGAGTGGCTCCTATGGTCATCACCACTCCTGGTCCTATTCCGTATACTTCTGATAAATTTGTGCCTTGGCATTATGGGTCTGATGTTTATATCCATGGTGTTAAGCAGGAACCCTTAGCTGATATGCCTGTTGATATTGATAATATTGCTGGATCTAGTAAGATCACACGAAGCGGAAGAGTTTTCTCCCCTCCAGTTACCTCCAAAAATGCAGTTACTCCAGCTGCTACCTCCACCACTGATGCTCGGGGCAAAGGTCCTGTTATTGAACCTATACCAGCTGATGTGCCAGCTGCTGATGATCTTTCTAAGCAAATGGATGAAGTATTGAAAATCATTCGCAAGAGTGATTATGACATTGTTGATCAATTGGGGCATACTCCCTCCAAGATTTCTATGCTGTCTTTATTATTGTGTTCTGAGGCTCATGCCAAGGCCCTGATTAAATTTCTGAAGACTGCTCATGTACCAAATGAAATTTCTGTTGACCAGTTCGAAAATTGTGTTGCACACTTGACCTATGATAATGGGTTAGGTTTCTCTGATGCTGATTTGACTCCTGCTAAGAGGGATCATAACAGGGCTCTACATATCTCAATTGAATGCAGGGGCACTACCCTGTCACATGTACTAATAGACAATGGTTCCTCTCTGAATGTGTTGCCCAAAGAAGTTCTGAATAAGCTGAGTCCTGAAGATGCTGTGCTGAAGCCCAGTAGTATAGTGGTGAAGGCTTTTGATGGTTCGAGAAGAGTGGTGCATGGAGAAATTGATCTCCCAATCAAAGTTGGTTCTCAGGTTTTTAATGCTACCTTTTATGTCATGGATATTCGTCCGTCATATTCTTGTTTGCTTGGGCGTCCCTGGATCCATGGGGCAGGTGTTGTAACCTCTACATTGCATCAGAAGCTGAGATATCCAGTGGAAGGGAAAGTTGTTACTGTCTACGGAGAGGAAGTGTATATGATTAGCCATGTGAACACCTTCAAGTATCTTGAAGTAGAAGGTGAATACGTTGAAACTCCGTGTCAGACATTTGAAGTGGTGCCTTGGATTGTTAATGATTATGAAGCTCCTCCTGTTGTCAAGAAAGTTCCTGTGGTCACAAGAGTACCTCCTACAATGGCCTCCCTTAAAGATGCTAGAGCTGTGGTGGATGAAGGTGGTTGTACTATTTGGGGGAAGCTTCCTGATATTCCGTACAAGTCTGACAAATTTGGTTTGGGTTTCACTGCAGAGTCCCAGAAGGCTGTTCGTCGTGCTCGTGCTGTTCGTATCACCAATCAGGGGGTTATGAAGGATCAGATCAATGTTGTGGATGGCTATGATGAAGACTACAACCTGGATGCTTGGATTTTTCCTACTGTGGGTGCTGGACTCAATAATTGGAAAACTGAAGATGTTATTCCTATCTCCTTTAGTCAGGAGTAAATACTATTACTGTGTTGTTGCTTTTTAAGTTTGTAATTTCTTGAACAATTGAACTTTTAAGCCTTGTGCCTTACCCGGGGCACAATGGTGTGCTTGTTACGGGATGTCATTTCATTTGCATACTTCATTCAATAAAAATCAGTGGACGTTTCGTTTTCGTAAATATTGTGTTCCTTGTCTTTCTTTTATTTTGTTTTATCAGCTATGTGTTCTTACACACACCCACATCACTAAAATGCAGATCCTCATCCACTCTGGATCCTGTTGATAACAGTTCTACTATTGCCAATTATAATTTCGAGAATCCGATCTATCAAGCTGAAGAGGGAAATGAGGACGATTGTGAAGTACCTGTAGAGCTTGCTAGGTTGTTACAACAAGAAGAGAAAGCTATATAGCCACATGAAGAGCCAGTCGAAGTTGTGAATTTGGGAACTGAAGAAAACAGGAAAGAAGTCAAGATAGGGGCTGAATTAGAGGATAGTGTCAAGAGCAGATTGATTCAGATGTTACGTGACTATGTGGAGATCTTTGCTTGGTCTTATGAAGATATGCCAGGGGTGGATACAGACATTGTGGTTCACCGTTTACCAGTGAAAGAAGATTGTCGTCCAAAGAAGCAGAAGGTTCGTCGCATGCGTCCTGAAATGTCAGAGAAGATTAAAGCAGAGGTAATGAAACAGTTTGATGCAGGGTTCTTAGCTGTGACTTCTTATCCTCAGTGGGTTGCAAATGTGGTACCGGTACCTAAGAAAGATGGTAAGGTACGTATGTGTGTAGACTACAAGGATTTGAACAAGGCCAGCCCCAAAGATGACTTTCCACTTCCTCATATTGATGTTCTGGTAGACAACACTGCTCAGCATAAGGTGTTCTCCTTTATGGATGGTTTCTCTGGTTACAATCAGATCAAGATGGCACCTGAAGATATGGAGAAGACAACATTTGTTACACAGTGGGGCACTTTTTGTTATAAGGTGATGCCATTTGGTTTGAAGAATGCAGGGGCAACATATCAGCGTGCTATGGTGGCTTTGTTTCATGATATGATACATCATGAGATAGAGGTATATGTGGATGATATGATAGCCAGGTCCCAGAATGAAGAGCAACATCTTGATCATTTGCATAAATTGTTTGAGAGGTTGAAGAAATACAAGTTGAGATTGAACCCTAACAAGTGTACTTTTGGAGTTAGATCTGGTAAACTCTTGGGTTTCATTGTCAGTGGAAAAGGCATTGAAGTTGATCCTGCAAAAGTAAAAGCTATACAAGAGATGCCAGCTCCTCGTACTAAGAAGGAGGTTAGAGGTTTCTTGGGACGATTAAATTACATTGCAAGATTTATTTCCCAATTAACTTCCATCTGTGAGCCAATCTTCAAGTTATTGAAGAAAGACCAAGTGATGGAATGGAATGATGAGTGCCAGACTGCCTTTGATGAAATCAAGAGATATCTGCTGGAACCACCAATTTTGATGCCACCAGTTGATGGAAGACCCTTGATTATGTACTTAACAGTGTTAGACAACTCAATAGGGTGTGTGTTGGGGCAACATGACGAGTCTGGTCGAAAAGAGCAGGCAATATACTATCTTAGCAAAAAGTTTACCGACTGTGAAACAAGATACTCACTGCTCGAGAAAACTTGTTGCGCTTTGGCATGGGCTGCTCGCCGACTAAGACAGTATATGTTGACTCATACTACCTTATTGATTTCAAAGATGGATCCAATCAAGTACATATTCGAGAAACCTGCTCTCTCCGGAAGAATTGCAAGATGGCAAATGATCTTGACAGAATATGACATACAGTATACTACTCAGAAGGCCATTAAAGGAAGTGTTGTAGCTGATCATTTGGCCCATCAAGCAGTGGATGATTACCAGTCAATGAGTTTTGAGTTCCCTGATGAAGATATTATGATTATTACCAAAGAACCTGGACAATATGACGGACCTGAACAAGGATCCCGATGGACTATGGTTTTTGATGGTGCCTCTAATGCACTTGGTAATGGTGTTGGTGTTGTGATCAGTTCCCCTGAAGGTTTTCATACCCCGATTACTGCTAGACTTTGTTTCTATTGTACCAATAACATGGATGAGTATGAGGCATGTATCCTGGGTATTAAAGCTGCCATTGATATGAAGATTCAGTTCCTTGACGTGTATGGAGATTCAGCCCTGGTAGTTAGTCAGATCAAAGGAGATTGGGACACCAAGCATGATAATCTCATTCCTTACAGAGAGCATGTGTTGTCTTTGATCCCACATTTCAAAGAGATTACCTTTGGACATATTCCACGAAGAGAGAATCAGTTGGCAGATGCATTAGCCACCATGGCATCCATATTTGAGATCAGCTGGGATAATGAAGCTCCTAAGATTACTATTGATAGATTTGAGAAGCCTACATATTGCAATGAGATTGACACTGAAGAAGCAGAGGAAAAGCCTTGGTTCTATGAAGTAAAAAGATATCTTGAAACTCAGGAATTCCCTGAAGGGGCATCTGTCAAAGATAGGAAATTTCTGAGAAGGTTCTCTGCTAAGTTCTTTTTGAGTAGTGGCATTTTGTACAAGCGCAATCATGATTCAACTTTGCTTCGGTGTGTGGATAAGAAGGAAGCAACTGAGATTATGGAAGATATGCATGATGGAATCTTTGGCACTCATTCTAGTGGTCATGCTATGGCAAAGAAGATTTTGAGAGCAGGTTATTATTGGTCTACCATGGAAGCTGACTACTATCAACACTCCAGAACATGTCACAAGTGTCAAATTTATGCTGATAAAGTACATATACCTCCATCACCATTGAATGTGTTGACTGCTCCTTGGCCCTTTGCCATGTGGGCATTGATATGATTGGTGAGATCAAGCCTACTGCTTCTAATGGGCATCGTTTCATCCTGGTTGCTATTGATTACTTCACAAAGTGGGTGGAGGCAGCTTCATTTGCATCTGTTACCAGGAATGTGGTGGCTCGATTCATTAAGAATAACTCATATGTAGGTATGGCATCCCTGAAAGGATTATTACTGACAATGGCTCTAATCTGAACAACACTATGATTACTGATCTCTGCACACAGTTCAAGATTAAGCATCACAACTCTTCTCCGTATCGTCCAAAGATGAATGGGGCAGTTGAAGCTGCTAATAAGAACATTAAGAAGATTCTACAGAAGATGACTGTTACTTATAAGGATTGGCATGAGATGTTACCATTTGCTCTTCATGGTTATCGTACCACAATACGTACTTCAACAGGGGCAACTCCATTCTCCTTAGTCTATGGTATGGAAGCAGTTCTGCCCATTGAAGTTCAGATTCCCTCCTTAAGAATTATGAAGGATGCAGGCTTGGATGAAGATGAGTGGATTCAGACTCGACTTGACCAGATAAATTTTATTGATGAGAAGAGGCTAGCAGCAGTTTGTCATGGCCAGATGTACCAGAAACGAATGATCAAAGCTTTTAATAAGAAGGTTAAGCCAAAGGTATATCAGGCTGGTGATTTGGTAATCAAGCGTATCATATTACCACAGGGTGATCCTAGGGGCAAGTGGACTCCAACATATGAAGGATCATTTGTAGTCAAAACAGTATTCTCAGGAGGTGCCATGATACTTACTACTATGGATGGTGAAGACTTCCCACAGCCTGTAAACGCAGACATAGTTAAAAAATACTACGCATAGAAAGAGACCCGCTAGGTTGACTGGCCTAGGCAAAAATAAGGGCATCCCGGCAAACCAAAAGGGTTTGGGCAAAAATTAGGGATATATATATTAAAAAAATGTACACCCGGCAAGTCGAAAACCTGAAAGGGCGGCTTGGGCAAGAAAGGGTATCCCGGTAGATTGAAAACCTGAAAGGGCAATCCAGGCAAAAGTTAGGGATTAAAGCGTATGACTATGTCTCGTTTGGATCACCCATGAAACTGCAACCAGTTGTGCTACTTAATCAAGCTCGAACAGATAAAGCTCAATTCAATCATTTCCGTCCCGACAGCAGAAGATGAGATACTTGAAGATAATGGCAATAGTAGAATTGAAACTCAATAGGATTATTTCCTACATAGCTGATTTTCCTTGTTTTGTAAAACTTTATGACAAATTCCTCTTACTAGGATTTCTGTCTCCTTGTACAAATTTTCCTATGTATATGTCACTTTGTGATATAAATAAAATTCCATCTTTGAATCCAGATTTACTTTTACCCTATTTACATAAGCGAAACGTCCATTGGTTGTGTTTGAATGTATGTATGCTTTTGAATATGATTGATGTTTACCAGAAACGCATAAATGCTTAATATGATTGATGTTTACCAGAAATGCATGAAAATGCAGTAATAGTATTTACTAAGGACGAACGAGGGAAGGATTTCAACGAAGTTTCACCAGTTCATCTCTACAAGACAGCTACAAATCCCCAGTAGGGAAAATCCATCTTCATAAGTACTTCAAGACACATCTCCCCTGGAATTTATATCCATCTCTTTTATCCTCATACGGATAGTCGGGATTTATTTTTCCAATAGGAGTACGACGAACGAAGACGGGAGGTTATGTATGCCTTACTATCAAACGAAGACGGGAGGTTATGTATACCTTACTATCAAACGAAGACGGGAGGTTATGTATGCCTTACTATCAAACGAAGACGGGAGGTTATGTATACCTTACTATCAAACGAAGACGGGAGGTTATGTATACCTTACTATCAAACGAAGACGGGAGGTTATGTATACTATATTATCAAACAAGACGAAAACAAGTTCCTCATATTCTTCAGTAACAAATCGGGATTTATTTTCCCTGGCCAGCAGTTATTATACGAAGATATCCAGACGCTTCAGGCTGCACGATGCATACATACATCATCATATCATACATATACATAAATACATAATACATTACCTAAGTGCATCATATTATACATGCATACATAATGCATAAACTAATATTATTATACAGAATGTTATAATCTTGTTTTTCAGATTAATTCTCCAGCAAACAGACTTCATCAACAACTTGTGACTATTGGGCCGTTGTTTATCTTCCCAAAAGTTATCATTTCCTCAGGACGTTGTTTATCCTCCTGAAATCTTCTTATACCTCAGAACGTTGTTTATCCTTCTGAAAGCATACCACCACCTCGGGACATTGTTTATCTTCCTGAAAGCATATCAAAACTTTGGGCCGTTGTTTATCTTCCCAAAGGTTACCTCATTACCTCAGGACGTTGTTTATCCTCCTGAAAGCATATCATCTCCTCAGGACGTTGTTTATCCTCCTGAAAGCATATTATATCCTCAGGACGTTGTTTATCCTTCTGAAAGCATACCACTACCTCGGGACGTTGTTTATCTTCCTGAAAGCTATTACCACTACCTCGGGACGTTGTTTATCTTCCTGAAAGCTATTACCACTACCTCGGGACGTTGTTTATCTTCCTGAAAGCTATTACCACTACCTCGGGACGTTGTTTATCTTCCTGAAAGCATATCATGACTATTGGGCCGTTGTTTATCTTCCCAAAAGTTATACTTTATTCCCTCAGGACGTTGTTTATCTTCCTGAAAGCTATCATCATACCTCAGGACGTTGTTTATCCTCCTGAAAGCATATCATTTCCTTGGGACGTTGTTTATCCTCCTGAAAGCATATCATTACCTCAGGACGTTGTTTATCCTCCTGAAAGCTATCATTATATCTTCATATTTTGGACTGCTATATCCTCCAAGCAATATATTTGAAGAACTTCTCTCCAAGTGGCATCTTTAAGCCCACTCAAAGCATATCCAACAAGTCATCAATATCACTCTACGCACCGGTGAGCTCAAATTTTTGGGCTTTTGTGTTCAATCCCCTTCAACCTTCCAGGTCACGACTGATACATATACCAATCTAACCCCTCAAGTTTCAGAAAATTGAACAGGGGCAGTTGTTGCACCCCAAAATTTGCCCTCACAATACAAGACTTTGTGTGCTAAGAAGGTTCAAAAGGTTCACAAGACCTTTTATGAGGTTCACAAGGTTCACAGGACATCTTATGAGGTTCACAAGGTTCACAAAGTTCATCATTGGTCAGAAGATTTGACAATTCCCTCAGACAATGCATCCTCCTAAGCAGTGCATCCAAAACTAGGGTTTTGACTTTAATCAGGCTAAATGGATTTCCAAGACTACAAGTGAGCTTCATAATATCTTATATGTGTCTAAGAATCCCCATGACAAATTTCAGAACTTTTCTCAAAGGTTTGCTCAGTCAAATGATCAGATAAGTCAAAATCAGTCAAGGCAGTTAAAAAGTCAAACTGAGGTCAACTGTGGTCAAACCAAAGTCAAACTTCATGATTTTTTGCCAACATCAAGTATATGAAGTAAAATTAATCATTTGATCAAGGGTTGATCATGATTCATCAAGGATATTTCAGATCATCAAGAATCAGAGGTTTCTAAATTAGGGTTTCCTTAGGAAAAGTCAACTGAACTTTGACCAGCCATAACTTTCACATGCTTCATCAAATTTTTCCCATCCAAAGCTCATTTTGAAGGAAATTGAATTCTCTACCACTTTGTGTCTCACAAGCCAAGCCCAAAAATGCTTCATTTGGAAGGTATGAGCTAAGACATTATAGGTCCTTTTGAAAGTCAACAAAAAGTCAACAACTTCAAAAGGGCATAACTTGATAATGGTAAATGATATGGACATGAAACCAATCGGGTTGGTTAGAGGACTCTTCAAGCTTTCCCAAATGTCCAAGAACACCCTCATAGAATTAAAATTGAAGGATGTATGCCCTTGCAAAGTTGGGAAATTTTTGGTTGGTTTATGAAGAAAATGGAGGTTTAAAACCAAATTTTTCTAAATGGGCTTGTCATGTGATGATCCAATCCATGCAAATACCTCATGCACGACCCAACCCTCAATTATTCAGATTTTTTATTATTTTATTTTATTTATTTTGATTTTATTCATTTAAAATCATTTTAAATTAAAATAAAATAGAAAAATCAAATATTTAAATGAGATTGTGCTTCTAGAAATTCATAAAGATTGTTTGGATCAAATTGATATAAGAATTATGAAGATTGGCTTGAAATAGAAAGGTTGAATTCACAAATATTTGAATTTTAAGTCTTAATCTTTTTCAATCTTTTTCAATCAAATAATTCACACAACAATCAAGTCTCTTGACCTAATTGGACTCTACTATAAGTACACAACATAACCTAATGCACAAAGGATGAAATTTCTGCCTCAAAGAGTAAGTTGCAACATTCAAAAATCTCACAAAATTTCAAATTTGGATTCCTTCACTCAAGCCTTCTCAAGACAAAATAAAGGCTGCAAATCATTCCTTGAAGGTCACTGAGTGTTTTTGGATCATAAAACTATCCATCCATGCATTAAATCATGAAAACCGAATTCATGTTCTTCATCTTTTTTTCAATTTTCGATTTCATTCATTTAGCTATTATAAATTGTTTTTGTGTTGTTAATCTTGTTTGTTGTGATGTTTAGATGATTTCTGGGCAAGAACATTGAGGAATCGTGCCCTAAACCGAAAACCACCATTGTTAGGGTTAGAGTTCTCAAGTTGGGAATTTACGATTTACTTAAGATAAATGAATTCTAAGAACATGGCCATAACGTATAAACTTCATGTGATTGATCTGGGCTGTTAATTTGCATTAATATTGTGATTTGTTTGATGATTCAAAAACCTATGATTTCTGGTTTATGAACACGCATGAAATTTCGCAGGAAAAACCATACAAATTTTCGCAGGAAATTCAAATGGGGAAGATGAAGTCTTGGCGCGAATTCCAGGATTTGAACACTTAATATAATATTTTTTGTTTTGTTATTAATATTGTTTCACAGGTGCGTGTATAGCCCAGTGGTGAGGGAGGCGTGTATAATGCTTGAGGGTTTGAGTTCGAATCCTGGAGGCACCATCTTTTTATTGTTTTTCATGATATTCATCAGGTTTAATATATAATTCATTATAGCCATTATACTATCAGAAGCGCCCTCCCGGCTGGAATGGTAAGAGTGTTTGTATGCTGCGTAAAGGTCCTGGGTTCGAATCCCCCCCAGGCCTTTTATGTTGTTTTCCTTTTTTCATGATTTTTCCAGGATTAAGCAACAAAACCAAGTGAAGTCCTTTCCTTAGCACCTGTGCGCGTGCTGGCCCAGTGGTTGGTTTGAATGGCTGAAGTTTGTGAAAGCAGAGGGACTGGGTTCAATTCCCAGCCCAGGTAAGTTCCTTTTTCTCTTTTTCTCCATTATTTGTTTTTGTTTGTTTATTATTATTATTAATTTTAATTAAAACTATAACCCTAATTTAATAAATCCTAAAATATTTTCATAAACCAAGATTAACCCTAAAAATATTTTTTCTAAAACCCTAATTGTTTTTCATATAAATGTTAATTATGTCCCTCTATTTTTATTATTTATTTATATTATCATTATATGTAGTCTTATTTAAATAATGTAAATAATTTTTCATGTTTAAAAACAATAAAATTCTTAACTTAATTTTGTAAATATAATAGTATGATTATTTAATTATAATTAATCCTATTTTCATAATATGTACATATTTTATAATTTTTTTATAATTTAATTCTTATATATAAATAATTTTCAATATATGCTTAAAAATAATTAAAACTTGTTAATTTAATTTTTGTAAATATAATTTATTTTCATAATATATTTATAATTAACTTAATTTTTATAATTTACATATAATTTAAAACTTTATAATAATTAGTATAATTGCTTATATTCTCTCATTAGTCTTAAATAATAATTGTTTATAAAAAAATTGATTTTTAATTATTATGTTAATATTATTAATTATGTTTATATGATATTTTATTATTACTAACCCCATTTATATTGTGATTTATTGTTATTATTTTTTACTAACCCAATTATTATTATTATTTATTATTTTGCTTATTTATTTAATTTGCTTTAATTATTATTATTATGTAATTGTCTCTTTGATGTAATATTTTAGTAGTAACATTTAAATATTTATTTTATGCTATGGTTAGTAAAATAGGGAGTGTAACATGTTTGTATGTTTAAAATTAATTTAGCTCATTAAATTTAAAGATAAATATTTGAAATTACTCACACACGTAAGTCGATCTTTGATCGCCATTTCACTTCCTTAAGGATACCTCTCATGTTGCCTATTACAAAAAGGTCAAGTAGGGTGTATAAAGCAAAAGTCCCTCATCTCACATCATCTAGTCCCTAAACAGATAAAAAGATCAAGTCCCTTCGAATGTTGCCTTCTGTAAACACCCCAAATTTGCCCTCACCCATTCACACCATGGCTTGTGATCATTTCATATGCATAAACACAATCATATCACCTCATATTACATTTTTGGTTCACTGCATAGGTTCTAAGTCATCTGCACCTAGGGTTTGTGATCTGAGCAATCCAAGAGCTTCTTGAGCCACTCCAAAGGCCACCAATCACTTCAAAGGGATCCATGTGTGTTCTTATATCTTATTACATCCTCTCAAAGTCAAAAATGCAAGAGGATCACAAGAACTGGGATTGGTGTGGATGCAGAGCCAGGTTTGACTGCACAGTTGACCTAAAATTAGGGTTTTGGTTTCAGAGGCCATAACTCCAAATTTTTTGGTCATTCTTGTTTCCATTGGTCTCTATATGGTATAGGGGGTATGCATATCAATTTTCATGCAGAAATTCCATGGGGAAGTCATCTGATCAAGAGTTGACTTTTCAGACAAGTCAGTGCAAAATCAGGGCATTTGAGGCCCCCCAATGACCCAACCAAGGGGTGATCTTCATCATTTTGAGTGTATATGATCTTTATTTGATCATGGAAGAAGGTTGAAGTTCACAAAAATCAAGAATTACAAGTTTTTGCAAAGTTGACTTTTTAGGGCATGGTTGACTTTTCAAGAATATGTCATTTTATGCCATTTTTCAAGCCTTGCTTTTTGATCCAAAAATGCTTCAAATGAAAAAAATTTGGTCATGAAAGTTGTAGAATACATTTTTCCCTTTTCAAAAAGTACAAGAACATGACCTAATTCATTTTGGATCAAAAGTTATGGTGTGACAAAGTTGGCAAAAATCACTAATTTTCAAGTTATGCACTAAAAGGAAAATTTGCAAAATCATGAACCAAGGCAAATTGTAACTTCTAATTGTCATCAAACCATTACACAAGCATCATGCAACTCCTAAAAATCAGATTTGAACCAAGTTTCTCATGGTTCATGGCTTGTGTAGCAAGATAGTCACATGTGAACCAAAGATGATCAACTTGCAAAATTCATGATCACACTTCCTACCACTTGCTACATTGGATGCTGAACCTTGCTAGCCCTTCCCCTCACCTTTGCTGCGCCAGCCCCATACTTGTACTAGCCTAGAACCAAGCCCATGCTTTCCTTACACAAGAGTGGACTTTTTTGCAAAAGTAAACATCCCAATCACAGCAGGCCAGGTCACATCATCTGACCAATTGGGATTGTTTATACTATCCATTTGCAAGCTAAACACAACAGGAGGCCAAGCTGAAACACACCATAGCATCGCATACACAAAAACACTCCATCAAGCAAAACTCTTCGAATCTCTCTATACAGTTCACAAACACAAAAACCATTTCCATAGACCAACTCACCTTGCTTCACTGAGCCAAAACCAGCAAGACTTGGGCCTGAATCAAGCAAGAACACCATTCCTCCATTTTCACCCCCAGAAGCAAAACCATTCGAAACTCACTCCACAGTTCACTAACACTCAAACAAACTTCATAAACCTTCTCCATTCATCACACTGGTCACAAAGAACCACTCACATTGGCCTGAAACAGCTTGAATCACCATCACCATTTTCAACTGAGCTTGGACAGAACTTGTTCAAACTCCTTAACCAGCCAACATAAATTTCTTCCAAGCACTCAAGGATCATCAGGGGACCAAGTAGAGTGGATTGCATCAAAGGGAGAGGGCAGAAAGTTGCTGGAGTGAAAGCTTCGAAACTCAGGTAGCTCAAGAACTTTTTTTCCAGAAATCATTTTTTAAGTCCTTAAGTTGTTCTATATGCTTCACTGATTGTTCTGATACCTTTAGTTTTGAAAATGGTGGAGAAATGAGAGTTTATTTGGTTTCTGAAAGTTTTGACCTAAAATCTTCTTTGTTTCGATTCATGAGTTTGAGGAAATATAAATGTTGTTTGTGATGGGGTTTTGATTCAGCAAGTTGTGGGGATCATTTCCATGTTTTTAGATTTCATTTTGGTTAGGTTTTGAGAGTTTTGGAGATTTTCAGGTGGGGTTCCCACCGGAGAAGATGACCGGAGGTCTTCTCCGGCCACCTGAAAATCATTAGGGCTTAATCCTGTAATTAAATGCCATTTGAATTTGGAGCGTAGGATCAGTTGACCCCATTGACCTCCCGCGCGTGTGAATGGCTCAGATCTGATCATTATGCCCTAATCCTTTTTCATTAATTAAATAAATCTTAATTAAACTAATTAACTCAGAAGCAATCCTGGCCCTCCACTAACGCGCGTGGTCAACCCTTTTAAACCCAGAGCTCATCCCAGCCTTCCATTCGTTTGACTTTCTTTTTACTTCAATTTATTTTCATTTCTTTTCATTTTATTTGTCCAATTTATTTAAAATAGTAAAAATTGTCTAAAAATTATGAAACTTTTTCCCAAGAGTTTCATTAATTTTTATGACACAAAAATATTTTTATTTTTATTTTTAGCATTTAAAAAGTATTTTTAAATATTTAAAAGTTTATTTTTAATTGATTAATGAGAATTAATTTATTAAAAATACTTTTAGGTATTTAAAAATCACCAAAAAATTCATGAAATGTTCTAGGACATTTAGAAACATTGTCCAACCTTCAAACCAAATTTATTTTTTGATCTTGATGCATTTTATGAATTTCTCATTGAATTAAAATCATTTTTGTGCATTATTTTGATCCAAAGTTCAAAAAATCACTTCTGCCTATCCATGAAGAGTTGGACATTGATTCTTTTTGCATTGCATTGTGTTTAGCATGCAGTTTGTGAGATTAAATGGCCATGATTTGATCTTTCATTTTCAATTTGTTTGGCATTTCTTTTGTCTAGGAACCCTAAAACCCTAGCAAACTTGTAAAAATCATAACTTGAGATTGGTTAGGAGTTGAGACCTCTCCTTTGGGCATTGGGTTAGTATAGGATTAGGGGTCCTTTGTGTGGTGTTTTCAATTTTTTGTAATGTTGTTTGCTTCTGATTTTGGTTTTTGTTTGATGCATTGTCCATAAACCCTAATTTGGGCTTCCATATGCATCCATCTTGCATTTGCCTTCATACCATGACTTGCCATGACATTTCAAACATCCATTTGATCCATTTGACATCATAAGACATATTGAAAGCATGTTTGATCATTGCATCATGTATTTGCCATGTTGTATGTCATGTGCACTTCATAACTTTTCATGTATGTTCTTGGTTCTTAACTTGTTTCATTTGCATTCATGAACTTGTATGATCATTTCCATATGCTGCCTCATGTTTGTAGCATCTCATAGCATCATTAGCATCATGTATATACTTCTGGTTTTGTTTCTCATCATGTCATCTCATCCCATTTTGCATTGCATTGCATTTCTTTTCTAACCTTTCAGGTGGTAAGTAACTTTGAGAAGTGAATTGGCCTTCACTTCTCATAACTTTTCTTTTCATCTCTCTTGCATCCATTGCTGCATTTTTGTTTGTGTTTGAGATTGAGCTTGCTCATTCTTCCTCTTCCCACTTTCTTTCTTCAAGTGACTTGACTTCTTGAATGAAGCAAGTTGCTTTGCTTCTCTTGATCCCTTCATCTGCTTCCTGGTGGTTCCATTGAAGACTTCTTCTTGAAAACCTCACAAACCTTAGGAACAACCAAGCATGACAATGATTAGGGTTTTGATTAGTCTCCCTTCTTAGTTTTACCTTTGTGTCTCTTTTGAGTCTTCTCTTCTCACCTCATAATCAGGGACTAAACCCTAAAGGCTTTAAGGCTTTGTGATTAAGCTTATGCCTGCATCCTTCTCTTAGGATGGAGTGTATAACTTTAATCCTAAGTGTTAAACCCTTAATGTGTTTAAATCTCTTAATCAATTCACTTAATAAGTATCAAGACACCACACTTGTAACTTGGGCCTTGCATTAGGGTTCTAATTCTTCCTTAACTGGTTAAGAAGGACTAACCCTAGTGTTAATGGACAAGTCCCCCTCAAGTTGTCTTACAAATCATAAAACTCACTTCATCATCATACCATTAAATAAAATCCACTTAATCAAAAGGCTTGTTTTGTCATGAGTTTAATCCCTAATCATGGATTAAGTTGAGGAGCTTTCCTCAGCTTAAACATTCTCATCTATTATCCTTCTATTAGGATGGTGTAATGAGTCTGTTTAATCCCTGATTATGGCTTAACCTCATTACTTAACACTGAACAAAAACCACAAAAACATCTAAATAATCACAAGTAGGTTAATGATCTTAATCCTACACCAAAGGTGATTAAGTGTGAGAATATGACTTCACACTTAAGGTATTCTCATTACCCCTAATCAGAGGGAGGATGTGATGAGTTTACTAAATCCATTGGTTTAGACTTAAACTCATTAACTTATGACAAAATCCAAAAAAAAAACAATAAAAGGCTGAAAACACAAAAACAAACAATAATCGTCTCCTCCGGGATTCTTTTCTCATCCCATTCACTCACAAACGAGAACTTGCTTCTTCCGTCTAATGCAAGACAGTTTGCACCTGAGCCAGACAGGTCATACACTTGAGCATAGACAAGTAAGCAGTTCACAAGTCAATTCATCTTTCAGTCTCTTTGGGTCGAACTACGGTGTTCTGACTTCCTCATTGCATGAGAGGATACGTAGGCATAACTTAACAGTTATCGAACAAAAGTTTCTGTATATTCCCCCTCTTTCAGCTTTATTCTTTTAGCCTCATGATCTTGAGCATTTCACTCCTGTTCCTACACAGACACTTTCATACTTCACATCACTTATACACTTTACACTGACACCTGTACATTTTGTTTTCCAGCTCTTTTACACACAAATTGCACTGACACTACCCCTTTAAAACACAACTCTTTCAAGCGTGGATCCCATCGAGTACGACGGACAATCTGGGTGCTAATACCTTCCCAGGTTGTAACCAACCCCCTTTCTCGGTCTCTCTGGTTCGCAACCGTCTTATCCATCTCTTTCTAGGTTTATGTAGCATTACCTTTCCTCCGGGATAAAAATGCCTAGCTGGCGACTCTATTCATTCTCCAGTGAGTTCACGGCTGTGTGTTCTCATTGTTCCTTTCGCCGACCGTTCGCGTCTGTACCCTATCTGACTTAGCTTCATTTAGTGGGAGCGACAGCTTGGCGACTCTGCTGGGGACCCTTATACTGCAACCAGGGCTTCTGGTTCTTTTTGTGGGTTCCTCCTAGCGCTTGTTTGGTTTGTGTTTACTGGGGTGTTATGTGCTTATTTGTGTTTGTATATTTGTATTTATTTTTGCTTTATGTACAGTTTTGTTTATTGCTTTCTTTATAGCTTTATGCATATATTATCATACTGTCATGCTGTCTGGCTGGATCTGGTTTTGCTTTGTTGGGTGGGTGTTCCTTTGAGAGTTAAGGTCCTATACCTGGGACCTGAGTGACACCTAGGCTAGAGTGAATCATATTCTTTCCCATTCCATCTCGGTCTGGTGCGGGAATATGAAACACGGTTCAGATATGGGTTTCTTCTTGAGAACTCTGTGTTGCAGATTTCCTGCAATGCTAGGGCTATCTGGGAAGCCTGCTAAGTCTGGATGACCTTTTAGTATTGACCTTCAGAAACTGAGGTGAATTAGAGGAGGAACTTTTATGGTTATTGTAAACACTGTGCCTCCGGGTTAGAAGTGTTTACACTTCTCATAACTGATCCAAGTCTGAGGATCCTTGTTTTAGAACACCACCTGTGAGGGGGTTGGGCTGTTTACAGGTTTGCAGGTACCTTGACCTCAGAATACCCTGTTACTTTGACTTGATTAAGAATACTCCATGTTGGAACAGTTCTTGTGATTCTAAACCCTGGACATGTGGCTCTTTATTTGAGCCCCCCACCTTGGTTACTGGATTTATAGACCTCCATCTGGTATTCTTGGATATGTCTTGGACTTATATCAGAGTTCTTGATCAGATCCAGCTCAGTCACAAACCCTTGCATATCATTTGCATACATAAACATTGTATCATATTGACATTTGCTTATTTGTGTTTCAGGGTATCCACTTTCATCTTTGGTTTTGGTTTTGACCCCATCTTCAGTATTGACCTATCTTCATCAGCACCTGCTTCAGCTATCAGCTATCTGCCATCTGCACCAGCCAATCAGTGGCCCCTTTCTTCAGTGTTATCATCAGCACCTGTCTCTGCTCATCCTCAACATCACGGCACCTAAAAAGAGCAACATCACCTACCATTTCTTCCAGCCAGAGCTATTTGACATCAGGAGGATTCAAACCCTGATCACTCCAGATCACATACCATTGTTCAGGGAACATTATGGGGATATACTTGATATGGTTATGGATCTGGACCCTTCACAGAGAAGCCTGATCCACACTTGCATTCAGTTCTATGATCCCCCACTGAGATGTTTCACTTTCCAAGACTTTCAGTTGGGCCCTCTACTAGAAGAATACTCATCATTGGTTGGTATGCCTATCAGGGGTGGAATCCCTTTCAACCCTGAGATGGTCTTTCCTGGTAATGGAGAAGTAGCAAAGGCTTTGCATCTGGAACCTGTCCTAATTGAGCAGCATATGACTTCCAAAGCTGGAATCCCTGGTTTTCATCTGGATTTCTTGATCTCTCAAGCTGCCCTGAAAGCTTCTCTAGGAGAGTGGAAAGCTGTCTGTGCTTTATTGGCCTTGAGTATATATGGAATTGTGTTGTTTGCAGATGAGCCTCGATTCATTAGCTAGAATGCAATCCATCTTTTCATCTTGCAGAACCCAGTGCCCACTTTATTGGGGGATCTCTACTATTCAGTGCATCAAAGGAATGAAAAGCAGAGGGGAAGATTAGTGAGGTGTTGTGCTCCATTGTTACATACTTGGCTTCTCAGGCATCTACCCAGGACAGATGCATTTTTGAACCCTCATCAGCAGAGAAACTGGGCTAAGAGACTCACTGCACTAACTTCAGCTGATATCAGATGGTGCACCCAAAGCACCAAGGGCAGGGATATCATCACCAGCTGTGGGCATTTTCCCAATGTGCCCCTAATAGGAGTTAAGGGTAGTATTAATTACAACCCTCTGCTGTTTAGAAGACAACTGGGCTATGCGCTGGTCCACACTCCTAAAGCACAGGACTTGGTGGAGACTCTTTATTGCGAGAACAAGCCTAATCTGGCTACTGTTAGGCAGGCAGCCTGGGCTTGGGACCATATTCAAACCAAGGGAATGACCATTTTGGGGAAGTGCAACAATGTGGCATCAGCACAATATTATGAGTGGTCCTATGCCAGGGCTCAATTCTCTGGAATGCCCTTTACCATAGAAGATATGCCTGAATCATCTTCAGCACCACCCCCTGCCACTATCAGTTTGGAGGAGTTTGAGAGCTTGAAGGAAAGAAATGAGAAGTTAACTCAGGCTTTGCAGAAGACTCTCCGGGAGAGGAATGATGGCAGGATGGAGATTGAGAGGCTAGAGAAGTTGAGAGTGGAGCATCTGGTTAAGATTGAGAAGTCTGGGGATTATATCAAAAAGTCTAAAGCTGGAGAACAAATTCTGAAGAATGCTTGCAAGGAAGCCCAGTTCCAGAGAGCAAGGACAGACTTGTATCTGAAGGAGAGTCAGGCTAGGTGGGTCAGGATCACCGAAGCTCGTACTCTGGAGGACAAGAGAGTTCAAGACAAGATGGAGCAACTGGAAGCTAGTGCAAAAGTGCAGCAAGAAGCCCTGGCAGCAGCCCAGAGGGAGATATCAGAGCTGAAGATCAAAGCTGGAGTGAAGAGGTCAAAGGACCAAAGTCAGCACAAGAAGTTAACAGCAGCTGTTACGACCCGGAACCTCCTCATCAGGAATCTCACGGAGCGTCCGGCTGATCCTGTGACCGAAGCACTTCTCAAGGAAGTTCGTGAGGATGAGTTTGGTCTTGGTGTTTGACCATTTGTTTGTTGTTGCTTTCATGTACTTTTATTTTCTTGTAATGTATTTTGACCCCTCAGAGGGCTTGTATTTGTAAACAAACTATGTACCATTTGCTTTTGTAATATATGTATTAGTTTGTTCCATCCAAGTTTCACTTCGAAAGCAACATCAACAGCATCTTCAAGGGTCTGGAAGGGTCAAAACTGAATGCCAGGCCGGATACCTTGAAAGCAAATAAGCATACTGCATTGCATGCTAACCCTTTTGTTTGTTTTGTAGGTTTTTGATTTATTGCCACTAACTCTGTTGTGATGTTCAGGAACTATTGCTCGGCGCCGGGTATTTCCCCTCAACCGTCCGCACCGTTATCCGACCCGTAGCAACCTTCCGGGCATTCAAATGGATCAGATGCAGCAGGACCTTACTGAGGTCAGAAACCAAATGGCGAATGAAAGGCTAGAAATGAGGAATCAAATGACGCAGTTTATGGAAGTGATGAACAACATGGCTCAGAGCCAGGAAAGATTGAGGGCCATGGTGGAAAGGCAAAATCAAGAAGATCACACATATAGGGACTGCCGGCACCAGCAACAACGAAAGGGTCCAACCTCATGTTAACCCCCCTGTATTTGGCACCCACCTCCATCCTGAGGTCAACATCCCTGCAAATGTTCAAGGGACTGCCACTGCAGCCAGGGTACTTCAGGAAGACCCCCAAGAGGATCAGTTTACGGTAATGGGTGCCGGGGAAGAAGCTTATGATAGAAGGTTGGATGAGATAGCTGAGAAATTGAGGTCCTTAGAGTCTCAAAACTCTCTGGGTTTCGACGTCATGGACATGGGCTTGGTAGACGGGGTCAGGATTCCCCATAAGTTCAAGCCTCCTTGTTTTGAAAAATATAACGGGACTTCATGCCCCCGGACTCATTTACAATCATTTCTGGGGAGGCTGAAGGCCTATACTATGGATGAGAAGCTCTGGATGTTCTATTTCGAGGATAGCTTAACTGGAGCATCAAGAGAATGATACTCTCACTTGACAAGGGCAACTATCAGATGCTGGAAGGACCTGGCAGAGGCCTTCATCAGACAGTATCAGTACAACTTAGATATGGCACCCAACAGGACCCTCCTAATGGGAATGTCACAGTCGTCAAGGGAAAGTTTCCGAGAATATGCCCAGAGATGGAGGCAATTGGCTGCTGCTGTTCAACCACCTATGTCTGAGAGGGAAATGGCAGATATGTTTATGAACACCCTCCAGGGAACATATATTGACAGGTTGGCTGCTTTCTCTTCCACTAGCTTTGCAGATGTTGTCATAGCCGGGGAGAGAATTGAGAGCCTGTTAAAAATGGGCAAGATCTCAGACAACGGTGCAAGCTCGTCCAGTAGTACAAGAAAGCCTTTTGCTGGCCCGAGAAGAACTGGCGAGACCAATGCCATCCACACCAACAGGGGCAGGCCCCAATATGTTCACAGATCAATAGCAGCAGTCACCATTCCTGCTCCAGCTCATCCTCAACCATTTTATCAACCTCCGCAACAAAACTATCAACCACAACCTCAGTACCATCAACAGAATCAGTATCCTCCGAGAAATTACAACAACAGCAACATCAACAACAACAACCAGCAAAGGCCATTCCAACAGAGGCCTTCTCAAGCCAACAGGGTAATCGATCCGATCCCTATGCCATATGCTACATTGCTGCCACAACTCCTGAAACTCAACCTGGTTGAGCTAAGGACGTTGGCACCTCCAGATCCCAACAGTCTACCCAGGAATTATGACTCCAACGCCAGATGTGCCTTCCATTCAAATGCACCTGGCCACAGTACAGAAAAGTGCAGAGCTTTGCATATGAAGGTACAAGACCTGGTAGACTCAAAAGCTCTGAATTTCGCACCACCACCTAATGTCAATAAGAACCCCATGCCAAACCACGGTGGTCCCAGAATTAACGCTATCGAAGAGGACAAGCCGTCTTATTTAATAACCAGTGTGGGTCAGATCCGGACACCGTTGGTGGAAATTAAGGCTCAGCTCCTCGAATGTCAAATGTTCCCGGGGTGTGAGTTAGGGTGTGCCTACTGCAATATTTCAGTAAATGGGTGCGATAACTTGAGGAATGGCATAGACGGTCTCATTCAGAGTGGCCAACTTCAGATCACTACATCATTTCCTACAAATCCAGCAATCTCAACAGCAACAACTCCAGAACCTCCTACAACTGCAACAACCATTGTTCCTGACAATTCTTCGGCTTCATCAACAAGTACTTCATCTATTATCTCAACTGATCAGTTATCAACAAATTTTTCTTCTACAACTCCAGCACCACTCCATTTTGAAACTCCTACAACAACAACATCCATCCTTCCACCAATGTCTCCTACAACACCAGCAACAAATCATGAAGATGTCTCAACTGTCACAATATTTTATGATCCTGAAAACAACTCCGCCTACAACTCAGAAGGTGCTGCTCCCATCAGGGCACCGGTCACAATTTATTATGATCCGCAAACTATCACAATCCCTTCCGCAGCTGCAGTCAGTCCAGTCACTATCACGGTGCCTGGACCAGTACCTTATGAAAGTAGTAATGCCATCCCCTGGCATTACGGCTCTGACCTGTACTGTGAAGGACAAAGAATCACTTTTGAATCATCAACCCCTGCACCACAAATTGACAATGTGGGAGGAGGCGGAGGCTTCACTCGAAGCGGACGTCTTTTCGCTCCACAAGTTCAGAGACCCACTGCCGAAGCAGAAGCTGCTGCTAAGGCAAAAGGAAAAAGCTTGGTGCAGGATGAGCAAGTTGTTAAGGAAGCCTTGAAAACACCCTTTGACCAAGAGGTTGATGAGTTCATGCGAATCATCAAAAAGAGTGATTATAAAGTAGTGGATCAGCTTCATCAGACGCCTTCCAAGATCTCAATCCTATCATTGCTTATGTGCTCCGAAGCCCATCGGAACGCACTACTCAAAGTCTTGCACGCAGCTTACGTGCCTGAAGAGATCACTGTCAATCAGCTGGAAGCTGTAGTTGGAAATGTCAATGCTAGTCACGGACTAGGGTTCACCAATACTGATTTGACACCGGAAGGCCGCAACCATAACAAAGCCTTGCACATAACCATGGAATGTAAAGGTGCTGTCCTTTCCCATGTGCTGGTGGACACGGGGTCATCCCTCAATGTCTTACCTAAGAAGGCCCTGGTGAAGCTAGAATATGACGGGTTGGCGTTAAGACCCAGCAACCTGGTGGTGAGAGCCTTTGATGGTTCAAAGAGATCGGTTCTGGGAGAGATTGAGTTGCCCATAACGATTGGCCCGCAGACCTTCAAAAGGACCTTCTACGTGATGGATATACAGCCTGCCTACAGCTGTCTATTGGGTAGGCCATGGATTCACGCCGCTGGCGCCGTGACCTCTACCCTTCACCAAAAGTTAAAATACGAGTGGGAGGGTCAAATCGTTACAATCTGTGGAGAGGAGGATATTTTTGTCAGCCACCTGGCTACCTATAAGTATATTGAGATGGATGGGGAGATCCATGAAACAATGAGCCAAGGTTTCGAAGCCTTGAATGTCAATGAAACATCTGCTGTGCCTGGTACTTCAATATCATCATACCAACAAGCCCGGAAGGTTGTTGAGGGAGGAAACGCCCAAGGCTGGGGCAAACTGTTATCGGTAGAGAAGAAAGAGGATAGATTTGGGTTGGGTTACAGACCAACTCAACAAGATCCAGCAGAGGCTGCAAAGGAGCCCAACTTTGTGAGTGGGGGGATGCTCACCCCTGATGCTGTCAACTGTCTGGAAGACGAGCTGGAAGAAGAACGCAACCTGGAAAGCTGGATTCGTCCAAAGATCCCGGGGAGCAGTATCTCAAACTGGTCTTCCCAGGAAATTATAAGAGTTACTCATGCAGAGTAAATATTATTTCCTGTATTTTTATAGCATGCATCAAAGTCTTGCATCTTGCCCAAGATGACAAGACTCATTTTGTAATCGGGCCATCTGTACTTTTTGTGCAAACAAGATTAATCAATGAAATATCAGACATCTTTTTGCAAATGAGTCTTTTTCTTCCGCTCACTGTTTTTTCCATTTTTCTTTTTGTACAAAAAATAAATGGCAGTGTTTTCAAAATGATAACTTTATTTCACTTTTCTAAAGCAAGATTAAAATCAAATCACTAAAATGAACAAACTGAACCCTTGCAGAGAGTGCCTTCCTGACAGCACCGGCAACAACACGGCTATGACTTCGTATGACTTTGACAATCCAATCAATCGAGCTGATGAAGGGGTTGAAGAAGAGTATGAGCTTCCTGAAGAGCTAGCCAGATTGTTAAGACAAGAGGAAAAGGTTATTACTCCTCACCAGGAGGAGGTTGAAGTGATTAATCTTGGTACAGATGAAGACGTGAAAGAGGTTAAAATCGGGGCCTGCCTGCGAGACTCAGTGAAGAGACAACTGATTGATCTGCTTCGAGAATATGTGGACGTGTTTGCTTGGTCATATCAAGACATGCCGGGTTTGGATACCGATATTGTTGTGCACAAGCTGCCTTTGAGAGAAGAATGCCCGCCGGTCAAACAGAAGCTGCGCCGTACTCGCCCAGACATGGCAATGAAGATCAAGGAAGAGGTACAAAAGCAATGGGACGCCGGGTTCCTTGCTGTGACTAGCTATCCGCCGTGGGTCGCTAACATAGTACCTGTGCCTAAGAAAGACGGCAAAGTAAGAATGTGTGTTGACTACCGGGATCTGAATAGAGCTAGCCCGAAAGATGATTTCCCTTTACCTCACATTGATGTATTGGTGGATAACACGGCTCAGTTCTCGGTATTCTCCTTCATGGACGGATTTTCAGGATACAATCAGATTAAAATGTCACCTGAAGACATGGAGAAGACAACCTTCATCACACCCTGGGGCACGTTCTGTTACAAGGTGATGCCATTCGGACTGAAGAATGCTGGTGCCACATATCAACGGGCTATGGTAACATTATTCCACGATATGATCCATAAAGAAATAGAGTGTTATGTGGATGACATGATTGCCAAGTCCCTCACAGAAGAAGACCACCTGGTAAACCTGCTAAAGTTGTTCAAGCGTCTGAGGAAGTATCAACTGAAGCTGACCCCTAACAAATGCACATTCGGGGTGCGATCCGGTAAGCTGCTGGGCTTTATTGTAAGCGAGAAAGGGATTGAAGTTGACCCAGATAAAGTCAAAGCCATCCAAGAGATGCCTGCACCGAAAACAGAGAAGGAAGTTCGAGGATTCTTAGGTAGACTGAACTACATCTCACGGTTCATATCTCACCTTACGGCGACCTGTGAACCCTTGTTCAAGTTGTTAAGAAAAGAACAGACGGTCAGGTGGAACGAAGATTGCCAGAAGGCTTTTGACAAGATCAAAGAATACTTACAAGAACCTCCGATCCTTATGCCTCCAGTTGAAGGAAGACCTCTGATAATGTACCTGACAGTATTAGAAGAGTCAATGGGGTGTGTGCTGGGCCAGCATGACGAGTCTGGTCGAAAAGAGTATGCAATATACTACCTGAGCAAAAAGTTTACCGACTGTGAACAACGTTATTCACTGCTCGAGAAAACTTGCTGTGCTTTAGCGTGGGCTGCTCGCCGACTGAGACAGTATATGTTGACCCACACTACTTTGTTGATCTCAAAGATGGACCCAGTCAAGTACATATTCGAGAAGCCAGCTCTTACCGGACGGGTTGCAAGATGGCAGATGATTCTCACAGAATACGACATCTAGTACACCTCTCAGAAAGCCATCAAGGGCAGTGTATTGTCTGAATATCTTGCTGAGCAACCCATTGATGATTACCAGCCTATGAGGTTTGACTTCCCTGATGAAGACATCATGTTCATAAAAGCGAAAGATCATGAAGAGCCTATTCACACCGAAGGGCCTGACCCAGAAGAAGAATGGACTATGATGTTTGATGGGGCTGTTAACATGAATGGTCGTGGTGTTGGTGCAGTACTCATTACACCTAAAGGAGTTCACATGCCTTTCTCGGCAAAACTCACTTTCAACTGCACTAACAACGAAGCTGAATACGAAGCTTGCATTATGGGTCTTGAGGAAGCCATTGACCTCAGGATCAAGACATTGACCGTATTCGGAGATTCAGCTTTGGTAGTCAATCAAACCAACGGCAAATGGTATACACACCAGGACCATCTGATACCTTACAGGGATTATACAAGGAGGTTATTGACTTTCTTTACAATAGTCAAGCTCGAGTATATCCCTCGGGACGAGAATCAGTTTGCAGATGCCCTGGCTACCATTTCATCCATGATCAAAGTTCAAGCTGCTAACTTTGTACCTCAGATTTCAGTGTCCAGACTTGACAGACCAGCATATGTGTTCGCAGCAGATGTTGTTAAAGATGATAAGCCTTGGTTCCACGACATTAAGTGCTTCTTGGAGGACCAAACATACCCACCTGGGGCATCTTCCAATGATAAGAAGACTTTGAGAAGGCTTGCTGGTAGTTTCTTTCTGAACACTGATGGGTCTTTATACAAAAGGAACTTTGATATGGTACTCCTCAGATGTGTTGATAAGACAGAAGCAGACTTGTTGATGCATGAAGTGCACGAAGGATCCTTTGGTACCCACGCAGGAGGGCATGCCATGGCTAAGAAATTGTTGAGATCAGGTTATTACTGGATCACGATGGATGCAGACTGTTGTGCCTATGCCAGAAAATGCCATAAATGCCAGATTTATGCAGATAAGGTGCATGTGCCTCCCAATCCTTTGAACATAATGTCTTCACCCTGGCCCTTTGCTATGTGGAGTATTGACATGATTGGCAAGATTGAGCCAACTGCTTCGAACGGCCACAGATTCATCCTGGTTGCCATTGATTATTTCACCAAGTGGGTCGAAGCAGCTTCCTATGCCAATGTTACAAGACAAGTGGTAGCCAGATTTCTGAAGAGAGATATCATCTGTCGGTATGGAGTGCCCGAGCGAATCATTACTGATAATGGTTCCAATCTAAACAACAAAATGATGGCAGAGCTGTGCCGGGACTTCAAAATTCAACATCACAATTCTTCTCCTTACAGGCCAAAGATGAATGGCGTTGTTGAGGCAGCAAATAAGAATATCAAGAAGATTGTGCAGAAGATGGTAGTCACTTACAAAGACTGGCATGAAATGCTACCGTTTGCCTTGCATGGGTACCGCACGTCAATCAGGACATCCACTGGGGCAACACCGTATCAGCTTGTGTATGGTATGGAAGCAGTCCTACCGGTTGAAGTTGAATTACCCTCTCTACGGGTACTGATGGATGTTAAACTGAGTGAAGCAGAATGGGGTCGGGCCCGATACGAACAACTGAGTCTGATTGAAGAGAAGAGATTGGCTGCAATCTGTCATGGGCAGTTATATCAGAAAAGAATGAAGAAGGCCTTCGATCAGAAAGTCAGGCATCGAGAGTACCAAGTGGGAGATCTTGTGCTGAAAAGAATCCTCCCTCCTCATACAGACCACAGGGGCAAATGGACCCTGAACTATGAAGGACCATTTGTGGTAAAGAAAGTTTTCTCGGGTGGAGCACTGATGCTCAGCACCATGGATGGTGAGGACTTCCCGTCCCCTGTGAATTCAGACGCAGTTAAAAAATACTTCGCATAAAAATGACCCGCTGGACATAAAAACAGAATGTAAGTCCAGGAAAAAATAGGGCATCCCGGCGAGTCAAAAACAGAATAAAAGACTCGGGCAAAAATAAGGGAAAATAAACAAAAATGTACACCCGCTGAGTTGAAAAGCCGCATTGGACGACTCAGGCAAAAATGGGTATCCCGATGGATTGAAAACCCGAAAGGGCGATCCATGCAAAATAAGGGAATAAGCGAACAACTGCATTCTGAATTCGTCTGTATCACCTACAACTTGGTAAGCTTCGAAAGGATCGAGCTTCAATCAGAATCAACATTCTTCAGAAAGCAAGATGAGAAGAACGTCAAAAGTCATACGAGTCATAGCGGGAGAGGAAGCTTTTTAAAGCATCGTCAACACTGCCAGCATTTTGTTTCTCAATTTGTAACGATCCCTTCATTTCAGGGGATTTGTTTCTTTGACTGTATCTCGCCAATTCAGGGCATATGAATTAATAAAACCAGATTTTCAGTCATGTCTCGTTTTGTACATTTTACTTGCAAAAAATGTCTGATGTCTTAAAAGAAAAACTGATTGCATAAGAATACAGATGTTTATCTTCAAATAAAAAACATGCTTGCAGGAAATATGCTTACTCTCAGAAGTATCTAAACTCCTATGACGGAATCCAGTAAGGGATACCTCGGGATTACCTTGCGCGTTTCTCTATCTTTTTCAGGATTGCAGGTATCCAGAATGCAACGTGGGGCATGTAAGCTTCATCCCAGCGAGCTGGCAAATCAACACTCAATTTTAGCACCCGAAGTGCTTTCTCCCCAGCTGAGTTGCCTCCCATGACTTCCCCCAGCTGAGTTGCCTCCCATGACTTCCCCCAGCTGAGGTTGCCACTTATTACTTATCCCCATCAGAATGGGTAGGTATCACAAAAGGCACCTATATCCCCGGCTGAGTCAAGGATCCTCTTCAACAGAATCCTTAGGGAGGTCTCTCAGTGATCTCTCTTTCTCCCCAGCCGAGTTGCCTTTTTATCCTCAGCCGGAGTACACAAGGTCAAGTGACCATCTCCCCACCGAGTTCCAGCCTCTATCCGGAAGAGCAACGCACGAAGGAATCACAACAGAGTGAAGAAAGCTTCTACAAACCCTAGTTGGGTCTCTCATTTATAAGAATAGGTCTATCAATGACCTATATCCTCAAGCAGGTATCATATCATCAGATCTACCAGTGATCTCACCCCCAGCTGGGATGCCCAGTTCAAGCAGATTGATCAGAAATCTTCACAACAGCGGGATCCGAATCCCGGATCGTTATCTTTGCACAATTATAGCATTCGCATCATACTTACCCACAAAGCGTAGCATTCCGTTTTAACACGGAGCATTACGGCAAAAATCCAACACATAGCATAATCATAAGCCATGTTTTGAATCAGCACTTGTGAATAATGACAATCCGTCAATATACAGAATACTTTCCCCAAATCCCCAGCGGAGATTCCCCAGCAAAGTCAGTTGCCTCATATTCGCAAACACCAGTATATACTCATTTTAACACCCGCCCGTGCCATCTTTCCCCAGTAAAGTCACCCGAATACTCTTTACAAACGACACCACCCGTATTACAGATACTTCCTGACACCCGTCCGTGTCAAATCACCAGCAGAAAGCCAAAGACATCCCCTTTGCACTCACATATACCTATATACACTTTCTCGACACCCATCTGTGTCATATCCCCAGCATAGTCACCTACACTTTGTATGTCAGATATTTGTTCATATTATACTTTTCTCTCTCGACACTCGTCCGTGTCACCTTCCCCAGCAGATAAACACTCACCTATACAATACTCATACTCACTACTCATACAGATACTCGTCCGTATCTTGTATATACCACTTATATCCCCACAGATTCAACCCTAGTCCTTGTTCTTTGTTAACCAGTTGGTACTCGTCCGTACCATCATCTCAGAACATGCGTCAAGCGTTTATTTCTACATGATACTCGTCCGTATCATAACCTTAAGGATGCTCGTCCGCATCTTTAATCCATACACCGTGTCAAACACTTATGTCCTCTTGAATATAGACACTCGTCTGTGCCTACTATTCCCCAGAAAAGTCCCCTCAGATTCAACACTCGTCCGTGTTCTCTGTTAACCAGTTGATACTCGTCCGTATCATCATCTTTGAACATGCGTCAGTATTTGTTTCTACCCGATACTCGTCCGTATCGTAGTCTTAGGGATGCTCGTCCGCATCTTTAATCTATACACAACATCTAAACACTTATACCTTTTGTTTCTTGGATATAAACACTCGTCCGTGTTTACTACTCCCCAGTAGATCGCCGACAAAGCAAATTTTCCTTCTTATCTGACACTCGTCCTGTGTCATGATAAACCCTGAGAGCAGCCGTACCCTGCTAGGTGGTCGTCCTCCACCTCTTGATGGTCGTCCTCCATCATGCTCATCCGATGGCCGTCCCCATCGTTGATTTTAGCAGCCGTCCCCTGCTAGGTGGTTGTCCTCCACCCGTTGATGATCGTCCTTCATCATTTTATCCAATGGCCGTCCCCATTGTTGATTTTGGTTATCTGGCATTCGTCCTATGTCATGATAAACCTTGAGAGCAGCCGTCCCCTGCTAGGTGGTCGTCCTCCACCTCTTGATGGTCGTCCTCCATCATGCTCATCCGATGGCCGTCCCCATCGTTGACCTTTTATCCGGCATTCGTCCTATGTCGCGATATTTTTGGCAGCCGTACCCTGCCTGGTGGTCGTCCTCCACCTTTGATGGCCGTCCCCATCATAATTCCTTTATTCCCCAACAGAGCAGCCGTCCCCTGCTAGGTGATCGTCCTTCACCTTTGATGGCCGTACCCCATCATCTGTTTATTTCATTTATTCTTTAACCCGGTGGCCGTCCCCGTCGTGGTCCCTTTTCCTTTTCTTTTAGCCCGATGGCCGTCCCCATCGTCGGTTACTTTGCTTTGTGAACTTGACGGCTGTCCCCGTCATGTTTTCCCCAGAGAATTTTACAACTTTATCTTGATGGCCGTCCCCATCATAATTTCTTATTTTTCCCAGCTAGTCGGCCGCCCCCGTCTTGGCTTTACCTTTTATCCCCAGCATGTCGGCCGTCCCCGTCATTGCTTTATTTCCCGCTTTTCCCAGCTAGTCGGCCGTCCCCGTCTTGGCTTTACTTTTTATCCCCGTCATTGCTTTTACCCAGCAGTCGTCCTCTGCTCGACGGTCGTCCTCCATCGCCCACACTTTACAATATACTTTATTTTCCTTTTACAATCTATATCCCTTTCCTTCTTCATTCTGTGAGTGCAAATTTTGGACTGTCTTTGGTATTCAACCATAAGTTATCTTGTTTGCCTGCTAAGCCGTCGCTTACAACCTGCACAGCTAACTCATGTTTGAATAGGGGCAGCTGTAAACACCCCAAATTTGCCCTCACCTATTCACACCATGTCTTGTGATCATTTCATATGCATAAACACAATCATATCACCTCATATTACATTTTTGGTTCACTGCATAGGTTCTAAGTCATCTGCACCTAGGGTTTGTGATCTAAGCAATCCAAGAGCTTCTTGAGCCACTCCAAAGGCCACCAATCACTTCAAAGGGATCCATGTGTGTTCTTATATCTTATTACATCCTCTCAAAGTCAAAAATGCAAGAGGATCACAAGAACTGGGATTGGTGTGGATGCAGAGCCAGGTTTGACTACACAGTTGACCTAAAATTAGGGTTTTGGTTTCAGAGGCCATAACTCCAATTTTTTTGGTCATTCTTGTTTCCATTGGTCTCTATATGGTATAGGGGGTATGCATATCAATTTTCATGCAGAAATTCCATGGGGAAGTCATCTGATCAAGAGTTGACTTTTTCAGACAAGTCAGTGCAAAATCAGGGCATCTGAGGCCCCCCAATGACCCAACCAAGGGGTGATCTTCATCATTTTGAGTTTATATGATCTTTATTTGATCATGGAAGAAGGTTGAAGTTCACAAAAATCAAGAATTACAAGTTTTTGCAAAGTTGACTTTTTAGGGCATGGTTGACTTTTCAAGAATATGTCATTTTATGCCATTTTTCAAGCCTTGCTTTTTGATCCAAAAATGCTTCAAATGAAAAAACTTTGGTCATGAAAGTTGTAGAATACATTTTTCCCTTTTCAAAAAGTACAAGAACATGACCTAATTCATTTTGGATCAAAAGTTATGGTGTGACAAAGTTGGCAAAAATCATTAATTTTCAAGTTATGCACTAAAAGGAAAATTTGCAAAATCATGAACCAAGGCAAATTGTAACTTCTAATTGTCATCAAACCATTACACAAGCATCATGCAACTCCTAAAAATCAGATTTGAACCAAGTTTCTCATGGTTCATGGCTTGTGTAGCAAGATAGTCACATGTGAACCAAAGATGATCAACTTGCAAAATTCATGATCACACTTCCTACCACTTGCTACATTGGATGCTGAACCTTGCTAGCCCTTCCCCTCACCTTTGCTGCGCCAGCCCCATGCTTGTACTAGCCTAGAACCAAGCCCATGCTTTCCTTACACAAGAGTGGACTTTTTTGCAAAAGTAAACATCCCAATCACAGCAGGCCAGGTCACATCATCTGACCAATTGGGATTGTTTATACTATCCATTTGCAAGCTAAACACAACAGGAGGCCAAGCTGAAACACACCATAGCATCGCATACACAAAAACACTCCATCAAGCAAAACTCTTCGAATCTCTCTATACAGTTCACAAACACAAAAACCATTTCCATAGACCAACTCACCTTGCTTCACTGAGCCAAAACCAGCAAGACTTGGGCCTGAATCAAGCAAGAACACCATTCCTCCATTTTCACCCCCAGAAGCAAAACCATTCGAAACTCACTCCACAGTTCACTAACACTCAAACAAACTTCATAAAACTTCTCCATTCATCACACTGGTCACAAAGAACCACTCACATTGGCCTGAAACATCTTGAATCACCATCACCATTTTCAACTGAGCTTGGACAGAACTTGTTCAAACTCCTTAACCAGCCAACATAAATTTCTTCCAAGCACTCAAGGATCATCAGGGGACCAAGTAGAGTGGATTGCATCAAAGGGAGAGGGCAGAAAGTTGCTGGAGTGAAAGCTTCGAAACTCAGGTAGCTCAAGAACTTTTTTTCCAGAAATCATTTTTTAAGTCCTTAAGTTGTTCTATATGCTTCACTGATTGTTCTGATACCTTTAGTTTTGAAAATGGTGGAGAAATGAGAGTTTATTTGGTTTCTGAAAGTTTTGACCTAAAATCTTCTTTGTTTCGATTCATGAGTTTGAGGAAATATAAATGTTGTTTGTGATGGGGTTTTGATTCAGCAAGTTGTGGGGATCATTTCCATGTTTTTAGATTTCATTTTGGTTAGGTTTTGAGAGTTTTGGAGATTTTCAGGTGGGGTTCCCACCGGAGAAGATGACCGGAGGTCTTCTCCGGCCACCTGAAAATCATTAGGGCTTAATCCTGTAATTAAATGCCATTTGAATTTGGAGCGTAGGATCAGTTGACCCCATTGACCTCCCGCGCGTGTGAATGGCTCAGATCTAATCATTATGCCCTAATCCTTTTTCATTAATTAAATAAATCTTAATTAAACTAATTAACTCAGAAGCAATCCTGGCCCTCCACTAACGCGCGTGGTCAACCCTTTTAAACCCAGAGCTCATCCCATCCTTCCATTCGTTTGACTTTCTTTTTACTTCAATTTATTTTCATTTCTTTTCATTTTATTTGTCCAATTTATTTAAAATAGTAAAAATTGTCTAAAAATTATGAAACTTTTTCCCAAGAGTTTCATTAATTTTTATGACACAAAAATATTTTTATTTTTATTTTTAGCATTTAAAAAGTATTTTTAAATATTTAAAAGTTTATTTTTAATTGATTAATGAGAATTAATTTATTAAAAATACTTTTAGGTATTTAAAAATCACCAAAAAATTCATGAAATGTTCTAGGACATTTAGAAACATTGTCCAACCTTCAAACCAAATTTATTTTTTGATCTTGATGCATTTTAAGAATTTCTCATTGAATTAAAATCATTTTTGTGCATTATTTTGATCCAAAGTTCAAAAAATCACTTCTGCCTATCCATGAAGAGTTGGACATTGATTCTTTTTGCATTGCATTGTGTTTAGCATGCAGTTTGTGAGATTAAATGGCCATGATTTGATCTTTCATTTTCAATTTGTTTGGCATTTCTTTTGTCTAGGAACCCTAAAACCCTAGCAAACTTGTAAAAATCATAACTTGAGATTGGTTAGGAGTTGAGACCTCTCCTTTGGGCATTGGGTTAGTATAGGATTAGGGGTCCTTTGTGTGGTGTTTTCAATTTTTTGTAATGTTGTTTGCTTCTGATTTTGGTTTTTGTTTGATGCATTGTCCATAAACCCTAATTTGGGCTTCCATATGCATCCATCTTGCATTTGCCTTCATACCATGACTTGCCATGACATTTCAAACATCCATTTGATCCATTTGACATCATAAGACATATTGAAAGCATGTTTGATCATTGCATCATGTATTTGCCATGTTGTATGTCATGTGCACTTCATAACTTTTCATGTATGTTCTTGGTTCTTAACTTGTTTCATTTGCATTCATGAACTTGTATGATCATTTCCATATGCTGCCTCATGTTTGTAGCATCTCATAGCATCATTAGCATCATGTATATACTTCTGGTTTTGTTTCTCATCATGTCATCTCATCCCATTTTGCATTGCATTGCATTTCTTTTCTAACCTTTCAGGTGGTAAGTAACTTTGAGAAGTGAATTGGCCTTCACTTCTCATAACTTTTCTTTTCATCTCTCTTGCATCCATTGCTGCATTTTTGTTTGTGTTTGAGATTGAGCTTGCTCATTCTTCCTCTTCCCACTTTCTTTCTTCAAGTGACTTGACTTCTTGAATGAAGCAAGTTGCTTTGCTTCTCTTGATCCCTTCATCTGCTTCCTGGTGGTTCCATTGAAGACTTTTTCTTGAAAACCTCACAAACCTTAGGAACAACCAAGCATGACAATGATTAGGGTTTTGATTAGTCTCCCTTCTTAGTTTTACCTTTGTGTCTCTTTTGAGTCTTCTCTTCTCACCTCATAACCAGGGACTAAACCCTAAAGGCTTTAAGGCTTTGTGATTAAGCTTATGCCTGCATCCTTCTCTTAGGATGGAGTGTATAACTTTAATCCTAAGTGTTAAACCCTTAATGTGTTTAAATCTCTTAATCAATTCACTTAATAAGTATCAAGACACCACACTTGTAACTTGGGCCTTGCATTAGGGTTCTAATTCTTCCTTAACTGGTTAAGAAGGACTAACCCTAGTGTTAATGGACAAGTCCCCCTCAAGTTTTCTTACAAATCATAAAACTCACTTCATCATCATACCATTAAATAAAATCCACTTAATCAAAAGGCTTGTTTTGTCATGAGTTTAATCCCTAATCATGGATTAAGTTGAGGAGCTTTCCTCAGCTTAAACATTCTCATCTATTATCCTTCTATTAGGATGGTGTAATGAGTCTGTTTAATCCCTGATTATGGCTTAACCTCATTACTTAACACTGAACAAAAACCACAAAAACATCTAAATAATCACAAGTAGGTTAATGATCTTAATCCTACACCAAAGGTGATTAAGTGTGAGAATATGACTTCACACTTAAGGTATTCTCATTACCCCTAATCAGAGGGAGGATGTGATGAGTTTACTAAATCCATTGGTTTAGACTTAAACTCATTAACTTATGACAAAATCCAAAAAAAAACAATAAAAGGCTGAAAACACAAAAACAAACAATAATCGTCTCCTCCGGGATTCTTTTCTCATCCCATTCACTCACAAACGAGAACTTGCTTCTTCCGTCTAATGCAAGACAGTTTGCACCTGAGCCAGACAGGTCATACACTTGAGCATAGACAAGTAAGCAGTTCACAAGTCAATTCATCTTTCAGTCTCTTTGGGTCGAACTACGGTGTTCTGACTTCCTCATTGCACGAGAGGATACGTAGGCATAACTTAACAGTTATCGAACAAAAGTTTCTGTATATTCCCCCTCTTTCAGCTTTATTCTTTTAGCCTCATGATCTTGAGCATTTCACTCCTATTCCTACACAGACACTTTCATACTTCACATCACTTATACACTTTACACTGACACCTGTACATTTTGTTTTCTAGCTCTTTTACACACAAATTGCACTGACACTACCCCTTTAAAACACAACTCTTTCAAGCGTGGATCCCGTCGAGTACGACGGACAATCTGGGTGCTAATACCTTCCCAGGTTGTAACCAACCCCCTTTCTCGGTCTCTCTGGTTCGCAACCGTCTTATCCATCTCTTTCTAGGTTTATGCAGCATTACCTTTCCTCCGGGATAAAAATGCCTAGCTGGCGACTCTATTCATTCTCCAGTGAGTTCACGGCTGTGTGTTCTCATTGTTCCTTTCGCCGACCGTTCGCGTCTGTACCCTATCTGACTTAGCTTCATTTAGTGGGAGCGACACCTTCGTAATGATCTTGTCCCTTTCGAATAAAGATGATAAGTCCTTTCAAATTGCTTATACACCCCACAGTTGCCTAAATAACAGATGTCCCTTCACATGTCCCTTACATCAAAGGTAATGACTACCTATTCCTTAATAATAGGGATAGTCTTACCATTTAAAGGATTCAAGAACAGAAAAGACTTAAACTTAGGGTAGGTTCCTCTTAGATACTTGCTCACTCTTCAAAACTTTTCAAACTACTTCACATTTCCAAACAAATTTTCAAAACAAAGGTTTTATACGCATCCGTACATGGATCATTATAAAACACTTAAGAAAATTTCTATTCACACACTTCACATTTCAAAAACATTTTAAAGTGAGCTAAGTAACTAAGAGCCCATGGATAACCATGGATGTAAAGGGTGCTAATACCTTCCCTTTACATAACCTACCCCCCGGACCCAAAAATCTTTTAAAAGGTCTTTCCTGTTCTTTTATGCCTTTCCTTTGGATAAAATAAAAGTCGGTGGCGACTCTTGCTATCCGCAACATAATTAAAGTCAGTTCTCCCACTGTGTTACACCCTGAAATGAGGAGATTGTCACAAATTGAGAAACAAAAAGATGCCGGCAATGTTGATGACGCTTCAGTGAGCTTCCCTTTTTCTATGACCCGTATGACATTGACGTTCTTCTCATCCTGCTTTTGAAGAAGGTTGATTCTGACCAATGCTCTAACCTTTCGAAGCTTGCCATGTTGTAAGCGATACAGACGAATTCAGAATGCAGTTGTTCGCTTATTCCCTTATTTTGCGTGGATCGCCCTTTCGGGTTTTCAATCCACCGGGATACCCATTTTTTCCTGAGCTGTCCAATGCGGCTTTTCAACTCAGCGGGTGTACATTTTTATTCATTTTCCCTTATTTTTGCCCGAGTCTTTTATTTTGTTTTTGACTCGCCGGGATGCCCTATTTTTGCCTGGACTTACATACTGTTTTTATGTCCAGCGGGTCATTTTATGCGAAGTAATTTTTAACTGCATCTGAATTCACAGGGGACAGGAAGTCTTCACCATCCATAGTATTGAGTATCAGTGCTCCACCAGAGAAAACTTTCTTTACTACGAATGGACCGTCGTAATTCGGAGTCCACTTGCCCTTGTGGTCTGTATGAGGAGGGAGGAGTCTTTTCAGCACAAGATCTCCTACTTGGTATTCTCGAAGCCTGACTTTCTGATCGAAGGCTTTCTTCATTCTCTTCTGATATAACTGCTCATGACAGATTGCAGCTAATCTCTTCTCTTCAATCAGATTCAGTTGTTCGTATCGGGATCAGACCCATTCTGCTTCATTCAGTTTAACATCCATTAGTACCCGCAAGGAGGGTAATTCAACTTCAACAGGTAGGACTGCCTCCATACCATACACAAGCTGATACGGTGTTGCCCCAGTGGATGTTCTGATTGATGTACGGTACCCATGCAAGGCAAATGGTAGAATTTCATGCCAGTCTTTATAGGTGACCACCATCTTCTGCACAATCTTCTTGATATTCTTGTTAGCTGCCTCTACAGCGCCATTCATCTTTGGCCTGTAAGGATAAGAATTGTGATGTTGGATCTTGAAGTCCCGACATAATTTTGTCATCATTTTATTGTTCAAGTTGGAACCATTATCAGTAATGATTCGCTCGGGAACTCCATATCGACAGATGATGTCTCTCTTCAGGAATCGGGCTACCACCTGCCTGGTGACATTTGCATAGGAAGCTGCTTCAACCCATTTGGTAAAATAGTCAATGGCTACCAGGATGAATCTGTGGCCATTTGAAGCAGTAGGTTCAATCTTGTCAATCATATCAATGCCCCACATGGCAAAGGGCCAAGGTGAAGACATTACGTTCAAAGGATTTGGAGGCACATGCACTTTGTCTGCATAAATCTGGCATTTGTGGCACTTTCTGGCATAGGCACAACAGTCTGCATCCATTGTGATCCAGTAATAGCCTGATCTTAACAACTTTTTAGCCATTGCATGCCCTCCAGCATGGGTACCAAAAGATCCTTCGTGCACCTCGTGCATCAACAAGTCGGCCTCTTTCTTATCAACACATCTGAGAAGTACCATATCAATGTTTCTCTTGTACAAGGAACCATCAGTATTCAGGAAGAAACTACCAGCTAGCCTTCTTAATGTCTTTTTATCATTGGAAGATGCCCCGGGTCTGTATGTTTGATCCTCCAAGAAGCATTTGATGTCGTAGAACCAAGGCTTATCATCTTTAGCAAGGTCTGCTGAGAATACATATGCTGGTCTGTCAAGTCTGGACACTAAAATCCGAGGCACAAAGCTGGCAGCTTGAACTTTAATCATGGATGAAATGGTAGCCAGAGCATCTGCGAACTGATTTTCGTCTCGAGGGATATACTCAAGTTTGACTGTTGTGAAGAAAGTAAGCAACCTTCTTGTATAATCCCGGTATGGAATCAAATACTCCTGGTGAGTGTACCATTTGTCGTTAGTTTGATTAATTACCAGAGCTGAATCCCCGAATACAGTTAAAATCTTGATACTGAGGTCAATGGCTTCCCCAAGATCCATAATACAAGTTTCGTATTCAGCTTCGTTGTTAGTGCATTTAAAGGTGAGTTTCGCCGAGAAAGGCATGTGAACTCCCTTAGGTGTAATGAGTACTGCACCAACACCACGACCATTCATATTAATAGCCCCATCAAACATCATAGTCCATTCTTCTTCTGGGTCAGGCCCTTCAGTGTGAATAGGCTCTTCATGATCTTTTGCTTTTATGAACATGATGTATTCATCAGGGAAGTCAAATCTCATAGGCTGGTAATCATCAATGGGTTGCTCAGCCAGATAATCAGACAATACACTGCCTTTGATGGCTTTTTGAGATGTGTACTGAATGTCATATTCTGTGAGAATCATTTGCCATCTTGCAACCCGTCCGGTAAGTGTTGGCTTCTCGAATATGTATTTGACTGGATCCATCTTGGAGATCAACAAGGTAGTGTGGGTCAACATATACTGCCTTAGTCGGCGAGCAACCCACGCTAAAGCACAACAAGTTTTCTCGAGCAGTGAATAACGTTGTTCACAGTCGGTAAACTTTTTGCTTAGGTAGTATATTACATACTCTTTTCAACCATACTCGTCATGCTGGCCCAGCACACACCCCATTGCCTTTTCTAATACTGTCAAGTACATTATTAGAGGTCTTCCTTCAACTGGAGGCATGAGGATTGAAGGCTCTTGTAAGTATTCCTTGATTTTGTCAAAAGCCCTTTGGCAGTCTTCATTCCACCTGACCGTTTGTTCCTTTCTTAACAGCTTGAACAAAGGCTCACAGGTTGCTGTAAGGTGAGATATGAACCGTGAAATGTAGTTCAATCTACCTAGAAACCCCCAGATCTCTTTTTCAGTCTTCGGTGCAGGCATTTCTTGAATGGCTTTGGCTTTGTTAGGGTCAACTTCAATCCCTTTCTCACTTACAATAAATCCCAACAGCTTACCGGATCGCACCCCGAATGTGCATTTGTTGGGGTTTAGCTTCAATTGGTACTTCCTCAGACGCTTGAATAGTTTCAACAGATTTACCGGGTGGTCTTCTTCTGTGAGGGACTTGGCAATCATGTCATCCACATAACATTCAATTTCTTTATGGATCATGTCATGGAATAATGTTACCATAGCCCGTTGATAAGTGGCACCAGCATTCTTCAGTCCGAATGGCATTACCTTATAACAGAATGTGCCCTAGGGTGTGATGAAGGTTGTCTTCTCCATGTCTTCAGGTGACATTTTGATCTGATTATATCCTGAAAATCCGTCCATGAAGGAGAATACCGAGAACTGAGCCGTATTGTCGACCAATACATCAATGTGAGGTAAAGGGAAAAGTCATCTTTCGGGATGGCTCTGTTCAGATCCCGGTAATCTACACACATCCTCACCTTGCCATCCTTCTTAGGCACAGGTACAATGTTAGCAACCCACGGCGCGTAACTGGTCACAGCAAGGAAACCGGCGTCCCACTGTTTTTGTACCTCTTCTTTTATCTTCATGACCATATCTAGGCGAGTACGGCGCAGCTTCTGTTTTACTGGCGGACAATCTTCTTTCAGAGGCAGCTTGTGCGCAACAATGTCGGTGTCCAACCCTGGCATATCCTGATAAGACCAAGCAAAAACATCCACATACTCCCTAAGCATGTTAATAAGTTGCTCTTTCACTGAATCTTGCAGGCAGGCCCCGATTTTCACTTCCTTCAAGTCTTCTTCTGTACCAAGATTAACCGTCTCAACTTCCTCCTGATGAGGAGTGATAACCTTCTCATCTTGTCTCAACAACCTGGCTAGCTCTTCGGGTAATTCATAACCTTCTTCAACCCCTTCATCAGCTTGATTAATCGGATTGTCAAAGTCATACGAAGTCATACGAAGTCATAGCAGTGTTGTTGTCGGTGCAGTCTGGAGGGTACTCTCTGCAAGGGTTTAGATTTGTTCATTTTAGTGATCAGTTTTATCTTGCTTTTAAAAAAAGTGAAAATGAAGTTATTATTTTGAAAAACATTTCCATTTTATTTTTGTACAAAAAATGAAAAAATGAAAAACAGTGAGCGGAAAAGAAAAGACTCATTTGCAAAAGATGTCCTGATATTCATTAATTGATCGTTTGCACAAAATACAAGATGGCCCGATTACAAAATGAGCCCTGACATCTTGGGCAAGATGCAGGACTTGATGCATGCTTAAAGACAGGAAATAATAATTACTCTGCAGGAGTAACTCTTATAATTTCCTGGGAAGACCAGTTTGAGACATGGTTCCCCGGGATCTTTGGACGTATCTAGTTTTCCAGGTTGCATTCGTCTTCTTCCTCATCTTCCAAACTGTTCACAGCATCCGGGGTGAGCATCCCCCCGCTGACAAACTTAGGCTCTGATCACACTAAATTTCACCGTATTTCTGACTCCGATTTCGCATGCATTCTTAGCTTTTATTGTTATTTTGTTATGTTATTACTTTGTTTTCTTTTGTTTTCAGGTTTTTATTGTAATCGGGGCTTGAATCGAGAAAAGGAGCGAAAAAGGAGTGGAAACGGACGAAAACCTAGAAATTCAGCGTTTTGCACTTACGGCACCCACTGTGGCGGGCGCCATGTGGTTAGCCATGACGTGGCCACGTCTCAAGACCACTCCACAACTGCCAAGACCCACGATCCCCACTCTCTCATCCCCTATCAGCACCATGGCGGGCGCCATGACCTTGTGGCGGGCGCCACAAGGCAAAATTCAGTTCCCTCCACTTTTTAGTGGAGGGGCATCCCGGTCTTTTCCTGCTTTTAATTTTCCTATAAATAGGACCTTAGATTTTCGTTTTTCATCATCCAAACTTAGATTTCTCTAGGCATATATCAGTTTCAAAGTAGTTACCATTCCACATCGGGGTGTTTCTGCAATCGAGTGATCGAGTCTGTAATCTGTCTGTGTGATCGAGTTTTGGAGCACTCTGGAGGAAGTTAATCCTGCCGCCATTTTAATTCCAGTTCGTATTTTACTTTTATTTATTTCTCGCACTGCTTTACTTTATTTATTATCCGCACTTGCACTTTACTTTTATTTATTTCTCGCACTGCTTTACTTTATTTATTTCCCGCACTCGCTTTACTTTCGTTTATTACCCGCACTTGCACTAAATTCCTTTATTACTCGCACTCGCACTAAATTACTTTATTTCTCGCACTCGCACTAAATTCATTTACTTTCCGCACTCGCACTAAATTACTTTTATGAAAAATTATAAAAAGAACCTTTACTTTATCATGTCTAACTAATTCCATAAAGGTTAGGATGTAAGGATCGTAATTAAACCAGTAATCCGTATAACTGTTCGTGGAAACACTTAAGGGCTATTTTATCTTTCAATCTAATTGTTTTTAACTATTTCAAAAACAGCCAAAAGCGCTTTGTATAGTTCATTAGGAGTTTTTAGATTAAAAAGAAAAGAGATTTTAAAACGATTTTCGGACGCGTTATGAAGTTTAGAGTCTGGTTCATAAGAACCTCTTTTTGCTAAGAAATCCAGGTTAAAGTACTTTTCAACTTAGTCAAGATACTATATTTCTTAAAAATAGGTTTACTACTCTAACGCAATACGCACCTTTTTATCCGTGACAATAGGAGGGGTTGATTAGAGAGTACAACTCGGTTCTGAATACGCGAAAGCGACAGTTCCTGTTAAATTAGTTCTTTTCAAAGGAGAAAACATTGCCCATAAGTAGTTCCATTAATAAGTACTGGATTATCATTGATTACGTGAATTACATTCGAGCCTGTCTTTTATTTATTATTTAAAATTATCATTTTATTTACCATTGCACCCTTATTAAAACCCTTATATTTAGTTGCCTTAGATACACACCATAACAACAGGTACGATAGATTGACACTTGGTCTCTGTGGATTCAACAATCTTTTATATTACTCTGACGTGTCCGTACACTTGCGAAAAACACGCATCAAGTTTTTGGCGCCATTGCCGGGGACCAATTTCGTCAAATTTCATTATCCTGTAGTTATACCGTTTAGACTAAGGTTGTTACCCACTGGTCAATGCGAAAGACTCGCAGTGCCGGAAGTTTAGTAGACCCTCTAGCTGAACCTGAACGTTACGCTCGCGCACGTTTGTTTTTCCATAGGAATAGGAGAGCTATGACCGAAGATCAAAACCGAAGACCTCTTAAGGACTTCGCCCAACCATCAAACGAGGAACCTAGTTCCAGTATAGTAAACCCCGCTATCCCAGCCAATAATTTTGAACTTAAACCATCCCTGTTGCAATTAGTGCAACAGAGACAATTCGCAGGTCTCGCTACTAATAACCCGAACCAACATTTAAAAAACTTTCTTCAGTTAGCAGACACCTTTAAAACCAATGGAGCTTCTCCTGAGGCAATACGCTTAAGATTATTTCCCTTTTCCCTCAGAGATAAAGCTCTATCATGGTTAGATTCCCTTACACCCAATTCAATAACAACTTGGGATGACCTTAGAAAAGTTTTCCTTGCTAGATATTTTCCCCCAAGTAAGACCGCTCTTCTTCGAAACCTAATAACTAGATTTACCCAACACCAAGGAGAGTCGTTGTTCGAAGCCTGGGAGAGATATAAAGAACTATTAAGAGCATGCCATCATCATGGCTTAGAGAATTGGCTAATCATCCAAACCTTCTATAATGGACTTCATTATAACACTAAGATGACCATCGACGCTGCCGCTGGTGGCGCACTAATGAACAAACCTTACCCTGAAGCTAGTGCCCTTATCGAGGATATGGCCCAAAACCATCAATCATGGGGAGTAGAACGAGCGACAGTGGAAAAGAAGGAAGCCCAAGGAGGAATGCATGAGCTAAGCTCTATAGACATGATGCAGGCTAAAATGGACGCGTTGGCCCTTAAGGTCGAACATATGTACGCAACTCCGAATACTGTAGCCGCAATTTCGCCGAATTGTGAGATATGTGGAACGCAAGGACACCAATCCGCCGAATGCAATCTGTTGAATGAAACCAACACTGAGCAAGTGAACTACACCCAAGGGAACCCATTTTCAAACACATATAACCCTGGATGGAGGAATCACCCAAACTTCTCCTACAAAAATAATAACCCTATTCAAAATACCGCACCTCCGAGACAACAAGGTTACCAAGCACCAAGAACAAATCAACCTATGCAACCTGTACCACCAAGTCCGAGCTTCGATGAAGTTGTAAAAAAATTTATCACTGCTCAAACACAACAAAACAAAGAGTTCATGAACCAAAACGTCCATGTTAACGAACTAATTACCCAGTTAGGAACCAAGGTTGATCAAATTATTACTCATAACAAGATGCTTGAAACCCAGATCTCTCAGGTAGCGTTAAACCAAGCCCCACAGACTACACCTGGAGGACAGTTCCCTGGACAACCTCAACAAAACCCGAAAGGGCAAGCTAATGCCATTACTCTACGAAGTGGAACCGCTTATAAGGAGCCTTTAAACCCTAGATTGAGTGAGCCCGAAACTTCTGAGAGAAATGAGGAGAAGGAACCAGAGAAGCCTGAAACCCCGGAAAGTCAAGAAAAAGGAGAAGAACCTAAAAATAAAACCTATGTACCACCACAGCCATACAAACCACCTATACCATACCCTCAAAGATTAAAGAAAACCCAAATTGATAATCAATATCAAAAATTCGTTAAGGTTATAGAAAAACTTCACGTAGAAATCCCTTTTACAGAAGCCATCACCCAAATACCTTCTTACGCTAAGTTTCTCAAAGACATACTTACGAATAAACGTAGACTTGAAGATCCGAAACCCGTGGAATGTAATTCTATTTCCGAAAATAGGTTAGCAAAGAAAGATAAAGATCCCGGAAATTTTTCCATTCCTTGTATTTTGGGGAATCATGTCATCGAAAAAGCTTTTCTAGACTTAGGAGCTAGTGTGAGCTTAATGCCTTTAGCAGTTTGTGAGAGATTAAAATTAGGAGAATTACAACCTACTAAGATGTCACTTCAATTAGCCGATAGATCCGTTAAATACCCTATAGGCATACTTGAAGACGTCCCTGTTAGGATAGGTCAGTTGTTTATACCTACTGATTTTGTTGTCATGGACATTAAAGAAGATGACGACATACCAATCCTCCTAGGTAGACCTTTATTATCGACTGTTGGAGCCGTAATAGATGTTAAAAAAGGAAAACTAACTTTTGAGGTAGGTGACGAGAAGATAGAATTTATACTTTCAAAATTTCTTATGGCACCTGTGATAGGAGATGCTTGTTACGCCTTAGATATCATCGAAGAATGCATTAGGGAATTAGAACAAGAAGAAGAAAATGAATCTATAAAATTGCCATCAACCCTTATTTTGGAAGATGACAATTATAAAAGACCCTACATTGATGATAACCTTCACGAATGTTTATCTCTTACCCCAGATCCTATGCCTTGTCCTATGAAACCGACCGTAAAACTTAAGGAACTGCCTAAAAACCTGAGATATGAATTTCTCGATGAAGATATGAACCGTCCAGTTATAGTCAGTGCTACCTTAAACCAAGAAGAAACCGATCAATTATTAGAAGTTTTACGTAGGTACCCCTCAGCCTTAGGATATAAGATCTCTGATTTAAAAGGAATAAGCCCATCTGTATGCATGCATCGGATTTTGCTTGAAGAAGATTCAAAACCTTCCAGAGAACACCAACGAAGAATAAATCCTATAATGAGTACTGTAGTTAAGACTGAAGTTCTTAAGTTACTAGAGGCAGGTATAATATATCAGATCTCGGACAGTAAATGGGTGAGTCCTGTGCATGTAGTACCTAAAAAGGGAGGCATCACAGTCGTGCAAAACGAGAAGGGCGAACCTGTAGCAAAAAGAACCGATGGAGGTTGGCGTATGTGCATAGATTATAGAAAATTAAATAAAGCAACTAGGAAGGACCATTTCCCATTACCATTCATAGACCAAATGTTGGAGCGCCTAGCCAGACACTCTTACTTTTGTTACTTAGATGGATATTCCGGATTCTTCCAAATACCTATTCACCCCGAAGATCAAGAAAAAACTACCTTTACATGCCCAGTTGGAACCTTTGCCTATAGAAGAATGCCTTTTGGACTTTGTAATGCTCCTGCCACTTTCCAACGCTGCATGATGTCTATCTTTGCCGATTATTTAGATGGAATTATGGAAGTATTTATGGATGATTTCTCAGTTTGTGGATCAGATTTCAAAAATTGTCTTGTCAACCTTGAGAAAATCCTGGAGAGATGTGTGGAGGTAAACCTTGTGCTAAATTGGGAAAAATGTCATTTCATGGTCACCGAAGGGATTGTTTTAGGACATATAGTTTCCGAAAAAGGTATAGAGGTAGATAAAGAAAAAATAGAAGTCATAGAGAATCTAAAACCGCCAAAGACTATCAGGGAGATAAGAAGTTTTCTTGGACATGCCGGATTTTACCGACGTTTTATCAAGGATTTCTCCAAAATAACAAAGCCCTTAACTGGTCTTTTAATGAAAGATGCTGAATTTATCTTCGATGAAAAATGTACTGAAGCATTTAATCTTCTGAAGCAAGCTCTGATTTCAGCACCTATAATGAAACCCCCTGATTGGTCAGAACCGTTTGAGATAATGTGTGACGCCAGTGATTATGCTGTTGGAGCCGTTCTAGGTCAGAGAAAAGACAAAAAGTTACATGTAATTTATTATGCCAGTAGAACCCTAGACGCTGCACAGCTCAACTACGCAACAATCGAAAAAGAGTTCCTAACTGTAGTTTTTGCAATAGACAAATTTAGATCTTATCTAGTAGGAGCCAAGATTATAGTTTACACCGACCATGCTGCCATTCGTTACTTACTAAACAAAAAGGATGCCAAGCCTAGGTTACTTCGATGGGTTCTATTACTGCAAGAGTTTGATTTGGATATCCGTGATAAGAAAGGCACTGATAATGTGGTAGCTGATCACCTATCTAGGCTAGAATACCTGAAACCTGAATCAGTACCCATAAATGACGATTTTGCCTATGATAGACTGATAGCCCAACTAGAAACTATTGAAGATGATAACCCATACCCTCATGAGCATCCTAACCAATCCTTAGCTATAAGTAATGTACCTTGGTATGCAGACTTTGTTAATTATCTAGCCGCTGACATCATACCCCCCGATCTAAACTACCACCGGAAGAAGAAGTTCTATAGTGATGTGAGAAACTTCTATTGGGACGAACCATTTCTTTTCAAGAGAGGTAAAGATGGCATTTTCCGCCATTGTGTTCCAGAAGAAGAGGTAAATAATATAATTAAGCATTGTCACTCTGCACCCTATGGTGGACATGCAAGCACATCTAAGACCTACGCCAAGATTCTTCAAGCTGGCCTATTCTGGCCTACTATGTGGCGTGATGTCCATGCTTTCACTGTCAAGTGTGATAGATGCCAACGCACAGGAAATATTTCAAGACGTAATGAAATGCCGTTAAGAAATATCCAAGAAGTAGAACTCTTTGACGTATGGGGTATAGACTTTATGGGACCGTTCCCTCCATCTTTTGGAAATCAGTACATCTTAGTAGCCGTTGAATACGTGTCTAAATGGATTGAAGCTATCTCCGCACCCACAAACGACACCAGAGTAGTCATCAAATTATTCAAAAACTATATATTTCCCAGGTTTGGAACCCCCCGTTTAGTCATAAGTGACGAAGGATCACACTTCATATCGAGAATATTTGATAAACTTTTAAGTAAGTATGGAGTTAAGCATAGAGTAGCAACACCATACCACCCACAGACCAATGGACAAGTGGAAGTATCTAATAGGGAGATCAAACAAATCTTCGAGAAGACTGTCTCTATATCTAGAAAGGATTGGTCACAAAAACTTCAAGAAGCATTATGGGCCTATAGAACCGCTTTCAAAACTCCTATAGGAACAACCCCTTATCAACTGGTCTATGGAAAATCATGTCACTTACCTTTTGAGTTGGAGCATAAGGCCTATTGGGCCATCAAAACTTTGAATTTGGATTACTTGACTGCTGGTGAGAAACGTATCCTTGATATCCACAAATTAGAAGAGCTCAGACAATCCACCTACGAAAATGCCATCATATACAAAGAAAGAACAAAAGCTTGGCATGACAAAAGAATCATAAGAAGAGACTTCAAAATAGGCGATCCTGTTCTCCTGTTCGATTCTAGGTTACGACTTTTTCCAGGAAAACTCCGTTCGAGATGGACTGGCCCTTTCGAGGTATCTAAGATCCTAAGATCCGGTGCTATTGAAATCAAGAACCAAACATGTAAACCATTCATCGTCAATGGACAGAGGTTGAAGCCCTACGAAGGAGGTGACATCCCAACAACATACACCTGCCATACTCTGAGTGATCCACCATATCCTTCCAATGATGTTTAAAAATCGGTCGTCGAGCTAATGACGTTAAACAAGCGCTGCATGGGAGGCAACCCATGGTTTTCTTATTTATGTATTTATTTTATTTATTTTTACTTTATTTTAATTTGTTTATTTTTATGTCAGGACTAACGATTGAATGTTTTATGTGCTTTCAGGACTTGTTTGCTAACCTTGTACTGAATGCAGAACCCTGATGACATGCACGTGGCCTTTAGAGACGACGCACAGAGAGAGCGTTACTATGTCCACATGAGACGCCCTATGGCTCCTACCAGGTACCCTGACCATGACTGCATGGATGCCTTGGGGATAGAGCCAAGCGTCAGATTCTTATGCCATTAACTCCAGTGGGACCAGTTTGATGACAGGAACAACACTTATAGGAACTTGACTCTTGAGTTCCTCAGCTCGTTTCATCATGACCCTTGGGCTGGACCCGATGGACTCGCTGTTTTCAGGTTGTTCGGGATTGACTACTCCTTTTCTCACAAAGAGTTTGGTGATTTACTAGGTTTCCAGACTACTCCTGATGCTATTCCAGAGACACCGATGGGGTATTTTATGAGCAGAGAAGTGGAAAAGTTTTGGTCTAAAATATCAGGTGGAGGAAGCCAAGATCCTTCCACCCAGTTTTCTCAGGTAATCCACAACCCTGCGTTAAGGTACTTCCAGATGATTCTAGCGCATTCTTTCCTAGGTTTGCCAGATACAGAGACCCTGCTGAGTGAAGAGGAGATTTTCCTACTGTTTTGTGCGACTCAGTCTCGCCCTGTTGCTTGTGGCAACTTTCTGTTGAAGGGCCTTGCTAGTGTTGCCAGATCATCTGTAGGCATCATACATGTCGGTGGGATTGTTACACAGATAGCTACTGCATTGGAGGACTGATGAGGAGGGCTTCTTTTGAGCCCAACATGTTTAAATTACTGATCGACGGCGAAGCGATACACTACTTTACATTACCAGATCCGTTGATGACCAGTGTCCATGATCCTGCCAATTGGAGTTATGCTCTAGAGGGTTATGGAGAGACTGTCGAAGAGCCGAAATCGCCTCCCGCCGCTGAGTACACTCCTACACCTCTTACTCCCCGGATCACTGTTATGTCTAACAATATGTCTCTGCAGCTGCCTGATCTACAAACACATATTTATGAGCTCCGTAAGGAGACTGCCCTGCTCAAGCAGGAAGTAGCGGACTTGGAATTACAGATTCAGGTTTCTGATCTCACTCATGCCTCAGAGGCCGATGCTCTATATCAGGAGATTGAAGAGCTTCGAAAGGAGATAGCTGAGATTCGTGGATCAAGCCAGGAGGAGAACCCTACCACATGATTCGTTCTACACTGACGATATTACCCTAGTATTTAATTTCTATTTTTCATGCTTTATTTTATTTTTCGCACCTCCAGACATATCTTACATTATTGCATCCATTACAATTTCTTTTTCATGTACTTTGATTTTACCATATATATTATTTCATGCACTAATCTCATTTTTTTCTTTTTCTTTCATTTTATTTTATTTTATACCCAATAAAAAAAAAGGAACAAAAATATTTTTACAGTCACACGCCGCACCATTTTCCTCTAACCCTGTTGCAGGTGCTGCTCCTGGATTCTATGTCACCGAGGAGATGTGGCGTGATATGACAGCTAGAGAGGAAAGGCGAGACGGCCTTCTCTCTACTATTTCACAACAACTGACGGACAACATGAGCTTCATGCAACAATCGCGATTGGTTTCGGATCGTGCTTATAGCAACGTTTGCCGTACCTTGAACGATATTTCATTAGAGCAGAACCGTCAGAGAGAGTTCAACAGCCGGCACTACCAGCTTGTAGAGGCCATTCAAGGTTCCATCTTAGGTAACCTTCGAGAGGTCCGGAGTGCTCAGGCTGCTTTATCAGCACGACTCGACCGGAGGGACTGGCATCGTAGTAGATCCCGTCGTTCTAGACCATCACAGCAGGACGGCGAGGGCACCAGTGCTCCTCCTCAGTAGTCTTTTTCAGGTTACCCCCCTTATCTTATTTCGAAACATTGGGGATAATGTTCGATTTAAGTGTGGGAGGGGATTTTATTGCTTTCTGTCATTTCCCTTTTTAGTTAATTATTTCCTTTCAGTTATTTCCCTTTTCAGTAATTTATTTTTCTTAGATAATGCATGAGTCTGACGAGTCACCAGTATAGTGTATTTTTAGTTCATCTTCATTTTTTCCCATTTCATTAGCCTTACCAGAAAATTTTTAAAAAGAAAACAATGTTGTTTCACATGTTTTTTGGGCTTTGAGACAGGTTTAGATTAGGATGTGGTGACTTAGGTCAACTTTTTGAAACATCAGAACCATTTTAGCACCATAGACCTCTTGAATATAGGAATCACTCCTAAACCCCACCACCATGGCCTTTATTATCATTTAAAAAATTGTCCTAAGTAGTTTATTTTAGCAGTCAGCTCCGGCCTAAGCATGCTCTACGTAGGGGGTCGATGAACATAAGTGAATGATCCAGTGCTAATAAAAAGAAAAAAGGCAAACTCTGGTATAGGTGACCCTCACAAAGTCATTTAAATCGAAAAAAGAGAAGAAAAAATTTTTGCCACAAAAAGAAAAAAATTGCAAGTCACCTATTGTTAGTTGGTTCAGAGGTATCTGGCACTGAACTTGGTAGGGCGGATTACGATCCGATCCCCCGCAACTATAATTAGGTCAAATAAAACAGGTTTACACATGCTTATGTGCCAGAAACCTTATGTTATGGATCAGAATCACTAACCGGTCACTTTACTATGAAGCATGTACGGATAACGGGCTTAATGTGATTGCGCCTGAATAAAAAGGACACAAAAAGATGAGAAGATAGGCCTAGGTATTGTGGGATGATATGGAGTGGTTAATATAGGATTGAAGTTTGTGTTTGTGTTACTATGGTACCCTTGGTTCACTTAGTTAGTATCTGTCACTGCATCCTGACTTGAACTTAGAAGCCCTTTAGCCCAAAGACAAGTGTTGACACCATATTTTCTTAAGCTTTAATGTTTGCTTGAGGACAAGCAAAGGTTTAAGTGTGGGAGAATTTGATCACACTAAATTTCACCGTATTTCTGACTCCGATTTCGCATGCATTCTTAGCTTTTATTGTTATTTTGTTATGTTATTACTTTGTTTTCTTTTGTTTTCAGGTTTTTATTGTAATCGGGGCTTGAATCGAGAAAAGGAGCGAAAAAGGAGTGGAAACGAACGAAAACCTAGAAATTCAGCGTTTTGCACTTACGGCACCCACTGTGGTGGGCGCCATGGGGTTAACCATGACGTGGCCACGTCTCAAGACCACTCCACAACTGCCAAGACCCATGATCCCCACTCTCTCATCCCCTATCAGCACCATGGCGGGCGCCATGACCTTGTGGCGGGCGCCACAAGGCAAAATCCAGTTCCCTCCACTTTTTAGTGGAGGGGCATCCCGGTCTTTTCCTGCTTTTAGTTTTCCTATAAATAGGACCTTAGATTTCGTTTTTCATCATCCAAACTTAGATTTCTCTAGGCATATATCAGTTTCAAAGCAGTTACCATTCCACATCGGGGTGTTTCTGCAATCGAGTGATCGAGTCTGTAATCTGTCTGTGTGATCGAGTTTTGGAGCACTCTGGAGGAAGTTAATCCTGCCGCCATTTTAATTCCAGTTCGTATTTTACTTTTATTTATTTCTCGCACTGCTTTACTTTATTTATTATCCGCACTTGCACTTTACTTTTATTTATTTCTCGCACTGCTTTACTTTATTTATTTCCCGCACTCGCTTTACTTTCGTTTATTACCCGCACTTGCACTAAATTCCTTTATTTCTCGCACTCGCACTAAATTACTTTATTTCTCGCACTCGCACTAAATTCATTTACTTTCCGCACTCACACTAAATTACTTTTATGAAAAATTATAAAAAGAACCTTTACTTTATCATGTCTAACTAATTCCATAAAGGTTAGGATGTAAGGATCGTAATTAAACCAGTAATCCGTATAACTGTTCGTGGAAACACTTAAGGGCTATTTTATCTTTCAATCTAATTGTTTTTAACTATTTCAAAAACAGCCAAAAGCGCTTTGTATAGTTCATTAGGAGTTTTTAGATTAAAAAGAAAAGAGATTTTAAAACGATTTTCGGACGCGTTATGAAGTTTAGAGTCTGGTTCATAAGAACCTCTTTTTGCTAAGAAATCCAGGTTAAAGTACTTTTCAACTTAGTCAAGATACTATATTTCTTAAAAATAGGTTTACTACTCTAACGCAATACACACCTTTTTATCCGTGACAATAGGAGGGGTTGATTAGAGAGTACAACTCGGTTCTGAATACGCGAAAGCGACAGTTCCTGTTAAATTAGTTCTTTTCAAAGGAGAAAACATTGCTCATAAGTAGTTCCATTAACAAGTACTGGATTATCATTGATTACGTGAATTACATTCGAGCCTGTCTTTTATTTATTATTTAAAATTATCATTTTATTTACCATTGCACCCTTATTAAAACCCTTATATTTAGTTGCCTTAGATACACACCATAACAACAGGTACGATAGATTGACACTTGGTCTCTGTGGATTCGACAATCTTTTATATTACTCTGACGTGTTCGTACACTTGCGAAAAACACGCATCAGGCTCCGCCGCAACCTCTGGTTGATCTTGTCGAGTTGGTCTATAACCCAACCCGAATCGGTCTTCTTTCTTTTCAACTGGCAGCAGCTTGCCCCAGCCTTGAGCGGTACCTTCCTCAACAACCTTTCGGGCTTGTTGATATGATGTGATGGAAGTTCCAGACACAGCAGATGCTTCATTGATATTAAGGGCTTCAAACCCTTGACTCATGGTCTCATGGATCTCCCCATCCATTTCAATGTACTCGAAAGTAGCCAGCTGGCTAACGAAGATATCCTCATCCCCACAAATGGTAATGACTTGGCCTTCCCACTCAAATTTTAACTTCTGGTGAAGGGTTGACGTCACGGCGCCAGCGGCGTGTATCCATGGTCTACCCAATAGACAACTGTAGGCAGGCTGTATATTCATCACAAAGAAGGTCGTTTTGAAAACCTGTGGGCCGATCATTATTGGCAACTTTATCTCTCCCAGAACTGATCTTTTAGAACTGTCAAAGGCTCTCACTCCCAAGTTGCTTGGGCGTAGTGCCAATCCATCATGTTCCAGCTTCACAAGGGCCTTCTTGGGTAGGACATTGAGTGATGACCCTGTGTCCACCAATACGTGAGAAAGAACTGCATCCTTACACTCCAAGGTAATGTGCAAAGCCTTGTTGTGATTATGACCTTCCGTTGTCAGATCAGCATTGGTAAATCCTAGTCCATGACTAGCGTTGACATTTCCAACCACGGCCTCTAACTGATTGACAGTAATCTCCTCCGGCACATAAGCTGCGTGCAAGACTTTTAATAGTGCGTTCCGATGAGCCTCGGAGCACATTAGCAATGATAGTATGGAGATTTTGGAAGGTGTTTGGTGAAGCTGGTCCACCACCTTATAATCGCTCTTCTTGATTATCCGCATGAATTCATCAACCTCTTGATCAAAAGGAGTCTTCAAAGTTTCTTTAGCAACTGATTCTTCTTGCACCACAATCTTCCCTTTTGCCTTAGCAACAGCTTCTGCTTTAGCAATGGGTCTTGGTATTTGCGAGGGAAAAAGACGTCCGCTTCTAGTGAAGCCTCCGCCTCCCCCCACATTGTCTATCTGAGGTGAAGAAGTTGATGACTCTAAAGTGATTTTCTGCCCCTCGCAGTATAGATCTGAGCCATAATGCCAAGGGATGGCATTATTGCTTTCGTAAGGAACTGGTCCAGGCACTGTGATAGTGACCGGACTAATAGCAGCTGCAGAGGGGACCACAATGGTGTGTGGATCATAATATATGGTAACTAGAGCTCTGACAGGAGTAGCATTTTGTTGTGGGTTGTTGGAAGGAACATTTGCGGGATCGTAGTATATCGTAACCGTTGAGACGCTTTCATTAACTGTTGTTGATGTTGTAGACGGAGTTGATTGGGTGGGTATTGAAGTTGTAGCAGGAACTGATGGAGTAATGGGTGTTGTCATTGTAGAAGGAATTGTGACTGAACTTGTATCCGTTGAAGTGATTGATTGAGTAATTGTTGGAGTTGTAGCAGAATTTGTTGGAATAAGGGTTGCTGATGTTGTAGGAGTATCCGTGATTGTTGATGAAGGAATTGTTGGAGTTGTAGTCGCTGTTGTTGTAATCTGAAGAGTGCCATCTCTAATGAGGCCATCTATTGCAATATCCACAGCCGACCTCACACCCAGGGAACACTTGGCATGCTAACAGCTGAGCTTTGATTTCAACCAAGGGTGTTCGGATTTGTGCAACACTGTTAATTAATGTGGATGGTTTGCCCTCCTCAATAGCATTAATCCTAGGCCCTTTGTGACTAGGCATTGGATTTCTTGTGACGTTCGGAGGAGGCGCAAAGTTGAGAGCTTTTGAGTCCACCAGATCCTGGACTTTCATCTATAGGGCCTTGCATTTTTCAGTATTATGCCCTGGTGCGTTTGAATGGAATGCACACCTGGCATTTGCATCATAGTTCTTTGGCATATTGAGAGGATCTGGGGGGCCAACGTCCTTAACTCAACTAGGTTGAGCTTTAGGAGTTGTGGCAAGAGTGCAACATACGACATTGGGATTGGGTCAATTACCCTGTTTGCTTGTGATGGCCTCTGTTGGAAAGGACGTTGTTGTTGATTACCGTTGTTGTTGTTATACGACCTTTGTTGTGGATAATGAGCTTGTTGTTGATATTGTGGTTGTTGTTGTTGAGGATACAATGGTTGTTGTGGAATTGGAGCTGGGATGGTAACAGCTGCTACCGACCGGTGAGCATATTGAGGCCTGCCCCTGCTTGTATGAATGGAATTTGTTTCACCTGCCCTTCGGGGTCCCGCAAAAGGTTTTCTAGGATTGCTGGAGGAACTTGCACCACTGTCGGAGATTTTGCCCATCTTTAATAGACTTTCAATCCTCTCACCAGCTATGACCACATCAGAAACTGGTAGAGGAGAAAGCAGCCAGTCTATCAATATAGGTCCCTTGCAATGTGTTCATGAACATGTCAGCCATTTCCCTTTCTGACATGGGTGGTTGGACAGCAGCAGCAAGCTGTCTCCATCTTTGAGCATAATCCCGGAAGCTCTCTATGGAAGACTGAGACATGCCCATTAGAAGAGTTCTATTGGGAGCCATGTCCAGGTTGTACTGATATTGCCGGATTAAAGCTTCAGCCAAATCCTTCCAACATCTTATGGTGGCTCTAGTCAGGTGCGAATACCATTCTCTCGAAGCTCCAGTCAGACTGTCCTCAAAGTAGAACATCCATAACTTTTCATCCATGGTATAAGCTTTGAGCCTTCCCAAGAAAGACTGCAGATGAGTGCGAGGACAGGAGGTACCGTTGTACTTTTCAAAGCATGGGGGTTTGAATTTGTGGGGAATTCTCACCCCATCTACTAAGCCCATGTCCATCACATCGAAGCCCAAAGAATTCTGAGATTCCAAAGATCTTAACTTTTCAGCAATCTCGTCCAATCTCCTGTCGTATACCTCATCTCCAGCCCCAATAACAGTAAATTGTTCTCCCTGGGGATCCTCCTGCAGGATTTGGCCCCCAGTAGCATTACCTTGACCATTCCTCAGGATGTTAACTTCTGGATCCAGATGAGGTCCATATACTGGTGGGTCAATACGAGGTTGGCCCCGTTCATTGTTGCTAGTTCCTCCTGTTCCAAGATGAGGCTCTTCAGGAGTTTGTCTTTCCACCAGCTCTCTTAACCTTTCTTGACTCTGGGCTAAGCCAGTCATCACTTCCATGAATTGAGACATCTGATTTCTCATCTCTACTCTCTCATTGGCCATCTGATTTCTGACCTCAGTCAGGTCCTGCTGCACTTGTTCCATTTGAATACCGGGAAGGTTGTTACGAGTCGGGTACCGGTGCGTGCGGTTGACAGGGAACACTCGGAGACGAACAATGTTTCCTGAGATCACAACAAAGTTAGAAACAAAAATAATAACAAAACCTACAAAACAAAGACAAAGTTAGCATGCAATGCAGTATGCTTATTTGTTTTCCAAGGTATCCGGTTTGGTTCTTTGTTTTGACCTTTCCAGACCTTGAGGAAGATGCTTGATGTTGTTGAGAGAAAACCTAAATGAAAACAAACTAAAATATATTACACATGATGAAAAATACATGGTTTGTTTTACAATACATGCCCATGAAGGGTCAAAATACAACAAAAGGAAAAGTACATCAAATGGAAACAATCAACAAGCAAAGAATCATACATCCAGTCCAAACTCATCTCCTCTGACCTCCTTCAGGAGTGCCTCAGTCACTGGACCAGCTGGGTGCTTTGTAATGGTCCTAATGAGGAGGTTCCTGGTAGAAATAGCAGTAGTCAGCTTCTTATGCCTGTCCTGGTCTTTTGATCTCTTCAATCATGCTCTGAGCTTCAACTCTGATATCTCTTTCTGTGCAGCCAACAGTGCTTCCTACTGCTTCTTCTCCTTGGCCTCCAACTAATCAATCTTGGCCTGAGTCTTCTGGTCTTCTTGTGTACGGGCTTCGGTGATCCTAACCCACCTAGCCTGGCTCTCTTGCAGATAGTGCTCAGCCCTAGCTTTCTGAATCCTGGCCTCCTTACAGGCATTCTTCAATATCTGTTCCCCAGCCCTTGCTTTCCTTATGTAGTCTTCTGTCCTTTCAATTTTAGCAAGATGCTCAACCTTAAGCTTTTCCAATCTCTCAATGTCCAGACGACCATCACTCATTTCCCACAGAGTCTTCTTCAAGGCTTGAGATAGCTGCTCATTCCTTTCCTTCAACCTCTCAAATTCCTCCAGGCTAACTGTTGCTGCAGGCTGTATTGTGGATGGACCAGGTATGTCTTCCAAGGTGAAAGGCATTCTGGTAATCTGAGATCTGGTACAGGACCCGTCATAGTACTGAGCTGAAACAACATTGTTACATCTTCCAAGAATAACTACCCATTTTGTCTGGATGTTGTCCCAAGCCCAGGATGCTTGTCTGACAACAGCTGAACTAGGTTGTACTTCACAATATAGGGTCTCAGCTAAATCTTGTCCTCTGGGAGGGTGAACTAAGGCATATCCCAATTGTCTCTTAAACAGTAAAGGATTGTAGTTGATGCAACCCTTCACTCCTATCAGAGGCACATTTGGGTATTGTCCACAGCTGGTGATAATGTCCTTGCCCTTGGTGCTCTGGGTGCACCATCTAATATCATCTGAAGTCAAGGCAATGAGCCTCTTGGCCCAATTCTTCTGTTGGTGAGGATTCAAGAAAGCATCTGACTTAGGCAGGTGTCTGAGCAGCCAGGTGTAAAACAAAGGAGCATAACATCTTACCAACTTCCCCCTTTGTTTCTCATTCCTCTGATGAATGGAGTAGTAAAAATCTCCTAGCAATGTGGGTACTGGGTTCTTCAGAAGAAACAGATGGATGGCATTCTTGCTGACAAATTTTGGCTCATCTGCAAACAGTATAGCCCCATATATGCTGAGGGCTAACAGTGCACAGACTGCCCTCCACTCTCCCAATGAAGCCTTCAGGATGGCCTGAGAAATCAAGAATTCCAAATGCAAACCAGGAATCCCAGCTTTTGTTGTCATACTTTGCTTAATCAGGGCAGGCTCCAAGTACAGTGCCCTTGCTATCTCTTCATTTCTGGGAGCAGTCATCTCTGGGTTGAAGGGGATTCCACCTCTGATAGGTACTCCAATCAATAAAGAAAACTCTTCCAGCAGAGGCCTTAACTGAAAGTCTGGAAAGGTGAAGCATCTCAGTGGAGGGTCATAAAACTGCAAGCATGTGTGGATCATGCTCCTCTGAGAAGGGTCAAGGTCCATAACCATATCCAGGATACCTCCATAGTGCTCTCTAAATAGTGGGATGTGATCAGGTGTGATAAGTGACTGGACCTGCCTGATACCAGTCAACACAGGCTCAAAGAAGTGGTATGATATGTTGCTTTTCCTGGGAGTAGCCATGAGTGCTGCTGAAGAAGCTGAAGACAAATGCTGATGAAGATCACAGACTGATGCTGGAAGTGAACCACTGACAGACTAGTGCTGGTGAGGATGGAGATAACTGAAGCAGATAACTGATGAAGACAGCTGAAGCAAAGGTCTATGCAGGAGAAGGGGTCAAAACCAAAACCAAGATACGGAGAAATGGATACCCTGAAAAGCAAATAAACAAATGTCAAATGATGCAATGATGATTATGCAAATGATATGCAAGGGTTTGTGATCAAGCTAGATCTGATTATCTGTCTTGATATAGGGCCCATGTATGTTCAAAAGTCCAGATGAAGGCTCAGAAATCCAGTAACCAGGGTGGGGGACTCAAATAAAGAGTCACATGTACAGGGTTAATCACAAGAACTGTCCAAAGTGGAGTAATCTTAAACAAAACAGTAACAGGGTATGATGTGGCCAAAGGGTTCCTGCAAACCTGTAAACAGCCCAACCCCCTCACAGGTAATGTTCTAGAACAAGGATCCTCAGACTTGGACCAGTTATGGGAAGTGTAAACACTTCTATCCCGGAGGTACAGTGTTTACAATAATGATAAAAGATCCTCCTCTAATTCACCTCAGTTTCTGAAGGTCAAAATAAAGGTCATCAAGACTTAGCAGGCTTCCCAGATAGCCCTAGCACTACAGGAAATCTGCAGCACAGAGTTCTCAAGAAGAAACCCACATCTGAATCGTGTTTCATATTCCCGCACCAGACCGAAATGGAATGGGAAAGAACATGAACCACTCTAGCCTAGGTGTCACTCAGTTCCCATGTATAGGACCTTAATCTCTCAATGGAACCCCACCCACCAAAACAGAAAACCAGATCCAGCAATGACAGTATGAAATATGCAAAATTGTAAAGAAAGCAATAAATAAAGCTGTACATAAAGCATTAAATAAAGCAAAATAAATAAACACACATAGCACATAATACCCCAGTAAACACAAATCAAACAAGCGCTAGGAGGAACCCACAAAAAGAACCAGAAGCCCTGGTTGCAGTATAAGCATCCCCAGCAGAGTCACCAAGTTGTCGCTCCCGAAGTTTTGCATCCTGGTACAAGCGCGAACGGTCGGCGAAAGGAGAAAAGAAATGAAAAGAAAAGAGTCGCCAGCTAGGCATTTTTATCCCGAAGGAAAGGTAATGCTGCATAGACCTGAGAAAAGATGGATAAGACGGTTGCGAACCAGAGAAACTGAGAAAGGGGGTTGGTTACAACCTGGGAAGGTATTAGCACCCAGATTGTCCGTCGTACTCGACGGGATCCACGATTGAAAGATTTGTGTTTTAAAGGGGTAGTGTCAATGCTATTTTGTGTACAAAAGCTGGAAAAGAATGCAAGTGTCAGTGTAAAAGAAAATGTGAAGTGAAACAAGAAAGTGTCAGTGTAAAGAAAGAATGTGAAGCTCAAGACTATGAGGCTTAAAGAATAAGGCTGGAAGAGGGGGGAATGTACAGAGACTTTCGTTCGATAACAGTTAAGTTATGCCTATGTATCCTCTCGTGCAATGAGGAAGTCAGAACACCGTAGTTCGACTCAAAGAGACTGAAAGATAAATTGACTGGTGAACTGCTTACTTGTCTATGCTCAAGTGTATGACCTGTCTGGCTCAGGTGCAAACTGTCTTGCATTAGACGGAAGAAGTAAGTTCTCGTTTGTGAGTGAATGAGATGAGAAAAGAATCCCGGAGGAGATGATTATTGTTTGTTTTTGGTATTTTCAATCTTTTATTGCTTTTGAGGTTTGTCATAAGTTAATGAGCTTAAGCCTAAACCAAGGGTTAGTAAACTCATCACATCCTCCCTCTGATTAGGGGTAATGAGAATACCCTAAGTATGAAGTAAACACCTCACACTTAATCACCATGATGTAGGATTAAGATCATTAACCTACTTATAATTATTTAGATGTTTTTGGAGTTTTTGTTTAGTGTTAAGTAATGAGTTTAAGCCATAATCAAGGATTTAATGGACTCATTACACCATCCTAATAGAAGGATAATAGATGAGAACAATTAAGCTGAGAAAGGCTCCTCAACTTAATCCATGATTAGGGATTAACCTCATGACAAAACAAAGCCTTTATTAAATGGATTTTAGTTAATGGTAAGGTTTAAGAAATTAATTTTATGGTTTGTAAGACAACTTGAGGGGGACTTGTCCATTAACACTAGGGTTAGTCCTTCTTAACCAATTAAGGAAGAATTAGAACCCTGATGCAAGGCCCAAGTTACAAGTTTGATGTCTTAGTGATTATTAAGTGAATTGATTAAAGGATTTAAACACATTAAGGGTTCAACACTTAGGATTAAAGTTATACACTCCACCCTAATAGAAGGATACAGGCATAACCCTAATCACAAAGCCTTAAAACCTTTAAAGTTTAGTCCTTGATTAAGAGATGGGAAGAGAAGACTCAAAGATGACACAAAGGCAAAACTAATGGGGGACTAATCAAACCCTAATTGTGATCATGCTTGGGAGTTCCTAGGGTTTGTGAGGCTTGCAAGAAGATCTCAAGAGAAAAGCCACCAAGGAAGAAGAAGCAGCAAGAAGCAAAACAACTTACTTCACTTAAGAAGATAAGTTGCTTGAAGAAAGAAGGTGAGGAGGGAGCATGAATGAGAAAGCTCACTCTAATTCACAAGTAAAAATGCAGCAATTATGCATAAAAGAGATGAGAAGAGATTATGAGAAGTGAAGGCAAATTCACTTCTCAAACACTTACCACCTGAAAAGTTAGCAACAAGAAATGAAATGAAATGAAGATGAGATGAAATGCAAAGATGAAAACCAAAGTCAGAAGCATATTAAGATGTAAATAATGCTAAAAGATCATACAAATGGATGTCATGAGATGTGGATGATCATACAAGTGATGAAGATGCAAATGAGACATGAAAGGAGGCATGAAAGTTCATGAAAACTTATGAAATGCAATGGATGCATAACATGGAAAATGGATGATGCAATGATCAAACATGATTCTAATGTGTCCTAATATGTCTTATATGTCATGTATATGCACAAAATGTCATGGCAAGTTCATGTATGCAAGCATATGAAGGATGAATGCAAATGAAGGCAAATATTAGGGTTTATGTACAAGATGCAATGCAAAAATCAAAATCAGAAGCAAATGACAAGATAAAAAATTGAAAATGGGATCAAAGGTACCCTATACCCATACAAGTTCACTACCCAAAGGGGAAGGTCAGAAGCTAAACCCTAAAGGACTTGTGATTTTCCTAAGTTTGCTAGGGTTTTAAGGGACCTCACAAGGAAAAATGCAAAACAAATCAAAAATGAAAGATAAATTCATGCCAATTTTATCCTAGAAACTACATGATATGTGGGATGCAATACAAAAAGAAACACTATCAAACCCTTCATGGTTAGGCAGAAAAGATTTTTCTAAGTTAGGGTCAAAATATTGATTTTTAAGAACCCTAAATCCAAAGAAAAATGTCAAAATGGATCAAGAACCAAAAATAAATTTGTATGAATGGTTTGATAATGTCTCTAAATGTGTCAAGATGCAATGTGATTTTTTTGGTGATTTTTAGAAACTTAAATGGTATTTTAATTAATTAATTTCCATTAATTAATTAAAATAATCATTTAAATATTTTAAAAATACAAATTTTATGCAAAAAATAAAATAAAAATTATTTTCATGTCAAGAAAATTAATAAAAGTCAGCATGCAAAAAATAAGATTTTTTTGAGATTTTCTAGCTATTTTAAAATAAATATGCAAGATAAATGAATAAAAATGAAATAAAAATGAGTTTAAATGGAAGTATGTTGATCCAGTGATCCAGGTTTAAATGAAAAAAGGAGGGAGTTGACTGCGCGCCAGATTCAAGGGTGGAGATTCAAACTGGCTTAATTATTTGATTAACTTAATTAATTGGAAATTAGGATTAAGTGGGACGATCTGGGCCATCAAACGCACGCGGGAAACAAGATCGTACGCTTCAAATTCAAACTAAACCCTAAACCTAATTAAGACACTTAATGACTTTCAGGTCACCGGAGAAGAGCTCCGGTCGTCTTCTCCGGTGACCCCCTCACCTGAAAGTTGTTAACTTCTTCCCTAGGTACTTTCTGGAGCTCTAAAGCTCCAGATTCACTCCTTTCACTCCCCTAAGATTAAATCCAACCTCAAACTTCATTTCTTTTCACTCAAACACAAGATTCGAAGGAAACATCAAAAATGGCAAAAATTTCAGAAGCTTAGTAAATACTCATCTCTCCACCATTTTCAAAAATACAAGGTTCAGAATCATCAATGAAACATGCTTTTTCTTAATGGAACATAAAATAGAAGTTCTGGAAAAATTAATTCGAATGGCTACCTGAGATGGAGCTTCTTAGTTTGGAGCTTTCTGACTGCTTCTTCTGTGCAAGATGACTCCAATGACCTCCCTGAAGAAGCTTTGATGCTTGGAGAGCTTTGAGAATGGCTGGTTTGTGAGTTTGCAACCCAACTGGTCAGAAATCGTATTTGGTTTGTAGGGTGTCTTTGGCTGTTTCAATGGTTGGTTTGTGATCAGTGAATGATTCTAAGATGAATGGTGAAATAAGTTTGAAGATTGAGTATGTGAGCTGGGAGATTCAAAGGCTTTTGCAAGTTGGAGTGATTTGTGGAATGCTGAGTTCTTGGAGGTTTTTCCTTATGTGTCTGATGAAAATCAATCCTTGAAGCGTGCTTGTAAAGTCTGGATAAGCCAGAGAGTGGGTGGTGGACTGTGGTGATTGGTATGGGCAAGTTGCCAAAATGTCAACATGACTTGTACTTGAGGTATGGGCATTCTTGCAGCTGGCCCTTGGGCATGTCCATGCGCAGCTGACTTCATGGATGTCCACAAATCCAATCTTGAGGTAATTCAGCATGTGGGAATAAAGTTATGGGGTGTTTTGCAATTATGTGAAGTTTTGGCCCCTTTGAGAAATCTTGATGATCAAGGCATGAAACTTGAGAATTCTTTGGGCAATTCTGAATTATAGGTCATGTATGATGTTTGTGTAATGGTTAGAAGTCAATTAGAGATCACAAATTGCCTTGGTATGAGTTTTTGCAAGTTTCCCTCTTTGGTATATAAGTGAAATTTTGTGATTTTTCCCAACTTTGCAAGGCCATAACTTGAGTTCTATGATGAATTGGATCAAGCTCTTGTACTTTTTGAAAAGGGAATGATCCAATCTACAACTTTCATGACCAAGAATTTTTCATTTGAAGCATCTTTGAATCAAAAAGAGGAGGTTGAAAAACTTTCCCAAAATGGCAAGTTTGCATTACAAGTCACTTTCCCAAAATGGCAACTTTGCAAATGGCTTGAAATTATTAAATTTTGTGAACTTCTAATTTCTTCTAAGATCAAATAAAGATCAAATACACCCAAAAATGATGGAGAAGACCCTTTGGTTGGATGATTGGGGGCCTCAGATGCCCTGATTTTGCACTGACTTGCTCAAGAAGTCATCTATTGATCAGATGCCTTCCCCATTGAATTTCTTCATGAAAATTGGTATGTATGATCCTCATAACATATAGAGACCAATAGAAACAAGAATGACCAAAAAATTTGGAGTTATGGCCTCTGAAACCAAAACCCTAATTTTAGGTCATCTGTGCAGTTAAGCTTGGCTCTGCTTCCATGCCTTTCTCAGTTCTTGTGATTATGGCTTTCTTGATCTTGGGAGGATATAATATGATGCTTGAACATACATGGACCCTCTTGAGATGATTGGAGACCCTTGGAGTGGCTCAAATAGCTCAGAGATGGCTCAGATCACAAACCATAGATGCAGATGACTTAGAACCAATGCAGTGAAGCAAAAATGCATTATAAGATGATATGATTGAACTTATGCAAATGAAAAGAATCACAAGCCATGGTGAAATGAGTGAGGGAAAATTTGGGGTGTTTACAATGAGTACTTGTCATTTAAGTGAAGCTTTGACTTTTGACTTGTATTTGTAAGAAACCTCCTTTTTCCCACTTTGAATTTTGAATATCCACCTTGCATATGAACGACTTGAGTTAATTTTGAATAACTTGAATTAATCTTGAATAGGTGAATAATCTTGAATCTGTGAATAATCTTGGAACAAATACAAGCGGGATTACTAGTCCTGGCACCAGACACATTTCCTCAGCATCTATACCTGGAATGGTGTTGATATCCATCGCCTTAAGCTTTTCCTCCATTGAGCGCAATCTTTCTGCTACTGGATCCAGAAGAGTTTCGGTGCGGTGAATCGGTGGATCCGCATAAAAGACATCAGACTGTTCATCCATGTCCTTAAACGACCCATGGTGAACAGCTAAAGACGGTACATTGGGTGGATTCACCCCAGCAAGAACGAAGTTATCTTTGGCCGTCCCCGAAGTGCCGGCTTGCCTAGTGATTTTCTCAGCTTCTTCCTCCCTCTTAGCCATAGTGATGACCTCGAGGATTTGGTCCAGCTTTCCCTTGAGTGAGTCAATATCAGCTCTCATGGCGTTCTGCTCTTCTTGCATTTGCTCCAACGTCATTTTGTAAATTTTTCTGGTCTCGTACCTTCGTCGGAAAATCCGGAAAGTCAGCTTTTCTGGAGAGGGAAGGTAGAGTGTATAAGTTTGTGTTTTTGTTTGGTTGTAAAGATGAGCGTATGAATGCATATGTTTGATTACAAAGCTCTCAGTCGTCTTATCGATTTATTACCAGAGATATTTAACGTATTTATCATTGCAAATAAGACAAGATTCAAAATCCAAAAGCAACAATTTTCATTCATCTAAATCAAACAAGTACATTAGAGATTCCACGAGTTTTCATATTACAACGCAAAAGATAACAACAACTTTCTTGAACATAAACTATGGTGCAACCCTGAAAACGACCCCTTGAGCTTTGCGGACTGCCACTAGATTTGTGGTGAGCTCCTTGATGGTTCTCTTGCAAACTTTCACACACTTGTAAACCTCTTCAGGCGTGTTTTATGGGCACATGACACGATCTGCATCTTCAAGCTTCTCAGGAAGGTCTTGACTTGCCAGGTTCAACATGCTAGCCAGGTTTACAAACTTCTGCTTCCACTCTTCGTACAAACCTTGGAGATTTGCAATTACCACATCTCTTCCGCCTATGGCTTCTTCAGCATCTCGACACTTGTTCATCCATTGGATGCAAGTATCCTCCAGGTCTTGATAAGCTTTCTGAGACCTCAGGTAATCAATTTGCTCCACAGCTTGCTCATGTTGAAATTTCTCACGGTCGTACTTTCGCTGACAACTGTCCTTTTCCAACTTTTCTGCTGCTAGCTTGTCCTCTTCTCTCTTGAGAGAATCCTCTAAGCTCTTGATCTTTGCTTCTAAAGTGATTCTATCATCCTTCTTGTTCTTAAGGCACACCTTCATGTCCTTCTGTAAATTGATAATTCGAACTTCAGCCCTTCTTAATTGGTCGTTACGATGATCCAGATCCATGCTGGCTCCATAAAGAGCACCCAGACATTGTTCTTTCTTATCTTCTTCTATTCTGCATCTTTTGTTACTGCTTTCCACTATTTCCGTCATCTTTTTACTTTTCTCCTCCCATACTTCTTGTTTTCCTTTGGTTCGAAGGAGTTCAATCCGCATGCGTTCGTTCTCCAATTCTAAACCTTTGATCCTTTCGTTGAGCTCATCTATGTCTTCAGGTAGAAATGGTGTTTTCTCAGGAAGGGGTGGGAAAGCTATTGGATCGAGGAAGAATGGAATCTTAACGACGCGAGCTCTTTCTTTTACCCACAAGACATAAGGTTCCTTCACAGCGATATTCTTGCGGACACTAGGATCACTTTTAACGATCTTCTTCCAAGCCGCCTTGAATTTCTTCAACTCTTCTTTAGATGGGTTATCAACAACAAATGGTACCAAATGCATTTCTTCCGGATGAGCCTCCATAGGGAGCCCAAGTTGTCTCTTAAGCAACACCGGGTTGTAATTTATGCAACCATGATTTCCTATCAGAGGGACATTAAAGAAATTTCCACATCTAAGCACAATACCCCCAATATTCCAATCTCTTGAGTACCATGTGATGTCATTAGCCCTGAGCGAAGCAAATCTGTGAGGCCATGACAAATGCCTAGACACAAAGTAACCCTCCTTAGGCATGTGTATTTTCATCCACATGTGTAGCAACGAAGCGCAGCAAAGGAATACACCTCCTCTCTTTGTATGTCGGGTATGGAAAGTATGATAAAAATCTGCCAATAAGAACGGAACTGGATTTCCTATCATGAAAATCTCTATAGCAGCACGGTCAACAAACTTATCTGACTTTGGGAACAACACAATTCCATAAACAAGAAGAGCTAGGATGGCTCCGCATGAGGACCAGTTTCCTTTTTCAGCACATTGCCAAGCTTGCTTTTCTAAGAACAGTCTTGTGAATCCTTCCTTGTCTGACTTGTTGTCTACTAACAAACTTGCAGGAAGTCCCAACACAGTAGCCAACTTAGTCATAGTGACTTCTTCTTCTAGCTTTGGGAATGGATTGCGGTCTCTAATACGAAGGCCCACAAGCAACTCGAATTCTTCCAGAGTAGGAGCAATCTGGAAGTCTGGGAAAGTGAAGCACCGCAGCTGAATGTCGTAATACTGAGCAAGAGCACTAAGAGCATCAATATTTGTTGTCTCGTCCAGTATACTCAGGATTCTTCCGAAGCGAGCCTGAAAGTTGTTGTGTTTGATAGGAGTGATCTTAGCTCTCAAGGCCAGTAGTGAGTCAACCTTTGGTTCCATGAACTTGAAATTGTACGTGCTTTTCTTGGAAATTTGATTCATCTTGATTGCTTTGACAAATACTTCAAATCTGCAATAAATATAAGAAACCGAGAGCTATGTATCATTTTTATGAATGAATGTATGCAAAAATGAACGAGTAAATGCAATGTTCCAGAAACAACTAGCACGGATGGAAGATACTTTGATCACTCTCCTTACAAGGACCTCACTGGGTGACCTCTACAGTTTTAGGGATCCCGAAGTTAATAACCCATATAGATGTTCATTACACGCGCCATTAACATGACGGTTAATTGACTCCACCATATGAATTTCGTTTGGGTGAGATCTTCGTATCGAGCCACACAAGAGATAAATCTCCTGGTACCCCATACTACGTGATCGTCGACACGAGGTTTAAAACAAAGTCCTGGAGTTATGGAACTTTCTAAAATGTTTGATGCACGTGTCAATTTTGACAGTCAATCAACTCCATTGAGTAAGTCTATTCCAAGTGAGGTTTTCGTATTGAGCCACGCGAGGGCGAACCCTGGTGCCCTAATACTACGCAACCATCAACCGATGTTTTAACCAAAAGGTTCTAAAGGTCCTCAGAGTCAACGACTTTAATGAAAACAACTGAGCACACACGCCAAGAGTTTGACGGTTGTCAGTATTTCCATTAAAATCTACTCCGAGTGAGGTTTTCGTATCGACAACCCACGAGAGAGGTTCCCTCGGGAGCCCATACTACACAACCTCGCTAACTTATGTTTACACTCATAGACCCGGGTATAGAGCCTTCCCTCAAGTTGTTTCGATCAAAGTATCAATCCGGTACAAAAGATCCACAATAAGGACATAAGATGTAAAACAATAAAGAAAGCGATAAACAAGTAACACATAAACAAACATCCAAACAAACGTGGAGACCTAGACTAGGCTCGACTTGCATAGGGGTGAACCATATCCCCAGCAGAGTCGCCAGCTGTCGTACCTCGAAAAATACGATCCCTCGCGAACGCGGTCGCGGCTGGGCTGACTTGAGAGTCGCCACCTAATTTTATTTATTCCTGAAGAGGGAAATGGTAAATATAGATAAAACCACCAAGAAGGGATAAAACAAGGTCATCGCAAACCATTGTCGGGGTTCGGAAGTCGGTTATGTAGGAGGAAGGTATTAGCACCTCCTACATCCATCGTACTCGATGGGAACCATATAGATTGTCACGCGCGAAGGGATGTCTATACTTATGATTACTTGTTGAACTAAAGGGTTTATTGATCCTAGGGGCTCGACAAGGATTGAGATCCTCGTGCCTACGTATTCCCTTGTGCAATGGGAAAGTCAGAGCTTCGTAGTTCGGCCTGATACAGGTATTGGTGTTTGTTTTATTACCTTTCTTTGATGAAAGGATTTAGGAGTCCATTTGCACTAAAGACTATGGATAGTTTATTTCGTCCAACAAGACGAATGTCTTGCGCCAAAATAATCGGAGCGAGTAACCAGAGCTTGTTATCCTCCTTTCTATCGCTTAAGGCTCGTGGCGTGCAATTTTCCTCGTATTTATTGAAGTGTTTTGTTTCCTAAGACCGCTTGATGTTGGATCAAGGGTTTGGATCTAAGAAGTAACATTTTGGTTTTTTTTGAAGTTTAAGGTAAATGCAAATGGAAGTTTTATTTGTTGGTTTTGTTAGCGAGGCACAATGTGCTCGACTCGCAAAGTTTGAGGAACTAAGATAAAGACTAGCTATGGAAAACAAGCGCAATGTGTTGATTTGTTAAGTTAGAAAATGTTGCTAAAAGTGTAAGGTGCAAAGTTCGTGCAGATGGCGATCGAGGAACGATCGACTTACGTGTGTGTATGAAGTGAAGTGCATATGGATGTTTATTTGGCGTTGGACCAAAGATTTCATTTATCTTTGAAATGACTAATCTTAATGTGCGTTCGTTTTTTACTTAGCAATTTATCGTCAAAAATGCGAAAAGTAATCACACAAATAAGTATTGTATCATGTCACAAGCAAATAGAAATCGAGCATACGCAAAACTCATATCACACACATAATCGAGCAAAGGTGAAACATTAACTAATCCAAATCAAATAAAAATATGTAATTAGATTAACTAACTTAATTAATAAAATTATTTAACCAAATTAGTTAATGGAGGTGTTTTTATCTTTTATTTAAAATTTGAATAAAAATAGCCTAGGAATCTATTTTTAAGTTTTGAGATTTTTTAGACATGAGAAAAAAAACAATTGATTACTTTAAATAAACTTATTTAAACAAATTAATTGGCAAACCAATTTGATTAAACCAGATTAATTAAAGGAATCAAACAAAAATATTTTTTGTTTTCTATATATTTTTTAAGAAAAGAAAAATAACAATATGAAAATAAACTAAAAAAACAAACTAATTTTTTAAAAGAAAGAAAAAAAAACAGGTAAAGAAAGAAGATCACCCATCAACCGGGTTATTGAGCCCAAACCCTGCTTCATCAGGCTAAAGAGAAAAGGCCAAATAAATGACCTAGCCGTTAGTCTTCCTCGGTCAACATGCCATTCTCCTAGGGACTGCTGAATCATCAACAATATTGATGGGGAAAGTACACGCATTGACTAAACGGCTTATTCATGTTTTATTGAAATAACAAAGAAAACTTAATACACTCCTTATGTGATAAAACGCAACAACAAAAGATGTATGAGTGAAATCCTACGAATTCCATCTCCTCTCTCTCTGTCTCCGTACTCAACTTCATCTTTCTCAAAGAGAAAAAATCCGCCTCACCGTACATTCATCAACACCAGAGCATAAACCCTAATCCCCAAATCTTTTCCCAATTTTTGAGTCTCAAAGCTCAGCTTATTGTCTTCTCACGAGGAGGAAGAACGAAGCTTTCATCGCTTCTCATTAACCATGCGAATCGGAGAAGATACAGCAACACAAATCAATAATCTTATTTGCAATTTAATCAAACCAGCTACGCTCAAGGCTACACGACGGAGAAGAAGGTTACCGATTCATAAACGACGGACGCGAGGTGAGCAAGGTACAGCTTTTCGAGTTCAATCTTTTTCATTGCGTTTCCGTTGCTTTGTCAACCTTTGTGCTTGATTGAGGGCTTTTTAGCTCTTCAACCTCTGATTTCCAATGCGAAAATCAGAGGTGAATCAAAATGGATTTTGAGCTTTAGTGTTAGGTTTTTTTTTTGGATTAACTTTTGACAGCGTTTTCGTTTCAGGTCGTCCTCCATTGCAAATGATTAGAGGGGTTTTTATAGGGAGTTTGAGGAATATTGATACGTGCAGGAATCGAGTGAGATGAGTGAGGAATCCGTTATGAATCGTACAACCATTCTCCTGCAAATATTTTGCGTGATTTTGTGGGGACCAAAAGAGGTGAGTCACAAATCTTTTTTTTGTCTGTAGCAACTTTCTGAAACTTTCAGTGGGCCCTTGTAAACTTGCTCTGAATTTTGACTGTGGTAAATTCAGCTTTTTTACGGTTTATACATTTGAAACTGCATGACTTTTAACTTGCCCTGTTATTCAATTTTTTCCTTTCTTTCATGTACATCCTTGGGAGGATTCTATCACCAAGCTTAGAGCTGAAGCGAATGAAGAAACAAATGGTGGCCATAATAAATCAGATAAAGATATCTGAAAGTGACGATTTGGATTCATGAAATTTCGACTTGAGCTGGAAGTAAGGTACATTATGCGTCTATTGTGGTCATGATCTTCTATGTGTAACATATTTGTTTCCATAATGACTTGTGTATTTTGTATTCCATAGGTTGATGAAATCCTTTAGATGTTTCTCTTATGATTGTTTTTCAAGTTGTTCAGAACTCGGTAATGGATCACAGCTGGGTAGAGATTCAGGTTGAGGCAGCTGATCTTCAAGAATCATTTGGAAATCAGCAAAGTGATGGTTATGAGAATGAGTTTCAGGATAGGAAAAGTGATGGTTGGGATCACCTGTGGAGAGGGCCAACTCATTTTCAGTTATAGCTTATGTCATGACCATATCATTGATTATTTGTTCTTTAGACATGACAAACCTATTGCCTTGTTGTGTTTCATTGTTATGCTGTATTTCAGATACTACAACTCTAACATCATCTGAAAGCTCCTCGGGATTAACCCCAGCAAATAACTTCTGGTCAAGAATTGCCTCAGAATTAACAGGCTGATTGCCAAAGGATGTTTCAGACTTGACTGATGGATTGTTGGGTGGTGCTTCATAATCAACTTGCTGATTGTTATCTGAGGCATCAATATGGTTGTCCATTTGTTATGTTTGATTGAGACTCTCCGAACTGCTGCTATTGCTGCGCGAGCAAGGTTGACTGTTGAGACATTGTTGTACTGCTGATTTTGTGAAAAGCTAGGTGAATTGGATCGGATCCAACTTTGACCATTATCTTGAGATCTTTTGGATGCGCAATCAATTTATTTTATAGAACTTCATGTTTTTCCTTTTTGTTGATACAGGTCTCGGGTATCGTCGTGGAGACTAGAAAAGAAACAAGGGGATTTGCCATAAAAACATAAGAGATAGTTTGGATAGGCTTAACACGAAGAAAGGAGGACTTCAAGGCTTGAATTATTGGTGGTGTGCCAATGAAATCTGATGTTTGGATTATGATAGCATAAGTTGAGGTTGTAACCTATTCTCTTTCAATTTTGCCGATGACATTTGAATCGAGCATATGCCTTCATTTATTTATTGATGTTTCCCTTTGCCTTTGTTGTTTTTGTTTATTTTTATTTTTTAGGTTAAAGCCAACAAACTTTGGCTTGATGCAAAGATCACATGGCCTCGAATTAGGGCCCTGGACTAATTACACACATTATGTCCATTGGAGATTCAAAGAATAAACCATGTTAGTATCATGAACTGTGGGTAAGGGCTGTTGCCGTGAAATCCCTTGGAACCAAGTTCTGTTGCTAGTGCATTAACCACTGAGTTTTAATGGATGTCAAAGGAATCCAGGTGTGAAGCACAACGACCTGCGTGATGGGAGTTGTAGCCTGGCTTGGAGTTGGAGGCATGGTATGAACACCGATGGTACGAATTAGCTCGAATCTTGCAGTTTGTAAGTTTTAAACCGAGCACATGATTCCCATTGCTTGCTGTATTGATATGCATCACATGTTGTTTCAATTTATATTGCCTTTGCGTATTTGATCCTTCTTGTGACCTTTGGCTAACTTATTCTCTTGGATTAACGTGAAACATATTGGTATCACATGAGGTGCCTCAAGAAATCATGTCCTGAGCAAGTGATCAAGTTGGCTGAATGGTACGTGTTACTAGGCTACCCTATGGCTGAATGCTTTTCCTCAAAAACTTGACAGATTTGAAAACCTTTATTCAGGTTACTGAAGTATCGTTCCTTTGGTTCAAACTGATGGATTCCGTAGAACTTAGGGAGTTGATAGACCAATTGTTACTGGCTTGAGCGTTGCTTGAACTTCTAACCAATAACAGTATTCATTGCAGGTAACAACTTGTTCGTAACTGGTCTTTTAAAGTGAACCATCAAAGGAAACTTGGGGTAGATTCATCTCGAGAAAGACATCAAAAGGTTGATTTTATGCTGCTTTCAGAACCCCTCTTCTTTCTCTTCTTCAAATCTTTAACAGTCCTAACTTTCGCTCTTGATCTGTCTGCAGCTTCTTTCATAACAGAAGCAGACGAATTAACATCAACCTCCACATCAAAGAAAAGTGATGGCCGGCAAGGAGGTGGCAATTGAGATGGTATGGTTCTGAGGCTGACGCCAAACACAGTTATGAACATCTCACTGGAATGAGAAACATTTATGTCGTATCCATCATACAGATTAAGATCACAATGGAGAATCTGTTCACCAGAAGTAACATTACAAGGATGCGACATCATTTTCTTATGATGGTTTCTCTTTCTCATGCCTGCAATAAATTCTATATCAAGGTCAATGTCATCTACAACCTGCAAGGATGGGTCAGTCGTACGAAATAGTGTGGTTTCATTAACTACATGAGTGACACCAGGAACAACAAGCAGCTGAGTTATGTGAGCTTTCCCTTTTTGTGAGACTTTGGACTATCTTTAAGCTTTGATGATGATGAGGATAATTTGCATCTAGAATGTGTCTTGAGATTGATTCCAATTGTTGCTGTATTGTGACAGGTTTTTTTTTGGATGTATCATTGAGAAGATTAAGCAGGTACAAGGACGGACTAAATTATGAGTATGAACACTCAAACTCGAGTACAGGAAACCACAAGTCTCAAAGATGCCTTTTGGAAATAGTGCCAAGTGATGTATGAATTGATTAGAATCTTTACTTGTAATATTTGGAACCTTAATTAACTTAGAACCTTTGTAAATTAGGGACTTTGCATCTACTTGCAACAATCTCGATTAAAAATGGCATAGATTCAAAAATTCAACTATGTTTTCTTCTAGTTTTCAATGTGACAAACACACAAGCTTAGTTTCATTAAATTCCATATTTGTTTGCATATATTTGCCAAAGACCTTCTCAATAACACTTAAATTCCATCCTTATAATGGACCTTCTTAATAACATTGCAATGGACCTCTTAAACCAAGGTAGCGTTTAGAGGAAAAACATGCCTCAATTTCAAAAGTCCCTTTGAAACTACATATGGAACCAATCTTAAAATGTCTTAAAATATGTTTTAAAACATTGGTCCAATCATCTTTTAAACCACTTTGAAATAATCTTATACATGGTCCATGGTTATCTTAGAGTATGACCTAAAACCAAATTGGATTATGCCTTTGAACCAATTAAAAAGCCAATTAATCATGCTTTGACCGTCTAATCATGAGAGCAAATTTCTCACCTTCTTGAATTCAATGAACTTATTGGAATTGAATGGAAGCATGAGCCTCGTAGCTCAAACCTTCGTGCCATGATGAAAACCTTTAGGAAATTAAGCAAATTGGAAATCCTCCTCCAGACTTTATGGATCGACAACATGGTCCAAACCAATCAAAAAAACCTCAAGCCCATCAACAATTGACTATGCTTTGAAATGCTCGATCATAAACAATGAACAACACCTCTTCCTGGATTTAATGCACTTATACTCATTAGTCACAAAAGTAATTCTATGACCTAACTTCAAAGGGGTCAAGGCCAACTGCCAAATGATTTTTTTTAAAAGAAAAATTAAAAAGGTAGGACAAATTTGGGGTGTAACAGATGCCCCTATCTAATTGCCTTGAGCCCGAAGGAGTGAACTGCTGCATGGAGTTCAATCTTTTTAGGGTAGAAGTCGATTAGATATAAAAAGACTCCAAAATTTGTCCAATAAATGTAGATGTAGTGTAATAATTAGGATCAGAGGATGAGATGGCGTATTGCACAAAATATCTGAGATTCTTCGTGTCTTGTGAAGCAGTTCCTTAACAGTAAAAGCTCTTCGGAGAATGCCCAAATCGGTGTCTTAATTAATAACGTTCTCAAATCCAACAAAGCAGTTCCTCACACTCAAGGCTCTCCGGTGGTATTTGAAGAAACATCTCGAATAATGGCACGATGTTTTATAGGTCATGCGAAGCAGTTCCTTTCAGTCAAGGCTCTTCGGTGATTCTAGAACAATGTCTTAACAACATGAGATTCTTTGGGCCATGCGAAGCAATACCTTTTCGATTAAGGTTCTTCGGAGAATGCCAAAGCAGTATCTCAATCAAAGATATTCCCTAGCTCATCAAAGCAGTACCTTAACATAAAGGCTCTTTGGTGGTACTAGAACAGTATCTCACCACAAAATAAGATTCTTTGGGTCTTGCGAAGCAGTACCTTTTCGATTCAAGGTTCCTCAGAGGATTCCAAAGCAGTATCTCGAACAAGTGAAATTCTCTAATTCATCAAAGCAGTACCCTACATTCAAGGCTCTCCATTGATACTTAGAGAAACCTCTCAACAAAGGCATGATATTTTCTAAGTCATACGATGCAGTTTCCTTTGGTCAGGGCTCTTCAATGACTCTAGAACAAGATGTCTTAACAGGCATGAGCTTCTTTAGTCCATCAAAGCAGTACCTTACCAATGAAGGCTCTTTGTGGACGTTAGAACAATATCTCGAATAAATAATGCAAGATTTTCTAGATCATGTGAAGCGGTTTCTTTACATTCAAAAATCTTCAGTGTCACTAGAACAACATCTTTACCGAATATGAGATTCTTTGGGTCTTGAGAAGCAGTACCTTTTCGATTAAGGTTCTTCGGAGAACGCCAAAGCAGTATCTCGAACAATGAGATTCCCTAGCTCCTCAAAGCAGTACCTTACCATAAAGGCTCTTTGGGAATATTTAGGGCAGTATCTTGAATAAAATGATATACGATTTTTTCAGATTATGCAAAGCAGTTCCTCATATTCAAGGATCTTCAATGATACTAGAACAATATCTTTCTCCCATGGCATAAGATTTTCTAGACTTGTGAAGCAGTTCCTTATGTCCAAGGAACCTCATTGATACTTATAACAGTATCTCCATCACAGTATGAGATTCTTCGGGTCTTGCGAAGCAGCACCTTTTCGATTAAGGTTCTTCGGAGAAAGCCAAAGCAGTATCTCAAATAAGTGAAATTCTCTGGTTCACCAAAGCAGTACCCTACCAATGAAGGCTCTTTTGTGGATGCTAGAACAATATCTCGACTAAATAGTGCAAGATTTTCTAGATCATGCGAAGCAGTTCCCTATATCCAAGGATCTTCAATGATACTAGAACAGTATCTCCATCACAAAATGAGATTCTCTAATCCAGGCAAAGCAGTACCTTAACAATAAAAGCTCTTTGGGGATATTTAGAGCAGTATCTCTCCCCCATGGCATAAGACTTTCTAGATCATGCGAAACAGTTCCTTACATTCAAGGATCTTCAATGATGCTAGAACAGTATCTTTACCAAACATGAGACTCTTCGGGTCTTGCGAAGCATTGCCTTTTCGATTAAGGTTCTTCGGAGAATGCCAAAGCAGTGTCTCGAATAAATGAGATTTTCTAGCTCATCAAAGCAATACCCTATCAATGAAGGATACTAGAACAGTATCTCTAACATAACATGAGATTCTTCAGATCTTGCAAAGCAGTACCCTTTTGATTCAAGGTTCTTCGGAGGATGCCAAAGCAGTATTGTCGCTCCCAGGATTTTATTCCTAGTACAAACGCGAAAGTGGCGCGGAAAGGTTAGAGTCGCCAGCCAGACATTTTTATCCCGAAAGAATGGGAAAGGTAATGTTGCACAAACCTGAGGAAGAAGGAAAGGACAAGGCCTTGCGAACCAAAGATCGGGGTTCGGGAGTCGGTTACGACCTGGGAAGGTATTAGCACCCCAGATCGTCCGTCGTACCCGACGGGATCCACGCTTGCTTGCTTGTTTCAAAGGGTGAGAAGTAAGAATGCTGCTGAATAAAACCGCTAACTGGAAATTGGAAGTGAAATGAGAAAGGAACTGAATAAGAAAATGGAAAGAAAGGGGGAAATGTAGGGAAAATAAAGAATGTGCTCGAACGGGCCCTACCCCGCTTCCTACGTACCTCATCGGGATAATGAGGATCAGAGTCGACGTAGTTCGCCTAACCTAGGTGGGAACTATTTGTTTGTGTTTTTTATGCTGGAACTGCGTATGTCTATGCTCAGGTGTTGCAGGCTCGTCTGGTACGAGTGCATTTACCGTCTTGCATGTGTGACAAGTCGTCGCGAGTTCGCGTTGTGAGTGAATGAGATGAGAAAAGAAGTTCCCGCAGGATAGTCGCTTGTTATTTGTTTTTGTCTTTTAAGAGAAGTGTTTTGAATTTTGTTTGTGAACGGTCTTGTACTAAGACATATCCATCACGGGAAGTATTTATACCTCGCCCCGAAACAGGACGCGTATAAACACTCCGCAACAAAGTCTCGTGTCGTACAAGATTGTTCGATTTTTATTCTTAAATGTTTTATTGCTTTTCTTCATGAGATGAGAAAGAATGACTCAAGTTGATAAAAGGACAAAACTAAGGGGATCTAAGACACACCCTAAGTTAATTGATTTATTTATTTACAAGTGATCCTATGGTTTGTGAAGTATTCTAATCCTAATGAGAAACTAGAAACTACTAGAATTCAACTTACTTCCTAATGAAGTTAAGTTGATTCTAAGAACAATGGGGAAGCCTATGCAAGTTATAAGATCAAGTGATAAGGCAAAAACAATAAAATTGGATATAAGAAATAAAATTCTAAAAATGCATTTAAAGGCATGAATTAAAAATAGTCCTATTTTATTTATTCTAATCCTAATTAAAAGGGAACTTTAACCTACATTCTAAATCAAAGTTAAGCCTAATATTTTCATTCTAAAAACTCAATTTAAACTAACCTAAGTCTATATTAGATTCTAGGATTAAATCTAATCTAAACTATATCTTTTTTTATTTTTTATTTACATAGCCTAAACTAATGGGAATTATATGTAACTAAGCCTAAAAACTAATATTCTAAAAAATATTAAAACTTCTGGAAAAATTATGAAAATTAAACTATAGGGACCTAATATTATCTATAACATTTTACTAAAAGGAATCCTACAAAATCCTATTTTTTCTATGCCTAAAAATTTCTTATTTACACCTAAAAATTAACCTCTAATTTCTAAGGATTTAGCCTCTAAAACCTAAGATAAAATGATCTAAAAAATCCACAAAAATTAGTCTAAGTACTATTATGAGTCATCTAATTACAGTAAAAATAATGGGTGAAAAAAGTTATTGGAAGATCAAAATATAAAATCTACAAGATCATGGACAGTTGAAGAAAATTCATTAAGAAACATCTACATGAAAAAATCAATATAAAACCAAAAATAAAGCAAAAACAGAAAAATAAAATGCTAACCTATTCTAAATTGAATTAAAAAAACTACTTAATTTTTTTTGGGAATTTTCTACTCATTTTCCTATTTTTTTGTGAATTAATTCTAAACACATGGTAAAACAAGAATAAAATTCTAAAGAAACTAAAATGGGGGTGGATTTAGTTATTTTTCTTATTACTTTTTCTCAATGGGCCTGAAAAGAGGGTGTGAATAGAAATGAAAAGCAGGCTCATTTCGCAAAGATAAAGGGGAGGTGCTGGAAGTGAATTTTCTTTAGTTTGTTTTCCTAATGGGCCTCAAAGGAGGTGCCGATAGCAAGAAAGGCAGGCCCATTTGCGCAGGCTGTAGGGAGGTGGAGATAGTAACCTTTTTTACACTGTTTTCTTACCGGGCTTACCACGGGGGTGAAAATAGCAAAGGGGACCAGCCCAAATACGCACAGAATTAGGGGGAATTACCTGAAAACTGATTTACTTAATGAATCCTTAATGATGGGCTAAATGTTATTAATGAAAATTAATTGTTTTCCTTTCTTATTCTTCAAATTAACTAATATATTCAAATGAAAATACAATTCTCACAAACCCTAAAAAGCTAACCCTCCTTCTTCCTTGTCCCTCACCGCCGTCGATGCCTCAGCTTCTTCTTCTCCCATCTCTTTCGGACACCACCCTTGGCCTCACCTTCCTTCGTCATCTTCTTCACAACCTTACCCTAACCCCTCTTCTTCTTCTTCCTCATCGTCACCATCCGCCGCCACCATCACTTCGACCTAACCTCGCCGTACCGCCGCCGTCCTCAACCTAGGTTATCTAGAGTCTTCAACACTACCGCGCCACCACCACTCTCAACTTATCCACCTCCGATCTAATCTCAACCTAACACACTCTCTCACACTCTCAAGCTCAAAACCAGAAATAAAAGCCGAACCATGGGACTAACCCCGCCTCAACCCTAAGGCAACAAGAACGAACGAACACGAAACGAGCAAATCGTACCTTGCTTCCTGAAGATGAAAACACGATCGATGCTTTGATGACGAACGAGTAGACGAACGAATATATGAACTTCAAACCCGCCTCTAATTCCTCTTCTGATTCTTGTTCGGTTTCTGATATTCTATGCCGTATATGGATTTCTGGATTAGAACATTGATTGCACACACCTTCGAAACTCGTTATTGCCGATTTGATCTTACAATATACTTGTTGATAACTGCGATGCTGATATGTGCCGATTTTGTTTTAGGTTATGCTGATGAAGAAAGATTACGATACAATGGCGTCCTTTCTGTTTGGAAGGAGATGAGTCCAGGGTGAAGATTGAAGTAGGAGATTGATGGAGAAATGAATGAAAAGGAAAAGGGATTGAGGAGGAAGGTGAAGATTGGTTCAGGCAGAAATGGTGAAGAGTGAAGAAGAGAATGGTGAGAGATAAAGAAGGCTCGGATTGAAGGGTTGGAGAGGAATGGAGAAGAATGGCATGGGAGAGGTGAATGAATGTTATCAAAATCGAAGAAGCTTGGAGTGTGAAAAATGGTTCCGATTTATAGACGGCTGGAAGAAGGTTCTGGAAACTTCAAGTAAAACTTCTAGACTCTTTCAGTTAAGAATCTGTTATAATTCTGTTATCAGTTTCGATCACTTTTTTTTCAATTCTGTTATGAAGTTGTTTTGTAACTTGATTTCTGACTTTGGTTATATCTCCCTGCTTCTCATTTTGAAAATGGAAAGTAGTGATGTTGGAAATTGATTGAGTAACCTCTTCTGTTATTTCTGTTTAGAATTCGGTTATGGTGGTTGTGAATTGGTTAAGATTCAGTTGGTTATAGATTTTTCTTAACTTTCTTCTGTTATGGTTTTTGTTTCTTTTTGCAGGGTCGAATTTTGATGCAAGTTTTTTGGATGAAGGGTGTTGAGCATTGATGTAGCATTAATGAAATTCGGATGAGAGTGATGAAGAATTTGATGAAGCCATGATCAGGTATTAGTCTTGCGAACTCGTTTGTCTTGATCAATTCTACGACTTCTTCTTCTTTGCGGTCTTGGAATACCTGCCAATACCGTTTCATTGCTATTGTTGCTTTGAGTTTTCCTTAACTGTCAACTTGTAAGACCCTTGACTTTTCCATTTTCCGCCACGAACCATTTACTGAATCTGACTGAAATAGAGCTTTGTTGTGGCCGCAGACTTGCTGAATTATTGTTGTTGGATTATTCCTTGCAGGATTTGAAAATAAAAGATTGGAGAAGCATCAGCGGTAATGTCGAAGTTGAAGATCGATTGCCAATTGCGGATAACAGTTCTAAATGGTAGAAGATCCAATGATGAAATTCTGAGGGTGACGATTGAACCTTTCCTCCGTTCCATATCCGACCCTTCTTCAGCTGATATGCAATTCCGGATGCTGGAATTATGCTAGAACTAGGAATTTCCTTAAGGGACTGTATTGAATTTTTATCAGCTTTCTTTCTTTTTGTATAACTATTTTCTTTTTGTAATCACAACTATTTTTAGCAATCTTCTCTTATAATTTTTCCAACTGATTCTTTCATTTTTGTTTGCAATCTTTTCCACCTCCCCCTGTTTTGCAACAACTCTTAAATATCATTCTCTATGATAGAAAGGAGATCCCCCAAACCATAATCCATCTTCCCACTAATTCCCACTAATAGCACTTGAAAGACATTTGGACCAAAATAAACTTTATGTGTATCCTAGGACATGACATTCGTATCTTTACTTTAAAATAGCTCATGAAACCTTAACAATGACTTGCAAGTATTCCAATCCAAGTTCTTTCAAACAAGTAGCCAATGCAAGTATGTAAGTGTAACAACCAAATTTTAATACACTTTAAATCCGCGAAATACTTAAAATCTTCAAATCTAAACTCTTCAGTTCCAAAACCAGCAAAACACATTTAAAATCCAAAGAGTAAAATGACACCAAATCTTCAAAATGGTTGGTTTCTCATCTTTCTCAACCCTTAACTTGCAATGGATAGTCTTCCCATTCAAGCTCCTCCTGGCTTTAGAGACACATAAGAGACTCCTCTTCTGAGCCAATGAATATTTTTCAGATTAGTCACAACTCCTTGAATCGTCTGAAACATGCCATGACCATTCGAATCCAATTGAGTCACTGATAAACTGAGGATTCGAACCAAACTTCACACCAAACACTGTTCGTTAAACGGATGAATCTCAGCACACGACAACATGATCTTTGAATATGCACTGTCTAAGAAATGGTCCAGAGGTCCAACATAATCTTGCCATTGCGGCGATCTTTTGATAGTTTGACCAAAATTAGGTCAAACTCCTATCCGGATTGAAATATAACTGAACAACCGCATTTGAAGTGGATCGTTATCCAGTGAATATTCTTCCCCATTTCAAACCCTGGCAGATACAGATAAGGAACGAAACCCTAGATTCGAAGGGCCTGAATCACATGCCTTATAATTCCATGAAATGCACTAGTATGCTGTTAATGAACTGATGAGAAATGCAGATGAATGCAAAACGATGAGCCAATAGAGGGAATAAATAATTAGGGCAAATTTTGAGGTATTACAGCTGCCCCTATTCAATCATCTGCAAGCTTGAACGAATAATTGCAACGACTTTTATACGTTCAAGGTGTGGAGTGATTGAATACTCGAATAAAACCTGAAAATTTGCATACTGAGGGTAATGGAAATGTCATCTTCCCATTTATTTATTTATATATTTTTTGATTTGACCTCTGAATAGGTAGCGAAAATAGAACCAGGCGGAATAGAATCAATGCAATCAATGCGACTGCTGAGCGAATCAAAGCCACACCGAGGGTGCCTGTTGGCGAAACAGGACTTAACGCAACATCAACCGATTTGCGATTCAAATAAGATCAACCGATCTAACACGGAAATGGTATCAACCGATCCACCCTGGAAAGCGAGAATGTAATATCATCCGATTTACAACTCGAAGAGAAATGATATCAACCGATTCATAACTCAAATAAGATCAACCGATCTAACACGGAAATGGTATCAACCGATCCACCCTGGAAAGCGAGAATGTAATATCATCCAATTTACAACTCGAAGAGAAATGATATCAACCGATTCATAACTCAAATAAGATCAACCGATCTAACGCGGAAATGGTATCAACCGATCCACCCCGGAAAGCGAGAATGTAATATCATCCGATTTACAACTCGAAGAGAAATGATATCAACCGATTCATAACTCAAATAAGATCAACCGATCTAACGCGAAAATGGTATCAACCAATCCACCCCGGAAAGCGAGAATGTAATATCATCCAATTTACAACCCGAAGAGAAATGATATCAACCGATTCATAACTCAAATAAGATCAACCGATCTAACGCGGAAGTGGTATCAACCGATCCACCCCGGAAAGCGAGAATGTAATATCATCCGATTTACAACCCGAAGAGAAATGATATCAACCGATTCATAACTCAAATAAGATCAACCGATCTAACGCGGAAATGGTATCAACCGATCCATTATCTTCGCACCGAGCCGAGACCATTGTACTTAAATGGAGACTCGAAAGGAACGGGATCGTTGTACTTAAACGAGAGCCCAAGACACGACCGTTGTACTGAAACGGAGACGCGAAAAAACGAGACTGTTGTACTGAAACAAGACTCAGAGACGATACCATTGTACTTAAATGGAGACTCGAAAGGAACGGGATCGTTGTACTTAAACGAGAGCCCAAGACGTGACCGTTGTACTGAAACGGAGACGCGAAAAAACGAGACTGTTATACTGAAACAAGACTCAGAGACGAGACCATTGTACTTAAATGGAGACTCGAAAGGAACAGGATCGTTGTACTTAAACGAGAGCCCAAGACGTGACCGTTGTACTAAAACGGAGACGCGAAAAAACGAGACTGTTGTACTGAAACAAGACTCAGAGACGAGACCATTGTACTTAAATGGAGACTCGAAAGGAACGGGATCGTTGTACTTAAATAAGATCCTAAGACGTGACCGTTGTACTGAAACGGAGACGCGAAAAAACGAGACTGTTGTATTGAAACAAGACTCAGAGACGAGACCATTGTACTTAAATGGAGACTCGAAAGGAACGGGATCGTTGTACTTAAACGAGAGCCCAAGACGTGACCGTTGTACTGAAACAGAGACGCGAAAAAACGAGACTGTTGTACTGAAACAAGACTCAGAGACGAGACCATTGTACTTAAATGGAGACTCGAAAGGAACGGGATCGTTGTACTTAAACGAGATCCCAAGACGTGACCGTTGTACTGAAACGGAGACGCGAAAAAACGAGACTGTTGTATTGAAACAAGACTCAATTGGGGATAACAACAAGACTTGGTAGAAGTAACCACCCTGGGAAACGGAATTGCATTCTGTGGGGAATACTTCAATCCGATTAGAGATGTAACGGGTCTTATGTAATATGCCTCAAAACTGGCCCATGCTGGTATGCATATGTTTGGATTTATGGCGTAATGCTCCATGATGATGGAAATGCTACGCTTTGGAGGATGCAAATGTAATGATGATTACTGGATGCAAATGCAAATGCCAAAGGGTCTCCTGATGAGGAGAAAGCAGATATCCCAGATGGCTTGACTGGGGAGAGACGGATGATCACTGCATTGATCTGATTGATCCGTGTGAGGAAAAGACAACTCTGCGGGGAAGATTGCCAATGATGCACCGACTCTGAACTACCGTCATTGCCAAAAATAAATTGGACTTTTAGATTGGAGAGCCAAGACCCTGCTGGAGATGGACCCTTCTTGAACTCTGGTCGGGAACCAAAGGCATGATACTGCTGAGGAAGCAACTGCTGGGGAGGCAAAACACTCCTTATACTACTGAGAATTGCCCCTGTCTAAAGGGAAAATTCTGCTCGGGGATGGCACCAACCTTCTGTTGCCTTGCTGGGGGAGATTTCAACTTCCAACTCTACTGGGGATGATGGAGGATGTCAATGATGAAACTTCCTGCTGAAGATAAGAGTTTAAGTTGCCACTTGCTGGGGATAAGAGATAAATCCTCTCATGTTGGGAATGAGAGATGTAAGGCGTCTCATGCTGGGGATGAGAGACGATGATATCCTTCTGCTCAAGAAGTAATTTTCCATTTGCCGCACTACTGGAGAAGGGATTGTCTAATGAGACTTGCTAAGGAATTTTGATCAATGAAGCTAGCTGATGAAACAACTCTTGAAGTATTGTGCTGACAATGGCTTCGCTTTCAGCCTCTGGGTTGATAGATCGCCAACTAATCATGATTGAACAATGGTTCTCTGAAATTTTCAACTCGCCTCAGATTAAGGTCCGTCAGAAGTAAATGTCTCAAGAGGATTTTACAGAAAACATGGCATATGAAATGCCTCAGTGTTTTCAAACTCTTGGAGAGATTCATCGGATCTCGAAATAACTGCCCCAGACTGCATGGTCTGTGCAAGAATTTGCCTCGCAAGGATTCATGAAAAGCTTCATATCACTGTGAGATATTCTTCCCCTGTATTTTGAACTTCGGATAGGCTCTTTGAATTGACGGTCTTCAGGAGAGAGTGACTTCTCATGCCCTTGAAGTGATCATCTATGACTGACTGCTTTAAAGAAAACACCCAGATCAACTATTCTTCGAGAGATTGGATCTCGAAGTGATTGCCCCAGTTTGGCTAAAATTTGAAAGTATGCCTCAGACTAATGGCTCTTTGAGAGATTTGAATCTCGAAGTGATTGCCCCTGCTTGGCTGAATTTTGAAGAGATTGCTCGACATGATTGCCCCGGATTAGTTGGCTCTTACCACGACTGTTGGGAAAGTCTCCACTCAATGGAGCTTCTTGGAAAAGTGCATCTCAAAAGATTGACCTTCGGAAGTTTTAGACTTCTCAACTCGGCAAGATTAAGCTTCTGGACTGAGATCCCATATGTAAACTTTTATGATGCCAAACAACTGTATGCAAGCAGAAAATGTTTATTTTTGAGAATGAAAATTCTAATGCAACACACATTTTAATTTTGAAGTTTTACTGAAAAAGATGTCGCGAACCTTTGTGAGCGGATCACTGGTTAAGATACAACATTAATTTTTTTGAATAATAGAAAGCATGCATATGCAACACCACCAAAGATCTTTCAGCACCACTCATAGGAGTCAGGAACGCGATATCATGGTAGTATGCTCTCAAAAATAACCCTGTTTCAGTTAGGACTTTTGAGGGTTGTATCGTGGCCTGGTTCACGGTTATAAAAATAAAGGATATAGGCTCGAAGTTTATTTGTGCCCACCCATCTTCGTGATGTTCTCCATTCCTATGTTCAGCTAGCTTTCACAAGCGCTCACTTCTCAAAAAGGGTTTTGTGATGGTTGAGGAACCAATTACACTAACGGTTTAAGCACCAATCAAGTTGTTGTTTGGAGTCAGTCATCCCTTCGTCTTTCGTGTCTGTATCACACAACTTTGTTCTTGTTCAAGGATCCTTCTGTTGTAATCCTCATCGTCTTTCGCTTTTGCATTATTTTTCTTATCCCTAACTTTTGCCTGGACTGATTCTTGTGAATCCTTGATTGTGAAGTCCAGCGGGATGCCCTAATTTTTGCCTAAGTCGCTTGTTTTCAAGTTTCGACTTAGCGGCTTCTCATTCAATTTTTTTTAATTCTTCTTTTTTTTTTGAACAAATCGTGTGACACTGTTTATCTTGATTGCTTTGAAGGGGTCGTGACTGTCCCACTTCTTGGTTGTTGAGGGATAACCATTGTGGTCTCCGGTCTTTGGACCTCTTGATTGGGATAATCATTGTGGTTTTTGGTCATTGGACCTCTTGATTTGGTACAACGAAAGGAAATGAATCCTCAGATGTGCACTCCTTTTTGAAATTTGAACCATCGGTCCAACTAGCTGACACCTACCCTGCCCCTGGGTTAATTGCGAGGGTTTTTTCATGCAAAAAGAAACTCCTACTTCAAGGCTCAAATGGGTTGGCGAGGGTCTATCTCCCTTATATCTCCGGTGTTTAGGATTTGAAACAATGCATGTACATCGTCAACAGGGCCTTTCTCAAAAGCATACAATTAAAGTTTTTGCATTTTCATTCCGTCATCCTCCCTGATAGAGTTTAAGCACAACAGTTGGTATTGCAATGCACATACACAAAATCATGAGTGAATACGAATGGATTACTTCAAGAAAAACATGTGCATTTTATTATGGTTATCATTCAAAAACAAATAAGTTTCATGCATGCATATAAATGTTTAAACAAACAATATAAACTATAAATGGAAACGCAGTAAAGAAGCTGAACATTGCCATCATTGAGGAGACTTGACTCCGTCTGGACCTGTCAGTCTTGGATACTTTCAGCGATCAACAGCTCTTTCACGGACTTGTAGTCTTCAATTCGCAGTGGTATGATTACCCACGACAATCATACCTCTTCTTCTAGTTATTCTGACTCCGACACGAAACATCTGAAGAGGGAAGTGAAGCTGAGGAGTAAAGTTGCCCCATAAGGTTGCTCGGAAAGACCTGACGATCTTCTGCCTACGTATCTCCATTGACCCAAGACCAATGAAGAATCAGAGAGACGTAGTTCCCCTCAATAGGGATGAAACTGCACTACAAAGACGCACCATTACCAAAACAAGAGTATCTGAATTACTTCTGGCTTCAAAACTTCAAATCAAAGAAAGTGTCCTCTCTCTTATATGTTTGGTGCGAAGTTGATAGCTTTCGAGTCGATTAAGTCCTGCACTGTGTGGTGAAAAGCTTTACATCCATCAATATGATGCCCTGGCGCCCCAGAATGAAAATCACAGTTGGCATTGGCATCCCATACATCCGGTAATGGAAAGGGAGGTGGAGACAGCTTGCGAAGCCCAACCAAATTCAACTGAAGCAAATGTTGGAGAAGATCAGTGTGAGACATTGGCAAAGGGTCAAAAAATCTTTCTTTCCTTTGTTGCCGACCCTGTTGAGGATTATGCTGACGATGATTTTGCTGTTGTGAACGTGTGGCACTTGGGATGATCATGGATGTTGTCTAGTAACGCGAACCTTGATTTCTCTTCTTTCGCTGGACACAAACTGCCCCTGCTTCTTCGTACTGCTTCTTTTGCTCATTGGACAACGACTTCTTAGTTCCAGAAGTGGAGGCACCGTTGACCTGAATCTTTCCTCGCTTCATCCAATTTTCAATTCTTTCACCAGTCAAGACGATATCAGAAAAACCGTTAGCTGAACAGCCTGCCAAACGTTCTATGAAGTGCCCCGGGAGGGTATCCATGAATAGGTCTACCATTTCTCTCTCCTGCAATGATGGTTGTACTCTGGCTGCGACCTCGCGCCACCTCTGCGCTTACTCCTTAAAGCTCTCGAATTTCTTTTGTGACATGCTATGAAGCTGGGTTCGGTTGGGAGCCATGTCAATATTATACTGGTACTGCTTGAGAAAGGCTTCCCCAAGTTCTTTCCAATTACGGACAGAGTTCTTTTCCAGCTTCATGTACCACTCTAACGAACCCCCGGAAAGGCTGTCTTGGAAGTGGTACATCCAAAGCTTCTCATCTTTCGTATGTGCAGCGATTTTGCGATAGAAAGCCTGCAAGTGCGTTTTCGGGCAAGATCTACCACTGTACTTGTCAAAAACGGGAGGTCTGAACTTTGGAGGGATCACCAACCCTGAAACCAACCCCATATCAGCAACATCAATGTCAAGGGTGTCTTTGCATTCTAAAGCCTTTACCTTCTCGGTTAGCATCCGAAAGTCCTGGTTATTGGCCCCAGAACTAAATCCCACATCTTCATTGAGAAAAGTAAATTGATCCTCCTGTCGGTCTGCTACACGAACAGGAATTGGACCAATGCCTTCAGGGATAGGAGGCCTATTATCCGTAGATGGGATGACTGTGTTGATCGAATTGCCTTCGGCGTCCAAGGTGATCATTGGAGGACCAACCTGTGGACGATTAAGCCTCAGCATGGCGGTTCTCATTTCTTGTTGCCCCTGCACTATACTCTGCATTGTTACCATGAACTCCCCCATCTGAGTGCGAAAATCGTTCAACTCGGCTTGTACTGTATTCATGATTTAACTCGGGTAGCGTACTGGTACGGCTGATACTTCTCCTGAAATGATCAAATAAATTAGGAAATCCAGATAACTCGTTAGTATGAAAAAATGATATGCGTGAAAATGCCATGTCACTGATCCCACTTCATTCAGATCAGGGGACAGATACCCACGGAGTGCCACATCATAAGATAAACTCTGTGAGTGTGCAGGGAGAAAGTGCTGTGTATCGGGAATTCAAAATAAAATTGCCAGGATAAAAGAGTTGCAACAATGGTACCGACACACTTCCATAAAGCAAAGGATACACCATCATGCGAAACCTTATACAATTATTTGCCAATAATACTGAAATACAGGAAAATGTCACAATCCACAACAGAAAAATAAAAGATTCCTTCAACAACTCTGAAGGTAATCTAGAAACACAATAAAGCAAAATACATGTATCAAAGAAATCTACATCTCCTGGTTTGAGCTTTGTGCAGTCTGCATGGCCAGCTGGGTCAAAGGCTTCAGCTCCTAAGGTACCCTTCTGGTGTAATGATCCCTGAATCAATTAGATATTGGACATTTTACTTGAAGGCTTTGCACTCGTCGATGGTATGTCCGAATGTTCCGGAGTGGAACTCACACCTGACATCCATATTGTAATCTGGGGGAATGGGGTAGGGCATTGGCAAGGCATTCCCTGGCTGAATCAAAGAATTCTCGAGCAAATGGGCAAACACTTGACTAGGAGTAAACACTTCTTCAACCTGCTTGAGCTTGAGTCTCCCCTATTGTTGATAATTCTGATGATGAGATGAATTCGAACACCTAAAGTTCTTCTGCACTTTCTTCTTTATGTCGGATCGGTGAATGGGTAAAGGTGACTGGCACGATGTCTTTAAAACCCAGATCGGAGGCACACACCCCTGGTTGGGGATAATTCTTGTGGTAAGGAAAGGAGAAGTTCCTCCCAGTGATATGAAATCCTTTGACACATCCCCGCTGATCGGTGCGAACTCGATTACTTTTGCATCAATGAGCTCTTGAACTTGATGCTTAAGCCTTTTGCAGTTTTCCACATGATGACCAGGTGCCCCAGAATGGAAAACACATCTGGCATTGGCGTCAAAATATGGGGGAAGCTTTTTGGGTGTGGCTGCTACGGTGACAAGTTCAACCAGATTAAGCTCGAGCAAACAAACAAGCAACTGTGCATATGATACCGGGATCAAATCAAACTTGAATTCAGACGTCTTTGGCATTTGTCCACAGCTTTTGCCTTTACCTTCCCTTTGATGAACTGGAAGAGTCTGCAAATTGTGAGGCTTAGGATCCCAAAGTTGAGGAGAATTCCCACGAAACGCTTCCTGATCTTGGAACAAAATCACTGAACTAGGATGACCAACAACTTCTGCAGTAATAACGGGGAGATGGTGCCCTTCTTGGAGCTTTGGGGCTTCCCTGGTCCGGTTCTCTTGTTTCTTCAGTTGGTAAACCTTCTCCATCAATAGCGTATGGTCATGGCACAAGGTCTGCATGTCCTCCGAAAGTTGATCCATTCGGACTTTCATTTCAGCTATTTCTGCTCGGCATTGTTCCATATCCACCCCTTGATGACTGTAATTCAAATTGGCCATTCTGAAGAGTAAACGAATCAGGATGAGAATCTGTCCCCGGACACCTGTAATGAGAGTAAGGATGCATGCAAATGCCATGTTCGATTATTTCCAAGGGATCCATCTGCTTTGATTCCAATTTGGGATACAGGAACATATAATGACATGGTTCAAACATAGGATCTTTGGAAATAGCCGAACATGTATGATAGAATGCTATGATGTTATGTATGCAACAGGCATGTGATCAGTGAAGTGTATGCGATGTTCCAATCATATAATCAGGTGTCGGTGCAAGGTCCATATATCACAATACTCATCCCTCTGATCCGGGATCCATATCTTAAGAACAGAAATCCAGATTACAAAACTGAACCAAAGGCAAAGTGGGTATGCTGAAGGTATCAGGGTTCCTGCAAACCTGTAAACCCCTCCCAATCTCACGGGTGTGCTACTCGGGTCAACATCACGGACTCTCAAAGCCGAATAGCAATAATACGTTCACCATTTCCGAGAAATGGCTCATAACCAAATCAGTGAATCGGTTTGGCATTATGTACTACTCAGGGAGGTCTTAGTTGAGTCCGGAAAAACAAGCATCCCTCACAAGTTTCCAGCTTTAGGCACTGAGTCGAGAAACAATAGTACATTCATCCCGAAGGGTACAATACTATCGTCATACGATCAGTTTGCTTTAACTGAATTCCTATGAGAGAACCAGGCCATCCTATGCGAGTTCCCAATGGACCCTCGGATGCGAGTGGGTTTGCCAACAAATGTGGTCTGCCACTGTCATCACTGGAGAGGGGTGTTCCCATTAAGGTTCTCAAAGATCGGTCACCAGATGCACATAACTATCAAGGTCGTACCCTGAAGTGAGGTAATCCCCACACAGAATAGTTCCAAGACGGTCGCAATCTGGGTGTGGAACACATCGCCACCCATCATGGTGAGATACCATAAGAGTACAATGTCTGTCCACGCTAATCCTATGGTGCACTCAAGCCGGGTATTTGGCTTATCTCACAGTAACTCCCAACCCACAGAAAAAATGAAAACCAACACATCCAGACAGTCCAGTATAATATGATGCATGGAAAATAAAATACTGGAAGCGGTAAATAAATGCGGTAAAGTAAAGCTGTAAAAAACTGTAAATGAAAACAATAAAGCTAAACTAAAACACACAACAGCAAACAGATAAACACCCCAAAGAAATAAACCAAACAGGCGCTAGGATTGACTCTACAAGGGAAACCAGAAGAATCAGATTAGTCCCCAGCAGAGTCGCCAGCTATCGCTCCCGGGATTTTCATCCTAGTACAAACGCGAAAGTGGCGCGGAAAGGTTAGAGTCGCCAGCCAGACATTTTTATCTCGAAAGAATGGGAAAGGTAATGTTGCACAAACCTGAGGAAGAAGGAAAGGACAAGGCCTTGCGAACCAAAGATCGGGGTTCGGGAGTCGGTTACGACCTGGGAAGGTATTAGCACCCCAGATCGTCCGTCGTACCCGACGGGATCCACGCTTGCTTGCTTGTTTCAAAGGGTGAGAAGTAAGAATGCTGCTGAATAAAACCGCTAACTGGAAACTGGAAGTGAAATGAGAAAGGAACTGAATAAGAAAATGGAAAGAAAGGGGGAAATGTAGGGAAAATAAAGAATGTGCTCGAACGGGCCCTACCCCGCTGCCTACGTACCTCATCGGGATAATGAGGATCAGAGTCGACGTAGTTCGCCTAACCTAGGCGGGAACTATTTGTTTGTGTTTTTTATGCTGGAACTGCGTATGTCTATGCTCAGGTGTTGCAGGCTCGTCTGGTATGAGTGCATTTACCGTCTTGCATGTGTGACAAGTCGTCGCGAGTTCGCGTTGTGAGTGAATGAGATGAGAAAAGAAGTTCCCGCAGGATAGTCGCTTGTTATTTGTTTTTGTCTTTTAAGAGAAGTGTTTTGAATTTTGTTTGTGAACGGTCTTGTACTAAGACATATCCATCGCGGGGAGTATTTATACCTCGCCCCGAAACAGGACGCGTATAAACACTCCGCAACAAAGTCTCGTGTCGTACAAGATTGTTCGGTTTTTATTCTTAAATGTTTTATTGCTTTTCTTCAAGAGATGAGAAAGAATGACTCAAGTTGATAAAAGGACAAAACTAAGGGCAACTAAGACATACCCTAAGTTAATTGATTTATTTATTTACAAGTGATCCTATGGTTTGTGAAGTATTCTAATCCTAATGAGAAACTAGAAACTACTAGAATTCAACTTACTTCCTAATGAAGTTAAGTTGATTCTAAGAACAATGGGGAAGCCTATGCAAGTTATAAGATCAAGTGATAAGGCAAAAACAATAAAATTGGATATAAGAAATAAAATTCTAAAAATGCATTTAAAGGCATGAATTAAAAATAGTCCTATTTTATTTATTCTAATCCTAATTAAAAGGGAACTTTAACCTACATTCTAAATCAAAGTTAAGCCTAATATTTTCATTCTAAAAACTCAATTTAAACTAACCTAAGTCTATATTAGATTCTAGGATTAAATCTAATCTAAACTATATCTTTTTTATTTTTTATTTACATAGCCTAAACTAATGGGAATTATATGTAACTAAGCCTAAAAACTAATATTCTAAAAAATATTAAAACTTCTGGAAAAATTATGAAAATTAAACTATAGGGACCTAATATTATCTATAACATTGTACTAAAAGTAATCCTACAAAATCCTATTTTTTCTATGCCTAAAAATTGCTTATTTACACCTAAAAATTAACCTCTAATTTCTAAGGATTTAGCCTCTAAAACCTAAGATAAAATGATCTAAAAAATCCACAAAAATTAGTCTAAGTACTATTATGAGTCATCTAATTACAGTAAAAAGAATGGGTGAAAAAAGTTATTGGAAGATCAAAATATAAAATCTACAAGATCATGGACAGTTGAAGAAAATTCATTAAGAAACATCTACATGAAAAAATCAATATAAAACCAAAAATAAAGCAAAAACAGAAAAATAAAATGCTAACCTATTCTAAATTGAATTAAAAAAACTAAATTTTTTTTGGGAATTTTCTACTCATTTTCCTATTTTTTTTGTGAATTAATTCTAAACACATGGTAAAACAAGAATAAAATTCTAAAGAAACTAAAATGGGGGTGGATTTAGTTATTTTTCTTATTACTTTTTCTCAATGGGCCTGAAAAGAGGGTGTGAATAGAAATGAAAAGCAGGCCCATTTCGCAAAGATAAAGGGGAGGTGCTGGAAGTGAATTTTCTTTAGTTTGTTTTCCTAATGGGCCTCAAAGGAGGTGCCGATAGCAAGAAAGGCAGACCCATTTGCGCAGGCTGTAGGGAGGTGGAGATAGTAACCTTTTTTACACTGTCTTCTTACTGGGCTTACCGCGGGGGTGAAAATAGCAAAGGGGACCAGCCCAAATACGCACAGAATTAGGGGGAATTACCTGAAAACTGATTTACTTAATGAATCCTTAATGATGGGCTAAATGTTATTAATGAAAATTAATTGTTTTCCTTTCTTATTCTTCAAATTAACTAATATATTCAAATGAAAATACAATTCTCACAAACCCTAAAAAGCTAACCCTCCTTCTTCCTTGTCCCTCACCGCCGTCGATGCCTCAGCTTCTTCTTCTCCCATCTCTTTCGGATACCACCCTTGGCCTCACCTTCCTTCGTCATCTTCTTCACAACCTTACCCTAACCCCTCTTCTTCTTCTTCCTCATCGTCACCATCCGCCGCCACCATCACTTCGACCTCACCTCGCTGTACCGCCGCCGTCCTCAACCTAGGTTATCTAGAGTCTTCAACACTACCGCGCCACCACCACTCTCAACTTATCCACCTCCGATCTAATCTCAACCTAACACTCTCTCTCACACTCTCAAGCTCAAAACCAGAAATAAAAGCCGAACCATGGGACTAACCCCGCCTCAACCCTAAGGCAACAAGAACGAACGAACACGAAACGAGCAAATCGTACCTTGCTTCCTGAAGATGAAAACACGATCGATGCTTTGATGACGAACGAGTAGACGAACGAATATATGAACTTCAAACCCGCCTCTAATTCCTCTTCTGATTCTTGTTCGGTTTCTGATATTCTATGCCGTATATGGATTTCTGGATTAGAACATTGATTGCACACACCTTCGAAACTCGTTATTGCCGATTTGATCTTACAATATACTTGTTGATAACTGCGATGCTGATATGTGCCGATTTTGTTTTAGGTTATGCTGATGAAGAAAGATTACGATACAATGGCGTCCTTTCTATTTGGAAGGAGATGAGTCCAGGGTGAAGATTGAAGTAGGAGATTGATGGAGAAATGAATGAAAAGGAAAAGGGATTGAGGAGGAAGGTGAAGATTGGTTCAGGCAGAAATGGTGAAGAGTGAAGAAGAGAATGGTGAGAGATAAAGAAGGCTCGGATTGAAGGGTTGGAGAGGAATGGAGAAGAATGGCATGGGAGAGGTGAATGAATGTTATCAAAATCGAAGAAGCTTGGAGTGTGAAAAATGGTTCCGATTTATAGACGGCTGGAAGAAGGTTCTGGAAACTTCAAGTAAAACTTCTAGACTCTTTCAGTTAAGAATCTGTTATAATTCTGTTATCAGTTTCGATCACCTTTTTTTCAATTCTGTTATGAAGTTGTTTTGTAACTTGATTTCTGACTTTGGTTATATCTCCCTGCTTCTCATTTTGAAAATGGAAAGTAGTGATGTTGGAAATTGATTGAGTAACCTCTTCTGTTATTTCTGTTTAGAATTCGGTTATGGTGGTTGTGAATTGGTTAAGATTCAGTTGGTTATAGATTTTTCTTAACTTTCTTCTGTTATGGTTTTTGTTTCTTTTTGCAGGGTCGAATTTTGATGCAAGTTTTTTGGATGAAGGGTGTTGAGCATTGATGTAGCATTAATGAAATTCGGATGAGAGTGATGAAGAATTTGATGAAGCCATGATCAGGTATTAGTCTTGCGAACTCGTTTGTCTTGATCAATTCTACGACTTCTTCTTCTTTGCGGTCTTGGAATACCTGCCAATACCGTTTCATTGCTATTGTTGCTTTGAGTTTTCCTTAACTGTCAACTTGTAAGACCCTTGACTTTTCCATTTTCCGCCACGAACCATTTACTGAATCTGACTGAAATAGAGCTTTGTTGTGGCCGCAGACTTGCTGAATTATTGTTGTTGGATTATTCCTTGCAGGATTTGAAAATAAAAGATTGGAGAAGCATCAGCGGTAATGTCGAAGTTGAAGATCGATTGCCAATTGCGGATAACAGTTCTAAATGGTAGAAGATCCAATGATGAAATTCTGAGGGTGACGATTGAACCTTTCCTCCGTTCCATATCCGACCCTTCTTCAGCTGATATGCAATTCCGGATGCTGGAATTATGCTAGAACTAGGAATTTCCTTAAGGGACTGTATTGAATTTTTATCAGCTTTCTTTCTTTTTGTATAACTATTTTCTTTTTGTAATCACAACTATTTTTAGCAATCTTCTCTTATAATTTTTCCAACTGATTCTTTCATTTTTGTTTGCAATCTTTTCCACCTCCCCCTGTTTTGCAACAACTCTTAAATATCATTCTCTATGATAGAAAGGAGATCCCCCAAACCATAATCCATCTTCCCACTAATTCCCACTAATAGCACTTGAAAGACATTTGGACCAAAATAAACTTTATGTGTATCCTAGGACATGACATTCGTATCTTTACTTTAAAATAGCTCATGAAACCTTAACAATGACTTGCAAGTATTCCAATCCAAGTTCTTTCAAACAAGTAGCCAATGCAAGTATGTAAGTGTAACAACCAAATTTTAATACACTTTAAATCCGCGAAATACTTAAAATCTTCAAATCTAAACTCTTCAGTTCCAAAACCAGCAAAACACATTTAAAATCCAAAGAGTAAAATGACACCAAATCTTCAAAATGGTTGGTTTCTCATCTTTCTCAACCCTTAACTTGCAATGGATAGTCTTCCCATTCAAGCTCCTCCTGGCTTTAGAGACACATAAGAGACTCCTCTTCTGAGCCAATGAATATTTTTCAGATTAGTCACAACTCCTTGAATCGTCTGAAACATGCCATGACCATTCGAATCCAATTGAGTCACTGATAAACTGAGGATTCGAACCAAACTTCACACCAAACACTGTTCGTTAAACGGATGAATCTCAGCACACGACAACATGATCTTTGAATATGCACTGTCTAAGAAATGGTCCAGAGGTCCAACATAATCTTGCCATTGCGGCGATCTTTTGATAGTTTGACCAAAATTAGGTCAAACTCCTATCTGGATTGAAATATAACTGAACAACCGCATTTGAAGTGGATCGTTATCCAGTGAATATTCTTCCCCATTTCAAACCCTGGCAGATACAGATAAGGAACGAAACCCTAGATTCGAAGGGCCTGAATCACATGCCTTATAATTCCATGAAATGCACTAGTATGCTGTTAATGAACTGATGAGAAATGCAGATGAATGCAAAACGATGAGCCAATAGAGGGAATAAATAATTAGGGCAAATTTTGAGGTATTACAGCTGCCCCTATTCAATCATCTGCAAGCTTGAACGAATAATTGCAACGACTTTTATACGTTCAAGGTGTGGAGTGATTGAATACTCGAATAAAACCTGAAAATTTGCATACTGAGGGTAATGGAAATGTCATCTTCCCATTTATTTATTTATATATTTTTTGATTTGACCTCTGAATAGGTAGCGAAAATAGAACCAGGCGGAATAGAATCAATGCAATCAATGCGACTGCTGAGCGAATCAAAGCCACACCGAGGGTGCCTGTTGGCGAAACAGGACTTAACGCAACATCAACCGATTTGCGATTCAAATAAGATCAACCGATCTAACACGGAAATGGTATCAACCGATCCACCCTGGAAAGCGAGAATGTAATATCATCCGATTTACAACTCGAAGAGAAATGATATCAACCGATTCATAACTCAAATAAGATCAACCGATCTAACACGGAAATGGTATCAACCGATCCACCCTGGAAAGCGAGAATGTAATATCATCCAATTTACAACTCGAAGAGAAATGATATCAACCGATTCATAACTCAAATAAGATCAACCGATCTAACGCGGAAATGGTATCAACCGATCCACCCCGGAAAGCGAGAATGTAATATCATCCGATTTACAACTCGAAGAGAAATGATATCAACCGATTCATAACTCAAATAAGATCAACCGATCTAACGCAAAAATGGTATCAACCGATCCACCCCGGAAAGCGAGAATGTAATATCATCCAATTTACAACCCGAAGAGAAATGATATCAACCGATTCATAACTCAAATAAGATCAACCGATCTAACGCGGAAGTGGTATCAACCGATCCACCCCGGAAAGCGAGAATGTAATATCATCCGATTTACAACCCGAAGAGAAATGATATCAACCGATTCATAACTCAAATAAGATCAACCGATCTAACGCGGAAATGGTATCAACCGATCCATTATCTTCGCACCGAGCCGAGACCATTGTACTTAAATGGAGACTCGAAAGGAACGGGATCGTTGTACTTAAACGAGAGCCCAAGACACGACCGTTGTACTGAAACGGAGACGCGAAAAAACGAGACTGTTGTACTGAAACAAGACTCAGAGACGATACCATTGTACTTAAATGGAGACTCGAAAGGAACGGGATCGTTGTACTTAAACGAGAGCCCAAGACGTGACCGTTGTACTGAAACGGAGACGCGAAAAAACGAGACTGTTATACTGAAACAAGACTCAGAGACGAGACCATTGTACTTAAATGGAGACTCGAAAGGAACAGGATCGTTGTACTTAAACGAGAGCCCAAGACGTGACCGTTGTACTAAAACGGAGACGCGAAAAAACGAGACTGTTGTACTGAAACAAGACTCAGAGACGAGACCATTGTACTTAAATGGAGACTCGAAAGGAACGGGATCGTTGTACTTAAATAAGATCCTAAGACGTGACCGTTGTACTGAAACGGAGACGCGAAAAAACGAGACTGTTGTATTGAAACAAGACTCAGAGACGAGACCATTGTACTTAAATGGAGACTCGAAAGGAACGGGATCGTTGTACTTAAACGAGAGCCCAAGACGTGACCGTTGTACTGAAACAGAGACGCGAAAAAACGAGACTGTTGTACTGAAACAAGACTCAGAGACGAGACCATTGTACTTAAATGGAGACTCGAAAGGAACGGGATCATTGTACTTAAACGAGATCCCAAGACGTGACCGTTGTACTGAAACGGAGACGCGAAAAAACGAGACTGTTGTATTGAAACAAGACTCAATTGGGGATAACAACAAGACTTGGTAGAAGTAACCACCCTGGGAAACGGAATTGCATTCTGTGGGGAATACTTCAATCCGATTGGAGATGTAACGGGTCTTATGTAATATGCCTCAAAACTGGCCCATGCTGGTATGCATATGTTTGGATTTATGGCGTAATGCTCCATGATGATGGAAATGCTACGCTTTGGAGGATGCAAATGTAATGATGATTACTGGATGCAAATGCAAATGCCAAAGGGTCTCCTGATGAGGAGAAAGCAGATATCCCAGATGGCTTGACTGGGGAGAGACGGATGATCACTGCATTGATCTGATTGATCCGTGTGAGGAAAAGACAACTCTGCGGGGAAGATTGCCAATGATGCACCGACTCTGAACTACCGTCATTGCCAAAAATAAATTGGACTTTTAGATTGGAGAGCCAAGACCCTGCTGGAGATGGACCCTTCTTGAACTCTGGTCGGGAACCAAAGGCATGATACTGCTGAGGAAGCAACTGCTGGGGAGGCAAAACACTCCTTATACTACTGAGAATTGCCCCTGTCTAAAGGGAAAATTCTGCTCGGGGATGGCACCAACCTTCTGTTGCCTTGCTGGGGGAGATTTCAACTTCCAACTCTACTGGGGATGATGGAGGATGTCAATGATGAAACTTCCTGCTGAAGATAAGAGTTTAAGTTGCCACTTGCTGGGGATAAGAGATAAATCCTCTCATGTTGGGAATGAGAGATGTAAGGCGTCTCATGCTGGGGATGAGAGACGATGATATCCTTCTGCTCAAGAAGTAATCTTCCATTTGCCGCACTACTGGAGAAGGGATTGTCTAATGAGACTTGCTAAGGAATTTTGATCAATGAAGCTAGCTGATGAAACAACTCTTGAAGTATTGTGCTGACAATGGCTTCGCTTTCAGCCTCTGGGTTGATAGATCGCCAACTAATCATGATTGAACAATGGTTCTCTGAAATTTTCAACTCGCCTCAGATTAAGGTCCGTCAGAAGTAAATGTCTCAAGAGGATTTTACAGAAAACATGGCATATGAAATGCCTCAGTGTTTTCAAACTCTTGGAGAGATTCATCGGATCTCGAAATAACTGCCCCAGACTGCATGGTCTGTGCAAGAATTTGCCTCGCAAGGATTCATGAAAAGCTTCATATCACTGTGAGATATTCTTCCCCTGTATTTTGAACTTCGGATAGGCTCTTTGAATTGACGGTCTTCGGGAGAGAGTGACTTCTCATGCCCTTGAAGTGATCATCTATGACTGACTGCTTTAAAGAAAACACCCAGATCAACTATTCTTCGAGAGATTGGATCTCGAAGTGATTGCCCCAGTTTGGCTAAAATTTGAAAGTATGCCTCAGACTAATGGCTCTTTGAGAGATTTGAATCTCGAAGTGATTGCCCCTGCTTGGCTGAATTTTGAAGAGATTGCTCGACATGATTGCCCCGGATTAGTTGGCTCTTACCACGACTGTTGGGAAAGTCTCCACTCAATGGAGCTTCTTGGAAAAGTGCATCTCAAAAGATTGACCTTCGGAAGTTTTAGACTTCTCAACTCGGCAAGATTAAGCTTCTGGACTGAGATCCCATATGTAAACTTTTATGATGCCAAACAACTGTATGCAAGCAGAAAATGTTTATTTTTGAGAATGAAAATTCTAATGCAACACACATTTTAATTTTGAAGTTTTACTGAAAAAGATGTCGCGAACCTTTGTGAGCGGATCACTGGTTAAGATACAACATTAATTTTTTTGAATAATAGAAAGCATGCATATGCAACACCACCAAAGATCTTTCAGCACCACTCATAGGAGTCAGGAACGCGATATCATGGTAGTATGCTCTCAAAAATAACCCTGTTTCAGTTAGGACTTTTGAGGGTTGTATCGTGGCCTGGTTCACGGTTATAAAAATAAAGGATATAGGCTCGAAGTTTATTTGTGCCCACCCATCTTCGTGATGTTCTCCATTCCTATGTTCAGCTAGCTTTCACAAGCGCTCACTTCTCAAAAAGGGTTTTGTGATGGTTGAGGAACCAATTACACTAACGGTTTAAGCACCAATCAAGTTGTTGTTTGGAGTCAGTCATCCCTTCGTCTTTCGTGTCTGTATCACACAACTTTGTTCTTGTTCAAGGATCCTTCTGTTGTAATCCTCATCGTCTTTCGCTTTTGCATTATTTTTCTTATCCCTAACTTTTGCCTGGACTGATTCTTGTGAATCCTTGATTGTGAAGTCCAGCGGGATGCCCTAATTTTTGCCTAAGTCGCTTGTTTTCAAGTTTCGACTTAGCGGCTTCTCATTCAATTTTTTTTAATTCTTCTTTTTTTTTTTGAACAAATCGTGTGACACTGTTTATCTTGATTGCTTTGAAGGGGTCGTGACTGTCCCACTTCTTGGTTGTTGAGGGATAACCATTGTGGTCTCCGGTCTTTGGACCTCTTGATTGGGATAATCATTGTGGTTTTTGGTCATTGGACCTCTTGATTTGGTACAACGAAAGGAAATGAATCCTCAGATGTGCACTCCTTTTTGAAATTTGAACCATCGGTCCAACTAGCTGACACCTACCCTGCCCCTGGGTTAATTGCGAGGGTTTTTTCATGCAAAAAGAAACTCCTACTTCAAGGCTCAAATGGGTTGGCGAGGGTCTATCTCCCTTATATCTCCGGTGTTTAGGATTTGAAACAATGCATGTACATCGTCAACAGGGCCTTTCTCAAAAGCATACAATTAAAGTTTTTGCATTTTCATTCCGTCATCCTCCCTGATAGAGTTTAAGCACAACAGTTGGTATTGCAATGCACATACACAAAATCATGAGTGAATACGAATGGATTACTTCAAGAAAAACATGTGCATTTTATTATGGTTATCATTCAAAAACAAATAAGTTTCATGCATGCATATAAATGTTTAAACAAACAATATAAACTATAAATGGAAACGCAGTAAAGAAGCTGAACATTGCCATCATTGAGGAGACTTGACTCCGTCTGGACCTGTCAGTCTTGGATACTTTCAGCGATCAACAGCTCTTTCACGGACTTGTAGTCTTCAATTCGCAGTGGTATGATTACCCACGACAATCATACCTCTTCTTCTAGTTATTCTGACTCCGACACGAAACATCTGAAGAGGGAAGTGAAGCTGAGGAGTAAAGTTGCCCCATAAGGTTGCTCGGAAAGACCTGACGATCTTCTGCCTACGTATCTCCATTGACCCAAGACCAATGAAGAATCAGAGAGACGTAGTTCCCCTCAATAGGGATGAAACTGCACTACAAAGACGCACCATTACCAAAACAAGAGTATCTGAATTACTTCTGGCTTCAAAACTTCAAATCAAAGAAAGTGTCCTCTCTCTTATATGTTTGGTGCGAAGTTGATAGCTTTCGAGTCGATTAAGTCCTGCACTGTGTGGTGAAAAGCTTTACATCCATCAATATGATGCCCTGGCGCCCCAGAATGAAAATCACAGTTGGCATTGGCATCCCATACATCCGGTAATGGAAAGGGAGGTGGAGACAGCTTGCGAAGCCCAACCAAATTCAACTGAAGCAAATGTTGGAGAAGATCAGTGTGAGACATTGGCAAAGGGTCAAAAAATCTTTCTTTCCTTTGTTGCCGACCCTGTTGAGGATTATGCTGACGATGATTTTGCTGTTGTGAACGTGTGGCACTTGGGATGATCATGGATGTTGTCTAGTAACGCGAACCTTGATTTCTCTTCTTTCGCTGGACACAAACTGCCCCTGCTTCTTCGTACTGCTTCTTTTGCTCATTGGACAACGACTTCTTAGTTCCAGAAGTGGAGGCACCGTTGACCTGAATCTTTCCTCGCTTCATCCAATTTTCAATTCTTTCACCAGTCAAGACGATATCAGAAAAACCGTTAGCTGAACAGCCTGCCAAACGTTCTATGAAGTGCCCCGGGAGGGTATCCATGAATAGGTCTACCATTTCTCTCTCCTGCAATGATGGTTGTACTCTGGCTGCGACCTCGCGCCACCTCTGCGCTTACTCCTTAAAGCTCTCGAATTTCTTTTGTGACATGCTATGAAGCTGGGTTCGGTTGGGAGCCATGTCAATATTATACTGGTACTGCTTGAGAAAGGCTTCCCCAAGTTCTTTCCAATTACGGACAGAGTTCTTTTCCAGCTTCATGTACCACTCTAACGAACCCCCGGAAAGGCTGTCTTGGAAGTGGTATATCCAAAGCTTCTCATCTTTCGTATGTGCAGCGATTTTGCGATAGAAAGCCTGCAAGTGCGTTTTCGGGCAAGATCTACCACTGTACTTGTCAAAAACGGGAGGTCTGAACTTTGGAGGGATCACCAACCCTGAAACCAACCCCATATCAGCAACATCAATGTCAAGGGTGTCTTTGCATTCTAAAGCCTTTACCTTCTCGGTTAGCATCCGAAAGTCCTGGTTATTGGCCCCAGAACTAAATCCCACATCTTCATTGAGAAAAGTAAATTGATCCTCCTGTCGGTCTGCTACACGAACAGGAATTGGACCAATGCCTTCAGGGATAGGAGGCCTATTATCCGTAGATGGGATGACTGTGTTGATCGAATTGCCTTCGGCGTCCAAGGTGATCATTGGAGGACCAACCTGTGGACGATTAAGCCTCAGCATGGCGGTTCTCATTTCTTGTTGCCCCTGCACTATACTCTGCATTGTTACCATGAACTCCCCCATCTGAGTGCGAAAATCGTTCAACTCGGCTTGTACTGTATTCATGATTTGACTCGGGTAGCGTACTGGTACGGCTGATACTTCTCCTGAAATGATCAAATAAATTAGGAAATCCAGATAACTCGTTAGTATGAAAAAATGATATGCGTGAAAATGCCATGTCACTGATCCCACTTCATTCAGATCAGGGGACAGATACCCACGGAGTGCCACATCATAAGATAAACTCTGTGAGTGTGCAGGGAGAAAGTGCTGTGTATCGGGAATTCAAAATAAAATTGCCAGGATAAAAGAGTTGCAACAATGGTACCGACACACTTCCATAAAGCAAAGGATACACCATCATGCGAAACCTTATACAATTATTTGCCAATAATACTGAAATACAGGAAAATGTCACAATCCACAACAGAAAAATAAAAGATTCCTTCAACAACTCTGAAGGTAATCTAGAAACACAATAAAGCAAAATACATGTATCAAAGAAATCTACATCTCCTGGTTTGAGCTTTGTGCAGTCTGCATGGCCAGCTGGGTCAAAGGCTTCAGCTCCTAAGGTACCCTTCTGGTGTAATGATCCCTGAATCAATTAGATATTGGACATTTTACTTGAAGGCTTTGCACTCGTCGATGGTATGTCCGAATGTTCCGGAGTGGAACTCACACCTGACATCCATATTGTAATCTGGGGGAATGGGGTAGGGCATTGGCAAGGCATTCCCTGGCTGAATCAAAGAATTCTCGAGCAAATGGGCAAACACTTGACTAGGAGTAAACACTTCTTCAACCTGCTTGAGCTTGAGTCTCCCCTATTGTTGATAATTCTGATGATGAGATGAATTCGAACACCTAAAGTTCTTCTGCACTTTCTTCTTTATGTCGGATCGGTGAATGGGTAAAGGTGACTGGCACGATGTCTTTAAAACCCAGATCGGAGGCACACACCCCTGGTTGGGGATAATTCTTGTGGTAAGGAAAGGAGAAGTTCCTCCCAGTGATATGAAATCCTTTGACACATCCCCGCTGATCGGTGCGAACTCGATTACTTTTGCATCAATGAGCTCTTGAACTTGATGCTTAAGCCTTTTGCAGTTTTCCACATGATGACCAGGTGCCCCAGAATGGAAAACACATCTGGCATTGGCGTCAAAATATGGGGGAAGCTTTTTGGGTGTGGCTGCTACGGTGACAAGTTCAACCAGATTAAGCTCGAGCAAACAAACAAGCAACTGTGCATATGATATCGGGATCAAATCAAACTTGACTTCAGACGTCTTTGGCATTTGTCCACAGCTTTTGCCTTTACCTTCCCTTTGATGAACTGGAAGAGTCTGCAAATTGTGAGGCTTAGGATCCCAAAGTTGAGGAGAATTCCCACGAAACGCTTCCTGATCTTGGAACAAAATCACTGAACTAGGATGACCAACAACTTCTGCAGTAATAACGGGGAGATGGTGCCCTTCTTGGAGCTTTGGGGCTTCCCTGGTCCGGTTCTCTTGTTTCTTCAGTTGGTAAACCTTCTCCATCAATAGCGTATGGTCATGGCACAAGGTCTGCATGTCCTCCGAAAGTTGATCCATTCGGACTTTCATTTCAGCTATTTCTGCTCGGCATTGTTCCATATCCACCCCTTGATGACTGTAATTCAAATTGGCCATTCTGAAGAGTAAACGAATCAGGATGAGAATCTGTCCCCGGACACCTGTAATGAGAGTAAGGATGCATGCAAATGCCATGTTCGATTATTTCCAAGGGATCCATCTGCTTTGATTCCAATTTGGGATACAGGAACATATAATGACATGGTTCAAACATAGGATCTTTGGAAATAGCCGAACATGTATGATAGAATGCTATGATGTTATGTATGCAACAGGCATGTGATCAGTGAAGTGTATGCGATGTTCCAATCATATAATCAGGTGTCGGTGCAAGGTCCATATATCACAATACTCATCCCTCTGATCCGGGATCCATATCTTAAGAACAGAAATCCAGATTACAAAACTGAACCAAAGGCAAAGTGGGTATGCTGAAGGTATCAGGGTTCCTGCAAACCTGTAAACCCCTCCCAATCTCACGGGTGTGCTACTCGGGTCAACATCATGGACTCTCAAAGCCGAATAGCAATAATACGTTCACCATTTCCGAGAAATGGCTCATAACCAAATCAGTGAATCGGTTTGGCATTATGTACTACTCAGGGAGGTCTTAGTTGAGTCCGGAAAAACAAGCATCCCTCACAAGTTTCCAGCTTTAGGCACTGAGTCGAGAAACAATAGTACATTCATCCCGAAGGGTACAATACTATCGTCATACGATCAGTTTGCTTTAACTGAATTCCTATGAGAGAACCAGGCCATCCTATGCGAGTTCCCAATGGACCCTCGGATGCGAGTGGGTTTGCCAACAAATGTGGTCTGCCACTGTCATCACTGGAGAGGGGTGTTCCCATTAAGGTTCTCAAAGATCGGTCACCAGATGCACATAACTATCAAGGTCGTACCCTGAAGTGAGGTAATCCCCACACAGAATAGTTCCAAGACGGTCGCAATCTGGGTGTGGAACACATCGCCACCCATCATGGTGAGATACCATAAGAGTACAATGTCTGTCCACGCTAATCCTATGGTGCACTCAAGCCGGGTATTTGGCTTATCTCACAGTAACTCCCAACCCACAGAAAAAATGAAAACCAGCACATCCAGACAGTCCAGTATAATATGATGCATGGAAAATAAAATACTGGAAGCGGTAAATAAATGCGGTAAAGTAAAGCTGTAAAAAACTGTAAATGAAAACAATAAAGCTAAACTAAAACACACAACAGCAAACAGATAAACACCCCAAAGAAATAAACCAAACAGGCGCTAGGATTGACTCTACAAGGGAAACCAGAAGAATCAGATTAGTCCCCAGCAGAGTCGCCAGCTATCGCTCCCGGGATTTTCATCCTAGTACAAACGCGAAAGTGGCGCGGAAAGGTTAGAGTCGCCAGCCAGACATTTTTATCTCGAAAGAATGGGAAAGGTAATGTTGCACAAACCTGAGGAAGAAGGAAAAGGACAAGGCCTTGCGAACCAAAGATCGGGGTTTGGGAGTCGGTTACGACCTGGGAAGGTATTAGCACCCCAGATCGTCCGTCGTACCCGACGGGATCCACGCTTGCTTGCTTGTTTCAAAGGGTGAGAAGTAAGAATGCTGCTGAATAAAACCGCTAACTGGAAACTGGAAGTGAAATGAGAAAGGAACTGAATAAGAAAATGGAAAGAAAGGGGGAAATGTAGGGAAAATAAAGAATGTGCTCGAACGGGCCCTACCCCGCTGCCTACGTACCTCATCGGGATAATGAGGATCAGAGTCGACGTAGTTCGCCTAACCTAGGCGGGAACTATTTGTTTGTGTTTTTTATGCTGGAACTGCGTATGTCTATGCTCAGGTGTTGCAGGCTCGTCTGGTATGAGTGCATTTACCGTCTTGCATGTGTGACAAGTCGTCGCGAGTTCGCGTTGTGAGTGAATGAGATGAGAAAAGAAGTTCCCGCAGGATAGTCGCTTGTTATTTGTTTTTGTCTTTTAAGAGAAGTGTTTTGAATTTTGTTTGTGAACGGTCTTGTACTAAGACATATCCATCGCGGGAAGTATTTATACCTCGCCCCGAAACAGGACGCGTATAAACACTCCGCAACAAAGTCTCGTGTCGTACAAGATTGTTCGGTTTTTATTCTTAAATGTTTTATTGCTTTTCTTCAAGAGATGAGAAAGAATGACTCAAGTTGATAAAAGGACAAAACTAAGGGCAACTAAGACATACCCTAAGTTAATTGATTTATTTATTTACAAGTGATCCTATGGTTTGTGAAGTATTCTAATCCTAATGAGAAACTAGAAACTACTAGAATTCAACTTACTTCCTAATGAAGTTAAGTTGATTCTAAGAACAATGGGGAAGCCTATGCAAGTTATAAGATCAAGTGATAAGGCAAAAAAAATAAAATTGGATATAAGAAATAAAATTCTAAAAATGCATTTAAAGGCATGAATTAAAAATAGTCCTATTTTATTTATTCTAATCCTAATTAAAAGGGAACTTTAACCTACATTCTAAATCAAAGTTAAGCCTAATATTTTCATTCTAAAAACTCAATTTAAACTAACCTAAGTCTATATTAGATTCTAGGATTAAATCTAATCTAAACTATATCTTTTTTATTTTTTATTTACATAGCCTAAACTAATGGGAATTATATGTAACTAAGCCTAAAAACTAATATTCTAAAAAATATTAAAACTTCTGGAAAAATTATGAAAATTAAACTATAGGGACCTAATATTATCTATAACATTGTACTAAAAGTAATCCTACAAAATCCTATTTTTTCTATGCCTAAAAATTGCTTATTTACCCCTAAAAATTAACCTCTAATTTCTAAGGATTTAGCCTCTAAAACCTAAGATAAAATGATCTAAAAAATCCACAAAAATTAGTCTAAGTACTATTATGAGTCATCTAATTACAGTAAAAAGAATGGGTGAAAAAAGTTATTGGAAGATCAAAATATAAAATCTACAAGATCATGGACAGTTGAAGAAAATTCATTAAGAAACATCTACATGAAAAAATCAATATAAAACCAAAAATAAAGCAAAAACAGAAAAATAAAATGCTAACCTATTCTAAATTGAATTAAAAAAACTAAATTTTTTTTGGGAATTTTCTACTCATTTTCCTATTTTTTTTGTGAATTAATTCTAAACACATGGTAAAACAAGAATAAAATTCTAAAGAAACTAAAATGGGGGTGGATTTAGTTATTTTTCTTATTACTTTTTCTCAATGGGCCTGAAAAGAGGGTGTGAATAGAAATGAAAAGCAGGCCCATTTCGCAAAGATAAAGGGGAGGTGCTGGAAGTGAATTTTCTTTAGTTTGTTTTCCTAATGGGCCTCAAAGGAGGTGCCGATAGCAAGAAAGGCAGACCCATTTGCGCAGGCTGTAGGGAGGTGGAGATAGTAACCTTTTTTACACTGTCTTCTTACTGGGCTTACCGCGGGGGTGAAAATAGCAAAGGGGACCAGCCCAAATACGCACAGAATTAGGGGGAATTACCTGAAAACTGATTTACTTAATGAATCCTTAATGATGGGCTAAATGTTATTAATGAAAATTAATTGTTTTCCTTTCTTATTCTTCAAATTAACTAATATATTCAAATGAAAATACAATTCTCACAAACCCTAAAAAGCTAACCCTCCTTCTTCCTTGTCCCTCACCGCCGTCGATGCCTCAGCTTCTTCTTCTCCCATCTCTTTCGGATACCACCCTTGGCCTCACCTTCCTTCGTCATCTTCTTCACAACCTTACCCTAACCCCTCTTCTTCTTCTTCCTCATCGTCACCATCCGCCGCCACCATCACTTCGACCTCACCTCGCTGTACCGCCGCCGTCCTCAACCTAGGTTATCTAGAGTCTTCAACACTACCGCGCCACCACCACTCTCAACTTATCCACCTCCGATCTAATCTCAACCTAACACTCTCTCTCACACTCTCAAGCTCAAAACCAGAAATAAAAGCCGAACCATGGGACTAACCCCGCCTCAACCCTAAGGCAACAAGAACGAACGAACACGAAACGAGCAAATCGTACCTTGCTTCCTGAAGATGAAAACACGATCGATGCTTTGATGACGAACGAGTAGACGAACGAATATATGAACTTCAAACCCGCCTCTAATTCCTCTTCTGATTCTTGTTCGGTTTCTGATATTCTATGCCGTATATGGATTTCTGGATTAGAACATTGATTGCACACACCTTCGAAACTCGTTATTGCCGATTTGATCTTACAATATACTTGTTGATAACTGCGATGCTGATATGTGCCGATTTTGTTTTAGGTTATGCTGATGAAGAAAGATTACGATACAATGGCGTCCTTTCTATTTGGAAGGAGATGAGTCCAGGGTGAAGATTGAAGTAGGAGATTGATGGAGAAATGAATGAAAAGGAAAAGGGATTGAGGAGGAAGGTGAAGATTGGTTCAGGCAGAAATGGTGAAGAGTGAAGAAGAGAATGGTGAGAGATAAAGAAGGCTCGGATTGAAGGGTTGGAGAGGAATGGAGAAGAATGGCATGGGAGAGGTGAATGAATGTTATCAAAATCGAAGAAGCTTGGAGTGTGAAAAATGGTTCCGATTTATAGACGGCTGGAAGAAGGTTCTGGAAACTTCAAGTAAAACTTCTAGACTCTTTCAGTTAAGAATCTGTTATAATTCTGTTATCAGTTTCGATCACCTTTTTTTCAATTCTGTTATGAAGTTGTTTTGTAACTTGATTTCTGACTTTGGTTATATCTCCCTGCTTCTCATTTTGAAAATGGAAAGTAGTGATGTTGGAAATTGATTGAGTAACCTCTTCTGTTATTTCTGTTTAGAATTCGGTTATGGTGGTTGTGAATTGGTTAAGATTCAGTTGGTTATAGATTTTTCTTAACTTTCTTCTGTTATGGTTTTTGTTTCTTTTTGCAGGGTCGAATTTTGATGCAAGTTTTTTGGATGAAGGGTGTTGAGCATTGATGTAGCATTAATGAAATTCGGATGAGAGTGATGAAGAATATGATGAAGCCATGATCAGGTATTAGTCTTGCGAACCCGTTTGTCTTGATCAATTCTACGACTTCTTCTTCTTTGCGGTCTTGGAATACCTGCCAATACCGTTTCATTGCTATTTTTGCTTTGAGTTTTCCTTAACTGTCAACTTGTAAGACCCTTGACTTTTCCATTTTCCGCCACGAACCATTTACTGAATCTGACTGAAATAGAGCTTTGTTGTGGCCACAGACTTGCTGAATTATTGTTGTTGGATTATTCCTTGCAAGATTTGAAAATAAAAGATTGGAGAAGCATCAGCGGTAATGTCGAAGTTGAAGATCGATTGCCAATTGCGGATAACAGTTCTAAATGGTAGAAGATCCAATGATGAAATTCTGAGGGTGACGATTGAACCTTTCCTCCGTTCCATATCCGACCCTTCTTCAGCTGATATGCAATTCCGGATGCTGGAATTGTGCTAGAACTAGGAATTTCCTTAAGGGACTGTATTGAATTTTTATCAGCTTTCTTTCTTTTTGTATAACTATTTTCTTTTTGTAATCACAACTATTTTTAGCAATCTTCTCTTATAATTTTTCCAACTGATTCTTTCATTTTTGTTTGCAATCTTTTCCACCTCCCCCTGTTTTGCAACAACTCTTAAATATCATTCTCTATGATAGAAAGGAGATCCCCCAAACCACAATCCATCTTCCCACTAATTCCCACTAATTGCACTTGAAAGACATTTGGACCAAAATAAACTTTATGTGTATCCTAGGACATGACATTCGTATCTTTACTTTAAAATAGCTCATGAAACCTTAACAATGACTTGCAAGTATTCCAATCCAAGTTCTTTCAAACAAGTAGCCAATGCAAGTATGTAAGTGTAACAACCAAATTTTAATACACTTTAAATCCGCGAAATACTTAAAATCTTCAAATCTAAACTCTTCAGTTCCAAAACCAGCAAAACACATTTAAAATCCAAAGAGTAAAATGACACCAAATCTTCAAAATGGTTGGTTTCTCATCTTTCTCAACCCTTAACTTGCAATGGATAGTCTTCCCATTCAAGCTCCTCCTGGCTTTAGAGACACATAAGAGACTCCTCTTCTGAGCCAATGAATATTTTTCAGATTAGTCACAACTCCTTGAATCGTCTGAAACATGCCATGACCATTCGAATCCAATTGAGTCATTGATAAACTGAGGATTCGAACCAAACTTCACACCAAACACTGTTCGTTAAACGGATGAATCTCAGCACACGACAACATGATCTTTGAATATGCACTGTCTAAGAAATGGTCCAGAGGTCCAACATAATCTTGCCATTGCGGCGATCTTTTGATAGTTTGACCAAAATTAGGTCAAACTCCTATCCGGATCGAAATATAACTGAACAACCGCATTTGAAGTGGATCGTTATCCAGTGAATATTCTTCCCCATTTCAAACCCTGGCAGATACAGATAAGGAACGAAACCCTAGATTCGAAGGGCCTGAATCACATGCCTTATAATTCCATGAAATGCACTAGTATGCTGTTAATGAACTGATGAGAAATGCAGATGAATGCATAATGATGATCCAATAGAGGGAATAAATAATTAGGGCAAATTTTGAGGTATTACAGATCTCGAACAAATGAGATTCTCTAGTCCATCAAAGCAGTACCTTACCAATGAAGGCTCTTTAGGGGATACTTAGAGCAGTATCTCGAACAATGGTACAAGATTTTCCAGGTCAAGCGAAGCAGTCCCCTTCAAGGGTTCTTCGGTGATACTAGAACAGTATCCTTACCACAACATGAGATTCTTCGGGTCTTGCGAAGCAGTACCTTTTCGATTAAGGTTCTTCAGAGAATGCCAAAGCAGTATCTCGATCAACTTTCAGGATACTCTCTGCCTGGAGAGCAACAAAGATGAAGATGAAAGGCATCATCATTATCAACTATAAAGTTGAAGAATGATTTGCTAGGGGATAAAAATCTGTAAGCATATGCGGGGTATCAGCTCCTTCCAGAGGAATACCATCAACTTTGAGAGAGGAAAATCCTGGATGCGTGTCCTGGATCCTGCTATGCTATCCTGATATGACCTCGTACATTGCATGATGCACGATGATCCATATGAGAATGCAATGACTAATGGTTCAAATGCAAATGTCTCTTTTGCCATATGCTAATGATTAATATGATTGTGTTTGATGACATTCTTGTTTTCGGACACGAATGTTATGCATGCCATGCTTGTGACAATGCAAATGGTTTGCGTACGTTGGAAATATGTTTTGAAAATTGCCAAGAGTATTGGGCTTTGGGAGGTGTGTGCCAAACATGGTTGGGCTTTTGGCTTTCTGGTAGTTGCCACCATAGTGGACTTTTGTGAATCATGAGGGTGCCAGTAGAATTGGGCTTTAGCTTTTAGTAGTTGCCAAGGAAATTGGACTTTAGGTTTCATGAGAGATGCCAACATGGTGGACTTTAAGCCTTTTGGTGGTTGCCAATGAATATTGGACTTTCAAAGGTTTTGGAGGACATTAGATTTTCCAACACTTGGTACATGAGACCTTGATAAAGTTGTGAGCAACAAAGAGAGAGACATGAGTGCCCCTGGTAAAGTTTCGACTGAAGTTTAACATTCGTCAATGGGATATATTGTCTGTGCGGAAACATTCACCATGACTGGCAATGATATTAGTTAACGGGAGAACTGTCACGTTCCTTTTATCATCCAAAAAGATAATCGTACTACTTTTCAAACATTTGTTTATTATTTTTTACCAAAATTTTAAAACAGAGTTTATCATTGATAAAACATTTTGCAAACAAACAGATAAAGTAAAAACGATTGAGCACAATTTTGATGAGAAATTTCTCTTTTTATTGCCAAAACCCGCAAAAGGGTATAAATGTACATACAGATGCAATTCCTTAATGAGGTAATTGTTGTGCAAGAAAAGTACAATGACAATGACAATAAATGAAGTTCCATTGAATTTCGACATTGCTATGGTCCCTATATCTCTGAAAACCTCATCAGTTAAACTTTGTAGGAAGGCGATTGGATGGATCCTTTTCTTTCGTAGTTCCCCTGGATCAACTGAATGTACAGAACATAATATTTTGCCTTGGAATTAGTCCCTAACTTTTGCCTGGATCGCCCTTTCGGGTTTTCAATCCACCGGGACGCCCTTTTTTGCCTGAGCCGCCCTTTCGGGTTTTCAACTCAGCGGGCTAAATTTTATTTTTATCCCTAATTTTTGCCTGGACCGCCCTTTCGGGTTTTCAGTCCACCGGGATAGCCTATTTTTGCCTAAGTCGCCTTTTCAGGTTTTCGACTTAGCGGCTTTTATTCCAATTTTTTAGGCATAATATCTTTTAACTGCATCTGCATTCACGGGTGTAGAAAGTTCTTCACCGTCCATTCTTGCAAGAATTAAGGCACCTCCGGAGAAAGCTCTCACCACCACAAACGGTCCTTCATAATTAGGCGCCCACTTGCCCCTGGGCTCTCTGTGCATGGTAGTGATTCGTTTGAGCACCAAATCACCTTCCTAGTAAGTCTGAGGACGTAATTTCTTGTCAAAAGCTTTCTTCATACGTCTCTGGTAAAGTTGTCCATGACATAGCGCCGTCATACGCTTTTCTTCAATAAGATTAAGCTCATCAAACCTCGTTCGGACCCATTCAGCTTCATCTAATTTGGCTTCCATCAGAACTCTCATCGAAGGAATTTCAACCTCTATCGGGAGGACAGCTTCCATGCCATATACCAAAGAAAAAGGGGTTGCCCCTGTCGAAGTACGTACTGAAGTACGGTAACCGTGCAATGCGTAAGGAAACATCTCATGCCAATCTCTATACGTGATCACCATTTTCTGAATGATCTTCTTGATATTCTTGTTTGCAGCTTCGACAGCTCCATTCATCTTGGGTCTGTATGGTGTTGAATTATGATGCTCAATTTTGAAACTGGTACATAACTCTTCAATTGTCTTGTTATTGAGATTTGACCCGTTGTCGGTAATGATCTGGTGAGGAACTCCGTATCTACATATGATGTTATTCTTCAAGAAGCGAGCAACCACTTGCTTGGTAACATTAACGTAAGAAGCAGCCTCGACCCATTTTGTAAAGTAATCTATGGCAACTAGTATAAACCTATGCCCATTTGAAGCTTTTGGTTCAATCATCCCGATCATATTTATTCCCCACATGGAGAAAGGCCATGGTGAAGTCAAGACGTTCAACGGAGTGGGAGGTATGTGTACCCTGTCAGCATAAATTTGGCATTTGTGGCATGTTCGAACATGAGAATAACAATCAGTCTCCATTGTTAGCCAGTAGTATCCTGCTCTAAGGATTTTCTTTGCCATTGTGTGCACACTCATATGGGTACCAAACAGTCCTTCGTGTATCTCTTTTATGATTCGCTCGGCCTCCTGTTCATCTACACATGGAGCAGGATCATGTCATGATTTCTCTTGTAAAACACCTCCCCATTCAGAAAGAAATTTGTGGCTAATCTCCTTAGTGTTCTTTTATCCATACTCAAAGCACCTTCTGGGTATTCTTTCTTCTCTAAGTAGCGCTTGATATCATAGAACCAAGGCTTGACACTTGATTCTTCTTCGGCGGTCAGACAATGAGCAGGTTCTTCAAAGCGCTTGAGATCAATGGAGGGCCGATGATTGGGCCAAATCAGCTGGTACATAGACGCCAGAGTTGCCAGAGCGTCAGCCATTTGGTTTGCACTACGAGGCACATGAGTGAAAGTAATGTCATCAAATCTGGGGAGTAACTTCAACACATAATCCCGATATGGAATCAGATGGTCACATCTTACTTCCCAATCTCCTGTAGTTTGATATATCACTAGAGCTGAGTCACCATATACATCGAGTGTTTTAATCCTCAGATCAATGGCTTCCTCTAGTCCCATAATGCATGCTTCATATTCAGCCACATTGTTCGTACACGGAAAACAAAGCTTCGCTGTAAAAGGTATATGGAAATCCTTAGGAGATGTCAGCACTGCCCCAATTCCACAACCTCGATCATTGGCCGCACCATCGAACATGAGAGTCCATCGCTCTCCTGGTTCAGGCCCTTCGTCAGGTCCAGGCTCTTCATTGTCTCTAATCAACATGATGTCCTCGTCTGGAAAGTCGAACTTCAAAGGTTGGTAATCTTCCACAGGCTGGTGAGCAAGATGATCTGCTAGTACGCTGCCTTTGATAGCCTTTTGAGTGACATACTGAATATCGTACTCCGACAAAAGCATTTGCCATCTGGCGATCCTACCAGTGAGATCTGGTTTCTCAAATATATATTTAAGAGGATCCATCTTGGAAATCAAATATGTCGTATGGGTCAACATGTATTGTCGGAGACGCTTGGCAGCCCACGCAAGAGCACAACAAGTCTTCTCAAGTGCTGAATACCTTGTTTCACAATCGTTGAACTTCTTGCTCAAGTAGTAGATGGCATGCTCCTTCTTGCCAGTCTCATCTTGTTGCCCCAACACACAGCCCATGGATTCGTCAAGAACTGTCATATACATAATGAGAGGTCTTCCAGGAACGGGAGGCACCAAGATTGGTGGTTCTTGCAAATATTCCTTAACTCTATCAAAAGTTGTTTGACATTCATCATCCCATTCAATTGCTAGATCTTTTCTTAAAAGCTTGAAGATTGGTTTGCAGGTAGCAGTGAGATGCGAAATAAATTTGGCAATGTAATTCAACCTTCCAAGGAAACCTCTGACCTCCTTTTCAGTTCTTGGCGCAGGCATACTCTGAATGGCTCTGACTTTGTCAGGATCAACCTCGATCCCCTTCTGGCTCACAATGAATCCTAGCAACTTTCCGGATCGAACCCCAAAGGTACACTTATTCGGGTTAAGTCTGAGCTTGAAATCTCTTAATCGTACAAACAATTTTTGCAAATTAACAATGCGTTCTTCCTCTGTTTGGGATTTCGCAATCATATCATCGACGTACACTTCAATCTCTTTATGAATCATATCATGAAAGAGAGTTACCATCGCACGTTGATATGTTGCTCCGGCATTTTTGAGTCCGAATGGCATTACTTTGTAGCAAAAAGTTCTCCACGGCGTAATGAACGTGGTCTTCTCCATGTCTTCTGGATCCATTTTGATTTGGTTATATCCAGAGAAGCCGTCCATAAAGGAGAACACTGAAAACTGAGCTGTATTATCCACCAATACATCGATATGAGGTAGTGGGAAATCGTCTTTGGGACTAGCTCTGTTCAAGTCTCGGTAGTCGACACACATGCGGACCTTTCCATCTTTCTTTGGAACGGGCACGATGTTGGCGATCCACTGTGGGTATTTAGCTACTGCTAGAAATCAGGCGTCAAATTGCTTTCTTACTTCCTCCCGAATCTTGAGGGCCATGTCTGGGCGAGTCCTTCTCAACTTCTGCTTGATTGCTGGACATTCTTCTTTGAGTGGCAACTTGTGCACGACGATATCAGTATTTAGCCCAGGCATATCCTGATATGACCATGCGAACACGTCGGCGTACTCGTGGAGGAGCTCTATCAATTTTGCCTTCACTTCGGTTTGCAAAGAAGCACCTATCTTCACTTCACGCTTCTCCTCCTCTGATCCCAGGTTGATGACTTCAATGTCCTCTTGGTGAGGCTGGATGACCTTCTCTTCTTGCTTGAGTAGTCGGGCTAACTCTTCAGGAAGTTCGCCGTCTTCCTCGCCTTCTTCCTCTGCTTGGTTGATCGGATAATCAAAGTTATACGGGACCATAGCAGCATCGTCATCAAGGACTTCGGTAGTGTCTCTGCATGTTTATGATTTATGCATTTATTTTAGAAAGTGATGTGCATTAAAACATTGCCATTTTATTATAAAAGAAAAATGAAAGAAAGAGAACAAATATTGAATGCAAACTGCTGATTTATTATATTGATAATCAAAGTTTTAAGACATTGGTGGCCCGACAACATCCCAATATGCCTTGGGCAGAGCATATGGTTTTTGGAAAAAAGAAGTAGAATTACATTTTAGGGTAAATAAACTGAGGAATCTCGACAGTTCTCCAGTTCTCTAATTCCTCCCCTGGACTGGCTTGACGAATCCAATTGCAAGTTGCTTCATGGTAGTCTTCGCCTGAGATCATTGCAGCGTGATCTTCAAAGATGTATCCAGCGCTTATAAATGTATCACTCACTCGAGGAAATTGGCCATGTTCTTCATATGCCGAGATCGTTGTTGTACTGGAAGATGGCTGGTAGCCAACGCCATACATGTCTCTCTTGTCTTGCATCTCGACAACTTTGCCCCAGCCCTGCGTGTTCCCGGTCTCCAAGACAGCCAAAGCTTCCTTCAGTGATGTCATTGACATTGATGGCTGTGGGCGCTCAGATTCTCGTTGAACTGCCAGCATACTCACTATTTCAAAAGATTGAAACGGTGTCTCGACAGTCTCGCCTTCCACATCAATATATCGAAAAGAGGTCAAATGACTCACTAGGATATCCTCTTCACCTCCAATCACCACAATTCGGGTCTGCATAAGGAATTTTAATTTTTGATGGAGAGTGGATGTAACGGCCCCTGCGTTATGAATCCATGGTCTTCCCAGGAGACAGCTGTACCCTGGATGGATATCCATTACTTGGAAAGTAATGGTGAACAAAGCAGGTCCTATCTTAATCGGGAGATCCACCTCTCCTATGACCGCACGCCTGGAACCATCGAAAGCTTTAACTATCAATGCACTTGGCTTCATCACCACTCCTTGTACAGGCATTCTTTCCAATGTCGTCTTTGGCATCACATTTAGGGAGGAACCAGTATCCACCAACACCCTCGATAGCAACGTATCTTCACATCTTATGGAAATGTGTAAAGCTTTATTATGATTCTTCTTATCAGCAGTGAGCTCTTCATCATTGAAACCAAGGAAGTTACCAGTGGTAACGCTGGCTATGACGTCATCGAATTGGGCCACAGTGATATCTTTGGTAATGTGGGCTGCACTTAGCACTTTCAGCAAAGAAGATCTATGTGCTTCAGAACTAAGTAGTAAAGCTAACATAGATATTTTGGCGGGAGTTTGGTTCAGCTGATCGACCACCTTGTAGTCGCTTTTCTTGATAATACTCAAGAACTCTTCCACTTCTTTTTGAGTGAATGCAGCTTTGGGCGATGACGGTTCTTCTGGTGACCCCTAAGGAATAGGAGTAACAACCGGTGCAGCAGTCGTCTTTTGCTTTTGATGGGATGACGACTCCACTGGTCTTGGTGCAAACAATCTTCCACTGCGAGTCATACCACTTGATCCGGCAATGGATGTGACAATGGAAAATTCAAGATTAATAGGCTGCCTTCTCCGGCCTTGTCTAGCGTTTGCTGGTTCGTAACTCCACGGCACAGCTTGGTTATTTTCCCCAGTGTAGTGAACTGGGTACTCTATAACCATAGGAGTACCATTGTTTGGAGTTTGAGGCGCGTCATAAAACATCTCTGTTGCAGCCACCATTCTTTTCCCTTTTCCACGCCTTTCGATTTGTATCAGACCTTGATTGAGGAGCTTTTGCAAGCACTCCCTGATATTCTCTTCGGAATGATCAACCCCCTCATCCCTTGCCAGCATCAAACCTGATTTCTCCAACTGTTCGCCAATCAAAGCCAATGGAGTCTGAACGTCTTCTGTCTTTAAAATTAACTCACAATCGTCCTCTTCCTCCACGACATTAACATTTGCTCCCCCGTGAGGCGGCAATGGGTTGTTTTTGACATTTGGACCTCTTGGAGTAAATGTTAGATCCTTCGACTCCACCAAATCCTGCACATGATTTTGAAATGCATAGCATTTGTCAATAGTGTGCCCCGGCGCGCCTTTGTGAAATTCACAAGTGGCATTGGCATCGTAATTTGGGGGATACGGGAAAGTGGCTGGCCTTAGATCCCTCAGAATCAGTTGCCCGCGTTGGTTTAACTGATTAAAGATATCCCTGTAAGGCATGGGGACTGGATCGATGTGCCTTCTTGGCCTAGGCTGCCTTTGCGCCGGGCCAGTTCGTCTATATTGTTGATTGGGCTGCTGTGCAGGAGCCTGCTGATATTGTTGGTGTTGTGGAGCCTGTGGTTGATACGGAGCTGGCGCAACATTAGCTACATGCCCATAAGGCATGTTATACGGTAAGTTAGCCCTTCCTCTCATAATAGCGTTGGCCTCTCCTTCCCTTTTCTTTTGGAAATTAGAAAAAGGTTTCTTGCCAGTATTTGTAGAAGTAGCTACTCCTTTGCCTTTTTTCAGTTGGCTCTCGATTCTTTCCCCTACGGACACGATTTCAGAGAAACTAGGAAAACTAGCTCCCATCATTCTGTCCATATACTTGTCCTCCAGCGTATTTAGGAACATGTCTGTTAACTCTTTAGGAAGCAATGGCGGCTGAACCCGTGCAGCGAGTCCTCTCCACCGTTGCGCATATTCTTTGAACGATTCATTGCTACGTTGTGTCATGTCTTGCAATTGAGTATGATTAGGTGCAAGATCAACATTGTATTGATAATGTTCAAGGAATGCACGGGAGAGGTCATTCCACGTTTTGATTCGACCTCTTTCCAGCTGGACGTACCACTCCAAAGATGCCCCGGACAAGCTGTCCTGGAAGAAATGAATCATGAGCTGGTCGTTCCTAGTATATAGAGCCATCTTTCTGCAGTAGGCCCGAAGATGGGTGTGAGGACAACTGTTCCCTTTATATTTATCGGGAAAGTCCGGAGCCTTGAACTTATGCGGGATTACTAGTCCTGGCACCAGACACATTTCCTCAGCATCTATACCTGGAATGGTGTTGATATCCATTGCCTTAAGCTTTTCCTCCATTGAGCGCAATCTTTATGCTACTGGATCCAGAAGAGTTTCGGTGCGGTGAATCGGTGGATCCGCATAAAAGACATCAGACTGTTCATCCATGTCCTTAAACGACCCATGGTGAACAGCTAAAGACGGTACATTGGGTGGATTCACCCCAGCAAGAACGAAGTTATCTTTGGCCGTCCCCGAAGTGCCAGCTTGCCTAGTGAGTTTCTCAGCTTCTTCCTCCCTCTTAGCCATAGTGATGACCTCGAGGATTTGGTCCAGCTTTCCCTTGAGTGAGTCAATATCAGCTCTCATGGCGTTCTGCTCTTCTTGGATTTGCTCCAACGTCATTTTGTAAATTTTTCTGGTCTCGTACCTTCGTCGGAAAATCCGGAAAGTCAGCTTTTCTGGAGAGGGAAGGTAGAGTGTATGAGTTTGTGTTTTTGTTTGGTTGTAAAGATGAGCGTATGAATGCATATGTTTGATTACAAAGCTCTCAGTCGTCTTATCGATTTATTACCAGAGATATTTAACGTATTTATCATTGCAAATAAGACAAGATTCAAAATCCAAAAGCAACAATTTTCATTCATCTAAATCAAACAAGTACATTAGAGATTCCACGAGTTTTCATATTACAACGCAAAAGATAACAACAACTTTCTTGAACATAAACTATGGTGCAACCCTGAAAACGACCCCTTGAGCTTTGCGGACTGCCACTAAATTTGTGGTGAGCTCCTTGATGGTTCTCTTGCAAACTTTCACACACTTGTAAACCTCTTCAGGCGTGTTTTCTGGGCACATGACACGATCTGCATCTTCAAGCTTCTCAGGAAGGTCTTGACTTGCCAGGTTCAACATGCTAGCCAGGTTTACAAACTTCTGCTTCCACTCTTCGTACAAACCTTGGAGATTTGCAATTACCACATCTCTTCCGCCTATGGCTTCTTCAGCATCTCGACACTTGTTCATCCATTGGATGCAAGTATCCTCCAGGTCTTGATAAGCTTTCTGAGACCTCAGGTAATCAATTTGCTCCACAGCTTGCTCATGTTGAAATTTCTCACGGTCGTACTTTCGCTGACAACTGTCCTTTTCCAACTTTTCTGCTGCTAGCTTGTCCTCTTCTCTCTTGAGAGAATCCTCTAAGCTCTTGATCTTTGCTTCTAAAGTGATTCTATCATCCTTCTTGTTCTTAAGGAACACCTTCATGTCCTTCTGTAAATTGATAATTCGAACTTCAGCCGTTCTTAATTGGTCGTTACGATGATCCAGATCCATGCTGGCTCCATAAAGAGCACCCAAACATTGTTCTTTTTTATCTTCTTCTATTCTGCATCTTTTGTTACTGCTTTCCACTATTTCCGTCATCTTTTTACTTTTCTCCTCCCATACTTCTTGTTTTCCTTTGGTTCGAAGGAGTTCAATCCGCATGCGTTCGTTCTCCAATTCTAAATCTTTGATCCTTTCGTTGAGCTCATCTATGTCTTCAGGTAGAAATGGTGTTTTCTCAGGAAGGGGTGGGAAAGCTATTGGATCGAGGAAGAATGGAATCTTAACGACGCGAGCTCTTTCTTTTACCCACAAGACATAAGGTTCCTTCACAGCGATATTCTTGCGGACACTAGGATCACTTTTAACGATCTTCTTCCAAGCCGCTTTGAATTTCTTCAACTCTTCCTTAGATGGGTTATCAACAACAAATGGTACCAAATGCCTTTCTTTCGGAGGAGCCTCCATAGGGAGCCCAAGTTGTCTCTTAAGCAACACCGGGTTGTAATTTATGCAACCATGATTTCCTATCAGAGGGACATTAAAGAAACTTCCACATCTAAGCACAATACCCCCAATCTTCCAATCTCTTGAGTACCATGTGATGTCATTAGCCCTGAGCGAAGCAAATCTGTGAGGCCATGACAAATGCCTAGACACAAAGTAACCCTCCTTAGGCATGTGTATTTTCATCCACATGTGTAGCAACGGAGCGCAGCAAAGGAATACACCTCCTCTCTTTGTATGTCGGGTATGGAAAGTATGATAAAAATCTGCCAATAAGAACGGAACTGGATTTCCTGTCATGAAAATCTCTATAGCAGCACGGTCAACAAACTTATCTGACTTTGGGAACAACACAATTCCATACACAAGAAGAGCTAGGATGGCTCCGCATGAGGACCAGTTTCCTTTTTCAGCACATTGCCAAGCTTGCTTTTCTAAGAACAGTCTTGTGAATCCTTCCTTGTCTGACTTGTTGTCTACTAACAAACTTGCAGGAAGTCCCAACACAGTAGCCAACTTAGTCATAGTGACTTCTTCTTCTAGCTTTGGGAATGGATTGCGGTCTCTAATACGAAGGCCCACAAGCAACTCGAATTCTTCCAGAGTAGGAGCAATCTGGAAGTCTGGGAAAGTGAAGCACCGCAGCTGAATGTCGTAATACTGAGCAAGAGCACTAAGAGCATCAATATTTGCTGTCTCGTCCAGTATACTCAGGATTCTTCCGAAGCGAGCCTGAAAGTTGTTGTGTTTGATAGGAGTGATCTTAGCTCTCAAGGCCATTAGCGAGTCAACCTTTGGTTCCATGAACTTGAAATTGTACGTGCTTTTCTTGGAAATTTGATTCATCTTGATTGCTTTGACAAATACTTCAAATCTGCAATAAATATAAGAAACCGAAAGCTATGTATCATTTTTATGAATGAATGTATGCAACAATGAACGAGTAAATGCAATGTTCCAGAAACAACTAGCACGGATGGAAGATACTTTGATCACTCTCCTTACAAGGACCTCACTGGGTGACCTCTACAGTTTTAGGGATCCCGAAGTTAATAACCCATATGGATGTTCATTACACGCGCCATTAACATGACGGTTAATTGACTCCACCATATGAATTTCGTTTGGGTGAGATCTTCGTATCGAGCCACACAAGAGATAAATCTCCTGGTACCCCATACTACGTGATCGTCGACACGAGGTTTAAAACAAAGTCCTGGAGTTATGGAACTTTCTAAAATGTTTGATGCACGTGTCAATTTTGACAGTCAATCAACTCCATTGAGTAAGTCTATTCCAAGTGAGGTTTTCGTATTGAGCCACGCGAGGGCGAACCCTGGTGCCCTAATACTACGCAACCATCAACCGATGTTTTAACCAAAAGGTTCTAAAGGTCCTCAGAGTCAACGACTTTAATGAAAACAACTGAGCACACACGCCAAGAGCTTGACGGTTGTCAGTATTTCCATTAAAATCTACTCCGAGTGAGGTTTTCGTATCGAAAACCCATGAGAGAGGTTCCCTCGGGAGCCCATACTACACAACCTCGCTAACTTATGTTTACACTCATAGACCCGGGTATAGAGCCTTCCCTCAAGTTGTTTCGATCAAAGTATCAATCCGGTACAAAAGATCCACAATAAGGACATAAGATGTAAAACAATAAAGAAAGCGATAAACAAGTAACACATAAACAAACATCCAAACAAACGTGGAGACCTAGACTAGGCTCGACTTGCATAGGGGTGAACCATATCCCCAGCAGAGTCGCCAGCTGTCGTACCTCGAAAAATACGATCCCTCGCGAACGCGGTCGCGGCTGGGCTGACTTGAGAGTCGCCACCTAATTTTATTTATTCCCGAAGAGGGAAATGGTAAATATAGATAAAACCACCAAGAAGGGATAAAACAAGGTCATCGCAAACCATTGTCGGGGTTCGGAAGTCGGTTATGTAGGAGGAAGGTATTAGCACCTCCTACATCCATCGTACTTGATGGGAACCATCTAGATTGTCACGCGCGAAGGGATGTCTATACTTATGATTACTTTTTGAACTAAAGGGTTTATTGATCCTAGGGGCTCGGCAAGGATTGAGATCCTCGTGCCTACGTATTCCCTTGTGCAATGGGAAAGTCAGAGCTTCGTAGTTCGGCCTGATACAGGTATTGGTGTTTGTTTTATTACCTTTCTTTGATTAAAGGATTTAGGAGTCCATTTGCACTAAAGACTATGGATAGTTTATTTCGTCCAACAAGACGAATGTCTTGCGCCGAAATAATCGGAGCGAGTAACGAGAGCTCGTTATCCTCCTTTCTATCGCTTAAGGCTCGTGGCGTGCAATTTTCCTCGTATTTATTGAAGTGTTTTGTTTCCTAAGACCGCTTGATGTTGGATCAAGGGTTTGGATCTAAGAAGTAACATTTTGGTTTTTTTTGAAGTTTAAGGTAAATGCAAATGGAAGTTTTATTTGTTGGTTTTGTTAGTGAGGCACAATGTGCTCGACTCGCAAAGTTTGAGGAACTAAGCTAAAGACTAGCTATGGAAAACAAGCGCAATGCGTTGATTTGTTAAGTTAGAAAATGTTGCTAAAAGTGTAAGGTGCAAAGTTCGTGCAGATGGCGATCGAGGAACGATCGACTTACGTGTGTGTATGAAGTGAAGTGCATATGGATGTTTATTTGGCGTTGGACCAAAGATTTCGTTTATCTTTGAAATGACTAATCTTAATGTGCGTTCGTTTTTTACTTAGCAATTTATCGTCAAAAATGCGAAAAGTAATCACACAAATAAGTATTGTATCATGTCACAAGCAAATAGAAATCAAGCATACGCAAAACTCATATCACACACATAATCGAGCAAAGGTGAAACATTAACTAATCCAAATCAAATAAAAATATGTAATTAGATTAACTAACTTAATTAATAAAATTATTTAACCAAATTAGTTAATGGAGGTGTTTTTATCTTTTATTTAAAATTTGAATAAAAATAGCTTAGGAATCTATTTTTAAGTTTTGAGATTTTTTAGACATGAGAAAAAAAACAATTGATTACTTTAAATAAACTTATTTAAACAAATTAATTGGCAAACCAATTTGATTAAACCAGATTAATTAAAGGAATCAAACAAAAATATTTTTTGTTTTCTATATATTTTTTAAGAAAAGAAAAATAACAATATGAAAATAAACTAAAAAAAACAAACTAATTTTTTAAAAGAAAGAAAAAAAAACAGGTAAAGAAAGAAGATCACCCATCAACCGGGTTATTGAGCCCAAACCCTGTTTCATCAGGCTAAAGAGAAAAGGCCAAATAAATGACCTAGTCGTTAGGCTTCCTCGGTCAACATGCCATTCTCCTAGGGACTGCTGAATCATCAACAATATTGATGGGGAAAGTACACGCATTAACTAAACAGCTTATTCATGTTTTATTGAAATAACAAAGAAAACTTAATACACTCCTTATGTGATAAAACGCAACAACAAAAGATGTATGAGTGAAATCCTACGAATTCCATCTCCTCTCTCTCTGTCTCCGTACTCAACTTCATCTTTCTCAAAGAGAAAAAATCCGCCTCACCGTACATTCATCAACACCAGAGCATAAACCCTAATCCCCAAATCTTTTCCCAATTTTTGAGTCTCAAACCTCAGCTTATTGTCTTCTCAAGAGGAGGAAGAACGAAGCTTTCATCGCTTCTCATTAACCATGTGAATCAGAGAAGATACAACAACACAAATCAATAATCTTATTTGCAATTTAATCAAACCAGCTACGCTCAAGGCTACACGACGGAGAAGAAGGTTACCGATTCGTAAACGACGGACGCGAGCCGAGCAAGGTACAGCTTTTCGAGTTCAATCTTTTTCTTTGCGTTTCCGTTGCTTTGTCAACCTTTGTGCTTGATTGAGGGATTTTTAGCTCTTCAACCTCTGATTTCCAATGCGAAAATCAGAGGTGAATCAAAATGGATTTTGAGCTTTAGTGTTAGGTTTTTTTTTTGGATTAACTTTTGACAGCGTTTTCGTTTCAGGTCGTCCTCCATTGCAAATGATTAGAGGGGTTTTTATAGGGAGTTTGAGGAATATTGATACGTGCAGGAATCGTGTGAGATGAGTGAGGAATCCGTTATGAATCGTACAACCATTCTCCTGCAAATATTTTGCGTGATTTTGTGGGGACCAAAAGAGGTGAGTCACAAATCTTTTTTTTGTCTGTAGCAACTTTCTGAAACTTTCAGTGGGCCCTTGTAAACTTGCTCTGAATTTTGACTGTGGTAAACTCAGCTTTTTTACGGTTTATACATTTGAAATTGCATGACTTTTAACTTGCCCTGTTATTCAATTTTTTCCTTTCTTTCATGTACATCCTTGGGAGGATTCTATCACCAAGCTTAGAGCTGAAGCGAATGAAGAAACAAATGGTGGCCATAATAAATCAGATAAAGATATCTGAAAGTGACGATTTGGATTCATGAAATTTCGACTTGAGCTGGAAGTAAGGTACATTATGCGTCTATTGTGGTCATGATCTTCTATGTGTAACATATTTGTTTCCATAATGACTTGTGTATTTTGTATTCCATAGGTTGATGAAATCCTTTAGATGTTTCTCTTATGATTGTTTTTCAAGTTGTTCAGAACTCGGTAATGGATCACAGCTGGGTAGAGATTCAGGTTGAGGCAGCTGATCTTCAAGAATCATTTGGAAATCAGCAAAGTGATGGTTATGAGAATGATTTTTAGGATAGGAAAAGTGATGGTTGGGATCACCTGTAGAGAGGGCCAACTCATTTCCAGTTATAGCTTATGTCATGACCATATCATTGATTATCTGTTCTTTAGACATGACAAACCTATTGCCTTGTTGTGTTTCATTGTTATGCTGCATTTCAGATACTACAACTCTAACATCATCTGAAAGCTCCTCGGGATTAACCCCAGCAAATAACTTCTGGTCAAGAATTGCCTCAGAATTAACAAGCTGATTGCCAAAGGATGTTTCAGACTTGACTGATGGATCGTTGGGTGGTGCTTCATAATCAACTTGCTGATTGTTATCTGAGGCATCAATATGGTTGTCCATTTGTTACGTTTGATTGAGACTCTCCGAACTGCTATTGTTGCTGCGCGAGCAAGGTTGACTGTTGAGACATTGGTGTACTGCTGATTTTGTGAAAAGCTAGGTGAATTGGATCGGATCCAACTTTGACCATTATCTTGAGATCTTTTGGATGCGCAATCAATTTATTTTATAGAACTTCATGTTTTTCCTTTTTGTTGATACATGTCTCGGGTATCGTTGTGGAGACTAGAAAAGAAACAAGGGGATTTGCCATAAAAACATAAGAGATAGTTTGGATAGGCTTAACATGAAGAAAGGAGGACTTCAAGGCTTGAATTATCGGTGGTGTGCCAATGAAATCTGCTGTTTGGATTGTGCTAGCATAAGTTGAGGTTGTAACCTATTCTCTTTCAATTTTGCCGGTGACATTTGAACCGAGCATATGCCTTCATTTATTTATTGATGTTTCCCTTTGCCTTTGTTGTTTTTGTTTATTTTTATTTTTTAGGTTAAAGCCAACAAACTTTGGCTTGATGCAAAGATCACATGGCCTCGAATTAGGGCCCTGGACTAATTACACACATTATGTCCATTGGAGATTCAAAGAATAAACCATGTTAGTATCATGAACTGTGGGTAAGGGCTGTTGCCGTGAAATCCCTTGGAACCAAGTCCTGTTGCTAGTGCATTAACCACTGAGTTTTAATGGATGTCAAAGGAATCCAGGTGTGAAGCACAACAACCTGCGTGATGGGAGTTGTAGCCTGGCTTGGAGTTGGAGGTATGGTATGAACACCGATGGTACGAATTAGCTCGAATCTTGCAGTTTGTAAGTTTTAAACCGAGCACATGATTCCCATTGCTTGCTGTATTGATATGCATCACATGTTGTTTCAATTTATATTGCCTTTGCGTATTTGATCCTTCTTGTGACCTTTGTCTAACTTATTCTCTTGGATTAACGTGAAACAGATTGGTATCACATGAGGTGCCTCAAGAAATCATGTCCTGAGCAAGTGATCAAGTTGGCTGAATGGTACGTGTTACTAGGCTACCCTATGGCTGAATGCTTTTCCTCAAAAACTTGACAGATTTGAAAACCTTTATTCAGGTTACTGAAGTATCGTTCCTTTGGTTCAAACTGATGGATTCCGTAGAACTTAGGGAGTTGATAGACCAATTGTTACTGGCTTGAGCGTTGCTTGAACTTCTAACCAATAAAAGTATTCATTGCAGGTAACAACTTGTTCGTAACTGGTCTTTTAAAGTGAACCATCAAAGGAAACTTGGGGTAGATTCATCTCGAGAAAGACATCAAAAGGTTGATTTTATGCTGCTTTCAGAACCCCTCTTCTTTCTCTTCTTCAAATCTTTAACAGTCATAACTTTCGCTCTTGATCTGTCTGCAGCTTCTTTCATAACAGAAGCAGACGAATTAATATCAACCTCCACATCAAAGAAAAGTGATGGCCGACAAGGAGGTGGCAATTGAGATGGTATGGTTCTGAGGCTGACGCCAAACACAGTTATGAACATCTCACTGGAATGAGAAACATTTCTGTCGTATCCATCATACAGATTAAGATCACAATGGAGAATCTGTTCACCAGAAGTAACATTACAAGGATGCGACATCATTTTCTTATGATGGTTTCTCTTTCTCCTGCCTGCAATAAATTCTATATCAAGGTCAATGTCATCTACAACCTGCAAGGATGGGTCAGTCGTACGAAATAGTGTGGTTTCATCAACTACATGAGTGACACCAGGAACAGCAAGCAGCTGAGTTATGTGAGTTTTCCCTTTTTGTGAGACTTTGGACTATCTTAAAGCTTTGATGATGATGAGGATAATTTGCATCTAGAATGTGTCTTGAGATTGATTCCAATTGTTGTTGTATTGTGACAGGTTTTTTTTTTGGATGTATCATTGAGAAGATTAAGCAGGTACAAGGACGGACTAAATTATGAGTATGAACACTCAAACTCGAGTACAGGAAACCACAAGTCTCAAAGATGCCTTTTGGAAATAGTGCCAAGTGATGTATGAATTGATTAGAATCTTTACTTGTAATATTTGGAACCTTAATTAACTTAGAACCTTTGTAAATTAGGGAATTTGCATCTACTTGCAACAATCTCGATTAAAAATGGCATAGATTCAAAAATTCAACTATGTTTTCTTCTAGTTTTCAATGTGACAAACACACAAGCTTAGTTTCATTAAATTCCATCTTTGTTTGCATATATTTGCCAAAGACCTTCTCAATAACACTTAAATTCCATCCTTATAATGGACCTTCTTAATAACATTGCAATGGACCTCTTAAACCAAGGTAGCGTTTAGAGGAAAAACATGCCTCAATTTCAAAAGTCCCTTTGAAACTACATATGGAACCAATCTTAAAATGTCTTAAAATATGTTTTAAAACATTGCTCCAATCATCTTTTAAACCACTTTGAAATAATCTTATACATGGTCCATGGTTATCTTAGAGTATGACCTAAAACCAAATTGGATTATGCCTTTGAACCAATTAAAAAGCCAATTAATCATGCTTTGACCGTCTAATCATGAGAGCAAATTTCTCACCTTCTTGAATTCAATGAACTTATTGGAATTGAATGGAAGCATGAGCCTCGTAGCTCAAACCTTCGTGCCATGATGAAAACCTTTAGGAAAGTAAGCAAATTGGAAATCCTCCTCCAGACTTTATGGATCGACAACATGGTCCAAACCAATCAAAAAAACCTCAAGCCCATCAACAATTGACTATGCTTTGAAATGCTCGATCATAAACAATGAACAACACCTCTTCCTGGATTTAATGCACTTATACTCATTAGTCACAAAAGTAATTCTATGACCTAACTCCAAAGGGGTCAAGGCCAACTGCCAAATGATTTTTGTTAAAAGAAAAATTAAAAAGGTAGGACAAATTTGGGGTGTAACAGGTATGAAACCCTAATTTCATATGGCCTTGATCTCATGCCTTAGGAGCCAATGCCATGTACGATTGAATGTTATGACCTAATGGGAAATGCAAATGAATGTGAAGCATAAACTAGAAAAGGGAATAAATAATGAGGGCAAATTTTGAGGTATTACAGCTGCCCCTATTCAATCATCTGTAGACCTTAGCGAATAATTGCAACATCTTTTAGACGTTTAAGGTGTGGAGTGATTGAATACTCGAATAAAACCTGAAAATTTGAACTTAGGATAACAGAAATGCCATTTGCCCATTTATTTATTTATATTTTTTGTTTTGAACTCTGAATAGGTAACGGAGATAGAACCAGGTGGAATAGAATCAATGCAATCACTACGACTACTGAGTGAATCAAAGCCGCAACGAGGGTGCCTGTTGGCGAAACAGGGCTTAACGAAACCATCAATAAAACAGAAACTCATCAATGTGACTGTTGGGCAGGACCAAGTCACAAAGAAACACACGTGACTGCTGGGCAGGACCAAGCCACGGAGGATGCCTGTTGGCGAAACAAGGCTTTAACGAGATCAATATAACTGCTGGGCAGGACCAGGCCATAAAGAAAACACACGCGACTGCTGGGCAGGACCAAGCCACAGAGGATGCCTGTTGGCAGAACAGGGCTTTAATGAGATCAATATGACTGCTGGGCAGGACCAAGCCATAAAGAAAACACACGCGACTGTTGGGCAGGACCAAGCCACGGAGGATGCTTGTTGGCGGAACAGGGCTTTAATGAGACCATTAGCGGAATGGAACTCAAATCAATATGACTGCTGGGCAGGACCAAGCCATAAAGAAACAATATGCGACTGCTGGGCAGGACCAAGCCACGGAAGATGCCTGTTGGCGGAACAGGGCTTAAATCAATATGACTGCTGGGCAGGACCAAGCCATAAAGAAACAATATGCGACTACTGGGCAGGACCAAGCCACGGAAGATGCTTGTTGGCGGAACAAGGCTTAAATCAATATGACTGCTGGACAGGACCAAGCCATAAAGAAACAATACGCGACTGTTGGGCAGGACCAAGCCACAAAAGATGTCTGTTGACGGAACAGGGCTTAAATCAATATGACTACTGGGCAGGACCAAGCCATAAAGAAACAATACGCGACTGCTGGGCAGGACCAAGCCACGGAAGAGAAAACAAGTACGCGACTGCTGGGCAGGACCAAGCCACGGAGGAGAAATAACATTGATTTTGAAGGACCAAGATATCTGGAAAATAACATAAGTATCTTCTGCGGGGAATACTTCAGGTTGAAATTGATGTTATAGGTTGACTGTAACACCTCAAAATTGGCCCGTGCTGGCATGCACATGTTTGAATTTTATGGCGTAATGCTCCATGACGATGGAAATGCTATGCTTTAGAGGATGCAAATGTAATGATGATTATGCATATGCAAATGCAAAGAGATCTCCTAACAAGGAGACTGCAAGTATCCCAGAGGGCTTGACTGGGGAGGAATGGTGATCACTGCATTGATCTGGTTCATCCTGATGAGGAGGAGACAACTCTGCGGGAAAGCTGTCAATGATTCACCGGCTCTAAACAGCCGCCATTGCCAAAAATAAATTGGACTTTGAGATTGGAGTGCCAAGACATTGCTGGAGACGGACCATTCTTGAGCTCTGGCGGGGAAGTGAGGACCTCCTGACTTGGCTGGGAACCAAAGGCATGATACTGCTGAGGAAGCAGTTGCTGGGGAGGAAAGACACTCCTTATACAGCTGGGAATCACCCCTGTCTGAAGGGAAACTTATGCTTGGGGATGACACCCACCTTCTGCTACGTTAATGGGAGAAATTTCAACTTCCACTTTACTGGGGATGATTGGGTACACCCTGGGAGGCACCTGCTCCTGTTCAAACATAGAGAAATGCTTCTCCTGGGAATTTGTTGTTAGCTTTGTTAGCAACACCAGTACCTGTACCTGCATGAATACAATCGATAGTACCTGCAACATGGAGAGTTAGTTTGGGACCTGCCGGCCCCAGACTCGTAGTATGAATCATTATCTGGGTATCCCGACACCCTTTCAGAGTTGTATTAAACGTTTTTGTCCTCCTGCACGAGTTAGAAAGCATTCATATGTTCACAACACAACGTAAATCACAATTTGCTGGACGTTTTCACAATCAATCAATGCTAGATGAAAAAAAGCAAAAACAAGAAGCAAAATAGTCAAATTGACTGAAGTTGAATTTTTATTGATTTGGAAAAATGGCCATGAATAGGCAATACAAAGGAAGCAGTTCCCTGGAAAGAGGAAACAGCCAAAAAGGAAAACAAACTATCCTATTGGCAATGTGAGTAGTGGATCTCATCAAGTCTCAACCCGGTTATGACTCGTATATCTTCAAGACGCTCCACTTGCTCTACCTCTTGAGAAAAAGTAAATGAACTGATCTTCAACCCTTAGGATAGCCTCAACTGTAGATAAGTTACAGATCTCGCAGATCGCAGTCGTTCGTGTTAATCCCTCTTTTGCGTGGATCGCCTTTTCAGGTTTTCAATCCACCGGGATACCCTTTTTTGCCTGAGTTGTCCGATGTGGCTTTTCAACTCAGCGGGTGTACATTCTTTTCAAGATTTCCCTAACTTTTGCTCGAGCCTTTTTATTCTGTTTTTGGCTCGCCGGGATGCCCATTTTTGCCTGGATCTTTATTCTGTTTTTATCCAGCGGGTCCTTTTTTACACGAAGTATTTTCTTACTGCGTCCGCGTTGACAGGGGATTGGAAGTCTTCTCCGTCCATGGTTGTCAGCATCAAGGCTCCACCTAAGAAAACCTTTTTAACCATGAACGGTCCTTCATAGTTGGGTGTCCACTTGCCCATGTGATCGTTAAGAGGAGGAAGAATCCTTTTCAGCACTAAGTCACCTGACATGTACCTCTGTGGTCGCACCTTCTTGTCAAAAGCCTGCTTCATCCTTCGCTAATACAACTGTCCATGGCATACAACTGCTAGACGTTTCTCTTCAATGAGGCTCAATTGATTATATCTGGATCGGAGCCACTCAGCTTCATCTAACTTAATGTCCATCATCAACCTAAACGAGGGGATTTCCACTTCAATTGGTAGGACTGCCTCCATACCATACACCAGTGGGAAAGGGGTTGCCCCTGTTGAAGTACGTACTGATGTTATGTACCCATGCAACGCAAACGGTAGCATCTCATGCCAATCTTTGTATGTCACAACCATCTTCTGCACAATCTTCTTGATGTTCTTATTGGCCGCCTCGACGACGCCATTCATCTTCGGGCGATATGGAGAAAAGTTGTGATGTTCTATTTTGAAGTCTCGACACAAGTCGGCCATCATCTTGTTGTTGAGATTAGAACCATTATCAGTAATGATCCTTTCAGGAATTCCGTACCGACAAATGATGTCTCGTTTAATAAATCGGGCTACCACTTGTTTAGTGACATTAGTGTAGGATGCCGCTTCGACCCACTTCGTGAAATAATCAATAGCCACCAAGATGAAGCGATGACCATTAGAAGCTGTCGGTTCGATCTTGCCGATCATATCAATGCCCCACATAGCGAACGGCCATGGTGAAGACATGACACTCAACGGATTTGGAGGCACATGGACCTTGTCGGCATAAATCTGACACTTGTGGCATTTACGGGAGTACTTACAGCAATCAGATTCCATGGTAATCCAATAGTATCCCGATCTCAACAATTTCTTGGCCATAGCATGCCCTCCAGCATGGGTACCAAAGGAGCCTTCGTGAACCTCCTGCATCAACAAGTCTGCTTCGTGTCTATCCACGCATCTGAGCAGAATCATGTCAAAGTTTTGCTTGTACAGCACGCCATCTTGATTCAAGAAGAAACCTCCTGGAAGTCTTCTAAGGGTCTTCTTATCCTTACTAGATGCCCCAGCCGGGTATTCTTGAGCCTTCAGGAATTGCTTGATATCATGATACCAAGTCTTGTTATCTTCACCATCGTCAACTGCAAAGACATAAGCCGGTCTTTCAAGACGGGAGACCGTAATTCGAGGCACGAAATTCTCTTGACAAACTTTAATCATGGACGACAAAGTTGCTAGAGCATCGGCAAATTGGTTTTCATCTCGAGGAATACAATTCAGCTTGACTTTGGTGAAGAAAGTTAACAGCCTCCTGACATAATCTCTGTAAGGAATTAAACGAGGTTGATGAACCAGCCATTTGCCATTGACTTGATTTACTACCAAAGCAGAATCTCCGAAGATCTCGAGGTTTTTGACTCGCAAGTCGATTGCCTCTTCAATCCCCATGATACAAGCTTCATACTCTGCCTCATTGTTAGTGAATTCGAAAGTCAATCGAGCTTCTAAAGGTGTATGGACCCCTTCTGGCGAGATGATAACAGCACCTACTCCACTTCCATTCATGTTCACAGCCCCGTCAAACATTAACTTCCATTTGGATTCAGGGTCTGACCCCTCCTCCGGAAGTGGTTCTTCGTAGTCTTTCGACTTGAGGAACATGATGTCCTCATCCAGAAACTCAAACCTCATGGGTTGATAATCATCGATTGGCTGCTGAGCCAAATATTCAGACAATACACTTCCTTTGATTGCCTTTTGCGAGGTGTACTGTATATCATACTCTGTTAGTATCATCTGCCACCGGGCTACTCTTCCTGTCAGAGCTGGCTTTTCAAAGATATATTTCACAGGATCCATCTTGGAAATCAAGAGCGTAGTGTGAGTCAGAATGTACTGTCTTAGTCGGTGAGCAGCCCATGCCAAAGCGCAACAAGTTTTCTCGAGTAGTGAGTAACGTGTCTCACAATCGGTAAATTTTTTGCTAAGGTAATAAATGGCGTGCTCTTTTCGACCAGACTCGTCCTGCTGACCAAGCACACATCCCATCGATCCTTCAAGCACGGTAAGATACATAATCAAAGGTCTCCCTGGCACTAGAGGCATAAGAATTGGAGGTTCTAGCAGGTATTCTTTGATTCGGTCAAAGGCTTGTTGGCAGTTTTCGTTCCATTTAATGGTCTGATTCTTCCTTAGAAGTTTAAAGATGGGCTCACACGTGGCCGTTAGGTGAGAAATAAACCGTGCAATGTAGTTTAGTCTCCCTAAGAAGCCACGCACTTGCTTTTCAGTCTTCGGCTCAGGCATCTCTTGGATAGCTTTCACTTTGGCTGGATCAACCTCAATTCCTCGCTCACTAACAATGAAGCCGAGTAGCTTGCCAGAACGAACCCCGAAGGTACACTTATTTGGATTCAACCTCAGTCTGAACTTCCGAAGTCTGTCAAACAACTTTGCTAGATTAACCAAGTGCTCTTCCTCCATTTGGGATTTTGCTATCATATCATCAACATAAACCTCAATTTCATGATGGATCATGTCGTGAAATAGCGTCACCATCGCCCGTTGATAAGTAGCTCCAACATTCTTCAAATCGAACGCCATGACCTTGTAACAGAAGGTGCCCCAAAGAGTGATGAAGGTTGTCTTTTCCATGTCATCGGGAGACATCTTAATCTGATTATAGACGGAAAATCCGTCCATGAAGGAGAACATGGAAATCTGAGTAGTATTATCGACGAGCACATCTATGTGAGGTAGAGGGAAGTCATATTTGGGGCTGGCCCTATTCAAATCCCTGTAGTCTACACACATCCTGACTTTACCGTCTTTCTTGGGAACCGGCACAATATTGGCAACCCATGGAGGGTAACTGGTTACGGCCAAGAAGCCAGCATCAAACTGTTTTTGTACTTTTTCTTTTATTTTAATTGCCATATCTGGACGTGTGCGCCCAAACTTCTGCTTCACCGGAGGACAATCTTCTCTGAGAGGCAGCTTGTGTACCATAATGTCAGTGTCTAAACCAGGCATATCTTGGTATGACCATGTGAAGACATCAACATACTCTCGAAGCATAGCAATTAAACGAGTCTTGACATATTCTTCTAATGCAGCCCCGATCTTGACTTCTTTCTTGTCTTCTTCTGTACCCAGGTTTATTACTTCGACAGCTTCTTCGTGCAGCTGAATCATCTTCTCCTCCTGTTTAAGTAGTCTGGCCAATTCTTCAGGTAGTTCGCAATCCTCTTCACCTTCCTCATCGGCTTGATAAATTGGATTGTCGAAGTCATACTCAGCCATAACAAGGTTGTCATTGATAAGATCCGGTGACGAGCACCTGCATGAATGGTGATTCATGCAAGGCTTTAGCAACAACTTGAGAAAATGAGAAACATTGCCATTTTAAAACTTTTCTTTCTTTTTGAAAAACAAAAGCAAAAATGAAAGACAAAGAACAACATGAATGAATGTGAAACATCAGCTTTATTTATGATTGTGTTAAGAACAAATGAACCCTTACAAAGAGCTACTATGCCCCGGGCAAGACATAGTGCTTTAATACAAGAAAAACAGAAACAAAAATATTACTCTTCGAAAGAGGTGACTGAAATAAGCCTTTCTGATGTCCAATTGCTAAGTTGATCCCCTGGAACGGCAGGCCTGATCCATTCATCTAGGTCACAATCACTATCAACTACGTCATCCTACACAGCACTGATATTTCCGTAGTCTACCACTCCCGCACTCGTGAAAATGATCGGGCTCTGACAACCTTTAGCACTTGGTCCAGACAATGACTTCCCAGGATGATAGCTGATGGGCTAAGGACGTGTCTACTTATGCGTCTAGCGGTATCTTACTGCAAGTGCACAGCCTATCGAAGTAATATTTAAGATTATCGATCCACAGGGATTCTATGGTTACTTAGTGCTAGATGAACTTCTAGTTTAGCTAAGGCGAATGGTTGTCACAATTTTTTGTTGATTTTTAAGACTACTAAAGGCGGATTTAAATTTAAGTTTTAATTAAGTAATTCTAAGGCGGTCGGTATGTAATTATATTAACTTAGGTGGGTCAATCTAACCTAGGCTTATTTAAGGTGTTCACTTAATCTATTCGGTAGAGATTACCAGTTTAAATACCCTCAACTCACACTCTCGTGGTCTTATATCAGATCTTATCCCTAAAGCCCTATGCCTGCTCTCGCTAGCCCATAAGTGTTTAGAGGTAATTTTTGGAAACTAAGTAATTCTAATTTATCTTAAAGCGCTCTCGCTGTGTTTAATTTAAATGCCTAACTTTAGCTATCTGGTTAAAATCTCACACTCTCGTGGTCTTGACCTAACCTAATACTCTTTTCTTACTCTCGTAACGAAAAGGTCTATTTAATTAAAAAGTCTCAGCCAGAAATGTTAAGTGATTAATTATTTTTAGCCTATGGTTATATTTTACCGGTTAAGTTTGTTCTAACTACATACCGCCCTAAGGTGTTTAGCTACTCATCGATGTTGAACCAGACAGAGACAGAAAATTAAATAATAAAATACTCATGGCAGGAAAATAAATAAACATTATAAATAATTAAATTGCAATATAAATAAAAAAACCTGGTTAACAATATTAGAGCAGACTCCTTCTTCCACAGACCGGAAAGCTCGGAGTTGGCGAAATCAAAAATAACAAAGGCTGAAGGTTTAAAAAAAAAATATAAATGTATAACAATTTCCTGATGTTGGAAATTGTTATATGGCGGGTTTGGATACAATAAGAACGAAACAGAAAACTAAAACTAAAACAAAAATAGAAAGGGTCGTAAATCAGTTCGGCAGAGCTTCCGCAGGAAATTCAATAGTAAAAATGCTCTGTCCTTTCTTCATAAACTTGGTGCTATTTATAGAAGGATTATTGGGCTGAATTTTTGGACTTTAGTTGAAATGGGCCTTGCTGAATTTGTGGAAGGAATGCAGGAACGTGGAAAATATTTAGGAAACAAATTCTTCACGTAATGGCTTGACGAAGTCTTGGTCAAAAACCTAGAATAATCCTTGTCACGGTCGTGACAATGCTTTTACGTTCGTGACTTGTGACTTTTAAGTGTCACGGTCGTGACACTACTCTCACGGTCGTGATGCTTCATTTTGGGGTGTCACGGTCGTGACACCCTTGTAACGGTCGTGACTGCTGCAAAATATGCAGTTTTGCAGAGAGCTTCATTTCTTCATCTTTTTATGACCGATTTTGTTCCTTTTTCTCTTAATTCATGATTTAGCTCCATATAATGATGTACCTGCAAAACGGTAAGAAAAACTCGAGAAATCGAGTGTTAAAACGATGATTATTCGATAAAACGCCAATGAAACCTAGCAATATAATCGATACGTTTTCTCGTTATCAAACTTCCCCAAACTTAAACCTTTGCTTATCCTCAAGCAAATAGTCGGTTGAAAATCGGCGGACAAGATGTCATTCACGCATACTCCTAACAAATCATACGAGGGATCGCTTTTTTGGATAATCCGATACTTTGATAGAACACTACCGATACACTAATGACACAAGCAACAAGCTATGTCGTCGACTTCCCGTTAAATGAGCCAATCGGCAATTACTTTACGATTTCACCTAAAGTTTTTCGATCTTATTTCGCCCGGTTTCATTCTAGCGCAATCACATTAAGCCCTTTGCCTTAGCACGCACGTAGTGGAGTAGCCGGTTAGCGACTTTGATCCTTTTTGAGCACGGGGTCTGGTACACGAGTGTGGTAACCCTACATTTTGTATCCGATTTGGAGGTTGTGGGGGATCGAGCCGTAGCACGCCCTACCGAGTTCAGAACCAGTACCTCTGAACCAACCCGCAATGGACTCCTTCTCATATTTCTCGTTTCTTATATGCGACCGTGTACTTTGGTGCAATTTCTTTTCATTTTGCATCGAGATATGAAGGATCATTATTGATTAGGCATCAAACGCTTATATTCATCGGCTCCCCACGTGGTTTGTGTTCAGACGGTGCTGACTGCTAGTATAAACTACTCGGGGGTTACTTTTGAACTAAAACTAGAAGTGTACTCGTAATGGTAATCGGAGATGGAATCGCTTAAGTAGGAAGTCAAAGTTGTCAAGATTGTATTGGTCTTGTTTAATCGTTCTCAGCTTCCTATTTACGATTTCGTAGGTAAGTCGGGTAATGCGAATAAAAAAATTTTCGGTTATGGCTAAATAAACGGGAAGGTTTGAAACTAAAGAAAATATCATAAAGATTTTTGCACGCTTCATTAACTTGCTAAAAGAAATACAACGGAAATGAAAATACAACGAAAATGGAAAAGTGCGAAACGGAAAAATGCGGAAATGAAAGGTACCTCTCCCACACTATATCAGACATTGTCCTCAATGTTGTGATATAAATGAGGTAAAAGTACAGTACAAACGACAGGAACGAAAAACAAACATAAGAAAAACTAAACTAGAACTATGGCTGCTGAGGACCGCGGGGTCGGCTTCTGGTGCGGGAGCGGCGTCTGGAAGGAGTCGCTTCAGGATCAGAACCGGTGCTGGTGGTCCCAGTGATGTCGATACGCAAGGCTTCTAACTCGCCAAAAATCGCGTCAAACCTCTCATTAGTAGCTGCCTGGTTTGCTGCAATAGTGCCGAGCAAAGCATCGTACTGCTCCTTATGCCTTCGCTCCAGTGTGGCGTTCATCTGGTTCTGCTGATGAATCGCACGGAGGACATCCTCAAGAGTGAATTCCTGTGCAGGAGGCTGTCGGGTAGATGTCTCTGGTATATCCTGGACAGGCTCACCTGCATCCATAGCGTCCTGCATCTCATCCGCAGGGAGATCTGCCTGATCATGGATAGGAGCGTGGTCAGCAGCATCAGGTAGAACAAAGAGCCAGTTGGCTCGGCTGGATGGGTCGATGCGGTCGCGGGACGGCAGAGTGATATGATGAAATATGGTGCCATGGACAACAGGGCTATACCTGCCATCCTCTCGCTGCGCAATCAGGTGAGCGGACCTGCAATAACTCTTGGTGAGGAATTCAGCGGCTAGGTGAGGCTGATTTGCGATCACGTCACCAAGCCCCAACTGAATGGCGAGGGTGGTGACGATGCCGCCTATGAAGAACGGGGTGAAGCCTCTGTGTGCAATGGCCTGGATGTGGTAAAGCATGAAAGGAGCAGCGTTGATCGGCTCATCATTAAGAGCACAATGCAAGAATAGAAGCTCCTTGGAGTTGAGCTTATGGTTGCTCTCTCGAGCGAAGATGGTGTTGCAAATGACTATGTGGAAATAGCGGATTGCCGGATTGTGAATGTGCATGGCGTTGAGGCTTTGGAAGGCTGATGCACGGGTGTTGGTTAAGTCGTGCCATAGAGTGAAAGCTTGTTCACTAAAATTATCGGGCACGCGACGGTGAGCTTCAGTTCCGTGATGGAAGCCTAACAACTCGGCGATCCTGTCTTGCGAAAGGTTGAACTCTTGGCCATGCAATCTGAATTTTGCGAAACCGGTGAGCTGACTTAGAGAACCGATGTCGGTGATGTAACTGAAGGAGCTTAAGAACTCCAGTGTCAGAAGTTCGAAGGTTGGCTGAGGTTGACTGCAAAGGTCCCAGAGCCCGACTTTTTGAAGCAGGTTCGTAACACTGGCAAGCATTCCGAGTTCCCTCAAACACACAGTGTCGATGTAACGTGTAGGTTGCACACCGCGGTTTTGGAATCGGAGAAATCGTTCTCTCTGAGTTTCTCCAGCATCACCTTCTCTAAAAGTGATAGAATCCATTGCATGCAAGAGCTTAGAGTGAAGAATGAAGATTTTTGAAGTTTTTGTGAAAAAAATGGTAAAATGAGAGAAATATTGATTCGGGATAAATGATGGAGAGTGAGAATGTGGTAGGTTGTGATAATGGGGGGTTAATGAGATTAAAGTTCGTAATGGGGGGGTTACGGAGGTTATGTAGAAGATGGGTAGTTTTTTAGGAAGTTATGGAGAAGAAGAAGAAGAGGCACGAAAAGAAACAGTTCTGTTTCTCACGATTTCTGGTATATGGGTCGTCACGGTCGTGACAGGGGTACAACGGTCGTGACACTCAAAAAGAGCGTGTCACGATCGTTATGGGGCAATGACGACCGTGAGGCTTGATACGTTAAATAATTTCCAGAAAAACACTTTCTCACTTGTTTTACATATTTTATATTAATGTATTTTCTTCACTAACTCTCATATTAATTTATAAACACCACATATTATGTATTTTCAACACAGTACTTCAATAACTTGCAAGGCATGAGAGATTGTATATAATATGAATAAATGCAAGCATAACAGTACATAGAATGAAAAATACATAAATTGCTAAAAATGGAGAAATTTTGGAATTAAAGATGCATTGCATAAAGTACTTGAAAATGAAATTACATAAATGGAAAAACGATAAGAAATTGTTGCGAAAAATAAATCTAACTAGAAACGAAAACAATGAGAAAATAAACTAAATCACTTATAACATTATCAAAAGCGTTTCTTCAAGTCTTCGATGGCGCAGTTCAAGTGATAGAATTGTTCGCAGGTTATGTCAGTCAAACCTATAATGTCCAATCGCATGCTCTTAATATCTTCTTTAAATAAGTTAATGTCAGTTTGGTAAGCATTGAGAGTGTTCATGATGTTTTGTAAGTTGTTAGCATACTCTCCTTGATTCACTTCAGGGGTTTCATAAACTTCTTCAGTGTGGTCAATGTCATGGTAACCAGGAGGCGTCTCAGGGTCAGTTTCGACATCGGTCATTGTATCATCTTTTATTTTGTACGACTGAGGTGTTTCAGGAGTGGGTGGATAATCAGGTGGGTTTAACTCATAAAGCCAGTTACCCTTATTATGAACACTTACTTTAGCATGGTTAGGCAATGTGAACAGGGTTACTACTTCGTTCCGGATTAGGTACTCAAAAGGTGGATGTCCTAAATTCCTTATGATATGTCTATTGAAGCAGAAGTTAAGATCCATAGGACGGATGTTACCTAAACGGTTGCACCTGTGCAATTGGTACCTAAGTCCTATGGCATCAGCAATCATGGTTACAAGACCTCCTACTAATATAGGTAATTCAGGTTCTTCTTGGATACGGGTGAAGGTTTGCATCATGAAAGGTACACCATTAACAGGCTGTCCATTAGTGAAACATGACATAATAAATATTTCATCTTTAGAAACTCCGGTAATGTTTTCTTCTTTTCCAAAGAATGTGTGGGCAAGGAATTTATGGAAGTAACAGAGAGCAGGATTATGGATCTCATCATTATTCATGTTATTTGGTTCAGGGTGGTAGTTTTCGGTTAAAGTTCCCCAAAAGAAATCTAGCTCAATATCCATCAATTCTACCTGTGTGGTAGTGAAAGCAAATGGTCCGCTAGGGAATCCTAACAAGTCAGCTAGTTCTTTATGGTTAAAGTCATATTCTATTCCAAACAGGCGGAAACTAATAAATCCTTTCCTAAATCCAAAACCGCGCTCAGGTAGGTAAATTAAGGAGCTAAGGAACTCAAGAGTGAGCTCGCGGTAAGTCACAAACTTATATTGGATCAATGCATTCTCCCATCCGAGTCGGTTAAACAAGTACATGATGCTATCATGTATACCTAAGGTTTCCATAGTCCGATCATCCGGGTACAGGGTCAAATCCATTTGCCTCTGTGATAACTCTTCAAATTTCATTCTTTGGTTCCTACCTCTAAATTTGGTTTCCATATGGTTAATTGGTTGGTTAGCCATGGTCAGTGCAAATATGGAGGAAACAAATCAGGAGAAGAAGAAAAATGGAAAAGACTTTTAGAAAATCTGTAAAAAGTGATTTAAAATAAATATAAGAAAATGAAATGCATAATGTAATGGCAATGATAGTAATATAAAATAAAACTATAAAATGACAAAACAATTAAACAAATAGTAAAATGATAAATAAATAAAAATGATAAAGAGAATAATTTAAATAATTTGATAAGTAAATGGGTTGCCTCCCACTAAGCGCTGTTTTTATCGTCTAAAGCCTGACGTAATGCTTAGGTTTAGATTAATCAGGGGAATTAGTGGACAACTCTAAAAGCTTTAGATTATTCGCATAATCTCTATTTTCAACTTTATGATAATGTTTTAAACGTTGTCCGTTTACTATGAATGGTTCACTATTCCTACCCTTAATTTCTATTGCTCCACTCGGGAATACTTTAATTATTTCAAAGGGTCCTGACCATCTAGATTTTAATTTTCCAGGAAAGAGCCTAAGTCTTGAATTAAAGAGGAGTACAACGTCTCCCACACTAAATTCTTTCCTAGATAGGCGTTTATCATGCCATCGCTTAGTTCTTTCTTTATATATCTTAGCATTCTCATAAGCATCTAACCTTAATTCTTCTAATTTGTTAATGTCTAGGATTCGCTTTTCTCCTGCAGCATTATAGTTTATATTGAGAGTTCTAATCGCCCAATAAGCTTTGTGTTCTAGTTCTACTGGTAGGTGACAAGATTTTCCATAAACGAGTTTGAAAGGTGTAGTACCTATGGGTGTCTTGTAAGCGGTCCTATAAGCCCATAAAGCTTCATTAAGTTTAGATGACCAATCTTTCCGAGATATGGCGACAGTCTTTTCTAATATTTGTTTAATTTCTCTGTTTGAGACTTCGACTTGTCCACTTGTTTGTGGGTGATATGGTGTAGCCACACGGTGTCTTACTCCATACTTAGATAGTAATTTGTCAAATATTTTTGAGATGAAGTGCGAGCCACCGTCACTTATGACGAGTCTAGGCACACCAAATCTGGGAAAGATTATATTTTTGAAAAGCTTTATTACTACTCGCGTATCGTTTGTAGGAGAAGCTATGGCTTCAATCCATTTCGAAACATAATCAACAGCTACGAGTATGTAATTATTACCGAAAGATGATGGGAACGGTCCCATGAAATCTATTCCCCAAACGTCAAAGATTTCTACTTCTAATATTCCTTTTTGAGGAGTTTCATCTCTTCTTGAAATATTGCCAGTGCGTTGACACCGATCGCAATTTATAACAGCGATGTGGACATCCTTCCATAGATTAGGCCAGAATAAGCCGGCTTGCAAGATTTTTGCACAAGTCTTGGAAGTGCTTGCATGTCCACCATAAGGAGATGAATGGCATTGAGCAATGACATCTTCTATTTCTTCTTCGGGAATACATCGGCGAAAGATTCCATCTGGTCCTCTTTTGAACAATAATGGTTCATCCCAATAGTAATGTTTCAGATTATGAAAGAATTTCTTTTTCTGCTGATAGGTTAGGTTGGGTGGAAGAGCTCCTGCAGCTAGGTAGTTGACAATGTCAGCGTACCATGGCAGTCCTACAGTTGTCTGGATTGTTTCCACGGATTCTGGTTCATTTATATCTAACTGAGCTAGGTCGCTTCCTAATTGTGCTATCAGCTGTTCATACGGAAAATCATCGTTAATCGGCACTTGTTCAGGTTTAATACCTTCTATTCTAGATAAATGGTCCGCTACGACGTTCTCAGTACCTTTCTTATCTTTTATTTCTAGGTCAAACTCTTGTAAGAGTAAAATCCATCTCAAGAGTCTTGGTTTAGCATCTTTCTTAGTTAATAGATATCGGATAGCAGCATGGTCTGTGTAAATGATTATTTTCGCTGCAACTAGGTAAGAACGGAATTTGTCAAGCGCAAAGACAACTGCTAACAATTCTTTTTCGGTAGTGGCGTAGTTCATCTGGGCAGAGTCTAAGGTTCTACTGGCATAGTAAATCGCATGAAGTTTATTTTCCTTTCTCTGGCCTAGAACTGCGCCTACAGCATAGTCACTCGCATCGCACATGATTTCAAAAGGTAATCTCCAGTCAGGGGGTTGCATGATTGGTGCGGTGATGAGGGCTGTTTTTAGAGTTTCGAATGCTTTAAGACAATCTTCGTTGAATATGAACTCAGCGTATTTCATTAATACGATTCCTTCGTTGACCATAAAATGACATGTCTCCCAGTTAAGCACAAGGTTTTCTTTTACACATCTTTCTAATACCATTTCTAAGTTCGATAAACATCCTTCAAAACTTTGCCCGCATACAGAGAAGTCGTCCATGAACACTTCCATGATGTTGTCTATAAAATCTGCGAAGATTGACATCATACATCTTTGAAAGGTTGCAGGAGCGTTGCATAATCCAAAGGGCATTCGTCTATAAGCGAACGTTCCATAAGGGCATGTGAATGTAGTTTTCTCTTGATCGTCTGGATGGATAGGGATTTGGAAAAATCCTGAGTAACCGTCAAGATAACAGAAGTAAGAATGCTTGGCTAATCGTTCTAACATTTGATCTATAAAAGGTAGTGGGAAATGATCTTTTCGAGTGGCCTTGTTTAGTTTACGATAATCTATGCACACTCTATATCCCGTCACTACTCTTTGCGATATCGATTCGCCTTGAGCGTTTTTCACAACAGTGATACCTCCTTTCTTTGGCACTACATGTATTGGACTAACCCATTCACTATCAGAGATTGGATATATTATTCCGGCATCTAATAGTTTCTTAACTTCTTCTTTTACTACAGTGCTAAGGGTTGGGTTAATTCTTCTTTGAGATTCTCTGGAGGTTCTGCAATCTTCTTCTAGCAGAATACGATGCATACACACTGAAGGACATATTCCTTTGAGATCAGATATGTTATATCCTAATGCAGTCGGATATTTCTTCAAAACATCTAAAAGTTTCTTTGTTTCTATAGTTCCTAAACTGGAATTTACTATAACTGGTCTTTTACATTCAACGTCTAAGAATTCGTACCTTAGGTTATGAGGTAAAGTTTTTAATCCTAATGTTGGTTTATCTTTACTTGGCATAGGATCTGGTGTAAGTGCTAAACTTTCACTTAGACTATCATCCTGATACGGTTTTCGCCAATTATCATCTTCGAAAATCGGAGGGATTTGAATTTTCATTATTTCAGAATAAGTGGTCTCTTTTAGTTCCATTTCTCTTACACATTCGTCAATTACGTCCAATAGATAGCATGTATCCTCTATAGCTGGTGATTGTAAGAATTGTGTTAAAATAAATTCAACTTTCTCTTCACCCACTTCAAAGGTTAGCTTTCCTCTTTTTACGTCTATTATAGCTCCGGCGGTAGCTAAGAATGGTCTTCCTAGTATGATAGGTGTAGTGGAGTCCTCAGAGATGTCCATGATTATAAAATCAGTAGGGATATAGAATTGTCCTATACGTACTGGGACGTTTTCTAGTATGCCTACAGGATATTTGACAGAGCGATCGGCTAGTTGAACAGACATTTTAGTTGGTCTTAGGTCACCCATGTCTAGCCTTTTGCATATTGTTAAGGGCATAACACTGATACTGGCTCCTAAATCGCATAGAGCTTTGTCAATGACGAATTTTCCTATTACACAGGGTATAGAGAAACTTCCTGGATCTTTTAGCTTAGGAGGCATTTTATTCTGAATTATTGCGCTACACTCGGCAGTAAGTGTAACTGTTCCGTTATCCTCTATCTTTTTCTTATTGGATAAGATTTCTTTTAAAAACTTAGCGTACGAGGGTATTTGAGTGATTGCTTCTGTAAACGGAATAGTAATATTCAACTGTTTCAGAAGTTCAACAAATTTCTTAAATTGACCCGTCGTCTTAGAATTTATTAATCTTTGAGGGTACGGAATTGGTGGTTTATAGGGTGGTGGAGGCACGTAAGGTTGTTCTTTCTCCACTACTTCTTGATTATCATCTTCCTTTTCTTCTGGATCATTCACCACTTCAGTCGGTTTATCCGGTTGTTGGTACATGGCTGGATTGTCAAGTCTTGGATCGGTAGGTCCGTCAAGTTCCTTGCCACTTCTTAATATCACAGCGTTAGCATGTCCTTTCGGATTTGGTTGAGGTTGTCCAGGGAACACTCCAGCTGGTGCAGCAGTAGGTGCTTGTTGTTGAGCTACTTGTGAAATCTGAGTTTCCAGCATTTTGTTATGTGTAGCTAATACATCTACTTTGCTCACTAATTGTTTAATCTGCTCATTAGTGTGAATGTTTTGGTTTAAGAAGTCCTTGTTTGTTTGAGATTGGTTAGCTATAAAGTTCTCCATCATCAACTCAAGGTTCGATTTTCTAGGGATATTAGGAGCAGTCTTTTGATATCCTGGTGATGTAGCTGGTGCTTGACCTGGTGCGTATAAAACGTTGTTATTCTTATAGGAGAAGTTCGGATGATTCTTCCAACCTGGGTTATATGTGTTTGAGTAAGGGTTTCCTTGAGCATAATTCACTTGATCAGTGGGAGTTCCTGTCAATAGTTGACAATCAGAAACTTTGTTTCCTGAAACTCCACATAACTCACAGTTAGGTGTTACTGCAGCCACGGTGGCTGTTGGTGTTATGGCCAAGTTGTCGATCTTTTGGCTTAGTTGGTCAAACTTCGCATTGACTTGGTCCATACTACTTACTTCGTACATACCTCCCTTTGTTGGTTTCTCAGTTGCGACTCTCTCGCTTCCCCAAAGGTAATGATTTTGAGCCATACTTTCGATAAGTGCATAGGCATCATTATATTCTTTGTCCATCAATGCACCGCCCGCGGCAGCGTCAATTGTCATTCTTGTATTGTACAAGAGTCCATTATAGAAGGTATGGATGACCATCCATTCTTTTAATCCATGATGTGGACAAAGTCTCAGTAGATCCTTATAGCGTTCCCAAGCTTCGAATAATGATTCACTTTCCCTTTGCTTAAATCCGTTGATCTGAGCTCTCAGCATAGCTGTCTTGCTAGGTGGAAAATATCTGTTCAAGAAAACTCTCTTAAGTTCCTCCCACGTAGTTACTGAGTTCAAAGGCAGAGATTGAAGCCAAGCTCTTGCTCTGTCTCGAAGCGAAAAAGGAAATAAACGTAGTCTAATAGCTTCTTGGGTAACTCCATTGGCTTTTACGGTATCTGCATATTGAACAAAGATCGAAAGATGAAGATTCGGATCCTCGGTAGGATTTCCGGCGAATTGATTTTGTTGCACGGCTGATATCAACGAAGGTTTTAGTTCGAAATCGTTTCGGTTGATAGCCGGCGCTGCAATGCTTGAATGCGGTTCAGCTTGCGAAGGACTGGCGTAATACTTGAGTGGATGAGTTTGTTCTTCAGCCATCTCTGCGTCCTTTGATGTTACGACTGGTTTAGGCGGATCTGATTGAAGATCTGGAATACTGTAACTTTTTTCGTAATCGAATATACGTCTTCTTACGTGTAAGAAGCGTTCCGATTCAGGGATTAGAGGTTGCAAGTCTTCGCTTTTAGAGCGAGTACTTGGCATACACTCGGAAATTAAATTAAATTAAATAGTTGATACCTTAGTCTAGACAATGCTACCTAAATGCACTAGTAACTAAATTAAGGAATCCCCGGCAACGGCGCCAAAAACTTGATGGGCTAAGGACGTGTCTACTTATGCGTCTAGCGGTATCTTACTGCAAGTGCACAGCCTATCGAAGTAATATTTAAGATTATCGATCCACAGGGATTCTATGGTTACTTAGTGCTAGATGAACTTCTAGTTTAGCTAAGGCGAATGGTTGTCATGATTTTTTGTTGATTTTTAAGACTACTAAAGGCGGATTTAAATTTAAGTTTTAATTAAGTAATTCTAAGGCGGTCGGTATGTAATTATATTAACTTAGGTGGGTCAATCTAACCTAGGCTTATTTAAGGTGTTCACTTAATCTATTCGGTAGAGATTACCAGTTTAAATACCCTCAACTCACACTCTCGTGGTCTTATATCAGATCTTATCCCTAAAGCCCTATGCCTGCTCTCGCTAGCCCATAAGTGTTTAGAGGTAATTTTTGGAAACTAAGTAATTCTAATTTATCTTAAAGCGCTCTCGCTGTGTTTAATTTAAATGCCTAACTTTAGCTATCTGGTTAAAATCTCACACTCTCGTGGTCTTGACCTAACCTAATACTCTTTTCTTACTCTCGTAACGAAAAGGTCTATTTAATTAAAAAGTCTCAGCCAGAAATGTTAAGTGATTAATTATTTTTAGCCTATGGTTATATTTTACCGGTTAAGTTTGTTCTAACTACATACCGCCCTAAGGTGTTTAGCTACTCATCGATGTTGAACCAGACAGAGACAGAAAATTAAATAATAAAATACTCATGGCAGGAAAATAAATAAACATTATAAATAATTAAATTGCAATATAAATAAAAAAACCTGGTTAACAATATTAGAGCAGACTCCTTCTTCCACAGACCGGAAAGCTCGGAGTTGGCGAAATCAAAAATAACAAAGGCTGAAGGTTTAAAAAAAAAAATATAAATGTATAACAATTTCCTGATGTTGGAAATTGTTATATGGCGGGTTTGGATACAATAAGAACGAAACAGAAAACTAAAACTAAAACAAAAATAGAAAGGGTCGTAAATCAGTTCGGCAGAGCTTCCGCAGGAAATTCAATAGTAAAAATGCTCTGTCCTTTCTTCATTAACTTGGTGCTATTTATAGAAGGATTATTGGGCTGAATTTTTGGACTTTAGTTGAAATGGGCCTTGCTGAATTTGTGGAAGGAATGCAGGAACGTGGCAAATATTTAGGAAACAAATTCTTCACGTAATGGCTTGACGAAGTCTTGGTCAAAAACCTAGAATAATCCTTGTCACGGTCGTGACAATGCTTTTACGTTCGTGACTTGTGACTTTTAAGTGTCACGGTCGTGACACTACTCTCACGGTCGTGATGCTTCATTTTGGGGTGTCACGGTCGTGACACCCTTGTAACGGTCGTGACTGCTGCAAAATATGCAGTTTTGCAGAGAGCTTCATTTCTTCATCTTTTTATGACCGATTTTGTTCCTTTTTCTCTTAATTCATGATTTAGCTCCATATAATGATGTACCTGCAAAACGGTAAGAAAAACTCGAGAAATCGAGTGTTAAAACGATGATTATTCGATAAAACGCCAATGAAACCTAGCAATATAATCGATACGTTTTCTCGTTATCAATAGGCAATTCCGAACATATCTTTCTTCTCCGGAACTTCTACTGGACTGCCCCAGCCTTCTCGTACCCCAGATTCCACCAATTCAAGCACTTGCTTATAAGAGGCTATGGAAACCCCCTTCTTCGGTTCTTCAGGAGAAGCTGCCACTGCAGATGCTTGTTCAGACTTCAAGGGCTCAAAAGCCTGACATGGGGTCTCAACTATTTCGCCATCCATCTCCACATATTTGAATGAAGCCAGATGACTAACAAAAATATCTTCTTCCCCGCTGACAGTTACAATTTGACCCTCCCAGACGAACTTTAACTTTTGGTGGAGTGTGGACGATACTGCTCCCGCTGAATGTATCCAAGGTCTTCCAAGCAAACAACTGTATGCAGGCTGGATATCCATTACGTAGAACGTTGTATTGAAGATTTGTGGACCTACTTTAATGGGTAACTCCACCTCCCCGAACACTGATCTCCTCGACCCATCAAATGCTTGAACTACCAGGTCGCTGGGCTTTAAAACTACTCCATCATAGTCCAACTTCATCATTGATTTCTTAGGCAAGACGTTCAATGACGATCCAGTATCTACCAACACGTGAGAGAGTATCGCGCCTTTACATTCTAAAGAGATATGCAATGCCCGATTATGAGCACGCCCTTCAGAAGTCAGATCCAAGTCTGTGAAACCCAATATGTGACTGGCATTGACGCTGGATACCACCGCTTCCAACTGATTTACCGAAATATCCTGAGGAACGTACGCCTTGTTCAGAATATTCAGGAGAGCCTTCCTGTGAGAATCAGAACACATGAGCAAGGACAAGATGGAAATCTTTGACGGCATCTGCTACAGATGGTCCACAATCTTGTAGTCGCTCTTTTTGATAATTCTCAGAAATTCTTCAGCTTCTTTATCAAAGGTGAGGTCTGGATCAGTTGCTGGTACATGATTATTGACAACCACTGGCTGGTTCCCTCTCGCTCTAGCCTGGGATTCTGCGGTGTCTCTGGGTGGTATCATAATATTTCTTAGTGTTTTCGGTGCAAACAACCTTCCACTTCTAGTAAACCCCCCACTCCGACATTTTCTACTTGAGCTGGGGTTGTACTAGACGTGGCCAACTCTTGCTTCTGGCCGTTAAAGTATATTTCACCACCATGATTCCAAGGAATAACTTTATCACTCTGATACATTACCGGTCCTGCAGTGGTGATGGTTATCGGTGCCCCTCTGGCCCGTGAAGGAACTTGAGATGGATCATAGAAGATAGTTATTGTGGAGACTTCGCTTTCTTTTACAACCTTGTCAAACTGCAACAATCCTTCATCAATCATACTTTGGATCCCTATTTTTAACTGCTCACACCCATTTGTAGCTTCAGCACATTCTGGACAATCTTCTTCACACCCAGGGAAGATACCTTTCTTTGACAAGAAAACTTTAACAACATTCAACGGAGTCTGCAGGTCATTGACATCACATACCAAGTTCAGATTCTCCCCCTCATCAACTGCCCCAACCATACCTCCATGAGGAGGCATGGGGTTCTGAATTACATTAGGAGTAGGAGCGAAGTTGATTTCTTGGAATCTACTAGGTCTTGGGCTACATACTTCAAGGCCTTGCAGTTTTCCGTAGTATGTCCTGGAGCTTCGGAGTGAAATTCACATCTAGCGTTTGTATCGTACCCTTCAGGAAGTTGCCCCGGCCTTGGGGGTTGCAAAGTTCTGAGCTGAACCAACTAGAGTTGGAGGATATTCTTCAGAAGTTGTGAATAGGACATAGGCGGAGTGTCAAGCTGCCTTTCTCTGGTCCTCTGAGAATTGTATGGACGGGGAGTTCTTTGTTGATACCCTTGTGAGCGTTGTAGCTGTGGTGGTTGGACTTGCTGTTGAACAGGTTGAGTTGAGATAGTGACAGGGGCCACTTGCTGATAAAATCCTCTGTTGATTCCTCCCCTCTGCGTGTACACTGCACCAGTCTCTCATTCTCTTCTTTTCATGAAGGGTTTCTTAATACCGGAACTTGAAGCGCCTCTGTTCTGAATCTTCCGTTGCTTGAGCCAACTTTCTATCCTCTCGCCAGTCAAGATGATATCCGAAAATCCACTTGAAGAACATCCAGCTAGCCTTTCCATGAAATGCCCAGGGAGGGTATCCAGGAACAGGTCTACCATTTCTCTCTCCAATAAAGGCGGTTGCACTCGAGCGGCCATTTCACGCCACCTCTGTGCGTAATCTTTGAAACTCTCTGAGCTCCTCTGAGTCAAACTCTGAAGTTGGGTGCGACGGGGCGCCATGTCAATATTATACTGATACTGCTTAAGGAATGCTTCTCCCAATTCCTTCCAGTTTCTTACAGAACTTCTCTCTAGTTTCATATACCATTCCAAGGACCCTCCGGAGCGACTATCCTGGAAGTAGTACATCCAGAGTTTTTCATCCCGAGTATGGGCAGCGATCTTTCGATAGAATGCCTGCAAGTGAGTCTTTGGGCAGGAACTACCGTTGTACTTGTCAAAAGCAGGCGGCATGAATTTGTGAGGAATAACCACCCCGGGGACTAGGCCCATGTCATACACATATATCCCCAAAGTATCTCTACACTCGAGGGCTTTGACTTTCTCAACAAGCACCAAAAAATCATTAAGATTTCCTTCTCCAGCGAACCCCATGTCATTGTTGATATAATGGAATTGATCCTCCTGCCTGTCTTGTACTGGAACAAAAGTTGTCGTGCCTTGTTCTGGAATCTGAGGTCCACCTGGGCCATTGCTGGTGTTGGGAGGAGCCCCTTGCCCATTAGAAGTGGTCACAGGAGTATTAGTCTGAGGAGGGTTGAGCCCTTGAATCGCATTCCTTAAATCTTGTTGTCCCTGAGCCATCCCTTGCATCATGGTCATGAACTCTCCCATTCTGGTGCAAAACTCATTAAGCTCTGTTTGCATAGTGTCCATGACTGTCCTCTGATTGCTGCGAGTCGCGTAGCAATGCGAGATATCTTGTCAGAGATGCCGGGTCTTGGAAGCTCTCGCAATCTTTGCCTGAAACACAGATAAATTAAGCATCCTGTAGAAAAACCTGCAAAAACAAAGAAGAATGCAAATGATGCGTATGTAATACAATGTATTCCTTTTATTCCCAAGTATTTCCCTGTTTCTGGTCCTGGCATAAAGAGAACAATAATTGAGAAGAAGACCCAAGCGATATTCACATACAATTATGGTCGTGCAGAATTGGTGCTCATTACCCCGTGTCGGTGCAACAAATAACGAACAAGAGATTCAAAACAAAATCAATCACATAAACTGAAGTTTGAAACAACAAAGTCCCCGAAGGGTGCCAATCAAAAGAACAACAAAGTACATCAAAATAAAAGGAGTCCCACAACAAGCCTGTGGGTAATCCAAGTACAATAGCATGAAACTAAACCCTAGGGAACTCTAAGTCTCCCAGCCTCCAGCTAAGACGCTTGACATTCTGGAACAACTGAACGATATCCGGATGATCAGGCTCCTGGATGAGTCTCTGGATGAGGAGGTCCCTCGTATCAAAGGAAGCATGTAACTCTTCAATCTGTTGTAGGAAAGCCATCTCACTCTCTTTGCTCAGACCCGCCTCAGCCTTTGACTTCTTCACATCAGCTTTCAATTTCAAGTCTTCTATTTATTTTTGAGCTTCTTTTACTGCTTGTTGACTTTCTGCTAGACGTTGGAAACGACCCTTCTCTTGATGATAAGCCTTCTGAAGGAGCTCTCTCTGTCCATCCAAAGAATCTTGAAGACTCTTGATTTCCATCTTATGCTTGACGTCCAACTCTTTTTGCTTCCTCAAATTGTCTTCCCATTTTTCTTGCCATAAGGTAACAGCTTCATTGGCTTCATTAAGGTCCTTCCTCTCTTTCCGACGCTGGGCCGCCTTGTGAGTCTCAGCTAATCCTTTTTTCTTGAAGTAGAGCTCTCTATCTTGAAAATCTTGCTGCTTGAGCCTAACCATCTCTTAAGCTTTGTGAGCTCTTTCCTCCAACTTTTGATTCTACATCTTCAGTTTCTGACATGAATTGTAAACTTCTTGATTCTCTAACCTAAGTTGTTGAACCAAAGCTTCCAACTTTTGATAATCTTGCAAAGGCAATGAAGTCGTGGGTGCTACCTCTTTAGGGTAGAGAGGTGTCTCTCTAGAAAATGGTAGCAAACGGGTCTTCACACGATCCTCTAACCAGCTGGCGAAAGGATCATAAGTGTTGGGATCCACTCTTCCAAAGTCTTTCTTCCCTTTCATCACTCTGACTTCCCAAGCTTGGGATGCTAGTATGCTCATCTGGGAGTTTCCTTCTGCTGGAAAGTATAAAGACTCATTGGCATCGCCAATCAAAGGTACATCTCTTAAAGGATAACCAAATTGTTTCCTGGACAAGGTAGGATTGTAGTTGATCCCACCTTTCCTTCCTATCAGAGGCAAATTTGGAAAGCTACCACAACTGACCAACATTTCTTTTCCCACCAGATCTCTATTGCATCCCCAAGCAATGTCAGCTGAGGTTAAGCCCATTAATCTTTTGGACCACTTCCAAGATTGTTTCAAATCCTGAAAGGGTCCTGATTTAGGGAGTTGCCTTACAAACCAATCAGCAAATAGGGGAGCGCAACAGTTTACATGTCCCTTCCTCTTTTCATTTCTGTGGTGAACTCCATAATAGAAGTCAGCTAGCAATGTAGGTATAGGATTTCTTTTGACAAAGATGGTGATGGCCTCCATGCTAATTAGCCCTTTCTCTCCTGGAAATAAACTGGTTCCATATACTATCATGGCTAACAATGCTTTGAAGTTTGCCCACTTCTTTCCCAATGCCATGACATGTGCCTCTGTGATAAGAAAATCCAAAGGGACCCCCTTACTTTGGCCAGCCTCTAATCCCATCTTGAGTCTGATCATACTCAAATGACAGGCAACAGTGATATCCTCATGAGAAGGGTTCCTCTCTGAAACATAATAAGGCATACCCTCCTTAATAGGAATATTCAGCATACTAGAAATCTCCTCTAATGTAGGTGCCTAGATATAATCAGGGAAAACAAAAACCCTCAGCTGTGGATCATAGAACTGCAACAAAGAATGCAAGCTATCCCTCTGGTCAACTGTGGGCTTGCTCACATAATTCAGTATCTTGCCAAACTCTTTCCTGAAATCATCAAGGACTTTGTCACCCATCAAACTAATCAATCCATGAATGCTTTCTTTCTCCGGTTGTGGGAAAGTATAATGAACATTTCTCTTTCTCGGGATCTCCATGTTGAAGCAGTAAATATGACCAGGACCTAGGAGGTAATGAACCCTGAGAATAAAAAGAACACAAAATGATTAATGATGTCATGATGTTATGCAAGGCAAGGCATGTGATCAGTGACATGTCTGTGTAGTGAATCAGGTAATCAAGTGTCTGTGCAAGGCCACAATATCATTACAAGTATCTCTGGTCAGGAGTTCATGACTTCAGAATCCATAATTAACAGAACAAGATCATATCACTGAAGTATACTGGAACATGAGGGTATGTTGAAGTTTAGGGTTCCTGCAAACCTGTAAACCCCTCCCAATCTCACAGGTGTGCTACTCGGGTCAAACATCACGGACTCTCGAGGCCGAATAGCAATAACACATTCACCATGTCCGAGAAATGGCTCATGACCAAATCAGGGAATCGGTTTGGCATTATGTACTACTCAGGGAGGTCTCAGCTGAGTCCGGAAAAACAAGCATCCCTCATAAGTCCTCAGCTTCAAGCACTGAATCGAGAAACAATAGTACATTCATCCCGAAGGGTACAATACTACCGTCATACGAACAATTTGCCTTGACTGGATTCCTATGAGAGAACCAGGCCATCCTATGCGAGTTCCCAGTGGGCCCTCGGATGCGAGTGGGTTTGCCAACAAATGTGGTCTGCCACTGTCATCACTGGAGAGGGATGTTTCCACAAAGTTTCTCAATGATCGGTCCCCTGACTGCACATAACTATCAAGGTAGCGTATTAACCCAGAAAGATTTCGGTATCAATATATTCCCGAGAAGGTCGCAAGTCAAGGTGTGGAACTCACTACTACCAACATAGCAAGATGCCATGAAGCCAAAGTGGAACCACTCTAAGTCCTAGGGTGCACTCGAGCCCTGGTTACGAGCTCATCTCACAGTAACCCCATCCCATAGAAAAAATGAAAACCAGCACAGCCAGACAATCCAGTATAATATGATGCATGGAAAATAAATACTGAAAGCGGTAAATAAATGCGGTAAAGTAAAGTTGTAAAGTAAAACTGTAAATGAAAACAGTAAAGCTAAACTAAAGCACACAGCAACAAACAGATAAACACCCAAAGAAACAAAACCAAACAGGCGCTAGGATTGACTCTACAAGGGAAACAAGAGATTCTGGGTTCGGTCCCCAGCAGAGTCGCCAGTTGTCGCTCCCGGGATTTTCATCCTAGTACAAACGCGAAAGTAGCGCGGAAAAGGTAGAGTCGCCAGCCAGACATTTTTATCCCGAATGAATGGGAAAGGTAATGTTGCACAAACCTAAGGAAGAAGGAAAGGACGAGGTCCTGCTAACCAAAGATTTGGGTTCGGGAGTCGGTTACGACCTGGGAAGGTATTAGCACCCCAGATCGTCCGCCGTACCCGACGGGATCCACGCTTGTTTGCTTGTTTCAAAGGGTGAGAAAATACGAGTGCTGTTGAATAAAACTGTTGACTGGAATAGGAATGCGAAATGGAACTGGAAAAGAAAATGGAAAGGAATGGGGAAATGTAGGGAAAATAAAGAATGTGCTCGAACGGGCCCTACCCCGCTGCCTACGTACCTCATCGGGATAACGAGGATCAGAGTCGACGTAGTTCGCCTAACTAAGGCGGGAACTATTTGTTTGTGTTTTTTATAGCTGGAACTGCGTATGTCTATACTCAGGTGTTGCAGGCTCGTCTGGTACGAGTGCGTTTACCGTCTTGCAGATTACTCCCAGCAGAGTCGCCACTTTTCTGTAGCGGTAAAATCATGAGTGTAAGCTATTGATTAACTTAACTCAAGGTAAACAGAGTCGCCACCGCACTTTTATTTTATTCCAAAAGGAAAAGGGAAAAAGAGCGAATAAAACCTAATGAATCTAAAAGCAAGAAAGCTAAAGAAACACATCAGAGAAACAGGTAAGGGGATAGGTTACACAATGGGAAGGTTTTACGCACCCAAAATATCCGTGGTACTCCACAGGAGCTGATCGGAAAAATAGCAAGTGTACTATTTTTACCGATGTAGTAATAGAAGGGAGTTATCCCAAATATCGATCTCAAGGACTGCGTACCGAAATAAGTTTTAATGAATTGATTTCAATTGGACAAAAGTTTTGGTTGATAGTTTGTTTTTCGATGAAATAAAATTAAAATTACTAAAACGTAAACAAAAACAGAGGTTGCACAAATATGAGAATAATGCCAGGGACGGTGTATAATTTGCAATGCAATGACTTAATAATTTCTCAATTTTACAGAGACATGCTTCAAAAAGTATCTTTCCTATGTTCAATAATGTTTTTCCAAAATTCCTTTAGAGAAAAACCTTTGGTATTCTTCCTCGACCTTAATTCCTCAATGGGCAAGGAAGAATATCAAGCAATAATTCTGACATAAAAATGGTTTTCATAGGATATTCCAATTCCTCAGTAATATTTACCGTGATAAAAATTTTGCAACAAAGTTAGGATGGTTGGTCAGACCAAATCCTAACTACGATCAATTATCCAATTTTCCAACAAAGATAAAGCATTAAGAACGTTGCATAAAATAAAGAAACGGGTTTAAACGCATAATCTCAAAATTAAGAATTCAAATTGTCATTACATAAAGCAAATCAGGGACACCCCCCTGGCATTGGGGAGTTTAGCCACTCATGTTCATAACAAAAATAAAAACTGAGCAATAATAGAGACATTACAAATAACATAGAATCGGTTGGATCGTCAATCGCTTCCGCTCTTGATCAATCCTTCTTCTCCTTTTTTCGTTCAATCCCAAAATCCCCAAATCAAAAGTGACCTTATTACAGTCTTAATCATCTAATATATATCAGTCTTCCAAAAACACCGTGAAATGTCCAGAATGCTCTCTAAAAATATCGCAGCAACATAAAAATATCAGGTTTTTTATGGTTTTCACAACACGGGTCGTGTTGTGCAACACGGGCACCCGTGTTGTGTCTCTGAGTCTTCTCAAAAGTCCTTTTCTTCAGATGCCATGACACAGGCCGTGTTGTACAACACGGGCACCCGTGTCATAACACTGGTTTCCTCCTTTTCTTCCATAGACTCCCTCCTCAAAAGGCCTTCACAACACGGGCCGTGTTGTACAACACTGACACCCGTGTTGTGCTTCTGATATCCTATTTTGTTGTTTTTTTTCACACCCGAATCATCTTTGCGAAGGCTTCGAACAACCGATTAGATGTTGACCTGAAAACACATCACAAAACAACCACATAACACATACCAAAGATAAAAATAGATAAAGAGACTAAAACTAAACTTGCATGCTACATTAAGAAAACTACTACGAAAACGTGAAAGAAATACTTCAAACAAACAATTCTACGCAAAGGACCACAAAAACGGCTTGAAAACTACAACTAAAGATCACTGATCAAACTCCCCCGAACTTGAACTTTTGCTTGACCTCAAGCAAAGATCCTGCATTTACACATTCAAACACTAGCGAGATGAATTACGATACTCATACGTGAATTTTCGTTCCAAGTCACCCAACAAGTTCTTTTGGTACTTCTCTCTCTGCAAAGGTATTAAACAAACACTAAACCGCGGAAAGCCCCGGACCTGAATCTCCTTTTCTGTAACCTCTCCGACTATGCTTCAGGCTTAGGTCTTATGTTTTGATTTTCCACCCTTTTCATTCGGACAATCCTTTTTAAGGCTTCTTATGATTTTCACCGTGTGTACAAAATTGATCCTTTTTTTTTATTGTTGGCACCGATATCTCTTTGTCCCTTAAGGGAAACATTTATGTTCAACCGCCGTTAGGTTGAATAATCGGGTGAGGGCTACCCAACTTAGAAGGATCGATCGTTCTAATGTTTTTATTCATATATTTTTTCCGGTGCCTTCATGCCTTTTTCTCTTTTTTGATCAACTCTACACACACAATTATTATAGATAAAGCCAGATATGTCAGTAGAAACTACTTCGGGTTTACTTCTCAAATCAAAGTACCATGGCACGAATCTACACGTCGGACTCGTTCCTAATTCAGGAGACTCAGTGTGTTCGTGTTGTACCTAAACATCAAAATGCTCACTAGCTTCCACTTGGGATACACTCTCTAAATGCTCACTAGCTTCCACTTGTTCTAACACTTGTATGTTACTACTAGTGCCCACATCATCTTTATACCTCAAAGTGTTCCTAACATCAATTTTCAACTCTTCATCGTACACTTTCAAAGTGAGTGTTCCCCCTTCCATATCTATCATGACTCTCCCGGTTTCTAAGAAAGGTCTCCCCAAAATCAAAGGAATTTCTTCATCTTCAGGCATTTCAAGGATCACAAAGTCAACCGGAAACACAAATTTGTCCACTCTAACCAGGACATCATGGACAACTCCATATGGCCGCTTTACAGAATGGTTCGCGAACTAGAGAGTCATCCGAGTATCTTGAACAGCACCAATACCCAACTTTTTGTAAATGGATAAAGGCATTAAACTGATGCTCTCTCCCAAATCAATGAGAGCTCTCTTGAATGACCGGTCACCGATGGTGCATGGAATGGTGACAGCTCTTCTATCTTTTTTCTTCACTGGAATCTTTAGTCCCTGCAAAATAGCACTACAAGTTTCGGTTAGAATAATAGGTTCAGCTCCCATGGTCCTCTTTTTAGCAATGATATCTTTCATGAATTTGGCATAAGTGGGCATTTGCTCAAGTGCTTCAAGTAATGGAATATTCAGCTCCAGCTTCTTGAACAACTCAAGGAATTTCTCAAAATTCTTTTCTTGCTGCCTTTTCTTCTTGTTTCTTGTTGGATACGGAAGTTTGATCACCGGTTTTGGTTCAACCGCTTTTTCTTTGATGTCCGGTGCTGGGGTAACTTCTTTTTCTTTATCAACAACTTCATTCTCTTTGATTTCCAGTTCCACTTCAATCATTTGATTTTCACTTTCAGAATTTTCTTTCACCTCCTCAATAACTTTACCTCTTCGTGTTGTGACTGCATTGACTTTATGATTATCTCTTGGATTTGTTACGGTAGCACTTGGAAGAGTCCCTGGTGTTTGTGGAATGGCGAGGTGTTGGGCAATTTGGCTCATTTGCACTTTAAGGTTCTTGATAGAGGCTCCAGTATTCTTGAAGTTACTCCTTGTTTCTTCTTGGAATTGATAATTGTGAGCTGCCATCTTTTCAATGGCGATTTCCCAATCAGCTTTTCTTGGAACTGGGGGCTGATATTGTTGCTGCTGGGGCTGGTATTGTTGTTGGCCTTGAACCGATTTTTGGATGTTCCCTTGTTGATCTTTCCAAGAGAAATTGGGGTGATTTTGTCACCCCGGATTATACGTGTTGGCATACGGATTGTTCTGCCTCAACATATTAATTTGTTCAACCTGTTCTTGAGTTGCCAAACAGTGCATGGCGAAGTGTGGTCCATAATATATCTCCCAAATCACAGCTTGAACAGGTTCCACCTGAGCTACTGTTGTTGCACCCCAAAATTTGCCCTCACAATACAAGACTTTGTGTGCTAAGAAGGTTCACAAGGTTCACAAGATTCACAATGCTTACAAAACCTTTCATGAGGTTCATGAAGTCTACAAGTCACTTTATGAGGTTCACAAGGTTCACAATACCTCCCATGAGGTTCACAAGACATTTCATGATGGTTCACAAGGTTCACAAGGTTCACAATTGGTCAGAAAAGTTGACAATTCCCTCAGACAATGCACCTCCTAAGCAGTGCATCCAAAACTAGGGTTTTGACTTTAATCAGGCTAAATGGATTTCCAAGACTTCAAGTGAGCTTCATAACCTCTTATATGTGTGTAAGAACCCCCATGACAAGTTTCAAGACTTTTCTCAAAAGCTTGCTTAGTCAGATGATCAGATAAGTCAAAATCAGTCAAAGCAGTTAAAAAGTCAAACTGAGGTCAATTGTGGTCAAACCAAAGTCAAAATTCATGATTTTTTGCCAACATCAAGTATATGAAGTAAAATTCATCATTTGATCAAGGGTTGATCATAATTCATCAAGGAGATTTCAGATCATCAAGAATCAGGAGTTTCTAAATTAGGGTTTCCTCAGTAAAAGTCAACTGAACTTTGACCAGCCATAACTTTCACATACTTCATCACCAAGTCTCCATCCAAAGCTCATTTTGAAGTAAATTGAATTCTCTACAACTTTGTGTCTCACAAGCCAAGCCCAAAAATGCTTCATTTGGAAGGTATGAGCTAAGACATTATAGGTCCTTTTGAAAGTCAACAAAAAGTCAACAACTTCAAAAGGGCATAACTTGAGATTGGTAAATGATATGGACATGAAACCAGTGGGGTTGGTTAGAGGACTCTTCAATCTTTCCAAAATGTCCAAGAACACACTCATAGCATTAAAATTGAAGGATATGTGCCCTTGCAAAGTTGGGAAATTTTGAGTTGGTTTATGAAGAAAATGGAGGTCTAAAACCAATTTCTTCCAAATGGGCTTGCCAAATAATGACCCAATCCATACAATAACTTCATGCACGACCCAAGTCATCAAAAATCAGATTTTTTATTATTTTATTTTTATTTATTTTGATTTAATTCATTTAAAATCATTTTAAATTAAAATAAAATATAAAATCAAAAGATTTAAATATGATCAAGCTTCTAGAAAATCATAAATGTGATTGGAATTGAAGTGGAAAGGAAATCATGAGGATTGGCCTAAAATAGCAAGTGTTCATACAAGGATATTTGATTTTTAAGGCATGATATTTTTGAATCTTTTTATATCAAATCTTCTACACAATGACCTAATTTTCAGCCTCAATTGATCATTCTATAAGTACATGGTGCAACCCTAACACAAGCCACGATTTTCAGTCTCCCCAAGAGTAAGTTCACATTGTTCAAAAACCTTCACAAACTCAAATTCGGTTTTCAATATACAGGGCATTTGAAGGTAATCTAAAGACATAGCAATGTTCCTTGGACATTCTTGAAGCAAAACCAATCATCATTTGCATCTAAAACCTCTCCATTCGCATAATCCGATTCAAATTATTCATCACATTTTAATTTTTCGATTCTAGTTATTGAATGGTTTTTAATGAATTTTGATTGATAAATCTTGTTTGTGTGATAGTGTAGAAGCTTTCTGGACATTTAAACTAAAGTTTCATGGCCTGAATCGTGATTCACCATGTTTAGGGTTTGCGGCTTCATTTAGGGTTTCATTATCTAGCCAAGATAAATGGATTCTAAAGACATAGAATGACTGGAAATCTCATTAGGAATTCAATGGTGTAACCAATTTCATGAAATTTCACTGTTTTGTTAATGTTTGAATTTCGTAGGTTTTGTAAACGCAGGAAAAATCGCAAGTAAGTTCGCAGCAATTTTCGCAGCAAACTTAAAAAAATCCAGAGGTTGAAGATGACCCCTGTGCGCGTTTCTGGAAATTTGAATTTTATTTTAAATATTTTATGTTTTGTTGTCTGTTTTATTTCACAAGCCAACGCTTGTCCCAGTGGTAAGGCTAGCGTGTGTTTGGTTGAAGCGCAGGGGTTCGAATCCTGCCTCCAGCCAATTCTTTTGATATTTTTCCATTTAAACTACAGCTTTAATATATTATTATTTGTAGTGAGATTGGTAACAGGTTCGCTCATCTAGCTGGAATGGTCATGTACTTATGTGTTTGTGTGTAAGGTCCTGGGTTCGATCCCCCCCCCCCCCCAGGCCTTTTGTTTTTTCTTATTTTTGTGATTTTTCAGGTTTATTGCATAAAACAAATTGGATCCATTCCTCTATCACCTGCGCGCTGGCAGCCTGGTGGTATGTGTTGTTATTGGCAAGCTGAAGGTGCTGGGTTCAAACCCCAGCCAGGTAAGTTCCCACTTTTTCTTTTATTTTATTTGTTTTAATTATTTTATTATTAATTGGATATAATTTTGTATATATATATATATATATATATATATATATATATATATATATATATATATATATATATATATATATATATATATATATAATAATTCAAAAATAAAACATATGTATATATTATATTTTCTAAATTCTAAAAAATTATTTTCTAAATTCAAAAATTAGTTTTTTTTTATGTATTTAGATTATAATATATGTATATCCATTAAATTAATTTTGTAAATAAATAAACCCTAATATTTGACAAACCCTAATTTATTTTTTCCTAAGCAATTAAAAAACCTAATTTTATCTTGTGATTTTAATTTTGTAAATATAATTATCATGTACATATTTTATTTAATAATTAAATTTTGTAAATATAATTATAATTAATCCAATTTTTAATAAATATCCTATCATTGTTTATAATTAAATATATATGCAAATATTTTCTATTATATGCTTAAAAAAAATTGCTAGTTTAACTTTTAATTATAATTTACTTTTTCATAATATGTTTATAATTTATTTAATTTATTTATAATTTTAAATTTCATAATAATTGATATAATTGTTTATAATTTTTTCTATTAACCACTAAAATTTTGTTTATTATAATCTTATGTTTATTATTATTATTACTAATCATGTTTATTACTAACCTTATTTATTTTTAATTATTATTACTAACCCAATTAAATTGCTAATTTATCTTACTTATTGTTTATATTTTGCTTATTTATTCATTTATTTATATTGCTATTATATTGCTTTATTATTATTATTGTAACTGCTCCTGGATGTAATTTTTGTAAATATTTAAATTATTTATTTTTTATGTCATGGTTAGTAAAAATAGGGAGTGTAAACATGTATGATATTTAAAATTGAATTTAGATCATTTAAATTATAAGATAAATATAAATTGAACACTCACACACGTAAGTCGATCTTTGATCGCCATCTCACTTTCTAGGGTTACCTCTCAATGTTGCCTATTACAAAAGGTCAAGTAGGGTGTATAAAGCAAAAGTCCCTTAAAAATAAAGTCATCTAGTCCCTTCACAATAAAAGATCAAGTCCCTTAAATGGTTGCCTTCATAAAGATCTTGTCCCTTTCGAATAATGATGACAGTCCCTTCAAAAATGCTTAATACACCCCACAGTTGCCTAAATAACCATGTCCCTTCACTTGTCCCTCACATCCAAGGTAATGACTACCTATTCCTTAATAATAGGGATAGTCTTACCATTTAAAGGATAAAGAACAGAAAGACTTAAACTTTAGGGTAGGTTCCTCATAGTTACTTGCTCACTATTCAAAAATTTCTCAAATACTTCACAAATTTCAAACAATTTTCAAACACTAGTTTTTTACGCATCCGTACATGGATCATTATCAAACTCTTATGAAAATTTCTATTCACACACTTCACATTTTCAAAACAATTCAAAGTGAGCTAAGTAACTAAGAGCCCATGGATAACCATGGATGTAAAGGGTGCTAACACCTTCCCTTTACATAACCTACCCCCCGGACCCAAAAATCTTTTAAAAGGTCTTTCCTGTTCTTTTATGCCTTTCCTTTGGATAAAATAAAAGTCGGTGGCGACTCTTGCTATCCGCAACATAACTAAAGTCAGTTCTCCCACCGTGTTACAGAACTGGCGACTCTGCTGGGGATTTAATATTAAAGAGGGGTACCCTTAGGAATTAGATCACTTTAAAATTGTTTGCCTTGTTTGCTTCATACTTACTTGTTGGGCTCTTATGTGTGAAAGATCCTAACCCGGATCTAGTGTACCTTAGGTAAATGGCAATAGACCAAGGAAACTGTACGGCATATACCGATATGGTTGATCTGGTGGCCATAGTTAGTGTGACTTCTTGGTTGGTGCTTATGTTCCTTAAGTCAAGTTGAGGATAATATGAGGCTGCCATATGTTGTCAATACACTAACTGACTTTTAGAACCCTAGTTATCCCATATTGGCCTTTAGAAAAGTAGTGAGATAACCGACTTTGGTGCAGACTGAAGTTGGTTGATACTCGATACTACGCTCATGGAGATTCTAAACTTGGGGGGTTTTGGTTGGCAAGTAAGTTGCCTACTGAACAACCACCCTTGTGAAGGATCAATGATATTGAGATCCCTTAGAACCTGGTTACTTTATAGGACAGGATGAACCAAATAAACTTCAGGGGAGGGTATTTACCTTGAAACCTCACGCAAGCCTTTAAACCTAGGGCTATGGTGTGACTTGTTTGTGTGTGCCACATGTTTGTGATTGAACATAACATCATGACATCATCATGCATCATAAGCATAGCATTTTCACTAACCATTTCAAGGACCAAAGGATTTATCTTTGTTCTTTGGTTGCAGGTCATGGCTTCTGCTCGTAGAAACACCATCAGGATCAACTTTGTGGGCATACCTGCCAAGCTTAAAGAGTTGGTTTCTCAGTGTCTGATCATTCCCAGTTCATCAAGAGACATGGTCACCTATTGGATCTAGTCACTTCAGGGTTCAATGAAGACATGATGAGTGTTTTGTTTCAGTTCTTTGATCCTAAACACCATTGCTTTACATTCCCTGACTACCAGCTGGTTCCTACAATGGAGGAGTTTTCTAAACTTCTGGGTATACCTGTTCTTGATCAAAGACCCTTCACAGGCTTGGAGAAGGAGCTTAAACCAGAGGTTATTGCTGCAGCTCTACATCTGAAGAAGTCTGACATTGTTCTAGAAACGAGAAGCGGAGTCAAGGGTATTCTTGCTAAAGTATTAATGGATAAAGCTCAAGTGTTCTTGAAGGCCATGAGTTATGATGCTTTTGAGGAGATCTTAGCCTTGCTGATTTATGGCTTAGTATTGTTCCCCAATCCAGATCAGTTCATAGACGTTCATGCCATCAACATATTCCTGAGTCATAATCCAGTGCCTACATTGCTTGGAGACATCCTACATTCTCTTTATACTCGTACTACAAGGGCAAGAGGAACTTTGATGTGCTGCATACCTTTGCTTTCTAGGTGGTTTATTTCTCACCTTCCTCGCTCAGTAATGAAGAATGAGCAAGGGTTCAGATGGTCCAAGAGGATCATGTTACTTTCTCACTCAGATATCCATTGGTGCTCCAGATCTATGGAGAATATCACTATCATTGACCGTTGTGGGGAGTTTCCTAATGTGCCACTTCTAGGCATAAGAGGAGGCATTACCTATAACCCCTCTCTAGCTTTACGACAGTTTGGTTACGCTCGGAGTGATGGTCCACATGACATGTTGATTCAGGGCATTGTGTTTGATTACGACAACGATCTTCAAGGTTACCGTCAGAGATTCATACGAGCATGGGGAAAGGTAAACAGGGTTGACAACAAGACACTGGAGCCTAAGTACACTATTCCTATGGAAGCTTATCTCAGATGGGTGCGATCTCGTGCTCAAACCCTCATGATGCCATATCCTGCTGTTCTGCCAGTTACCATGGAACCTGTTGCTGAAGGAGACACAGCTTATACCATCCTTCACCCAGACATGCCTACTGATATGGAAGACTTGCAGAGATCATGGATCCAATTGAAGGAGCAAAGGGATACTTTCGAGGCTCATTACAAAGCAAGCCAAGAAAGAATCCTGGAACTAACAAAGCAACTTCACGAGGAACGAAATCTCAACTCATACCTCAACACAAAGAGGAAACATCCATGGGAGACTTAAAACCCCATCTTTTGTACTTATTTCATTTCATTTTTTTTGTAAGCCCAAGAGGCAAAACAAATTTATTACTAATAAAAGTTTACCTTCTTGTTTGTTTAAGCAAATTTAAATCCTGCGGTCCTTGAAAACATTGCATATGCATTCACATATCATTTCACTACATCACAGGTTTATAATTGTGCACGGGTTTCTCATCTTCTCGCTGTTTATTTCAGCAATGGCTCTTGAACAGTCGGTTAAGGATCTCCAGGCACAAAATGCACAGTTCCAAGAGCTGATCCTGAACCTGTCCAAGGGGCAGGATGAATTGAAGGCACTGCTGGCCAAGAAGACTAAGAAGACTAGAAGGTCAGGTGGCCTGATCAACATGGGAAGAAGGTTCAAAGGTCTTGCTAAGACCAAAGAACCAGTTGAAGACTATGAATCTGAAGAATCTGAAAAAGAGGGAGGCAGTCTCCACAACACTATGGGGGACTCTGATTCTGAGGCTAATTACTATCATGAGCCTAATGAAGACAAATTCAAAATGCTGGTGGATAGAATGGATGCTATGGAGTTGCAGAAGTCATCTGGGCTAGATTTTGAAGATTTGAGTTTGATATCTGGGGTAGTCATACCCATTGGTTTCAAGGTTCCTACCTTTGTTGTTTATGATGGGGTCTCTTGTCCCAAGCTACATCTGAGGTCTTATGTCAGAAGAATTCAACCCCACACTGCTGATAAGAAGTTGTGGATCCACTTTTTCCAAGAGAGCTTATCTGGAGCTCAATTGGAGTGGTATTATCAATTGGAGAGTGTCAACATCAGGGATTGGAATGATCTTGCTGAGGCTTTCTATAAGCAGTATCAATACAATGCTGACTTAGCTCCCACTCGCATGCAGCTGCAAAGCATGTCTATGGGTGCCAAAGAAAGTTTTAAGGAGTATGCTCAGAAGTGGAGAGACTTAGTTGTAAGAGTTCAACCCCCTTTAACTGACAGGGAATTGGTTGATATGTTCATGTGTACGCTGAATGGTCCGTTTTACAGTCATCTCATTGGAAGCTCATCATCTGGCTTCACTAAGTTGATAATGACAGGAGAGCGAGTAGAAAATGGTATAAAGAATGGTAAGATCCAAGTGGGTACTTCCTCATCAGGTGCTGCAAAGAAGCCTCCCACTGGGAAGAAAGAATCCAATGCTGTTTATGGTCAACCTGATCGTAACAGAAGGCATCAGTCTGTTAGTGCAGTTCATATTTCAAATCCAACTCCTGCAACAACAGAGCAGCCACTGGGCAACCAACAGAGGGCTAGAAGGCAGTTCACTAAGATCAACATGTCAATGGCTCAGGCATTGCAACACTTGTTGAAGGCTGAACTTATTACTTTGAAAGAGGCTCCTCAGAATCCCAATGTTACCTCTCCCAGGTACAATCCCAATGCACGGTGTGCATACCATTCAAACTGTCAGGGACATGATACTAATAACTGTTGGGTCTTGAAGAACAAAATTCAAGATATGATTGATGCTGGAGAGATTGAGTTTGACCCTCCGGGTACTCCAAATGTGATTACTGCTCCAATGCCAAATCACGAGAAGACTGTCAATGCCATTGATGAAGATTTACATATCCATTCAGTTACGTAATTGACCACACTATTGTCTGCCATCAGAAAGAAGTTAGTACAAGCTGGGTTCTTTCCGGGTTGTCGTGAAGATTGTGTTTATTGTGAGTATAATCCAGATTGTTGTTGGAGGTTGAAGGATGGAATTCAGCATCTCATGAATAATTACACCATAGTGTTTGAAAGAAGACCACCTTCTGTGGAGAGTATGGTGGAGCATATTACTAAAGGTAAGAAGACTGAAGAGGTTGACATGGTTGATAAAGTACCAGTAAGGATCACTTCAAAGGGACCTATTAAAATCACCCATCAGGGTCCAATCAAAATTACTGCTGAAGGTCCTGTGAGAGTTATTGCTGAAGCCAGAGTGGCTCCTATGGTCATTACCACTCCTGGTCCTATTCCGTATACATCTGATAAAGATGTGCCTTGGCATTATGGATCTGATGTTTATATCCATGGTGTTAAACAAGAACCCTTAGCTGATGTGCCTGTTGATGTTGACAATATTGCTGGATCTAGTAAGATCACACGTAGCGGAAGAGTCTTCTCACCTCCAGTTACTTCCAAGAATGCAGCTGCTCCTGCTGCTACTTCCACCACTGATGCTCGGGGCAAAGGTCCTGTTATTGAACCTGTATCTACTGATGTGCCAGCTGCTGATGATCTTGCTAAGCAGATGGAAGAAGTATTGAAAATCATTCGCAAGAGTGATTATGACATTGTTGATCAGTTGGGGCATACTCCCTCAAAGATTTCTATGTTGTCCTTGTTATTATGTTCTGAGGCTCATGCCAAGGCCTTGATCAAGTTTCTGAAGACTGCTCATGTACCCAATGCAATTTCTGTTGACCAGTTTGAGAATTGTGTTGCCCACCTGACCTATGATAATGGGTTAGGATTTTCTGATGCTGATTTGACCCCTGCCAAGAGGGATCATAACAGGGCTCTGCATATTTCAATTGAGTGCAGGGGCACTACCCTGTCACATGTATTGATAGACAATGGTTCCTCTCTGAATGTGTTTCCCAAGGAAGTCCTGAATAAGCTGAGTCCTGAAGATGATGTGCTGAAGCCCAGTAGTATTGTGGTGAAGGCTTTTGATGGTTCTAGAAGAGTGGTGCATGGGGAAATTGATCTCCCAATCAAAGTTGGGTCTTGTAAACACCCCAAATTTGCCCTCACCCATTCACATCATGGCTTGTGATCATTTCATATGCATAAACTCAATCATACCATCTCATATCACATTTTTGATTCATTGCATTGGTTCTAAGTCATCTGCATCTAGGGTTTGTGATCTGAGCAATCCAAGAGCTTCTTGAGCCACTCCAAAGGTCATCAATCACTTCAAAGGGGTCCATGTGTGTTCAAGCATCATATTATATCCTCTCAAAGTCAAGAATGTCAAAAAATCACAAGAACTAAGAATGGCATGGAAGCAGAGCCAGGCTTGACTGCACAGATGACCTGAAATTAGGGTTTTGGTTTCAAAGGCCATAACTCCAATTTTTTTGGTCATTCTTGTTTCTATCGGTCTCTATATGGTATAGGGAGTATGCATATCAATTTTCATGAAGAAATTCCATGGGGAAGTCATCTGATCAAGAGTTGACTTTTCAAGCAAGTCAGTGTAAAATCAGGGCATCTGAGGCCCTCAATGACCCAACCAAAGGGTGTTCTTCATCATTTTGATTGTATATAATCTTTATTTGATCATGGAAGATGTTGGAAGTTTACAAAATTCAAGAATTTCAAGTCTTTTGCAAAGTTGACTTTTTGGGCAAGTTTGACTTTTAATGAAATTGTCATTTTAGGCAACTTTTTCAACCTTTACTTTTTGGTTCAAAAAAGCTTCAAATGGAAAAACTTTGGTCATGAAAGTTGTAGAATAGATCTTTCCCTTTTCAAAAAGTACAAGAACATGACCTAATTCATTTTGGATCAAAAGTTATGGCTTGTCAAAGTTGGCAAAAATCACTAAATTTCAAGTTATACACCAAAGAGGCAAAGTTGCAAATTCACTTCTCAAGGCAAATTGGGCTGTCAAATGCATTTCTAAACTTCACTATATGATCATACAACACATAAAAATCAGAATGGGCCAAGAGATCATTCACTTTTGTGGCCTATGGAGCAAGACTTTTTCATGAAAAGCAAAGGCAAGGCAAGTTGCAAAACTCATCATAAGACACAACCCACTTGCTTGCTAGCCTGCTGAGCCACCCTAGGCCTCTCCCCTCATCATGCTGCACAGGACACACTCCTTGTACTTGGCTAGAAAGTAGCCCATGCCTTCTTACACCAACTTTGACATTTTGGCAAAAGCACCCATACCAATCAATAAAGCACATGTCACTTCTTCTGACCAATGGCATTTGTTTATACAAATAAAATGCAAGACAAACATAACAAGAGGCAAGCCTAAAACACACCACAAGACAGCATTCTCATTTTCCACCTCTTGTGCAAGAGCCTTCGAAACTCAACACACAGGCCACAAACACTCAAACAAACTTCGCAAACAATCTCAACACTCTTCCCTGATCACAAAGCACCCATCACCATGGCCTGAAACCCACTGAATCAAAAACATGATCACCACACCACCTTGAACAGAATTTCTGCAAACTCTCAAACCAGCCAAAATAAACTTGCTCTAAGCCTTTCAGAAGCACAAGGGAGGTCACAGGAGTGGTTTTGCACAAGAGAAGAGGTCAGAAAGCTCCAAACTGAAAAGCTTCAAACTCAGGTAGCTTCATGAACTTTTTTTCCAGAACATGTATTTTAAGTTTCTAAATGAATCTACATGCTTCCCTGATCATGAATATATGCTTACTTTTGAAAATGGTTGAGAAACCAGGATGTATGTGCTGTCTGAAACTTTTGCCCTAAAAAAATGTTTGATTCGATTCTCTCTGATTTTGAATGATAAATGTTGTTTGATCGAGGGGTTTGATTCGTTTTTGAGTGAGGATGAATTCTGGGTAGTTAGATTTTGTTTTGGATGCGTGTAGAGAGAGTTTGAGAAATGGGATGGCCGGAGAAGACGACCGGAACAGTGTTCCGGTCGCCTGAAAGTCATTAGGGCATAATTAATTAGGGCTAATCATAATTAGCCAAGTTTGAATGTCAGCCATTGGATATGGCGTCAGGTCAAACGCGCGCGCAGCCAGTTCAAACGTGGGCCTTTGGATCTGATTACTTTTCCTTTTTCAGTTTTAATTCATTTTATTTTTCATTTTAATTCATTTGTTTTCTCCATTTATTTAAAATAGTAAAACCTTTTCAAAAATTCTGAAAATTTTTATACACATTTTTATTAATTTTCAGAAACCAAAAACATTTTTATTTTTATTTTTTGCATTAAAAAATATTTTTAAATCATTTAAAAGTTTATTTTTAATTAATTAATGAGAATTAATTAATTAAAAATACTTTTAGGTATTTAAAAATCACCAAAAAATTCATGAAACCTTCATAATCATTTAGAAACATTGTCCAACCCTCAAACCAAATTTCTTTTTTGATCTTGATGTCTTTTGAGAATTTTCCATGGAATTAAAATCATTTCAAGGCATTATTTTGATCCAAACTTCAAAAAATCATTTCTGCCTAACCATTGAGAGTTGGAATTTGATTCTTTTTGCATTGCATTTTGTTTAGCATGTAGTTTGTGAGATTAAATTGGCATGATTTGATCTTTAATTTTCAATTTGTTTGGCATTTTTCTTGTTAAGGTATCCTAAAACCCTAGAAATCTTAGAAAATTCATAACCCTAACTAGGTTAAGAATTGGAACCTCTCCTTTGGGCAGTGAGTTTGTATAGGATTAGGGTTCCTTTGAATGCATTTTCAATTTTTTATCTTGATGTTTGCTTCTGATTTAGGTTTTTGTTTGATGCATTGATCATAAACCCTAATTTGGGTTTCCTTTTGCATACATCTTGCATTTTCTTGCATACCATGACTTTCCATAGCATTTTGTGCATTCATTTGATTCATTAGACATCTTAAGACATGTTAAAAGCATGTTTGATCATTGCACCATGTATTTGGCATGTTGTATGTCATCTGCATCTCATAACTTTTCATGTGTGTTCATGGTTCTAAACTTGCTCCATTTGCATCCATTTGTCCATGTGATCATCCCCATGTCTTGATCCATGTTTGCACCATATCATAGCATCATTATCATCCCATATAGGCTTCTGGTTTTGGTTTTCATCATGCCATTTCATTCCATTTTGCATTGCATTGCATGCCTTTCACTAACTTTTCAGGTGGTAAGCAACTTTGAGAAGTGAATTTGCCTTCACTTCTCACAATTTCTTTTCATCTCTCTTATGCATCATTGTTGCATTTTACTTTGTGTTTGAGATTGAGCTTGCTATTTCTTCTTCTTCTCACTTTCTTTCTTCAAGTGACTTGTCTTCTTAAATGAAGCAAGTTACTTTGTTTCTCCTGATCCTTTCATCTGCTTCCTGGTGGTTCCATTGAAGATTTCTCTTGTCAAACCTCACAAACCTTAGGAACAACCAAGCATGACAATGATTAGGGTTTTGATTAGTCTCCCCACTTAGTTTTACCTTTGTGTCTCTTTGAGTCTTCTCTTCTCATCTCATAATCAGGGACTAAACCCTAAAGGCTTTAAGGCTTTGTGATTAAGCTTATGCCTGCATCCTTTTATTAGGATGGAGTGTATAACTTTAATCCTAAGTGTTAAACCCTTAATGTGTTTAAATCCTTTAATCAAATTCACTTAATAATCATCAAGACATCAAACTTGTAACTTGGGCCTTGCATTAGGGTTCTAATTCTTCCTTAATTGGTTAAGAAGGACTAACCCTAGTGTTAATGGACAAGTCCCCCTCAAGTTGTCTTACAAACCCTAAAATTCACTTCATCATCTTACCATTAACTAAAATCCACTTAATAAAGGCTTTGTTTTGTCATGAGTTTAATCCCTAATCATGGATTAAGTTGAGGAGCTTTCCTCAGCTTAAACATTCTCATCTATTATCCTTCTATTAGGATGGTGTAATGAGTCTGTTTAATCCTTGATTATGGCTTAATCTCATTACTCAACACTAAACAAAAACAACAAAAACATCTAAATAATCACAAGTAGGTTAATGATCTTAATCCTACATCAAAGGTGATTAAGTGTGAGAATCTGACTTCACACTTAAGGTATTCTCATTACCCCTAATCAGAGGGAAGATGTGATGAGTTTACTAACCCATTGGTTTAGGCTTAAGCTCATTTTCTTATGTCAAATTCTCAAAAGCAATAAAAGACTGAAAACAAAAAAAAAACAATAATCGTCTCCTTCGGGATTCTTTTCTCATCTTATTCACTCACAAACGAGAACTCGCTTCTTCCGTCTAATGCAAGACAGCTTGCACCTGAGCCAGACGGGTCATACACTTGAGCATAGACAAGTAAGCAGTTCACAAGTCAATTCACCTTTCAGTCTCTTTGGGTCGAACTACGGTGTTCTGACTTCCTCATTGCACGAGAGGATACGTAGGCATAACTTAACAGTTATCGAACAAAAGTCTCTGTATATTCCCCCTCCTTCCAGCTTTATTCTTTTAGCCTCATGATCTTGAGCATTTCATTCTTGTTCTTACACTGACACATTTACTTATACACTTCACTTCTTTTACACAGACACCTGTACATCCTTTCCAGCTCTTTTATACACAAATTGCACTGACACTACCCCTTTTAAACACAAATCTTTTAAGCGTGGATCCCGTCGAGTACGACGGACAATCTGGGTGCTAATACCTTCCCAGGTTGTAACCAACCCCCTTTCTCAGTCTCTCTAGTTCGCAACCGTCTTATCCATATCTTTCTAGGTCTATGCAGCATTACCTTTCCTTCGGGATAAAAATGCCTAGCTGGCGACTCTTTTCATTCCCTGTGAGTTCACTCCTGTGTGTTCTCGCACCTCCCTTCGCCGACCGTTCGCGTCTGTACCCCATTTGACCCGGCTTCATCTGGTGGGAGCGACAGGTCTCAGGTTTTTAATGCTACATTTTTTGTGATGGATATTCGTCCTTCGTACTCTTGT